>CM032131.1:25069577-26412077 GCA_018894105.1 Jacaranda mimosifolia | reverse complement strand
ATGGTTTTTCTATTGGAATGTTAGACACCACATTGTTCACTAAGCACCAAGAAAATGGTTCTCTTATTGTTCAAATATACGTTGATGACATTATCTTTGGTGCTACTTATGATCTATTTTGTCAAGAGTTTGCTGAGAAAATGAAACAGGAATTTGAAATGAGCTTAATGGGAGAGCTCAATTTCTTCTTGGGACTTCAAGTAAATCAAATTCAGAAAGGGACATTTATCTCTCAAGAAAAATATACAAAAGAGCTTCTAAAGAAGTTTGGAATGAGTGAATGCAACCTTGCAACCACTCCCATGAGTACAAATACCATACTGGAACTTGATGAGGATGGTAAGAATGTAGACAAGAAGGTTTACAGAGGTATGATTAATAGCTTACTCTATTTAATTGCTAGCCATCCAGATATTATATTTTCAACATGCCTATGTGCTAGATTCCAGTCCAATCCTAAGGAATCCCATTTAAATGTTGTAAAAGGAATATTGAGATATCTTAAGGGAACATTAAACTATGGTTTATGGGCTATTCTAATACGGATTATGCTGGTTACAAGATAGATAGGAAAAGTACCAATAGTGGTTGTCAATTGCTGGAAAATTGCCTGGTTTCATGGTGCAGTAAAAAGCAAAGTATAGTTGCATTATCCACAACTGAGGCAGAATACATGGCCTTAGGCAATTTTTGCACCCAGGTATTATGGATGAAGTGCATATTACAAGGTTTTGGTATTAATGTGTCTTGTGTGCCAATTTTATGTGATAGTTCCAGTGCTACTAGCAAATCTAAAAGTCCAATCCTGCACTCACGCACAAAACATATTGAGATTAAACATCATTTCTTGTATGATCATTTGAACAAGGATGATATATTAATCGATTTTGTTTCTACTGAGAATCAGCTTGCAGATATTTTCACCACAGCTTTGGAAGAAAAAAAATTTGCATACATAAGAGAAAAATTGGGAATTAAATCAAAATCTAATTTTGGCGGAATTAGTTAACATATTTGAATATGAAAGTTATTATGCACCAAAAATCACTGCAAATCCTTCATTTTCTTCATGCTAGTCTCTAAGTGCATATTGTTATTCATTTAATTCCTTCATTTTTTCAAAATCTCGTTCAAATAAAAAATCTTGGCAATTCTTCTTCCATTCTAAATAAAAGAAAAACTTTTCTCTTTCGTTCTGAAAAATAAAATCCCTATCTTTTTTCTCTTCAAAATGTTCTGGACAAACCCCGAAAGCTACCGTGCCTAAACGAGCAGCAAGAACAAATACGAGGGCATCCTCTTCCAAGAAAAAACGCCAATCATCTTTTGAGCCCATTCCTGTCCAAATCTCTGAAGCTCCAATGTTGCTAAAATGGTATAATAACTCTAGTACTGATGAGGATCGGTCATCTTCCTCTAACAAACCTGAGCATTTCGGCAGCGAAGACCCAGGTAGTAAGGATATTCTTATGGGTAGTTCTGAAAAACTTACTGAGTCTAAAGAAATTTCTTCCAGCCCTAGTTCCCCTGCTCCTACTGTTTGGAAGAAATTAAGAACTGGAATTTTAGTAAGCTTCCTTTATCCCTAAAATTCCATTCTTCTGAAGCCTTGGCATGTTATAATGAAAAAATTTCCAATCGCAACCTGAATCGTGGAAGGGATATAAATTTTGATTCTCTACCAAAATCTACTGCTGTAGATTAGATCTATATTTTAAAGTGGGACAATCTGATGAAAATTAACGAGCGCTCATACCCTTATTTAGTCAAACTATTTTACTCAAATTTCACTTTCTTTGAAACTGATTTTGATATCTCTGTGGAATCTTATGTTCTTGACAAAAGAATTGATATTGATCTTCTTAATAAATGGACCATTCCAAAAGTGGATCCAAAGATAATATATCAATATGGTACTTTTGAAAAAATTAGTTTAAAACAAATTGTTAAAACCACGGAGGAATCTATCCCTTTGAGTAAAGATGGTATAACTTTACAGCTTTTTGATAGATCTGATATTGATAGATATAGATCTGATTATAGATTTATTCATATTGGCTTAATTCAAGTAGCTTTTAAGCCTCTTACTCTTGATAATCTCCCTGATAGTTTTGTTGCAATATTACGTGATGCTCGTAATTTAAATTGGAAGCATTCAATTATGGGTATAATACAATCTAGTGTGGCACATGGCCTAGTTTATTTTGATGTTTATCCTAATTTACAGTTATCTTTAACTGATGTTAATATTTTACATGCTTTAACTTTGAATGTGAAGTTGCATGGTTATACTTATATGGCTAATACTGAAACGATTTGTATTACTTATCGTATTTATTATAAATTACTTCATACTCTTACTCCTATGTGTAAGATGATTTCTAATCATAATAATGAAACTATTTTAATTGAGACTAATTTAAGTAAATCTCATATCACCACTAGAAAACCTATAAAGTGGGATGATGTTCAATTTCCTAATGATTGGAAAATGGTTAATGTTGTTCCTATTGAACCGGTAATACAAACTGAACTTAATAAAATTGTTCAGACTTCGGATGGAAATGTTACTATTGAGTTTGAACAACTTGGTAAAAATAATAAGTTAAAACCAAGTAGAAGTCATAGGTCTTCTTTTTTTCTTCTTTCTCAGTAATAGATCCAACTGATTATAAAGTTGATTATCCAAATACTTCAAGAGCTTCAACCTCTAGGATGAATGAACCTAGAAATTTAAAAACTCATTTTAATAAGTTAAAAAATTCCTCTGATAATATTGTGCATGGTATTCCTGCAGAACATGATAGTGATGGTTCAATTGAACCTACTGAATTTGATATGGATTTTTCTGTTAGTAATACTTGTATTTAATAAATTTGTTTTTTATGGAAAAAGAAAAATTGGACTTTTCAAAAGGTTCAGATAATAGGAAGTTAATACAACTTGAGTTTAATAAAGAATGTTGGCAAAGTTTTCGAAAATGGTTTTTTGAAAATTTTAATAAAGACCAGCAAAATTATTTTCAAACAGAATTTTATAAATTTGTGGAAGAAAAAAATCAAATTATTCCTTTTGTTCCCTGGTTTTTGGTCAATTATATTGAACCTCAAATTTCTGTTCTTGAAAGAACTTATGTTTATGATAATGGGAGGAAAGAAAAATCAGTTTTCCCTCCACAAGATTCTTTTGTTATAGAAGGTAATGATAAATTTTCATTTATAGCATTTTATAAGATGCTTGAAAATGATACTGCTACTATTACTATTCGTAATATGAATGTTTTAGTTAAACAGCAAAATTATGCTAATTTATATTTAAAAGTGCTTGGTGAAAATTTATACCAACTTGATCAAAGACTTAATAATATAATTTTTAATATAGAAAAATTAAATAAAAATATTAATAATCTGGAAGAAAAAATAGATAAACAGTTTGTTCATCCTTCTCCAGATCAAATAGCAATGCCTTCTATTCAACCCCCTCCTGAAATTGATAATTTCATACTTAGAGATGTTTCTGAGTTAGAGAGAGTAATTACAAAGAAATTTGCTGAATTTAAAATCTCTACCCTTAATAATGAGCTAGATGATAGGGCTTATAATGATAAGGTAAAAGAAGAGATTAATAAAATTCAAAATTATGCAGATAGACCAACAATGAGAACTTATTATTATCCTAGGCCTACACCTCAAGATGTGTTGCATGAAGAACAATATTTAGTTCTTAATAATTCATATTCTGGTAAAAACATCTATGAATGGAATTTAAATGGTTTTACTGAACGCCATATTTATAATTTGGTGCATCGAATGTTGATGTATTGTACTATTTGCAAGAATAATGGTAATAGTGATAAAACTGTTGCAAAAATGATTATTGCAGGTTTTACTGGCCAATTAAAAGGTTGGTGGGATAATTATTTATCCTAGGATAATAGAAATGAAATTTATTCTGCTGTTAAACAGGAAGGAGCAGATACAAATGAAAATTGTGTTTATACTTTGATTGTTACTATTATAGAACACTTCACAGGAAGATGGACTAATAATTCTGAGCACATTAGAACCTTATTAAATGGTTTAAAGTGTCAGAGTCTTACATCTTTTAGGTGGTACAAAGACACTTTTCTTTCTAGAGTTATGGAACTCCTTGAGTCAAATAGTGACCATTAGAAATCCAAATTTATAGATGGGTTGCCTTCTTTGTTTGCTGAGAGAGTTAGAAAAA
Organism: Jacaranda mimosifolia; assembly: GCA_018894105.1. Lineage (NCBI taxonomy): Eukaryota > Viridiplantae > Streptophyta > Magnoliopsida > Lamiales > Bignoniaceae > Jacaranda > Jacaranda mimosifolia. The sequence continues at coordinate 26,407,850 of CM032131.1, read as the reverse complement.
CCCTTAGGCAAAATGAATCTAATATTGATTATGGTAAATTTACATATGGCAAGTTAATAGGAACTTGTATACAGGAAGGATTAGCCCTGTGTAATGAGATTAAATTAAATCAACAGATAAAGCGTAATAATATTACGAAAAGAAAACAATTAGGTCAATTTTGTGGTCAATTTGGGATGGAAAACCCAAAACAGGCTAGTAATAGTAAACCACAAAAAGAGAATAATGAGAGTTATAGAAAAAAATCTAGGAAAAAAACTCATAAACAGACTAGAGAGAAACAGAAAGAAAAAATGAGACGTTATAGAGAGTTTGGTAATTATAGAGAACCTAGACCTCTAATAGGACCATTAGGAAAAAATTTCATAAATCTGGTGCCTGTTATAAGTGTGGCAAAGTAGGTCATTATGCTGATAAGTGTAGAATGAAAGAAAGGATTAATAGTCTTGAGATTGATGATAATCTTAAGGATATTCTTTTTAAATTAATGTTAGAATCTGATGATGATATTGATTCTACTGTTTCTGAATGAATGTATTGATAGTTCTAGTTCTGAATGTGATCCTTGTAAAAAAGGATTGTCTTGTGATAATATTGAGACTGATAATAGTAGTAAATCAGATAATGATGATATGTATAATCTGATTTCTCAATTTTCTGAATTAAATGTTATTAGTAATGATAATAATTTTGAATTTTTAAAAATGATAAAAGATCCAATCCTAAGATCTAAAATTATTGATGAAATGGAGAATGTTCCCTCTTCATCTTCCCCCTCTTCTTCTTTCCCTTCTTTAATGAAATCTGATAGTTTGCTTAATAGTGATGCCTTATTCCATGTCTGAAGTTTATAAGATTTTAGAAGATAGGAATAAGAATAGTAGTCCTACTACTGTGATTGATTTGAAAAAAGAAGTTGATAACTTAAAAAGAGAAATAATAGAATTAAAAAGAAATAATGTGTTTCTTGAAGAAAGAATGAGAAAATTAGAAATTGCTCAGGGTAAACAAATAATCCCTAGGCTTGATAATTTGTTTGATATGATTCCTGAAAATGTTTCTAATAATATTAAATCTGATGATTTCCTTTCTAAAATAGAAATGGTTACATCTCAAAAGTGGTTAATAAAAATTAATCTTTTGATTGATAATAATTTTTCAAAAGAATTTATTGCACTTATTGATAGTGGTGCTGATTTGAATTGTATCCAGGAAGGTTTAATTCCTACAAAATATTTTGAAAAAACCACTCATATTTTGAGAGCTGCAAATGGTGAAAAACTTGACATTTATTATAAATTGTTAAGAGCTTTTATTTGCAAAAATAAAATTTGCATTCCTAATAGTTTTTTATTGGTGAAAAATATTTCTAACCAAATTATTCTTGGTACTCCTTTTTTAAAGAAAATATTTCCTCTTAAAAAGGTTGACCAAAATGGTTTTAGTGCTTCTTATAATGGCACTGATTTATATTTTCAATTTATAGTTGAACCTTTTACTAGAGTTCTTAATAAAATTGAAGATATTTATAAAGCAAAATCAAATCATATTAATTTCTTAAAACAAGAAATTGTTAGCATTAATATTGATAACCAATTAGAAAACCCTAGGTTAAAAGAAAAAATTTCTTTTCTTGAAAACCAATTTGCTTTATCTGTGTGTAATGAACACCCTAATGCTTTTTGGAATAGAAAGAAGCATATTGTTGATTTGCCTTATGATAATAGCTTTGATGGTAATATTCCTACTAAAGCTAGGCCTTGTCAAATGAATTCTGAGTATTTAATATATTGTAAAAAGGAAATAGAATCCTTGTTACAAAAGAGCTTAATAAGGCCAACCAAGTCTGTTTGGTCCTGTACTGCGTTTTATGTTAATAAACATAGTGAACAAGAACGTGGTGCTCCTAGATTAGTTATAAATTATAAACCTCTTAATAAAGTTTTGAAATGGATCAAATATCCTATTCCTAATAAAAAGGATTTGCTTGATTGATTATTTAATGCTAATATCTTTTCAAATTTTGATTTGAAATTTGGTTATTGGCAGATTCAAATAGTAGAAAATGATAAATTTAAAACTGCTTTTAATGTTCCATTTGGGCAATATGAATGGAATGTAATGCCTTTTGGTCTGAAGAATGCCCCTTCAGAATTTCAAAAAATCATGAATGATATTTTTAATCCTTTTAATAGTTTTATCATCGTTTATATTGATGATATTTTGGTTTTCTCTAATACAATAGAAAATCATTTTAAACATCTTAATATTTTTAAAACTGCTATAATAAATAGTGGTCTTGTTATTTCTAAACCCAAAATGGTTTTATTTCAAACTAAAATTAAGTTTTTGGGTCATTTTATAGAAAAAGGAAAAATTGTTCCTATTTATAGAAGTATTGAATTTGCTTCTAAATTTCCTGATAAAATATCTGATAAAACTCAATTACAAAGGTTTTTGGGTAGTTTAAATTATATTTCTCCTTATTATAAAAATTTAGCTCAGGATACTGCTATTTTATATGATAGACTTAAAAAGGTTCCTAAACCTTGGTCTGAGAGTCATACTACTGCTGTTGTTAATATTAAACACAGAGTCAAACAATTGCCTTGTTTAATGCTTTCTAATCCTAATTGGGATAAGATTGTTGAAACTGATGCCTCTGATATAGGATATGGTGGTATATTAACCCAGGTTAATCCTAATAGTAAACAAGAAATTCTTGTTAGATTTTGTTCTGGTAAATGGAATGATAGCCAGAAGAATTATGCAACTGTAGCTAAAGAAATCTTTGCTATAGCTAAATGTGTTCTTAAATTTCAAGATGATTTATATAATCAGTTTTTTATAATTAAAACTGATTGTCAGGCTGCTCAATTTATGTTTAATAAAGATTTTAAACATAATGTTTCTAAGCAAATGTTTGCTAGGTGGCAAGCTTATATGGCCCCTTTTGATTTTAAAATTGTTTATAAAAAGGGAATCCATAATAGTATCCCTGATTTTCTAACCCGTGAATTCTTGCAGGGATGATCCCTTATAGGGATAGTGGCCGTAATCCCTTCTATAATAGAGGAAGGAGGGCGAGAGGAAGCAATCGCTCTGGGTATGCCAAACCAATAATAGAACATGGCAAATAGAAGCTTATAGCTTCTCCAATATCACAAGGTTCATATGCCTCTGACTCCAAGGATCCATTATATAAAGATCCATTGTTTGCAGAATTTTTGCAATTTAAAACCCAGAAGAATGCAGCTAATAGTTCTTCTGCATCTACTTCTTCTGATAAGACTGAAGGAAATAATATGCCTTCGTACATTGATGTTACTAAAAACATCTCTGCTCCTGTGGATGAGGATTCTTTCACAACATTTGAGCGAAATGAGCATAAGGAGATAATAATGGTCTTGGATAATAAAAATTGTGAATGGGATGCCTGGAAGTTGATGAACAGGTACTTTGATACAGCATCATATGCTGCTGGGTCTTATAAACCCAGAATTTATTTTGAAAATATACTTATAGTAACGGGCTCCTGTGAAATAAATCATTATTTCCCCCTTTATGAGAAAAATATTTTCAACTTTAGTAAAATTATAATTAAGAAAATTATTTCTATTGAGGAATGGGGAATATCCTCTCTTAAAGAAAAAGAATTTTATTTAAGAGCCCATAATATCTCTTACAAATATAATTATTGGGATTATATCCAAGCTTTTACAAATATCTTTTTATATGAAAATCCCAGGAAAAAACATACTTGGTTTATAAAAGTATGTCCTGATGTTTTTAATAATCCCATCCCCAATTGGTTCTTGTCTTGGTGGAAATCATATGGTCCAACTCATAATATTCTTCCGGACCAATTTAGACAGCTATTCGAACAATGGAGCTCATATTCTCCAGAATTAATAAAGGCTGAGGAAGAAAATCAGATGGTAAATAATAAGGCTGCCATGATTTTCTTTATGGAATTTTCAATCCCTTGGATCTGGAAATGGACGCCAGAAGTTGGGGTTGATGAAGATAATATCCCTTGTTTATACCGTTCTTTTTATATTAAATGGTGGAACAAGATGCTCCAAAGGGATAAGGAGACTGGCCAAATGGAAGGTCAAGAAACCCTAGATAATATTAAAAAGTCCATTCAGATTTATAAAGAAAAAATTGAATCTGATAAAAAGAAAGAAGCTTCTTCATTATTTGGCAAAGCTTCTGAAAAAATAAAGATGCGCAAAGGAAAATTGTCCAAAGCAGATCTTTTGAAGGAAGTTCTTAATATGGTTCAGGAAGAGTTAAAAGATCAAGATAATAATGACTCTTCTGAAGAAGATGATACAGTGTCAATGGCCACTTCCTCAAAATCGAAGATGGATGATAATCAATTCGGTTGTCTGGCAGGAGAAGCCCAAGACCCAAATGAAGATATACCTTCCTCATAGGATATTAATAAAATCCTGGCTGCCCTAAGGAAAGAATAATAAATTTCTTGATAGGGTAATTTGGTCTTTTGTAATAGGTAACAGTAATAAACTGTTTGAACAGTAATATACTGTTCACTTTTACTGTTCATAGTTACTGTTCGGATTCGAAATGTTTGAAGTCCACACAGTATTCTTTTATGTCTATAAGTAGGATGGGCATTTGTTGTTGGAGGAGGACGCTTTTCAATTCCTCTCCACATTTTTCTTTTGTTTTCCCCTGATTTCCCCTCTGTAATTTCCCTGCTTTTAATTTTCCTTCTTTAAGTTTAGTTTTATTTGTATAATACAAGAAGCTGCAGTTTTGAAGATCCCTTCTTGGTAAGCTTATATTTTAATTTTTGTTTTTAAATATTTATTTTGTGTTTAACCTAGCCTAATGGAAGGCTAAGGTGTTTGTGTTAAACATGTAAGAGTTAGATATTTTCTATATAGTTGTGGTAAAGGTCTGTATATGTACAAGACTATGTAAGAAGGGTTCGGATCTCATGGTCTGGTTAGCCAGTTATGGTTGGGTTCTGAGGCTTAATGGCACTTCAAGTATGTTGTCCTCTGGGAGTTTGCCCTTTGCCCTTGTTAGCCGGGTTTGGCGTTTGTGGGCGTTTAGGGGCTTTTGTGTTCCAGAATTCATACTTGATGGGCTTGTTAAATTCAGGTAAACAGTCCCAATCATGTAATGCTGTGATTCACCGCCTGATCTGTGACCTCCCTTCATAAGATCCAAAAACTAAATTTTCTGCTTGATATTCCGAATGATGGTGCAAAAATTTTCAATTTTGGTGGTTTGTCTGATTCTGATGTTACTTATGATGAAGTCTGTAAAATCTTTTAGGGAGGTAAACAACATTCTTTTTCTGGATGCGCTGGTCTAAAGAAAATGAAAATTGAACACATTTTATTGCACAAGCTGCTTAGCTGCTCTGTCTTTTCTGCCCTGGTTTCAAGTGGAGGGCATACCACTGATCTTAGTTCCATGAGCTTTTATCTTATGGCCAAAGCTATTAAGCATGAGCCTGTCAATCTGGAATTTATTATTCTGAAATACATGGTGTATTCATTTTCTCATCAAGCCAAAAATCTCCCATATTCTATGCTTCTCACACGTCTTTAAAAGTGATGGAGTATTTTTTCCTGATACTTGGATTGAAGAGGAGCATGACCATAAGGTTTTGGATCTAGCCAGCATGAGAAAAATGAGGATTCAATACACTGATGATGATGGATGGTTCAAGGGCATTGGACGCACTCCCAGCAGTATTAAACGTTATCCTCGAAAAACCAAAATTCCAGTATCCATTAGCTCACAGTCTGAACAATCCAGCCTTGGTCATCCTAACCTCGTTAAGACACCAAGGAAAGCTCAAAGAAAAACCAATAAAGTGGGAACCGCTAAAGTAGGTAGTAGAATTGAAGCAAAATTGGATGGTCTCACCAAAATAGTAGAGACTCACACTGGATGCCTAGAAAAAGTTGTTGATTCCATGGACTATAAGCTTGAACGCCTGCTTCGCAAATCTAGTCGTACCCGCACCAGCATCATTTGCCTGAAAGAGAAGGTTAGGGCCTATTTGAATACATCCCAGGCCTTTCTTTTTTATGATGAAGGGGGAGAGAGAGATGAGAAACCCTCTAAAATTTGAAATCTTGTATGCTGGAACTTTTTGTTATTCTATTTACTTGCTGGAACTTATATTTGCTTTTGTTGCACTAAACTTCTTTTTGGGACTGTAAAAATGAATTGCTTTGGATGCTTACTTATTTTGATGATTGGATATCCTACTGGTATCTGGGCTTGCAAAGTCCCAATATATTATATCTACTGGCTTCTGTTGTTCTTGCTTGGTTTCTTAAGATTATGAATAGGAGATGTACAAATTACTTCAACTAGGAGGAGCGCAAGCTAGCAAAACTAGGCACTAAATAGGGGGAGTTCAAGTGATATCTTTCCACTCTATCCAAATTTTGTCATCATCAAAAAGGGGGAGATTGTTAACCCTTTGATGATCATTTAAAGTGTTTTGATTATGACAAAATTCCTTCATATGATTATATGCTAAAAGCTTAAATGATTTGCTGAAATCTGCTCTCACCATATCTGTCGGAATCTAACATACACTAGAATTTACTTTCCAAATATAAAAGATCCCTTGAAGATTCTAGTTGATTTGCATCCTTATAACTTAGGAAAGAAATTACATTATGCTGTGATCACTAATTCAATCGGAAGTTAAGGAATAAATGCATGATTACCAAAGATGATTTGTTCCCTTATATAGTTCCAACGGATTCTTTCCTTATGATAACTTATAGTTGTTGGACATGGGATTATAAAAGAAAAAAATATATGCAGCATAAAGAGGTGAATCACTAAGTTGGGAGAGGTTTTTGTTGAGTGTATTGAGAAGTCATGTGATACTCTCTTACACATTCTTGTGCTTAATTATTTCTAATTCCTTGCTCTACGTGTGATTTCGAGGGACTTTGTAGTGAAGAAGGTCAAGTGGAGCTTGCCTTGGATAGACCTTGGGGAGATGAGGACAATGCGGTTTGTGTCTCGAATGACCTAGTGGTGAAGAGGGATGGGAGTCGTACTTGCTCTTAAGAGACCCTGTGAAGAGAACAAATCCGCACTTGGTTGCTCTAATGACCTCTAGGTGAAGAAACCAATAGGGTGGTACTGTCTGGAACTTTTTGCAGTGTTCCTGGTTCCCATCTGAAAGAAGAGATTAAAGCTTGCCACACGGAGTGGCAACAACTCGTGCATCAGTCCACAAAGGTTGTGCAAGTGAATCTAGCAGAAGTTCCCCCGGACCTGTTCACAAGCAGCTGGTTTCAACAGTGCTCTAGAGCTTACCTCATCCTATCTGGGATTTCAGTGTAGCTCTTTGCGAAGAGTTGATTTTTCACCCTGCTAGGTTATTTCTATTCCTTACACTTTTGTTACTGTCAAATTACTGTTTTTATTTGTAAAAATATTCTCGCACAGTTATTAATTTGACAGGTTTAAAATCCTAAGTGAAAGCTTATGTAGAGGACATAGGCTTGTCGAACCTCTATAAATACTAGTGTCTTTCATTTCTATTTTTACTGCTTTTCTTATCATTGGTTTGACTTGTATTTTAACTAGAACTTGCAAATTCTAGTCAGTAAATAAAATTGTTTTCTACAAAAGACCTAAATAGTTTTTAAGACCAAAAAGTATTTTGAGTGATAAACTTTCGCTGCATAAAAATCTTTTAAGCCTAATTCACCCCCATCTTAGGCGTATTGTCACTCACATATTGGTAGGCGTTCTTTCTTGCAAATAAATTGATCGCAGGTTTGAGTCCCAAGGAGTAATTGGAGGACCAACCAATCCTCATTAAATAGAGTTAATTGCAGTCAGCCCCCAACCTATTGCCTCCTTTGCACATTGCCCCCTAACCTTTGTCGATGTACAATTTTACCACTTGAACTAGTTAAAATGTGCGCTGACACCACATTTGCTCATTTTCAGTGGAATCCGACCAATGAGCATTGGGCACGTGGGCTGAAGGAAATGGAATATTCTTGTTAGATTCCACCATAAAATGAGCAAATGTGGTGTCAGCGTACATTTTAACTAGTTAAGGTGATAAAATTGCACATCGACAACGGTTGGGGGGTAATATGCAAAGGAGGCCATAAGTTGGGGGGCTAATTGCAATTAAACCCATTAAATATATATTAAAAAAGAAAAAGTAATAGAAAGTTAACTTATTTAAGCTTATAGAAATTGTTAGAGTGTTTGCATAATCATGATGAAATCCAAAATTAGCAATAATCTTCACATTATGGTAGGTGAATTACCACAAAAGCTTTTTGATCTTCATCTTGAGGAATTTTATGTAGCCAACAATGCTTTATCTGGCTCTATCCCATCTTCCATGTTCAATATATCAACAATCAAGTTTCTTTCATTTTCATACAACAACTTTTTAGGCAGGCTTCCTTCAACTCTGGGGCTTTTACTTTTCAATCAGGAAATGCTTTTTTTGAGTCATAATAGACTCAATGGGCCAATTTCAAACACTATCACCAATGCTTCTAAGCTTGCTTACTTGGAGATAAGCAATAACTCATTCGGTGGTTTCGTACCCAACGGTAATTTAAGACTCATACAGACCTTTCGATTTTGGGGAAATAATTTGACTGGAGGTTTGGGATTTCTCTCTTCACTGTCTAATTGCCAATATTTGCAATTATTGGAAATGTCAGCAAATCCACTAAATGGTATTCTCCCAATTTCAATTGGGAATTTATCTACTTCTCTTTGGACATTTTGGGCATTTGAATGCAACATAAGGGGTGCAATTCCTTATGAGATTGGTAACTTGAGTAGTTTGTTATGCTTAAACATCGATGGACATGAGTTGACAGGTTTCATCCATGGTTCGCAGGAACGGTCATGGGGAATAGAATGGAAACTATTGTTCTAGTTCCATTGCAATGTCGCAGAACGATCGCGGACATTCTGCACATTTTGTGGTTTAAAATATTCAAAAATTCTAAAAAATCTACAAATATTAAAATATATAAAAATATCTATTAATCCTTATATTATACAATTAGCATATTTTGTGTATTATATATTGATATAGATTTCATAAAATTTTGTTATGGCAATATTGATGATAATGTTTTATGGATCTTCCATTCAATTATTCAACAACATAATGAAAATGAAATTGATATAATGAAATTATAAATATTACTAACATTAAGTGTAGAATAATAATGTTACAAAATGTTGTAACTTTCCTTACTATATTTTTAATGAAATATATCGAGATAAGAATGTTCTATAAATTAATTGTAATGTTATTTTTCTTTTTTCGGGAAGTAACTAATTAATTAGAATATTTCCATCATTCTATAAAATTATAATAAATCATATATATATATATATATATATTATATTTTTCTAAATAAGATTTAATTTTTTTAAAAAAAGATCAAACAAAAAAAAAATATTTTATATATTAATTCCTTATATAATATTCTTTTCCTTGGTATATTAAAGGGAATTGTTATTTGCACTCCAAAATTTGTTATTCACACTCCATTCTAAATTTTTGTGTTAGGTTATTGACCAAAATATCCACTTATTTTTCAAATCCATTTATATCAATTTGCAAGACAAATATACCCTTTAATATAATAATTATCACTTTCAGCTTTATTACTCATGAAAATATTCCACCTCAACTTGTGCAACCTAATATGAAATAACAATAGACTTGACAAATAGGTACCCATAGGTAACCTAAGAATGGGTAATGACGGGTTGGATAAATAACCCATAGGTAAAATTATTCATTTTTTAATTAGATACGAGATAGTGGACCTATTACCCATGACTATGGGTGATGGGTAACCTACAAGTATATGTATTTTTTTTTTTTAATACTTGAAGGTAAATTAATATGTGTTTTTCAATTTACATAATAGTATTCAAATATTACTCAAATAAAACTAATATAAAAGGCTACAAATTTTAAATATTACATTGAACAAATACTTAAAGTATGTCTAGTATTTTAGTTTGAAAAGTACGACTTAAATGTTTAATCATCTATTGATTTTAAGTTATATTACATTTCAAAATTCAAATTTGAATCCCATTATATGTCAAACTTTCTTTGAACCAAAAATTTAAATACCACTGAAACATTATTGTTATTATAGAAAAATGTGTTACATATATATAGATATAGATATGGTTGTTCATGGGTTACCCATGGGTGCTCTTGGGTTGGGTCAAAAAATGGTAGATAATTAGACGGTGGGTAAAATTACCCACATTTTATTGGGTGAAAAAAATGAGGCTTATTATCTGCATTTTTCTGGGTACCCGTGGTATGAATAATTTTTACCAAGTCTAAATAACAAGGTGCAATGCTTTTTTCTTCCTTTAAATCACTTTTATGATTGAAAGAACTTTACACAACAGTCTTTATGAAGTAAAACAAAACCCACATTTGAGGTGTGAAAATACACTATTTTGTAGTGATGATATCATTTTTCAATTGAAGTTCATAGTCATGTCTTTAATGAGATGATTGAATTTAGAGATGGGATAATCTATTCATTTTTATATAGTCTATTAAGTTTGATATAGAATGAATCAAGGCTAGAACTAAATTAAAATTACATTTAATAGGACCAAGAATAGTACACTAAGGACATAATTGTCTAACAATTTAGATTAAATGATATCTTGAAAATAAAGGGATATAATGATAAATTCCTATAGACTAAAAATCAATTGTAGTGCCAATAATAAATTTTGGGGTGCAAATAACAATGCCCTAAATTAAAAACTCAAATTTACATACAATGAAAAATATAATATTTAGAAATTATTAATTAAATATGCAAACTTAATATATTTATAATATATAAATTATTTATAATAAATTTAAATAAATATTTATTTGTTATAAACTTCATATCTAAAAACTAGAAAACATCTAAATATAATTTCTAAATAAAAAAGAAAAAAATTAAAGTAATATATAAAAACCAGCAAAATAGAAGATTAAAATAGAAAAAAGGATAGGAAAAATTCATCTTCTTCAGCAGTTCTTTAGCGGCTCTTCAGTTACCTTGCCCCTATTTTCGAGCACCCAATCCCATCGAACCACCCATCGATAGTCATTCTGCCACCAACATCCTCCTCCAAAACACCCTCAAAGTCCCGCTTTTAACAAGTGTTTTGTTCCGAAATACCATGACACTTCGATAAATTGGAGTGTTGTGGCTTTCCGACCGATATATTGGCTGATGTAGTGGTTCCAAGTTTAGAATCATTCCATACCAGAACAACGGAACATCAACATTTGTTTCGATTCTGGAATGCCCGTTTCAACTGATTTATTGGCGTTCTGACGAACCATGGCTTCATCCCAACAATACTTGCAAAATTAAGGAACCTCCAAATACTATATCTTTGTGGCAATCAAATGCAGGAGCATATCCCTCCAGATCTTTGCCAAATGAGTAATTTGGCGAACTTGCACCTAAATGACAATATGATCACAAGTCCAATACTTGAATGCTTGAGTGAACTTAAATCCTGAAGAAATGTCTACTTAGATTCAAATAAGCTGAATTTAACTATACCTTCCAAGTTTTGGAATCTTAGAGAGCTTATGGCTCTAAACTAGTCCTCAAACTATTGGATTGGTCAACTTTCATTGGAGATTGGAAATTTGAAGGTAATCAACCAGTTGGACTTGTCCTTTAATCAGTTTTAGGGTGAAATTCCAAGCTCAATTGATGGCTGCCAATTATTAGAAATCCTATATTTGGCAAATGATAAGTTTGAAGGATCCATCCCTCAACTCTTGGGAAATTTTCGAAGCTTAAGTACATTAGACTTATCTAATAATAATCTATCTGGAGTTATCCCAAAATCTTTGGAGAATCTCCGCTACCTTCAATATTTTAATGTGTCTTACAAACAATTGGAAGGAGAGATTCCTGCATGGGGACCTTTTGTTAACTTTACGGCACAATCATTTGTTCACAACTTTGCTCTTTGTAGTCCGACAAGATTTCAAGTTCTTCCCTGTGTTGAAAATCTTAGAAGATCGAGAATATCAAAGAATGTAAAGTGTATTGTGGCCCCCATCATGTCAGCTTTCATTCTGGTGATCGTCGTACTTATGCTCATAAGGAGGTGAAAATAGAACAAAGTATCACCCCCAGCCCCAACTGATATTTCACTAGGTATTGCTTGGAGAAGAATTTCATATAGAGAACTTGAACAAGGAACAAATGCCTTTAGTGAAACCAGCCTACTTGGAAGAGGAAGCTTTGGTTTAGTATTCAAAGGGACATTTTCAGACGGGTTAAATGTTGCAGTAGAAGTCTTCAACTTGCAGTTGGAAGGAGTTGCCAAAAGCTTTGATACTGAAAGTGAAATACTGAGTACTATTTGACATAGGGAACTTAGTCAGAATTATTGGTTGTTACAGTAACACAAAATTCAAAGCCCTCATTCTTGCTTACATGCCAAATGGGAGCCTGCAAAAATGGTTATATTCAGACAACTATTGTCTAAATGAACGCAAAGATTAAAAATAGCAATAGATTTTGCATTGGCCTTAGAATATCTTCGGCATGGCTATCCATTCCTAATTGTCCATTGTGAAATAAAGCCAAGCAATGTGTTGCTCAATGAAAACATGACTGCTCATGTTGATAATTTTGGTATTTCCAAGCTCTTTGATGAAGGGGAGACTATCATTGAAACTAAAACCTTGGCAACGATTGGTTACACAGCACCAAGTGACATTTAATCATGAAAATCTTAAATTTCAATTTCTCTGCATATATTACCTTTATTTTATCTAGTTCTTCAAACTTGTATTCTATGAATAGATTTGCTAGTAATGAATATGTATCATTACATGAATCAGAGTATGGATTAGAAGGGAAAGTGTCGACAAATGGGGATGTTTATAGCATAATGTTGCTGGAGATGTTTACAAGAAAAAAGCCAATAGATGATATGTTTAGTGGAGAAATGAGCTTAAAAGACTGGGTGTGCGAAGCATTACAAGAAAATGCAGAAGTTGCGGCCCTTGGTTTGCTACCAATAGAAGATCAACATTTCAATGCAAATGAGCAATGCGTCTCATCTATTTTTCAGTTGGCAATGGAGTACTTAGCTGTGTGATACAAATTGCGGCTAGCTCCTTTGCAAAAGATTAAACCAAGAGTTTTAGCAGAGACCACAAGGCATCGAATAAATGCAATTTCCACTGTTGGAGATAATCATTATTGATACCAAAAGTGCCATTGAATGGCTTTTTGGAAAAAAAGAATGAGGCTGCTGAATTAAGCTTCAAGTTGTTATATTTTCTGTCTATGAATCTGGTATATAGTTTTTAGCAGAAAAATATGCGTTGTTGTTGAGCTTCTATTCTTGTTCAAAATATCATCTAAACCTGGCATTTTTCCTTCCATTATTTACACAAAACGTCCATACATCATATTTAAGGTACTTAACATATAACACAAACTTAAATGCATCTGGATATGATAAATGAATCACCACAGATGACTGGTGCATGATATCAAACACACTAGTCATGGAATTGTGTCCAGGCCTAGATAGATTGGAATTTATCGACTTCCCCTTTAGATTTTCAAAGCTTTTGGATGCAACATTAAAAGGCTCTATTCCAGCTGAAATATTGGAAATTTGAGCAGCCTGAAGCCTATAGATTTACATAACAATATTTGGAAAGAACTATGATGAAACACAAGAAATGCATATTCGTTTGTATACCTCAATCCTTTCACTCTTTGCATATATAAGAAATTAGGTTTTACCTCTAGTTTCAGGTGAATATGGTATATATTGCCCTCCCGATAGAACAAGCAGAGGCTAATTATGGAAGATATTGCTATTTATAGGAATAAAGTACTTCATTACTATTGATGTTAGATTAGAAATTCTAATTTTACAATAGAAAACTAGATAAAATCTAATCTTTTAGAAACTATGGCTCCTTTATTTTTGGTTTTCAAGTCTCATTCTTATTTTCACCACTAATTGAAAACTGAAAACTATCAACTTGTACACATTTTTAACATAAATAACACTTATTTTTAGTTTTATTTTTTGGGATTCATTCTATTATTCTATTAATTACATCAATAAAATTCAATTTTGATTTAATATAAAGTATATACTGTTATTTCAAAATAAATAAAATATACATATGTATATTTTGAATAAACATGTCTTGGTATTACAAAATTACAAACCACCTAAACTTTCATTCCTATATATATACTCTAATCATTATTTTTAGAAAAAAGATTTTCATTTATGAAACTATAACTAATTTTTTTAATTTTTGAAAATATTGGAAATCGAAAATGGAAATGAAAATAAAACCAAACGGCCCCAAAATCTCTATTTAAACTTGATCTTCAAGTAATCGAGTCAAATCCAGCAGATTCTTGGTAAATAACATACAATAAAAAATCAAAATATTTCTTCAAGACATGGCTGATGGCTTCACAAGTATCCTTATTAGTAAAAAATTAGGCATGGCCGATGATATGATAAATTAGTTGCAGTGGAGGAAACTTAATTTCTTAGTGGAAAATCTGAACATTGAGCTTCAAGTAAATGAACCAAATATTTGAGGCTCATTTTTCATCTTAAAACAAGTTGAGTAAAAGCATTATCATTCGGAAAGATTTATAATCATATATTATATCAATATCATTTGATATGCACTAATTAATTACGTCTCATTTCTTAATTCCTTTTAACAGTTACTTTTCCTTGAAATTCTAATAAGAATTTGTGTAATGGCATGATTACTCCACTCCAATAGAAACTTCTACTACTACTAATGCAATGGGGACAAGAAAGTCAAGTAGCTTACAATTTTTTATGCATATATAACTAGTAATGATTTTCATTTTGTAACTATAATGAGTTGTAAATTTAATAATGATAAGAATTGAGTATAAATTGTCACGAACAACACAAATATATAATTAATCACCAAGTAATTTTGGAAATTTTTATTATCATAGGACATATATATATTACTATATAGGAATAACAACAACTCATTATAGTTTGTGTAATTAATTTTCAATATTGGCATGCTAATTAGTTATACAAAATTCTTATGTCTCTATTAAATTTGCAAAACTTAATTATTATGATAAGTATAAATTCTTGAAAACAAATATATATAATATAATTAATTTTTTTATAGGTATATAATATAATTAACTAGTTTGATATTATGATTTGATCATTAACTTTAAATCATGCTAGATAATTAACAAAATAGTAGAAACAGCTTGGTTAAGATAACATATGTGATGCCAATCGACTTACAAATGATCTAAAATCTGTCCATGTGTTTTGTTCTTGTTCACGATAAAAACCTGTTTGATTCTGTTTTTGTTTGATTTAAGTCATTAACTTTTACAAATATTTTGTTACATACTTAAAAGATGATTTATATACATATTACTATATATTTTATATATATATATGTGTGTGTGTGTGTGTGTGTAGCGAATATGGACAGACAAGAAATATATACATCAATATAACTTTTCACAATCTCTCACATCTTATCGAATCAGTAAAGATTTTTTCGTTTCCTACCGCTTGAATTCATTTTTGTAAGGTAGATTAGTTTTAAAATGATATATAATAAAGTTTTTCTTAAGTTAACCAATCAAATCAATGGTCTATAAGAATGATCAATTCAATTTTAGAGAATTAATCAGAAATTTTAATTTTCTTTAGGACGATTTTCTTCTTTTCATAAATGTTGCACTTTCCATATAATGACCCATACAGAGTCATGATCAGGCTCATGAATAGGAAAGTCCACTTAAATCTATCAACTCAGTGGAACTTCTATATTGTAACGTGTTGTTCGGGTTAGTCTTTTTTGGCAATAGGAAAGTCCACATAAATCTATCAACTTAGTGGAATTTCTATATTGTAACGTGTTGTTCGGGTTAGTCTTTTTTGGCCCTACAACCACGAAATGGACAAAGACTTTCAATGTGCTGGAGATAAGATCTTCACTTGAGATTTCTTTATATATATCCGCTTAAACATGCATTAATGTACCTCACTTAGTAGCTACACAAATTCGATAAAAAATACCTGTTGAATGGGAAATTTTTGTTTTTTCTTTGCTCTTGCACTATTGTTATTAAATAGCATTACATTATGTTTATCTACAATATTTTTCAATTTTACCACAGATCAACATGCATTACTTGCCTTTAAAAGCACTATTACTTCAGATCCATATGGCATTTTGACAGAGAGTTGGTCCAGTAATACATCCATTTGTTACTGGATTGGTGTCTCTTGTGGCACCAAGTACCACAGAGTTATAGCTTTAAATTTTTCTCATTTCAAGCTTGGAGGAACTATTGTTCCGCATCTTGGAAATTTAACATTTCTTCGATCATTAGACATAAGTTTCAACAATTTCACAGGCTATATACCAAATGAGTTGTCCAATTTGCACCACTTGAAAGAGATTTACATGGGAGTTAACTTCTTAAATGGAGAAATACCATCATGGCTTGGAACCTTACATGAACTTCAACATATACATCTTAATAACAACTCCTTCTTAGGCAACATCTCTCCATCTTTATTCAATGCTTCAAAGCTACAAACTTTAAGTATGGGGTACAATTTTCTTGGTGGGAATATTCCACAGGAGATAGGCAACTTATCTTCCTTAGTAACTATAAATTTAGAGCATAATACATTAGTAGGCCCCATACCATATGGTATCTTTAATGTATCTTCTATGAGGGCAATTATTTTAAGATATAATAATCTATCAGATAGACTCCCAGATTATATATGCAGCAATAATACGTCAAAGCTTAAATCACTCTTTCTCTCATCCAATCAGCTTTGCGGGCAAATTCCATCAAATATATACAAGTGCAAGGAACTTGAGGATCTCTGCTTAGCCATAAATCATTTCAACGGCAACATACCAAGTGAAATTGGGAGTTTGAGCATGCTACGAATGTTATCTGTATGGTCAAATGAGTTAACAGGTATGATCACTTTGTACTATAAAGTAACAATACTATTTGAAAATTATCTTACTTTGTATTTAATAAAACCCTCATGTAGGAAAGTTTCATATTATTTAATATTCTTAAATATTCAATACTTTTATATCACTAGAAAGGTGCACATGTGCGATGCACGTGACTTGTTATTTCTTTATTTATTTTTTACATTCATCTATTCTATAAAATATTTTTGATTTATATCTTATTCAAATACTTATCAAATAGACAAATAAAAAAAAAAAAAATTGTCATTTGAAATTGTAAAATATTTTTGCCTCTAACATAGTTTAAGAACATTCTAATTAAGGTAATACATTTCTTCTTCTATGGATTTGCACCATTTATGCAACCTATCACATTTTTTGCTTCCTTCCATTCCAATGTATACATTGTTTGTCCCAAACATAATATTTTAACAATATCTACATTGTTTGAACCTCCAATAAAAGATATTGAAGAACAGTTCTTTTTCCAATTTTGCTACCCATTGTATCTTCTTTTAGGATTATATCCATCATTCTTTATTGGAATTCAGATCTCAAATTTGATAGATTATGACAGGAGTAATCAATTTATGTCATTAATTTAAAAACCAACAATTGAATTTTTTCCCCAAAGGAATTGCTATAGGAATGATAGCAAGTTTGGTCTCTATATAAATAAATTATAATTTGCAAATATGAAAAATGTTTAAAATTTTGATAATAAGGAACATACAAATATATATTGGCACTAGTTTAAAGCTTCAATTTTTTAATTGTGTAAGCGTTGATGACCTCAAAGTGAATGGATAATAATATCTTGTTCTACTAATATTTTATGAATATTTCTTTCCACCAAAATTGCTGCAACATGATAAGCATTTGGAAAATTATAAATTAAATTACTCTAGTTTCATATTTTTTAAGATACGGAGTTGAATATCATTCATTGAAAGATAATCATTTAACCTTTTGAAGATTATCTCCATAAATTTCAAAAGTTTTCTCATAATTGCTTCTAATAACTCTAATCCTTTTAGTATTTTCTATTCTCAAGCTCGTTTTCTATTTTGGCAAAATATAACTGAAAGTTATCATGCCTATTTTCTTTTAAAAAATTAACCCTGAAAGATCATGATATATCATGCCTTGTGTTTGAAAATTATAACTTCACTCTTATAGATGCAAGTTCTTTATCTAATATCACATTATATGAAGTCAAAGAGAATATGCATTTCAAGACTCAAATATTTTTTTTGAAAATTCATAACCTTTTCTGATAGAGAAATAAGCAACTTAAACATGACATTTAAACTGAAGCAAGTCTCATTTTTTATATTGCCCCAATGAAATTTACAAGGCTCTTTTAAATCTTATAACATCACAATGGAAGTAATTAAGTACCTTATTTAATTCATGAGTCTCCAAGCACATAGGATTATAAATTCTCAAATCTCATAAAAAATAAATTAAAGTTTAAAATTTTAGCATATGACAATATTTGTCCACATATATGATATTTATTGAAAAATCATAGAGCACATATTTATTGAAAAATTAATAACATTTTGACTGATAAGCAATCATCTATGCTCTGAGAAGCTATATTGGTGAATTTTGACAATTGAATTCTTTATGAATTAACTCTTTTCATTCTAAGCTACCTTGAAAGATAGGTGCCAACTTATTAATTTTTATGATTTTTCTCCTTTGATAATTTAATTGACTTTCTCATTTTCTTGGACTTTTTATTTTTATCTATATATACATGTCTCTCTATAGTACTTGGTGCGGCATGTTTCCTCTTCATCTTATCTCATCTTTATTGTCAAAATAAATATGCTATAATAATATTATTAGAAAATTATGTCTATGTATCTAAAAATATAGGAAGATTTTCTAAGAGCCATATATGATGATGTTTTAAATGTGTATCAAAATATCAAATACTAAATCAACTAAACATGACATTGACTCAAGATAGAAGTTCATCGATTCATTACCATTTTAAGAACCCTTTACTAAAAAATGGAATAATGAAAACATATGAATTGAATAATTACTAAAATAAAATATACCTTGAAGATCTTTTTCTATCGCTTGGAAGACAAAGAAGATCTTATTGTTTCTTCAACAATTTCTGATATCTAGAAGATCTCTCAGTAGGATTCGAATCCAAATGAAGTTCTGACTATCTATTAGAGAAAAAAGAACGAATCAATGTTGTAGGATTCCCAAGAAATTCTTCAATTTCTTTCAGAAGCATATTTATTTATAATGATTATATTCACATTTTTGTCTCTTCTTAGTGAAATCAAAAATAGAAAAAGTTAAATTTTGGTCAATTTTAATCCTTTAAATATCATTGTGTAAAATAAAAATACTATTTTATTTTATAATTTAAAAAAAAAATTGTGAAGATTATATCTTTAAAAGTTTGCTAGTTTTTAAATCTATAAAAGTTGGATTATGAATTAAGTTGGCTATTAATATAATATATACCTGAATTGTTAAATGAAATTTATGGTTTGAAATAATTATTTGTTTAAAATTTGCTAGTTTATTAACATGTGATTACAAGACTTAATCTATTCTTTTTCATTGTCATATTAAATTTACTATTATATTTGAGTTGAACACATATTTGATATATAAAAATATTTTTTTCTTATTTTTTAGGGAGAGTGCAGAAGGAACTATACAAATGCATTATGAAGCATCGTTTTTTCCTCATCAATTGACTTTTTCTTAATTAATTTCAATTTAGTTATTATTTTCAATGCATCTGATTAAAATAAATTTAATTTAGTTGTAGTTTACTATAAAACTACATATGTTGAATGTGATAGTAATAGTCTCATTAGATGGAGATATCATTTAATTGTTTAATTTTAATTTAATTGCTATTTTTTATAAGTTCAATTAAATATGTTGGTAGAAGGATAAATTTTAACATACATAACTACATTTACTAAGTAGGAAATTTTGATTTATTTAATTTTAATATAATTATTATTTTCTATATGTCTCAACTATGATTTTCGAATATGTAAATTTTAATGATACTCTTGTTTTTAAATTTAATAATAATAAATACTTAACAAAAGTTATAATAAACCACAAAAGAATTAAAGAAATATAAAATAGTAGTTTAAAAAAATTAATTAATTAATTATATCAATTTTTTCATCTTAACAAATATATATTCATTATACATTAATTGTAAAATACATATTATATTTACATGCATTAATTAAATTTATTTTAAATTAAACTTGTGAAAAAATCACTAAAATAATGCTAGATATTTTTTCATCTTAAAAAATACATATGTTAAATTTAAATAGGTAGTGTATCAATAGATACATTTTACTATATAAAATATTTCATGAATCATGTGTCATTATTCGTATCCTACGAAATATTCACTAAATACAAAATATCTAATCTAGCAGT
This sequence comes from Jacaranda mimosifolia, assembly GCA_018894105.1. Lineage (NCBI taxonomy): Eukaryota > Viridiplantae > Streptophyta > Magnoliopsida > Lamiales > Bignoniaceae > Jacaranda > Jacaranda mimosifolia. Next base: position 26,387,299 of record CM032131.1, on the reverse strand, counting down.
CAAAAATCATTATTTTATATTTAATAAATTCATATATATATATATATTATATTAATATATAATTTAATTAATGAATCTCACTTTAGTATTAAATGAATTACATGAAATTCATCAATAGTAGAAAATGATACAAGAAAACGAAGAAGCAAATGATAACATTGCATTTTACTGTTTCTTTAAAACACTTATGCTGAACGGACATTTAGGTTAACGTCCTACTCAAATGTTTAGCTAAATTGCTCTTTGTCCCTCCATACATCTATATCTATATCTATATCTATGTAATATTATAAGAGACTTAGGGAATGTTTGGTTATGTTTCCCCACAACAAAATTATTTTGGGGAAACATAACCAAACATATCCTCATTTTTCCTCCAAAATACAAAAAAAAAAAGTTTTCCCAAAATACCCTCTAATATCCTTCATTATCCCCAAAACTTCCTCATTTTCAATAGATACATACATATTATATATATCATATATATTTTATTGTTATTTTAATAGTAAAAAAATCACTTAATTCCATTTTTTACCCCAAAAATCTAATAAAAAAGTATTAATGTAACTGTTACAGTAAAAAAGTCTCCCCCCCAAAATATAAACAAACATACCAAAATTCTCCAAAATCAATTTTTAACTATCCCCAAAATATAACTAAAAATCAATTACATTGTCCAACACAATTTTTACATTTTCTAATAATTCATTCTCCCAAAACGCATAATAAACACATAATAAAATCACATAAAAAACATAACCAAACATTCCCTTACTTTTTGTCATTCTTAATGAATTAAATTTGTGCCATTGTTATTTCATGATATTAATTTAATTTTTATTTTTACTTTTTATTAATTGAAAAGTTATTTTTTGATTTTTTAAATAATAAATTTCAATTGTTATTTTCTAAAATAAAACTAAAAATATGATTCATATGATTCAGAGCGATTTTCCTCTAAATTTAGATAAATAATAGAACTTACTATGCTTATTTAAATATATTAAATTTTTAATCGATCACTTGTTTTTAATCTAAGATTAAAAAGAAAAAAGAAAAAAGAAAAAAATTTCTCATGTGTTTGGTTTATTTATAATAATTTTATTCTCACTTTCATCTCTTCTTAGTTAAGCCAAAAATAGAGAGAGCTAAATTTTGGTCAATTTTAAACCTTTAAATATCATTGTGTAAAATAAAAATAATATATTATCTTGTAACTTTTTTTTGATAAAGAAAAAGTGTGAGAATTATTTCTTTAAAAGTTTGCTAGTTTATAAACATGTGTTATAAGATTTAATCTATTCTTTTTCATTGTCATATTAAATTTACTATTACATTTGAATTGAACACATATTTTTTATATATAAAAATATTTTTTCTTATTTCATGGGAGAGCGCAGAAGGAATATCTATATAAATATATTTATGAAATATCATTTTTTTCCTCATCAATTATTTTTTTCTTAATTAATTTCAATTCAGTTATTATTTTTTATAAGTCTAATTAGGATAAATTTAATTTAGTCATAGTTTACCATACAACCATAGGTGTTTAATGTGATAGTAATAGTCTCATCAGATATGGACCTAATTTAATTGCTAATTTTTATATATATAAATCCAATTAACCATATGTGTTTAGTGTGATAGTAATAGTCTCATCAGATATGGACCTAATTTAATTGCTATTTTTTATATATATAAATCCAATTAAATATGTTGGTAGAAGGATAAATTTCAATATACATAACTACATTTCTTAAGTAGAAAATTTTAATTCAATTAATTTTGATATAATTATTATTTGTTGTATCTTTAATTAAAAATACACTTAATTTTGAATAAATTTTAATAAATACATTATATATATATATATTAAATATATACATTTATTAAGTGGAAAGACTTGACTTAATTAATAATAGTAATTATTTTCTATAAGTCTAATTAAAAATAAATATGATTTCATTATAATTACAACCATATGTGTTGAGTGTGATAGTAATAGTCTCACTAGATAGGGATCTAATTTAATTGCTATTTCCCATAAGTCCAATTAAAATGTGTTGGTAGAAGGATAAATTTCAATATACATAACTACATTTGCTAAGTAGGAAATTTTGATTCAATTAATTTTAACATAATTATTATTTTCTATATGTCTGATTAAAAATACACTTAATTTGGAATAAATTTTAATAAATACATTTAATATATATATACACACACACACACACATTTGTCAAATAGAAAGACTTGATTTGACTAATAATAGTAACTATTTTCTATGAGTTTAATTAAAATAAATTTAATTTGGTTATAATTCCCATTAAACTATGTGATTAAACATGATAATTTCAATATATGTAATTACATTTGCTAAGTAAAAAATTTATTTAATTAATTTTAATGTAATTATTATTTTGTATGATTCTAATTAAAAAAAATATTTAATTTATAATAAATCTTGTAATAAATATAATGATATACATTTGATGTATATACATTATTTAAGATAAAAGACTTAATTTAATTAATTATATTATTTTTTATGAGTCTAAATATAATGTATATGGATTTGATGTATATACGTTATTTAAGTTGAAAAAGAGTTAATTTAAGTAATTATAGTTATTATTTTCTATGGATTTAATTAAAAATAAACTTATTTAATTTGATTGTAATTACCATTTAACCATATGTATTAAATGTGATTGTTTTATCAGAGATGGATATTTTTGTCCTCATATAAAAAGGAAGAAATTACTATACTCATTCATACTTTTATAGATAGTACAGATATAGATATTTAGAGAACTCTTTGCACAATAAAATTTGAAATTCACATTATGTTTGCAAGTGAATTGCCACAAGAACTTGGTAATCTGGCTTGCCTCGAGAAATTGTCTGTATATGACAATCACTTATTTGGCTCCATCCCATCTTCCATCTTCAACGCATCAATCTTGAAGTATATAGGCCTTCAATCAAATCAGTTTTCTGGTACTGTTCCTTCAACTATATATATATATATATATATATATATATGGGGGGGGGGGGGGGGCGTGCTTTCATGTTTCTTTGGGTGATAACAAACTTAGCAGGGCTTCTCCAAGTTCTATGATCAATGCTTCTAAACTTACTTCCTAAAACTGGATATCAATTGATCATGATATATATACATATTTTTCATATTCTCAAATAATTATTCTCTTTTATCATTGCATTATTACATAATATGTAATAAATTGCCTGCAGGTGTCATACCAAAGCAAGTTGGAAACCTCACTTATTTGAAATACTTATATCTTGATGCAAACAGCTTCACAGGTATGTTTAACTGCTTGAAAAACCACTCTTTGATTTTCAGGTATGCAAACAATTATTCTTTCCAAGGATCTTATCATATGAAAACAAGCTTGCAGGTATTGTAACAAAATAGAGTGTTAGCCTGTCTAGGAGAGCTAATTATAAGTATTTCAAAATATTTTATAATATGTTTACGGACTTATAAGATATTATAAAGTATTTGTTAAATTTTTTAAAAATAAGCTTGTAAGATTTCAAAATCTGATGTTTGGAAATTTATAAATCCTTTCAAAAAAAGAAAAAAAAAGAAGGAAATTCTTTACTTGTTTTTGAAATTTTAATAAAGTCCTTTAATATTAGAAAATGTGAAATATATAGCAATTAGGAAATAAATATTCTAGAATTTGAGATCTCTAGCTAGCTTGGAAAATATAAGACACTTAATATTAATCAATTAGCACTAATGTTTAATATTAATTCAATTCGAATATAAAATTGTAGTTGATCACATAATAATATTTTTCAAGTTCCATTATATTCAAGTTTAATCATTTTCTATATACATATATATGATAATAAGTACTAAGTAGTTGATTCTCTATTAATGAATGTTGACTAAAAATTAATATTTTTGAAAGTATTATTTTAAAAAATTATATGATTATTGGTGTTCTCTCATTAATATACATTGCAAGCTTTAATTAGATTTAATATTGATTTATTAATTTAAGTAGAAAATTTTGATTGAACTCATAATAATATTTTTCATGTTTCATTCAAGTTCAATAACTACTTTGGAAAAATAAATTTGAGATTTTCTACGATGCTGACCACATGGTTTGTATCTATTATCATATAAAATTTTGTTTTATGACAAGTGACATTTTATGTAGATAAAGAAAACAAAAATAATTTAGAACAATTTTCCTTTCTAAGTTAAATACCACAACTGTCCTTTTAGTTTGTTTAACCTAACATCTAAATTTGTTTAAAATCTTTTATTTTCTCCAATTTCCTCGCATGTCAAATCTCATGTTTTTGGGAAATATAATAACAAAATATAAAAAAAAATTATTTTTTTAACAATATTGGGTAGCACAATGCCCTAAAGTCATTTTGTTCCCCTCAAACTTACGGGTCACATATCGAGGCAAATTGGAAACCTCATTTACTTGGAAGGTCTAGACCTTTATGAAAACAGCTAGACAAATATAAGATGCTTGCTTAGCTCCTTTATATGTAATCTTTAATCAGAATAGATTAATTATTACCAATGCTTAATTTTAATTTAATCGATCCATATCGAAGATTGCGATTGAGATCTCATAATAGTATTTTTTAAGGTTTCATTAAAGTTTAATCATTTATTGTTTATGCATGATAATTAATGATAAGTATTAAGTAGTTATAAATTCTCTATTGATGAATTGATAATCTAAAAAATTAATATATTTCAAAAGATAGATATATTGTTTGAAAATTACATTACATTGTTTGATTATGGGTGTTCTCTCATTAATATATATTGCTTAAATTAGATTTAATAATATATCATAAATGAGAAAATATGTTGCAGAACAAAATCGGATATTAATTCACACTATATGTATGTTTGTTGTAGGTGAATTACCACATGAGCTTGGCAATCTAGCTTACCTCGAGGAATTCGATGTGGATTCCAATTCCTTATCTGGCATCATCCCACCTTCCATATTCAACATATCAACCTTGAAGATACTTTCACTTGCCTTCAATGACTTCTCAGGCAGTCTTTCTTCAATTGTGGGGATTAATTTACTTTTCAATCTGGAAGAGCTTTATTTGTGTGGTAACAGATTCAGCGGTCCAATTCCAAGCTCTATCACCAATGCTTCTAAGCTTATTACTTTGTCCTTGTGCAGTAACTCATTTAGTGGCTTTATACCCAACTTTGGTAATTTAAGAATCTTACAATGCCTTTTTATTTGGGGAAACAATATGAATGGAGATTTGGCATCTTTGATCACTTCATTAACTAATTGCCAATATTTGCAATACTTGGAGATATCAAGAAATCCTCTAAGCGGTATTCTCCCAACGTCAATTGGGAATTTATCCACCTCTCTTCAGTTGTTTGTAGCATATAGATGCAACATAAAGGGTGGAATTCCTTATGAGATTGGAAACTTGAGCAGTTTGCTAAGCTTATATCTTACCGGAAATGAGTTGATAGGGTTCATCCCAACAACTCTTGGGAAATTAAAAAATCTTCAAATATTGGGTCTTACTGACAATCAGCTGAAGGGGTCTATCCTTCCCGATTTTTGCCAGATGAGTCATTTAGGGGACTTGTACTTGAGTAAAAATATGTTCACAGGTCCTATACCTCAATGCTTTGGTGAACTTAAATCCTTGAGAAATGTCTATCTAGACGCAAACAAGCTGAATTCCACCATACCTTCCACCTTTTGGAATCTCAAAGACCTCGTGGCTCTAAACTTGTCCTCAAACAATTTGAGTGGTCAACTTTCATCTGAGATTTCTAATTTGAAGGTAATCAACCAAGTAGATCTATCATGGAATCAGTTTTCAGGTAATATTCCAAGCTTAATTGATGGTTGTCAATTATTAGAAATCTTATCCTTGGCACATAACAAGCTTGAAGGACCTATTCCACAATCCTTGGGAAATGCAAGAGGCTTGACTGCATTGGATTTATCTAATAATGATCTTTTTGGAGTGATCCCGAAGTCTTTAGAGAATCTCCGCTATCTTCAATATTTTAATGTGTCTTACAACAAATTGGAAGGAGAGATTCCTACAAGGGGACCTTTTATTAACTCCACTGCTCAATCAATTGCTCACAACTTTGCTCTATGTGGTGCCACAAGATTTCAAGTTCATCCTTGTGTTGAAAATCTTAAAAGATCAAGAATATCAAAGAATGTAAAGTATATTATGCCCCCTATCATTTCAGCTTTCATTTTGGTGATTGTCGTACTTATGCTCATAAGGAGGCAAAAACATAGTAACACACTACCCTTAGCCCTGCCTGATATTTCACTAGGTATTGCTTGGAGAAGAATTTCACATAGAGAACTTGTACGAGGAACAAGCGGCTTTAGTGAAACCAACCTACTTGGAAGAGGAAGCTTTGGTTCAGTATTCAAGGGGACACTTTCTGACGGATTAAATGTTGCAGTAAAAGTCTTCAACTTGCAGTTGGAAGGAGTTGCCAAAAGATTTGATACTGAAAGTGAAATACTAAGCACCATTCGACATAGGAACTTAGTCCGAATAATTGGTTGCTGTAGTAACATAGAATTCAAAGCCCTTATTCTTGCATACATACCAAATAGAAGCCTGGAGAAATGGTTATATTTAGATAACTATTGTCTAAATGTGACTGAAAGACTAAAAATAGCAATAGATGTTGCATTGGCCTTGGAATATCTTCATCATGGTCATACATTCCCTATTGTCCATTGTGATATAAATCCAAGCAATGTGTTGCTTGATGAAGACATGACGGCTCATGTTGGTGATTTTGGTATTTCCAAGCTCTTTGATGAAGGGGAAGTTGTGATTCGAACCAAAACCTTAGGGACAATTGGTTACACAGCACCAGGTGATGTTTAATAGTTTCTCTGCATATGTTAATTTCTTTTCTATATATGTTTCCTTTATTTTGTCTAGTTCTCAAGAATTGAATCTTTTAGTGATGAATCTCTATCACACATGAACTAGAATATGGATTGGAAGGGAAAGTGTCCACAAATGGGGATGTCTACAGTTATGGCATAATGTTGCTGGAGATGTTTACAAGGAGGAAGCCGACGGATGATATGTTTAATGAAGAAATGAGCTTAAAAGACTGGGTGAGTGAAGCATTACAAGGAAATGCAATGATTGAAGTTGTGGCCCCTAGTTTGCTAACAAGAGAAGATCAATATTTCAATGCAAAGGAGCAATGCGTCTCATCTATTTTTCAGTTAGCAATGGAATGCGTAGCCTTTTCACCTCAGGAAAGAATTAACATGACAGAAGCAGTGGCTGCTCTCCAGAGGATCAAAGCCAGAGTTTAGCATTGTAATTCATCTCATTATGTGTTAGTTTTGGAATGGTTTCACCATCTAATAATTATGGCTGGTATCAAGGAATTAAAGAAGACAAAAGGCATTGACTGACTTTGAGGTCTTAGTCTTCTCACCTGGTCACAAAGAAACTTCCAACCATGGGGCCATTTTCATTGGCCTTGGAATATCTTCATCATGGTCATACATTCCCTATTGTCCATTGTGATGTAAAGCCAAGCAATGTGTTGCTCGCTGAAGACATGACTACTCATGTTGGTGATTTTGGTATTCCCAAGCTCTTTGATGAAGGGGACTAGGGGAGCTTGTGATTCGAACCAAAACCTTAGGGATGATTGATTACACGGCACCAGGTGAAGTTTAATAATTTCTCTCAATATGTTTATTTTCTCTATTTCCTTTATTTTATCTAGTTTCCAAAAACTGACTCCTTTGATAATGAGTATCTATTACATGACTTAGAGTATGGATCGGAAGGGAAAGTGTCGACAAATGAGGATGTTTATAGTTATGGCATAATGTTGCTAGAGATGTTTACAAGGAAGAAGCTAGCAGATGATATGTTTAGTGAAGAAATGAGCTTGAAAGATAGGGTGAGTGAAGCATCACAAGGCAATGTAATGATGGAAGTTGTGGCCCCTAGTCTGCTAACAACAGAAGACCAACATTTCAATGCAGATGAGCAATACATGTCATCTATTTTTCATTTGGCAATGGAATGCTTAGCCGTTTCACCTGAGGAAAGAATTAACCTGATAGAAGCATTGGCTGCTCTCCAGAGGATCAAAGCCAGAGTTTTAGCATAAACCATAAGGTGTTAAATAAATGCAATTTCCACTACTGGAGGTAATAGTTTTTTATAACACTAGTATTATTGTATGGCATCTGTAAAAAAGAATAAGGCTACTTGAATTAGGTGTTGTGTTTTCGGTCTATGAATCTGATATATAGTTGAAGGGTGTTGAAAAATCTGCATTGTTGATGAGCTTCTATTCTTGTTGAAAATATCATATACATAAAACTAGCATTATTCACACAAAATGTCCCTGAGAACCCACAGTTTGGTTTTATTTTGGGAGCTTATTAGCTTTTTTCTTTGAAAAATTTATCAAACACTTATTGATATCTTATAAACTCTCAAACATCTTATAGGATGATTTAAGGAGCTTATAATTAAAACACCATCTTAGTCTCAGCAGTCATGAGATACATTTTAGTGAATCAATGGCAATTCTTATATCTTATGTTGCTCAGTTCACGTGAAAAGTATAATATTCATTACTCGAGGAGAGTTAAGTATACTTGCAACTGTTCCAGTTTATGAATATATATATATATATATAGACTGCTCTTATACATAAGATGCCTAATGAAAATAAATAGTCTAAGTAAATTTATATGCGTGCGTGGCCGCAAGTGTACTTAAAATTCCTGTGGTTGGCTGCTATGTGATGAGCCAGAAAAACAGTGTTATGTTAGCTTAATAGCAATATATATACTCATGTTCAATATAAACATTAGTACTTGAACCAAGTTTGGAGTTCTTTAATCTATTCTTTAGTTTTTATCATCCAATAGTTGTTTAATCCATTCCAAGATAAGTTTCATCTTTCTTCATTTACTCCACATAAACAAAAGGTTGAAATATCAATCTTTCTGATTCCTGCTGGATATCGCAATTCCAATAATTCTTGCTGTGAAGTAGTGACGATAAGCGACAGTGGAGCGGTATGAGTTACAATTTTCTCAATGGAAATGTCTCACGTGAGATTGGCAATTGTTCTTCCCTGGAAAATGTAATTTTAAGTTCTAATCATCTTAGTGGCTCCATACAATATGAAATTTTCAACTTACCTTCCATGAGATTTATTAATCTCAGGGATAATATATAGCCTAACAGGCATACTCCCAAGTGATTTATGCAACTATATTCCAAAACTCAGAACACTATATCTCTCGATGAATCAACTTTTGGGAAAATTCCAAAAAATATATACAAGTGCAAAAACCTTGAAGACGTGCATTTATCCCTCAACCATTTCAGCGGCAACATACCAAGTGAAATTGGAAACTTGACAATGCTTAGGAAGTTATATCTAGAGCTAAATAACTTCACAAGTACGCAATCTTTTTCTTACTTTTATGAATAATTTTTTGTTTGAAGACATTAATGTTACTTAGCTTATCACTAAAGATAATAATTTTTTTCCTTTGTTTTTTCGTCGATCATACTTGTAATTTTGATTTGAAACACAGAAGTCATATTTTATATATCATACTTCTTTTGTACATCATTTTTCTTTGATATTCGAAAGTATTTGTATCTAGTGTATTAATTTTCATTCTTTCACTAAAGAGTAATCTAGATTCTTCTCAATCAATTTTGAAGATTAGATTCAAATCACTAATCTATATTTCCTACAAGAAAATTTCCATGTAAAGTGAAAATGCAAAAGTCGACACTAATCACGTAGCATTCCACCAACTTTTGTACACTGGATTTGATATGCAATAATTACATCTAATTTCTTAATGCCTTTTAACAGTTACTTTTCTTTGAAATTCTAATAAGAATTTGTGTAATGGCATGATTACTCCAGTCCAACGGAAACTTCTACTTCCACTGATGTAATTGGGACATGAAAGTCAACTGTAGCTTACTATTACAAGTCCAATGTAATGATGTCTATTATTTTTCTTCATTATAATTTCTAGAAATGGAATAATATCTAGGGGAATGTTTGGTTATGTTTTGGAATGTTTATGATATATGGTTTTGGAAAATGAATTTTGGGAGTGGGGTTGGGAAATGTGAAAGTGGTTTTGATGAATGTGATGAAGGTTTATTTATATTTTGGAAAAATAGGTAGAAAATATTGTTTTAATGAGTTTGGTATCTTCGTTTTATGTTTTAGGAAGAACATTTTTACTATAGCGATCAAATCAATGTTTTATGGTTGGATTTTTGGGATGAAAATGGAATTGAGAAATATTTTTATTGTAAGAATAATAATAAAATATATATGATATATATGTATATTTATGAAAAAATGAGGAATTTTGGGGGATAATAAAGGATAGAAGAAGGTATTTTGTGAAAACCAATTTTGACATTTTAAAAGGAAATAGATGCATGTTCGGTTATGTTTTAACAAAACAATTTTATTTTGTCAAAGCAAAACCAAACATATGCTAAGTTATTTATTTTTGGTCGAATTGCCTTGAAACAAATTTTTGACTCACAATTTTGGCTGATGTAAGACTTTGAGGTCTTAGTCTTCTAGTCTGGTCACGCAAGAAATTACTTCAACATTCAAATTGCAATATAGATGTTAATATAATTTTCCAACAACTTTGATGTGCGGTATGCCTACCTTATAACCACATAAATTAACTATTTTTAAGTTAAAAAATATCATTGCCTCAATTTATGTATGCTGGGCAAATACTAAACAATTAAAGTTAAAGATTTTTCTATTAACAATGATAAAATATTAACTGATAATATTAAAGTTACCATTGGTAATCTACTTAACTGGTAGTAATTTTTATTTTGCAACAATAATGACACTACAAAAAATATAGTATTTTTAAAAAATAATAAATGGCAATATAAAAATTGTCACTAATGACATATATTAAGTGACAATATATTTTATTTTGTCATTAATACTATTTTAAGATTTGTGATAAAAATTAATATTTTAAATTGTCACCGTTCACAATTAGTGACACCCATATGGTGACAACTTGGTGCAAATAAAAATTGTCACCATGATTTATAGCAAAATTTTCATTATCACTAAGTTGCCACCACAGGTGTGTCACTACTTGTTAATAATGACAACTTAAATACTATTCTTGCCACTTTTTGATTTGTAAAAATCACTAAAGTGACAAAATAATTTTTTTTTGACTTAATATATATATATATATATATAGTGATAATATTTGTATTATTGTAACTTATTATGTTGTCAAGACTAATTTATCTTTTCTTCTAGTGTGATTTACCAAATATATAGTGAAAAGAATTGAGTATAAACTATAACTAACAACACAGATATATTAATCACCAAGTTATCCTGGAAATTTTTATTATCTCAGAACATATATTATTATATATTAATAGTCACGACTTGTTATAGTTTTTGTAATTGGTTTTTAATATTGACAACTAATTAGTTATACACAATTCTTATGACTATTAAGTTTGGGAAACTTATTATTATGATAAAGTAAAACTTCTTGCAAATAAATATAATATAATTAATTAGTTTGATATTATGATTTGATCACTAACGTTAATTCATGCTAGATAATTAACAAAATGCTAGAAACAATTTGGTTAAGATAGCATATGTGAAGCCAACCTACTCCCAAATGTTCCACAATCTGTGCTTGTAGTTTCTTCTTGTTCACTAAGAACTTGTTTGATTTTTCTTCTTGTTCACTGAAGACGTGTTTGATTTTTACTTCTAGCCAAGCAAGCAATGTGTTGGTGGATGAAGACATGACTGCTCATGTTGGTGATTTTGATATTTCCAAGCTCTTTAATGAAGGAGAGGTTGTTATTCAAACCAAAAACTTGGGGACGATTGGTTACGCAGTACCAGGTGATGTTTAATATTTTCTCTCAATATTTTACTTTCTTTTCTATATTAATTTCCTTTATTGCCATCTAAGGTTTGAGCTAAGTTGGAAAACTTGATTATTCCCATCTAGAAAAACAAAGTGCTTTGTCTTTTGGTGGAAAAATCAACCAAGAAAAGACTAGAAAACGAGCAGAAGTTCTAAGTCATTAGCAATCCACTCAATGAAAGATTTCATGGAGTTTCTATTCATCTGTTTTGTTGGTCCAAAATGTGGAACTAGCTTTCTTAAGTTAAACATATATACACATATATATATGTATATATGCACTAGAGCACGTATTAATGTATCTACCTCAGTAACTAAACAAAGTTCAAATAAAAGTAACAAATGAATCGAGAAGTCTTGTTTTTTTCTTTCTTATTCTACTCTTGTTATTGAATAATGTTACACTTTGCTTACCCAAAACATTTTTTAATTCTATCACTGATCAACACGCACTACTTGTTTTCAAATATACTAGCACTTCAGACCTTTACAATATCTTGACCACAAATTGGTCCAGTAATACATCCATTTGCCATTGCATTGGTGTTTCTTGTGGCATCAAACATCAAAGGGTCACAACCCCAAGGTAATGTTTGGTTAGAAATTGTATGTTTTGTATTATGTGTTTTTGGATAATGAGTTTTGAGAGTGGGATTGGGGAATGTGAAAGTTGTATTGGGAAATATGATGGATGTTTGTTTATATTTTAGAAAATAGTTAAAAAATTATTTTGGAGAATTTTGGTATGTTTGTTTATATTTTGGAGGGAGATAATTTTTACTGTAACAGTTAAATCAATGCTTTTTAGTTGAGGTTTTGTGGTGAAAATGGAATTGAGTAATTTTTATGATAAAAATAATAATAAAATGTATATGATATAGATATATGATATATATGTATATATATATTGAAAATTGGAAAAATCTTGGGGATAATGAAGAATAAAAGAGAGTATTTTGGAAATTTTTAATTTGACGATTTGGAGGAATATATATATATATATATATATGTTTGGTTATGTTTTGGCAAAACAAAATTGTTCTGCCAATTTATTTATGAAACTATAACTAATTTTTTAATTTTTGAAAATATTAGAAATAAAAAATGGAAATGAAAACAAAACCAAACGGCCCCCAAAAGTTCTAACTAAATTTGATTTTTAAGTAATCGTGTCGAATCCAATAAATTCTTGGTAAATAACATGTAATTTAAAATCAAAATATTTCTTCAAGAAGTGGCTGATGGCTTCACAAGTATCCCTATTAATGAAAAATTAGGCATGGCCAATTATATGATAAATTAGGTGCATTACAACTGCAGAAGAAACTTGGGGAATGTTTGGTTATGTTTCTCCATAACAAAATTATTTTGGAGAAACTTAACCAAACATACACTCATTTTCACTCCAAAACATTAAAAAAGGTTTTCCCAAAATATCTTCTCATAGCCTTCATTATTCCCAAAACTTCCCATTTTTCAATATATACATATTTATATTATATATATCATATATATTTTATTATTATTCTTACAATAAAAAAATTACTCAATTCCACTTTCACCCCAAAAACTCAATAAAAAGCATTATTTGACTGCTATAGTAAAAAATGCACCACCCCCCCCCCCCCCCCAAAAAAAAAAAACATAAATAATCATACCAAACTCACTACAAGAAAAGATAAATTGGTGACAAAATAGTAAGTGATAATGCAAAAGTTGTCACTAATTAGGTATAGTAGGTGATAAAAAATTTAGTTTTGTTAGTCACAAAAATAGTGTTAAAGTCGTCACCATAAATAATTAGTAACACACACCTATGATGACAATGAAAATCTTGTCATAAATTATAGTAACATTTTTTTACTGTCACTAAGTTTTCGCCATAGAAGTGTCACTAATTGTTAAAGGTGTAATTTGAAACATTAATTTTTATCACTATTGAGTCAAGTTGTGACAAGATAAAAAAAATCTTCATTTAAAAATTGGTCATTAGTGACAAGATAAAAGTTATTGTCACTCAATATATGTTATTAGTGACAATTTTTATTTTGTCACTTATTATTTTATTACTAATATTATAATTTTTGTAGTGACTTTCCAAAACTAATTTTTAACTATTGCCCGAACTATAACAAAAAATTTATTACATTTCCCAACAAAACTTTCACATTCTTCAATCTCACTTTCAGATTCATTCTCCCAAAATACATATTAAAATCACACAAATAATATAACCAAACATTGCCTTAATTTCTTAGTGGAAAATTTTGAATATTGAGCTTCCAGTTAAAGAACCAAATATTTGAGGCTCATTTTTCAACTTATAACAAGTTGAGTAAAAGCATGATTGACAGCAGTTTGTTGAAAACGTGCATTATCATTTGAAAAGAAAAGCACAAAATATATACCCATACAGATCTATAATCATATATTATATCAATATCAATTGATATGCAATAATTACATCTCATTTCTTAATGCCTTTTAACAGTTACTTTTCTTTGAAATTCTAATAAGAATTTGTGTAATGGCATGATTACTCCACTCCAATGGAAACTTCTACTTCCACTAATGCAATGAGGGACATGAAAGTCAAGTGTAGCTTACTATTACAAGTCCAATGCAATGATATCTATTCTTTCTTTTACACTATAATTTCTGAAATTGAATAATATCTAAGGAAATGTTTGGTTATGTTTTTGAGATGTTTATGATATATGTTTTTGGAAAATGAATTTTGGGAGTGGAGTTGAGAAATGTGATGAATGTTTATTTTATATTTTGAAAAAATGTGAAGAAAATGTTTTAGGGAGTTTGGTGTGTTTATTTATATTTTAGGAGGAACATTTTTTAAGAAAATACTTCCACATTCAAATTCAATATAGATCTTAATAAAATTATCCAACAACTTTGATGTGTGGTGTGCCTACCTTATAACCACATACTATTTTTAAATTAAAAAATATCATTGCCTCAATTTATGTATGCCGAGTAAATACTAAACAATTAAAGACAAAGATTTTCTATTCAAATGATAAAATATTAACTAATAATATTAAAGTTACCATTGATGATATGCATAACGAGTAATAATTTTCATTTTGTAACAATAATGACACTACAAAAAAATATAATATTAGTGAAAAAATAATAAATGACAATATAAAAATTGTTATTAATGACATGTATTAAGTGACAATAACTTTTATTTTGTCACTAATATTATTTTTTAAGTGACAATAATTTTTGTTTTGTCACAATATGACCTAATATTGATAAAAACCAAGGTTTTAAGTTGTCACAATTGACAATTGGTGACACCCACAAGATGACAACTTAGTGCCAATAAAAATTGTCACTATAATTTGTAGCAAAATTTTCATTATCACTAAATTGCCACTGCAAGTGTGTCACTAATTATTAATGGTGACAACTTAAACATTATTCTTGTCACTATTTGATTTGTAAAAATCACTAAAGTGACAAAATAAAATTTTTTGTGACTTAAAATAAATATATATAATTGGTGAAAAATATTTGTATTTTGTAACTTATAAAATTACTATGTTGTCAATAATTTATCTTTTCTTGTAGTGTGATTTGCCAAATTATTTATAGTGAAAAGAACTAAGTATAAATTATCACTAACAACACAAATATATTAATCACCAAATTATCGTGGAAATTTTTATCATCGCCGAACATATATTAATAGTGACAACTTGTTATAGCTTTTGTAATTGATTTTTAATATTGACAACTAATTAGTTATACACAATTCTTATGCCTAATAAGTTTGGGAAACGTATTATTATGATAAAGTAAAAATTCTTAAAAATAAATATAATATAATTAATTAGTTTGATATTATGATTTGATCACTTACGTTAATTCATGCTAGATAATTAACAGAATACTATAAACAATTTGGTTAAGATAGCATATGCGAAGCCAACCTACTTCCAAATGTTCCGCAATCTGTGCTCGTAGTTTCTTCTTGTTCACTGAGAACGTTTTTTATTTTATTTCTAGTTTCCAATATTTTGAAAAAATAAAAAAGTAGTTAAGATTAATATTTAAAAATAAAAATATATTTAGATGTTTTATCTGAAAGGATGATTATAGTAGGTATAGGAACGAAAATTTAGGCGATTGATATTTTTCATGCTAAAAGACGTGTTTTTCAAGATATATATATGTGTGTGTGTGTGTGTGTACACTTTAATAATTTTAGAGTGATAGTAATTAGTACTTTATGTCAAATTAAATTTAAATTTTATTGATGTGATAATCAATGGAACGATAAACTAAGTTTTGGAAAAATATTAAAAATGAACATAAGTAATATTTTCAGTAAGAAGGAGCATAAACAAACAGCTTTCAATTTCCAAATAGTGTTAAAAAGAAATTAATGGCGCTCAAAAATAAAAACAAATTGGGGTGTTAACTTTTTAATTATATTAAGAATACTCAAACTAAATTGGTCAGTCCGTTTAAGTCATTAAATATTTCTCAATTATGCTAAGGGACCTCTTTGATTAAAATCGTTAACTTTTACAAAATATTATTTTGTTATACGTTCAAAGATAATTTATATACATTCATAAACATGTATATATATGTGTGTGTAGCCCACACAGATAAACAAGAGATATCAACCTTTCGACCAGTCCTCACATCTTATTAAATTATCAAAAAATTTAATAGTGTTTTATTTCCTACTACTTGATTTCATTTTTGTAAAGTAGATTATGTTTTAAATAATATATTTTGTTAATAAGATTTTTCTTAAGTTAACCAATCAAATCAATGGTCTATAAGAATGATCAATCCAATTTTTTTAGTATCATAATTGTTGCACTTCCCATATAAAGACCCATGTAGAGTCATGAAGGCTTATGAACAGGAAAGTCCACTTAAATCTATCAACTATCCTTAATGTAGTTTTCTATATTGTATCGTGTTATTCGGGTTGGTGTTCTTGCCCTACAACCAGTCAACCACACAATAGACAAAGACTTTCAATGTGTTAGAAGATAAGTATCTTCCTTGAGGTTCTATATATATACAGTAAAGCTTGGATTAATGTACCTCACTTAGTAGCTACATAAATTCGATAAAAAAAATATATATATACCTATTGAATGGGGAATTTTTGTTTTCTCTTTACTCTTGCATTATTTTTATTGAATAGCATGGCACTCTGTTTAGTCACAACATTTTTCAATTATACCACAGATCAACGTGCATTATTTGCCTTTAAAAATGCTATCACTTCAGACCCATATGGCATTTTAAGAGAGAGTTGGTCCAGTAACACATCCATTTGTTACTGGATTTGCGTCTCTTGTGGCACCAAACACCCTAGAGTTATAGCGTTAATTTTTTCTCATTTCAAGTTTGGAGGAACTATTGCTCCACATCTTGGAAATTTAACATTTCTTCAATCTTTAAACATAAGCTTCCACAATTTCACAGGCTTCATACCTTATGAGCTGTCCAATTTGCATCGTCTAAAAGAGATTTACATGGCAGTTACCTTCTTAAGTAGAGCAATACCATCGGGGCTTGGAACCTTACATGAACTTCAACATATACATCTGAATAACAACTCCTTCTTAGGCAACATCCCTCCAACTTTATTTAATGCTTCAAAGCTACAAATTTTAGATATGGAGTACAATTTTTTTGGTGGGAATATTCCACTAGAGATAGGCAACTATCTTCCTTAAAAGCTATAAATTTGGAGTATAACACATTTGTAGGTCCCATACCATATGGCATTTTCAATGTGTCTTCCATGAGAGCAATTAATCCCAGGTATAATAACGTATCAGGTGGACTCCCAGATTATATATGCAACAATATGCCAAAGCTCAAAACACTCTTTCTCTCATCAAATCAGCTTCAAGGGCAAATTCCACAAAATATATACAAGTGCAGGGAACTTGAGGACCTTCGCTTATCCATAAACCATTTTAACGGCAACATACCAAGTGAAATTGGGAGCTTGAGTATGCTCATAATCTTATCTCTATGGTCAAATGAGTTCACATGTATAATTACTTTTGATTTCATTGTATAATTGAGTAACAATACCATTCAGTGTTTTGAAAATTGGACTGAACCGGTGACCGGTGGCAAATCCAGTCCAGTTGAAACCTAAAAATCGGTGGCCTTCTGAACTAGTTGAACCGGTGGTACAGTTCACCATTAGTTCACTTACCTTCTTTTTTTCTAATTTTAAAAATTAATTTTTTTTAAAATAATGAAAAATGTAAAAAAAGATAAATGAGTTATGAGTTGAAAATGATGACTAAAGATTTTGGACATGTAGTTTTTTTAAACATGAATTTATTTCCTTGAAATTTAATGAAGTAGTAGCTATATGTGGATGCTTATGTTTATTTTGTTGTTTTATTTTATTTAATCTCTATTAAGTTGTGTTGAATATTTAGTCTATAAAAATTTATTTTTACTTGGTTTTGAATTATGAAACAAATGATTACTTAAGTTAATGTTAAGTATTATTTTTTATTTCTTTATAGTTGACTAATTGTGAAGTAGTATTTTTTTTAAAGAACATATTTAAAAATGAGTAAGAATTGAAATTTTTTCAAATAATATTTTTTCTATACTATTGGAAGTTTTATTTTTTGTTAATATTAAAATATTATATATATTTATAAAATTATATATAATTATTACGTCATTATAATGTCATACCGGTTGAACCGATCGAACTAGTAAAACCAATAACCAGTGATATTGTTGGTTCTTTATCTGGTCCAATTTTAAAAACATTAGTACCATTTGAAAATTTATAATCTCACTTTGCTTGGTATTCTATGAATTAAGCTCTTTATCTAGTAGAATTCTCACGAGGGAAAGTTTCGTCTTGCAAAATGCCACTTGTATGCACATTTTCCATATTCTCAAACAATTTCTTTTTTATACATTGTATTGTTACATCATAACAAACTTGTATGTGCCATACCAAAGCAAGTTTGAAACTTCATTTATTTGAACTATCTAGACCTTCGAAAAAACAACTTTACAGGTAGTTTGAAAATAACTCTTGATTTCCATGTTCACTGACAATTATATATTCTTCTTTATGCGATTTTTTTTTTTTATTTAAGATCTTTAAAATAAGTATAGCCAAATAATTTCTAATTCTAAATTAATTTGCTAATTTGACAAATGTTTATGACCGGTCCTACTTAATTAACTCCATACCCAAGTAAATGAGTTGGGAAGCATACCAAACATATATTGTCTTATACGTAATTAATTAACTTCTTAATTATAAAATATATACTGGTAGCCTAATGATTTTTATTCACTATCTAATAGAATTATGACACCACACTTTAATGATGAGACGAATGCAACATACATATGAAAAAATAAAAAAAAATACATTTACACTTTTGATCATCGTCTTGATTTATGGGTTTAGGCCAAGATCAATCATAGTAATGAAAATTACTTTATACTTTTTGTTCTTATTTATACACACGCATGTCAGGAGTTCGTTAAATCAAATTTCTAACCTCACACTTTACGTATGAAACTTATGTCATTAAGTCAAATGACCACTCAAAAAAAACAAAAATTACTTTATACCATAGATAATAACAATTTAACATGTATTTCAAAACTCGTATATATTTTTTCATTAGATAACTAAACATAGCTGATAATTGTAGTCTAAGAATAGGTGAAATTTTTCTTCTTATTGTCTAAACTCTTCTTTGCTTGACTTAATTTTTTGTGAAGATTTTACTTCAATTTAAAGTAACTTCTACTAAGTCGCTTTATTCAAAAAGAAATCTATCTATATGTAAAATATAAATCAATTTGAAATAAATATATTCCAGAATTTGAGATGTCTAGCTAGCTTGAAAAATACAAGATGCTTGCTTAGGTCCATTTGTAATCTAGCTCTAATTAGAAAATTATCACTCAGTACAATTAACTGTGTTTAATATTAATTTATAAATTCAAGTAGAAAATTGTGATTGATCTCATAATAATATTTTTCATGCTCCATTTAACTTCAATAAATAGTTTGGAAAAGTAATTTATAAGGAAGCTTCACAAACTTGTAAGTTACATACTAGAGGAAGTTGGAAACCTCAATTACTTGGCAAGTCTATACCTTAATGAAAATAGCTTGACAGGTACATACATTAATTTAACACCTTGAAAATCACTTTTTGACTTCATGTTCTCAAACAATTATTCTCTTATGATAACAAATTAACTTACAGGAGGCGTACCAAAACAAATTGGAAACCTCACTTTCTTGAAACATCTAATTCTTCAAGATAATAACTTGACAGGTATATATTCTTAACAACTTGTGCGTCATTTGTTTAAAAAATCCCTCATGTAGGAAAGTTTCATATTATTTAATATTCTTAAATATTCAATATTTTTATATCATATTTAGAGAACTGTACTTGCTTAATAAAATTTGAAATTGACATTATGTCTGTAGGTGAATTGCCACAAGAGCTTGGTAATCTGGCTTACCTCAAGGAATTGTCTGTATCCCACAATGACTTATCTGTCTCCATCCCATCTTCCATCTTCAACAGATCAACCTTGCAGTTTATAGATCTTTCATCAAATCAGTTTTCTGGTACTATTCCTTCAACTGTATATATGGGGCTTTCATGTTTCTTTGGGTGATAACAAACTCAGCAGTGCTTCTCCAAACTCTATCATCAATGCTTCTGAACTTACTTCCTAAAAATGGACATCAACTGATCATGATATACACATATTTTTCATATTCTCAAACAATTATTCTCTTTTATCATTTCATTATTACATAATATGCAATAAATTACCTACATGTGTCATACCAAAGCAAGTTGGAAACCTCACTTATTTGAAATACTTATATCTTTATAAGAACAACTTCACAGGTATATTTAACTGCTTGAAAAATCAATCTTTTATTTCCTACTATGCAAACAATTACTCTCTTCAAAGGCATCTTACTGCATGATAACAAACTTGTGGGTATTATAACATAATTACTCTTTTACTATTACTCTTTTATAAAAAACTTGTTGGTTCTATAACGTGAAAAATCACTCTTTTATTATAACATAACAGAGTGTTAGCCTGCGTAGGTGAGCTAATTATAAGCTCTTCAAAATATTTGATAATATGTTTACGGACTTATAAGATGTATAAAATATTTGTTAAACTTTTTAAAAGGAGAAAATAATTTTTTCGTCCTATAAGATTCTTTAATTTTCAATTTTGTCATATATTTTACACAATTATAAAGTTAGTCCTGTAAGTATGAAACAATTTGCATGTTTAGTCTGATTTTCGCCAAAATTAGAAAAATTGACCAAAAATGCTTATATGGCAAATCCAATTTTGCTGAATTTTGGAATTTTTGCTTAGGTGGCAAATTTTCAACTGACATGGCCCTTCTTGTCTTACTAGAAGAAGCCTTTGCTTATTTGGACTTTTGTTAGTAATATTATTAATGATAATACTAATAATATTAGATAATAATATTATCATAATAAAATGTTATTATCATTGATAATATTAATTATTCTTATGATTAATTATACTAATAATAATAAAATTAATTTAATAAATTAATATCTCTTAGTGTTATGTATTATTGTTAGTAATATTATGAATTATGTATTAATACTACATATTATGAATATAATTATAATTATAATTAATATAATCTCTATATTATTATTAATATTACTAATCATATAATTAATATCACTAATTATAGTAGTAAACACTATTAATGATATTAATACTAATATATTTAATATTAGTATCAATTATATATACACATTTGAATATATATCTATATAAATAAATATTATTATAAATATATAATATTTTAATATCCATATATATACACATATATTAATATAACATATATACATACCGTCGTCGCTGCTAGCACCGCCTACCGTCCCCCCACCCCACCCCACACCAACAACCACCTAGACTGGTCATGGCCGACTATGAGCCAAGCGGCCAGTGGCCTTGACCAAGGCCGCCAGCATGGCCACCTGGAAGCTTGGTGGCGAGGCGGTCAACCTCTTCTAGGCGTTGGCCGCCTGGAAGTTCGGTGGCCATATGGTCAGATCTGGCCAGGCCATCGTCGAGGGGTAGGGGTGGAATTTTTTTTCCTTTTTTTTTTCACTTTTTAGTTTATTTATTTCTTTATTGATAGATATAAAGTTATTTAAAAAAATTTCTTAAGTAAAAAATAATTATAAATTATACATAAATATATATATTTATATAAATCTATTTGTATGTATAAATATATATCATAAATTCAAAATTTATATTACCAACTAAGAAATAAAATAAATAAAATAAGCCAACTAATCTTAAACATGTCAACTAATTTTTTGTCAACATGGCAAAAAAACCCATGTAGGTGCCAACAAAGCAAAATCACCAATTTCAAAATATTTCGGCATGCCACATCATATTTTTCAACCAATTTTTCTAATACCAATAGAAATCAAACTAAATGTGCAAATCTGTTTATACTTATAGGACTAATTTTTTAATTGTGTAAGATATAAGACAAAATTGAAATTCGAAAAATCTTAGAGTATAAAAAAATATATATTTTTTCCCTTTTTAAAAATAAGCTTGTAAGATTTCAAAATAAAATCTTTAGAATTTTATAAACCCTTTCAGAAAAAACAAGAATTTTTTTTCTTGGTTTTGAAATCTTAATAAAGTA
Source organism: Jacaranda mimosifolia (assembly GCA_018894105.1). Classification (NCBI taxonomy): domain Eukaryota; kingdom Viridiplantae; phylum Streptophyta; class Magnoliopsida; order Lamiales; family Bignoniaceae; genus Jacaranda; species Jacaranda mimosifolia. The sequence continues at coordinate 26,364,508 of CM032131.1, read as the reverse complement.
CTTATTTTTGAAATCTTAATAAATTCCTTTACTGTTAAAAGATGTGAAATATATAGCAACTAGGAAATATATATTCCAGAATATGAGATCTCTAGCTAGCTTGGAAAATATATGACGCTAAGCTCCATTGTGCGTGCTCTGTAACCAAAAATTAATCAATTAGCACTAATGTTTAATATTAAATTATTTTGAGTATAAAATTGCAGTCTATATCATAATAATATTTTTCAAGTTCCGTTCAAGTTTAATCATTTGCTATATAAATAGGATGAATAAGTACTAAGTAGTTGATTCTATTAATTAATGAATATTGACTTAAAATTAATGTATCTAAAAAGTATTGTTTGAAAAAATTACGATGCTTGATTATTGGTATTCTCTCATTAATATACATTGCTTTAATTAGACTTAATATTAATTTATTAATTCAAGTAGAAAATTGTGATTAATCTCATAATAATATTTTTCGTGTTTCATTCAAGTTCAATAACTATTTTGGAAAAATAATTTATAAGGAATTAATGTTCAAAAACTTACAGGTGGCATACTAATTAAGGAAGTTGGAAACCTCATTTACTTGGAAGATCTAGATCTTAGTAAAAACAACTTGACAAGCACATACATTAATTTAACACCTTAAAGGATCACTTTTTGATTTCTATGTTCTCAAACAATTATTCTCTTATGATAACAAACTTACATGTAGCATACCAAAATAAATTGAAAATCTCACTTCCTTGAAATATCTATATCTTGAAGATAATAACTTGGTAGGTATATATTCTTAACAACTTGTGCATCATTTGTTTGTAACATGACAAGGTCGTTATATGTTCTTTGATTTTTGTGCTCTCAAACAATTTTTCTCTTCAAAATTTGGCATCACAAGAGCTTGAAGATATGATATAAATATCTCTTGCTTGAAAAATATAAGATCCGCCCTTAGCTCCTTTATACATAATCTGATAAAATATACCAGCTTGTAAGATTTTTCAAATAAATTTAATCAAACGTCCTCTAATATTTTATAACTTTTAAAAACATTTTTGTAACGACACCACTCGGGACAACACCTAAACCGAGGCGCCATTCAATTCAATCTTAAAATTGAACCTAAAATACAAATCAATAAACCCATAATCAAACTTTCAAGCTTATCAAAAATAGCAGCGGATTCCAACTTAAACAAATCTGTCACAAGACAATAAATTCAACCTTAAACAATCTTGTAACATACAACACATATACTAAATACATGTCACAAAATCTCAAATTCAACTTATCAGAAGCAATGGAATTTCAAACTTAACACACTCGATAAACCACTAAGTAAATGCCATAATTCACATTCTTACATAACAAAATATTTGCATTCCTTAAGTCATCCATGTCAACATGACATATCACACGTCTCGAATCCATACTTAGCAATAAGATGATTTCCATATATACATTCAATACCTAATCTATTACAAAACCTTCATGTCCAGCCTGAAGTCCAATCCTTTACTTAATCCCTGTCTGAGAGAATCAAAATAAATGGGGGGGGGGGGGGGTAAGTTCGAAGAACTTAGTGAGGGATAATTGTAAATATATATAATGGGGATCTGTCGAGGAAGAAATCGACTCAACTGGTCATCAATCAACAATTAATAGAAATACAACAGATATGTTCAAACAGTCAAGAACAGTCTAACAAGCAGAATACAGTCAGTCAGTCAAAATACGGTCAGACAGGGCAATTTCAAATAACATTTACATTCAAATCAATCTTATCCAAGCGTGACGGTTTGACACACAGTAGATGCCCAGGAGTATCCCCAGCACATCGCAGACAGGCGGTAGATACCTAGGAGTATCCCTAGCATAGCACAGACAGACGGACAATACCTAGGAGTATCCCTAGCATATCACAGACAGACGGTAGATACCTAGGAGTATTCATAGCATATCATTGACACATGGTATGCCTAAGAGTATCCCTAGCACATTACTGATGCTCAAGAGTATTCCTGACACATCGCCAATACCTAGGAGTCTCCCTAGCATATCACTGGCACACGGTATGCCTAGGAGTATCCCTAGCACATTACTGATGCTCAAGAATATCCCTGACATATCGCCAATCCCTGGGAGTCTCCCTAGCATATCACTAACAGACGGTAGATACCTAAGAGTATCCCTAGCATATCACAGACAGACGGTAGATATCTAGGAGTCTCCCTAGCATATCCCTAACAGACAGATGTGCCAACGTGGCAACTAACAGTACAAACAATCAGACAGTATAGATAACACAGACAAATCAGGCAGTACAAAAATGCCAATAAGGCATAATGATAGCAGTAACAATCCAGACAAGCCAGCATGGCTAATTCAAAGCTAAAACGGATAACATATATGCCGGCAAGGCAACAAATAACAGAACTGGACAGAATAGATAACAGACAGTAATAGATAAACAGATCAAAACAGATAACAAGTAGAAATTCTGGGTGCCAGAATAGACAGAATTCAGAATCAACAGCAGATAATAACCCACACAGGGGCATACAGAACAAATAACAGATATCAATCGAGAAGTCAACAATTCTCAGATTTCAATAACATAATTTAGTACTATACAAAAACAGAAAACCCTCATAGGGGCTTATCACAATAATAGATAATTGAATGAACTGCTAGGTTGGCAGACCTTCACCTCTGAAATCTCAGAAAAGTACAATCACCGTCAACAGCTTACTGGTCCACAGGACCCACTTTTCGTCACCTAATCAGAAGAATATTCCCATAGTCAAATTTCCTATCCAACACTAAGCCTTCTAGAGTTGTATCAACCATTCTAACATTACTAATTTATCAATCAACACGATGATATAGGTTCAATAGGTGCTATCTACACAAATATCCCAATATCAATTATTCTTGAACTAGTCATGATAGTCTATATCGGTTCCAAAATAGCATGATCTCAATCTAAATTACAAGGTCATAATAACAACATCTTAATCCATACAAAATAGTTCAATTCCTACATAATTAATCATATTCAAATGCCACTTAGTCTCATATTACATAATCCTTAGTCAATTTTATTAAATCCCAATTTTGGCATTTAGCATGGCATGTCCGGGTCCACAATTTGAATACTCCTCCTTGCATGGGAATTATACACACATGTATATATATCAATAATCCCAACATTCTCATTCTTGGCACAAATACATATCTAAAAATGGAAAGGTACAACATATACATATATATCAAGGTATAACTTCAATTTAAATTCCAAATTTGGCCACCGTAGTTCTGAAACCACAAACCAATTAACAACTACATTCGTTGCGTTGAGGAGATCAAATTGCCTCTCTGCCGCCACCGCCATCGCTGGAGTATACCCCCATCGCCACCAAAATGTTCCTTTCACCGCGAGCTTTCCGAATCTCAGCTCAGTTCCCTATTTCTCCATCGGGAAATGCTTCAAACGCCAGCCCAAAGTTTCAGCACCACCTTGTTCCGCCGTGAGTTCGTTGCTGTTTTCCACAGTCGCTGTCGTGTCGATGATTCATGCAAGGGTATATTTCGTTTCCTCGCGTTGAGAACTTTCTATCCCAGCCCCCAGAACGGAGCTCAGGTCACCGTTCGCCGTTGCTCGTCGAAGCCGTGACTTCGCTGGGAATTTTAGCCTTTCGTTCCCGATGGCTCACTGCCCGTTTTGCCGTGCATGTGGCGTGCAAGTGTAGCTGAGAGTGAGGGGAGGGTTTTGGATGGTTCGGGTTGAACAAAAACTCACCGCTAGAGAAAATCGCCGAAGGAAGAATGGTCGCGGGAGGATGAGATGAAAACGGGAAGAAATGGGTTTGGTTTTGACTGAAATGTTTTTTATAAAATTCAACTTTCTGTATTTGCAATTTAGCCCTCAACTAGGTTGAACAATGCAATTGGGTCCTAAAATTTTATTAAAATCCAGATTGGACCCAGTTGACTTATTCCTTCCATGCAAACCCCCATGACTATTAAAATGATCCAATCAAGTTTATGAGAATTGCAAATTGACCCTACAACTTCCAACATTTTTGCAATCAAGTTCTTTTTATTTTAATTCCGAGTCCTAAAATCCGATTAACCAAAATCTTAATTTCTAAATCTCGATTTCTGAAATACCAAATTTTATGGGTGTTACAATCTTATAAGATATAAGAGTTTTTAAAACCTTTTGAATAAGTTTAATAAATCACTCCATAATTCTAAATTAATTTTCTAATTACCACTGTATTTAAGACGGTCACCACTTAATTAACTTGCTAAAGAAATACACGAGGAAACCTACAAAACGTATTTTATATTATAGTTAATTAATTACTTAATTATAAAATATTTACCAGTAACCTAATTAATCTTTAAACTTATCTTATATATGTTCCATATCTTTTTTATACTATTTTATCCACTATCTAATAGAATTATAACACCACATGATGAGACAAACGCAACATATATGCCAAAAAAAAAAGGAAAAAGAAAAAAAAAATACATTTACACCTAGGTTTGATCATCATCATTATTGATTGAGGCTAAAAATCATAGTGCCGGAAAGACTTTTATACCTTAGATGATAACAACTTGACGTGTATTTGAGAACTTGTATAACATATTTTCAAATACTAATTGAAGGTGTTAATTATAATCTAAGGATAAGTGAAATCTTTTTTCTTATCGTCTAAACTCTTATTTGCTTGACTTAATTTATTGTGAAGATTTTACTTTCAATTTAAAATTTCTTCAAAGTCACTTTATCCAGAAAGAAATCAATCTAAATTTAAAATATACATTAATTAGAAAATAAATATATTTCAAAATTTGAGATATCTAGCTAGCTTGAAAAATATAAGGTGCTTGCTTAGCTCCATTGTAATCTCTAATCAGCAATTCATCAATCAGTACTAATTATATTTAATATTAATTTATTAATTCAAGAAGAAAATTTTGATTGATCTCATGATAATAATATTTTTTGTGTTTCGTTCAAGTTCAATAACTGCTATGGAAAAATAATTTGTATGAACTTCACAAACTTATAGGTTGCATACCAAAGGAAGTTGGAAACTTCATTTACTTGGAATATTTATACCTTTATGAAAATAGATTGACGGGTATGTATATTAATTTAAAATCTTTAAAAACTACTTTTTGATTTCTATGTCAAATGATTATCCTCTTCTAATAATAAATTAACTTACACATGTGGCATACCAAAACAAATTGAAAACCTCACTTCCTTGAAATATCTACACCTTACACGTAATAACTTGACATGTATATATTCTTAACAACTTGTGCATCATTTGTTTGTAACATGACAAGGTCGTTATATATTCTTTGATTTTTTTGCTCTCAAACAACTTTTCCCTTCAAATTTAGGCATCACAAGAGCTTGAAGATATGATATAAATATCTCTAGCTTGAAAAATATAAGATGCTTGCTAAGCTCCTTTATACGTAATCTTTAATTAGAATATATTAATTATTACTAATGCTTTTAATTTAATCCCTATCAAAAATTGGGTTGAGATCTCGTAATAGTATTTTTTTCCATGTCTCATTAAAGTTTAATCATTTCTTATTTATGCATGATAATCAATGATAAGTGTTAAGTAGTTATTTCTCTATTAGTGAATTGATAATCTCAAAAAACAATATTTTTGAAAAGATAGATATATATTATTTGAATTACATTACATGGCTTGATCATTGGTGTTCTCTCATTAATATATATTGCTTTAATTAGATTATAATATTTTCAAATAAATATTCATATATATATATATATATATCATAATTAGAAAATATTTTACAAAATAAAATTGAAAATTAATTCACACTATATGTATGTTTGGTGCAGGTGAATTACTACATGAGCTGCAAAGACTGGCTTACCTCGAGGAATTCGGAGTGGGTTTCAATTCCTTATCTAGCTCCATCCCATCTTCTTTTTTCAACATATCAACCTTAAGGGAACTTGAACTTTCCTTCAATGACTTCTCAAGCAGTCTTCCTTCAACTATGGGGATTAATTCACTTTTCAATCTGGAACAGCTTTAATTGGCGCATAACAAACATAGCGGGCCAATTCTAAGCTCTATCATCAATGCTTCTAAGCTTACCATCCTGGACTTGGATACCAACTCATTCAGTGGATCTGTAAGCAACTTTGGTAATTTAAGACTCTTACAAGTTCTTAGATTATGGGAAAATAATTTCATAGGAGATTTGGCATTTATGATCTCTTCATTATCTAATTGCCAACATTTGCAAGAATTGGAGATATCAAAAAATCCACTGAGAGTTATTCTCCCAACTTCAATTGGGAATTTATCCACCTCTCTTAAGATCTTTTGGGCAAATCAATGCAATATAAAAGGTGATATTCCTTTTGAGATTGGAAACTTGAGCAATTTGCAACGCTTATATCTTTATGGAAATAAGTTGACGGGGTTCATCCCGACAATGTTTGGGACATTAAAGAATCTTCAAGTAATATCTCTTAGTGACAATCAGCTAAAGGGGTATATCCCTTCCAATTTTTGCCAGATGACCAATTTGGGAGACTTATACCTGAGTTAGAATTTGCTCATAGGTCCAATACCCCAATACTTAGGTGAACTTAAATCCCTAAGAACCATCTACTTAGACTCAAACAAGTTGAGTTCCACCATGCACTCAACCATCTGGAATCTTGGAGACCTTTTGGGTCTAAACTTGTCCTCAAACTATATGAGTGGTCAACTTTCATCTGAGATTGCAGGTTTGAATGCAATCAACCTAGTAGATTTGTCCTTTAATCAATTTTTTGGTGAAATTCCGAGCTCAATTGGCAGCTCCCAATCAATAGAGTTTCTTTCTTTGGCACACAATAAATTTGAAGATCGTATTCCTCAATCCTTAGGAAATGTCATAAACTTGAGATCGTTGGATCTATCTCATAATAATCTTTCTGGAGTAATTCCTATGTCTTTAGAGATTCTCCACTACCTTCAATATCTTGATGTGTCTTACAACAAATTGGAAGGAGAAATTCCTATTGGAGGACGTTTTGTTAACTTTACTGCTCAATCATTTGTTCACAACTTTGCTCTCTGTGGTGCACCAAGATTCCAAGTTCATCCTTGCATTGAAAATCTTAGAGGATCAAGATCAAAGAATGTGAAGTATATTGCGTTCCGTATCATTTCAGCTTTTGTTTTGGCGATCATCATACTTATGCTCATAAGGAGGCAAAAACAGAGTAAAATACCACCCCCAACCCTGCCTGATATTTCACTAGGTATTGCTTGGAGAATAATTTTGCATAGAGAACTTGTATGAGGAACAAGCAGTTTTAGTGAAACCAACCTACTTGGAAGAGAAAGCTTTGGTTCAGTATTCAAAGGAACACTTTTTAACAGATTAAATGTTGCAGTGAAAGTCTTCAACTTGCAGTTGGAAAGAGCTACCAAAAGCTTTGATACTGAAAGCGAAATACTAAGCACCATTCGACATAGGAACTTAGTCCGAATAATTGGTTGTTGTAGTAACATAGAATTCAAAGCCCTTATTCTTGCATACATGCCAAATGGAAGCCTGGTGAAATGGTTATATTCTGACAACTATTGTCTAAACTTGATGCAAAGACTAAAAATAGCAATAGATGTTGCATTGGCCTTGGAATATCTTCATCATGGTCATACATTCCCTGTTGTCCATTGTGATATAAAGCCAAGCAATGTGTTGCTCGATGAAGACATGACTGCTCATGTTGGCGATTTTGGTATTTCCAAGCTCTTTGATGAAGGTGAGGTTGTGATTCAAACCAAAACCTTGGGGATGATTGGTTACACAGCACCAAGTGATGTTTAATAGTTTCTCTCAGTATGTTCTTTTGTATGTTTCCTTTTTTTATCTAGTTCTCAAAAATTGAATCCTCTGATGATTTATATCCATTAAACATGAATAGAGTATGGATCGAAGGGAAAGTGTCAACAAATGGGGATGTTTACAGTTATGGCATAATATTGCTAGAGACGTTTACAAGGAAGGAGACAACAGATGATATGTTTAGTGAAGAAATGAGCTTAAAGGATTGGGCGAGTGAAGCATTACAAGAAAATGCAATAACTCAAGTCGTGGACCCTGGTTTGCTGGCGAGAGAAGATCAACATTTCAATGCAAAGGAATAATGCATCTCATATATTTTTCAGTTGGCAATGGAATGCTTAGCCGTTTCACCTAAAGAAAGAATTAACATGATAGAAACAGTAGCCGCTCTCCAAAGGATCAAAGCGAGAGTTTTAGCATAGACCAGAAGGCACTAAATAAATGCAATTTCCACTATTGGAGGTAATAGTTATTGATGACAACAATAGTATTATTGCATGGCTTCTGCAAACAAGAATAAGCCTGGTTGAATAGGTCTTAAGTGTTGTGTCTTTGGTTTATAGATTGAAGGAGGTAGAAAAATATGCATTGTTGTTGAGCTTCTATTCTTGTTCAACATACCCTAGTTTCCTTCCATTTTTTACACAAAAAAAAAGGTCCTTGCATCACAGTTAAGGTACTTAACATATAACGCAGACTTATATGCATTTGAATATGATAAGTGAATCTTTTATCATAATTACAGGTTGCAATATGTTGGTGAATACCATAAATATACTTTAATGAATCTAATGTGACTAGTGGATCATATAAGTGATATCTAATCAAATTATAATATTAAAAGATAGGCTTTCTTGATTTCTAATTTTCATGTTTTCAAGGAAAGCTCACGAAAAAATACCACTCATTATTGGGCCTTTTTGGTCCAGCAATTTGATTGTGTTTAGACTCCGATGGATCTCAGACAGTAACTCATCACTTGGTCTATTATTGATCATATCAACTATCTGTGGATAGTACTATAGTTTGCCATGCCTTCATCAGTAAAAATTACGCAGTATAATAATATTCTGGAGTTTTAAGGATCTAAAAACAGTAAGTTCAAAATTGAAACTGGCCTATGAAGTTGAGCAAGCAAAAAACTATTTCACTAGTAATTAATTCAAGCGAACCTTTAGGGGAAAAATTATGAAATATAAAAAATCGGGATCTTAGGTTCTCAACGAAGTCAAAACAATTACAACTCTAAAGTAGAAGAAAGCATAACAAAAAATTCCTAGTACTACTAGACAAGTCAGCTGGCTAGCTAGTTAATTTTGTAGCTGCCTAAGATACCTGCAGAAATAGTAAAGAAAATCAAAGCTAATTTAGAAAAGAATGGAGAATACACAAGTTAAGGATCAACCATGAATATTCCAAGAAAAGAGCTCATGCAATTTTACAACACATCCCCCCAACCAGACAAGAGAACATTAGATTCATGCAAAAGCAGGAAGAATTAATAATAGTGCAAAATACAAATAATCCGAAGGAATGAGACATTTTTCTTGAGTTACCTGTACAGACATCATTCTATAGATGAGGCTCTTTAGGAGAATGATGAGGTGGATTGTTAGAAACATTGCCTCTATTTTCATGCCCTTTCTTTCACCATCTGTACAGCTAATTATATTATTATCCAAACCACCTTCAACAGGTTTGGGAATCTGAATTGTCTTTCCAAATAACTGAAACGAATTAGCACCAATTTTCATTGGAGAACTAAGTCCATGCTGGCGAGCTAAATGGACACCGCTCAGACCACCAGGTGATAATTTGTCTGAATATGGAATACCAATATTTAGTACTGTTGAGAGTTCTTGTTCCATGTTATTCTTGAGGAGTTTCGTGAAAGTCTGGTGGGAATTATCAATGTGAGAGTGACCATCCGAACAGTGACACCAGCTGAACGGCAAAGTGCAATGTACTCTCTAACTCCAGGACGTACAGGATCTTTGATTCCTACAATTCCTATACAAGTATATCTTGACTCTGGAATAGCGTCATCAGCAGAGAACCCATAGGGTTCTAAGAGCCTCACTAGCAAATTGATCAGTGGTTGCCTTCAAATAATTCATTTAAATCCTAATAGTTCCATGACGTCTTATGTTATGTAGAGGTTGCACAATTTGGGTGCTTGGAAGTTTGTGCTCATGGCAATAAATCCTAATGGTTGCAGTCTAATGGCAATGGCCAGGCGGCTGTGTACAAAGTTTAAATAGAGCATCTCATATGTTCAATTAATGCCCAATTGAAGAACTTGGTTGTGTAGAAAAATAAAATAAAGATGCAAAGTAGTAAAACACAAATTTAATGCAAGGCACACAAAGATAATGTATATATTATAATATAATAAACTATATATATTATAATATATACAAGCAAAACTCTTACACAACTCACAACACACTATATCTCACTTATCATTGCATTTCAATTCAAACCACTAAATGCCCTTTTATAACCCACTAAATCGGTTAATAAACCGACATTAAGGAATTTTTTTATTCGTTAATTGAAGTTTCTAGGTAAATTACAAAATCATGTGGCAAGTTGAGGAACATTGTAGCAGCAATTTTTTCTGGAGATGCCATGAAGCTTAGGGAGAGAGAGAGTTGGTGTATTAATACTCCCCCTCAACAACTACTCTCTCTTATGCTGCTTCTCTTCATCATACCAAGTTGCTTTCTAAAATTTTCAAATTTTGTTGTATTGAGACTCTTGGTAAAAATGTCTGCAACTTGGTCTTCTGTCTTCACATGCCTCATCTCAATTTCGCCTCGCAATATTTTTTCTCGTAAGAAGTGATAATGCACTTCCACGTGCTTAATTCTTGCATGAAATACCGGGTTTTCTGCAAGACGTATCGCCGATTGGTTGTCGCAATGTATCCGTACAGGGTGATTATTTTGCCCAAGATTCTTCATAAGTTGCATCAACCATGTACTCTCTTGAGCCGCCACAGCTGCTGCTCGATATTCTGCCTCGGTGCTGGATAATGAGACGGTTGGTTGTCTTTTGCTGCACCAAGAAATTGGTCCTTCTCCAAGACTAAATATGTAGCCAGTTGTTGAGCGTCTTGTATCACGATCACCAGCATAGTCAGCATCATAATGCCCAACTACTTCACATTTTTCTTCTTTCTTGTATAATATCCCATAGTCAATCATGCTTTTTATGTAGCGTAGAATTCTTCTTACGGCTTCCAAATGGGGCTTTTTCGGACTCTACATATATCGGCTCACCATTCCTATTGCATACGACATATATGGTCGTGTCATGGTGAGATAAATAAGGCTTCCAACTATTTGCCTATACATCGTGGCATCCTCAAGATCCTTTCCTTCGATAGAGCTTAACTATGCGTTAGCCTCTATTAGAGTTGAGATGGGCTTGCATTCTAACATCCCATACTTCTCAAGTAGCTCATTGGCATACTTATGTTGAGATAAAAATATCCCTTCTTCATCTCTTTCTCAAGTCCAAGGAAATGTCTCAACTCCCCAAGCGCTTTCATGTGAAAGCGAACTGATAAGTTGGCTCTAATTTGTTTTATCTCTTTTTCATCATCTCCTGTGATAATTAAATCATCCACGTAAACAAGCACGACTGCAATCTTTCCATTTTGAATTTTCACAAATAAGCTTGAATCTGCTGAATCCATAGTGTAGTTACTTTGAGTCAGAAATTATGCTATCTTCCCATACCACACTCTTGGTGCTTACTTTAGCCCATAAAGCACCTTTTTCAGCTTGCATACATAGGTTGGATAAGTTTTGCTCTCAAAACCTTGCGGCTGCTCCATATATATTAGTCTATCCAATTCTCCATGCAAGAATGCGTTCTTCACGTCCATCTGCAAGAGTTTCCAATCCTTGCTTGCTGCTAATGCCAGAAGCACACGTATAGTAATCTTTGCTACTAGACTGAATGTCTCATCATAATCCAGCCCATACTTCTGAGAAAATCCTCTGGCTACCAGTCGTGCTTTATATCTCTCGATAGATCCATCCGGTTTACTCTTTATCTTGTAAACCCATTTGCATGATATGGGTTTTATATCTTTAGGCCTTGGCACTAATTCCCAGGTCTTGTTTTGCTTCAAGGCTTCTATTTCTTCTTCTATAGCCTTCTTCCACTCTTCTTTCAAAGAGGCTTCCTCAAATGAGAAAGGTTTTTTCAGCTAATCAACTTCTACCACTACTGCATTAGCATATTTGGGATTTGGCCTTCTTTGTCTTGTAGACCTTCTGAGTTGAGGTTGAGTTTCCTCTTTCTCACCTTGAGTCTCCTCGACTTCGCTCGGCCCTTCTTCTTCTAAAGTTCGCTGATATACACTTGTTCTCCGTGGAGGCTTCACTTTTTCTGCCTAAGTCAGTTCCTCAACTTCTTCTACACTTGGATGCATGTTATCTTCATCTTCTTTAGTAATGTTTCTTTCTTTCTCCTCAACTTCTCTCGAATCTGGCAATATTATTGATTGCGGTGTCCACCAAGATGATGATTCATCAAACACCACATTTCGATAAACATAACATTTTCTTGTTACAAGATCACAACATCTCCAACCTTTTCTTTTGTTGTCATAGCCCACAAATATGGTGCGTATTGCTTTCTTATCAAATTTGGTACATAGATTATCAGGAATAAAAACATAGCATACGCATCCGAATACTCGAAAATGACTTACTGTAGGCTTGATCTTCCATTGCTTCTAAAATGGTGAAACAAATTCGAGTTTTGCTTAAGGCAGCCTATTGATTACATGTGCAATTGTCTTCATACACTCGGCCCAAAATCAAGGTGGTATATTCTTTGCATGCAGCATACTCCTGCATATTTCTACAAGATGTCTATTATTCCTTTCTGCTACTCCATTTTGTTGTGGAGAATTTGAACAAGTTATTTGCCTACTTATATTGCATTCCTTTAGATATTTTGTGAACTCGTGCGAGGTATATTCACCTCCATTATCTGTCCGTAGGCATTTTATTCTACAACCAAGTTCTTTTTTCACCTCTTCTTTAAATTTCTTAAACTTACTTAATGTTTCCAATTTTTCTTTTAAGAAATCTAGCTATACATACCTTGAAAAATCATCAATAAAAGTAATCATATATCGGAAGCCTCTGATGGATGGTTATTTTATCGGGCCAAGTATGTCCGAATGCACCAATTCAAGAGGTTCATTGGCTCTATACTTTAACTCCTTATAGGGCAATTGGTGTGCTTTCCCGTATTGACATCCTGCACACACTATATCTTCTCGATCATCTAGTTGAGGAAGCCTTTTGAGCATAGATTTCTTCATCATTACCTTTAATTTGAGGTAACTCACGTGCCCTAACCTTTCATGCCATAGATCAACTGTCTCATTTTTGCGAGTTTTATCCACGTAAGCATCTTGTGTTGACATCACATAAACAGATTCTACTTTTCGTCCCCTCCATAAGAGGTGTGCTTGTCAATTTGAGACTTGGACATACCTTTACGTCATTTGGTTGAAACACTACATAATTTTCGGATGCTGTTAGTTGCGACACTGATAATAAATTCTTTTTCATACCTGGCACATAATACACATTCCACAATTGCACTTTTCGTGGGCTATGATGCAGCACAATTACCATCTTGCCAACATCAGTTATTGGTAGTTTAGAATTATTGGCTGTAATCACCACTTGCCCTCCTTTGTACTCCATCATGCTTATCAACTTTTGTTTGTCTCCCATCATATGGTTAGAGCATCCGGAATCTATCTTCATAATTAATCAAGTTCTTACTTACCATTGTAAGTGCAGTCTCTTTCTCTGTACACGAGAGTGCCACTTCATTTTCTTCTTCTTATTCTTCGATAGCAAAGGAGGCATGAAGATCCCATTCTTCTTCACTCTCATTTTGAATATATGACGAAGTCGCCATATTCTCTTCTGCTTATTTATATTGACAGTCTTGAGCATAATGTCCTTTCCTACAACAATTAGAGCACTGATTGTTTTTGTGGCATAAAGTCTTGTCTCCTATTTTATCTTGGCTCGACTGCACTCCCCCTTGTTGCCAGCTCTTTCCTTGCGACCTCTTCCTTTGAAATCTGCCTTGCCTTGCATTTTGTTCCCCATCCTTTGGTCTCACCGTCTTCTGATCTCTTGGGACATTTCTCTTCCCATTGTAAAGAGCCTTTTCTTCATCTTTAATTGAGATTTTAGACATTTGTTTGTCTAAGGCCTCTTGATTTGCTAATATATTCTCTAACTCATTTAAAGTTGGCTTGTGTGCCCATCCATGGGTTGCCGTAACAAGACCAAGAAATTCGGGTCGCAACCCATAAATTATAATCCTCCTCATTCTTGTCGGTAATTACGTTTTGAGGATCTAACTTGGAAATTTCTTGACATAAAGATTTAACCTTGGTAAAGTACTCACTTACCATTATATCATGCTGTGAGACCGTCATCAGCTCATTCTCGATCTGTTGTAACTTGGCATCATTCGTCCGAGCGAATATCCCTGCAAGTGTATCCCATGCTTCTTTTGGTGTTTTCGCATCTTTAATCCTCTGCAATAAATCATCCTCTACGGCTACTGATAAAGCATACATGGCTTTTCCAGCTCGAACCTTCCATCTTTTTAACTCATCTTCATCTGTTGGGGGTTGAGTTTCATATCCCCCAACGATACTCCATAAATCTTGACCAAGCAGGTAAAATTGCATACATACACTTCAGGTGCTATAATTATTATTATTAAGTTTTTTTATTCCACTTATCGATGTCGCCATATCTGCCATTGTGACTTTGTAGACCTTAACCAAGTAAGCTCGATCCCACATCGACTTGCTTCACAGTCCCAAACTGCGCACACTAATGGCACCTCTACGCAACTCAAATTTATTTGGTTGCTCAACCTCATGCACCTGTGAACCCTCATTGATATCGTTAATAGTCCTTGATCAAACCTGCTCCGATACCACTTGTAGAAAAATAAAATAGAGATGCCAAGTAGTAAAACACAAATTTAATGCAAGGCACACAAAGATATTGTATATATTATAATATAATAAACTATATATATTATAATATATGCAAGCAAAACTCTTACTCAACTCACAACACACTATATCTCACTTATCCTTGCATTTCAATTCAAACCACTAAATGCCCTTTTATAACCTACTAAGTCGGTTAATAAACCAACGTTAAGGAATTTTTTATTCCTTAATTGAAGTTTCTAGGTAAATTACAAAATCATGTGGCAAGTTGAGGAACATTGTAGCAGCAATTTTTTCTGGAGATGCCGAGAAGCTTCGGGAGAGAGAGAGTTGGTGTATTAGGTTGTTGCTATCAGGCCTCAAATGCCTGGTTCTAATAAGCTGAACTATAGAATGGAAAATGCTGCAATGTAGTAACAAAAATTTTGAGACATCAAGAACTCAGATATCTTGAAACAATATGGGCACTGATTAATTATACATCTAATGCTAGTTCATCAAGATCTCCTTGTTCTTCTTCATAGATCTAAAAAAGTTGAAAGGAAATAATAATCTTTTTTTACTTGTCAAGCGGCAGAAATTTTCTGAATATTATTGTCAGTTTCCTCAGTAAGCAATTTAGCTGGCCCACAAGATTTTATATCAATGGACTAATGATATGATTCAGCTTCCATCAATACAGCACACCTTTTTCTTCCTACGACATAGTAAATCAGCAGTTGAGGCTTTAGATGGATCGCTCGAGTTTTGGACATCTTTACTCACTGTTTGGACCTTCAATTTCAGTGAGGAAAACTTTGAGAAAAATATTTTGCAAACAATATATCTTTCTTGTTTTATATTTTGCACATATTCTTTTTCCTTCTTGTTTTACTCAGTAAACTCTTCATCCAAACATAGGATTAGTGCATCAAGATATGTATCTTTGCTGTCCCTTTGCCGAAAGCAAACTGAAGCACGCAGCCTGGCTCTTCAAGTCAGAGTTATATTAAGAAATAGGCAGCCCTTTGCACCTCAGTCAGATCGAATCAGATAACAATCAGGAAAAGTACTTGAAATCTTTAAAACTTTGAAAGAATAAAAAAAAGTCAGCCCTTTGCACCTTTATCAGATGAATTGTGAAATGTTTTAGTCCACTGAGAACAACTTTTAAATTTGAATTATGAATCCCTAAGTTATAGAATTTGTGTTTAGTATATTTTCAGTTTGTTACCAAGTTATTACATAGAAGAGGAAAAATATTGAAGAGTTAAACATGTAAGTAATACGACTGCTATCTATTGTTTTTTCATATTTGCATGTAATTTAGAACACCTTAAAAATGTATAGTTATCGTTTTGATCTATATGCCATTGTAAATAATCAAAGAATAATCTTCTTGTAATAACTTGATCATGGTCAACTAATACATAAGCAGTTGCTAATGCTTCAACCCCAAAAAGGCTATTATTGGCAATTTTCTATGCAAACAAATAATCTATTTGTCTTCTTGACAGGATAATAATTGCACACGAGTATTCAAATTTTGTAGAACTGTATGATTGAGGTGTATGCAATTTGAAGCTATAAGCATCACAAGTGAGATCCACAAGATCCATTTATCAGCATAATTTTGCCGGCACATATGAAATGTAAATAGTTGGTCTCCTTTCTGTCCTATACCCAACATGACAATGCAATCGTGTGCAATTACACAAATATTTCTAATGAATAATAAGAGACATCTTGAGTAGATAATATTCTGTCTGTCCCTTTTGACCATCTGCCTATATAAGCACTTGGTGCCTTAAGCATAGCTAAAGTGCTAAACATCTTCCCGTTTTAGCTTCATCTCTGTGGTAAATTCTTTTCTAGAGTGAAAAATGGCTCACCACACTCGATCAAACAGTTTTCCATCTCAATCTCATCCATTAATGGAATGTGTTGAAAATCATTTGTGCAGGTTAAAGTCCTCTGAAGCCACATCAACAGCAGCCACTTCTTTATGTGCAAACTTGGCTACCCTCAGAGATTTGCATGAAGGAATCAATAATCTGATTCAGATGCCTTCAATTCAACAAGTCCTTTCTAATGAACAAGTAGAAAATTGGATAAATGAGTTGCTAGAAGGATCTCTCAGGCTCGTGGATCTTTGTGGATTTTCTAGAGAAGTTGTGTGTTTAACCAAGGAATCTGTACAAGAACTTGAATCCTCCATTAGGAGAAATAGAGGTGACACAGCCACAGGCGACGACATCAATGCTTATGTGGCCTCAAGAAAGAAGATTAATAAGATGGTAAACAAGTGCATCAAGAATTTGCAGAGCTCGAACGAAAATTCTACAGCAGTCTCGGACAAAGACTGTGATTTTAAGACCATTGGGACAATGCTGAAAGAAACGGAGGCTGTTGATATCTTGGTCTTAAAGTCTGTATTGATACTAATATCCGGGGAAAAAGAAAGACCAAAGCAAAGAAGTTGGTCATTTCTTTCCAAGTTTTCTCCAGAAAGCGATGCTGAAGAGTTCTGTCCCTTGAATATCCACAAGTCGAGAAAAGTCGTGGACAATATGACTTTGAAGCAGTTGAAAGCAACAGAAATGTGTATCCAGGAACTTGAAGAGGGATTGGAGGCTTTATTTAGAAGTTTAGTGAAAACTAGAGTTTCTCTTTTAAATGTTCGCAGCCATTAGCCTCTTTTCCTTGAGCTAATGCTTGAGTTTTTGAGCACACCAGAGTTGTATACTTCTGTAAATGAAATAAAAAAAATGATACAAATCTTTCAACCCAAATCATAAGAATCCATCTTCCATCTATTGTCTTTTTATGCTGACAAGAGCTTTACTTTTAATTTGGACACGTGCGGTTAGTGTGAAAAATGCTTCTTCTATTACAATGTATTGCCGGACTCGAACCTTTCAATACTTTTAAACAAACATCTATTGCAAATTCTCGAAGTTTTTTTTTTTTTTCCTTTCACTTTTTGTTAATCCAATGGTAAACTTTTGTCTAAAGTTCCACAAAATGACATGTGGAAGTTGTATTGATCTTCCGTTGTCAGGTAATTTACAATATTGAGTTTCTGTGTGGCAAATTTATTTGTATAATGTATAAATTCAGTTCAAGCAGCAACCAGCCATTGGATCCAACAGGTTACCTCTTAGGTTCTTCTTTTCGTTCTCTCATCTTAGTGAACTTCGAAATTGATAATTTCACAAGTTGACCTTACTTTCCTCCCCCAAAAATGATTTATTATAATCTGATAACGCAACAGTGTGACAATTAACTAATCATTTGTTGCGAACCAACCTGTTCTTAATCAGTGATCAAGAGATCAATGAATGATAATGATAATTATTAGCATGTTGCACTATATTTCAGTCATTTGTCTGAGTAAAAGCAACACCACATGATTATTATATTAACTTCATGGCTGTCAGATTCCTGATGCCTCATGAACAATGATAATAATGGGGCAGAAATCTCTATAATTGAGATTTTCATTTTCAATGTTTAAGATCTGGGGAGCAAGGAACTCGTGCACGATGATATTTATTTGAATTTCCAGCAGTGTTGAGCATTTTGAGGTGGAGAAGATTCCTTTTGTTTTTCATGTATCTCCCTATATATAGGCAGTGCAAAAGAGATGGCTTCAACCCCTTCAAACAACTTCTTTCCAAGACTCAAACTCTACTTTCAGCCTTAGAAGAAATATTTTGAAAAAAGAAGAAAAAATGGCAAATTTGCACGTTCGATCAAACAGTTTGCCTTCTAAATCTCATCCCATATTAAATGATGTTGAAAATCAGTTATGCAGATTAAAGTCCTCTGAAGGGACATCAACATCAGCCACATCTGTGTGTGCAAACTTGGCTAGCCTAAGAGATTTGCATGAGGGCATCAACAATTTGATTCAGATGCCTTCAACCCAACGAGCCCTTTCCTCTGAAAACAGTGAAAAATGGATCAATGAGCTGCTGGAAGAGTCTCTTGCGCTTGTGGATCTTTGTGGATTTGCAAGAGATGTTCTGATTTTAACCAAGGAATCCATTCAAGAACTCCAGTCCTCCATTAGGCGAAACAGAGGTGAAACTGCTACGGCTGATCATATCAATGCATATATGACATCAAGAAAGAAGATCAACAAAATGGTCAAAAAGTTCATCAAGAATTTCAGGAGCTTTGACAAAAACTGTGCTGCCTTATTGGACAAAGACTCTGATCTCAAGGCCATTGGAGGGATGCTGAAAGAGACACAGGCTTTTGATTTCTCAGTCCTAAAATCTGTACTGATACTATTTTCTGGGGAGAAAGGAAGATCAAAGAAAAGAAGTTGGTCATTCCTTTCCAAGTTCACTCAAACGCGTGTTGCTGAGGACATCTGTTCATTGAAGCAGTTGAAAACATCTGAAATGACCATTCAAGAACTTGAAGAGGGATTAGAAGCCTACTTTAGGAGTTCAGTGAAAACTAGAGTTTCTCTTCTTAATGCCCTTAACCATTAGACTCTCACTCGTACTTCTGCAAATGATTGTAAATATGCATACTGATACAGTACTTATCTATAAATGCAAAACTCAAATCTTTATCCATTTTCATTGATCTCCTTACCCGTCTTCTTTTCTGTTTTAGTACTCAACAGTTTGGCAAGTTAGAGCTTGCTTTTCTTCTGACCTAATTGCAATAGAATGGAAATTGTTGTAATTTAGTAATAAAGATATCTAAACAATACAGTATGTGGAAGTTATACTGATCTTCAGTTAAAGAAGAAGATGCTAATGTGCTTCTCTATGAATAAGAAAAAAGTTAAAATTTGGATTTATCAGCTAATTTACAATTCTATATATATATTTTCAGTTACAGCAGCAACTAGCCATTGGATCCAACAGGTGAACCATGGAACTAATAATTTTACCAGTTGACCTTACTTTCCTCCCCAAAAATATGATTCGTTGAAATATGATAATGCAACAGTGTGAGAATTTATTGTGATTCCAGTATTTCTTAATCAGTGAGATGATCATTTTTTTAATAATCTAAAAGATTAGCAACTAAATATTTTAACAGCTAAAGCATGAGGAGGGCATGTTCTTGCATCTTAAATACAGACTACTAATTTTTTGGCTGATCCTGACAATTTAGTCCCTTGTGAAGGCTGGCTAGAACATGAACATAACAATTGTTGTGAGAGCAAAGACGATGGCAGCCGTGTTTAATCATGCATCTATGTTATATTTCCTTCAATCAGCCTTAAAGAATTAACTTTTCTTCCACACTTTATACCACATTTGAAAACAATTTCACAGGCTGATTAACATTGAACATGTGACTATGTGAGCTTGGAGCTGTATGAATATGATAATTCCACAGAATGGTTAATAGTGTCAACCATTTTATATTAATGATTGATGATGAACATTTAATATGATCTGTAGAGTAGTATATATAATTCCATAGTGCAGCTTAAAAATGAGGCCATATTAACCTTCTCAAAAACAGCTAACCATATTTTTTTTTTTTATTGCAGATTCCTGAAAAAACTTGTCACTGTGTGCAGCCATGCTATATTTCAGTCATTTGTCTGAGTAACAGAAACACGCCATTATTGTTATATCGACTTTCATAGCTGTCAGATTCCTCATGCCTCATAAATACTCATAATAGTGTAGCACAGATCTCTATAATTGAGATTTCATCTTCAATTGTTTAAGATCTGGGGAGCAAGAAACTCGTGCGAGATATATATATATTTTTTTTTCCAGCATTGATGAGGCATTAGAGGTGGAAAAGATGCCTTTTGTTTTTAGAATTATCTCCCTATATATATAGGCAGTGCAAGGGAGATGGCTTCAAGCCCTTCAACCTCTTTCCAGGACTCAGATTGATTCTACTTTCAGCCTATTAGAAAAAAGAAGAAAAGATGGCAAATTTGCACATCCGATCAAACAGTTTGCCTTCTAAATCCCATCCCATAGTAAATGACGTTGAAGATCAGTTATGCAGATTGAAGTCCTCAGAAGGGACATCAACATCAACCACTTCTGTATGTGCAAACTTGGCTAGCCTTAGAGATTTGCATGAGGGCATCAATAATTTGATTCAGATTCCTTCAACCCAACAAGCCCTTTCCTCTGAAAACAGTGAAAAATGGACCAGTGAGTTGCTGGAAGAGTCTCTTGGGCTTGTGGATCTTTGTGGATTTGCTAGAGATGTTCTGATTTTAACCAAGGAATCCGTTAAAGAACTTCAGTCCTCCATTAGGCGAAACAGAGGTGAAACTGCTACAGCAGATGACATCAATGCTTATTTGACCTCAAGAAACAAGATCAACAAAATGGTCAAAAAGTTCATCAAGAATTTCAAGAGCTTAGACAAAAATTGTGCTGCATTGTTGGACAAAGATTCTGATCTCAAGGCCATTGCAGGAATGCTGAAAGAAACACAGGCTTTGGATTTCTCAGTCCTAAAGTCTGCACTGGTACTTTTTTCTGGGGAGGAGGGAAGATCAAAGAAAAGAAGTTGGTCATTGCTTTCCAAGTTCACTCAAAGGTGCATTGCCAAGGACTTGTGTTCATTGAAGCAGTTGAGAGCATCTGAAATGACCATTCAAGAACTTGAAGAGGAACTAGAATCCTTCTTTAGGAGTTTACTGAAAACTAGAGTTTCTCTTCTTAATGCCCTTAACCATTGAACTCTCATTTATATAGTTTTGCAGATGATTGTAAATATGTATACCAATACAGGAAAAGCAATACTCAAATCTTTATCCATTTGTCTTGATCTGCTTATCTCTTCACTTTTCTGGTTTAGTTCTCAAAACTGTGCCAAGTTTGGTTGCTTTTTTTCTTTTTCAATTAATTCAATTAGAATGGAAAATGTAGTAAGTTAGGAATAAAGATATCTGGATATCAGTAATTTAAGTATCTCCAAACAATCTGGTCAGTAACAAATCAAGCATCTAGCGCTAGGCCATCAAGATTCTCCATGTTCTTCTATCATAGATTCAAAAAATTGGAAGGATGATAGCCATTTTTCACTTGTCAAAAAAGGGCAGAATTTTTCAAGCAGGTTCAACTACTCCGCTCGTGTGCCTATACAATTTTCCAATTGTCTAAAGACAAGCAAACACAGCTAGCGAAACTGATATTCATGAGCTAAACTATGTACCAATGGTTTGAAAAATCAATGAAATTAGATCAAGTTCAAGGCTGTCAAGATCCAACTCAGATCTGCATGATCCAATTTCAACTTCTTTTGCTGTCATGTTACAATAGAAAGAGGATGACCCTCAATTTCTTAAAATACATGGCACCATCTTTCATTATTTCCAGTAGCTCTCCATATATGGTCTATGTTAAAAAATTTCTACTTGCTTCCTAAGAACATATGATTTGTTAACAATTTAAATAAATCCACTCGTGTCTGTCAAAGTTTTATATTTCCTTGGTTGTCTGAAGCTCAAGAACACCAAAGCCTAATACATTATTATTATTAATTTTTTTTTTTTGACCTAATAAGTTCTATGGATGCTGGAGTCCCAAAACGTGTAGCAAATAAAGTGAATCTTACAGAAATTTATGTACCAAACAACAAATAATTATGTATGAGTTGTTATAATGAAGCAGAGTTGTGGCTGTCTAGGTTCCATTCTCTGCACCTGCTGAGAATAATTAGTTGAGAAAACAGGAAAACTTGATGAATTTCCCCTTGAGTGGCATTTAATTTATTCGGTCAAAGAATAGATATCCCCCCATGATCCAACATTTGATGCAGTGCATATTTTGTTCTGCCAATAGAATAAAAACTACAAAAAATCACATGTTCAAGAAGACTATTCTTAGCCTTGTCAAAAGAGTTGGTCTCTGAGAATAGCAGCTGTAATAAATTTCTTTATATATGTAGGATTGCCTCGTGAGATCCAGCAGGCCA
Source organism: Jacaranda mimosifolia (assembly GCA_018894105.1). Lineage (NCBI taxonomy): Eukaryota > Viridiplantae > Streptophyta > Magnoliopsida > Lamiales > Bignoniaceae > Jacaranda > Jacaranda mimosifolia. Next base: position 26,341,659 of record CM032131.1, on the reverse strand, counting down.
ACCCAGACTTGCGATTCTTCTTGTTTTACTACCTTCATCATATACAAATTCACATCCATGAAGTTTGTTTTCACCATTTGCCAAGGCTAAGACTCTGTATATGCAGCTAATTGGCTGTTTGCAGCTTAAACAAAAACTGGCCACCACCCTCTTGCAAAATGTTTGGTTTCTAGTCAAAATGGTGTGGCAAAAGAAAGGCATAAAATGTGAAGATGAAGCTGCTATGACTGAAACTGAGAAGATAGATACAGAATTGGCCTTCTTGTGCAACAACTCCAGGAAAGAAGCGAATATTGGATCAAACAGAAAATGTAATCAGAGAACTCGAGGCATTAGATTTCAGCTTGCAAGAATCAGAATAAGGATTGGAAGCTGCTCATGTTAAACTAGAGTTCTCAACTCTCTTTGCTGCTAGTTTATGATACAATACAATAATGAGATGCCTCCATTTGCAACTCTATTACTTGTAAACATGAATTGAGACAGCATATTGCAAAGTTTGGATCATTTATTTCATCAAAATTTCAACTTTTTGTTTCCTAGCATACATAAATTGTCACATGGCAGAAAGATTGCTCTGTAACTGAACCATCAGAAGTTTCAAATGCTATAACTTATTGAAAAGTTTGATCTATACAGATTATGGTCGCTCTCTTTCTTCATAAGTTCACTCTGCGAGCCCTTATCTCTGCTTATATCATCTTTGCTTTTTCATATGATCAAAACGCTTTTAAGAAACTAGTCAAAGTAACATATGATTATGGCTGAAGCTCTCGCTCCAGAGCACTCAGCCATCAATAGCAGCGAGACGTTAGTATTTCCCTCAATGGATACTGATGCAGATCTTCAAGACAAATTCTATAAGTCTACCAGTGCAGCTACTGATCTTTTATGCTGGCAAGAGTTTTAGTTTCAAACTGGAAATGTGTGGTTAGTAACTATTGCAATAGATTGTAGATTGCTGCATTTGCACCTTTAAATATTTATTAGAAACATTTGTTTCAAATTCTTGAGGTTTCATAGGCTTTTTTGTCAGTCCACTGATGCCCTTTTGTCTAAGTTCAACAAAATAGCATGTGGAAGTTGTACTGATCTTAAAAATTAGCTTTTCTTCCACACTTTATATCACAATTGAAAAACAGCTTTTCACAAGTTGGTTAACATTTAACATGTGAGCTCAGAGCTGTATGAATATGATAATGCCACAGCCTGCTTAATGGTGCCAACCATTTTATATTAATAACTGATAATGAACATTTAAAATGATCTGAATGTGGAGTAGTGCATATAATTTCACAGTGCTGCTAAAAATTGAGTCTATGTTAAGCTTCTTAAAAACAGCCAACCATATTTTTTTAGTGCAGATTCCTAATAAAACATGTGTCATCGTGTGCAGCCATGTTATATTTCAGTGATTTGTCTGAGCAACAGCAATACCCCAATATTATTATATCTACTTCACAGCTGTCAAATTCCTTTTGCCTCATGAGCAGTAACAATAATGCGGCAGAGATCTCTATGATTGAGATTTCATCTTCAATTGTTTAAGATATGGGGAGCAAAGAACTTGCATGATGAGGCATTTGAGGTGGAGTAGATGCCTTTTGTCTTTCATATATTATCCCTATATATATAGACAGTGCAAAAGAGATGGCTTCGAACCACCTTCAAACTCTTTCCAAGAATTCTACTTCTGTCGTAGAAGAATTATTCCAGAAAAAAGCAAAAGAAGATGGCAAATTTGCACGTTCGATCAAACAGTTTGCCCTCTAAATCTCATCCCATAGTAAATGACATTGAAGATCAGTTATGCAAATTAAAGTCCTCAGAAGGGACATCGACATCAGCCACTTCTGTATGTGCAAACTTGGCTAGCCTAAGAGATTTGCAAGGGGGCATCAACAATTTGATTCAGATGCCGTCAACCCAACAAGCCCTTTCCTCTGATAACTGCAAAAAGTGGACCAGTGAGTTGATGGAAGAGTCCCTTGGGCTTGTGGATCTTTGTGGATTTGCTAGAGATGTTCTGATTTTAACCAAGGAATCCATTCAAGAACTTCAGTCATCCATTAGGTGAAACAGAGGTGAAACTGTTACAGCAGATGAAATCAATGCTTATAAAGACCTCAAGAAAGAAAAATCAACATAATGGTCAAAAAGTTGATCAAAAATTTCAAGAACTTTGACAAAAATTGTGCTGCATTTTTGGATGAAGACTCTGATCTCAAGGCTGTAGCAGGAATGCTGAAAGAGACACAGGCTCTTGATTTCTCAGTCCTAAAGTCTGTACTGATTCTATTCTCTACGGAGACAGGAAGATCAAAGAAAAGAAGTTTTCCATTTCTTTCCAAGTTTACTCAAAGGTGCCGCGTTGAGGACTTGTGTTCATTGCAGCAGTTGAAAGCATCTGAAATGAATATCCCGAAACTTGAAGAAGGATTAGAAGCCTTTTTTAGGAGTTTGTTGAAAACTAGAGTTTCTCTTCTTAATGCCCTCAATCATTAGACTCTCATTCATATACTTGATGATTGTGAATATATATACAAATACAGTGGTTATTTATAAAAGCAACACTCAAATCTTTATCCATTTCTGCCGATCTACTTATCTGGTTCACTTTTCTGTTTAGTACTCAATACAATGAAAAATGTTGTAATTTAGTAACAAAGAAGTCGAAATGTCAGTAACTAAAGCATCTTAAAAAAATCTGGCCAGTAACTAATTCATATCTAGCGCTAGGCCATCAAGATTCAATGTGTTCTTCATCATAGATCGAAAAAATTGGATGGATGACAGCCATTTTTCACTTTTCATGTATGCCAACACAATTTTCAGTTGTCTGAAGATAAGAAAACACAGCTAGTGAAACTGATTTCAAGAGCTGATCAATGTGCCAATGGTTGGAAAAACCAATGATATTAAGTTCAAGGCTGTCAATCATATGAATTATGGAATACTTAGTCAATTGAGAATATCCTTTGTCTCAAAATCATTCATGGATGAAGAGTGGCCTCTTTATGTGGTCTTTCGTAAATATGGTTGATTTAAGTAACACAATTATGTGTAATAAATCATCCTCAAATTCTTTAATTCACAGGGCAGCATCATTTTTTAGCTGTTTCCAATGGCTCTCCATAAGTGGATTCTGATTATTTTTCTCACCTTTCAAATGTTTAAAAAACTTCCACTTGCTTCCAAAGAACAGACTATGTGTTACAGATTTAATTGCATTCAGGTCAGTCAAAGGAAGTTTTACATTTCCTTGGTTGTCTGAACAGCCTAATAATTTCTTTCTTCACCTAGTAAGTTACCTGGATGTTGTGATCCCAAAACATGCAGCCACTGTGGTGGATCTTGCAGTAATTTATTTGATGAACAACAAATAATTATGTAGAGTTGCTAGAAAACCCCCTTTCTGTCAAGGTTCCATCCTCTGTACTTGTGAATTATTAGTTGAGGAAACAGGGAAGACTTATTTTAATTTATTCTGTCAATGAATCGATTTCCGCCCATGATCCAGCATTGCTGATACAGTGCTTATACTGTTCTGCTGCATTTTTTTAGTATAATCTGAAAGTCACATGTTCAAGATGACTATTCTTAGCTTTGTCTAAAGAACTAGTTTCTCGGATTGGTAGCTGTAATAAATTTATTTATATATGTCGGGTTGCCTCTTTGAGATCCAACAGGGCAGCCAAGAAGAGGTGTGATTCCTCTTGTTTGTGTATCGTCTTCATATATAATACAAATGGTGAAGTTTGCTTTCACCAATTCCTCAAGGCCAAACAAGACTCTGGATATGCACTGATGATTTGCTTCAACTGCCTCTCAGCCAACAAGTACCCTCCCAGAAAAGTAACAGAAAACGGGTACTAATTTTTTCAAATGAATCTTCTCAGGTTGTTGGATGTGTGTTGTGGGATTAGAGAGGTTTTTTCACAGACAAAGGAACGCTTGCAAGGCCTTGAATCATGTCTGGCTGATGAAGTTGAAGCTTATTTTGTTGCTAGAAACTGCTGATTAAATCAATTCAGAAGTGTTCCAAGAATTTTAAAGCAAACTGAGAAACACATGTAGGTACTTGGAACCCAATAGCCCATCCTATTTAGCTTTTCTTGTGCAGAGTCCATCGTTAAAGCTCATGATAGAAGCTAGATTTTCCCTTCTCAACTATAGTTTATAAGACAATACAATCATGAGGTGCCTCCATTTGGATATCTGTTATAACATGGTTTTGGAATTGATATTTGGCGCAGCTACCAGAAATTCTACTCCACCTTATTGCAAATTTAGATCATAATATTTATTCAAGCTCCAAATTCTTTTTCTTCTAAACATACATAAATTATCACATGAAGGAAAGATTTCCCTATAACTTTATAGAAAAGGTTAATCTATACAGACCGTAGTCAATCTCTTTCTTCATAAATTTAATTCTGCATGCACTTTTCCCTGCATAGTATCTTTGTTTTTTCGTATGATCAAAAAGCTTTCTAAAGAAAGCTGTCAAAGCAACATATGCTTGCGAATGGAGCTCTTGCTCCAGAGCACTTGACCATCAATAGCAGTGAGATGTTCATCATCAAGACGTTTCCACGTTTTGATAGACTTAACCGCTCCCCATGATCCTTTCTCTGTTTTCTCCAGAGATGCTACCACCATCCTTGCCCTCCTGGACCATCCAGCCTTCCCATAAGCATGATAGCCAAACCCTCCAGCATAACACAGATGTATACCAGTTAACTTGCCACAGAAGTCATTGAGGTGATCATGGCCCGTGAAAACCGCCTTCACATCCCCTGCTGCCACCATGGTTGTGAAAAAGCCAGAGTTCACAGATGCAGAGCTAATGCCTTCCTGCTTCTCACCCGTCCTGTTTGATGAGTCGAAGCTTGCAAATTCAGGCAATGGGATGTGAAAGTATGCAAGCCCTGGAGCTGCACCCTTTTGGGGCTCTGGCTTGTTCATGTAGCTCCTCTGCAGTAGAACAACAAATTACATTATTAATTCAAAAAGAAGAGAATTGAACAAGCTCCAACATTTTGCATATAAGAAAACTCCAATCCTTTAACCAAAGATGCTAAAGATTTCTTCAGTACCTGGAGCTTGGAGGAAGTACGCTGAAACCAAAGCTGCTGAGAGGGTTTAATCCAATCATAGCCAGGAATGGAGGGAATCGATGAGTAATCGCCACTGTCCAAGAAGTAGAGATTGAGAACTGATTTATTTGCTAATCCAGAACCCTCAACTCCATGGACTTCCAAATTGTAATTTCCATAGCCATCAATAATATGAGCTTCGGAAGGATTAACCTGAGACAAAGTGTTCTTCATGCCAACAATATGTTTCATCACCCCTTCGCGCGATAAAGCAGACTCTTGGTCATGATTTCCAAGAACTGCAGCCCATGGAATATTTGATGATACTGCAGGAGCAAAGGCAGCATTCATGGATGATGCTGCATCAGTCGCATCAAATCCAAAAATGTTATCCCCTGCATCATCAAGTAATTTTGGGATGAACCAATCAGCACAAAGATTTGAAACAAGTGTCAACTGCTGGTAACACATGATACTCGTATTTGATTAACAATAAGAAACGCTTGAACCAATAATCCAGAAGAATTAGGGGGAAAAAGGGAGAGAGAAAGATGCAAGAAAATCGAAGCTAATGTAACACCAGGCTAAAACTCAACTTCAAATATACAGCAATCAAGAAAGAAGTGGCAAACAACTGAGCTACCAAATAGAACTGGATCAAATTTGTGGACGAGGATGGAACCAAAACTTTTATTTAATGAAAGACAGAACTTAAAAAAGGGCCATAAATGACTGATTTGGAGGGGCCAAATCATTAACTTCTCCACAGAAATCCTACAACAATCCATGGTTTCAAAGTAACAAGAAGACAAGCGACAACTCTTACAGCAAAAGAGGCGGCTGGTGGAACATAAAAAAGGAAAAAAAGGAGGCCAGAGTTCAAATATCAAACAAGAATCATCAGCAGAGAAGAATAAATTGCAGACCTGTGAAAACAATGAGGTCCGGTTTCTCGGCAAGAACAACGCGGCGAATAAAAGCAGTTGTATTGAGGTCTGAGCAGGTTGCCATCTGCCGCGGGAACACATCCTCGCAAGGGGTCTTCTTGCCGTCGGCGTAGTGCATATCCGCCACCTGCAGAATCCTGAACTCTCCCCTTTTGCCGTCGAACCTCAGCTGCCGCCGCTGCCCTTGGGCAACGTGGCAGCAGAGAAAAGCTACCCACATCACCACCGCCACAATTCCCATCTTCTTTGCCGCCACAACCATCGCAAGAACGAGAGGAAAGAGAGCCAAAAGTACTCAAAACAAGAAGAAGAGAAGGAAAGTGATCAAGAATTTGGTGAAACTAGAACTACTTTAGAAGAGGAGTGTGAATTGTAATCGCCGCAAGTAATTGATATCCAACTGTCCCGTTGCCCGTGACATTATTATGCAACGCCCTGTGAAATCCTTTCACAGAATTTGTCGTATTGTTTTCTTTTACCTTTCCCTCCTTGACGGGATGGGGTGGGGTTTGCTGTTTCTTGATCAGCATTTATCAGACGTACAATTATAACATAACAGAATTGACGCCCTGACCACAAGAAGAGAATTATCCCATATGCTTTGTTTGGATTGGACAATTGGCTGTTGTTCAATTAGAGATTTAAATTTTAATAATTTTTTCTTGTGCACATATATAAATAAAAAAAATAAAAAAATTCTTATATATGTTATTCTTCTTATCCAATAACAAGGAATTAACAAAATAGTTAATAAAACGAGATAGATAGAGTGCGTATATTGTTTGACGCATTTAAATAATTTAATATCACTATAAATGTAAAAAGAACATATAGAATTTTTTGTATAATTACAATCATTTTGACAAACACTCCACTTTATTTATCATTCAATTTAAATAAATTAATCGTCACCATAAAACATGAAAAATAATTACAAATTACATAAAAACTGCACGAGAATCACAAATTGGGACCATTGTGCCCCAAAAATTGGTTTTCTCAAGTGGGAGCCGTGAGATTGTAAGGCCAAAATTTTATATCATGCTTAAAGAATTCTGGGCTGAAAAAATAATGTGACTCGATTATTATCAAATATACTGCAGTAATTTTATGTTCATAAAAATATTATCATATTATTTTCTATATTTAAAAGATTATGAACTACATTTAAATTATTATCGACAAATGTATAAAGATACTCTCTCACTCTTTTTTCTTTTTTAATTGGTCAAAGACCAAACTAGCACCACGGCAGCAAAGAGTGGACTTCCTATTCTTTTCAGTTCAAATTTGAAAGTCCATTAAATGCAAAACATTTGATATTTTGTCGTTGGCTCGTTTCTACGCTGTCTACCTAATTGTCTTTAATAAGGAATCAATGCCGGCCTTGTTGGGCAATGATTTAAGCTAAGGTTGTTAATGGGTCGGATTTAAATCGAATTTATTATATTCGAATTCAAATTTGATTATCAAAATTTATATCTAAATTTGATTTGAAATCTTATAGGATCTTTGTTAGTCAGTATCATATTCGAATTCGATGGATATCCAAAATTTGATTAAAAAATTCGACCCAATTTTTTTTTTCTTTTGAATTTTATAAAAATATTGTATTTATAAAGTAAATTTATGTCATATTTGAATTTTTAACAACTTTTTATTATATATTAGTCCAAAAGTTAAATATTATAATACTAAATTCCTATTTCACAGTATATTAATGCATAGATGAACTATTATATATTATTAATTTGACATTTTATCAATATTCCTTTTATTTTTTAAGTTAAGAACTCAATATTAATAGTATAATATAAACGTTAATATAGACATTAGGTCAATATAATATATAGATTTTATTTTAAAATATTTATTAATATTATATTTAAGAGTATTAATTTAATAAAAAAATATTAAAGTTCATATTCGGATATTTAACAGATCGGATTGCTTAATTCTATATTCGATCCAATTATTTCGAATTACGAATATTTATAATCGGATCTGATTCAGATCAAATTCAAATTAAAATTCGATCCATTCACAGTCTTAGTTTAAGCTGTAATAGTCCAAGGAAAACATAACTAATCCATTTTTACATGTTTTTGTGTATGTTGGTATGATATATTAGTGAATGGTATAAATTATTTATATTGCTAAATATAGTTAATCAGTCATGTCTTATAAATCATTTGTATAATTAATAAATGTTAATTCAGATATATATAAATTTATTAGTGCTATTTTTATTCGTTTCTTTGAAATGTTTCATAAGACCACACCTTTTTTGTAAAATTTTATTACAAATAATTTTTAACTAAAATAATATGCGGTATTTTGGCAGAAGCTCGAATTCTTTTCAAGTCAAATTTAATTTCAATTTTCAAACCTAGTGTCCATGAATCATGAGCCAGCGAGCTAACTTGGAAACTTTTTCTTATTTACAATATTCAAGTGATATTCGCTCAACACTTCACCTTTCAATTTTATGTTATACATAATGATAGTAATATGATATTTTCACTTATATAAATAAAATATTTCTAAAAGTATAATTCATCCATGTTTCTGTAACCACTTATTTAGTAAAAAAATTAAATCTCAACGAATACTGACAGAAATATTTCTGTCTCTAAATTTTTCTTTAAATCCGTCTCTATTTTATCAGACAATTGTTTTCTTTAGTTTGGTCTCCAATCGATGAAAATTAGACTCGATTTTCCCCCTATCTCTAAAGGTCTTTCTCTTATAGTGTTGGTTTAAAACCATTAATTAAGCAGGGAACCCCTCCACAAATAATGAGTATGATAATGGACTAATTTTCAAAAGATGTAAATGCCCCTATTTCTAATCAAAATCTCAAAAATACTTCAAGGATTCGCATCTTTTTTAAATGGGTCGGCCCTACCATCTGACCCATACCCATGGAGCAAAATGATCTCGACCCTCCATACTGGGACATGTGTATGTAGAAGATGGTATCCACGCTAGTCAAACAGTCCTGAACTAGCCACATGATCAACTATAAATATGCCCTCATTTATTACCCGGAAGATCAACTAATATCATCTGATACCCAACTATACACCAAGTGTCCCTACCTCCCGACCTCAAGACCCATACTTGATTCGACCAGCGAGCCCAATAAACGCTCACCTAAGCCCCCGTCTCTAATTGACCTCTTGACCATTGATAAATATACTATTTGTCATTTTTTGCGACATCAGAGTAAATGACACAGTTCACAAGGTAATTGGTACTTTGCACCTTGGAAACACATTTAATAAGCATTTTGCATCCTCAAAATATAAAAATGGCAAAATTCATTCTAGAATGTATTACTTTTGGCAAGTTGCACTCCAAGTAATTTTCTGCCAAGATAACTCAATTTAGACGAGGGTAGAAATGTCCAAACACATCCTAGACAACTTTCTTACCATCTATTAATAAGGTAATTTTAAAATTTTATGTGGAAAGTCAAAACTTCCATATAAATACATAGAAAATAAAAAGAAAATGAAGATGGCAAACAATGGAACAACCAAACTCATGCCATCATTTAACTTATCCAAAAATATTTGAAAAAAGTCATGCCATCATTTAATCACTTTGTTGATGCACATAATTGATGCATTCCCTTATTGTATACAAATACTTACTTGATAAAATACTTACTTGATTATTATATAAATGCACTAAGTAAGTAGTAATTTTATTGGTTCAATGATTAATTGAGGCATGCATCATAATCTTTTTTCTTTTAATTTGTTTGTGTGTGAATTTTATTCAAAGGGTTTGGGTCTACCTAGCAAATACAATAGATTATTCTAATTTTTACTATATAATACTTTATGGACTATTTCTTTTTTATGTAGGCAAAATATGAAAATCTATAGAAAATGGTGCAACTCCAATTACATTTGGTTTGATGATCATAAATCTCATTCATATAAAATATTATTATATATTACTTATTTCAACTTTTAAATTATTTACAATTATAATTTTGTTATTTTTTTAAATTAGTATTTTTGTTTAATATTTGTAATATTTATAAAAAATATCAATATCTAAATTATAGCTAATATTAAATTTAATAAAATTTAAAATATTTAAATTTTATTGCCCGGTGCAATGCAGGATAAACACTAGTTAGTACTTTAAAATGGCAAAGAAAACACTATTTCTTACCAAAAGATGATTTCAACAAAAGAATTGTAACTATTTTTTTTTTTTTTACCATAATCAAGAGGTTGAAGGCTATTCCTCAATTTTTATACCATGTCTCTTATGGTAATCAAAACTTAAGGCTAATTCTATGATATTTTGAGTTTTAAAATGGTAATTGAATGATTAAGAAGAAAACCCTATGTGAATTTTGGGAAAGAACAATTCTCTTTGTTTCTTTGTTTCCAAGATATATTCTGCTATTCTTGTGTTTCTAAGCAAAATGCCTTTTAAATGTGTTTCTAGGATGCAAAGTGTCAATTACCCCATTTCACAATCACAATAAGCCTAGAAATTTTCAAAAAGAAAAACTTTAATAATTAATTGAATCTTTAGAAATATACAGAGAGAGAGAGAGAGAGATGCAATGAATAAAACTACATATTTCTAAAGTCAAGAAGCTCAAAATTTATAATCCAGCTTTATGGACTTGTTTCCATGGTGATATACTTGAAGTAAAATTAACATATTTAATTTACAGTATGACTACTAACTACCACTCAAAAGTATTAATAAAAAATGAGTAGCTGTTATTAGACACACCAATATAGTACCTATGAGTTAATGGCAATGAATGAGTTTCATGATGCAGCTGTTGTCATTAATGGTGCCTCTCATTTATTATGTATGGGGCCTAAATTTGGACCATTTTATGATAAAAAATTTAATTGATATGATATTCTATTGCTTTGCCTGTCAAGGATTCGTAATTGTATTTTATCACAGTACATCAATTCATTAGTAATTAATCTAAACTAATCTTGTTGAGTGCAGTTACGCAAGCTTGTGATTTTAGTGGGGGCGACGTGGGGGTCGAAGCAATCTTTTTTGCATTAATTTTAGTCCTAAATCAAAGGTGGGTTTGAGGCTGCGAGGATACTCAAATCAGATTGAGAATGATCTCCTGCTAAATTATATTTTAAAAAAAATTAATCTGAACTAATCTTTTTTTTGCTAGCTTGCTTTGCTTGGTTGGTGGGTAGGAGGAAACTATCTTAGGACTTTCAGAAAAAATCTGCCCCTTGAACTTGGGAGGTTTCTGTAGTGGTAGCAATCGTGTCGTGTTGGGTTGTTTCTTGTTGGATTGAGATAGGAATATTATAAAATTTTGCTCAACTCGAACCCAACCCAAAAACTACTCAATCCAATAAGCCTCAACCTGACCTCAACCGGAAAGTTGTCGTATCAACCCAAATCCAACCCATTTCAACTTGTGATTTATTTTTTTTATTAATAATTCATCTAAAAAATCTATAATATTTTATATTCAATTTAAATTTTAATAAAAAATCAACTTATACCAAGATTTTCGAAAAAAAATCAATTTATCCTAAAATTTAGATAAAAGTCAACATTATATTCTGGTAGCCCATATTTTGTATCATGAAGCAATTTGATAATTAGATTTCATATAATTTCCTATACAACATCAACAATAGTAATATTTAGTTAATTACAAGCCAATCTAGAATTAAGTTATTTAAAACTAACATCAAATCATTAATTAAAAATGGAAAAAGCATAACATATTCCAACTTTTAATTTCAGCTATATCTTTTTATTGACATTCTCTTCTTCCAATTGAGATTTGGGCCAACGAATAAGTACATAAAAATATTAATTCATAAAACATATGCATATATATATACTCTTTTTTTTCTATCCTAAATATTTGGATCGGCTTAGGTTTGGTTGGGCTATATCACGTTGGTGGGTTACCCGATAAAATTATCGTGTTTATTAGGTGATCCGAAATCCAATCCAAACCAATCCAAAATTTTCATATTGCTTATCATATCAACCTGATATCGACCCAACCTAATAACCCCCAACATAAATCCTATAACATCGTGTCGATTCGTATTATGTTATTGTATCGTGTATAAAATTGCCACCCCTTGGTTCCTGTCCCTTTTAAGAATGTTAAGGGAAGCAGAACTCAACTAGTTCCTTGGCAAAGAAATTGTAGTCCATGCGTCCGACAGAAAGGAGAACCAAAAATTCAAGATTCCTCATATTCTTCTTTTTTCTTTTTATTTTTTCTTCTTTTGCAAACGATTGATAAGTTTAGAGATATATAAATAATCACTATTTTCTAGATCTTAATGAACTTGTAATAATTTACTTCCCCAACGACTATAGAATTCGAATTGCTGTCCAAAAACAGGCTAACAGCAGGACAGATGGGTTTATTCGTACTCGTGCGCAACATTTTTATTTTCTTGGTTGTCTGAAGATCTGGAGAACTCCAGCCTAACAAAATTAATCTTTTACTCCCACCTTTCACAGTAGAGAGACATTTGATATAGGCCTGTTAATGAGTGAATGAATTTCATGGCTGTCAAGATTCCTCATGCTTCAAGATCCGTGGCTGAGATCTGTATGATTGAGTTTTTCATCAAATGTTCAAGATCCAGGGGACATGAAACTCGTGCACAACCCGTATTCATTTCAAGTATCAGCAGAAACGAGACATTGTAGGTGGAATATATTCTCTTTGTTTTCTTTCTCCATCTAATTCCTATATATGGCTGGTGCCATAGAGATTGCTCCAAGCACTTCACATATTTTCTCAAGAGAGAGTTGTAGATTCAGCCTGAAAGAGTTCATTTTGGTGGAAAAAGATGGCCAGCTTCCATTGGCGATCAAACAGTTTTCCATCTCAATCCCATCCAGTAAAGGAATGAGTTGAAGATCATTTGTGCAGGTTAAAGTCCTCAGAAGGGACATCAACATCAGCCACTTCAGTATGTGCAAACTTGGCCAGCCTTAGAGATTTACATGAGGGCATCAATAACCCGATCCAGATTTCTTCTGTCCAACAAGCCCTTTCCCAAGAACAAGGAGAAAATTGGATAAACGAGTTGCTCGAGGGATCTCTCAGGCTCATGGATCTCTGTGGATTTGCTAGAGAAGTTGTGTGTTTAACCAAGGAATCTGTTCAAGATCTTGAATCTTCCACCAGGAGAAATAAAGGTGAAACAGCCACAGAAGTTGACATTAATGCATATGTAGCCTCGAGAAAGAAGACTAATAAGATGATCAACAAGTGCATCAAGAATTTGAAGAGCTCCAGCCAAAACTCTACAGCACTCCCAGACAAGGATCTTGATCTGAAGCCCATTGGAACAATGTTGAAAGAAACAGAGGCCCTTGATTTTTTGGTCCTAAAGTCCGTACTGATACTCTTGTCTGGAGAAAAGGAGAGATCAAAGCAAAGAAGTTGGTCATTGCTTTCAAAGTTCACTCAGACCAGCCGTGTGCAGTCTGAGGTAGAGCAAGAAAGTGGTGCTGAGGATCTGTGTTTCTTGAACATCCACAAGGCAAAGAAAAGCATGAAAAACATATTGATGCAGTTGAAAGCATCAGAAATGTGTATCCAGGAACTTGAAGATGGATTAGAAGCCTTATTTAGAAGTTTAGTCAAAACTAGAGTTTCTCTTCTCAATGCTCTCAGCCATTAGCCTCTCTGGATAGTGCTAAGTTATGAAGTTTTGACCACTCATACAATACAAGCTGTATACTTTTGTAAATGACATCAAAAATCAATACTAATACTCAATTTGCTATGCAATTCTATCCTTCTGCTCTCTGTATATCTTAAAACAATGATCTGTTTTAATTGTCAAAAGTTTCAAGTTTCACGCTGGAAATGCAAGAAATCAGCCTGGATTTTGCGAAAATTTCACTCTAAATTCATTTCCCTTAATTCCGAATGCAAGATCAAAACCAAATTCTGGTCTTTGGTCCCAAAGGTATAGCAAAACAATCACATTGAAGCTGACAAAACTGAATTTGGAAAGAGAGATTTTGAGTTAACCGGAGGGACAGAAGTCTAGCAAAGAAAGAGAACTTGGCCCAACATAAATTGTATTTTCACCCAAATTTTCGAAAATATATATTTTCCAATATCTAAAATAAAAATAGAAAATTTAACAAAAAAACTTCTACAATTATTCCATCACATGAAATTCTTCACAAGAAGACAGTATACGTTCCCTTAAATTATATGTTTGTTTCCTCTTTCAAGTCTCCATTATTGGGTAAAAAAGGTTCCTCTTGCCAGACATTTTCCAGACAATTGCTTACATTTGTCCTTCAGTTTGCACATATAAAACACATGAGTGCTGCCATTTATGTTCACTTTCATCCTTTACCGCATTTGGTGCGACAGTTTTGTCATTGTGTTATAGCCTCTTTTATGGTACTTTTTAATCATCAAAATTTGTGCTTCTGTAAAATTGATGAAATTTGAAATAAATTTAATAATTGGTTACAGTTCATTTCATGCTGTCCACTTATGTACAACAAAGTAATTTTTTTTTTCAATCCTTTCAACAAGTCAATAGTATTCTATTATCAAATCAAGTGAATTAGATAACAAACTACACAATCATATGCACATAAGGTACACAAATGAGTCCATTTGAATTGAAACTCGAGACATTCCACATAATAAGGGAGACTAGTGCCAGTCCTAGTGCCAGTGGGCTAACTACAAGCCACTTGATGTAAATTACAAATGATTAAATTATAATAGTGCTAATATTTTATTTTATCATATCATTGTCACATAACTAATTGGGTGGCATGAAATTTTCCTGAAAGATAAATATTTTTATAGTAAATTGTGATTTTAATTTTTTTTCTTCTTTTTTAACATCAAAAGTTCAGGATGCCCTTAGGTATAGCTGTGTATGCGGCTCGTACCTCATTTTTGAAAAATAATTAAGGGTATGTTAATCCTTTAATGATTTTGCATGAGTTCTAGAGTTTTGATTATGACAATATTTGTTGCATGATTGATGTGAATTATTCCCAGAAATTTGCTAGGACTTCCTTTATGTTAATTGGCAATTATCTTATGCTGTCTGGAACTTATTTTCCCTTATATTGATTTTGACATCATATCTTTACATTTGATTTAGCACATCACATCTTTTATTTATGGAGGTAAAATCATGTTGTTGATCATGAATTTAAACATGCACTCATCATTGCTAGATTCAATGAATGTAATATATGGAATGATTGACTAATGGCTTCTTTCCTTTTTCTATTATCTCTTCCAAATTGATAACATTTTAATATTTTAGGAAAGAGCATTTTTCTGCATGGACACATTAAATTACCTTCAAATAATTTGCAGTAAATGCATAAATCTCGTCTGGAATTTGCTTTCCATAAATAACTGAATTTTTATATCTTTCATACTAGGGAAAGTCTATTCTTCTGGCTCTAAATCTTACATCTGCAGCTTACAAAATATATTTGTCTGATTTAGATGTCATAATTATTTTAAACTATTCTTTCCTTATTTATCTGCTGGAATCTATCAGAATGTGCTGGAATTAACTTTCTTTATATAATATGATCACTTAAGGATTCTAACTTAAAATTCATATCTTCACTTAATAGGAAAGAAGACCATTTTGTTGCATCATTAGTTGAGTCCGCAATTATGCTTTAATCATGACTCTAATGGTTTCTTGCCTTATGGGTTGTCTCGTTATTTGTATCTAACGGTCACTTACCAAACTAGAA
Source organism: Jacaranda mimosifolia (assembly GCA_018894105.1). Classification (NCBI taxonomy): domain Eukaryota; kingdom Viridiplantae; phylum Streptophyta; class Magnoliopsida; order Lamiales; family Bignoniaceae; genus Jacaranda; species Jacaranda mimosifolia. The sequence continues at coordinate 26,325,842 of CM032131.1, read as the reverse complement.
CTTATAGCTGTTGGTAATACATCTATATATTGGAAAATATACAGCATTCTAAAAGTGAATCACTAAGTCGGGAGAGAATTTTATTAAGTGTCTTGAGGAGTTGTGTGATACTCTCATACATGATTTGTGCTTAATTATTGCTAATTCCTTGCTCTACGTGTGTTTTCGAGGGATCTTGTGGTGAAGAAGGTCAAGTGGAACTTGCCTTCGATGGACCTTGGAGAGACGAGAATAAGACCATTTGTGTCTCAAAAGACGTAGTGGTGAAGGGAGACATGAGTCGTACATGCTCTCGATGGACCCCGTGAAGAGAACAAATCGGCGCTTGGTTGTTCTAAGGATCTCTAGGTGAAGAAACTAGTATTGCAGTACTGTCTGGAATCTTCTACAGTCTTGGTTTCAGTCTGAAAGAAGAGACTAGAGCTTGCCGTACGGAGTGACAGCAAGTCGTGCATCAGTCCACAGAGGTTATGCAAGTGAATCTAGCAGAAGTCCCCCCGGACATGTTCACAATTGGTTGGTTTCACAGTGCTCTAAATATGCCTTATCCCGTCTAGGATTTCGGTGTAGCTGTTTGCAAAGAGCTAGTTTTTCACCCTATTAAGGTGTTTCTGTTCCTTAACTTTCATTATTGTCAAATTACTGTTATTAAATGTAAAACATTCTTATATGCTTATTAATTTGATAGGTTTAAAAAGTTTAGGTAGAAGATGTAGGCTTGCCAAACCTCTATAAATACCGGTGTCTATTTACTTCTGTTTTCACTGCTTTACTTATCACTGGTCTGACTAGTACTTACAAATTCTAATCAGTAACTAAAATCATTTTGTGCAAAAGACTCAAACAATTTTGAAAGACCAAAAAGTATTTTGAGTGATAAATTTTTGCTGCATTAAAATCTCGTAAGCCTCATTCACCCTCCCCCCAGGCGTATAATCACTTACAGGGTATAATGGTTTAGACAATTAATTTCAAATATAATATAAGTGTCAGTGTACAAGATTTTGTCATTAAAAAAGTTTACAATGTTAAGAGGGAAAAAAAACAAAGATTATTGTCGAACATCTTAATTAAGAGGATATCAGAACGTTTCAGTATACAAATGCCTATATTCGTATTATGTGTGCATAATACTTTTTTTATATAATTAAAAATTCATTTATTCAAAAATAAGTTCATTAAAATCAAAAGATGAAAAACCTCCATCATACAAGACATTGGTCGGAATATCATCAGAACAAATTATTCCCAAATTAACAATCAAAATCACGTATAATTCACATATTATATGTGTGCATAATTCACGTATAATTGAATATTCATGTTGTAAGAATATAGAAAAAGAAGAACACACACACACACACGTACACACTTAAAACAGGAAAAAGATAGCACAGGACATAACAGCAGAGCTGGACCATCTTGCATGCCAAAGGCTATGGCTATTGGCTAAGGCTAACGCTAACGCTAAGGTTGCGAGAAATGTAAGGCTGCTATACATTGTTTTACCTACTTGTTTCTTGCATTTTGTTTCTTTATTTCATTTTATAGATATATGTTATTCAAAACTAAATATTTATTTTAAAAAGTACTTCATACAATTTGATAGAGACAAAGAAGGAAAAGGGCTCTGCTTGTTTCTATCATTGAAAAATAATTCTCCCACAATTCAACATTCGTGCATTTTTGTTCTCATCAGTCTAAAATTAAATATGGTCACGGCCCATCCCTTATCCACTGATTGGAGTTACACGTGGTCTCATCCTAAGATTTTGAGTATGAAAGAATAAGTCCACCTCAACAAATGCCTTCTTGTATGAAAGAATAGGTCCACCTAAACGTTAGAGGTGCAAACGAGTCGAGTAGCCCCGCGAGCCTCACAAGTCGAGTTGAATCAAACTCGAACTCTAATTCGAGTCGATCTTGAGCCGTTTGTATCTAGACTCAAGGCTCGCAACTCGCGAGTCAGTATATAATTAAATATCAAGCCAATATATAATTAATATTATTTTTTATTTTATTAATAAAGATATATTATATTTCTATTTTTTTATTTCAAGTTCGAGTTCGAGTTCAAGCCTACAGTTTTTTACAATTCATTTGTCAATTCGAGTCTTATCAAACCGAGCTCGAGCTTAAAATTTTAGACTCGTCGAGTTTGAGCTCGAAAATTTTGCTCAAACTCGGCTCGGCTGGACTCAATTGCACCCTACTCAATACCTTCAAATAAATACATTCACCAAAATAACTCTAGAAGTATGTCATCCTAAACTTTTGACCCTTACTTAAATATCGAAGGTTTTTTGTTGAGAATCCTATCGATCTTAACTTTGTTGTGATTTCAGTCAAATTTTAAATCCGACTGCTCATAAGTAAAACAACAGGAAGCACCACAAATAGATTGACATCAATTAGACCTATTGAACTACACCAAATTATTTTCTTTTGTAATATGAAATATAAGATGAATTAACAATATCAACAACAATCAATAAAATTAAACACTACCACAATATTGGGCAAAGGAAAATGAAAAAGGAAATGAAAAAAAATGGATTTTCACAGCCAATATTTACAAATTCATTATAATAAACAAGAGCAAAAACCAAATACATCACTAAAACATAAAGAAAAAGAAAAAGAACCCTCGGGATTCATACAACTTTTAACAAAATTAAAAGAAGGCCCTTTTCCTGGTGGAGAAAAATAATCTTGTTGTTCTGCTATATAGTTAACCAGCAATCTCAGACTAAAGTGTTACGCTCCACTTGTACGTCCCGCCTCCCACCGTGCCTTAGCCACCACTCCATTATGCAGAGGTACGTACTCCTATTCCCTCACCACAGAAAAAAAGTGGACCCCCACCCCATCACCATGCAAATGAATAAGAACAGAAAATTCAAGAAACATGATGGACCCAAAATTATATACATACACACCCATACATACATATATACACAGACACACACACATGTGTGTGTGTGGATGATAAGATTGAGAATTGTGAGTTTTTGTACCTCAAGTTTTTGGACAAGTTCTTGGGCGGTCGGCGCAGAGACTATAATGTGTCTCTGGGAGGGCATAATGAATCCATCGTCTACGGCCTTGTCTATGAAACTGAGGAAGCTGTTGTAGTAGCCGTCGACGTTCATTAGACCTACCTACAATCCAAATTAAGGCATTTTCGATCCTGTCACATTTATGATAACAGTTTCTTGAACTTCAGAAATAGATGGAAAAAGCGTGTTTTCATACAGGCTTGTCGTGGATCCCCAGCTGGGCCCATGTAATCACTTCCAGCAACTCTTCCATAGTCCCATATCCGCCTACATTAATCATGAAAGTAAGTAATCCTTAGTAAGAAGGAAAGAGATAAACAGAGAGACAGAGAGAGAGAAAGAGAAATTAACCTGGAAGAGCAATAAAACAGTCAGAGTGGCGGGCCATTTCTGCTTTTCTTTGGTGCATGTTTGCCACTGCTCGTACCTCTCCTACTGTTTCCCCAGTTATCTGCTCCAATATTACATGCAAAAAAGTAAACCCATTTTTATCCATTTTTGCAGATGGGCTAATTTATGAACCACTTGTACAAAAATAAAATGATAGAATTAAACCTCTTCGGACATTAACGTTCTGGGAATGATTCTGTCAGCAAGAAAAATATAGAATTAGAAAATATATATATATATATAGATACATATTCTTGTACAGAGAAATGACTGTTGAAAGAAATTGACGATTCATGATGGAGCAAACTGATGATATTTTTGTTAAAGAAGTTGAAAAAAAATAGCCAAGAGAGTACGTACGTACCCTAAAACATGTCTTCCGCCACTATGGACCTCCTTTGAAATTAGTCCCATTAATCCAACGCTGCCCCCTCCATACACAAGATCTAAACTTCTTGAAACCTTAAAAACCCAGAAAACTTATCAGCAAAACACACAAACAAAAAAAGTGAAAATCATGATACATACATATATATATATATGGGTTTACCAATTCTTGGCCCAATTCAAGAGCAGCATCTCTATAACAATCCTTCTTGCCAGTACTGCTCCCACAGAAAACGCAGACCCTTTTGAATCTTGACTTCATTTCTTTCTTCTCCTTCTCCATTTTTAGTTTCTTTTCAGCTACCTATTTATGTGGATGGGTGTGAAAGAATGGGAGAGTAATGGGTTCTTTTGTGTGCTATTCTTTGGGGTTGGATATTGACGTGAGTTTTAATTTATTCCAGAGGGAAGACTTTTTGTGCAGCTAAAATGTTCTTTTATCGCAGGTCGCAATATCAAAAAGAAACATATAGCCACTACTATATATATAGAGACCCCAATAGTGAATAGACTGCACTTATGATTAGGAATCTATTCTTTTTGCCTCAAGAAATTAAATATGGACTCTCATAAATGAGGAGATATTGTGCCCTGAATTATAATTTAGTCTTTTTCTTTCTTTTTTTTCCTTCTCTTTTTTGCTTCCACAATTCTTGGGGGCTATATTGGGGCCCATCATTAGTGGATCACTTGTAAGCCAAGTAATGCGTTAAAGCTTAGTTGAGTTATTATACCCACAAGCCATATTAAAGTTAGTGCACAAGTCGGCTTATGGGCATTTGAATCAATTGAGGTATAAAATTAGTTGAGTCGGCTCATGAGTTAATTTAATTATAATTTGATTTGAGCTCAAATATTAATATAATTGTTCGATAACTCACGAGTTTTTTTTATTTTTAGATTTTTTATATATTAAAAAAATTATTACCATGTTATAATTTATATTTTACTTAATATATATTAGAATTATTCAAGCGATTTATTGATTGAGTTGAGGTGGAGTCATTAAAATAAAGTTCAACAAGCGCAAACATAGAATTTTTTATTTTTTTTAACTCAATTCATTTATATCTTAAAATTGTACTATAAAAAGTTTTTGGTTTGAATTGCACCTATACATACTATTTCTTTAGTAGTTTGTTATCTTATTTAAATACTTTGATTTAGGTCACTGATTGTCGTTAATTAATTTTTAAATAAAAAATTATTATAAACAATGCAATTTATTTTTTTCTTTTTGGTGGGGAAAAAAACTAAACATTATTATACCCACAAGCCCGCTTTAAGATATTAGCAAATTATGATTCAAATACACCTACCACCATGTAGATTAATTAAATATCACTTACCCTTTTAAAGTTATCTTATAATCACTAGAAATAGCTATTTTAGCCTAGGAATTGAGAAAATTGAGGTCGTATTTATTTTATGTATGTAAATTTACGACTCATTCTTTTTTTTGAATTTACACTCATACATATCAAAAATGCATTAGGATTTGAACTTTAAATCTCACTCATACAAGTATTAGGATAGTGTTATTAAATTAATTAACCACTTAATATATATATATATAAGCCATTAACAATTAAATGTATATGTTGCCGAACCCAGTTGGGTGTGCCTGTGACCTTGGTGGAGGCGACGTGGGAACCAAAACAACCTCAATTGCATCAATCATAGTCTTAAATCGAGAGTGGATTGCTCAAATCAAATTGAGGACAATCCCTGTCTTAAAGGGGAAAAAAAAATGTGTGTGTCTTAATCACTCATAGACGAACTGTTTATGCGTACAGTTTTATTAGGTACGAGGTTAGATATCATTAACAAACTAAAGACTAGTCAAAATTCAATGGACGATACTCGACGCAGATTAACTCCACCCAGAATTATGCTATACTTGAAGAGCAAATTATATTAAAAAAAAAATATATATATATATATATATATAGTTGTAATTAAATTTAAAGGACGTTTCAGGATAAATTTAAATTTTTTTAAAAATATTTAATAAGATCCAATTTTATACTTATGAAGCATATTATGTTAAAAATACATATAATTAGACACGGAAGGTGTTTAAAAGTTTATAGATACTTTAAAACATTTTATAAAATGCGCTGAATGTTTGGTAAAATTTTTAGAGGATACATTTGTAAACTCTCAAAATAAAATGTACTTATTTAAAAAAAAATAAGAAAACCATTTAATTTTGATTATATTAATTAAAAAATTATCATTATTAATAGCTTATGATCTTGATGATCTTATTTAATAAGTACTTCAATAACTTACTTTAAATATAAAATTTAATATTTTATCAAATTTAATATTTTTTTTGAATAAATTTAATGGAATGTTCTCTGAATTTCCTCCTAGCTAGCAATGCCGTAAACAACTTAACCAGCTAATGGAGAAACGTCAAAAGGGTAATTAAATAGTGAAGATTCAAAAAAATGGTTTGGGAAAATTTTAGCCAGCCGCGCCATTCAAAATATTAAAACATAATTTTTTATATTAAAATTTTTAAAATATTACAATTTTATCATCCATCAAATTATAAAATTATTCTTTTTCCTTTTTATTGAAAATATGCTCATTGCTATTGTCCTTCTTTGTCTTTCTATTTTTCTTGTATCAATTATTTTAAAATTATAAATTTTGAATAATTAGTATATATGATAAAATAAATATATATATATATCATATTTTTTGTAATTTAAAATTTTGCCCCTCATAATAAAAAATTCTGCCAAGCCATACATTGTTGGGAGGCGCCTCAATTTTCCAAGTCAAGTTCTCCACTTCTTCCATGCAAATGCGAGGTGGACTATAGATATATATTTCTATTCCTTAAATTGTAAGATGTGGACTTGAATCGTAATATAAGATAGCGGTCGTTGGAGGTGACCCAAGGATAACTCTTCAATGCCTAAATTAATGATTGGATAGAAAATTAAAGTTAAAATATATAAAATAAAAATAAAAATAAAAAGCAATTTAAAAGTATTGTGGTATTTATCATAGTCGACTGACATATTTCTATTACATCATGTTCCACGAGCGATTAGGAAAATACCACGTACATATAAACAACGAAAGACTAAGGACCATTTGGATTTGTTTTCTTAAGGTATTTTTATTTTTTAATAAAAATAAATAGTGAAAAATTAGTTATAAATTTGAATTTAAAAATAAAATATTGTTTGGAGGTTTTGTTCAAAATATAATGATTATGTAGGGTTGAAAATAAATTGTATTTGAAAAATGTAGTATTTTGTATTAAAAATCGTGCAAATATGAGTAGAAAAAAACAAAAGTGATGAAAAATAAAAATGGAGAGAAAAGTTGATAATTTTGAAAATAAAAATATTTATAAAAATAAAGGAAAAATTAATAATTTTCTATTTTCATTTTCAACAAAAAATAAAAAAAAAATGTTTGAAAACATGACCAAACGGACACTATCATAAGTTGAACATTGAGATGGCTCGCGTATTGGGTTCCACGGATGAAAAAGGCACGGATTTTTTACTGCCTTGATATTGATAGTAGGTAAAATCGTAATTTTAACGTCCTACATCAATATGAGACTTTCCTTAGTAGTTAGTTATTTTAATTTTTGAAAAAAATTAAGTTAAACTGGCACACCAACCCCGAGACCAATATTATTTTTTTGGAAAAAATTATTTGACATGAACAAAACAACGAGACCGATAAATTAATATTTTCAAATTCAAACCATAATCAAATTAATTAGGGATCATTTATTTTTATTTTTTGGAGGTATTTTTATTTTTTGATGAAAAGAAATAGTAAAAAATTAGTTATAAGTATGAGTTTGAAAATAAAATGTTGTTTGGATGTTTTATTTAAAATAAAATGATTGTGTGTGGTTGAAAATGAGTTGTATTTGAATATTATATTTTTGTATTAAAAGTCGTGCAAATAAAAATAGGAGAAAATAAAGTGTGAAAATGGAGAGAAATTGTAAGAGTGTGTCTTAAAAAATGTGCCGAGAATGAAAATATATGTGAAAATAGAAAAAAAATTGATAACTTTTTATTTTTATTTTCAAGAAAAAATAAAAATGGCTGTTGAAAACAGTCTCTGTCTATTTTCACACTTTATTTTCTCCTACTCTCATTTACATGATTTATAATACAAAAATATAATAATATCCAAATATAATTCATTTCAACCATACATAATTATTTTATTTTAAACAAAATATTCAGATAATAATTTATTTTTAAATTCACATTTATAATTAATTTTTAATATTAAAAATAAAAATACCTCCACAAAATAAAACCACACGGCATCATAGTTATCTGCCCACTTCTGAAAGCAGTTCGGGTCTCACATAGGTCGCAATCAGATGTATTAATGGGATGTAACAGATTGGTTTCCTTGTAGAACTTAAATTAATTAATGAGGGAGGGGTTGGCCGCGTACCTAATCATTGAAACATAGATTTTTGTGAGAATTCAGGAATCTTTGTTAACAACTTCTTGGGTTTGGCTTCACATCACCTAAATCTTGGACATAGCGAGGCATGCATGCATTTCTAGTGCCTTTTGCACAGCCCCCAACAAAAATAAAATAAAATAAAATAAAGACGATCAAATACTTTGGTAGATTATAATATCAACAAATAATTATGTCTAATTTTCTTTTGTATTGAAGGACTCAAAGCAATTAATACATAAGCTTCACCTCTTATCCGTTCAAATATCTTTTAATAAGAAAAAATTCCTCCTCTCATGTACATATGTTAGGACAATATTACTTGACAAAAATAAATTTTCATGTTTGATGATGGAATTAAATATCATCAAATGATACAATTGCATGCGAGAAGTACAATCATGTAATTCTTTCTTAATTCTTTGATTTTAGAACTTTTAATGATACGAAATTTTGTTCCACAACAAAGAATGTGAGAGCTTCAAGTCATCTTGTCATCAACTATTCTTCTTTTTATTAAAAAGAAAGTTTGATACTAGGTTAAATAATGAACTTTGGGCCTAATTCAACCACAAAAGCTAGCTCAATAAGTGAGGATTGCTCAAAATCACATATAGAGACTATAACTTATTTATTTCACTGATGTGAGACACTAACACACCCTGTGCATGCCCAAAAATAAACATTTGGAGCGTGAACTAACATGAAATAGGTGGCTCAACAACACTAGATAACCCAACACAAGAATGGATGGCTCTGATACTATATTAAAAAATGAACATTTGGTCTAACTCAACCCTAAAAGCTAGCTCAAGATATGAGAATTGCCCAAAATCATATATAATAATTACAACTTATTTATTTTACCGATATGGGATACTAACACTTTGCAATGTATGTCAATATAAATAATATTCACGAAAAATAAAACACTTCATACTCAATGCATTTCTGTAGAAAGACAAGACAAACTACCCACTCTTTTAGTTAAATTTCAAGTTTCAAGACCTAAATTTAATAATTTAAACTAAATTTCAATGACCTTAGTTTCATGTCATTCTTTTTCAAGTAGGTAAATATTCCTCTCAACCCGTGCCACCACGCCCGCCAAGACCAAAATCTTTCTCAACTATATACATAAAAATAAAAATAAAATAAAATAAAAAAATTCTCTTCCACAATAAGCACATGGACACGGCAAATTGCAATGGCTACTCATCATTTTTTTCCCAAAATGATGACAACCATTTTATTGTCAAACCTACGAAAATTCCTCATAAAAAAGACAGCACAAAATAGTGCATTTATTTATATGTGGTTACCACTTGGAAATCGTGTTCGGACAGAAACATCAACGTGTGTATTTGACAGCCAATTATTCTTGCAACAAAGTGAAAATTACACTAATTACCCTTTCCATATTCTAGTGGAAATATTGTGGTGGGAATAGCAACACCGTTGACTTGTACACTTATCCAACACCTCAAGTAACAGCGATTAATGTATGAAAACGATTTTTTGTTAATTATTAGTTATATAGTTTTTGCCCCCTTTATGGCGCACAGAAATTATATGTGATACCATATTTTTCGAAATAAATATCTGAGTGATCATTTGTGGAACTTCAATATCCACATACTTATTAGCTAAATAGAAAATGCCAACTTTTAGTCAATTTGATTCGATGAAAACATAACCTTGGGGCTAGCATTTTTTCATTATGCAAGCAACATTAATGCAAGCTAGCTTCTAAAGCGAAAATATATTTTGGTTCAGGCATTTTCTATGAGTTATATATATATATTTATAGAGCTTTCTTAGTTGCGTCTGCATCATGAAAATTTGACTCTGGGTTAGTGATCACTAACTAAATACCACACTTAGAGCTTATTTATTATGTATTTTAAATACAAAATACATTGTGATCGGAACTTTTGCTTATGAAACATGAGTTTGTTTGGCTATCTTTTTATTGTCCTTGAGTAAACTATTATTGAAGAATATAATTTGATAATAAGTTTGAAGAATGTGACACTTATTTGATATTATTTTGAGGGTTATTGGAGAATATTTTGGGATGAAATAATTTGCCTGAGAATTTTTTGGATGAGATAAATTGTATCATAATGTCATATCAATCAATTGTTTGTAGGGTTAGTGAAGTGAAGGTGAATTGTTTATGTAAACATAATGATTAATTGGCTATAAATGGGCAAGCAAATTTTTAAATACACAATCTAAACATGTAATCAATTTTGATAAAATCAACTTATGATAAGTTATACCATGAACCAAATTAACTAACCCATAAATACATAAAGTTATCTTGAAGAATAAAGTAACAAAGCCTACATTTTTCATTAGAAACCACAATCCAGAGCAAAATGAAAATAGTATATTGATATTGCAATGTCTTAATCCTGGGGTAGATACCGGACCAAGTTATGCTCATAGTAATGGATTAGGCTCCGTGCAACAGCCTATAATCTACTCTATGCTACTGTTCACGGATAAGAGGCCTTTTGGTTTTATTTCTCAGATGCATTTTCATTTTTTGGTGAAAATAAATAGTAAAAAATTAGTTATATATGTAATGTTGAAAATAAAATGTTGTTTGGTTATTTTGTTTAAAATGAAATGATCATTTAGGGTTGAAAATGAGTTGTACTTAAATATTATTGTGTTTTTTGCATTAAAAGTCATGCAAATGAGAGGAGGAGAAAACAAAGTGTGAAAATTGAGAGAAAATGTAAGAGTGTGTATGAAAAAACATGCTGAAAATGAAAATATCTGTAAAAATAGAAAAATAGTTGATAGATTTTTATTTTTAGAATAAAATAAAAATGATATTTGAAAACAAAACCAAACGGGCATTAAATGGTTCATTGGTTCTCATGATTCATGGTATAAGCCATTTATTTATTTATTTTGAGCTCGTATTTTTCTCTTACGTCATTATCCGAGTTGAATTAAATAAATTGAATAAGTAAATTATTTAATTTTGGTTTATATTTATTATTAGTTTTGCTTGTAGTAACAGATTAGGCCCGTACAAGAGCCTATGCCCCAACCTATCTTAGTGCTCACGAATTATATGACTCTAGTCACTCACGGGATGAGCATTTTGTAAATTTCTTTGTGGGCCTGTGCTATTTATTTTTATTTTTTAGTCATTGTACTAGTTGGATATAAACAAATCAAATCAGTTCCTATGCAAGTTTTATTTTAAATTTCTTTTATTAAATTTGAAATTGTGTTTTGATACTTAGATAGTTTGAAGTAGTTCGCCAAGTAAATACAATGCTACTTCTCCATCAACCACTGGTAACGACCTAAGAATGAGGCAAGCTCTCATGGCTTAGAAAGTGTTAAAGAATGGACATTGAGCTTAACTTAACCCCAAGACCTAGTTTAAGATATGAGAATTATCCAAAACTATAATAAAATCCACAATTTATTTATTTTATCGATGTGGGACACTAACACACCCTGCGCACTTTCAGGAATGAACATCTAAAGCGCGGATTAACATGAAATGGGTAGCCTAACAACACTAGATAACCCAACATTGGGAATAGATGACTCTGATACCACGTTAAAAAATAGACTTTGTACCTGACTCAATCATAAAAGCTAGTTTAAGAGATGAGGATTGCCTAAAATCATATATAAAAATCAAAATTTATTTATTTCACTGATGTGGAATACTAACAGAAAGCTTAATTAAACTAAAATTATAGAGCATAGTAGTCGAGCTTGACTTATAAAAGATTTGCGTTTAAGCAAATATTTACGGTCAATTTCAAAATTAAGTTTTCAATAACTGGATTCATTTTTCTTGGTAAGAGATACACCTTATTATTAAAGTAACGTTGAAAAAAATCAATTGGCTCGTGGACTGGTACGGAAATTACTATTAATAAAAGGGACATTGTCTATACCAACAATTGGCCCAAAAAAATTCTTATCCATTTTTCATATCAAACAATAAATAATACTATGCTAAACAAGATGTGCATGTGCTGGCGTGACATAATTCACACTATTTGATGTGAAACACTTACAATCAAGTGCTATATATCGGTACCATAAACTAAAAACAAGGCAACAAAAACCTCATTTCATTACCACAGAATGACAGGATGGCTAAGGTTAATACATATTACAAAATAAATACGGCCGTTTGGTTTTATTTTCATTTTCATTATTTCTAAAATTTAAAAAATTATTTAGTAAAAATGAGTTTGTATTTGGATATACCTAGGGTTGTAAATGGATATTAAACGTATCGGATACACTATTTTCATATTTGTGTCCATTTAATTTTTTGAATATTCGGATATGGATACGAATTTGATGGATATTAAAAAATGATATCCCAATTCGAATTCAAATTCGTCGGATATAGGTCGAATTTCGATATATCTATATTCGATTATAATTATTCAGATTTATTTATATTTTATTAAATTTATCCCTATTCTAATTATTTTTTTATATTTATATTCAATAATAATTATTTAGATATCTATTTACAAATATCCAAATACGTAAATTTATGAACTTATAATAAATATATATTTTAATTAATAAAAGGAACTACATAATTTCATTAAAAAGAAAAAAATCAAACAAATAGTATAATTTCTAATTAATAATTGACTTTATAATTGATTATTAGTACTTATTATTAATAATAATGATATTAAAGTACATTAATTGTAAAGTCAACCAACAATAACTGTGTTGATTAACTTTATTCTTAATTTTTTTTCTCTATATTACAATAATATTTTAAATTTATTCTTTTTTCTTCCCAATTCTTCAATTATAGTTTTTATATATACATATATGAATTATGAGATTTTTATTAAAAAAATATAAATAATATATTATTTAATAAATATGTATTCGAAGCGGATGTTAAACAAATCGGATACGCATTTACCATATTCGTATTCATTTATAATTGGATATCTACTAATTAAATGCGGCTCATATTCACTTTAAACGGATACAAATGGGAACAGTAAACGAATTTTTGAAAATTCATTTATAGTCCTAGATATTTTGTTGGAAAAGTAATAATTATGTTGGTTAAAAATATATTTTGAAAATAAAATAAAAATGATGTTGAGTGAAAATATGTAAAAAGTGATGTATTTCATTTCTAAAATAGCAAAAAAAAAAAAAAAGTGAAAATAAAACCAAACAGGATCATTCGCAAGCTAGCTGCTTAAAACACATGATAATATCTTGATCCTAGATTTTAATGTCGACTACTGGAAACTAACAAATTAAAGCCATTGATTCGCAGCTGTATCTGAGTCTACACATGCATATGCAAGCTCTTCATTAACTATGCCTTTGTAATTGCCAACATTTTGTTTGTCTGAAAATTTAATAAACAGGGTTTGGCAGTTCACCGCTCCTGCATTATGTCGCCATATTCACAGCCACTCTTATATAAAGAAAACACTTCATACCATGGGCTGGACACCCGTGCAACTAGGATCAGGATCAACATATGATCTTATTCTATTGCACCGTACAAACTAGCTTTAGGATACTCAATGATTTATTTTATACATAGTATCCATTGTAATTGATTTGATCACTTATTGTTTTTCATAAGGAGGTAACGAATTTGAGTTCGTACTAGTCACATTTTTGGTGAAAATGTTTTAATTTGAATATGTAGTATTCTGGTGGAGTTATAATGATGGGCCAGTTATTTGAATAATAGTCATGGCTCAAAATCAAATATTTTACAGCAATGAAAAAGTTATATGATCATGTGTGATGCCCTTTCCTACATGGACTAAATATTGAAAGAGTGACTAGTATATAAGTTTTGACCAAAGAACTCATATGCATTCATTGGATATTCCTTTAGGGCAAGTTGATTATAGCCCAATTTTAGGATGCACTCAGTGGATTTGGAGGTAATTCTCGCGTCCAATGGGCTCGCGGGCCTGGGGCATGACATCAGGTCGAGGCATTATAAAAATTTAAGAAATCAACCACGACTAATTAATATATGGCTAATGTTAACCATAATTTTGAATATGAAATTGATCTAATTAAATTCGAAGTAGATGCTCTAATCATCATCGAGTATCAATTTGTATTGCTTGTTGTTCTTTTTTTAATATATATTAATTTTTCTACGAATGATGTGGAGTTAATATGTTGCGCTTGCAAATGAATATAATTACTGATTAATAACTAATAATTTTTGTTACTTATTATTTGAAAAAATTACTTCTACTATTCGTAGCAATTTCCCTATAATGGATACCTATTCTTTTGTAGTGAGGGAATTCTTACGATGATCTTATTTTTCTCTTTCTTTTATTTATAAGAAAAAACATACTATCCTATGTTATTTCTATCAATACTTATTATATCGTGTGAGGAATATTTAATTTTAGTTAATTTTATAATGTTGAAGTGCTAACAAAATATATTGTATATATAATGAATCAGTCGATGATCAAATAATATAATTTCACATTTTAATAAATGAAATGCTTAAATGTGAACGGTGATTGCATTTATTTTTCAACATTTAGTGTATAGATATTACACACACTGCATGTGCATATGTGAAATAAAATATAGTGCCGATCCAGCATATATATTCGGATCCACTCATATTCAAATTCTAGATGAAAATTCTCGTTCAAATTTAATTTGGCAGAATTGATAATTAATTACACAATAAATATGTTATAAAAATTATCATTTTATAAACATTAATTATATGATAAATATAATTCAATCCTCCGATAATTAGATTGGATTCGATCTAATAATTCCAACTAGAATTTCCAAAAGAGAAGTGCCAATATAATCCAATGGGTTTGTGAGGGAGAAAAAGTTGACTTGGCTTTTCCCAAAAAGTTATGACTGATTTATCAATCCCTAGCCAGTTGTATATATCTTGTAAAGCGTTTTCAAATATACCAAATGCTTTGACTTACACTACTTTTTTGGACCCATTGATATTAGGGCGGCTAAGGGGTGTGCCAATTTGAATCAAATTTCTTGATCTATAATTTATTGTCGTCACACCTTTTATAAGGTTGTATATATTATTCAATTTTTCTAATGACACTTTATATTTCAATTAATTTTAAAAATTTTAATTGTAAAACATATTTTTGGGTGGTTTAAATGGGTCAAATGCGACCCTTTCAATTCCATTGGACCTAACTGACAAATTTTTGATATTCAATCCAGTTAATCATCGGGTCGGATGCTATTTCACCACCTTAAATCTTCTTCTTCTTCCTCTTCTTCCTCCTCTTCTTCTTCTTTTAATTAAAATTATGCTTTTTGGTTCATGAAATTGAAAGACTATTTGGCCTCAATTTTGACAGGCTAACATTTGCTTTCTGCCTGCCGAAAATGTCCCTAATTCGGCTGCAGGGTTACTAGAAAACAAAAATAAAAGCAACAGTATATTTTGGCTAAAAATTCCTAGTTAATATAATATTAATGAGTCGAAGTATGAAAGTTATACATTTAAAATATAAAATGCGAATTAATACCCAAAAAAAAAACTTAGGGCCCTTTTTCTGGAGGCATTTTCATTTTTTGGTGAAAATAAATAATGAAAGTTAGTTATAAATGTGTTTTTGAAAATGAAATGTTGTTTAGAGATTTGTTTAAAATGTAATAATTATGTATGATTGAAAATGAGTTGTATTTGAAAAATAGAGTATTTTTGTATTAAAAGTCATACAAATGTGAGTAGAAAAAATGAAAAGTGAATGAAGAGATAGTGTAATAGTGTGTGTGGACAAATATGCTAAAAATTAAAATATATATGAAAAAAAGAGAAAAGTTAATAACTTTCTATTTTCATTTTCAAGAAAAAATAAATGAAAAGAGACTTTGAAAACAAAACCAAATGAGCAGTTAAGGGTCAAAAAGAAAATTGACTCTTAATTTTTTTCACAATATGAAACTTCCAAATTATATAGTCTAATACATTTCCCAGCTTCTTCTCCCTGTGAAAATTCCAAGGCATGAATTGAAAAGTCTTATTGCTAAAAATCCAACGTTCTAAGAAGACAATAACAAACAATGAGATATTATAAACTACTACCAAATTTATTTTGCTTAATTAAGTTTCTTGGTATGTATAAAAACCAAATTTCACCAGCATTTCTTGATTTAAAGGCAAATGAATAAATAAAGATTAAGAAATTTAATCAAACATATTTACAGTTAGGTAGCAATCAAAACTTATTAGACCCTTAAAATTAATAATTCAAATTCATGATTTAAACTAACGTCTTTACTTAAATCACTAATGTATATAGGTGTGTGACAAAATTGAAAAAGTCTTTTACTATTCAAGATTATTTAAATCTTAAATTAATAAAAAGAAAACGTATTGGAAAACACCTGTACGTGCGTGCATGGAAATTTCCTCCTGCTAAATTTTGGTCCCATAGCTGTTGACAATTAGAGCATATCCGTACAAGAAAGGAAATTTCCTGTCCTTTTTCCTCTGCATCTCAGAATTCAATTCTTTCTACATGTTATACTATTCATTTTTAATGCAACATTGTTTTATATATAAGTAGCATATAGTCTAATTAGCTCAAACTACGTGATTCAACAAAAATGTTTGTTACGGGTCAAAAATTATCTTCTTACTTTTAATTTTTGCTTCAAAGTTTTTGTTCTTTTATTTCTCTTACATGAAGAATTTCAAATCAAAACTGAATTTATTTTAGCAAAAGTTGAACAAGATTTAATTTGCAATATTGAAAAAATGTCACGTCCCAATTTCGATTTTGATTCTCTAACTGAGTTGCACGACTCAGTGAACGAGTTGCTGCACTCCCCCGACGTCAAGCTGGCGATAATCCACCACGGACGGGAGAAATGGGCGCACGAGGTATCCGAAGCGTCGCTGAAAATGGTGGATTCATGCGCCGCCGCGAAGGACCTCCTCCTCCTCGCCAAGGACCATCTCCAGAACCTCCAGTCGGCCTTCCGTCGCATCGCCGCCACCACAGACGCTGCAGCAGCTGATCACGCCGCCGGAAACCACAGCTTCGCCCCTTACCGCCTCCCCCGGAAGCAGCTGAAGAAAGCAATCCTGAAAAGAGTAAACTCGCTCAAGGGGATGAAAAACACTTTCGCTGCCGCATATCTTCCGCCGGAGGATCAAAGCCTTGCGGTGGTCGTAAATTTGCTGAAAGAAGTGAGGGCCACCACTCTGTTGATCGTCCGATCGCTGCTGTCCCTCATCGCCATGCCGAATCCGGATAGCAAACCCGATTCGGGACGTAAAGATCCGATTTTTAGGATTAGATTGACCCGGGTTGACAGCCTGAGTTTCTGGGAAAAATGTGACGTGTCTGACATTCGAGCGATGATGAAAAGATTGGAGGAGGTGGAGATGGTGGTGGAAGAGATGGAAGCTGAGTTGGAGGCCATGTTTAGAAGGTTGATTAGGACAAGGGCTTCACTTTTGAACATCCTCACCAGTACTTAGGAATAATGGCAGACACTTGAGAAGCAGCCTAATATTTTTCAGGGGCCTGCTTTAACTTTGCAGGAGCTATAATATGAAATAGATTAGCCATAGTTCAATTTCATCTCAGTGATTTTTTCTTTCTATGTATTCTTTGATTCTTGTCTGATAAAATCAGGAAAATATTTTTTAATTTTCCTTATATGATATAATTTGTATTTTGTAACATATTTTTGATCCAATGAATTATAATACTGGAAGTTCAGTAGTTTGCAATCTACTAGCATCAATCTCTCATATTATGTGAGAGGTATTGTATTCGATCCGAAACAGGCGTGTTGTGCACCTTATGTACATTGTGTGTAGTTTATACTTTGATTTGAGAATAAAAAAATATTGATTTGTTGAAAGGATAAAATTTTGTCATTTGTAATGCTTTCTCTCAATATATATATATAATACTGTAACAATTTTTCATGGTCCAAATTAAATTTGATCACTTGTTCAAATTAATGAAACGGTAATTGTACGACAAAATGATATATGCTTTTGTAAGTGGGGCTATGATTTTCCAAAAGTGCAACACAAATTAAGGAACTGTAATTTGTGGAGTTGGTGTAGTACTACTGGAGCAATGATGCTTGGGGTCAACTGATGTCTATGGTAACCAAAGAGAAAACTTAGGGCCCGTTTGGTTTTATTTTCAAACCCAATTCCCAGCATTTTTACTATTTCAATTTTGGGAATTGCTTGGATCAGTCCATTTTCAGAAGACAACTTTTCACTTTTCACTTCTATTTTCACATTCTCAAATAGCTTATATATCTTTTCTCAATAACTTATATATTTTTCCTCTCTATTTCATTATTTCTATCTCTCTCCACTTACAACCTATTAAAACCAATATAATCATTACAATTCCAACATAATAATTACATTTTCAAATATTTCATCTACATTTTCATTTCCACATCATATCACATAACTAATTCTCATCATTTTAAAAATGATGAAAATGAAAATTAAAAATGGAAATAAAACCAAACAGTCCCTTAAGGTCTGTTGAATAGTTCTATGGGCATAATAACCAAAGTGAATAGTTCTATGGGCATACACACACACACACACATAAACTTCGATTTATTTGATTAATTTAGTTTTCGGTCGATTCAATTGATTATTAATTTTTTTACACACTTTTAATGCAATCCCTTTTAATCATAAGCAATTTATTTGTGCAATTTATATTTTTTATTCCAATTTATATTTCATCTCATATTCTACTATATAAATATATGACACGTGTTAAATATTTTCTTATAAAAATATTTGATTGAGAACTAAATACACTTGACATATATACTTCGCACTGAAATAGAAGATGAAACATGTAATAGAATAAATCCCATACACTGTAGCATTTTCTTATCTTTCCTATTTGCTTAATTTGAGATCGATTTTTTAAAATTAAAAACAATTATATTATATTTATTGGACATATTCACTTTATATGATATATTTGGATATACACGTCGATATTTTAGACTTAAGAATTGATTTTTCTATGACGAAACCCCATGACGCAAAGATCAATTCCTGTTACAATTAAAATTGCAAAAGTACTAGATAGAGAATCCAATCCAAAAATATTATAACAAGTAAGGTTATTATGCGTCTCTTATACTTTACAAAAAGATTATATATGTTACCCTCAATTGCTAACTGAATTACTTGAATTATCTTAATTCTTGAATGGTTTCTTAAATCATCTTTCTAAATATAATAAACTAATAATTAAATAATCAATACAATTTCATTTTCTTTCCAAAATAATGATTTTATCATATTAAATAAAGCAACAGTGATCATTAAATATAAATTCATTTTCCAAACCTTGCATGTGGTGCAGTTAATAGCACATTTGTTTTGGGTACACAATATTGGGACCCAAATCCTCTTATTTCTATGCATTAGTATCATTTTAAGAAAAAATGAATAATCAGTTGAGTTCGACAGAATCATTCATTTTTGTAAAATTATAGAATATTTACATATGAGATGAATTAAATAAAATTAACAACCTTACCGTTCAAATTCTCCATTATGCCAGTCATATTGTTATTCCAACCAAGACCATGATATATATATATATATATATATATTTGCATATATATATATATATATTTGCTCTCGTAGCTAACCTGTTCCAAAGATTAATTCGAAGAACATTATCAGTTAACATGTAAATTTCGCAATCAAAGTACTTATTATTTTATTTCTAGCAAACACTTAGCAGTTATGACATCCATAATTGGCGCCAAAACTTGAGTTTCTTGTTCTCCCATTGTTCCATTTCAACTTCACATACGGCTCTCTTCATCCAAATATCCCAGTTTCCCTGAATTAAGATCATTAGCTATAATCCCAATTACACTACAAAATCCCTTAAAATTTCTATTCTCAACTTCAATCGGGGACTTAAACGGCATCTTGAACGAGTTCTCACATCGCTCAACCGCATCAACCGCCTGCCCGGCGTGCAGAGAAAGATCACGATACAGTCCCTGATTCAGATCACCCGGTGCATTCCTGAGGGCACTCAAAGCATCATCGTATGAATTCTCGCACTGGCTCAAAAGGGCTTTCAGTTGAGGGTCCACTGCTGTCACCGTGAGGGAGTGAACCGTTGTCTTGGCCGCTGTCCCATTGATTTGTGCCATATCAATGGTTATTTGTCCCAACAGAGAAAGGGTTGCAGTTTTTGTTCTTGGGTCTGACCCCAAAGCGTTCAAGCAAAAGGCCCGATCGGGGGCCCGTTGGCATACTTCTTCGAGTGGGGTGGCATCTGTGCTGGAGGAAAGATATAATTCGAGAATCAGAAGGAATTCGAGGAGAAAGATGATTTTGTTGTAGAGATGAAAGGCCATTTTTGTGTGTGTGTTAAAATTGTTTCGCTGCATGTTTTGAGTGCAATGCGTACGTGTATATTTATAGTAATTTAGACGGTATATGACTGTTAGGGATTTAACTGAACCTTATTTGAATTGGATTTCTCTACATTTATCTGAATTCTCTATGTTTTTTGAGTGGAAAAAGAATTGTGTAAGAAAAAAAAGAGAAAATGGGAAAAACATAATTATTTCATTTATAATAATGTTTGCTCTACTTAAATTGGCAATTTTGCTACTATTATTCGGTTACAGATTTGCCATAGTTGACACTAAAAATTTCTAGTTTTAACAATGAAATTAATCTAGTCAAATTTGAAGTTGATGCTTTTACAGCTAATTATCTCTACGACCATTAATCCATAGTTAATAATCGTTCTTTTTTATATATATTAACTTTTCACGGATAATGTAAAGTTAATCTGTTGTGCTTCGAATGTACAAGCCTACAGATATATAGTTAATAATTTTTATTGTTTATAATTTCAAAAAAATTACATTAATTATAAAAACTTGTAGTTATTATTTTATAATTATAATTAACAAATTAATTTTGCAACAACTTTTTCACAGCAGGTACTTATTGTTTGGTAGAATACTCTTCAGAAATTAGGTAGCTTTTGGGTTGGAAATACCATAAGAGTGCACATTGCCAACGAGTAGATGTTTGTAAGGTACAAAGTGCTATTTTTATGGTCCAAGGATGCAATGGGATGAAGCTATTTTAACGTACTTTATATCCTCTATTCCATTTGTTATTCCTTCTCATATTTCAATTTGTTGTATTTATGTCAAGTACATTTAATTTTCAATCAATTATTTTTATAAAAAAATATTTAATACACGTGTCATATATTCATGAAATGAAATAGAAGATGCAATAGGGAATGAAATAGAAGATTTAAACCGATTTTAAGGGTGCAAAAGTACGAATTACCTTTAATATCTTAAGGCACATATTTGTGTAATGACAAAAAGCAAAATCGAAGTAGGTGTATATGGAGGATCACCCCTCTGGGCAAACTCTTTCAATCTTAAATTAAAGTTTTATTTGATTAAAAAAAAAAACACGAAGGTGTATTAGTGGTTTTTTTTTCCCAATTAATAGTAAGATTTAGTGGATATTCAATATATATAGAAATCACCACTCCTAACATAGGGCAGAATGTTCGAGATTAGAAAAGTTGTCATCCAATAGCTTTTATGAAATTCACATATATAAGTTAATTAGGTAGATAATTTTAAGTACAGTCCATTCTTTGAAGTTTTCTTATAAAAATCTCTAATCTTATAAGCTAAGATCACAATTTATTAAAACTCATTGAGTTAATTTAGATGGTAGAATTTTATAACATCCAATAATTTTGAAATTTTAAAATATTAGATACTTTGGATATAGACTCTTCCCATATTCATAATTAGTTTGGCATTTATCCATTGAGTATCCGCTATTATATAATATTTTTATATTCCTAGTAGGGTGTGATTTTATAAGCCTGGCAGGGTGTTCTTATTTAAAAATTCTTTTGAGTTTTAAAAATAATATTCGAAGATGATTTTCATTGTTAATCAAATCAAGTTTAAACGAGTTCTAATTGAATCAAATATAAGTTCAATTTAAGTTTCAATTAAGTCAGATCATATCAAATTAGATAGCTTAATTGTTTTGCATAAATTTTAATACTTTTTAATATATAATCAAGTTAAACTTGGTCCATATTTTAAATTACATTGTCCAGTGACTTATAGTCTAATTGCATCAGTCTCCCTTATTATGTGGGAAATCTCATATTCGAAATCGAAGGGGTTCCTTTGTACACCTTATGTGTGTATCTGTGTGTTCATACTTGATTTGTCAATTGCGATTATCAAATTAAGTTCAATCAAATTTTTAATGATGATTTTGAGTCAAGCACAAAATAATTTGATAATATCCCGCTTAACTAGAAAAATTATTATATGTACTCAATGTAAAACAAACATTGTACCTTGAGCATTAAGCCATATATCAGCATAATATAAAAAGGAAGAAGGAAATATATTTTCTTTAACTATAATTATTTCAAACTGCAAAATCCATATCCCTAATTATTCTTCCATTTTCCTTGGATTACACTATGTTAAACGTCCTTTAAGCCAGTTTTCCCTTTTTGCCTGAATTAAGATCATCAGCTATAATCCCAACGATATCACATATAAGCTTGAAATTTTCATTTTCAGTCGTGACCGGGGATTTCAACGGGCTCTTGAACGACGTCTCACAGCGCTCAGCCGCATCAAAGCCCTGCCCGGCGTGGAGACGAAGATCGCGATAGTTTCCGCGGCTCAGATCGTCCGGCGCTGCTCTCACCGCATTCACAGCATCAATGTACGAATAATCGCACTGTTCCAAAAGGGTTTTGATCTGAGGATCCACCGTCGACTGCAAGAGCGACTGAATCTTCGCCTTGGCGGCTGTCCCATCGGCTTGTATCCTGTCGACCGCTATTTGTGCCAGTAAAGGCAGGCCTGCTCTTCTGGTTGCCGGATTTGACCCAAAATCGACCAAGCAAAATGCCAGGTTTAAGGATCGCCGGCAGACGTCGTCGAGCGGCGTGCCAGTTGTTCGAGGGAAGAGATGTCCGTTGAGAAGAAGAAGAAGGAATTGAACAAGTAAGATGACGTTGTTCAGAGGAAAAGCCATTTGTTCTTGTTGAAGTTTGATTTATCAAATTAGTTTATTGCATGCTTTTAGTATTGTTTTTCATGTGTATATATAGTTTCCTAAAGGTATATATCAGTATTTTGGTGATTTTAATTGGAGCTTATCTGAATCCTCTAACCTGTGAAATTTTGTCCCAAGCCATTTATTCGAACACGCCATGAAATATCCATGGTTGATTCGACATGTTCTTCATGAACTATGTTAAGCATTTTTATCAAGAGATATTTAATATATTTATCTTTGTATATACTTTGGAATAAAGAAAAATATACATTGGAATAGAGGATTTAAAATGAAATGATTGCAATTATTGTTCAAGCACCATTTGCTATTTTGTGAATTGATGATGATATTAATTTATATATTATGATTTATGTATGCATGCATATCAAGAATTCGTTAAGATTTGAAGTTGGGAATGCTAGTAACTCGACTTAAATCAATATATGTGTGTGTGTAAATACAGTATAAATCTTGAGGACACTCTACTAAGTGTCACTTATTGGTACAATATCGATAGTTTAATTGAATTTTATTTAGCTAACAAATATCTTCAACATATTTGTCTTATCAAAAATAATATAAACTGATTTTTGCCAAGCAATGAAGTTGGAAGGTAGGAGATGCATAGAGTGGAAAAGAGTTTAGAATACATCTAAAAGCGTATAAAAAAATGAATGGAGCACATACGAATATGTATGGAATGTCCAGAATATAATAGAATTTGAAAGCATACCTCCAAGTAGTTAAAATCTGGTTGAAAATTAAAATAACATGAGCTTAGCCCATTGGATTTGGAGTTGTTGTATGAAAAAGATTAATCATAGTTACTTCAAAATAATCTGAGTTCTTGTCAAGCAAAGTCAGAATTACAATTTTTAGTCCTAAAACATGGGCCACCTCATTGAAATTTAGTTGCAATTTTCACTGGTGAAAATAACTGAATCAGTGTAAAGAAATTGGAGAATCTTGGAGCGTACTTTTGATTTTGGTGCAGTACAACGTTACTCAATGTTGTCTGAAGTTGTCATGGTGAAGCCAACAATGGTAACCAAACTTCAAAAATTTGTTTAAGTCATATATATGAAGAAGAGGCGAAATGGAATCAATTTGAATTCGGAACCACTATTCGAAACACACCTTCAGAGCATAAAAGTAAGATCTCATAAAGGAAATCTTCGTAATAGGAAATTAAAATATTTGCCACTTTGATGAATCTAAATATATACATCTTGATTAAATTCCCAATACTTCAGCTGCAAAAAGTAGGATTGCCTGTATGCTAATCATCTTCTACATCTTTCATTTCCAGATTGACTATCCCAGGATGCCCACAACGGTTTACTTCTAGAGGTGTCAAAACGGGCCGGGTTAACCGGGCCGACCTGCGAAAAAACTAACCTAGCTCAACTCGTTTAATTTTTTAATATGAGTTGGGCTGGTCCAACTTGCTTGAAAACCCTTCCCGATTTAAAATTTTGCAACCCATGGACTGACCCACTTGCAGGCTAAATGGGCCGGCTCACGGGCTAAGCGGGCCCCCTTAGCCTGCAATATAATTTTTAATTTAATATTATAATTTTTAAAAATTTAGGAATTAATAATTTTTAAATTACAAATTGTAAATTCCTAAATTTTAAAAATTATAAATTTATAATTAAGAATGTATAATTTATAATTTATTAATTTGTAAATGTATAAATCAATAATTAAGAATTAATATAAGAAATATTATTAATAAATTTATAAAAATTATAAATTATAATATATAAATTAGATTACTTGAGTGAACGACCGATTTATCATTAGACATATTTAGATGTTTAGATATTACAAAGTTGTTTATTTCTTTTTGTTATTATTATGTACTTTCATTTAGAGATTTGGTCAAATTCAACTTTATGTAATTATTTTTTCTAAATTAATGATGAGTAGAGGGATCCATGCCAAACCTCTCACCAACTTATTTGGTGATGTTTCTGAAAAAATATAATTGATAAAAAAATTAATATAAGTATAAATTTTTAATTTTTTATAAAAAGTTAAGTATTGTAAAATATTAAAAATCACATAAGTGTTGTAAAATAAGTCTTTTAAAAAGTATAAGTGCTGAAAAAAATATTAATAATCACATAAATATAAAAACTTAAAATTTTTAAATTTATTTTCAAATTAAAAAATAAAAATAAAAAAAGCCCTGACCTGACTCACCTATATAGCGGGCTGTTTTTGGGTCGAGCCAGATTTTTCAATTTTCGGCCCGTCACGATCTGGACCGTGAATGGCCTGCTAGCCGGCCTGGCTCGGCTCAGGACCGCCACGAACAGCCTATTAAACAAATCGGGCTAGCTCGGCTCGGGACCGCCGCGAACCGCCTATTAAACAAACCAGGTTGGCTCAGCTCGGCTTGTTTAATGCCTCTATTTACTCCATCATTTTACGAGTATGGAGAAGATCTCTGAATTGAAATGATTTTATTTTTTAGAATCGTATTTAAAATATAAAGATAATACTATAAACACCAATAATAGTTGAACATTTGTTCACTATCTCAAGATGAAAGACATAACAATCATCTTATTGTACGGAAAAAACACCAATATAGTTGCTGATGCTCCAATGTTAGCATTGCACCGCAATCCTGGAAAATAGTGTGAAAAAGTCCTGAGACGCCACACAAAACTAAAATATTACTTCTAAGACATTCTAACAGCAAATTCAGCTTCTTTCTGCCAGATAGAACAAAAGAAATTACCTAATGGTGATCATCATGACCTTCCCAAGGATGCCTCCAGCCCTGAGAGAAAGAAGATTATTTCAGAAAATTTTTGCTTTGAGGAATCAATGGGATAATCATAATTTAGAGGATAGATGAACATCATAACTCACCAACACCACAGGACCATCTTGCTTCGCCCTGTACAGAATCCAAAACCTGAAAAATAAAGCATAAAAGAATAATTCAAAACCAAGCTCACCGCCATACAAAGGCATGCAGATCTTCATCATGAAGAAGCTTCAAAGCTTTCAATGATGGAAAAACACTTTCGGCAAATAGACACACATGATGGCACAAAACAAACAAGTATCAATAGTAACTTTCTTGCGACCTCTTAGTCGCCAGGCAGGTCTGTTCTTCAGCATTGTTAGTCAAGTAGATCAAGGCAATTGTATTTTGCTCGTACTCAGCACTTACACTATGGCAAATGGACTAGAATGCATGAAGGCCTATCATTTGTTATTTACTGGATAGTTTTGTATAGAGAATACTCTCTTTGAACCCAGCATTTTAAGCCATCTCAAATGCAGCATGCCATTGCATTGCAAGCTCAAAAGCAGGAAAAAAGTCAAATAAAATGTAGTTAGTAATTATTTCAATAATGTTATGCCCCAGTCTATAAGGGCTTTAACTCTGTGTCTCATGACCAATCACAGCATAATAAACCACGTCACAGAAAAAGCAAAAGGAAATAAAAAAACAGGAAAAGATGGAGCATGAATGGTACTAGTCCACAAGATAAGGGCTCACTGCAACACATGATTATGCACTTTCAACATCAAAACTTCTGAGTAATTGAGCTTCAATTCAGTCAATCCACAACATCCAACTCTAAGGAAAAATCAAGTCTAATGATAAAAAACCAGAAGCAGACTTTCACACAGAATGAAACAAAAAACGCATCCACAAATTCAGCTATAAACAAGCATTCCCAAATGCCATCTCCCACTGATCAAACAGCTTTTACACATTCACAGATCAAGTGGGATAAATAAAACAGACCATCACCTAATCTAACTGAATAACAAATCGTTAATCAAGAGTATAAAAAACCCTAACTTATCCTGCGCAAACAATTTATTTCTATTACAAAATATCAGAATTTCAACATGAAAGCTTCAATTAGGAGAGGGAGGGGGGGAGATCATTCAGATAAACAAAAATTAACGAAATTAAAATAAACTATAGCTAAAATCAGTCACAGTTCATGATCCACACAGATCCAACATGTTCAATTAATGATTTAAAAATAGAATCATTTCCGCACATTAGAGTGTGTATATGCGCGCGTGTGGGTTTGTATGTATATAAGCAAGTATACATATTTTTACCACATGACAGCGCAGAGGCCTTTGCCAGTGACAACGTGCCAGCGCTTAGGCTGATGCAAAGTTACGCCTTTGTATGTTACGCCATGGCCGTGTCCTCCTCCCATTTTTCTTCTCTTTTTCCCGATTTTATTTTCAGAATATTAGGATTTAGGGTTAAAAGATTGACGCAACAGCTTCTTCGATTTGGGGGGAAACGGGGAACCCGAGGTCAAAATGGGAATTTAGATCTCATACCAAGTTTGGAGAAATCTCGTTTTATACCCTTTCACTTTTCATTTTTCCAAGTCGAACCCTTTTGTTTTTCCTTCTCTTTCTTTTCTTTTCTTTCCTTTCTTTCTTTCTTTTTTTAAAAATGAGTTTCTAGCACAAGGATAATGTTTGGTTATATTTTATGTTTGATTTTAATATATGTTTTAGGGCATTTCCAATGCAATGTTAAATGGGATATTATTTGTGAAATTTGGATCCAAAATAGTATTTGCGGTGCTTTAACCCAAGTGCTATTTTGGGTCTAAATTTGGAACTTGTGGTCAAAGTTCCATATTGTTATTTTTTTTCTTTCATT
This sequence comes from Jacaranda mimosifolia, assembly GCA_018894105.1. NCBI lineage: Eukaryota > Viridiplantae > Streptophyta > Magnoliopsida > Lamiales > Bignoniaceae > Jacaranda > Jacaranda mimosifolia. Next base: position 26,297,710 of record CM032131.1, on the reverse strand, counting down.
AAATCTAGTTTAATTAATGAAACAAATTTACAAATTATATTAATTTATGTATTAATTTATAAATAAATTTTAATTTTTTATATATTTATACATAAAAGTATATATTTGATATATTTTTATTTCAAAACTTTAAGTGTAAAATTATATTTTTTTTGACTTATTCTTTATTGTGAATTTTTTTTTAGAAATTGAAATTAATTAATAATTAATAAAAATATAAATATAAAAAAAGTCAAATAGAATAGTCTCAATATATTAAAATAATATTTATATACATTAAAATAATATAAAAGGTAGAATTTTGGGTTGGAGAAGAAAATTGTTATTTGAGGTGCTACATTTTGGAATGCTATGTTTGCTTACATGGCAAAAAAAAAAAAAAAAGGACCTTGAAATAGATCCAATGTTAGAGATGGCCTTAGGGGAATGAATGTTGTGTATGAGATTAGAGAATGTGAAAGTTGTGTTGGAAAATGTAATGAATTTTTTGTTATGTTTTGGGAAATAATTAAAAATTTATTTTGGGAAGTTTTGGTATGTTTGTTTATGTTTTGGAGGAAATTTTTTTTGTTGTAGCAATCTCAATGCTTTTTTGTCGGGTTTTTAGGGTGAAAATGAAATTAAGTAATTTATTTTATTATAAGAATAATAATAAAATATATGTGATATATATGCATGTATATATTGAAAAATGAGGAAGGTTTGTGGATAATGAAGGATAGAAGAGAAGATTTTAGAAAAATCTATTTTAATATTTTAAAAAAAAGTATATATTTAGTTATATTTCCCCAAAATAAAATTATTTTGGCCTTTTGGGAAAACATAACCAAACACTCCCAAGATAATCATGGATGGGTACTTGAGAATGATGAAAATTCTTAATTGAAATTACATATAAATACTATAATACACTTTGACTGCTGATGGAGAAATTTGAAGAGCAGTTAAGGGTGGAATAATGGTTATATGGTTTTGCTAAACACTAACTCCGAAAGTTGAGTATGACAAAATTATTTTTTAGTAAAATAATCAATATGACAAAATCAACTTTCAACTATTAATTTTAATGATAATACTAGCAGTTTCACACATTCAATACATGTATTAAAACTTTTATAGTACTTTTCATATAATAACAATACTTATTTAGGTTATATATAATGTTAATTTATTTTAATAATATTAATATATTTATTTAAATATTTTTGTAAATGAAAATTTAAAAATTAAGATAAAAAAATAATTGCATACATAAAATAGGTGAATCATAAGTGGTAGTTATTTTATATAAGTTCTATTTATTAGAAGGCAGATCCTCAAACCCACTTTCTCTTTAGCATTCAATCCCCACCTATGTCTTTCTTAGTTGGACTCTCCATGTGAAGTTCAATTTTGACTTCACTCCCTACCCATTTAAAATGATTGAAATATCCTTAGTTTAGTTTAGTTTTTTTTTTTTTTTCCTTTATTTCCAAAGCCCTCTCTCTCTCTCTCTTCTTCGTCTTCTTCTTCTTCTTTTTTCATTTTTTGCACTCGGCTACAACATACTAGCAAGAAACATGCCTACTTTGTCTCCATTGTCGTACGGTAAAGCAATAGTGTAATTTTTGGTGAGTAGCAGTCATTTTAATTTTTTTTTTAGCCTGAAAATATCAAGTAGTGCGGAAAAACTTTAAATTCAACTATTAGAAGTTGTATGTACAATGGGGAACTACGTATCATGTCTACTTTTGAGAGCATGACTCTAATAGGACTGTATTTACTACTAAAAAAATTAGTGTGAAATTTGCCCTTAATTACACGCAGTCCAATACCTTACTCCCCATCAAAAAATGTACGTGATTTTGAATGCTGACAAAGATGTGTCTAACATTATTCGCCTGTATTTATGCGTAAATATGAACCTAGTTGATATGATGGTTGTCCGAAAAAGTAAACCTGGTGGACGGCGAAGGCAAATTAGCATGTAGAGCAATGTATTGTATATGCGGAAAAAAAAAACCCATTTTAGGCACTTATGTACTTCAGACATTCGTTTATGTACTGAAATTGTACATGTTGTGTACTTACAATCAGGGCTTCTTTACTTACTTTTACCAAGAACGATTTTAACTTCAATTCAATGTGTGAAGCAACCCAATAAAATATAGTATGTGTTGGAATGTTTGGTATTGCATTTAATGCAATGTATCACGTTTTTTAGATACATTATCAAATCTATTGGATACCTTAAATGCAGGTAAAAATACCATTTTTTGTTAAAAATGATGTTGGGTATGCAGAAAAAGTACCCATTTTAGGCACTTATGTATTTCAGGCATCTGCTTATGTACTAAAACTGCAAATGTTGTGTACAATCAGGGCTTCTGTACTTGTTTTTAAAAATGACGATTTTAACATCAATTCAATGTATGTAGAAACCCAATAAAACATATTACGTGTTGGAATGTTTGGTAGTGCATGTAATGCAATGCATCATGTTTTTTAGATACATTACCAAACCTATTGAATACATTAAATGTAGATAAAAAACCATGTTCTGTTAAAAATGATGCTGAATATGCGAAAAAAGTACCGATTTTAGGTACTTATGTACTTTAGACATCCATTTATATACTGAAACTGCACATATTGTGGACTTATAATCACGACTTCTATAATCGCTTTGGAAAAAAAAAATGATTTTAATCTCAATTCAATATATGGAACAACCCAATAAAACATAGTACGCATTGGAATGTTTGGTATTGCATGTAGTGCAATGTATCACGTTTTCTGGATACGTTACCAAATCTGTTGGATACCTTAAATGCAGATAAAAATACCATTTTCTGTTAAACATGATACTAGATATATAGAATAAAAAGTACCCATTTTAGGCACTTATGTACTTCAAACATCCGTTTATGTACTGAAATTGCACATGTTGTGTATTTATAATCAGGGTTTCTATACTTGCTTTTACAAAGAACAATTTTAACCTTTATTCAATGTGTGGAGCAACCCAAATAAGTCCTTATCATCACTTCCCCTCCTACACCACCGAACATATCATCACCAAATGAGTCCTTATGATCACACTTCATGGTCTACTATGATCATGAAATGGGTAGATTAGGCAAAATAGAGAATGTTCCCTCATGCACTTAGAATGATATCGAAAATCTAGAAAAAAGTATCCAGTTCCGGCACTTATGTTCTTGGGCACATGGTTTATATACTTAGTTTGTATATATTATGTACTTGTGGTAAGGTCGTAATGATTCTGTACATGCTTCCCAAAGATTGATTTTAACCTTAATCGACATGTGGAACAATACATTAGTAACCCCACAACTTCAAATGCATAATTTATCGAATATGTGGTCGTGATAGTATGTGTTGGAATGGTTGGGAATATAAAGACCCACATCCCACCACTTGTGGTGTTATTCTTCCTAGTATAAAGTCCTTACGCATGAGGTAAATGAATCACTTCAACACCCCCTTCACACACCACTAAACCTATCATCACCAAATGAGTCCTTATGATCATACGTCATGGTCTGATGATCAAGACATAGACAGATTAGGCAGAATGGAAAATATTCCCTCATGCGCTGAGAATGATACCAAAAATTTGGGAAAAAAAAAAAAAGTAACCAGTTTCGGCACTTATATACTTGGGGACATGATTTACGTACTCAATTTGTATATATTGTGTACTTGTGGTAATGAATTCTGTACTTGCTCTTCCAAAGGCCGATTTTCACTTCAATCAACATGTGGAACAACAAATTTATGACCCCATAACTTCAAATGCATGATTTGCTAAATATGTGGCCGTGATAGTACGTGTTGGATTGGTTGGGAACACAAAAACCCACATCCCACCATTTGTGGTTTCATTCTTCTAGTATAAAGCCCTTATGCATGCAATAAATGAATAACTCTGACACTCCCTATCATCACCAAATGAGTCCTTATAATCATACTTCGTGGTCTGATATCATGAAATAGGCAGATTAGGTAGAATAAAGAACGTTTCTTCATGCACTGAGAATGATATCGAAAATTTGGAAAAAAGTACCTAATTTCAATACTTATGTATTTAAGGATATGGTTTATGTATTCAATTTATATATGTTGTGTACTTGTGGTAAGGAATTCTATACATGCTTTTTCAAAGGTCGATTTTAACCTTAATCGATGTGTGGAACAACACATTGGTGACCACATAACTTCAAATGCATGATTTATTAAATAAGTGGCCGTGATACTACATACTGGAATGGTTGGGAACACAAAGACCCACATCCCACCACTTTTGGTGTCATTCTTCCTAGTATAAAGCCCTTACACATGAGGCAAATGAATCACTCCAACACCCCCTCTTACACCACCAAACCTATCATCACCAAATGAGTCCTTATGATTATACTTCGTGGTCTGATGTTTTTGAAATGGGCAGATCAGACAGAATGGAGAACGTTCCCTCATGCACTAAGAATGATACCAAAAATCTAGAAAAAAAAACCCAGTTTCGGCACTTATGTTCTTGAGGATATGGTTTATGTACTCAGTTTGTATATGTTGTGTACTTGTGGTAATGGATTATGTACTTGCTTCTCCAAAGGCTGATTTTAACCTCAATCAACGCATGGAACAACACATTGGTGATCCCATAACTTCAAATGCATGATTTGTCGAATATGTGATCGTGATAGTATGTGTTGGAATGGTTGGAAACACAAAGACCCACATCCCACCATCTGTGGTGTCATTTTTTCTAGTATAAAGCCCTTAAGCATGAGGCAAATGAATCACTCCGATATCCCCCTCCTACACCACTGAACCTATCATCATCCAATGAGTTTTTATGATCATACTTTGTGGTCTGATGATCATGAAATGGGTAGATTAGGCAAAATGGAGAACATTCCCTCATGCACTAAGAATGATACTGAAAATATGAATAAAAAAAAAAGTACCCAGTTTCAACGCTTATGTACTTGGGGACATGGTTTATGTACTCAATTCGTATATGTTGTGTACTTGTAGTAAGGAATTTTGTACTTACTTTTTCAAATGACGATTTTAACTTCAACCAATGTGTAGAACATCACATTGGTGACTCCATAACTTCAAATGCATGATTTGTCAAATATGTGGTTGTGATAGTACGTGTTGTCCATGATCTTATGATCACACAATGGCCAAATTTGGTCGAATTGAACTCCATCCCTTACGTGCTAAGAATGATACCGAAAATTGGCAAAAAGATACCCAATTTTGGCAGTTATGTACTCCAAAACTGCATTGATGTATTTAGTCTGCTGATGTTGTGTACTTATTTTTCATGTTTATGTACTTCCTTTTTCAAAGGTCGAGATTAAGCTCAATTCGATGCGTGAAATAACACATATGACACCCTAACGTGACAAAATCGTGGTCTGTTGCAAAAATGGTCGTTATAGTACATGTTGAAATGATTAGGCTGAATTGAACTCAGTCCTTTATGTGTTGAGAATGATACTAAAAATTTGAAAAAAAACTACCTACTTTTGGCAATTATGTACTTCAAAACTGCATTTATGTACCGAGTTTTCCCTATTTATGTACTTATTTTGCATTATTTTATACTTGCTTCCCAAATGTCGAGTTTAACCTCAATTCAATGCTTGGAAAAACACTATAATACAATAAAATCATATTTTCTTCAAATAAGCCAGTGATAGCACTTGTTGAAATAGTTGGAAACACAAACACCAACATTCAACCACCTCTCATTCATACTAGAAATATGCAAAAAAGTACCTAATTTTTGGCAATTATGTACTTTGAAACTACATTTATGTACTGAGTTATCATTAGTTGTGTACTTATTTTGAGCTAACACATAACATATATATTTACCAGTATCTATATATAAATTTCAAATTGTACTACGAATTGTAAATACCATCCATTATGATTATCCAAATGCACAAATTATAAATAATATTGAGTAAGAATGTCATAAATGCTGAAACAATCACCTTAATATCCACACACAAAAAGTAAATTCATCCAAATGATAACCATCCAAATATCATCATGAAGCCCTGGAATACATTAAACCATGCTCATTGGTCAGATTTTTTGCAGCAATATGTGTTCGATGCGCGTCTATAAAACAATTATTTGTATATTCCCATAAATTCTTGGTATTTTTTGCAGAACAATCCTTCCAAAGACATACATAAACTCCACTATCTTAGTCCCCATTTTTTGTATAACAATCTATTACCATCCACCTCCTTCATAACATTTTTTAAAGTATTGAAAAGCACCATGAATATGGCTCGGAGTCTCTAATACCTTGGTAATTTGGTGTGTAGGTCCCCGAGGTTTAACCATTATTTCTTTAGAAAAGAGACTCATATATAACTACAACTCACAATTTAAATACTGAGAAAGTTTGAATTTTTTTACCAAAAAAACTTGCACATAATACTGAATTGAAAATTTTATGTACTGCAACTCATAATTTAAATCTTGAAAGTTTGAATTTTGCTACCATATTATTTGAAAATAATATTAATCATATTAATAATGAGTTTGCAGAAATTGATGCTTAAGAAATGCTTAAACATGATTTATACACTTCGTATATACCATAAATCAGATAATATTCTTAAAATTCAATTACAAACAACTAATATACACTATACCTTATATGAATTTTATAATTATTAAATTCAGATAATTGATAATTGAAATATACAATTAAAACAACAAATGAAGTATAAATTGATAATATCTAAGTACGAAAAAACTTACATTAGAGGTTTTTATAAAAGAAGAGATTGATTGTGGGTGAACTGAGTATATCAAAATTAGGATTTGAAATAATTAAAACCAAGATAAAACAAGAAGTAAACAAAGAAATGTATGAAAATTCTTTAGGGCCCGTTTGGTTTCATTTTCAACTCCCATTTTCATTTTCCCCTCAAAATGAAAAATGAAAGTTATCACTATTTACACAATTTTCTCAAATATTTTTATTTTCAAAACATTCTTTTATATATTCTCTCTCCATTTTCACCTTATTTCAACCCCTATTACTACCTATATCTACTTTTTTATCTTCCCAATATTTCTCAAACATCATTCACCACAAAAATATTATTTTATATTATTTTTCAAATAAATACATATCACATCATCAATTCAAATTCAAAAAATTTCTTTCTTTTAATACAAAAACGTCTAACATCCAAATACAATTCATTTTCACACCTATATAAACCAATAATTTTAAACAACTCATCCAAATATAATTCATTTTCAAAAACACTCTTTCTAACTAACTTTTCACTATAAAATGAAAATAACCTCAGAAAATGACACTAAATGGGGCTTTAATATTTCAATACAGAATAATAGAAGAGCAAATGATAAGTTGTAAACTATGCAATTGATGAGCGAAAACACAAACTCTTCTAGCTTGGGCAACACAACTAATAGTGAAAAATTAGTTCAAAAATAAGAAAGGGAAGAGAGAATTGAAGGCCAGTTGCTGCAATACCAAAGGGAAGAAGGTGAAGATAGTGTCGCTTGAGAGAATGATAATCGGTTTTGAAGATGGAGGGAAGAGGAAGATAAAGAAAAAAATGTGAAGGGAGGAATTATTTTGAAGAAACGTGTTTTGTGAGTGGTTGAATGGGGTGTCTCTTTGTATTTTCAATTTAAATGGAACTGTTTTTGTCTTTGTAACTTAACCGAAGAGTGGACTCAAAAAAAAAAAAAAAATTGATTAGGGAGTGGAGACAAACAAAATTCAAATGGAGACTTATTGCTAATTGAAAATAGATTTAACTATTTTTCCCTAATTAACCGTTATTAGAATTGGGAAAAAAAAAAAAAAAAAAGAAGAAGTGAAGACATTTTAAATAAATCATTCAATAACAAGTCAAAGAGAATAAGTGCTCTATTAACAGTATGAATTATATATGGCACCAGATCGAGGCCAACAAATTCAAACAATATATTAAATATAAATGTGTCTTTTCCATAATAAAATATCTCACCACATTTTTTCTACTTTCCTCGCTATCTAACACACGTGCAGAATGAGCCACCTAGTCAAAGTTGATCGGCCCCTTCCTCATATATACTATCCTGGAAAATTCATCATATCATATTCCAATTCGCATCTACCATAAGATACTACTGCAATCATAGATTACTCACTGCAATTTTCACTTCTTACGAATTTCAGAATAATTGCCGGAGAAAATCTTAATCTGCTCTTCTAATGGCGGAAATGGTTGCAGATATTGATCCACGCAGCGGCTTCTGCAAGTCCAACTGCATCTTCTACAGTAAGCGCAAGCCGATCCCTCTTCCCTCCAATGAATCACTCGATATCACCACCTTCATCTCCTCCCGCGCCCACTACGGCAAGGTTGCCTTCATCGATGCCGCCACCGGCCACCAGCTTACTTTCGCCGACGTCTGGCGTGCCGTCGATGCCGTCTCCAGCTCCCTTTCCGTCGACTATGGCATCCACAAGGGCGACGTCATCCTTCTCCTCAGTCCTAACTCAATCTACTTCCCGATCGTTTGCCTCGCCGTCATGTCCCTCGGCGCCGTCATCACCACCACCAATCCCCTCAACACCTCCCGTGAAATCGCGAAACAGATTGCCGATTCGAAGCCAGTGCTTGCGTTTACTATTCCACAACTCCTCCCCAAACTGGCCGATTCAAATCTTCCAATCGTCCTCCTCGGCTCCGGTAGTGGTGCTCCGAGTAATCCAAATTCTAGCAAACTGAGAATTGTGACGTCAATAGAGGAAATGATGAGAAGGGAACCGAGTCAGCGCCGAGTCAAAGAAAGAGTCAACCAAGACGACACAGCAACTCTTCTCTATTCCTCCGGCACAACCGGCGCCAGCAAAGGCGTGATTTCCTCTCACAGAAACTTAATTGCAATGGTCCAAACAGTCGTAAACCGGTTCAAATTAGACGACGAAAAGCAAACATTCATCTGTACCGTACCAATGTTTCACATCTACGGATTAGTAGCTTTCGCCACTGGTCTGATAGCTTCCGGTTCGACCGTCGTGATCCTGTCAAAATTCGAGATGGATGAAATGCTAATGGCAATCCAAAAATTCTCCGCAACTTATTTGCCGTTAGTGCCACCTATTCTGGTAGCTTTAATCAACCACGCAGAAATCATCAGAAAAAAGTACGATTTGAGCAGCCTCCATTCTGTGCTGTCCGGCGGCGCGCCGCTGAGTAAGGAAGTGATAGAGGGGTTCTCGGAGAAGTATCCGAACGTGACGATTCTACAGGGATATGGACTCACAGAGTCCACAGGAATCGGAGCTTCGACGGACTCTCTGGAGGAGAGCCGGAGGTATGGGACGGCGGGGCTGCTGTCTCCGAGGATGGAGGCGAAGATCGTGGATCCGGAAAGTGGGGCTGCGTTATCGGTGAATCGGGCGGGTGAGCTTTGGCTGAGGGGTCCCTCCATTATGAAAGGTATACATTATTTTAATTTTATTTGGAAATTGGAGCAATGCTGTGTAGTGGGTGGTCATTGATTATCTTTTCTTTTTAATTTTTATATATCTTAATTCTGATAAAAATAAATTGCTTTTTAGTTTTTAGATTAAAGATAATTAATCGAAGATAAAGAATTAGTTATGTTATATAATTTTTTAGCAATAAAAGTTAAATTAATTTATTAATATTGTGAAATTAAGAAATAAAATAATGTCGGGTTCTATGTGCTACGAGCATAATAAAAAAGATGTTTATTTGATTGTAGTGTTCGATATTTGTTATCATAATTTTAAATTATAAAATTAAAAAAGAAACATTAAAAACCAAAAACAGAAAGAGCTAGTTTAAACAAGGTAACATTACTTCTAGATAAATTTTATTTTTTTTATTTTTTCAGAAATTTTATAAATATGAAAAAAAGTTGTGTCTAAAATGCATCGAACATGTTATGTGGGACGGAAATTTTTCGTTTTGATTTATTTCTTGAACAAGTTTAATAACATTTTTGATATGCATTGAAATTGTGTTTGCGTTGTATCCATATTGACGCTAGATGAGAGAAAATTTTAAAGTATTGATGCATAAATCCAATTTCAACTCCAATAAAATTGAAAAAAGAAATAATAAAGAAAAAGGGGACCAAATGTGTTTGTATGTGCCTGAAGTTACTTCAGACCTGCCCCAATACTGTAATTCAAAACAACTAATTAACAATTAAAGAATCTAAGTGTACATATAATTTAATAACATTAATTGTATGAATGCTCCTGTCTTGATATAATTTTTTTTTTGGCATTACCATATTTGAAGACTTGGAAGTGTGAATGGAGAATAGAGACGTTTGGTTGGTTGGTGAGTACTAATATTATTATCTGCATGACTTTAGACGAGTACTACTTATGATTAAATATTGGTCGGTATCATGATTTATCAACTAGTGGTCGGTTTTTTTTTTTTAAATATATATATTTTTTTGGCCTTTTCTTTTCTCTAGGAAAACTCTATAGTGCATGTCCTATTCTATGTGTCACTCTAGCGGTCTGTGGTGGTCCATTTCTAATTCTAGGGCCTGTTTGGTTTTACTTTCATTTTCAATTTTCATTTCCATCATTTTTAAAATTTAAAAAGTTAGTTAGTGGAAATGAGTTGAAAATGAATTTGTATTTGGATAGATTGTTGGAAAAGTAATGATTATGTTGGCTTTAATAGGTTGTAGGTGGAGAGAGATAGAAATAATGGAATAGAGATAGAAGATATATGTTATTGGAAAATGTATTTTGAAAATGAAAATAAAAATGATGTTGGGTGAGAATATGTAAAAACTGATGTGATTTATTTTTAAAATAATAAAAAATATGGAAATAAAGTGTGGAAATGAAATCAAATGACCCTACACGAATTTGGTCTAATGCTTAAAAAACGAGCACAAATTGAATGAAAGTGTGGAACTTCTCTTTTGTGTGTTGCCTTATTCGTATCCCTTCATTTTTTTTTTTTATATTTATCGAAAATAACACCAATAATTTTTTTCTCATAAAACATTCTCTTAAAAAAAAAATTTCTTCATAAAACATACTCTTCAACCTTTTTAATGTAATCATAACTCGTTAACTACGTTAAATTTTTTCAACAAATCCTCCAATAATTAAATGAAAACTGAACTTAGCTATGATGGAGAGAAAGAAGAACTATTATAATAAGTAATCAGAATATATTTGAAATATAAATTTATCTAAAGTATTTACAGGCCAAATTATTTGATTTTCTAGTGGGGGACTCAATCTCTATGGTTCATATGTTATCTATTTCCATGGTCATAATAGACTTGTTAATATTACCAAGATTGGGATATCTCAAATGATCGTCTTCTGTCAGTGTTTGGCGGTCCATTAGAGTTTTATATTTGAGCCTAATAGCTGTTATTGAGCTAATTACCTCAACTCAACCACACAAAATATAAGTAGTTCATAAGCCTTATACCTTTGCCCCTAGATAAAGAAATAAGCTCGACCCTGCTGATAAAAAATCCTGGACTCATCTGGCTGCCAGCTCAATCAATCAGGCTACGCTAATATTTTATGTCTACAACACTTTTCTGGATCCATATGTCCACCTGTCTATCGATATATAGGACATCACTTTTCAATACCTAGATATATACAACATACTTAACGGGTCATCAACCGAATATAATTCATATTTCTCCCATTGCAGTATATTTTTTCCCTTTTTTTTTTTTTTTCCTTTTAAAAAGTTGTGTTATATATAAATGAATTAAGAAATTAACAATAATATGCGGAAAATGGAAACAGTGATGGAGTGATGGAAGATATAGAGGGTAGATGCAAAGAGTTTGATGTTTATTTATCCTTTTCACTTTCTCTATAATTTTATGCTTGCAATCTCTCACTAAATAATGGGATCTCCTCCATAATTCATAAACTGCAAGAATTGAGCAAAACGTACGTACCAGAGAAGGGGAAAAAGAGGAGCTTGATCACCATTGTCCTGATTAATTTTTAGTGCTTTACAGTTTTGGACAAATGAGACTCATTGATTCTTGTTCTTGTTTCTCGGTCACTTCATCGTTACACCCGACTTTCTTCACAAGCTTCGTATATAGTATTGCAAGTAAGACATTGACAGAAAATTAAGACAGCCTTTTACTCTTTGACAGAAAATTAAGATTTGTGTGTGTGTGTGTGTGTGTGTGTGTGTGTGCTATGTGCAATTTTACTAACTGATAAATCTTGCGGATTCTCATTGTTGATGCCGATCAATTCATCTTAGGTTATTTTAGCAATGAAGAGGCCACAGCATCAACTCTGGATTCAGAAGGGTGGTTGAGAACTGGAGATATATGCTACATTGATGAGGATGGATTTATCTTTGTGGTTGACAGATTGAAGGAGCTCATCAAGTACAAGGGTTATCAGGTGGATGAGACACAAATGCTACTTTGTTTTCTCATTGATTATGTTAAAAATATCAGAAAACAAAGCCAAGCAACATAACAAAAACAAATGCTTTTCAAAATAGGAATTTTTTAAGACAAGAAACTAGTTTCCGAGAATTGACAAAGAAGTTTAAATCATCATCAGTTTTCAATATTTAATGGGAAATTAATCCATAGCTGCACGCTTTTGCAGGTTCCTCCTGCCGAATTGGAGGCTTTGTTACTCACTCACCCTGAAATAGTTGATGCTGCTGTTATCCCGTAAGTGTTGAAAAGTTTTGTTTCAATACTGGTCTATTAGGACTTACAAGCTACTATTACAATGTCGAACTATTACATTATTATCATATTATTAGTGAAATGGATATGGATTTATAGCCTGATCTTGTCTGACAAAATCGTTTTCATGAGTCTTATAGGTTCCCAGATAAGGTGGTTGGACAATTTCCAATGGCATACGTGGTACGCAAAACAGGAAGTGCATTGTCGGAGAGTGAAGTAATGGATTTCATTGCCAAACAGGTGAACCTGCTATAAATTGCAAATATAAAAAAAAAAATGAAAAAAAAAAATAAAAGAAAAGAAAATTGATTTGGTTTGATTTATATGTTCAAGAACACCATATAGCCTGAGTTTTACAGTTTAGATCCTTTATTTTATCAACAATATATGCTAAAATTATGCACAATTATCTGCCTGTAGGTGGCTCCATACAAGAGAATTCGACGAGTTGCATTTGTGGCTTCTATTCCAAAGAATCCCTCAGGCAAGATACTCAGGAAGGATCTAATCAAGCTTGCTGTCTCTAAAATATGAAGCTGTAAGTCCTACAGTTACTTTTTAGAGCCAAAAAAAAGCATTGAAATTTTCAGTGTGCATGTACTTAATGAATTAATTACTAGGTTGGCATGGTTTGTAAACAAAATTAAATATAACTTTATCAATATCAATAGACAAATTTTCCATTATTTTGTGGCTCCTCTGTTCCTCTTGCTTTTATATTGATAGACAAAATTAGACCAAAACTGCACTTGGGAATTCATTCAGTAAACTCGCAGACAACCCAAAAAGTTAGCAAAATACATTTTTCACATCCTAATCTCAATGTACAAGAAAGATGGTGCCTTTCAACTACAAAAATTTGCTCAAGTACAAGACAAAACTGGAGTTCCCATTGTACCTTGATTCGCTTCCTGAAACGTAGCCCCACGGCACGTTGCAATGGACAAGACTGCCTTCTCTACTTCCTCAGTAGGATTATTCCTCAGCAAACAAAGAATGTACTCCACCAATTCTTTCTCCAAAGGAACTCGTAACGGCCCGTGAACCGTTAGTCCATACTCCTCTTCAGCCATCTCTAGCAGCACTCTGAAAATTGGGTGATTTAGATAGCACAAAGGCACAAGAAATCTCTTGTTGTCCTTTGAGTAGACCACAAAATGACCCCTTTTTTTCCACTTCCCGACTATCTTGCTTAGCTTCTTGGAGCTCCCCTTCATGGGATTTTGCATCAAGATCTCTGTGTCTTTTGGCTTTGAAAAGATTGATAGTTTTGAGGGCTGTAAGGCCATTATGAGTGTGTCTTTGTGTGTGTGGAGAAGTATGGCAGTTAGAAGAAGCCAAAAAGGTGAAGAGATAAAAGTAGAGATTGGGTTTTGTGTGGAGGTAATGAAGTGTCTTGTGAGTTTGTCCCCATGTAGGTAAAAAAGGCAAAGTTTGAATTAAATATATAAGCCAACGGTATCTAGCCTTGTCTTAAAAAATGTCCTGCTTCAGTGCTGCTGGAGACATGTAGAAACGTCCAAGACTGAGGAGAATGGAAAGAATGGGTGATGCATGTGATTAGTTATGGCATTTTGGTGGATTACTAGTATTAGTAATCATGTAAGAGGATAATTTATTAAATTAAAGGAGGACAAAATTTTAAAGTTTATTTAATTTACGTTTTTTAATCTATATATATATATATATATACATATTAAAAATTGATGAAGATTTGAATCTTTAATCTCACATAGGGCGATGCCATTGAAATAATTTTCTCCTAGACACGAGATGTAGTAGGCATTTTGTCGTCCTCTTATTTTCTAAATGGACAAATTATATCTTTCAAAACTATATAATTCTTTTGTATTTTCAGAAAAGAAAATGACAAATAATATGAACTCAAAACTTCCTTTTATACCTACTTACTGATGAATTTTTTGTTTTGTTTTTCATGATATACAATCATTTAAAGTAATGACATATAAATAAACATATACGTGTAGGATATATTTGGTTTATAGTATATAAAATAATATAATATAACATAATTTTTTATAGATTTTTATTCGTTATATTTACAATAAAAGTAATATATATTAGTATATCGAGGTTTATCATATTTATGTAGTATGACTGATATTTGCTATTTTTCTTCATAGTTTTCTCTTGAAGATGTCACATGAAGGAAAACCTTCAAGTTTATAATATTATAGTTCTTATTTAATATTAAAATGATCTGGAATATAATATAAGAATATTAGTAAAAAATATATTTTCGCATCTTTTTTAAGAGTATCGTTTACAATAAGTTTATAAATTCAATTATCAAATCAAGTAGAATACGAATATCGAATCCAAATCAATAGAATATAAATATCAAATCAAAAAAGATGAAAGTACAAACTCAACAAGACCACAACCAAGATCACACATAAGGTGCACACAAAGGCGCATATTTGAATCGAACACGAAACTTCCAACATAATAAGGAAGACTTGATGCCACTAAGCTACAAGTCACTAGACAGGAGAATATATATGTTAATAAATATACATGGTACATATGTATATTTAATAATACCACCCTAAAGCAAAAGATGATAAATGAAATAAATATTTGCATCTTATACATATAAGAGCTAAGTATGTTATTTTGTAATTCAATTAGTGATAAAAGTTAAATTTTGACTTAATTTGTCTTGTTAAAAATACATAAAAATTAGATACCTTCTCTAAAAGTATTTACAAGAGGTAATATCCTCTTAATAAAATAAAAAATTAAAAAAAAGGGGTTGGGGGGGTGGGGGGGGGGGGGGGGGGGCTGCTCTTACAACATCAAATGCTATTTACCCCACCACAGTTTGGCAGTTCATCTTTCCAATTGTTTCTGGGCCAGAGCTTATCAGCAAAGACTTAGATAGCCCATAACAGTCCTTCGGGCTTAGTAGTTATTTTGACTTCAACTGGGTTTGGGTTGGCACTTAAATAGATTTTTTTGGCCATGTTGGCATGTTTATATATATAAATAAATAAATAAATCAAAAGTTAAAAACAAAAAAAAACAAAAAACAAAACAAAATAAAACAAAGAAAAAAAAAAGACAAAGAAATTTCCCCCCAACCCAATCGGCCAACACCCCCGCCCCCCCTCCAACCCCACGGGCTGGCCATGGCGCCTGTCCAGGCGGCCGCTGCCCGCCTGGCTCATGGCTGCCATGGCCAGCCAACCATTGCAGCTGGATGCTTGTGGGGGGAGGGGGAGGGGGAGGTCGGTCCGGTGGTAGTGGGGCTGGGGGCTGGCGGTAGGCATGGGTGTGTGATGTATATATGTATATGTATGTACATATGTATATACTATATATATATATTTATATTTCCAATAAGGTACCACATCAGTTAGAAATTTGTCAACTAAGTAAAAATTTTCAAATTCAACAAGTTTCGATGCACCACGTTAGATTTTTCGATCAAAATTTTAAATTTCGACGACTTTTGAAATAAATGTGTAAATTTTTATTAACTAATAGGATTAAACGTGAAATTGCATAATATATATGACAAAATTGAAAGTTGTGAAATCTTATAAAACGAAAAAAATATTTTTCCCTTTTCCACATTATTGCATAAACAAATCTTCTTAACTAATTGAAGGACACCGTAATTTGAAACTAATAAGAATAAAATTAAAAAATTTGAATTTGTCGATATGGAGCTTTAATAAATCAATAAAATGTGTGGTTCCCCCCCCCCCCCCCTTTTTTTTAATGCACGATATAATAATTGTAAAAGAATAAACAAATCCACATGCTAAATAAAATTTCAAGATTTTGATGCCAAAAAGATAAAAAATAAAAAAAATTATCTTTATCAAGTCAAAGTCAAATGTAAAAGCATTTATAGTAGCCAAACATATTTGACAAACTTGGTTACATGTAGATCAGGTCCCTACCTGAGAGTACTTTAATTTGGTGTGTGGCTGAACGGATGCCCACCGAACGCATGGCGATCCATCCATCATATCTATTTATTCAACAAAATAATTTATTTACTTGCTAATATCTTAAATTAAGTTATGAAAGAATTATTTGAAAAATTATTCATTATTATTACTAATTTATTAACATTTTATTTTTCCTTTTCTTGTCTTTAATTATATTTATATTTATAAATCATATTTTTGGGAGGGTGAAGCTTCAAAGATTACCTATTTTATTGTTTGTATATTAAATAATATATAGATATAAAGTCTCCAACACAATCAGTCAAGCACGTCAAATTTGAAGGCATCCAATTAAGAAAAGGAAATACCATTACTGCAATAATTTATATCCCATGACAAAGGAAAGCATTATAGTTTAATTGAACTTTTTAGTAATGGTGGGCCCAGCTAAATTTGTATGAGGAATTTGGTGTAGAATTAAGTGCACCAACTTTTACTTTCCAAAAAAAAAAAAAAGTGCACCAAATTTCACAACTCTAGAAACAATCATTTGTCTACTCTTATTGAACTCAAATTTTCAGCATACAACATCATACAGAAACAATAATTTTGCCAAGTGGTCTATGAACAAGTGATATAAGTCTCTCATATAATGTGGGAGGTCAGAAATTCGAATTCTAATGAGCTCTTGATATGCGTGCATGTATATAAATAAAAAAAATACAAAAATATACATGTCCATAACATATGTAGAATTTAAGTGTGACCTTAGCGGGACGATGCCGGCCGATACAATTTCGATTGTATCAATCCTAGTCCTCGATCGGACTGAGCTCAAATCAATTTGGGGACAATCCTCCTTATTAAAAAAAAAAATAATGTACACTTTATAAGAATAAACAATTTTAGAAAATCTCAACTTTTCATGAGTCGTCTATAGAGATGTTTTGAATTTGTATTCAAAGACCTAGTTTATGTTGCATGGGATTTTAGTGGAAAAAAGATAAGCTTTAATAACCTGTCAATTTCGACTAGGACTTCTCAAGAATTGATGCCTATTTATTGAGATTGCAATTAAAGCTTGGCATGGAAAAATTTTCTGTTCAAATTGAGACTTGGCTATACGAACTTCATATTTTCGTATGTGGAACTTGATGATTGAATCCCGAGGTATTGTCTTGCTGAAACATATTGATAAAAAAATTTATTTTAAAAAATAATTAAGGAGAAGAACTACTTATAAATCGTTAAGACCATTCAATTCACTATCAAAGGATAAGACTTTGTACCATAAGTTTCCTAGTGAGGGGACTTGGGAAACGTAAATGCCTATTGTTATTCCCCACAAAATGCATCAATAATAGTGTCATATCCATTTAAACATAAAGCCTTAGGGCTAGTTTGGTCTTATCCCACTTTATTATTCGTTTGATTGAAATGACAATAAATACTTAGACTTGCATGAATATCAAAAGTTCGTGTTTATATATGCAATTTTCATGATAAGTTAACCTGTCATTTCCCATGAATTTATTTATCATGCTAGCTAAACTATGACACAATGATAAAAAATCAATCAAATTATCACAAGATAAATAATCATGGGATGACTTTAAAATCCAACCAAACTAGCCCTTAGTTATACTGAGATATTACCTCATCAATATTATTGATACGTAATTTTGTCCTAAAAACACTTTCAATGGTGGGTGAAGGAGATGAGATTATATATATGCAAGCCTCATGCCACTCAATGACGATGACCAGATTCATTAAAGAGAATATTCTCAAATATAGAGGTTCAACCACATCGAAATATTATTCCATCAGTATGCATTGATAGGAATTTATCCTAAAAGTTCACTGAAATGGTGTACGAAGGAAGTGAGCCTACATGCAAGCTTATTATCCCTCGACACCTCAATGTTAGATGAGACCATGACATTATAACCATCTCCACAAGTTAAGAAACTTGGAGGGCACATGGTATATACAGTGCCAATGATGATGCAATGCCCAAATTCATCGTTAGATATGTAATACCATCTCCACAAGTTAAAAGACTTGGAGGGCACATGACATATAAAGTGTGAATGATGATGCATACCCAAATTCATCGTTAGATATGAAATACCAACTCGGTAAAATATTGTGGGACAAAACATGAATTAGCAAAATGTTTTATCCTTATGAGAAGCGTCTCAAAAGGTGGATGAGGAGAAGATCGATCACCTATACATGTGCTTCAATCTTTTTCTTCGTTGAACACAAGATCAACCCAGCCATTATATTTACATACATATATATATTAAAATATTATATACATATTCATATTAATTAATATTATAAATTCTTTCTACTAACCTAATAAAAATATAATTGATTTTATATTTACAGTAAAAAAAATATTTTCTAAAAAAATATAAACGAACTTTACTTCATTATTCAAAACATTTTTAACCTACTATCCAAAACATAAATAAAAACCCATCACATTCTCCCAACCCACTGTCACACACTCTAATCTCACTCACAAAATTTATTTTCCCTAAATACATAAACCAAACTAATACAAAAGATGACCAAACCATAGCCCAAGTATCATTAGAAATAATCTTCAATTTGAGCTTAAGTACGTCTAGTTTTCTCCCTACTTTCTTTCTATTAATTCTTGCTATATTGTTCTCGTATTGCCTAAATAAGTCACATGAAGTTACACACAAACAAGGCCTCAATATAATTACTCAGCCTAAAACTTGGAAAGTCAAGCAAAACAATAACATCTCATTTTCAAAGTCGAATCATTCGAGAAGAAAGTGACATAAAAAAACCAATTGCACAGATCAATAAATCAGACTGCAAATTTGGGCATCTTTCAAAAATCAACCTTGACTTGCGAACTGGGGGAGTTCCCATTGCAAAGACTTTTTCATCACTCGGTTTGATAAGCCAATTCCAGGGTTACTGGAATTTGGTATCATGAAGCTACATAGAAAAATCGGCCAAATAGTTCTTTACTACTTTTTTCTCTGTTTTTTTCCTTTTCCTTTTCCTTTTTACAGATACCCCTTCTAGACAACAGGAAGAAAGTCAAACGTAGAACCCACATTAGAACACATAGTCAAAGGTGGTTGTTGTTAGATTTTAATGGTTCGCGAGCCCCATTGAAAAATGAGGATGACTGACGTTTTTAAGTTGCTTTTGCATCAACAGAAACACGTTTTGCTTGCAAGTAATACTACTTTATTTTAGTTTGTGTGTAAGGAAAGACTTTGAGTCACATCAAAATTCGTTCTATAAAACATTATTCTTGTCCCTTTAATTAGCTTTTTCTAGAATGCATTTATTTCAATTTACATTAAGGTCAATATTTGTTGTCTGTGATTAGATAATTTTATTCATGTTTGGAACACTTAAAGATGATATTTATTTGAGTCTAATTATTTGTTTTCAAGTATAGTGCCCTAATCTTCACAATGGTTTTGTTATAAAACTTTTTGACCATCAAATTCTCAAGAATGGTATTACCTTCGAAAGAAAGTGGTAATATGGACTTGATTTTTAATTTTAATTACATTAATTACAAAATTATCATTAGCAATATTTTATTAGCTTCACAATTTAATTTTATTCAAATACTTTAAAAGCTTATTCTTTTTAAATAGGCTCTGACTTCTTATAAACTCTTATCGCTGCAGTTCATAAGATTTTTTAAATAAGTTTAACTGAACGCCTTTTACTCTGATTTGGATAAAGTTTTCCAGAAATAGGAAGCCATTGCTATTGATTATTGCTGAAAGACCAGAACGTGTGAAAGATATTTTGACAAAAATAAAATCAATTATAAATTCATTAAATGCAAAAAAATGCCGGTCAACCCAAGTAGTACACCAACATATGCTTTTGGTCAACCCTTCATACATCCAAGTCCCTTCTCATTTTCTCAATATACATCAAAGTCCCATACTTTGCTCACTATTCAATATTCATACTTGTGTGTGTATATATATCAACCCTTTCGCACCTTCCTGGTCGATTCATATGGAAGTAGGAAAAAGCACAGCAAAATACAGAAATACATATATATAGTGAGAGAAAGAAGAGAGAGAGATTAACCATGGCGGAGGTGGTTGAGAATGGCCCAACAGCTCCGCCGGCCGTCAACGGCGGCGGAGAGATATCATCTCAAATGGTCTCAGCCCCTCCCATGCAAACACAGTACAATTCGCCTTCTCTTTCTCGGAAGCCATTGCTGTCCATTGAGCATCCAAATGCAGCAGCGCCCAACAAAACTCCAACTACTTCTCGCACTCCCAATTTCATTACTCCGTTGGGCAGCCCAATAAGGCGGGCGATAAAGATGACGAGGCTTGATCCTCAGGATGCTTGGCTTCCCATTACAGAGTCGAGGAATGGAAATGCGTTTTATGCAGCCTTTCATACGCTTTGTGCTGGCATTGGAATTCAGGCGCTTGTGCTCCCTGTTTCCTTCACCCTTCTTGGATGGTTAGTTTATATTTATATTGCATACATATGTGGCTACCCATTGGTATGTAAATTTGGAAAATTTTCGACTGCACTTATTTAAAAATTTTTGTAAAATTGTTAGCAAATACTATTTTTGTTTAGTCATTGTCCGTCACTTGTGTGCACTTCTGCCCACAAAAAGGCCTGCGGCGCACAGCACAGTCTGCATGCACCGATGACAACCTGCCGCGCCGCACCAGTGACAACCAACTTTTCAAGAGACTAACAAGGGATTGGCTACGATCCGATACTTATAATTTTAACTTAACATCCTATGCCTCTTAAAAAATTGAATCGTGTCCAATCATGTACTTATCAATTTTAATCTAACATCCTACATCTTATAAATTTTTTTAGATATTCTAAAAAGCTTATAAATTCATCAAAATAGTGTCTAATTGAGTCAACACAATCTAATTAAGTCCTAAGATCTCTAATCACCATGATGCATGCAGGACTTGGGGAATCATATGCCTGACAGTGGCCTTCGTATGGCAACTCTATACTTTCTGGCTTTTGACCAATCTCCATGAATCCACTGCAACCGGAATGCGCTACAGCAGATTTCTCCAACTCTTCAGCGCTACTTTCGGTGAGTAAAAGACATATAAAAGAGGTTTTATATTCTTGCAACACTATGAATCATCATTATGAAAGTGGTATCTATGCATTTTACAGGGGAGAAAATGGGGAATATATTTGCCCTGTTTCCAATCATGTACTTATCAGGTGGGACATGTGTGGCCCTCATCGTTGTGGGCGGCTCCACCTCAAAACTCTTCTATCAGATAGTCTGCGGCGGCCATGGCTGCTCGGCGAAGCCCCTGACCACCGTGGAGTGGTACCTAGTCTTCACTTGCGCCGCCGTGCTTCTGTCCCAACTCCCCAATCTCAACTCCATCGCCGGCGTGTCGCTGATTGGGGCCCTGACCGCCATAGGATACTGCACCATGATGTGGATTGTTTCTGTTACGGAAGGGAGGCTTGATGGGGTTTCTTATGATCGGGTGAAACCCAATACTGACACGGAATGGTTCTTTGGGGTTCTCAACGCGCTTGGGATCATTGCTTTTGCTTTCAGAGGACACAATGTCACTCTTGAAATCCAGGTGCGTGCATTTGAATAATGTGGAGTTTCTAGTCAAACAGGCATCACCATGAAATATGTAAACAAGTCTAGCAGGTTCACGATTTTTACCTGAACTAGCTCAATTTGAGATTAATTTGTCGAATCACTCTCAAATCGTCTATATTTAGACTTAAAGCATGTGAATGGATTCATAAGTCTATGTATTTTTTTATTTTATTAATATTTATTATATTATTATTATTTTATTTCATATTTGAGTTCGTGAGCGTGAGCTAAAAGTGGTTCAAAGCTCATTTAAGTTTAAATTTAAAATTTAACTTTTCATTGAGTCAAATGCTTGGATTAAAAAAACCACAAATTCGAATTTAATATACATATTTTAAACTTGAGCTCAAACTTAGAATTTTTTCTCAAATTCTATACTCAAGTCGATTGTATCCCTATCTGCAAGCTTTATCTGTCCATTCATCTTGTACTTCTGTCAGGATTATTTCAATTCGACTCGACACAAGATTTTAGATAAAAACTTGAAAAAAACAAAAGCTTTATGCATAGTATGACAAGTTAATTATTTCATTAACGCAGGCAACTATGCCTTCAAGTGAAAAGAAGCCATCTCGTGTGCCAATGTGGAGAGGAGTCCAAGCTGCATATGTCATCGTTTCGCTGTGTCTATTTCCTCTTGCAATAGCTGGATATTGGGCATATGGGAATAAGGTAATATCATATATGCTCACTTCCATAATCCTTTCCTCATTTATCTCAGAAACTTAGCCAAAATATTGATGATATTTGCAATTTGATTTCATGGATTAGATCCCAGAAAGTGGAGGCATGCTGGCGGCAATATATTCCTTCCACGGGCGAGACACTTCCCAAACAATCCTCGGATTAATAAGCTTATTTGTCATTATCAATGCATTGAGCTCATTCCAAATCTACGGCATGCCAATGTTTGATGACATGGAATCCAAAATCACCAAAAGGATGAAAAGGCCATGCCCATGGTGGCTCAGGGTGATACTTAGGGTCATGTTTGGCTATGGCTGCTTTTTTGTCGCAGTGGCTATTCCATTCCTGGGAAGCCTGGCTGGATTAATTGGTGGGATTGCTGTTCCTGTGACGTTTGCCTATCCATGTTTGATGTGGATTAAGATCAAGAAGCCCAAGAAACACAGCTTCATGTGGTGGCTGAACTGGGGACTTGGGATTTCAGGGATTTTTCTCACTATTTTGCTGGTGGCTGCTGGTGTTTATGTTGTGATTGATACTGGAATTGAAGTTAGCTTTTTCAAGCCTCACTAGAATTGATTTATAATCAGAAAAATACATGCAAATCTTGGCGTTTGAAGTTATTTTTTTCTAATTTTCTTCATCTGATGTCATGATCAGTACTATGATATTAATTGACTATAACATATTTCTTGTAATTTGCAGTAATGGAATTAAATGTCTTGTCCATAGTTTTCTTTCATGTTAAGATAGATTTAATGTGCGATTTTGTATCCATGATTGGGTGTGTGAGAATGGTAAATATGAACATATTGTAAGAATGGCAAAACCCCTTTGAAGAAACATATTGTAAGAATGGTAATTGGAGTTATGTTGCCTTATCTGTAAGATTTTTTTTGCTTTTCTTTTTTTATTTTTTTGATCAAATAACCTTATCAGTAAGATTGATTACACTTTTAGAAGGTGGCTTTATCTCTAGTTAAACTCATAACCCCATTTGTTTGCCTAGATAAAATTAATATAAAAGATATTGTCATGCTCAATGAAAAGGGAAGCAATTTGGCTCACCGAAGTATGCTATGCTGCAATTTACCATGAACATGCATGTTATGTACTGAAAAGGTTAAAGCTTAAAAATCAAGAGTGCCTTCACCGGTAAGAAGTTATACCCAAACACTGTAAGAATTCGCGTCTTTTTTATGCAATTAGGAGCCGACTTGATAGGTAATCTAAATATGAATTGAACACTCAAGTTATCAAAGTGATGTTTTAGGTTATGACATGAAATCCTTATGTGACAGGTACACGTCACCATATTTTATAAATAACACAAATCAACAAGAAACAAATTATTTATATATGTATTTTGTTGTCCTAAACTTGTACATCACCAATCCTAGCAAGTATGCCCTATTTCTTTTGGTTTCAGTTTGATGTACCAAATTAACACCTTGAACCGTAAAACTAAAACTTCAATAGAAGGCTAAATTAATTAAGTAAAATGGCCATTCAATCCACCTAACCAAACCCTATACAGATGGATGTCATAATTCAAGTAGGTTTAGTCCCACCAAAAACCTAATTAGTATAAATATCAACTTTTAAAAAAGGCATTTAAGTACACATTTCTTCAACTCGACCACTGATTCTATCAAAAGCCTACCTGATATAGGTAAGCCCAACACAAGCCCAATAGACTTAATGGGTCTAAATACCAGAACCCAAAACTTTCTATCATATGAGACTGATCGACCTCCGGGTCAAAGAGGGCCCATTCGACCTCATAAGGTCGTGATGCGGCCCAAGAATGAAGGAATGGCGCGTTACCTCCGCATTAATGACGGTAAGAGCCCCATTCCAGCCAACCGGACATTTGTGCGCCTTCTAGATGGGTCGAAAAAACATATCTTGTCCCCACTTGAGGAATCAACGTGTGAGATACGCTGAAGGAGATACTAATCTTTTCACCTTTGGATAAACACTATAAATACTTCGTCTTTCAAAACTCAAGGTAAGCATACATACACTCGGAAAATTGTTTCTCTGCCCAAACATCTCCAGGTCGAATTACTAACTTAATCTTTGAAGGGTTTTAACTGGAGGCCCTCTCGACTAGCCTAACGTTTGTTATGTGACTGTAAGTTCAACCTAATATCCTCACAAATCATTTTTCTGATCGAATGACCATTCCGATCGAAATCCAGAGATCCCTCACACCAAAATTAACCTCATCACTACCATTCCTTAATTTTCAGAAAGGATCCCGATCCTATTCTGAGCAACATCATACTTCTTTGTCCAATAGTATTAAAGTTCTCATGGGTAGCTTTCTTTCTTGTTAAGCTAGCTTGAATTTTAGCTGACATCAGGTAAAGCAAAGTTTAATGCACAGCAGCAATGATCACTCCCTCTAAAGTCTAAAGCAATATGCATATTGTAAAACAAGTTGCAAACATAGAATATGTATATCTGCTTTAATCTACAGATGAATACACATAATTAACGTCTGAAATATCTAAAATCAACAAATAAACTATCCAGAATGCACCAGAATAACCATTTATATATATCAACGTGGAAGCCAGACCTGAAGCTTTATGCTAGTTAATTCGTGTACCAAACATACATATGCCAGTAGAAAAGAGGCAAATGTCCTTGATTATCTGTTCCGACATGATTAATTATTATATTAAGAAATCCTTAATCCTAAAATGGAGATAATCTATACAATCAATCAACGGTCAATGCGCTGTCTTTGGCAAAGTGCCAAAGCTTTTTCACTTTTATCTCTAATTGGTGTAAATAAAGATCGTCAGTCACGCATGGTACTTCTTGATTCAATAATTAAAAACTTTTTCAAAAATATTTCCCCCACCCCCAGTTCCACAAATTAATGAACTGCCAAAAAAAAGGTTTTATTTTGGATTATATTTCCACCAAAATCATGTTACACAATCACTTCTCAACTATTTAGTGATAATTTAGCCTATGATTGATTGATCGATTGAGCAAAAGAAAAGATTAAAAATTGAAAAAATCTTGAAATATCATTTATTATAGGATCATCTCAAGAATCAATGAATATTTCAAGATATTCAAAAGAAATGAAATATATAGATTCTTTTAAGAATTTATTATATGTTTTATAAAAACATTTAAGGTGGTCCGATTCTTTTGAGTAATTATAAATACCAAACATCTTCGAATACATTATATATAATAAGTCCAATCATTTTTTTTTTAATTTATACACACGCACAGGAGGTCGTTATGGCTTGAATTCTTGACTTCCTACATTGTGTAGGAGATTTAATACCATTGGGCCACATGCCACTCGCCAACCAAATCACTTAAAGAATAGTGATTTTTAATGTTTATGAGATCATTAACTGATCTTAATCGCATGCGTCATCCCATGGCATCACTGCTATCGTCAATCAACCAAAGGATATCCTTTTTTTATTTTGATTTTTTAGCCACATGACACTTTCTTAATTTCCCATCAGTTTCCATTTCTTGCTGCTACTAAAAAAGCAAAGAACTGAAAAAAGGAAAGGGAGAGGTTTTTTAAAAAAAATTTGTCTTTTGTTATCATTATTGTAGTGGACCCCATTATTTATTAATTTAATAAATATCAAGGTTAAACCCAATTTATTATCTCCACCTCGAAGGATTTTTATTGACATACTCAAGGAAAAAAGTCAAAAAAATCTGATGACAATATTCTTTTCGGCTTTCTTCTCATCAAGAAAAAAAAATAAATGGAAAAAAATCTGCATCACAATAATTAATGCCATCTATTCTACTTTCCTCATATGAGTGGAGCCCACAATAAATCTATCAAAAAATAATAAAAAAATTATATAGCACAAGGTACAAAAACAACATAGAAATCAGGGAATAAGAAATTAAAAAAAAGGCGAGCCACCATTTTTTCTTCTAACTGAACCTGTGGGTCCCACCATTAGTACAATCCAAGCAGCACAAGGTTTCACTTTATAAAGCAACAAAACACTTAAACGCTACCGTTTCATGCAAGAGAAAACCCAAAAAAAAAAATTGAAAAATATTGATGCTTATATTATAGTAGTAATAATATATATCTTTTAAGGTTTAAAGTGCTTTTATTAATATATTTATTTTAAAGTTTAAAGTGGTTAGGACAGTGTCTTGTACACTAGTAAGCAAACCCCTTTCACGAGGGAGGAGGCATGGGCCCATCCTATAGGAGAACCCCTTTAATATTGGAACATCTAGAGTCTAGAGAAGACCAAAGTGCTTCTTGCTTTTATTAAGGATGCCTGATATGATTTAACACCATCACTAAAACATATGCATGTGTGATTTGACTCAGTCTTCAGTTCACTAACAAATGTCTCATTGATCATAACGTTTTGTCCAATTAATTGAATTGATTAGGCTCATTTTGTTTATTTATATTTTATCTTTAGAATCAAGAAAAAAGAGAAATACTCATAAAAAAGAAATAAGTTTAGGCATCTTATAGACAGAGTCTCTAAAGTGGCATCAACTTCACACATAAAATACGAAGACGAAAAATCAAGCTCAACAAATTTATGATATACACGTGTATAAAAACATAGACACGCATACGTCAACCCCAATTTCCACAGGAATTTAAAGCTGGTTAGGTTTAATTTCCATATCCAACAAGATTTTTCGCTTTATTGTGTCTCTTGTACCATAGCGAGAAACTTCTCTTCATTTGCATTATAATTTGAAATGGCCAAGAAAGCTAAGTACTTTCCTCCCAAAAGAGAAACCAAAGAAAAAAAGAAGAGCATCCTTTGGCAGGACATTCAACATTCATTGTACGTGCTTATTCATTCATTCCCAAAAGTTGTGGTTAAAGCTCCAGCAGAAATTTCCCTGTAATTCTCTGGTAAAGCAACTACACCAAAAAGTATAGCATTATTATAAGTTCACACCAAAATTTCTTTGTCCAAATTTTATTTATATTCCCAACCCAACTAATTATATAGTAAGTGTTGTTATTTAATCTTGTGATTCGTCACTTTTAATTTTTGAACTGCTTATTAATCAAATGATAAGTGTAATTTAGTTACTCGATGTATGATTAATTGATTATAAAAATATATATATCTTGAATAAATGTTTTTTCTTTGGGTTGAGAAAATTTCTTCATTTTCCTCATGCTGCACATTTATGCTAGAAAAGAAAAGAAGCCGGATTTTGTGTAATCAAAATTGATAGGATCAATCGCTTATAATTAGACTAAAAGCTATAGTTGTTAGTAACAACACAACTTTATTTCTGTATACATTTAGCATGCGCAAAGCACCGTATAAAGTTACGTACGATCAGTTTGAAGTAGCTGCGCCCTGTAAGTGCCATGAATTGTGTAGTTAATTTATGAGTCAAAGAGTAATGCTGACAATAAATCCAACAAAAATAATCTCTCTTTTTGTTTATTGAATAAAATCTGTGCTTAATCAAGATTAAAAGTCGTCAAATACGATTTAAATTCTTTATTTCAATTTATGTTTTATCATTTATTCCACTGTACGGATATATGAAAAATGTATTAATTATTTTCTTATAAAAATAATTGATTGAGAATCAAATACAGTTGACATATATACACTATATTGGAATAGAAGATGAAACATGAAATACACAATTTAAGGTGGGTCAAATATGCCTAATTAATGACAGAGACTCTAATGAAACCAGCCACCAACCCACTTAAACAACTTGGTACTTTCAGAATTAATCCAACAAGGGCAGTTAATCTTGAAGCTGTCTAATCCAAATATCTTTCTTAATCTGCATAGTGTCTGCATGAGTGAAACGAAACAAAATTTTACGACGTGGCATGCACTAATTGTTTGCTTCTGAATTATTTAATTTCACAGAACTTTGTGTTAAAAACCAGCAGCCACAGTGGGGCTGGTCAAACGTCCACTTTATTCCTTCTCCACCATTAATTTGGCATTTTGTTAATCCTTGCCGCCATCATCTTCTCAAAAGCTGCACGCAATGCACACTGTGATGTATATTGTAAATTCAAGTGATTTGATCAGATGCAAGTAACCAAATTAGTATCGGGTAAATTCAAGTGATTTAATCAGATCGAAACCTAGATTACTAGATTTGACGAAGAAAGGACTATCATTGATTAATTATCTGGGTTCGTCTAATTCTCCGACAAAGAAGATGAGATGGGTAGGGTCTCCTTCGTTGCCTTAGTTAAAGTAGAGTTGGACGAGACCAACCAAAGACGGGCTAGCTAGCACATGTGTCAAGTGATGATGATGTTGTAGTACTTCAATTTGAAGTGGTCGATTTCTTCTCTTTTGCAATCAGTTTTGCTGATCTAACTAATTGTTCATCCTTTTTAAGTGTGATTTTTATGCTATTTATAGTCGTGTTTAAGGACATATTGATTGAAGTAGATTTCTCCTTTTGATTATATGTTCGGCATATTTAGGTCTGTACATGGATAGGGTGTTACTTTACCTAGGCTCAAAATGTTAATACCCATACCAATATTTATTGAAGATAGTGTAATGGGTATGAATAGGGTCTGTATCCATAAATTACTCATATATTCATACCCAAAAATTACTCATTACTTTATAGTTAAATTTAATCTATGAACCTAAAAATTGTTTATACTCAAATAAAATTTATATTAATAATAGACTTTTTATATATAAAAATTAAAAATATATTAATGAACATTAACAACTAAATAATTTTCTTCATTAAAAATTAAACTAAATTAATAAAATTAATAGAGTTAATATATTGGAAATAGCAATTTTTTTATTTTTAAATTGGAATAGCAATAGCAACAGTTGAACATTTTTCATTAATAAAATTAATAGTGGAATAAATAATTTTTATAAAACCAATTAATAAAATTAATTTTGTTAATCAGAAAAATTTATTAATATAGAAATTAATTGTTTTTATAAAATTAAACATAGGAAAAAAAATTGCTTTTAAACTGTTTTTATTAACTATTTTTTAATTATATTAATTTAATTACCAAAAAGTTTAATTGTGAGTTATATTACTAAAGTTTAACTATTATATCAATAAAATAGTTAATTTAATTAGCTAAAAGTTTAAAATTAAATAATTTAAATTTAATGATTAAATTAAATTAAATATAAAAAATTTATTTTTTTGTTATCGTATATCAAATAATATTTTTAGTATATATTGAGAAAATAAATATATATTAAAAACATAAATCCGATAAACTAGACCCAGTGGGTCTCTAGTTAGATAGGATAGGGTAGGCTTAGGGTCTCAATCTTTTGGGTATTTTAGGGTATGATAAGATTAGGATCTCATCTTTTTGAGTATTTTAGGGTATGGGTAAGGTAATACCCTACCCATTTATAGGCCTAGGCCCACCACCACTTCAATGCTATAAAATTATTACATAAAAAGACATTTGAAAGTATGGTTGGTGCAATTCTATTTTTGCTATTTCTTTTCTTCTTTTTCTTTTCTTTTTTTTTTTTTGATCCATCGCTATTTCTCTTCTTTGCTTCAAGATTAATGTTATTGACTTAAGGGCAGTTTGGATTTGTTTTCTGGAGGTATTTTTATTTTTTAATAAAAAATAATAGTAAAAAATTAGTTATAAATGTATTTTTGAAAATGAAATATTGTTTGGATGTTTTGTTTAAAATGTAATGATTATATAATATTGAAATAAGTTGTATTTGGAAAATATAGGCTTTGTTTGGTTACATTTTGGGAAAATAAAATTATTTTTCCAAAATGTAACCAAACATATAGTTTACTTTTCTCCCAAAACAATCACTATTAATCACAAAATATCCCTTTAAATCAATTAACTTATTACCAAAAACCCCATATACATACATATACATATCAGACTATTTTATCATTATTTTTACAATTAAAAAATTATATCTAATCATCACATATACATATTATATATTTTATTATTATTTTTACAATAAAAAAATTATATCTAATCATCACATATACATATTATATATTTTATTATTATTTTTACAATAAAAAATATTATTCAATTCCATTTTCACCCTAAAAATCCAACAAAAAAATATTGTTTTGACTGCTACAGTAAAATTTGTCTCCTCTCAAAACATAAACAAACATACCATATTTTCCCAAAATAATTTTTTTACTATTCCCAAAATATAAACAAACATACATCACATTCCTCAATACAAATTTCACATTCTCCAACCTGACTCTCAAAACTCATTCTCCCAAAACATATAATCCAAAACACATAATTCATATCCAAATATTACCATAGTATTTTGTATTAAAAGTCGTTCAAATATAAATAGGAAAAAACGAAAATCGAAAATGAAGAGAGAGTGTAAGAGTTTGTCTGAATGAATATTTTAAGAATGAAAATATTATAAAAATTGGGGATAAGTTGATGACTCTTTATTTTTATTTTCAGTAGAAAATGAAAATAAGCCCAGAAATTAAAAACAAACAGAGAGTTAGTTATCAAGAAGTTATCAACTGATTTGATGCCTGTGGATTTAAAAATTTGAGGATGCCTGAAAATCGAGAAATCTCACCTCCGATTCAAAAGAAAATTTTCCGTAGTCACGTCACACTAATTAATCACTTGAAAATCATAGAAAAATTGAGGTGACCTAGGTGCATTTACATATCTAGGCCTTGTTTTGGTTCTAAATTCAAATATCGTGATATCAAATTGTTCACTTCATTGTGCCAAAAATGGTCTTTGACCATAGTCAAAACTTAATTGTTAGCCTTGAATGAGTTTTGAATTATTGGATAAAAATATGATAATATCATTAAATATGCTAATGTGTTTTACGGAATCTAAATAACAATTTATAATTTTATTGGGCATATATTGATCAATAAAATGACATAACATGAGTCATTACCCATATACTTGTCGTACGTATATTACACTTTATGAGTACACCGTGATTCGCAATTAAATATTTATTTAAGAAAATATTTCATACGTATATCTTTATTTAACTTATAAAATGGAAGATTTGAACTATAACGAATTTCATAAAAAGTATAATATTACAAGACATGGACCCAGATAATAATTAAAAAGAAAAATGAAATAAACATGACTTCAGTTCTATATAAAGCTCAACGTATCAGTTCCATCTGAAGATCGACACCATAAGACAGAGACAAACAGACAGTTCGACAGAAATAATAGGAAAGTGCGAGTGAGAGCAAGAAACACTGTGTTTAATCTTCAGTTTCCCTTCCCAACAATGAGCGAGCTTGTGGAAATAAACTCAAGCCCGGCACTGACAAACCCACCATCCCAACTGCATAATTCAGCTTCTTCAACCCCACAAGTATCATATCTTGATTCCATCCCAAAGACCCCTAAAAGCCCGTTTTCCAACGCCGCCCGCATGATGACCCCTTTGGCCAGCCCCATGAAAAAGGCCATCGCAAGCATGCAAAATTACCTGGAAGAAGTCGGGCATCTCACCAAGCTCGATCTTCAGGATTCATGGCTTCCCATCACCGAGTCCCGCAATGGGAATTCTTATTACGCAGCTTTTCACACACTCAGCTCTGGAATCGGATTCCAGGCTCTTCTTCTTCCTCTTGCTTTTACAACCCTTGGTTGGTAAGTTCTGGTACATAACAATATTCTTGCCAATAAATTGAAGTTAATAGTGATCAGGCTTGTTGGGAAACTGTTTCCAGGGTGTGGGGAATTATAAGCCTGTCGTTGGCTTTTGGATGGCAATTATACACTTTATGGTTACTAATTCAACTCCATGAATCCATTCCCGGAACAAGATACAGCCGATATCTCAGGCTTTCCATGGCTGCTTTTGGTAATATATCATCATCCCATTATATTGATGATTTCTTGTCATTAAATACTCAAAAGTTCATGGTTTTGCTTTTGCATAAAGTTTCCTTTTTGCATATGTATTTAAAATCCCTGATTTCCTTTTTTCCAGGGGAAAGATTGGGAAAGTTATTGGCCCTGTTTCCAACTCTATACTTAGCGGGTGGAACCTGTGTAAGCCTAATAATGATGGGAGGAAGCACATTGAAGATCTTCTTCCGTACCGTCTGTGGTACAGCGTGCAATGCCAATTCACTATCAACTGTGGAGTGGTACATAGTTTTCGTGTGCTCGGCGATGATCTTATCTCAGCTTCCAAACCTGAATTCCATCGCCGGAGTTTCGCTGATTGGCGCAATCACCGCCATTACATACTGTACTCTGACGTGGGTGCTGTCTGTATCCAAAACCAGGCCCTTGGGTGTATCTTATGAGCCTGTCTGGATGAAATCTGATATTGGGAACATTTGCAGTGTTTTGAATGCTCTTGGGATCATTGCGTTTGCGTTTCGCGGCCACAATCTTGTCTTAGAAATTCAGGTATTTAAGCAATTTACAAGATCGTTGGGTAATTTCTAGAAGATTTCTTACCCCATAAACCTAGTTTGATAATTTTATGTTTCTGTTTGTGTTTGCAGGGAACTATGCCTTCCTCCATGAAGAACCCATCAAGTGTGCCTATGTGGAAAGGAGTGAAGTTTTCATATCTAATTATCGCATGCTGCTTGTTTCCAATGGCTATAGGGGGTTATTGGGCATATGGGAATTTGGTAAGTTCATGCAATACAAAACACTATTTAAACACTTAGTAACTGTAAATGTAATTTTCATTGCTGATGGACAAATAATTTTTTCTATAGATGTATTCAATACTGCAATCAGGCCTGATCACGTTTGATTCTTACAGATACCCACAAACGGAGGGATGTTGAGCGCATTGGACGAATACCACAGAAATGACACATCAAAGATGATTTTGGGGTTAACAAGCCTATTTGTTGTGATCAACTGCCTAACTTCATTCCAGATATATGCCATGCCAGTCTTTGACAATCTGGAGTTCAGATACACTAGCAACAAGAACGGACCATGCCCGTGGTGGGTTAGAACAGGGATACGAGTATTTTTTGGCTGTCTGGCATTCTTCATCTCTGTCGCACTCCCCTTCTTGAAAAGTCTGGCTGGGTTGATTGGAGGGATTGCCTTACCGGTCACTCTGGCATATCCCTGCTTGATGTGGATAAGGATTAAGAAACCCCAGAAGTATAGTGCAATGTGGTGGCTGAATTGGGCACTCGGGTCTCTTGGAATGGTCTTGAGCGTTCTGCTAGTCTTTGGAGCAGTATGGACTATAGCTACACAGGGAATTTCAATCCACTTCTTTAAGCCAGAATAAGTAAAGCAGCCAAAACACCTGGGAATCTGCTATAATTGCTACTAACACATGCAAATTGTTGGGGAATTAGGATTCCTGTGAAGAAGTATTTTGAGTGTATGTACCAATAGAATAGAAATCAATGTGCACATTTGATTAGAAGACGAATAGCTTCCCTCTCGAGATATTTGGATGAGTAATAGGAAGATGTCAGCATCTCTTGTACAATAAAAAGGAGTGGTCCAAAAAATTACATGGACACCAGAAGAATCCCTGGCCACAAGAATTCAACAAATAATTGAAGAAAATGAAGAATTGCAAAAGCAAACAAACTTTAGGTAATGAACCTGTCAAACCAAAATATCAAATAATTCAACCAACAAGAACGACCGCTTTAATCATTTTTGGGGGGAGTAAAGCAAACTACTTACATTTCTTAATCAGCTAGGTTATAAGTGCGATTACATATACCAAAAATCAAAGAAAAGAAACTGACCAAAAAACAGTGGTCAAACACTCCCACAATCTACATGAAAAAGTTATATTCCCTCGTGAAAATTTCCAATTTCATGACATCTACATAGATAATGGAAGAAGCATCCTTCTCTGCTTCTTCCGAGCCAGTCTTACTTGCTTTGTGATTTTCATGCTTAAAAGCAATAGCAGTGTAATACATAACAAAA
This sequence comes from Jacaranda mimosifolia, assembly GCA_018894105.1. Classification (NCBI taxonomy): domain Eukaryota; kingdom Viridiplantae; phylum Streptophyta; class Magnoliopsida; order Lamiales; family Bignoniaceae; genus Jacaranda; species Jacaranda mimosifolia. Next base: position 26,262,723 of record CM032131.1, on the reverse strand, counting down.
GAATAGCAAGCCTTAAATGCCTAAAGTATAACGAAACAGCCGAGAAAACAAAGAATGCTAAAATCACAAGCTCCCATATAACAAAGATTGCAACATCGACCCTGCAACCATAAGAAAAATACCACACATCAGATGCTACAGTGAAAGTGATGACATATGATGCGAAAGCAATTAAATTGAAGGTTAATCATAAAAGGGTGATAGGAAAAAAACCAGAGAGTTAAGGAGGGAAAATTCTATGGACTACTCCAACAGGCACATGGACACCATGAAAAGTATGAATACTTACAACCAATCTCATCAAAATAACAAGCAAAGCAATACACAAGCAAATACAAATATTAAATTTCCAAAGAAATTACAATGTCAAACAATTTCATCACAACAATGTTGCATGTCTACTTCAGTTTTACAATGACTTAATAGCAATAAAATCAGCTTACTAAGGAAATACTTCCATTTATGCTATTCATCTCACTTGAAGTGAGTTTCTTCAGTGACCCAAAGAAACAACTGGTCATGAAGAATTATTATGCTTATTCAGAGTTATGAGGATCACTCCATCGATCAGCTGAAGACCAATAACTGTTAAAAAATGAAAACTCATCTCAGATAGTTTTGAAAATATTGTGAAGAGACTTGTGACCTTTGGCTCCACTTTGAACTGGTTTGTCATTATTTATAGGTTACCCTTCACATTTGTATTAAACAAAAGAAATAAGACAGTAACTACTATAAGCCAAAAAAAAAATGTTATTGGGTTGCAAAAAATAAAGATCATCACAGAAAACATTTGATGTCCTAATATTAACCTCCAGGGACAAAAACTGCACAGAATAGTAAAAGCTATGGATAACTGGTCATGGAACATCTTGCAACAGGTTCTCACTTCTTTGAGAATACATCTCACTGAATTTTTTTAATACAGATTTCAGTAGCATCCTAATTTTTTAATCTGCAGGGACTTGTAGCAACTAAAATGTTGCTCATCTTCACCCATATATTGAAGCGACTTCTTTAAAAAACAGTACCATTTCTGTGCAAATTCTTTATAGATTAACCAAAAACTGATTCTTTATTTGGCATTCTTTTAAATTCCATCCATGAAAGTTAACAAAAACCTTAAAAAGAGTTATAAAATAAAATTAAAAAGAAAAATTCTAATTTGCAAACTATTTCTCAGCGTTTCAGGAATCTCCTAATCATTAACATTTCCGATAGGGCTTCAGTAAAGAGATATCTAACACTCAATCCATTAGGATCAAAAGTCAATTCTAATTAAATGATTTGCAATTCTTGAATGTCAACAATTCAACAAAAAAAGCACCGATACGCAGAACCCCAATATCATCTAATTTTATCTATAACATCCCAAAAACGCTAAACTTTTCACCAAATCACCTAGAGCATAAATTTATTCAAAGAAAATGTACAATTAAACAAACTCGAAGAAACCGTAAATATAGATACAGAGATGACAATATTTACATCAAAAGGAAAAATGCGATAACACAATAAATACCTGGAAGATGCGAGATTGGATGTGGAGGAAAATAAAGAAACGGAAGCCCAATCATGTTTGGATCTAATCTGATACTCTCTCAGCTGCTCCGCCAACTTCGATCGCGTTATCATCCTCCAATCCCCACGCGCTGCCGCGCTCGGTTTCCTTGTCCTCTTTCTCCGCACTCCCCTCTATATACAGAATTAATTGTAAACATTCGCAACAAAATCTCGCGCGGAGGGGAAGCTAACCACCGCGACGGCGATTTTTAACTGATGATCGGGGAAAAAAAATGCATATGTACATGAATTTATTTATTATTGTTTTGTTCGTTGGTTTTAGTTTGACATCCTTATTTAATTATGACTTACTATCGGTTGGAGCACACTTGATGTGTATAATTATTAATAAATAAAAATAATAAATGGGAGACAACATAATTGCAGAAATTTTGGAAAAAAAATTTGCAGAGAAACAAAATTATATATAATATTCATTAATTATTGTGGGAGTAAGTTATAATAGTGGGGTAGAATAATGATGGTAGTTATTTTATAGTTATGGAAATAAAAAAGTAAAAATAAGAATATTTTATAAAAATATTTAAAAACATACAGAAAAAAGTATAGACACTTTATTAATAGTATACATATTTTTATAATTCTTTCCCTCTCTAATTAATTGCCTCTATGTCTAAAGCTATTTCAGTATTTCAGAACAATTATAAGACCCTCGTAATTCTCCCTTTTATTCTAAATTTACTGTTTTTATTTTTCTTTCAGTAACATTTTAACAAGCACTCAATTTTCTAAAATAAAATTTTAAGGTAACATATTTATTTTATTATAAATTTATTATTTTTATTTTATTTTATTTTATTTTATTGTTATCCTTTATTCCAGGCTTCTTTTGAATTGAACCTCTTGTGTTGGATTTGGATCCATTCATCCGAACTTGACCCATTTTCAATTCGACCTTTTTGAATCCATAAACTTGGGCCCATTTTGGCCCATATGTTTCTAGCTTCGATTTGTTTTGGTTGCATCATGCTTGCGGGTTAGATATAGGATTTTGACTGATGGTGAAAATGAGATAATGCCAAAATCGAATTTTTGCCCCCTTCAATTAATAAATATAACATTTTCATTTTTTTTCAAAATGTATTCCCCTTTCCACAATATTTAAAAAGATATTGAAATTAAAACATGAAAACTTTAAATTTTTGTTTTAATACAACAATATAAAGCAATTGATTTGAATTAGATCAATTGTAAAATAACATAGTTGAGTTGTAAATAAATAATATTTTAAAAGAAAGCTTGAAATACTTTAAAGTAAAAAATTAAATGTACTCAAAATCGACACAAATACATAATAAAGTATACACGAAAATGCAAAATAATACTAATGCTAAATTAGAACTTTAGGTATAAGGACTCTCTATACCACTACAATGAACAATTATTCCTGCAACCACAAAGGTTAAGGCGTTAGATTTTCTTAGTGAAAACTTTCCAAAACTTAAATCAGATAATGGTTTTCCAAATTTCAAAATAATTTTGTAGAATGTAAGCTAATTCAAAATATAGTCAAAGCGTATCTTGTGTTATATTGGACAATTTTATTCATAAGATTTTGTGAATAACTTAACGTACTTATTCAAAAATTCATTTTAAGGTTCCAAATTTATCTCCTTCATTTTCTTTACGATAGGCTCAACCTCCAGTTACTAGGGTCCATTTGATTTCATTTCCAAACCTCATTTTTATATTTTTTATTATTGTAAATTAAAATACATAATTTTTTACACATTTCCACATTTTCAAAAAATATTTCTCAATAACTTATATATCTTCTCTCTCTTCTTTATTATTACTCTCTCTCTCCACCTACAACTTACTAAAGTGAATATAATTATTACTTTTTCAACAATTTATCTAAATATAAACTCATTTTCGACTTATTTTTACTAACTACTTTTTCAACTAGGCCCAAAGAAGCTAATCTTTCTTGTAAAGCCTACTTTAATCATTGGTCCATTGCCAATTAAGCCCAATTAGGCCCAAAAAAAATGTCCAGCCCAATGTGGGTAGTTCATAAGCATCAAATGCTAAATAAGGAATTCCATATTCGCCGAGCGCAGTTGCTTAGGCCTGTAACTCAAATCGGAGCGACGTGGGGGTCAAAGTAATTACAATTGTACAAATTCTAGCCCTAGATCGAGGGCAGGTCCAAGACCATGAGGATACTCAAATCAAATTGGGGATGACCCCCCCGCTAAAATTTAAAAAAGAAGAGAGAGAGAGAGAGAGAGAGAGGAATTCCATAAACTAGTCTTCTAACTTCAGGGAAATAGATGTTTGCTCAAAATGATCAATAGTGCGACTATTTATCTAGTCAAAACTGGTAAAACCATACATGAGAGTTGATTATTTTCGATTCTCTATTCCATTTTCTATTCCAATTTATTGTATTTATGCCAAATGTATTTGATTTTAAATTAATTATTTTTATAAGGAAACAATTAATACATATGTCATATATTAATAAAATGAAATAGAAGATTTAAATCGGAGAGTTGATGCCTCCAATGAGAATTTTTAAAAGTTAGTAACTTATCATATATCTTCGCTTTCATGATTTAATACTCCTATGTTATTTCTTTATTTTCTAAATGATGGTTTCGCTTATATCATTCTTATCACTAATAATTACTTAACGACTATTTAAAATAAGCGAGAAATAAATTCGCTATTAAATAAACTATTGTTTTATAATATGAGGTTCAACCAACATTAATATTCAAAATTTCCACATTTTTTAAATATGTTGCAAATTGTTGTATAAATTGAACAAAAATAATATTTTTTTAAATAAAATATGAAAATTTAGTCTGAACTGGCTGATGTTGAAGAACATATCCTTTTGCCTTGAGGAGAATTCTTTAATATATGAAGGATTCAAAGCCAAATGCCTTCAACAAATTTATTTAATATTGGAACAAATTCTAGTCTCTTATGAACAATTCAAGTTTTATAAAATAAAATAAGGGAATAATAAAAGACATAAAATATACATCACATGCGCAAACTACGAAATTATGTTAATATTTTTGTATTTGAATAAGCATCAACATAAAATGGTATTCACCGACAGACTTTACCTTTTATAAAATATTTGCACTCTGTTTGGGATAAACAAGTAAATAAATAACTCCATATTATTTAAATTTATTTTATGAGGGTATGCACAATTAAAGGTGTACCTTTTGAAACTAGGTATTAAATTATAGATTAGCAAAAAAGAATATATTGTGTTTCAGTTTAATTTGACGTAATATGGCAGAAACCACATATTAATTAAGTTACAAATGTAATGCTTTGATAACGTACGAAAATGATGTCTTGATGTTACACAAAAGATTCCTCGAACCATTGGTTTGAGTGAATGAATCTGCTTGGTATTCGTGATATTATATTGCTCCTTGTCTGGATGTATTACAGTCTGTTTTAGAGATGTTGTTGCCATGGTCGTGCGTGCAGCGCGGCCCGTGTAATTAGATATGACAATTTTTAACATGATACGATAATTCAATATGAATTTGATACAAAAAAAAATTGGATTTGGATTTATTCTTTTTGGGATTCGAGTATAATAAGATCGACACAAATATTAACCCGAAGAAAATGAGTTGGATTGGGTAGAATAACTTGAAATTTGATTTTGAATCACATGACAACTCAAATTCACCTGAACCAACTCAACCCAATCCGAATAAAATAAATAAAATTTAAATTTTTTAGGAGTAAAAATATAAAATACCAAAGTAAAGTTTGAAAATTTGAACCCTAGCAATATTAAAATTATTACTTTGCCATTGTTGGTCTTGTTTATTTTCACAAGCATATAGGGTGGATGATGTACAATTTTAAAGTGCTTCTAACAGTTATTATTGAGTACCTTAGTGGATATAAGAATTACTCTATAAAGAGTTAACAAATCACTGCTTTGACTACTGAATTATCCAAGAAGCTTTTTTTATGCCATATACAACGCAAGATTTTGTATATATAGATAAACAAGAATTTTTTATGTTGAAATGTTACAAGAAATTTAAAAGACTCAAGTAAGTTTTTATAATAAATTATGTGTACAATTAAAATACTTATTTACTTATTCGCTTGATGATAAATTTTTAATTATTTATGTACAACTTAATTGAATCAATATAAAGTTAAAAAGAAAAAAGAAAAAAAAACATTTTAAGAAGTTCAAAGAGACAATTTGATTGATATGTAAAAATTAAAGGGTGCGGGAGAATAAAATTTGGAAAATTATTTTTTTAAAAAATAAGATAATTTGTAATTTCAATATTTTTATAATGCCAATAGATGCTAGAAAATGAAAGGAAAAAAAATGTCCTAAAAACCAATATATTTTGTGGTTCAATTAATTTTTTTTTAGGATTGTAAAGTTATGATGAGAATTCCTTACTCGTATTTTAATTTATTAATAATTAAGAATAGTTAAAATTAAAAAAAAAACAAAATACCAAAAAAATTTAAAAATTAAAACAAATTTTTTTGAAATAAATATTTTAAATCAAGTTGGCAGGTTGGGTTGGGTGGGTTTGAGTTGGCAGGTTGATATGATAAAAATTAAGTTGATCCGAATCTGACTTGATACGAATCACTTTGGATTAGGGTTGGACAATTTTATGTTGTCATCAGGTAGAGTTGGATTCAAATTGAGAAAATTGATGTTATATCCACACTTCAACCCAACCCGAATCCGCTAGACCCTCTCCAATTGCCATCCCTACATGTAATAGAAAAGTTACTTTTTTGTTACAAAGAAAGTAAAACTAGCACTAGAAGTCCAACTAATTACCATTAATTGTGATTTGGTTGAATTTTTTTTTAAAATTACTTATATTGACTCAAGTAGTTTTTAAATTCGAACCTCGAACCTCTTATTTTATTGATATATGAGAAACTAATGTTATTGCACCAAATGACTACTTGGCTGCGATTTGATTGACGCAATATAAGTTATTACATATCATGCATTTGGTCAATTTTGTCTTACATATTGAGGTGAGAAAATATTCCTCATGAGTCACTATATAATCAATACAATCTCTTAGCAAATTGATCGCTAAAATCATGGAAAATAATTAAAGTTATTGGAGTCGATTTCACGGCAAATGTTTTGATACATAAGTTAGCAGAATAGGAAACATAAATTCTTATTGAGTTAAATGATTGCTAGAACATCATATATTATTATTAGAGAAATGTTAGTATTTATAACATTTAGTTAAAGTGAATCATGTGATTTGGATATGTCTTAATAAATAAGGCCTCTATGTCTTCTCCTCCAAGGATGCACATCAATTTCCTTATGGTTTGTTTGCTTCAAATGTTATGGCCTTATAAATCCATTTCAAGCTTTATTTTGTGTTTGCTACACATTTACCTTTGCGGCCCAACGTGATATTATTGGCCAAGATAATTTATGGATTAGGTCAAGATGACTTGATTCATTTCCCACCCTTTCTAAAATCAAACATTATATAGTGTCAAACAAGTGATATCACAAATTTCTAAAATCAAAGCAAACAATAGATTATATGATTTTGGATACCATTTCTAACTTATGTATCGCTAGAATATGAATATTGTCTTACCTATATGCCCAGGCAAACAAGCCCTTGATGAGTTATCAAATCGAATCACATATGTATGAACATATACGCATATATATATATATATATGAGGATTTCAGTGTATTAAGTAATTAAATATTACACATGAAACAATATAGTAATTTCAGGACATGGTATAAATGGAGTTATGGCAGACTTTAACTTGGCTGTTGCCTTATTTGTTATCAATTTGGATATTTTGTGTATCAAAAGGTAATAATATAAATATTGAAATGTAATAATATAATTTACTAACCATTGCAAAGCTTGTTAAAAGTATCAAATTAATTAATTTGAATAGTCTGAAATGAGCTTTAGAAAAATTTTCAAGATACTAATAAATTCAAATAGAACATTCTTTTTTTCATAATGTGCTCGGAGATTTTTTTCCAACTTGTCAATTTGTGATGGTACAAGTTGAATGGGACTTAGCTCAACTGCTTCGCAAATACAGAAGTGTTTTTTGAATTTGAGTTCACATTAAAGGACTATTTATTTAAACAAATATCTACCAATAATTTGGTAAGTGAAAAATGAAATTTAACGTAAAGTAAATTAAAGGGTTGTCATAAGACATGTTCAACGCAATTAAAAATTTTGAGTTCTTACATGTTCCACTCAAATTTGAGAGACACGAGATTTTTTTTATTTTTTATTTTTTATAGAGAGAGAGAGAGCGCATTACAAATGATGAATTTTTATTTTTTCAACAAATTAATATTATTCTATTTTCAAATCAAATGAATCGAAGTATAAACTATACACAATGCATATAAGGTGCACGATGCGCTCATTGCTGGTCGAACACAAAACCTCCCACATAATAAGGAAGACTGATGTTGTTGGGATACAAGCCATTGAATTACACACGAGATTAAGTGGAGCCAAATTTAGATATATTTATTAAACCCACGAACTAATTAAACAAATTTATTATAAGAATCTATAATCAAATTATAGAATAAGATAAATAATTAAGTATAATACACATCACTTTCATAGACAAGAAAAAAATACAATTACTTTAATGTCTACATTTGAAAATGAATAATCAAAAAATGAAAACTTCAATCTTATCATCAAACCACAACCCCACCTTGCAAATTTCAAAACATTTTGGATTAGCACGAAGGTATGATTAAATAATGGGAAAAGACTACTTTGCTCTTGTTATTAGAATTTTAAATCTCCACACCCTACCAATCTGTGTGCTCTTTTTTTTTTTTTTTTAATTTTAAATGAACCCAGTCTAATTTTATCGAAATTTTAGTTCTGACCCATAATTTGTGCAATTAATTCATGATGCACATATCATATCAATATATTCAATGTGAAGAGACCTCCATGTTAGGTAACTATTATAAATTCCAATTACATTAATATTTGTCCAGTGACTTGTAGTTCAAGGGGTATCAGTCTCTTCTATTATGTGTGAGGTTTTGTGTTCGATTCGAAATGGACGTGTTGTGCACTTTATGTGCATTAGGTATAGTTTATACTTTGATTTGTTGAATTTGATAATAGAAAAATATTGATTTGTTGAAATTTATTGAAAATATAAAAATTCATCATTTGTTATATTTTCTCTCTCAAAAAAAAAATAAATTACATTAATATAATAAAGATATGCTTTCTCGTTAATTTGATATACTTTGTGAATGACTTTTCTCATCTTTTGAACACTATCAATTCAAAATTCAAAATGATTCTAGTTGTATTTATTATTTCAAATAAAAAAATCAATATTCAATTATATCAAGTAAATTGAAATAATTTGATTTAGTAAATTCTCAAATAAATAAAATCCCAAAAAAGAAACATGTTAAACATCTCCAAATTTCTCAAAATACTTTATTTTGGCTCTATACAACATCCCAAATCTTATATTTGACTAAATTTATGTAAAAATCTTATAAATTTTTATATCTGATACAATATTAAATTTTGTTTTTAGAATAAATTATTAAAATATATAAATAAAATAAAATTTTAAATCTTATAAAATATTTTGTGAAATTTCGTCGAACATCTAAACTCATTGCCTCGTGAAATAGCACGAGTGGTCACGTGCTTGTACACCCCATCATACGCTGTCATACATTCAGATTTCAGTAGCATACCGAAAGTAAAGTTGGTACAGCAAAGAGGAGGAAGCAGCATTATTGATATTCGAAAGAAACCAGCAACGTCAAACCGACCACTTGTCCTAAGAGCGGGCCCCAACGAGACTGACAGCGATCCACGAAACGAGATCGAGACGTACCATACAACTGCGCTGCACCAGATCTATTTTTGAAAATCTCAAGGAGCCCATCGGTCCCCACCATCTCGCCACGTGTCTGGTTGAACAATGCCTGAGCGTTCCCTCACCGCCCATCTCAGTTTTATGACTTCATCCAATCAAGGCCGACACGCCCTGGACCAACGGGTGCAACCTTCCATGTCTTCGTCCTACGTGGCGAAATATGATTGGCTGAGAGCTGCGCCCCGATATGGGCTGATTGTCGATTTTCTTTACTTTTATTCTTTTTTTAATTGCTCCTTTGTCTGCTTTGCGAGTTTGCATGACAAATGGCTTTTTAAATTTATTTATTTTTATTTTCATTTTTAGATTTTTATTGGTTTCACAGAAACAACTCTTAAATTTGTTATGTCGTTTGTAGTAAATATAAATTTAATAAATATATACATAATTTATTTTTCACTGAGCATATCAAGTCATATTTTATCAAGTCACATAATGTAGGAGATTAGAAGTTAAAGTTCGAACGAGCTCTTAATATGTGTATATAAATAAATAAATAAAAAGGTCATATTGTATAGTAAACAGAGTTGATAGTTGTTTTGTTGAGGCAATTATTCATAAGGAAACAAAAACAAAAAAGAAAAGAAAAAAGTTTCTACCTTTGTATCCAGCTTTCAAGCATCAATAATTTTAATTCATAATAAAAAGCTATTGCTAAAATAATAACTTCTGCATGAATATGAATAAAAAAGAGTTGCCCACATAGCACTTATTAATATTTTTAAAAATATTGTTAAAATATTTTTTTTTAAAAAGTTTTATCGTAAACATAAAAAGACATTGAGAAAGAAATAAATTCTTTAACCTCATGGTAAGGAAGACCCTGCAGAAATTTTTTTAAATTTAAAACGAATCAAATTACCTATAGCTATATTTTTAACTCTCAACGCATTTTTTAAATATATAATATTCACAAATATAATTTTCCATATCCAATGATAAAAGATCTAGACACATTATTGTAGTGTGAAAAATGTCGATTATGTGCTTCTAACGAGTCAAATTAATGTCAAAGTGTTCAATTTGCCGCAACACTTATATGTATGAAATTTAAGGTTTAAATCGTAATAAACGTTGGATATGTATGTGCATTTGTAAATATTAAAAAAAATAATATAGTATATTCATTTTCATTTTGTAATTTTGAATTTCGAAATAATAAAATTTCCACACGCTAAAATTTATTATGCTAATTTTGCCAATAATTTTTCTAGTAAATTACTAAAACATTTATCATTCTATTAATGAAATAATTAATTTGAGTAATTGAGAAATGCATGGGGCATTTATTTAAAAAAAAAACAACAACAAATAAGAAATTGACACGTCAGCATGGCGTTATAGACGGAGCAGTTGATTGGGCTTTAGCTTTTTCTGGCTTTTGGACTGCTTTGGCAATATAATTAACTTAGTCGCGTCCATTACGCGTTGTGGTTACTATATAAACCCCACAACTTCTCAATCTCAACCATTCAGTTCTCAATTCTCATTTGCAATCTTCAACTTTTTCAGTAAATATATCGATTTCAATCAGTTTCGATTTCCAGAAGTTTCCCGTCCAAGTTACTTAATTGAAAAATGGCCGATGAAGTGCATTACACCCACCACCAAGAGACCAAGGTCGATGAGCCATGCGTCGCCGCTCCCGCCGCCCCTAAGGCTGAGGTGGAGACCAGCGATCGTGGGTTGTTCGGTTTCGTGGGGAAGAAAGAGGAGGAGAAGAAGTGTGAGGAGGAGGTGATCGCCACCGAGTTCGAAGAAAAGGTTCAGGTTTGTGAGGAGAAGAAAGAAGAGGAGAAGAAGCACGAAGGATTGCTCGAAAAACTCCATAGGACTGGCAGCTCCAGCAGTTCTGTAAGTTCAAATCATCCCATATTCACATAATATTTTAATCCACATAATAATTTCATTTAAATTTTATCTGATCTAGAGTTGATTTCGTTCTTAAATATAATAAAAACTGATGATCATATTTTGTGGTTTTTAATGATTGATAAATGTTGCAGTCGAGTGACGAGGAGGAGGTAGACGAAAATGGAGAAAAGAAGAAGAAAAAGAAGGGTTTGAAGGAAAAGATTAAGGATAAATTGTCCGAAGAAAAGAAGGAAGAAGAGAAGGCCGAGGTGAAGTACGAAGACACTTCTGTCCCAGTTGAGAAGTGTGATGACGTACCAACTCATGAGCCAGAGGAGAAAAAAGGGTTCCTAGATAAGATTAAGGGGAAGCTTCCGGGCGGCAAGAAGGCGGAGGAAGTTCCTCCGCCGCCCCCACCTGCCGCCGAGTGCGCCACCTCCCCGCATGAGGGTGAGGGCAAGGAAAAGAAAGGTTTCTTCGATAAGATAAAGGAGAAGATTCCTGGGTACCACTCCAAGAGTGATGAAGAGAAGGAGAAAGAAAAGGAAAAGGAGTCTGCATGCCACTGAGAAAGCAAATGTTTGGTTTTGCTTTTCAATAATTTCTGCTTTTTGAGTGTCATTTTGATGCTGTTTGGCTGTCTTGTTGATATGCTTTAATTATGTGATTTACTTTTTCATTTTTTGGGTTTTTATTTGGGAGAAAATATATAAGTGCCTTTATGGGCTTATATACGTAAAAAGAAAAAAAAAGAAAATTTGAAAGTTTGTTTTAAGGCTTTTGTGGATTTTTATATGATAATTGTGATTTGCATAGCTTTTTTAGTGGATTGATTTCTTGCTTCGTCTGTAATTTATACCCTTGCCCAAGACTATACTTTGTGGATTCTTGGCTGCCTTTCCATGCCACGTTATATATCAATATTACTATTTCACTTAGGCTAATTTGATTGAATTTTTAAGTTATCTCATGATTATTTATATTATTATAGAATAGTTTGATTGGCATGATAAATAAATCGATGGAGGTGACAAGTTAATTTATCATAAGAATTGCATATATAAATATAAATTTATGATATTCATGCGGGTTTAAATAAATGTGTATTATCACTCCAATCAAACGAATAATAAGGTGAGATAAATCAAATTAGTCCTTAATTTATATATGTTAATATACTGAATACTTTCTTCGTACTAAATAAATTATTGATTATGAATCTAATATAACAATTATAAAAAACATTATGATTCCTTTTCAACAAATTCTAAATTTATTTTGATTCTCCTATTAGTTTTTTTCGCGGACATAAATACAAGCTACTTTGTTTAGTTGTCCGGGCGATTTACTTGATAGTAGTAAAAATAGTATACATTTGCCTTTTCTTGAACGTTGGCGTGATATTCTCTTGATTTTTATTTTAAGTCATTAATTAATTCGTATAACCATCGAAATTTTTTTTCATTTTTTCATTCTAAGCTAATTGCCACTAAATTTTCAATTATTGATATTAATTACAATTTCATTTAATAAATATTTGAAATGTTGTGTTCCTATCTCAAAATCTACTCTTTTCGAAAGAGAGTGGCCTTCCAATTTAATAGGATTTTCTCCTCCGAATTGTTAATGACATTAAGGTACTGAATGTGTTGGGAGAGAATAAAAGAGAATTCAAATAAATTTTTTTCTTATTTTTTGGGCAGATAGCTACTGTCTCATGGCCTTGACATCTCCCTATAGGACTCGGAGTGGAAAATGACCTGACTTTGTCTTACTCCCCACTCTAGCATCAACAAGTAGTCCTGCATACAGTCATCTATTACTGCCTTTCCTAGAGATAAAGACAAAGTGTTCTCAACTATCAAAATGAAATATACACTATATTTCTCCTTAAGTTTTTCTTTATTTAATATTCTCCTTATCAACCAAACAGTTAAAAATATTCATCTTACTATTTTCTTTTCTTTTCCTCATCAAAATTCATCAACCAAACACAGTGTATAGGAGAAAAAAAGAAGAAATGATTCGTTCATCGTTGTGAGAGTTGGGTTAGATGCTAAAATAGTAGAATTAGTTGAGAAATGTATTTGCATAATTCATGATTTGATAGGATGATGATATTGCGTTTGTTTTTTGTGAAAATGACAAAGTGCTTTCGGCGTGGAAAAGGATTAACGATAATGTTGCAACCACTTCTCTTTCAATATTGATTAATGCTGCTACCAAATTCCTTGCTTTTGGAGTAGTGGATATAAAGCAATGAAAATAAGCCAATAGAAAACTAGTGAAATTGGAATGCCGAGCGGGATGGCGGGTTTGGGTCTAATCCAATTGGCATTTATTTTTACATTCAAGAAGGTGGGCCAGAAAATTTATCATCATTTTGACTAAAATTATATCTGGTACTCATCGATACTTAAAAAAATATTATGCTAATAACTACATAATAAATAATAATATAAAAAATGACACTAATGATGTATATTAAGTGATAATATTATTTATTTTATTATTATTAATATTTTTTATGTGATAATAATTTTTACTTTGTCACAATATGATTCAATAATGATAATTTAAACATTATTCTTATTACTATTTAATTTATAAAAATTATTAAGATGACAAAATAATTTTTTTTGTCGCTTAATATATATATATACATATAATTATTGACAACTTTTTATATTACCATTCATTATATTATCATTAATTTATATTCTTCTTGTAGTGAGAGAAAAAATTAAATAATTAGTAATTGGAACATATGATAAGTATTAAAAACAAAATGCTCTCATAATTGATCTTATATAATCAGCATATGTTCAGTAGTAAGAGAAAAATAGTAATGTGAACGGCATTTGTTTACTCAGGCTTTGTTCGGTTATGTTTTCTCAGAACAACTTGGTTATGTTTCTCCAAATAATGTTGTTTTAGGAAAATATAATTAAATATATCTCTATTTTCACTTCAAACACACATTTTTTAATATATATATACATATATTATATATATATCATATATATTTTATTATTATTCTAACATTAAAAAAATAACTCAATTCCATTTTCACCTAAAAAATTTAACAAAAAAGTATTAATTTGATCAATACAGTAAAAATAATAAACACATAATAAAATCAATAATTTAATTTTCACATTCTCTAATAATTCATTCTCCCGAAATACATAATAAAATCAAACAAAAAACATATATAACCAAACATAACCTTAACTTTTTATATATAATTATTTATATTATAGAAATATGCAAGGATAAATAATTATTAAAATTTAGATTTCAAATACACAAATTATGGGAATTAATACGGCGATGTTTCTTAAAAGAAGATAAGTGAACCTTCACCAAGAAATTAAAAATATTGTCTTGTAATGAACAAATTCAAAATTAACAAAATTAATAATTGATTTACTTTGATTAATTAAGACATCTTCACATGAATCTTTACCTTTTATCAGGACTCCATCTGACGACAAGACTGATGTTCTCCTCCCCTTAGTACTCCAAAGTCTCCAGGTGTAGCTTCCGGCGCCGTACATGACAAATAGATTTACTTTCCTAAGGTATCAAGTTTAAATTGCATGAAACCTTCATTTCTAGGACACTTCTTGCGAACGAAACTGGGCCCATCTTTTGAAATTAGAGAAAATCACAAAAATAGGACCCTTCAAATGATTATTTTAGTAAATGAGGAACAAAATTATTGAGGATATAATATAAAATCATAACAACTAAAAAAACAAAAAAAATTAAAAAAAGCACTTCATTAGTCGGAAAGTACTGTTAGTATCTAAATTTGCTTGTGTGGATTTGCTCCTGTTGAGTTGGGCACTTTTTGATGCTGAAACGCAACAAGTTCTAGTACTAATATATTGACAGTATTTTCTGATGAATGAAGTCCTCTTTCTTTTCAATTTTATTAATACGTGATGCGGCTCGAGTCTCAACGTCACAACCTTGACTTGAATTGCCAAAATTTACCTTGTCTTTGACCTCGACCTCGATTCGGGTCCATACAAGTTTATTTGAATCTCCAAACTGACCACAAAAGTACACGTTAGGCTAGTTGAGATCGCCCTCAACTCTAAAGTCCTCTGATGCCTAAGTTTGTGAGATGCAAAGGTGAGAAAATGAGCTCAAGATAAGGAGAGCAACTTAAAATGGGCACGGATGATTATTGCTTGACCTGACATTGTGTGATTCCTTTCTTTTATAGGTGATGAGCTATCCTTATCTGTATGGATTGAGATGACGTATTGCTGCACGTTGGATCCTTGATTGATGAATGACTTGGATTTCGGATCATAACACACACTGCATTGGGTTCATCTAGTTTGTGACCCGACCCAAATAAAAGACGCTAACCTATTTGGTCAACTTGATTAAAATTTGGGGGCAAAAAGGTCTTACCACCTGTCCTTATTAATTATTACCATCAATACGATTCTAAATTACTATATCTAACAATTATGGTCCTCATTTGCCAAATGACCATTTGAACGATCATATTTTTGCAATTTTCCCTCAAAATTATTTCTGCAGCCGAAATTGAGTTCTGCCTACAAAACAAGACAAAAGCAAAAAAACCTAACCAATTCAAATCGCTACCACGTCCGGAGCAGCCTAAGCATATATGCTTCTTGTTCCAACTATTGCAACACTAAGAATAACACATTTCACAAGAAATTCCATACCCATTACATGCTATGTATAAGGGACATACATCTACGTACATATATAACTAAATTTCAATACATCTGCAATTCTATGCAGTGAGATGAGAAGCAGAATGTACCTGCAGGGCCAACCTCTAGGTTTAGTCTCCCTATGTTTGATAGTTTTCTCGCTAGCAGTTGCCAATGGGGACTACTACATTGGAGTGGGGAGCTACGACATGACGGGTCCAGCAGCCGGAGTGAACATGATGGGATATGCTAATATGGAACAGGTGACGGGAGGTGTGCATTTCCGCCTGAGGGCGAGGGCGTTCATCGTGGCGGAGAGCAAAGAAGGCCGCGCTAGGATTGCGTTTGTTAACCTTGATGCAGGGATGGCTTCCCAACTTGTCACTATTAAGGTGCTCGAGAGACTAAAATCAAGGTAGTATTCACCTGGCTAATGTTTAAGTTGTTGCTATTAACATATTATGTTGCAAATTATTTGATAAGTGTAAAAATATAATTATTGCAATATAAAATTTAATTTGTAGCTAATTTTATCCTTAAAAGTTTGAAAATTACCTCCAATACATATTGAGGCATTTGGATAAACAGCTTCCACAGCTGCAGTTTCAATATATGAAGATCATTTTAAAAATTGTCTTTTTAAAAAGTAATAGAAGCAACTTTTTATTCATTAATTAAATACTATTTTATTATTAGTTATGGATCATTATAATATGTATTTGACTACATAGACCTTCAAAAATATGACAATAATATATAAAAATAATTAATATTAAATAGCGCACTTAAAATTATCATTGGTAACTATTTTGGAACATGCCTTTATTTATTTGCCTCTACTTATATAATGTGTTTTGAGTGTACCGCACAATGTATTATTTAGATATTCTCAAAATCTTCTATTGTTGAGTTAAATTAAAATTTAGGTGGAGGAAATCAAAAGATATTTAAAGTTAGAGAGATATTAGCAAAATACACTTCCTATATCTACTTAGTCCAATAAATTTATTTGTATTTGCCCATTGCTGATGTTTTACTAGACCCATTTCGTGTCAGAAAATTCGAATTATAAAAAAAATTCAATTTACTAATTGTGGAATAGTTAATTACTCAAAAGTATCGGCATAATCATTTTTCATTTCTCCTAAATAATTCTAATCAAAATTCATTTGGGATATGCAACAAGAATTTGTATTTTCAAATTTAAGGGGTTTGCTTTTATGGTGGAAATTATCATTTTTTCTATAATTAATATCATGTCTAAAAGGGAAAAAGATATTAAATTCTTAGAAATTATGATTAATTCATTCGATATTTCCCATTTAATTTTGTGTTAGATAAACGTGGAAATCTTGGTTCAATAAGGTTTAAATAATGCTTGTCTTGATTTGAAGGTATGGAGACTTGTACAAAGATAATGTTGCAATAAGTGGAACTCACACTCATGCTGGTCCGGGGGGCTATTTACAATACATAACTTACTCGGTAACTTCCCTTGGTTTCGTCCCACAATCTTTCGATGCCCTTGTGACCGCAATCGAGCTTAGCATCGCCCAGGCCCATGATAATCTCAAGCCTGGCTCCATTTATATCAACACAGGTGAAAAATAAGAAATAACAAAGTACTAGATTAATATTTTGTCGATTAGAAATCTATAGCCATTTCAGCACTTTCTTGAAATCTAAAAATTGTTAATATGATTGCAGGGGACCTAAAGAATGCAGGAATAAACAGGAGTCCAAGCGCGTACCTATTCAACCCTCCTGAGGAAAGGGCTAAATATCCAACCAATGTTGATACATTAATGACCCTTTTGAAATTTGTGGATGAAAACAGTGGGAAAAGCATTGGTGCATTCAGCTGGTTTGCTACGCATGGGACCTCCATGAGCCGAGACAACAAGCTCATTAGCGGCGACAACAAAGGAGCTGCAGCTAGGTTCTTTGAGGACTGGTTTGCTGCCGGAAATAATAGTACTTTTCCCCCTTCTAGCTATAGAAGACTTAAGCCTTCACGTAAGTTGCTACATGTCTAAGACAGTCGTTTTAAAGTGGGGACATATATATGAACTAATAGAGGTGTTATCGTTTATGGTGAAATTTTTTAAAGGTGCATTGTTAAAGCAAGCATCAAGAATTAAGACAACAGGAGGGCAGGAATGCTCCAAAACAGCTAGCCAGAACTCTAAAGTAAGGAAGAATGATGGGTCGCGATTTGTGGGGGCATTTTGTCAATCAAATGTTGGAGATGTGAGCCCTAACGTGCTTGGAGCATTTTGTTTAGACAGTGGAAAGCCCTGCGACTTTAACCACTCCTCATGCCATGGCAATGACCTGCTTTGTGTAGGCCGTGGTCCAGGGTACTATACTATCATCATATATTTTTCCCCTTCTCTTTGTTTGTCTGGCGAAAAGAAATCCTCCATATTCAATGGTTTTCAATAGTATTTGTATATGAACTTCTGTTTACAGATATCCGGATGAAATTTTGAGCACTAAGATCATTGGCGAGAGGCAATTTCAGAAAGCAGTCGATCTATTTACTTCTGCTGAAGAGGAAATCACTGGAAAGATTGATTACCGGCTGGTGTATCTGAATTTTACAGATATAGAAGTTGTGTTAGATGGAAACCAGGTAGTGAAAACGTGCCCTGCTGCCCTGGGGCCGGGTTTTGCCGCAGGGACTACTGATGGGCCGGGCGTTTTTGGTTTTCAGCAAGGTGATACAAAGGTCAGAGTGGAGTTTCTTGTGATCAACCTGAGCTTTCAGATTCATTCTACTGATCCATTAGTTTCTGTTTCATACTATATTTATATGCCCAGTTGTTTCATTTGTCTTTCTGCAGATCAATGAATTTTGGAAGAAAGTGAGGGATGCGATCCAAGAACCTAGCAAATACCAAGTCGACTGTCAAAAACCAAAGACTGTTCTGCTAGACACTGGGGAAATGTTTTGGCCATATGCTTGGGCGGTAATCTTGTTTATCTAAAAATTCATCTTCAAATTGCAGCAGTTCTTTTTACATATTTACTTAAAATTCTCAACTCTGCAGCCTGCAATTCTTCCTATTCAAATACTCAGGTTGGGGAAATTGGTCATACTATCTGTACCAGGAGGTTTGTCTATCTTCTATCATGATTTCTTTTATCACTTTGGTTTTGTCTTTGGTGAATTCTAGGATTTTACTTATGGTTTTATTCTAATCTTGTCTTAGTTTTGACTTCATATCATGAGTTTTTCTAAGTGTACATATTGTGTAATTTGCAGAGTTTACAACTATGGCTGGCAGAAGATTAAGGGAGGCAGTTAAAGAAACGCTGATTAGCTATGGGAACGGGGAATTCAATAATGACACACATGTCGTTATAGCAGGACTGACAAACACTTACTCACAGTATATTGCTACTTTTGAAGAATACAAGCAGCAGCGTTATGAGGTAAGGAAATCTTGAAATCATATACAATCATTAGTATGTACAAAGTCTCTGTGACCTTTACTCCCTTTTGTTTGTCTTGTTTAAAATTCTATTTAGATTCTTTAGTCTGATGCAGTTGTTAATACTCTACAGAATCCCACTGATACAAAATTGGACTCATGCAGGCTGCATCCACACTCTATGGACCTCACACACTATCCGCCTACATTCAAGAATTCAAGAAGTTAGCACAAGCATTGGCAAGAGGAGATAAAAACGTCGGAAAAGGCCCATCGCCTCCTGATCTCTCCTCCATCCAACTTAGCCTCTTAGCAGACCCGTCCGGGGATTCTCCACCAAAAGTAAAATTTGGGGATATTAAGCACGACGTGAAAAGTGGCCCTTTTAAAGTGAGAGACAGGGTAAACGCAACGTTTTGGAGTGCAAATCCGAGGTACGATTTACTGACGGAAGGGACATTTGCTGTGGTTGAGATGCTGCAAGGGGATAAATGGATACCTGCATACGATGATGATGATTTCTGCCTTTACTTCAAGTGGGATGGTCCATTTTATAGTACTTCTGGTCCTTACGGCTTTGCAACAGTTGAGTGGGAAGTGCCGCAGGGGGCAACTGCTGGGATTTATCGCTTGAGGCATTATGGGTCATTTAAGACAACAAAAGACTCCCCCACCAAGTATTTTACAGGGGCATCTAGTGGATTCACTGTGGAATAACTTATCATGTAACTAATAGATATTAGCATCTTGTTTTGGCAGAGCAGAAATAAATACTCAAGACAAAGCACATGTGAAAACAGCTTTGTCTGTTTCATTTTATACAGCGTCCAAAGCCAAGAAATATGCAGTATATAAAAAGTACTTCACTGTGATGGAAAATGAGGAGACAACGGAGGTCTTTCAATTACCCTTTGCATGTAACTTATTTGCAAGAATTGGAATCAGTTCGTGGTGTTCTTTTTGATAATTGTTAAAAATTCCAATAATTGAAACTAACTTGCATAGCTAGTCATAAGTTTCTCACCAGTGCCAAGAACCCTAACACCTAGACTAGGTCCCCAAGTATTTCAGATTGGGTCGTTTCTTAGGATTTCGGACTTAACTTGTACAAATGTCGGGTGCCAATAATTTGTCCACACAAACACACATTAAGTTAGCCATGGGGGTCTTCAACTAATGCTCTCTTGTATGCAATTTAGAATATAAAAATGATCCAAACTAAAAAGAGATAATTGAAAACTAGAAAATAGAAGTAACAATGATCTTATTATCCAAATCACTTTTTACTATAGACAACTTTTAGTGTTTATAGCAGGTTAAGTGGAATGTACTATACAGTGCCACATTGATCTCTTATCATAGTTGAATGTAAATGAGAAATATGCAGTATATAAAAAGGAAAATTTGAAAGTTTGTTTTAAGGCTTTTGTTGATTTTTATATGATAATTATGATTTGCATAGCTTTTTTAGTGGATTGATTTCTTGCTTCGTTTGTAATGCGGTTACAAGCATTATTATAGACGCTTAGTTTGCCGCGCTTGTTCCTCTATAAATACGCGTGGTAAAACTAACCATTTTTACTTTTACCGCATTAGCTTCTGGTTGAGCGCTTGTCCAAACGTTCTCTGTTTCAAGATTTTCTGCCTTTAGTTCTTCCGTTCAGTAAGTGTTCCTTTATTCCTACTTCCTATCCTTTAGTTTTTCTTTGAAAAGCATGCTGGGCTTATACAGTTCTGAGGGTAGTCAGGGGGGGGGGATAGTGGGGCCACCCAGTCAGATAGACCTAGGCATGCTTCCGGGTCCTCGAGTGAGTCGTCGGGTGACGATTCCAGTTCCAACAGCTCGAGTAACAACCACGAGGGGGAAGAAGCTGGGCCGAGCCAGATTCCCTCGTCGCAGGGTCAACTGTTCACACCAAACCATTACAGTGAAATTGTATCCACTGTTAACCCTGGCGACTTGAGACGTCTTAGGGAGTTATACCATATCCTTACTGAATATCAACTTCTGACCCCTGGGCCGCCCGGTCGAATGCATCGTCCTCCTGCAGGCTGTATAACTGTCTTCGAGGACTCTTTTAGATGTGGTCTTAGGTTCCCCTTGAATGATAGCATGGTTAATCTGCTTAGGGGTCTTCAAGTGTGTACAACGCAACTTCTACCCAATTGCTTCTCCACTATTTGTAGTTTTATCGTTGGGTTAATTGCACAGCGCCCCTCTGTGATATTCGCAATTGATTCATAACCCACTGTGAAATAGAAATTGGTAAATAAACCCCTGTGTTTTCGAAGATCATGCAATGCGCATCCCTGGGGAGGAAGGTGTCATTCACGCGCGGGTGTGCGCGATTTGGCATGTAATTTTATGTGTAAAAAGACGATCAAGCCCCTCACTTATCAGCCGTTAGATTTTTTTTAAAGAAATCAACAGTCCAAATTAAATTATATAATATCTTTTTTAAAAAAAGAAATAAGTAATATATTATTATATATATATATAATATAATAGATATATTTATAATACATATATATAATAAAAGTAAATCCCACCCCAACCCAACCCACCGGCTGCCGGAAAATTTCGGCAGCCAGCCCCGGCAGCTCGCCAGTCAGCTGCTGGCGACCCCCTCCAAAAAAAAAAAAAGGAAGAAGAAGAAGAAAGATGGCGACCGACGGCCGCCATCGGCCTCGGCGGCCAGTGGCCAGACTTGGCCATTATGCACAGCAGCCATGGCTGCTCGTCGGGTTGGAGAACAGGCAACCATGGCTGCCTGTCGGCTTTGGGGAAGATGCGGGAGGGGAGGGGGGGTGGCCATGGCAACCAGCCCCGGCAGCTCGCCAGTCAGCTGCCGACGGCTCAAGAAAAAAAAAAGGAAGAAGAAGAAGAAAGATGGCGACCGACGGCAGCCATGGCTACCCGTCGGGCTTGGAGAACAGGCAACCATGGCTGCCTGTCGACTTTGGGGAAGACGGGGGGGGGGGGGTTGGGGGGTGATGATAATATATATAGATATATATGTTATATATAATATATTATATATGACATATATTAATATATAGTCATATACAATATATATGATATATATAATTTTATATATATGCATATATATACATGTTTTGATAAATTTATATATATGCATATTATATGTATATAAGTATAAATAAAAATTATATTTTATATTTTTACATATAATAAATATTACTTAATTTGAAATGAAGAAAAAAATTATATATATTATATGTATAAATAAAAAATACATATGTTTATATTTATAGATGTAAATATATTTTATATGTAACTATAAATAAAAAATATATTATTTAATTTTTATAAATATCATGTATTATTTAATTTTAAAAGAATTAAAGAAAGTTTATATATGGATATATGTGACATGTATAAATAAATAATATATAATATCTTTATAGATAAATTTATACATGTACATATACTATATAAGTGTAAAAACTATATTATATACTTTTTCAAAATTATTAATAGACTTATATATGTATACATATTATGTATAAGTATAAATACAAACATATACCTTTTTTAAATTAATTTGAAATGTATAAAAAAATAATTTTATTTAAGGGTAATTTTGTCTTTTTACTATTTAATAAGCATCAAACAACAATGAGAATACTGCTGGGTCAAGTGAGCAACTTTCAATTAAACACAGGGGTTTATTTGCCAATTTCTATTTCACATGGGGTTATGAACTAATTGCGAATATCACATGGGGGCGTTGTGTAATTAACCCTTTTATCGTTTTAATGCATCCGTTTAATCAGCCTGCTTGTTTTGAAAATTTTTCCAACCTTTTTCACCTGCCTATGTCCCGCAAGTCGGGTAGCGCCGACGAGTCGGGCTTTTATTACTTAACCGCTCGACCACGCCGTAAATTCCTCATAGCCCTCTCTTCTTCATACGGGCAAGAATGGAAAAAATGGTACATGTTCATTTGAGTGGCGGGGGGTTTCAATATTCCCTAGGGCTGGTGGAGGGGGCATGTCGACATGCCGGGGAACCTTACTCTGACCTGGCCAAACACTTTTGTGCGGGACCTGGTCGAATTTGGCCCAATGGAGGCCTCAATTTTTATTGAGGAAAGACACTTAGTATTGGTTGGATTGTCGCCGGCCCCGTTAGATTTGCCTACGCATGATCAACTAGGTAGAGAGAGTGCATCTTGTGATTTGTTATTTTTCTGTCGTTGCTATTATTTTTTACCGTTGTTAATTTGATGCTTGGCAGATCGCACAGGCATAATGAACAGATCGAGGGCAGAAGCACTGGCTTGAGCGGAGAGGAATCAGCAGCGGCGAAGGGCCCCGCGGCCCGTCGAGCAGCTACAGTAGCCGAGGAGCCACGTCGAGTGGCCACAGCGCCTACTCCATCACCAACTCCTTTACCTGGTCGACCTCTGGCGGCCATAAGCGACAGCCCTACAGGTCGGGGCAAGAGGGCCATGGTTGAGCAGGGAGGGTCTGCACCAAAGAGAGCTGCTGCCGGGAAGGGCAAGAGGAAAGCAACTGGGTCAGGGCCACCGACAGGGAACAACCTCTTCGGGGATCGAGGGGACGAGACATTGTTTAACTTACTCAAGTTCCCTTCTCCTCGATTCGGGGCAGAGCCCAGCCCTGTCGTGCATAACTCTTTGTGCATGGACACTGCAGGGCCGACCAGGGCCGCTCCTCTGAAGGTGTTGCTAGCAAGTTAGCTCATAGCTGACCAGAGGAGGATCATGGGGCTAAGTTAGGAGGTGGCTCTTCGAGAGTTCGCCTATCATGCCAACATGGTAGGGCTCTCTATTTTTTATTCTTGCATCTTTACATTTTGCTCGAGTATTTAATGGCTTTTATCTTTCAGGTCGGGCAACTGGGCTACAACTTCTATCGTCGATCCGAGCTGGCCCTAGCTGATCGGGAGCAGCTGGAGGCCGGAGGGGTCGCGGAAACTCTGAAGGCTCAGCTCGAGTCTTCATAGATGAGGGTCGACGAGCTGGAGAGACAGATTGGCCAGCTAACTAAGGACCTCGAGCAGAAGGATAAGCAGGTGATCCTGGCAGTTAAGGAGAGGACCAAAATGGACGAGTTGGTGAAAAAGCTGCAGTTGGATCTGTAGGTCGGTTACTATCTGCGGGCCGAAATACAAGTTTGGTAGAGGCCCGAACTGAGTTCAACTGGATACTGCCGCTGGTACGTCGGGAGGTTGTGCAACAATTCATGGTGAGTTATGCATTCCAGGATGCAAGTGTTGTTCTTGCCCTCGACGACACCCGGAGCTTGTTCGAAAAGGCCGTTAAGCAGTTGCAGTTTTTGGGCTACAACTTTCAACCTGAAGACCGATCGCGCATAAGCCATTTCTTCAACGAGCAGCTGCGGCCTACCCCGAGGAAGAGGACAATGAGGATGAGCCAGTCGTCGAGGCCGCAGGGGTGGAGGGCACGCCGGAGGTCAAGCTAACTGAAGAAGAAAGAAAGCGGGCCGAAGTCGAAAGAAGGCTAAAGGTTGTCGCCAAGGAGTTTGAGTTTGTCGGCGATCTTGCCTTCGAGGTGTCGGAGGGGACAGTTGATGCCGCTGCCTATTTTCCAATTCCTGAGCGGCAGTTTTTTCAAGATGTTGCCGACCCTTCTCGACCAGTAATGCTGCTGTCCCCGTTTCAGTGGCCCTGCTTGAGCCCGCGCCATCTGCTGCTCCTGCAGTCGATGAGGCTGGTCATGATGTTGAGGAGATCGCCAACTCTAGCTAGGCTCAATCCTTTATTTTGACTGCCTGTTTCTATTAGGGAATGTATATGCCTCGGTGAGGCTTTTAAACGATATGTGATTTTATGCCTCGATGAGGCTTTTAAACGCTGGCGAATTAATAGGTGTTTTTATTATTCTATATTCAACGATGGTTACTTTTGCTTTTACTATAAGTTATTCCTGTTAATGAGCATGTTGTTTAACAGGTATTAATTACAATGTTTATTATTCTGCGTATTGGAATTCTGGGCGAATGCTCTCGAGCGTATCAAGTAGCATTCATTCATGGCCTTCATCGAATAAAGGCTGTACGTTGCAAAATTCATTCTTTATCTATGTCGAGTAAATTGTAATTATTGCGTCAGCATAATAGTTAGTCTTTGGGTTTTAAATAATCTTAACGATTGTGAAGTCAATTTCAAGCCTTATGCAATTTTATCGACTATGAAGTCGAGTGTTTGGCCTTGGCTGGATTGATTTGAGTTGGCGGTGCAAGAACCGTCTAGTCGACGTCGAGGTCGACCATTTGGTCTCGGCTCATAGGCCTCGACTTGGCAGTATAAAGCCTATTCTGTCGACTGCGGGGTCGACTGCTTGGTGTTGGCTCATAGACCCCGACTTGGCGATGTAAAGCCAGTTTTGTCGACTACGAGGTCGACTGCTTGGTCTCAGCTCATAAGCTTCGACTTGGCGGCGTAAAGCCTATTTTGTCGACTACGGGGTTGACTGCTTGGTCTCAACTCATAGGCCTCGACTTAGCGGCGTAAAGCCTGTTTTATCGACTACTTGGTCGACTATTTGGTCTCGGCTCATAAACCTCGACTTGGCGGCGTAAAGCCTATTTTTTCGACTACGGGGTCGACTATGTGAAAGATATTCAGCCGGTTTCATGCAGTTTGAACGTGCCATAATTTTATTTTGATGGGGAGATACAAAGGGTGCCCTTAGCCTTTTACACAATTTTTTTTTTCAAGTTTACTGCATTCCAAGGTCGAGGCAGTTCCCGGCCTGATGCATCGGCTAGTCGGTATGTGTTATTTTTTAACACTTTAACCACTGAGTACGGTCCCTCCCATTTTGGGTCGAGTTTTTCCACGTTCTTAGACATTTCCACTTTCTTGAGAACGAGGTCGCCAACCTTAAAGCTCCGGGGTCGCACCGCTCTATTATTGTGCTCCTCCATTTTAGAGTGATATCATTGCATTGTGTTATAAGCGGCGTGGCACTGCTCATCGACAGTGACTAGATCTAGAGTCCTCTCCGATACATTTGCGATTGGGTTATAGTGGATCACCTTAGTTGTATGTTGAATTAATTCGGACAGGATTACTGCCTCGGATCCGTAGACTAGGCTGTACGGGCTGTGGCCTATGGTTGTTTGAGGTGTCATTCTATAAGCCCAAAGCATACTTGGGAGGTCGTTTGCCCAACTGGCTCCTGTTCCTGCTATTCGAGTCTTGAGGTGGTCGAGAACCGTTCTATTTGTGACCTCAGTCTGTCCATTGAACTGTGGGTTTCCCACCGAAGTGAACTGTTGGGTGAACCCCAAGGCCTCGCACCACTTCCTCGTGTTTCTGCTTTGAAATTGGGTGCCATTATCTGAAATTAAGACTTTAGGCAATCAAAATCGACAGATTATATTTTTCCAAATGAAACTTTTGATGGCGGCATCTGTGATCTTCGGAACTGCCTCAGCTTCCACCCATTTAATGAAGTACTCGACGGCCACTATGATAAACTTACGCTGGCCCGAAGTCTTCGGGAGCAACCCCACTATGTTAATCCCCCACTGGTCAAATGGCTAGGTGATCTGAACGTTGATCATCTATGCGGCCGGTTGGTGCTGAATGTTCGAATGGATCTGGCATGATGGGCATTTTCTAGCAAAGTTGACCGAGTCCTGCAACAAAGTTGGCCAGAAATAACCATAACGGACAACCTTGTGTGCCAGAGATCGGCCGTCCGAGTGGTTACCGCAAATGCCGGCATGTATTTCCTGTAATACCTCATTCGCCTCGTCGAGTTCCAGACACCTCAGTGGAGGTCCTGATATCGACCTTTGATAAAGCTGGCCATGCTCGTCTAGCGCGAACTTGGCTGCTAACCCCCTGAGTCTGCGGGCCTCCTTGTCGTCGGTGGGCAAGGTACCTTGACTTAAGTAAAGTTTGATTGGCTCTTGCCAGGAAAGAATTGTCTCTTCGATACATCCAACGAGGCACTAATTGGTGGCATCGACACAAGGTTTGTTGGCCGCCAAAAATGTTATAGTCCTTTCTCTGGTACCCCTCGCCGAGCTGGCGAGCTTCGAGAGTGAGTATGCCCGTTCGTTCTCTGTCCGGGTGACTTGGCTCAGGGTGAAGCTCTTAAACAACTGTTGCAGTCGCTTTACCTCATACAAGTATTAGGCTATTTTGTGTTCCTTCGCCTTAAAATTGCCTTCGACCTATTCTGCGACCAGCTGAGAATTAGTAAATATTTACTGCGAGCTGTTCGACTCCATGAGTTGCGGCCATGCGCATTCCTGCAATGAGGGCCTCATATTCTTCTTCATTATTGGTAATCGGGAAGTCGAACTTGATTGCGAAATCATACTCCTCACCGAGCGGGGAACGGAGGGATACACCTATTCGGCCCTCTAATGCGGTTGCTAACCCATCCACATGCAAGGTCCATACTGAGGTGTTGTCAACACTCTGCGTCGGTGGGTCGAGTTTTTCGACGATAAAGTTGGCCAGAACTTGTGCTTTTATGGCAGTCCGCAGCTGAAATGTGAAATTGAATTCCCAGAGCTCGATAGCCCATTTAGTGAGTCGACCTAAAGTGTCGGGTTTTGACAACACCTGCTTTAGAGGCTGATTCGTCAACACCAGGATTGCGTGGGATTGAAAGTAAGCCCGGAGCTTCCTGGTCGATGTTACGAGGGTTGGAGCAAACTTTTCGATCTCCAACTAATTGTGTTCGGGGCAAAGCCTTGCTGTAATAATATACCGGATGGGGGGTTCCTCCTCTTGTCGATGTCAAAACTGAACTGATCGAGGCCGAGGATACTGCTAAATACAGTTGCAGTACTTCACCAAGCTCAGGTTTGGCGAGCATGGGCGGCGAAGACAGGTATTGCTTGAGTTCTAGTAAAGCTTGATCACACTGCTGATCCCATTGGAAACCAGATTTTTTGGCGTATCTGAGGATTTTGAAGAATGGTAGGCTCTTGTCGGCCGGTCGAGCTATGAATCTGCGAAGGGCTATGATCCTGCCTACCAGATGCTGAACTTGTTGAAGTGTGCGAGGCGGGGTGATGTCGATGATCGCTTGAATCTTCTGCGGATTCGCCTCGATACCTCTTTGACTGACCATATACCCGAGGAACTTGCCTCCTCGTACACCAAATGTACACTTGTTAGGGTTGAGTTTCATTCCAAAAGCCCTCAAAATGGCAAAGGTGTGGCGGAGGTCGGCCAAGTGGTCGTCAGCCTTCTCCGTTTTCACAATCATGTCATCGACATAAACCTCCATTAATCTCCCTATCTCATTTTTGAACATGAAATTGACAAATCTTTGGTAATTGCACCTACATTTTTAAGTCCAAAAAGCATGACCAAAAAATAGAATACCCCTGTTGGGGATGACGAAAGAGGTTTTGTCCCTGTCCTCCGGTGCCATAAATATTTGATAGTAGCCCTGGAAGGCATCCATCATATTGAGCAGTTCACATCTAGTAGTAGAATCAACTAATAAATCTATACGAGGCAAGGGGTAAGGATCTTTCGAGCAAGCTTTATTCAAGTCAGTGAAATCATTACACATCCTCAATTTTCCCTCATTTTTAGGGACTAGAACAACATTACAAAGCCAATAAGGGTACTGGATTTCTACAATATATCCTGCATCTACGAGCTTGCTAACTTCCTCCTCGATGATCTTCAACCTCTCTGCGTTGAAAGTTCTTGTCTTCTGCCTTACTGGCTTGTGAGTTGGGTCCACGTTGAGTTGATGGACAATGATGTTGGGGTCGATGCCCTGAAGATCTGCAGCTTTCCACGGCCATAAGGCATTCCAATCGATCCCCCATATCACTCCTGATCCTGGTGGTTTTGTCGGGGTACCCTGGCTCGAGCTCTATTATTTTGAACTCGCCGATAGGCTCGGCCCTGGTGTCTTCCAGCTTCCTTTTCTTTGATGAAGGTCCCTTCTCGGGTTTCGCTACTGAGGCGTCCCTCGAGGGCTTCAATTCGGGTCGTTTCTTCTGCTCGCTGGAGTCGAATGAAATGGTGTAACAACGCCAAGCATCCTTGAGGTTACATAAAAGCTCTCATACTCCGGCTAGTGTCGGGAACTTTATCTTCATGTGGTAAGTAGAGATAATGTCTCTGAAGTTATTGAGAGCTGGTCGACCCACGATGACATTGTATGCAAATGGGGCGTCGACCACCAGATAGTTGATCATCAATGTTCGGCTGCGGGGCCTTGCCTAAATGTAGTGGAAAGGTTGATAGATCCCTCAGGGATGATTTCAGACCCGCCAAACCCAACCAACGGTGTTCTGACTGGATCAAACTTTAGCTTCCTAAATTTCATTATGTTCAAGGTAGACAAGAACATGATGTTCACTGAGCTCCCATTATCGACCAGTATCTTTCTGACCTCGAAGTTGGCAATCTCAAAGGTTACTACCATGGGGCAGTCTATCTTCCTGTCAGCTCCGCTGTTCTCCATATGGTCCAGGTCTGAGTCGCTGAAGAAGATCGGTTCGGCGCTGGTCGATAGCTGGAAAACTGTCTTGACCTTGGATGGTCTGGTCGAGTCAAGTTGTCTTTGAGTTTGCTTCCTCACATTGCGGGAATCTTCTCCGGTTGGGCCTCCCGCGATCATGTTGATGACTCTTTGAATGGGTGGGTCGGGTTGTTAGGCAGGTCTTTTCCCTTTTTCTTCCCTCTTCGGGCTGACCGATCTTTCTCTACGGGGAATCCGATCGGTTCCGCCCTCTTCTCACCTAGCATGCTCTTCGACAAAATTTTTCAGATAGCCCTGTCTGATTAGTCTCTCGATCTCATCTTTCAAATTGAAGCACTCCTCAATGTCATGGCCTTTTTGTCTATGGAAATGACAGTATTTCTTCGATTTTTTCATGGCTTCAGTTTCTGTGATTTTTTTGGGCTTCTTGAACAGGTTCTCATGCTGTATGGTTAACAACACCTCTTTCCTCAGGAGGTTGAGTGGAGTGTAGTCGTGAAAGCATTTTATGGGGGAACGACGCCCCTCTCTGACCTGACGGTCATCTTTCTCCTTGTTTTTCTTTCTGTCAACCTCTAGGCTACCGTACTTCAACTTGTTCATCTCCTCTTGGGTTATGTACCTCTCCGCGAGGTCGAGAAGCTCTTCCATTGACCTGGGCTGCTCACGTACCAGCGCGTTTGCACATTCCTTGTGTTTCAGGCCCAAGAAAAGCACGTCTATCAAGAACTCAATCCTCGGGCTGTCAATCTTCAAGACTTCTGTGTTAAATCCGGTGAAAAAGTCACGGTGGGACTCTCCCTCATTTTTTTTTATGGTATGCAAGTGTGTATGGGGGAGTTTAGCTTTCCTCCTGCTCGCAAATTGGTGCAAAAACTTATCACGCAGTTGATCATAAGAAAATATAGACGCCGGTTCCAACTTCACAAACCAATCAAGGGCCACCCCCTGAAACGTGGTCACCAACATCTTTGCATGGATGTACTCATTGTGCCCATGCAGCTGCATCATGTGCTCAAACTGCAACAGGTGTTTGTTCGGATCTGTTAAGCCATCATACCTCGGAAGTCCAATCGGGGTCTTAGCATCAACGGCGATACACTTGTTAATGATCTCCTGAACGAATGGTGAGTCTCGTTCCCTCCGGAACCTCTGTAGCCCATCTGGATGGAAGGTTTTTTCTACGTTTCTCTTTGAGATCTCCTCCAGGCGTTTGTTCAACTGCTGCACTTGATGGGATACCTTCTCCTATTCCTATTGATCCGCCTGGGATGCATTTCTGCCTGGCCTGAATCTAGAGCGTTCGACCCTATCGCACTGCGGGGCTCGAAGGGGTCGAATGTCATGATCAATAGAGTCTGCCACCTCTTCCCGCGGTGGGTGACGGGCCACTTCCCTAGGAAAACGGTCCGGGCTCGATTCTCTTCTCGACTGGGGCCTTCGTGACTCTGGTTACTAGAACTGCTCCTCAGGCCGCGCCCTTTTCGGAGCCACAGGCTGGGGGGTTGCATTGAACGCCGGCTCCGACTGCCCGGCGTGTCTGTTCAACGCAGCTTAGAGTTGGGCCGAAATCTGCGCTGAAATTTGCTCACTAATGAGTTGCATTAACTGAGGCATCGTTAACGTGACCACGGGCTCAGGCTGAGCGCTGGATCCCTTAGCATTTGGTTCAGGGTTTTATCGAAGGAGAGGAGAGCTGGACCTCCTATTTTCTTCTCTCCCAGAGAGAGCTCGCCTCGTGTTTACCAATTTTGATAGAGGATTCAAATGTTTCCCACAGACGGCGCCAAATGATGAGGGTTCGATCGGCTGGGTATTAAACCAACTTCGAATTCGGGTAGGACTCGACCTGTCGGGTCTATGTTCTTATTTAGGTAGGGTGAATCCTGCAATCACAATAAACGTTAGGCTAGTCGAGGAGCCCTCGGCTTAGGCCCTCCGACGCTCAAGTCAGTAGAGTTCGACCAGAAATATCGAGCAGCGGAGTAAGGGCTTTGAGTATATGTGAGTGCGTACCTCAGAAAGGCTGGAGTGAGAGTATTTATATCCTTCTCCCTTCGGGGAATTGTCTAAGATGCCCCTAGTACACCCAGGGGCCTTTACCCTTGTGCCAGGGGTGACTAATCATTTCCCCCATCTGCATATTTCCAGATAACTGCCCTTCCAAGTTTTAAGGACATGATAGTACACTGTAGCAACGCCTGTTGTGTCAGGCGGTGAGGGGATAGCATGCGCCATTAATGCGGAGGCGTGGCGCCCGTCAGTACATTTAATACCGTGGCAGAGTACTGTATTGTCTCGATCTCGAAGGTCGACCTAGTCGACCTTGCGCTGTTCTGATCATGGAGCGTCGTCAAATGAATGGTCGATTGAGGTCGATTATGTATATTGGCCTCGGGTGCCAGATTGGGCCTAGTGCTGCGTCTCTAGACCAACTTGGTCTGGGCCTAAGTATTTGGGCCATCCCATATCAGAATCATATGATAAGTAATAAAAAAAAGGTGCTCTGATAATTGATCTTATATAATCAACATATGTTTCAGTAGTAAGAGAAAAATAGTAATGTGAACGGCATTTGTTTAATTAACTTTTTATATATAATTGTTTATATTATAGAAATATGCAAGGATAAATAATTATTAAAATTTAGATTCCAAATACACAAATTATGGGAATTAATACGGCGATATTACTTAAAAGAAGATAAGTGAATCTTCACCAAGAAACTAAAAATATTGTCTTGTAATGAAAAAATTCAAAATTAACAAAATTAATAATTGATTTACTTTGATTAATTAACATATCTTGACCTTTTATCATGACTCCATCTCACGACAAGACTAATGTTCTACTCCCCTTAGCACTCCAAAGTCTCCAGGTGTAGCTTCCGGTGCCGTACAAGACAAATAGATTTACTTTCCTGGTGTCAAGTTTAATTTCTACAACATTTCTTGCGAACAAAACTGGGCCCATTATAGAAAATCACAAAAAATAGGACCGTTCAAATGATTATTTTAGTAAATGAGGAACGAAATTATTGAGGATATAATATAGAATCATAACAATTAAAAAAAATAATTAAAAAAGTACTTTCTTCGTCAAAAAATACTATTAATATCTAAACTTGCTTGCGTGGGTTTGCTCCTGTTGAGTTGGGCACTTTCTGATGTTGAAACGCTACAAGCTCTAATACTAACATGTTGACAGTATTTTCTAACGAATGAAATTCTCTTTCTTTTCAATTTTTTTAATACGTGATACAACTCAAGTTCCAAGGTCATGACCTTGACCTGAATTATCAAAATTTACCTTACCTTTGACCTCGATCTCAATCCGGATCCGCACAAGTCTATTTAAATCTCCGACCTAACCATAAGAGCATGCGTTAGGCTAGTTGAGATTACTCTTAGCTAAAGTCTTTTGATACCTAAGTTTGTGAGATGCAGAAGTCAGCAAATGAGCTCAATGTAAGGAGAACAACTTAAAATGGGCGCGGATGATTATTGCTTGACCTGACACTGTGTGATTCCTTCCTTTTATAGGTGATAAACTGTCTTTATTGTACGGATCAAGGTGGCGTATTGCTGTACGTTAGATCATTTATTGATGAATGGCTTGGATTTCAGATCATAACCCGTACCATATTGGGTTCATCTGGTTTGTGACCCAACCCAGATAAAAAGACGCAGACTCTAACCTGTTTGGACAACTTAATTAAAGTTTGGGGGCAAAAGATCTTTCCACCTATCATTATTAATTATTAACATCAATACGGCTCTACATTACTATATCTAACAATTACGGTCCTCATTTGCCATATGACCATTTGAATGATCATATTTTTGCAATTTTCCCCCAAAATTATTTCTGCAGCCGAAATTGAGTTCTGCCCACAAAACAAGACAAAAGCAAAAAATCCTAACCAATTCAAATCGCTACCACGTCCGGAGCTGCCTAAGCATATATGCTTCTTGTTCCAACTATTGCAACACTAAGAATAACACATTTCACAAGAAATTCCATACCTATTACATGCTATTTCAAGATGCTAATAAATTCAGATAGGACATTCTTTTTTTCATAATGTGCTCGAAGATTTTTTTCCAACTTGTCAAATTGTGATGGTACGAGTTGAATGGGACTTAGCTCAAATTCTTCGCAAATACAGAACTATTTTTTGAATTGAGTTCACATTAAAGGACTATTTTATTCGAACAAATAACTACCAATGATTTGGTAAGTGAAAAATGAAATTTAACGTAAAGTAAGCCTATTGGTTTTCGCTAACTAATTTTTCAAATTTTAGAAATGATGTAAATGAAAAATGAAAAAAAGAATGAAACCAAACGGGGCGTAATTAAAGGGGGGTTGTCATAAGGCATGTTCAATGCAATTAAATTTTTTGAGTTAATACAGGTTCCACTCAACTTTGAGAGGCGCGAGATTAGGGGGTGCCAAATTTAGATATATTTATTATACCCACATACTAATTAAACAAATTCATTATAAGAATCTATAATCAAGTTATAGGATTAGATAAATAATTAAGGGCTAGTTTGGTTGGGATGATAAGGTGGGATATTGATGAGGGTTTGATTCGTCAGATATGGGTCCAACTACGAATTTGGGTGAGACTCGACCTAGGTGGTCGGGATCCTTGTTTAGGTGGGACGAATCCTGCAATCACAGCAAACGTTAGGCTAGCTGAGGAGCCCTTGGCTTAGGCCCTCCGACGCTCAAGTCAGTAACGATCGACTAGAAATATCGAGCAGTGGAGTAAGGGCTTTTAGTGTATATGAGTGCGTACCTCTAGAAGGCTGGGGTGAGGGTATTTATATCCTTCTCCCTTCGAGGAAATGTCTGGGATGCCCCTGGTACACCCAGGGACCCTTAGCCTTGGGCCAGGGGTAATTAGTCATTTCCCAGCCTGACATATCTCTAGCTAACAGCCCTTCCAAGTTTCAAGGACATGATAGTACACTGTAGCGGCGCTTGCTGTCTCAGGCGGTGAGGGGGATGGCATGCGCCATTAATGCGGAAGCATGATGCCCATCAGTGCATTTAATGCGGTGGCAGAGTACTGTACTATCTCAACCTCACTATAGGCGACTGAGGTCGATGAGGCACATGGGCCTTAGGCGCCTGACTGGGCCTGGCGCTGCGTTTCGGGGCTGACCTGGTCGACTGAAGTCGATGAGGTATATGGACCTCAGGCGCCTGACTGGGCCTCCTTGGTTTGGGCCTAGGCACTTGGGCCATCCCATATCATGAGTCCCCCCACTTCGCAAGGCTCCGAGGATTCGACGAGAAGCGTTGGGAAGTAGCAAAATCGGTATTAGTGATAATCGACCAGGGTTTTTGAAAATTGACCAAGGTTCGGTGCATTTATTTAGCGATTACATCGTGGAGCGCGTGGGGTGGCGTAGTAGTTACAGACATTATTGCAGACGCTTGGTTTGCCACGCTTCTTCCTCTATAAATACCCACGGTAAAACTGGCCATTTTTACTTTTACTACATTGGCTTCTGGTCGAGCGCTTATCCAAACATCTTCGCTTCCAAGACTTTCTGAGTTTAGTCCTTGCATTCAGTAAGTGTTCTTCTACTTCTATTTCCTGTCCTCTAACTTTCTTTGAAAATCATGCTGGGCTTGTGTAGTTCTGAGGGTAGTCAGGGGGGGGGGACAGTGGGGCCACCCAGTCCGATAGACGTAGTTCTCTAGCGACGATTCCAGTTCCAGCAGCTTGAGCAACAATCACGGAGGGGAGGATGCTGGGCCAAGCCAGATTCCCCCATCGCGAGGTCGATTGTTTACCCCAATCCATTATAGTGAAATCATATCTACCATTAACCCTGGGGACTTGAGGCGTCTTAGAGAGTTGTATCACATCCCTCCCGAATATCAACTTTTGACCCCTGGACCACCTGGTCAAATGCATCGCGCTCCTGCTGGCTGTATAACTATTTTCGAGGACGCGTTTAAATGTGGTCTTAGGTTTTCCCTGAGTGATAGTATGGTTGGTCTGCTCAGGAGTCTTCAAGTATATATAACACAACTTCTGCCCAACTGCTTTTCTACCCTTTGTAGTTTTATAGTTTTTATGCGTTTGTTTAATCAATCTGCCAGTTTTGAAAAAATTTCCAACCTTTTTCATCTTCCCATGTCCCGCAAGTCAGGTAGCGCCGACAAGTCAGGGTTCTACTACCTCACTGCTAGGCCCCGCCGCAAATTCCTCGTAGCTCCCTCTTCTTCGTATGGGCAAGAGTGGAAAGGCGATATCTGTTTGTTTGAGTGGAGGGGGTTTCAATATTCCCCAGGGTTGGTGGAGGGGGCACGTCGATATACCAGGGAATCTTACTCCGACCTAGCCGAACACAATTGTGTGGGACCTAATCGAGTTTGGCTCAATGGAGGCCTCTGTTTTCATCGAGGAGAAGCATTTAGTGTTGGCTAGACTGTCACCGGCCCCATTAGATTTTCCTACGCATTATCAAATAGGTAGAGAGTCTGTCTTGCGATTTATTATCTTTTATGTCGTGCATGATTCTTTATTTCTGACCGTTGTTAATTTGATGTTTGGTAGATCGCGCAGCCATCATGAACAGATCAAGAGCAGAAGCGCTGGTTCGAGCAGAAAAGAATCAGCAGCGGCGACAGGGGACTGCCGCTCGTCGAGCAGCTGTTGCAGTCGAGGAGCCAAGTCGGGTGGCCGCGGAGCCTACTCCATCACCTGGTCGCCCACTGGAGATCGTAAGCGACAGCCTCACAGATCGGGGTAAGAGGGCCATGGTCGAGCAGGGAGGTCCTATTCCTAAGAAAGTTGCTGCTGGGAAGGGCAAAGGAAAAGTAGTTGGGTCGGGGCCGCCGACTGGTAACGACCTCTTCGGGGATCGAGGGGACGATGTATTGTTCACCCTACTGAAATTCCCATCTCCTCAATTTGAGGCCGATCCCAGCCTCGTCGTACATAATTCTTTGTGCATGGACACGGCACGGCCAACCAGGGCTGCCCCCTGAAGGTGTTGTTGGCAGGTCAGTTCTTGGCTGACTAGAAAAGGATTATGGGGCTGAGCCAGTTTGCGACCCTTCGAGAGTTAGCCTACCACGCCAACATGGTAGGGTTTTCTATCTTTTATTCCTGTATATTTACACTTCGCTCGAACAGATGATAACTTTTATGTTTCAGGTTGGGCAACTGGGCTACAATTTCAATCGACGATCCGAGCTGGCCCTGGCTGATCGGGAGCAGCTGGAGGCTGGGGGGGACGTTGCTGAAACTTTGAAAGCTCAGCTCGAGTCTTCTCAAATACGGGTTGACGACCTGGAAAAATAGGTCGGCCAGTTGACTAAGGACCTGGAGCAGAAGGATGAGCAGGTGATCCTGGCTATTAAGGAGATGACTAAGATGGATGACCTGGTCAAAAAACTACAGTTGGATTTGCAGTTGGCCTATGATTCCGGTCGATCAGCGGGCCGAAATGCATGTCTGGCGGAGGCCCGGGCTGAGTTCAACCAGATACTGCCGTTGTTACGTCGGGAGGCTGTGCAACAATTCATGGTAAGTGCTGCCTTCCAGGATGCCAGTGTCGTTCTGGCTCTCGATGATGCCCGAAACTCGTTCGAGAAGGCCTTCAAGCAGTTGGAATTTTTGGGCTATACCGTTCGACCTGAGGATCGATTGTGCATGAGCTATTTGTTCGACGAGCAGCTACGACCCTACCCCAAGGAAGAGGGCAATGCCGAGGGGCTGGTCGTTGAGGCCGCAGGGGAGGAGGGTGCGCCGGAGGTCGACCTGACAGAGGAGGAAAAAAGGCAAGCCGAAGTCGATAGGAAGCTGAAGGCTGTCGCTAAGGAGTTTGAGTTTGCCGGCGATCTTACCTTCGAGGTGTCAGAAGGAACAACCGATGCCTTTAGTTATTTCCCAATACCTGAATGGCAATTCTTGCGAGACGCTGCCGGCCCCTCTCGACCAGCCACTGTTGCGGTCCCTATTTCGATAGCTTTGCCTGAGCCAGCGCCATCCGCTGCTCTTGCTCCTGCCCCTGTTGCTCCTGCTGCTGAAGAGTCTAGCCCTGATGCTGAAGAGGTCGGCAGCTCTAGTTAAGCCTGATTCTGTACTGCTGTTACTTTTTTTTAATTTTTATTTGCTGAAGAGATGTATATGCCTCGATGAGGCTTTTAAACGATGGTGGAATTCATGCCTCAATGAGGCTTTTGGAAATGATGAATGATAATTGCTATTTTCCTTTACTCCAATTTCGATGATAACTATTCTTGCTTTGGTGATAAATCGCTTTCGTTGATGTGTATATGTCTTGCAAAGCTTTAACTGGAGTGTTTACTATTCTGCATATTGGAATTTTTGGGTGAATGCTATTGAGTGTGGCAAGTAATTTTCATTCATGTCCTTCGTCGAATGGAGGTTGTGCTTTGTCGAATTAGTTCTTGCCTCTTGTCGAGTGAATTGTAATTAATCCGCTAGCATAGTAGCTAGTCTTTAGGTTTTGAATGATCTTAACGATTGTATAGTCGGTTTATAACCATTGTAATTGTAATTAACAATTGTAATGAACTCGGCGCCTAGGCCTCGACTTCGTGACGTAAAGAGTTGTTATGTCAACTACGGGGTCGACTACTTTATCTTGGCGCATAGGCCTCGACTTGATAGCGTAAAGCCTATTTTGTCGACTACGGGGTCGACTGTTTGGTCTTGGCGCATAGGCCTCGACTTGCCGGCGTAAAGCCTGTTTTGTCGACTACGGGGTCGACTGTTTGGTCTTGGCGCATAGGCCTCGACTTGGCGGCTAAAGCATGTTCTGTCGACTACGGGGTCGATTGTTTGGTCTTGGCGCATAGGCCTCGACTTGACGGCGTGAAGCATGTTCTGTCGACTACGGGGTCGATTGTTTGGTCTTGGTGCATAGGCCTCGACTTGGCGGCGTAAAGCCTGTTCTGTCAACTACGGGGTTGACTGTTTGGTCTTGCCACATAGGCCTCGACTTGGCGACGTAAAGCCTGTTTTGTCGACTACGGGGTCGACTGTTTGGTCTTGGTGCATAGGCCTCGACTTGGCGGCGTAAAGCCTGTTTTGTCGACTACGGGGTCGACTGTTTAGTCTTGCCACATAGGCCTCGACTTGACGGCGTAAAGCCTGTTTTGTCGACTACGGGGTCGACTGTTTGGTCTTGGCGCATAGGCCTCGACTTGGCGGCGTAAAACCTGTTTTGTCAACTACGGGGTCGACTGTTGGGTCTTAGCGCATGGCCTCGACTTGACGGCGTAAAGCTTGTTTTGTCGACTACGGGATCGACTATGTGAGAAAGACTCAGTCTGTTCCATGCGGTTTGAACGTATCATAATTTTATTCTGGCGGGGGGATACAAAGGTCGTCGATGATCCGTTACACAAATTTTTTTTTTCAGGTTTACTGCATTCCAAGGTTGGGGTAGCTCACGGCCTGATGCATCGGCTAGTCGGTAGGCATTGTATTTTGACACCTTAACCACTGAATACGGTCCCTCCCACTTTAGGTCGAGTTTACCTACGTTTTTAGACACTTCAACTTTCTTGAGAACGAGGTCGCCAACCTTGAAGCTCCGGGGTCGCACTGTTTTGTTATAGCGCTCCGCCATCTTAGAGCGATATCGCTGCATTGTGTTGTAAGCTGCATGGCGCTGTTCATCGACAGTGACTAGATCCAGTGTCCTCTCCATTACGTTTGTTATCGAGTTATAGTGGATCACCCTCGTTATGTGTTGGATCAATTCTGACAGAATTACTACCTCGGATATATAGACTAGGCTGTACGGGCTGTGGTTTGTGGCTGTTCAAGGTGTCGTTCTATAAGACCAAAGCACACCTGGGAGGTCATCTGCCCAATGTCCCCGCTATTCGAATCTTGAGGTGGTCGAGGACGGTTCTGTTGGTGACCTCGGTTTGTCGATTAGCCTGCGGGTTTCCCACCGAAGTGAAGTGTTGGGTGATCCCCAAGGTCTCGCACCACTGCCTCGTGTTTTTGCTTTGAAATTGGGTTCCGTTATTCGAGATTAAGACCTTAGGCAATCCAAATCGACATATTATATTCATCCAAATGAAACTTTTGATGGCCGCGTCAGTGATCTTCAGGACTGCTTCGGCTTCCATCCATTTAGTAAAGTACTCGACGGCCACTATGATGAACTTACGCTGGCCCGACATCTTCGGGAGCGATCCCACTATGTCGATCCCCCACTGGTCGAATGGCTAGGTGATCTGGACGTTGATCATCGGTGCGGCCAGCTGGTGCTGAATGCTCGAGTGGATCTGGCATGATGGGCATTTTCTAGTGAAGTTAACGCAGTCTCGCAGCAACGTTGGCTAGAAATACCTATAACGGACGACCTTGTGTGCCAGGGATCAGCCGCCGGAGTGGTTGCCGCAGATGCTGGCATGTATCTCCTGCAATACCTTGTTTGCTTCATCGGGTTCTAGACATCTCAGTGGAGGTCCTGCTATCGACCTCTGATACAGCTGGCCATGCTCGTCTAGCGCATACTTGGCTGCTAACCCCCTAAGTCTGCAGGCCTTCTTGTCATCGTCGGGTAAGGTACCTTAACTTAGGTAAAGTTTGATTGGCTCCTGCCAAGATAGGGTTGTTTCCTCGATGCATCCGATGAGGCCTTGATCGGTGGCGATGACACAGGGCTTGTCGGCCACCAAAAATGTTATTATTCTTTCTCAAGTACCCTTCGTCGAGCTGGCTAGCTTCGAGAGCGTGTTTGCTCGTTCATTCTCTGATCGGGGGACTTGGCTCAGCGTAAAACTCTTGAACATGTGTTTTAATTGGTTCACTTCTGCCAAATATTGTGCCATTTTGTATTCCTTCGCCTTAAAGTTTCCCTCGACCTGTTCTGCAACCAGCTGGGATTCAGTGAACGCCGCAAGCTGCTCGACGCCGCGAGTAATGGCCATACGCATCCCTACAATGAGAGCCTCATATTCTGCTTTGTTATTGGTGACCGGGAAGTCGAGTTTCACCGCAAAATCATACTCCTCGGCCAGTGGGGATTGGAGGGATATACCTATCCCGCCTCCAGATGAGGTTGCGAACCCATCGACGTGCAAGGTCCATATAGAGATGTTTTTGACATTCTGCATCGGTAAGTTGAGCTGTTCGACAATGAAGTCGGCCAGTACCTATGCCTTAATGGCAGTCCGCAGTTGGAATGTGATGTCAAATTCCCCAAGCTCGATGGCCCATTTGGTGAGCCGACCCGAAGTGTCTGGTTTTGACATAACCTGCTTTAGCGGCTGATTCGTCAATACCCAGATTGTGTGGGATTGGAAGTAAGGCCGTAGCTTCATGGCCGACGTGACAAGGGCTAGAGAAAATTTCTCGATCTCCAAATAATTGAGCTTGGGCCCCTGTAGAGCCTTGTTGCAATAATATACCGGACAGGGGGGTTTTTCCTCTTGTCGACGTCAGCACCAAACTGATCGAGGTCGAGGATACTGCTAAGTACAGCTGTAGCACTTCTCCTAATTCGGGTTTGGCAAGCATAGGCGGCGAAGCCAGGTATTGCTTGAGTTCTAGCAAAGCTTGATCGCAC
Organism: Jacaranda mimosifolia; assembly: GCA_018894105.1. NCBI lineage: Eukaryota > Viridiplantae > Streptophyta > Magnoliopsida > Lamiales > Bignoniaceae > Jacaranda > Jacaranda mimosifolia. The sequence goes on along the minus strand of CM032131.1, from coordinate 26,221,135 downwards.
TGTTGATCCCATTGGAATCCAGACTTTTTTCGTTCCTGAGGATTTTGAAGAAAGGTAGGCTCTTGTCAGCCAGTCGGGCTATGAATCTGCCCAGGGCTATAACTCTGCCGACCAGACTCTGGACTTCACGAACTGTGCGAGGTGGAGTGATGTCCAGAATTGCTTGGATCTTCTGCGGGCTGGCCTCGATCCCTCTCTGACTGACCATATAACCGAGGAATTTTCCCCCTCGAACACCAAATGTGCACTTGCTAGGGTTGAGCTTCATGCCAAAAGCTCTCAATATGGCAAAGGTGTGGCTGAGGTCGACCAGATGGTCCTCTGCCTTTTCGGTTTTTACAATCATATCGTCCACATAAACTTCCATCGACTTCCTGATTTCATTTTTGAACATGAAATTGACTAATCTCTGGTATGTCGCCCCTGCATTTTTAAGTCCAAAGGGCATAACTAGGAAGCAATATACTCCGTTGGGGACGACAAAAGAGGTCTTATCCCTGTCCTCGGGTGCCATAAATATTTGGTAATAGCCTTGGAATGCATCTATCATGCTAAGCAACTCATAACTAGCAGTAGAATCGACTAATAAATCTATACGAGGCAAGGGGTAAGGATCCTTAGGGCAAGCTTTATTTAAATCAGTAAAGTTATTACACATTCTCCATTTTCCCTCATTCTTGGGGACAAGTACAACATTACAAAGCCAAGAGGGGTACTGGATTTCTACAATATATCCTGCTTCCAAAAGCTTGCTGACCTCCTCCTCGATGATCTGGGTCCTCTCAGCATTGAAAGTTCTTTTCTTCTATCGCACTAGTTTGTGGGCTGGGTCCACATTGAGTCGATGGACAATGATGTTGGGGTTGATGCCCTGAAGGTCCGCAACTTTCCACGCAAAAACATCAATGTTGCGCCGGAGGAAATCAACCATAAGGCATTCCAATCAATCCCCCAGATCACTTCCAATCCTGGTGGTTTTGTCAGGGTTCCCAGGCTCGAGCTCGATTATTTTGAATTCTCCGACAGGCTCGACCCTGGTGTCTTCCAGCTTCCTCTTCTTTGATGAAGGTACCTCATCGAGTTTCGCTACTGGGGCGTCCCCAGAGGGCTTCAATTCAGGCCGCTTCTTCTGCTCGTTGGAGTCGACTGAAATGGTGTAACAACGCCAAGCATCCTTGAGATTACATAAAAGTTCACCCACTCCCACTGGTGTCGGGAACTTTATCTTCATGTGGTAAGTGGATGCAATAGTTCTGAAGTCATTGAGGGCTGGTCGACCCATGATGACGTTGTATGCGAATGGGGCGTCGACCACCAGGTAGTTGATCATCAGTGTTCGGCTACGTGGGCCTCGCCCAAATGTGGTGGAAATATTGATGGATCCTTCGGGGATGATCTCAGATCCACCAAATCCGACCAAAGGTGTTCTGACCGGATCAAACTTCAGCTTTCCCAATTTCATTATGTTCAGGTCAGACAAGAATATAATGTTCATAGAGCTTCAATTATCGACTAGTACCTTCCTGACCTCAAAGTTGGCTATTTCAAGGGCGACCGCCATCGGGCAATCTATCTTTCGGTCAACTCCTATGTTCTCCATGTGGTCCAGGTCTAAATCGGTGAAAGAGATTGGTTCAGTATTGGTTGATAGTTGAAAAACTGTCTCGACCTTGGACGGTTTGGTCGAGTCAAGTTGCCTCTGCGTCTGCTTTCTTACATTTCGAGAATCTCTTCTCGTAGGTCCCCCTACGATCATGTCGATGATTCCTCTGATGGACGGGTTGGGTTCCTGGGCAGGTCTCTTCCCCTTGTCTTCTCTCCTTGGGCTAACCGACATTTCTCTTCGGGGAGTCCGATCGGTCTTACCCTCCTCTCTTCTGGCCTGCTCCTCGATGAACTTTTTCAAGTGGCCTTGCCTAATCAGCCTCTCGATTTCATCCTTCAAGTTAAAACACTCCTCAGTGTCGTGCCCTTTCTGTTTATGAAAATGGCAGTACCTCTTCGACTTCTTCATGGCCTCAGTCTCCGTGATTTTCTGGGGCTTCTTAAGCAGGTTGTCATGCTGAATAGCGAACAACACCTCTCTCCTCGGTATGTTGAGTGGAGTGTAGTCATGGAAGTGCTTTATCGGGGAACGGCGCCCCTTTTTGATCTGTCGATCATCTTTCTCCTTGCCTCTCTTTTTATCGACCTCCAGGCCGCCATATTTCATCATGTTCATCTCCTTCTGGGTCAGGTACCTCTTCGCGAGGTCAAAGAGCTCCTCCATTGACCTGGGCTGATCACGTACCAATGCATTGACACACTCTTTGTGTCTCAAACCCAAGAAAAGTACGTCAATTAAGAACTCAATCCTCGGGCTGTCGATCTTCAGAACTTCTGTGTTGAATCTGGTGAAAAAATCACGAAGGGATTCTCCCTCCACTTGTTTCACAGTATGCAAGTGGGTGTGGGAGAGTTTTGCCTTCCTCTTGCTCGCAAACTGGTGCAGAAACTTATCACACAACTGGTCATAAGAAAAAATGGACGCTGGTTCCAGCTTCACAAACCAATCAAGGGCCACTCCTTGAAACGTGGTCACCAGCATCTTTGTATGGATGTACTCGTTGTGCCCATGCAGCTGCATCATGTGCTCAAACTGCAGCAGGTGCTCGTTTGGGTCTGCGAAGCCATCATACCTCGGGAGTCCGGTTGGGATCTTAGCATCGACGACGATGCGCTCGTTAATGATCTCCTGAATGAACGGCGAATCTCACTCCCTTCGGAACCTCTGTGGCCCGTCTGGATGAAGAGTTCTGTCCACATTCCTCTTTGACATCTCCTCCAGGCGCCTGTTCAGTTGTTGCGCCTGATGGGATACCTCATCCCATTCATGCTGATCCGCCTGAGATGCATTTCTGTCTGGTCTGAATTTGGAGCGTTCGACCCTATCGCGCTGCGGGGCTCGAAGGGGCCGAATATCATGGTCAATAGAATCTGCTACCTCCTCCCTTGGCAGGGGGTAGGCCGCTTCCCTAGGAAAACGACCCGAGCTCAGTTCCCTCCTTAACTGGTGCCTTCGCCACTCCGATCGTTGGGAGTGCTCTTCTGGTCGCACCCTCTCTGGGGCCGCAGGCTGGGGTGTGGCACTGACCGCCAGTTCCGGCTGCACGGCATGTATGTTTAATGCGGCCGAGAGTTGGGCCAAAATTTGTGCAGAAATCTGCTCACTGATGAGCTGCATTAACTGGGGCATCGTTAATGTGACCATGGGCTCGGGCTGAGCGCTGGATCCTTGGGCATTCGGCTCTAGGTTCTGTCGAAGGGGAGGGGAGCTGGACCTCCTGTTTTCTTCTCGCCCAGATGGAGCTCGCCTAGTGTTTACCATTTTCGATAAAGGATTCAAGTGTTTCCCACAGACGACGCCCAATGATGAGGGTTCGATTCGTCAAATATGGGTCCAACTATAAATTTGGGTGAGACTCGACCTGGGTGGTCGGGATCCTTGTTTAGGTGGGACGAATCCTGCAATCACAGAAAACGTTAGGCTAGCCGAGGAGCCCTCGGCTTAGGCCCTCCGACGCTTAAGTCAGTAACGATCGACTAGAAATATCAAGCAGTGGAGTAAGGGCTTTTAGTGTATATGAGTGCGTACCTCTGGAAGGCTGGGGTGAGGGTATTTATATCCTTCTCCCTTCGAGGAAATATCTGGGATGCCCCGGTACACTCAGGGGCCCTTAGCCTTGGGCCAGGGGTAATTAGTCATTGCCCCGCCTAGCATATCTCCAACTAACTGCCCTTTCAGGTTTCAAGAACATAATAGTACACTGTAGCGGCGCCTGCTGTGTTAGGCAGTGAGGGGGATGGCATGCGCCATTAATGCGAAGGCGTGATGCCCGTCAGTGCATTTAATGTAGTGGCAGAGTACTGTACTATCTCGACCTCACTATGGTCGACTGAGGTCGATGAGGCGCATGGGCCTCAAGCGCCTGACTGGGCCTGGAGCTGCGTTTCTAGGCTGACCTGGTCGACTGAAGTCAATGAGGCATATGGGCCTCGGGCGCCTGACTGGGCCTCCTTGGTTTGGGCCTAGGCACCTGGGCCGTCCCATATCAGATATAATATTTTTATTCCATCTTATTATTCGTTTGGTTGGAGTGACACTCAAATCCGCAAGAATATCATAAATCAGTATTTATATGTGCAATTTCCATAGTAAATTAACATGCTACTCCCCATAAGTTTATTTATCATTCTAGTCAAACTATACCGTATGGTAAAAAAAATAACACAAATTATTATATTATAAATAATCATGGATAAATTAAAAATCAACCAAACTAGCCCTAAGAACAATACACATCACTTTCATAAACAAGAAAAAACAATTACTTTAATGTCTACATTTGAAAATGAATAATCAGAAAATGAAAACTTCAATCTTATCATCAAACCACAACCCCCAACTTGCAATTTTCAAAACATTTTGGCTTAGCACGAAGATATGATTGAATAATGGGAAAAGACTACTTTGCTCTTGCTATTAGAATTTTAAATCTCTACACCCTACCAATCTGTGTGCTCCTTTCTTTATTTTTTATTTTTTATTTTTTTAATGAACCCAGTCTAATTTTATCGAAATTTTAGTTCTGACCCATATTTTGTGCAATTAATTCATGATGCACATATTATATCAATATATTGGATGTGAAGAGACCTCCATGCTAGCTTACTAGTATAAATTCCAATTACATTAATATAATAAAGATACGCTTTCTCGTTAATTTGATATACATTTAGCTCTTTTGCATTTATTTTCTGAAGGCATTTTCATTTTCTGGTAAAAAGAAATAGTAAAAAGTTAGTTATAAAAATATTTTTGAAAATGAAGTATTATTTGGATGTTTTGTTTAAAATATAATGATTATGTAGGATTAAAAATGAATTGAATTTGAAAAATATAGTGTTTTGCATTAAAAATTGTGTAAATGTGAGTAGGAGAAAATGAAAAGTGAAAATGGAAAGAGAATATAAGAGTTTGTATGGAAAAATATTTTAAGAATGAAAATGTCTGTGAAAATGGAACAGAAATTGATGGCTCTCTATTTCATTTTCAGCAGAAAATGAAAATACATCCCGAAAACAAAAACAAAGGCCATTTCTGAATGAATTTTTTTCATCTTTTGAACTCTATCACTTCAAAATTAAAAATGATTCTACTTGTATTTTTTATTTCAAATAAAAAAATCAATATTCAATTATATTGAGTAAAATCAAATAATTTGATTTAGCAAATTCTCAAATAAATAAAATCCCAAAAAAGAAACTTGTTAAACACCTCCAAATTTCTCAAAATACTTTATTTTGGCTCAACGCTACACCCCAAATCTTAGTGTAAAAGTATATTTGACTAAATTTATGTAAAAATCTTATAAATTTTTATATCTAATCAAATGTTATATTTTATTTTTAAAATAAGTTATTAAAATATATAAATAAAATGAAATTTTAAATCTTATAAAATATTTTGTAAAATTTGTCAAGCAACCTCTAAACTCATCGCCTCGTGAAATAGCACGAGTGGTCACGTGCTTCCACACTCCATCATGCGCTAACATACATTCAGATTTCAGTATCATACCGAAAGCAAAGTTGGGACAGCCAAGGGGAGGAAGCAGCATTATTGATATTCGAAAGAAACCACAACGTCAAACCGACCGCTTGTCCTACGGCCGGGCCCCAACGATACCGACAGCGATCCAGGAGAAAGGACTATTTTATTCGAACAAATATCTACTAATAATTTGGTAAGTGAAAAATGAAATTTAACGTAAAGTAAGCCTATTTGGTTTTTACTAATTAATTTTTCAAATTTTAAAAATGATGAAAATAAAAATTAAAAATAAGAATGAAATCAAACGGGGCGTAATTAAAGGGTTGTCATAAGGCATGTTCAATGCAATTAAAAATTTTGAGTTAATATAGGTTCCACTCAACTTTGAGAGGCGCGAGATTAGGGGGTGCCAAATTTAGATATATTTATTATACCCACATACTAATTAAACAAATTTATTATAAGAATCTACAATCAAGTTATAGGATTAGATAAATAAATAAGGGCTAGTTTGGTTGGGATGATAAGGTGGAATATAATATTTCTATTTCATCTTATTATTCGTTTGGTTGGAGTGACACTAAGATCCGCAAGAATATCATAAATCAGTATTTATATGTGCAATTTTCATAGTAAATTAACATGCTACTCCCCATAAGTTTATTTATCATTCTAGTCAAACTATACCGTAATGATAAAAAAATAACACAAATTATTATATAATAAATAATCATGGATAAATTAAAAATCAACCAAACTAGCCCTAAGAATAATACACATCACTTTCATAAACAAGAAAAAACAATTATTTTAATGTCTACATTTGAAAATGAATAATCAGAAAATGAAAACTTCAATCTTATCATCAAACCACAACCCCAACTTGCAATTTTCAAAACATTTTGGCTTAGCACGAAGATATGATTGAATAATGGGAAAAGACTACTTTGCTCTTGCTATTAGAATTTTAAATCTCTACACCCTACCAATCTGTGTGCTCCTTTCTTTATTTTTTATTTTTTATCGAAATTTTAGTTCTGAACCATATTTCGTGCATATATAACTATCTAAATATATGCTTACATATATAACTAAATTTCAATACATCTACAATTCTGCGTAGTGACATGAGAAGCAGAATGTACCTGCAGGGCCAACCTCTAAGTTTAGTCTCCCTATGTTTGATAGTTTTCTCGCTAGCAGTTGCCAATGGGAACTACTACATTGGAGTGGGGAGCTACGACATGACGGGTCCAGCAGCCGGAGTGAACATGATGGGATATGTTAATATGGAACAGGTGACGGGAGGCGTGCATTTCCGCCTGAGGGCGAGGGCGTTCATCGTGGCGGAGAGCAAAGAAGGCCGCGCTAGGATTGCGTTTGTTAACCTTGATGCAGGGATGGCTTCCCAACTTGTCACTATTAAGGTGCTGGAGAGACTAAAATCAAGGTACGATTCAAGGGTGGCTCTACCTTTAATCAAGAAAGACGATCGCCTTAACTCTCCAAAATTTGTAGGCCTTCTAGATATTTTTCTCTTTTATTCTTTAGGGTCTTATTTGTTTGGCTTGATTAGGTGTGATACATACCTAATCAAACCTCTTTTAATATTTATTTCAATTAATAAAAACCCTTGATAAATTCTAAACCCTACATTATTTATTGTTGCTTTTAGAAAATGGATCAAGGGGGGAAGACTTGATTATGTGTGATAAGAATTACAAAGATTTAATAGGATTTATTTTTTTATCTTATTTTCAAAACCGTGATCCTAAAAATGGGAAAGAATGAGAAAATTATGAAAAATTTATTAAAAAGTATAAATGATATAATAGTAAATTTATATATTATATTTTAATTTATTTATATATTAATCATACCAACCAAATATAAAATTAAAATATTCTATTCTAATCATTTGCTTATATATCACTTCTAATCACATCATTCCAAACAAACAAGTCCTAGGCGTAAAAAAGAAAATAATAAGACTCTTTCTTAACATTTTAGGCCCAAAAAGAGATAATATATATATATATATATATATATATGTATATAAGGCTTTTAATTTAGAAGCCTTATACATATGTTTTTTCGTACAAAATTAGGTATAAGAAAAAGTATAAGGCTTTTAGTTTGAAAATTCTATTATTTAAAGTGACCGTAATTAATTAATTAGTTATAATTAATCGTGAAAAATATAAATTTAAATGTCATTACTTTTGATTTTCCTATCTTCTCTATCTTTTTAAATTCTTAATATTTTTCTTACATAAACCATAACTACTTTTTTCTCAATAATAATCACTAAATAACTTCCTTCTCCAATGATAAATCAGTAGATAATGTTCCAATATCAATCACTAAATATATAACAATAAGTTCAATTCACTTTCATTATAAATCAAGGTTTTATTTTCTAAATTTCTTTATTTTCATTTTATTATTTGTGACCTATTCTACTTTCTCTTCTTTTTGAATAACAACACTCCCCCACTCTAAAAAAAAATTAAAAAAAAAATCAGTTGTGTTCTAAAATAGTAAGACCCATGGTGGCTCTACCTTTCAAAATTAAAATTGATAAAATCTTACCTAAGGTCAATAACATCTCAAAAAAGATTAAACGGGTTTATTAGCTCTCATTGAAAAAGAAATGTTAATTAATAAATACGTAATTAATAATTTTACATCCCAAAAATCTAGAAAAAATAAAATATAAATAGTAATATTTTATATGAAATTTCTTTTTATTTGTAAAATACGAATTGCTTACTAATTAAAAAGATGTGTATATTAGAAATTTATTTTTTTTTATAATATTTAATTTTTTGTTAAATATATTGAAGGCCTTATTCATATTTCACCTCAGGCCTCCAATTTTGTTGACACAGCTCTAGTACGATTGATCTTATTAATGTTTAAATTCTTTTTTCCCTTCAACTTGAAGATCGCCTCAGATCGTATTGGTGCATTTAGGCAAACAACCACCATAGTTACAACAAAATAGATGGGTCCGTTTTAAAGATTGCCTTCATAGAGTAATAAAAATAACTTTTTATTCTTTAGAACTATATTTTTACCATCATTTATGATGTGTCTCAATACATAGGCATTGAAAAATAGACGACAATTTACAAGGATAATTAATATTAAATTATCGACTGAAATCATCAAGTTAATGACTATTTTAAGATATGTTTTTGTTTATTTGCCTCTGATTACATAATTTTGTTGTATATAGTAGATAACTTGTTTTGAGTGTACCACACTTTGGTAATTCCCAAAATGTTCTATCTTAATTAAATTTTAGATGGAGGAAATCAAAAGATATTTAAAGTTAAGAGAGATATCAACAAAATACACTTCCTATACCTACTTATCCAAGTAAACTTATGTATTTGTTCATTATCGATGTTTTAATAGATCGGATTTTGTAAAAAATTCCAAGTTATGAAAATAAATTCAATTCATTGATTATGGAATAGTTAATTACTTGAATATATTAATATAATTAATTTTCATTTCTCATAAATAATTCTAACCAAAATTTATTTGGGATACGCGACAAGAATTTATATTTTCAAATTCGAGGGGCTGGTTTGTCTTGCAGAAAATTTCATATTCTCTATGATTAATAACTTGTCTAAAAAGAATAAAGTCGTACAGATAGTAAATTCTCAAAATTTATGATCTATTCATGTGATATTTTCCATTTAATTTTTTGTTAGATATACATGGACATCTTGGTTCAACAAGGTTTAAGTAATCTTACCTTGTCTTGATTTGAAGGTATGGAGACTTGTACAACGAAGATAATGTTGCAATAAGCGGAACTCACACTCATGCTGGTCCGGGGGGCTATTTACAATACATGGCTTACTCGGTAACTTCCCTTGGTTTCGTCCCACAATCTTTCGATGCCCTTGTGACCGCAATCGAGCTTAGCATCGCCCAGGCTCATGATAATCTCAAGCCTGGGTCTATTTTTATCAACACAGGTGAAAAATAAGAAATAACAAAGTACTAGATTAATATTTTGTCGATTAGAAATCTATAGCCATTTCAGCACTTTCTTGAAATCTAAAAATTGTTAATATGATTGCAGGGGACCTAAAGAATGCAGGAATAAACAGGAGTCCAAGCGCGTACCTATTCAACCCTCCTGAGGAAAGGGCTAAATATCCAACCAATGTTGATACATTAATGACCCTTTTGAAATTTGTGGATGAAAACAGTGGGAAAAGCATTGGTGCATTCAGCTGGTTTGCTACGCATGGGACCTCCATGAGCCGATACAACAAGCTCATTAGCGGCGACAACAAAGGAGCTGCAGCTAGGTTCTTTGAGGACTGGTTTGCTGCCGGAAATAATAGTACTTTTTCCCCTTCTAGCTATAGAAGACTGAAGCCTTCACGTAAGTTGCTGCATGTCTAAGATAGTCGTTTTAAAGTGGGGACATATATATGAACTAATAGAGGTGTTATCGTTTATGGTGAAATTTTTAAAGGTGCATTGTTGAAGCAAGCATCAAGAATTAAGGCCACAGGAGGGCAGGAATGCTCCAAAACAGCTAGCCAGAACTCTAAAGTAAGGAAGAATGGTGGGTCGCGATTTGTGGGGGCATTTTGTCAATCAAATGTTGGAGATGTAAGCCCTAATGTGCTTGGAGCATTTTGTTTAGACAGTGGAAAGCCCTGTGACTTCAACCACTCCTCATGCCATGGCAATGCCCAGCTTTGTGTTGGCCGTGGTCCAGGGTACTATAATATCATCATTTCTTTTTCCCCTTTTCTTTGTTTGTTTGGTGAAAAGAAATCCTCCATATTTAATGTTTTTCAATAGTATTTGTATATGAACTTCTGTTTACAGATATCCTGATGAAATTTTGAGCACTAAGATCATTGGCGAGAGGCAATTTCAGAAAGCTGTTGATTTATTTACTTCTGCTGAAGAGGAAATCACTGGAAATATTGATTACCGGCTGGCGTATCTGAATTTTACAGATATAGAAGTTGTGTTAGATGGAAACCAGGTAGTGAAAACGTGCCCTGCTGCCCTGGGGCCGGGTTTTGCCGCAGGGACTACTGATGGGCAAGGCGTTTTTGGTTTTCAGCAAGGTGATAATAAGGTCAGAGTGGAGTTTCTTGTGATCAACCTGAGCTTTCAGATTCATTCTACTGATCCATTAGTTTTTGTTTCACACTATATTTATATGCCTATTTCTTTCATTTGTCTTTCTGCAGATCAATGAATATTGGAAGAAAGTGAGGAATTCGATCCAAAAACCTAGCAAATACCAAGTCGACTGTCAAAAACCAAAGACTGTTCTGCTAGACACTGGGGAAATGTTTTGGCCATATGCTTGGGCGGTAATCTTGTTTATCTAAAAACACGTTTTCAAATTGCAGCAGTTCTTTTTACATATTTACTTCAAATTCTCAACTCTGCAGCCTGCAATTCTTCCGATCCAAATACTCAGGTTGGGGAAATTGATCATACTATCTGTACCAGGAGGTTTGTCTATCTTCTATCATGATTTCTTTTATCACTTTGGTTTTGTCTTTGGTGAATTCTAGGATTTTACTTATGGCTTTATTCTAATCTTGTCTTAGTTTTGGCTTCATATCATAAGTTTTTCTGACATAAGTGTACATATTGTGTAACTTGCAGAATTTACAACTATGGCTGGCAGAAGATTAAGGGAGGCAGTTAAAGAAACGTTGATTAGCTATGGGAACGGGGAATTCAATAATGACACACATGTCGTTATAGCAGGACTGACAAACACTTACTCACAATATATTGCTACTTTTGAAGAATACAAGCAGCAGCGTTATGAGGTAAGGAAATCTTGAAACCGTATACAATCATTAGTGTGTATAAAGTCTCTGTGACCTTTTACTCCCTTTTGTTTGTCTTGTTTAAAATTCTATTTAGATTCTTTAGTCTGATGCACTTATCAAGACTATACAGAATCCCACTGATGCAAAATTGGACTCATGCAGGCTGCATCCACACTCTATGGACCTCACACACTATCCGCCTACATCCAAGAATTCAAGAAGTTAGCACAAGCATTGGCAAGAGGAGATAAAAACGTCGGAAAAGGCCCATCGCCTCCTGATCTCTCCTCCGTCCAACTTAGCCTCTTAGCAGACCCGTCCGGGGATTCTCCTCCACCAAAGGTAAAATTTGGGGATATTAAGCACAACGTGAAAAGTGTCCCTTTTAAAGTGAGAGATAGGGTAAACGCAATGTTTTGGAGTGCAAGTCCAAGGTACGATTTACTGACAGAAGGCACATTTGCTGTGGTTGAGATGCTGCAAGGGGGTAATTGGATACCTGCATATGATGATGATGATTTCTGCCTTTATTTCAAGTGGGATGGTCCATTTGATAGTATTTCTGGTCCTTATGGCCTTGCAACAGTTGAGTGGGAAGTGCCGCAGGGGGCAACCGCTGGGATTTATCGCTTGAGGCATTATGGGTCATTTAAGACAACAAAAGACTCCCCCACCAAGTATTTTACAGGGGCATCTAGTGGATTCACTGTGGAATAACTTATCATGTAACTAATAGATATTAGCATCTTGTTTTGGCAGAGCAGAAATAAATACTCAAGACAAAGTACATGTGAAAACAGCTTTGTCTGTTTCATTTTATACAGCGTCCAAAGCCAAGAAATATGCAGTATATAAAAAGTACTACACTGTGATGGAAAATGAGGAGACAACGGAGGTCTTTCAATTACCCTTTGCATGTAACTTATTTGCAAGAATTGGAATCAGTTCGTGGTGTTCTTTTTGATAATTGTTAAAAATTCCAATAATTGAAACTAACTTGCATAGCTAGTCATAAGTTTCTCACCAAGTGCCAAGAACCCTAACACCTAGACTAGGTCCCCAAGTAATTCAGATTGGGTCGTTTCTTAGGATTTCGGACTTAACTTGTACAAATGTCGGGTGCCAATAATTTGTCCACACGAACATACACATTAAGTTAGCCATGGTGGTCTTCAACTAATGCTCTCTTGTATGCAATTTAGAATATGAAAATGATCCAAACTAAAAAAAGATAATTGAAAACTAGAAAATAGAAGTAACAATGATCTTATTATCCAAGTTACTTTTTACTATAGACAACTTTTAGTATTTATAGCAGGTTAAGTGGAATGTACTATACAGTGCCACATTGATCTCTTATCATAGTTGAATGTAAATGAGATTTACACGCCCCCCCCCCCCTCCCCTACTTTTGAGTCCCAACTCAGATTGAATTAGATTAATCCATTTTTATTTTTATTTTTTTGTAATGGCGGGCATATTGGTGTAAACACGATCACCGAGAGACAACTAGGCCTCCCAAGATAATAAAAATATGCAAAATTTCTTTCAGTTGGACTAGAATTGACCTTCAAATGTAAAAGATTTTGTTAGGGCCCGTTTGGATTCATTTCCAAACCCCATTTTTATAATCATTAAATTTGATTTAATGTATTATATAATATTCAATATAGTATGATTATTATATATTAAATACATAGTATATATATAAAGTAGTTGCTATTTGTCATGGTGGAATTTTGACTATGTAAATATTAAAGTAGTAGTTATTTTGAAGAACTGTTTTGACTATTTGTCATGTTGTCAAGAGGGACAACCTTACTATCAATTCGGGTGGATTGAGTGGGTTCGAGTTGGATTGATGTATGGGTATAACATAAAAATACCAAACTCAAACTCAACACAACCCGATGTTAGACCCAAAATGTTCAACTCTAACTTGACCCACAAAAGATCATGTCAGGTTTGGGTTGATTTGGTTTTTAATCAGGTCACCCAACAACCTAAAAAATCTGACTCAATCCAACCTGATAAAATTGAACCAACCTAATTTATTTATTTTATTTTTCATATTTATAAATTCCCATATTATAATTGAGTAGAAGTTTAATCTACAATAAAATCTAGAATTTGGCATAATTATTAAGGTCTAAGAAATATAATAACTTTAAAACTTGTCATATCCACGAGTACTCCGAATGCAAAAAAATAACAAATCATTGTTCAGTAATTGAATTTTCAAAATTTTGATTTTTGGATATATATATATATTATTTGAATTTTATTTTAATTAGTCAATTTTTTTCCCGGTGGGTTGGGTCAGGTTTAGTGGGTTATTGGGTCACCAATTTGTTTTTTTAAGGTTATGTGGGTTGACCCGAAATCAACTCAACTTTATTTTTTATTCTCGAGTCATTTTTGGTTCCAACCCAATTTGATCCGAATCCAAAAACATCAAACCCGAACCTGATTTTTTTTAGGTGGATCATTGCCGCATCATCGAGTTAGGTTTGATTTTGACACCCTTGAACCTTAGCTTGTTTCAAAGAACATGTTTCTGTGTTTACAGATTTGAATTCTGGGAATTTATTTATGTGACTTGCTGTGCCAGTTTCATTGTTCTGTGAATCATCCAGTGTATGATGTTTTCAGTTTAACACTCCCAAGTGGTTTCCTCATTTCACCCACATTTTCATTTCTGGTTCATAACTGAATAAAATCATGCTTTTATTTCTTTAATTAGTGGACAACACAATTGTCGTAAATTTTGGGTTGCTTCCAATATTTGAAGATACAAATTAATCGCCGTTTCTTGTGGTGATGCCATTTTTTTTTTCTTTTCAAATTAGTATAATCATTACAATTGATTCATTAATCTAGTATAATATTGAATACAACATAAGTATAAATAAATTACAATTTTTTTTGCTATTTTTGATAGTGATACCTTATTTACTTTCTTTTATTTTTTAAATTATTATAATCATTAAATTTTATTTATTAATGTAATATATAATATTCAACACAACTTATTTATAAATGAATCATACATTAGTCGCCGATTTTTATAGCGACTACTTGTCTATTTTTTTTAAATTTTTTTTATAATCATTAAATTTGATTTAATGTATTATATAATATTCAATACAATGTGTTTATTATATATTAAATGCATAGCATATATGTAAAGTAGTCGCTATTTGTCATGGCGGAATTTTGACTATGTAAATATTAAAGTAGTAGCTATTTTGAATAGCTATTATTTTCTTCAATCATTATTTTCGTGTAAGGATAAATTTATCTTTTGTACTATTTTAAAATCATACCTCTCTGATGGTTTAGATTTTATTAAAATCATTGTATGGTTGAAAAACATCAGGTAGGCATAAATTTTGTTTTAATTGAACTGTAATATTCATAAAAAAAAAAATCACTACTATTATTAATGATTATTATATAAAGAATTATTTTCAACCTAAAAGAGCAATATATTATTCTCTAACTGTGGCATAAATTTTGTTTCAATTAAATTGTAATATTCATAAAAAAATTGCTTCTATTATTAACGATTATTGTGTAAAGAATTATTTTTAATTAAGAGAAATGTAGATGATTTTCGTCTTTACCATAACATGAAAAACAAAGGAATCACTACTCATGAAATGTAGAAACTATTTAAGAATCAAGAGCAATATATATTATTATCTAATTGTGGCATAAATTTTGTTTTAATTAAATTGTAATATTCATTAAAAAAATTGCTACTATTATTAGCGATTATTGTGTAAAGAATTATTTTCAACCTGAAAGAGAAATATATATTATTCTCTAACTGTGGCAGAAATTTTGTTTCAATTAAATTGCAATATTCATAAAAAAAATCACTACTATTATTAGCGATTATTTTGTAAAGAATTATTTTTAATTAAGAGCAATGTAGATTGTTTTGATTTAAAATTGTTTCAATAAAGTCATTTTATCAATCATGTAGAAAAAATGTGCTTTTCCATTTAGCAACTTATGTGCTTTTCCATTTAGCAACTTAAGCAATCTGATTATGTACCCCCAAACATGACGACGACTCTTGTTTAAATGGTGATAAATTAGGAATAAATTTTTTGAATAAAATCATTGTAAAGCCCACACACACACATATATATATGTGTGTGTGTGTGTGTGTGTTAAGCATACATATAAATGTTAACAGTACTGTGAAGAAATTTGAATTATAATTTTTATACAGCTTAATAGTACCGTTAAGCTCAATAGACCGTTCTTGCTTTAATCATCATGTCAATCCATTAGTTTCATTTTCTGTTCCATTCTGCATGCGCCATAGGATGATGCGATTACATTGATGGTGGAAGTATTGGAAAATTGGTTGGTGAACTACCCATATCCAAATTGCTAATTATTGAATCACCAATTTTTTATTACTTTATTATTATTTTATTTTGTTATTATTATTATTATTATTATTATTATTATTATTATTATTATTTATTATATTATATGTATTTATTATTATTTTTATTACTACTAATTTATGATACATTATATATATAGATATATATGAAGTGTGTGTGAACAGTGCATTTGGCGTGTGTGTTTTTGTGCCTTTTTTTTGTGTGTTTTTTGTTGCGAAATGGCATCGTCTTGAAAAAGGAGTGCTTTGTTTTTTTGCACGTTATGCTTTGTTGGTTGTTCTATATTTCATTTTTTGTTGATTTACGTAGTGGGCGCTCGCAATCAGTCGAAGGAATTAGTTTTACTTTATGAACTTTCTTCTTCTTCTTTTTTTTTTTTTTTAATTTATCTGTGTGGTTGGGGCCCGCTCACATGGCTAGGAGGAAAAGATGGCAAGCATTGGTTTTCAGAAAGTAGGTTTTGCTTTCTCTTAATTTTTATTGTTTTTTATTCCCATTTGCTTTTACAAATTTATTATAAATTTAAGAATTTATTTTTATGGTGTAAAATTTTTTACAAATCATTTTGAAAACTAAATTAAATATTTATTTTCCAAACATGATAAAAAATATAGTTCATATTTCATAATTTTTCTTGTTTGGAAATTTATTTAGTTACTAACTTGTTAATTTTTGGTTATTTTTAAAACTAGTTAATTTTGAAATAAATTTTAAAATTTAAATATATTTTAGTTGTATTCAAATTTGGCATGATTAATTTAATTTTAAAATTAAAAACTTATTTTTAATTTCATTATTTCTAAATATAATTTAAAATTAATAGAATTTAAAATATAATTTGTATTTATAAAAGACTTGTTTATTTAAAGTATAATTTAAAATTATATCTAAATATTAATTTGGAAACAAGCATGGAAAACTTAAAATTTATAATTTCCAAATAGTTAATTTTTCATTATTACAATGAA
Organism: Jacaranda mimosifolia; assembly: GCA_018894105.1. NCBI lineage: Eukaryota > Viridiplantae > Streptophyta > Magnoliopsida > Lamiales > Bignoniaceae > Jacaranda > Jacaranda mimosifolia. The sequence continues at coordinate 26,204,304 of CM032131.1, read as the reverse complement.
AACTTTAAAAATAATGAAAATCAAAAATTTAAATATCAATTTATAATGAAAAATTATAAATTTTAAAATTTATTTTCAAATTAACTAATTCTTAGAAATAACAACAAATTTAACAAGTTAATAACTAAATAAATTTCCAAACATGAAAAATTAATTAGTACAAATTTCAAGTTTTCTCATGTTTGGAAAAGAATTATTTAATTTAGTTTTTTCAATACTTTTGAATATTATAAAAAAATATTACCCAATAAATTCTTTAATGTATAATGTTTAAAAAATTGAATATTTATTTCAGTTAATTTAGGAATATTTTACATTTAAATTTATAAAAATTATTGAAAATTTTTATGATAATTTTACCAACTACATTAATTAATATCATTAAATAAAGATAAAAAATTAATTAAAATTAAAAATTAATTGCAAAAATTAATTGAAATTTTATTATTTCTTTGTGTAATCTAAAATTATTAGAATATAAAATATAGTTTAAATTTAGAAATGATTTGTTTGATAAAATATATATATATATATATATATAGAATCTTACTAATGTTTGTTCTGCTATATATGATGATAAATATCTTTTTCTGCTACTAATATATATATATATATATATTTGTGTTGGTACTCCTTTTACTTTTAAACTGATAAATGCGTATATCAGTCTCCAAATTACATCAATAATATATGCATGACTAATAATTTTGGCCATGAAAGTGTTTTGTTATAAAAAAATTTAATAATAAGTGGCAAAGAAAACAAAAAAATAATTTGATTATTCTGCAGATTGAAGAGATATTTTTATGTAAAATTGAAGGCTTTGTTTGGTTATATTTTGAGCGTTTGTTTGCAAGAACAGGTTTTCAAAATTAGATTAGGGAATGTGCCAAGTATTTATTTTTGTTTTGAGAAAATGTGGAAAATAGTTTGTAAAAGAAATTATTTGTTTGGCATGCTTTATGGGAGATAAATTTATTGTAGATGTTAAGTCATTTTTTTTATTAGGATTATGAAGAGAAATTAATTTTATAGTGTGTGTGTGTGTGTGTGTGTATATTTATAGATGGATGATTGATGTATGTATATATGTATTCTTAATAATTGGTATATGATTGTAAGGAAATGATATGTAGATAATTTAATTATTAAATTAAATTGAAATGTTCTTTTAAATTAATCTAATGATATTATGTCATATTTGAAAGAAACTATCTATAAATATAATTTTAAGATAAGGATTGTAAGGAAATGATGTGTAGATAATTTAATTATTAAATTAAATTGAAATGTTCTTTTAAATTAATCTAATTATATTATGTGATATTTGAAAGAAACTATCTATAAATATAATTATAAGATAATCTTATTGTAGTAGAAACTAAAATTATTTATTAGGGATTGTTGAATCATATATTTGCTGAAATGTGACTATTTAGATCATCCGAACATAAGTTTGCAAGCAAAGCAAATACTATTTAATAGGGGACATTATTAACAGCCACTCCCAATAAAATATATATATATATATATAATCTTTTATATTGCTATTTTTGGGCATATAATTTTATGGCTCACCATTTGTGTGACACCCCACTCCGAGTAACCCAAGCCGAGATATCAAAACATTCTAATCAATAATTCTGAACCCAAAGTACAAGCAATAGCCCATAATTAAACTTTTCCAAGCTTATCAGAAATAGCAGTGGATTCCAACTTAAACAAACCTTAAATAATCCTGTAACATACAGTACATAAACTAAATACATGCCACAAAGTCTCAAATTCAACTCATCGGAAGCAGCGGAATTTCAACTTAACAAACTCAATAAACCATTAAGTACGTGCCATAATGCACATTCTTACATAACAAAATATTTACAATCCTTAAGCCATCCACATTAATATGGCATATCACGACATCTCCAATCCATTCTTAGTAATCAGATGATTCCATATATACATTCAACATCTGATCTATTACAAAATATACTTATCCAGCCTAGAGTCCAAATCCTTCAATTAGCCCTATCGAGAGAATCAAGATAAACAGGGGGTGGGTTAGTCCAAAGGACTTAGTGAGGGATAACTGTAAGCATAATAGAAAGAATCTGTTGAGGAAAATCAACTCAAAAGACAGTAAATTAACAGTTAGGCAAAACATAACAAAATACGATTAGGCAGTCAGTAAAAAATCGAACAATCAGAAAAATAATCGAACGATCATATATCAATCCATCAAACAGATCAGACAAATCGATGCAATCTAACAGATCATATCAAAATAATCATATCAGTCCCTTGTTTCTGTCATTCTGAATATAACAACACATCCCGCTTTACAGTTGGGATCAACATAACGACTCGTCCCGAACTTAACAGCTAGGAACAACATATCGGTTCGTCCCGAGCTTAACAGCTGGGATCAACCTAATGGCTCGTCCCGAACTTAACATCTAGGATCAACATAACGGCTTGTCCCGAGCTTAACAGCTGGGGTCAACATATCAAATCATACAGATAATAGACAGACGGATATCAGATCGAACAGATAACAATATGGACAAATAACAGATAATAAATGAGAGTTCTGGGCGCCAGAATTGACAAGAACAAAATCGATATCAAAGATAATCCTCACAGGGATGTTCAAATCAGATAACGGATAACAAATTAGAATTCCAACACATTTCAGATTTCAAACAAATAGAGTACGATACAGAAATAGAAAACCTACACAAGGGCTTATCACATTTAATAGATAGTTAGGAAAGGTGCCAGATTGGCAGAACCTCACCTCCGTATTCTCAGAAAAGCTGTCACTGCCTACTGATCTGTGAGACCCACTTCGTCGTCACCTTACCAAAGGAATAATCCACAATCAAAATTCTTATTCAATCTCGATAACTTTCAATAATTATAATCTTACTATTAACATTATATCGATCCCAAATCATCAACAATAGGTCAATTAGCTTAATAACCATAATTATTGCCATTAGGTCCCAAATTCACAAAATTAGGATTTTCTCATCTAATTAACTCGGTAATTCTCAATATTTCATAAAATATTATAATCCAGGTTGACTAAACTCATACCGGCACATGCATACACTGAATCTTAGTCCATAACATCTCAAATTACCCAATTATCATTTCTTAAGTTTCAATTTCATAAAATCATAAATTAATCACTTAAATAACTCAATTAATCCTTTCTTAACATCCATAAATACATAATTTGGGCCAACTGTGTGATATACTAAACCATGCATGGCCAAAGCATAAAACAACTATATAAATCCTCAAAATACAAGGTTAAGGAATGTAATAGAACATATGCATACACACACACACACACACACATATAAACATCAACCAACTTCTATACTCTCGATCTAATCAATCGGACCTCGGATTCACAAACCAAGATCACCGTCACGATTCTCGCGATGAGCTTGAGAAACTATCCAAGCTCTGCCACCACGGGCCTCCAGCCACTGACGTCTGCCGCCTTGCACCACCACCGAAAAACGCTCAAATCACCACAAAAAGATACCTTTCAGCTCAACTAAACAAACACCCAAATCAATTTTGCTAAACACCACCTAATTGAATTCCAATTTCAACCTTAACTACGCAGCTCCACCACTCGCCGCTGTGTGGTTTTTCTTAATTCCCCCTCCTCCGTCACACCAAACTGAAAACCAAGGGTACCAAAATGCTCCTTGAGCTGAGCATTACAAAGCCCACTACTCACACTTGAGCTTTCGTCGCCAGAATGGGAAACCCATCAACCCCCGTCGAGCCTAAATTTTCAATCTCAAATTTTAGCCGCTACACCAATGGGTTTTGGATGAAAATGGTATGGTTGTGTTCCTTGTGAGGAGAGGATGAAAATGGTACCAAATTTGAAGTGTTTCCATCGCTGGAAAAAGAGAGAAAATCAGTGAAGATGAAAGGAGAAAATGAAGAAGAAATTGGGGAAGAAAAAAAATGGAAGAAAAGAAGAAAGCTAACCCGCAAATATAAAATGTAATTTTTGAAAATTACAATTTCACCCCCAAACCTTTCCTCATCCTTCAATTAGGTCCTCCAAAAAATGGCAAAACTTCAATTCAGCCCCAAGAAATAGATAGTGCATGACTTTGACCCCTTTGACCTAAAGTTGGTTCCATGCAAACCCCCAATACTTTCAAGTTAGTCAAATCAAGTTTTTGAAAATTACAAATTGACCCCAAAACTTTTAAAATCTTTGCAATTAAGTCCTTTTCATTTATTTTCGAGCCCTAAATCCAATTAACCCAAAATCTTGATTTTTTTAAAATAGCAAATTTTAGGGGTGTTACAATTTGTAATTTTGTAATTAAACTATTAACAAAAGGAATGGCAATTTGGGTGGTCGGGTGGGTTAGGGTTGGATTGAAGTAGGAGTATAATATTAATTTTTTCAACCTGAATTCAACCCAACCTGATGATAACCTGAAAGTGCTCAACCCTAACCCAACCTTATTCATATCAGGTTAGGATCAGGTCAACCTAATTTTTAAAATAATTATTTGAATATTTGTCTTTAATTTTTAGAAACTTTTTGGTATTTTTATTTTTAATTTTGTCTATTTTAATTATTAATAAATTAGAATAGAGTAAGAAGTTCTCATTATAACTTCACAAAAGCAATCAAATAATTTTAATTGCACCACATAATCTATCTGCATCATAAAAATATTGAAATCACAAAGTGTTTTACTTTTAAAAATATCATACTTTTCCAAGTTTTACTCACCCACTCTTTTTAATTTTTGGATCTTTTTGTATCAATTAAATTATCTCTTTTAACTTTTTAAAATTAATGCCATTGTTTTTTAACTTTATATTGATTTGGTTAAGCAATACATAAATTAATAAAAATATATCATCAAGCAAATAAGTAAAATAAATATTTTAAATTATCACATAATTTATTATAAAAACTTGCTTAAGTCTTTTGAATCTTTTATAACCTTTCAACAGAAAGAATTATCTATTTATATATACAAAAGCTTGTATTGTATAAGGCCTAAGAAAAACTTTTAGAATAATTCAGTAGTTAAAGCAGTGTTTTGTTAACTGTTTGAAATACAATTTTCATGTCCACTTGATATAAAAATAACCATTATAAGTAATTTTAAATTGTAATAATTCATCCTATGTGGTTGTGAAAATAAATAAGACCAAAAAAATGCCAAAGTAGTTATTTTGAAATTGCTAAAGTTCAAATTTTCAAGCTTCATTTTGTTATTTAATTTATATTTTTACGCTTGATAAAATTTAAATTTTATTGTTTAACTCGGATTGGGTCGAGTTGGTTTGGGTTGTCGTGTGACTCACAATCAAATTTTGAATTGTTTGTGTAAGTTGAAATTCAATCCAATCCAACCCATTTTTTTTGGGTTCTTATTCGTGTCGATCTAGTTGCTCCCGAACCCAAAATGGATCAACTCAAATTCAAATTTTTCGTGTTGAACTCGTGTCATGTTGGAAATTGCCACCCCTATAACAAATAAACAAAACATTGGATACAAAAGCAACTTAACATCAAACTTATTTAAATTTGTGTATTATTAAACTTGATAGTTGTTCGTTTACATATTTTTGCTTACCAATTTTTACTTATAGCTTCTTCTATTGAACTGATTACTTCAAGTTTTAGAATTTCAATAGCATTACTTCATTATTGATAGCTACTTCTACTTTCATGCTACTAGTTTAAAAATCTGTAGTTAATCATATATTCCTAAGTCATTTCTTAGGGTTAATTTTTAAGTAATATTTTTCACTTTTTTCCTATGTGATTTATTTATGTTCTCTTTTATTAATCTTATTTATGTTGTTGTCTTTAATTTATTAACATTTCTTTTTTTATATTTTCTATATATTTGTTTTATATAGGTAAATTATATTGGAAAATCATCAAATTAAATAAAACTTTCATTTAATTTATCTTTCTTTTAATTATTTAACAAATAATTTCATTATAATTTTTTTAAAAGTATGAATTTTATATAATTGATGCATTTAAAAATAGACTTTGATCAGATACTGAACTAAATTATTATTCTTTTAAAAAATAAATTATCAAAGATTACATATGGTATAAACAAATATATTTAATTAGTGAAACGGGCACAATATCGAGTCTTGCGTGGTGCCCTTTTCACTAGTAATATAAAAGCAACAACATATTACAAGCGTGCGTGTTATGTATTTATACCTAATAATAATAATAATATTTTGGAGTCATAATTGGTTGGAGCAACTTGTTTTTCAGTTAACCAAAATGTTAATTACAATAAATACAAAATTTTTAATTTTTTGTTAGTTTTTGTACTTAACTTAAAAACATTCGGTCATAATGTTTTATTTTATGTATAGAATGTAACACTTGTGACTTAATTTGGATTTTTTTTTCCTAATTAAATTACCATACAAGTTTGGGGTGAAAATTTTCAACACGACACGATAATCTAACACGAATTCGACCCAAAAAATTTGGGTTTTGGTTGATTTTATTTTGAGTTAGGGTCCAATAAGGTCAACACGAATAAAAACCCGAAGAAAATGAGTTGGGTTTGATTGAATTTCAGCTTACACAAACAATCCAAAATTTGATTGTGGGTGACACAACAACCCGAACCAACTTAACCCAATCCGAATTAAACAAGTAAAATTTAAATTTTATCATGAGTAAAAATATAAAATAACAAAATAAAGCTTAAAAATTTAAACTTTAGCAATTTCAAAATAACTACTTTGGCATTTTTTGGTCTTATTTATTTTCACAACCATATGGGATGAATTATTACAATTTTAAAAATTATAATAATATTTCTTCACGGTATATATATTTATATGAATTATAATTTTTATCATGTTTGGAAAAGAAATATTTAATTTATTTTTTAAAACACTTTTTAATTTTTAGTTTTCAAAATAATTTGTAAAAAAATTTACACAATAAAAATAAATTCTTTAATTTATAATAATTTTGTAAAAGTAAATGGGAATAGAAAAAAAAATGAAAATTAAAAGAAAGTAAAACTTTACTTGCATAAACCAATTCCTTCTGACCGATTGTGAGGGCCCACTACGTAAACCAACAAAAAATAAAATGCAGAATAACCAGCAAAGCACAAAGTACAAACAAACAAAGCACTCCTTTTTCAAAACGATGCCGTTTCGCAACAAAAAACCAAAAAAATGTAAAAAACACACGCGCCAAATGCACTGTTCACATGCGCTTCATATATATATATATGTATATATATAATGTATATTATTATTATTATAATAATAATAATAATATAAAAACAAAATAATATTTATATAATATAATAAATAGTAGTAATAATAAAATAAAATAATAATAAAGTAATAAAATATTGGTGATTCAAGAGTTAGCAATTTGGATTTGGGTAGTTCACCAACCATTTTTCTAATACTCTCACCATCAATGTAATCGCCTCATCCTATGGCGCACGTAGAATGGAACAAAAAATGACACTAATGGACTAACATGATGAATAAAGCCAGAGCAGTCTATTGAGCATATTAATTGCATAGCTAAAATGGCTGGTGACGTACATTGATTTTGACACAGCGTATCACCATGGATAATAGGGACAAAGGATTCAATATTTCAACGTTTACTATTCCAAATCCATTTCTTTTAAGTATTATTAATAATAAATATACGTCTTATTTCCATTTTCAATTTCCATTTCCATCAATTTCTAAAATTTTAAAAGTTAGTTAGTGGAAATGAATTAAAATTTTCTAAAATTTGAAAAGTTGGTTAGTGGAAATGAGTTGAAAATGAGTTTGTATTTGGATGAAATATTGAAAATATAATGATTATGTTGATTTTAATAGGTTGTAGGTGGAGAGAGATAGAAATAATGGAATAGAGCGAAAAGATATATAGGTTATTGGGAAAAGATATATAGGTTATTGAGAAATGTGTTTTAAAAATAAAAATAAAAATGATGTTGAGTGAAAATTTATGAAAATTTCAAAAATAAATTAGGTATAAATATTGTTTATGTTATCACGAAATAATTCATTTATTGAATAGCATATTAAATTAATTAAATTTACTTATTAATTACATAATGTATTAGTTATATTTAATATTTAATGTATTAATAAAATATTACATTTATTCATTTAGTAAATAACTTAAAATGTTTTGATTTGATATAACAAATAAATTAATCTTCTTCAATAATTATTGCTGATTAAATATTAATCTTCAAACTAATTTTATATTATAATAAAATTTTGATTATAGGGTGACATTTATTAAATAATCTACAAAGATTAATAAATTAATATTGATATGCTTAAATAATCGTTGAGATAATTAATTAAATTTAAGTAAAATTATTTGATTATTTCTAAATAATTTATTTATTAAATATTGTATTAATTAAATAATGAGTTACAATAATTAATAAGTTTATTAAAATAATTTCTTTAAATACCTTGCTAGTTATATGTTAAATCTGTTTCATATTTTATGTATAATTAACAATTATGTTTATTTATTAAAAAAATAATTTAAGATGATGAAATTTCATATAGTATAATGTTATTTATTTCTTTAATTTAATGAATCATTATTAGGTATTATATATAAATTATTAAAAAGTTATTTTATTAATATTTTTTTTATTCCTAATAATACATCATTAATAATTAATATTTATTCATCTATTTTTTAATTTCCAATAATACATCATTTACTAATGTTAAAAAAATAAAAATATATATTTCATAATAACTAAGTAATTAAATTAATTACACTCATATTTCAATCATTGCAAATATATGTATATCTACACACATCACGCAATTATAAATATACATACGTATAATACATAATAAAAAAAAAATCACTTTCAAACTACAAATCCAACAAATAAGCAACTAATTTAACATTTACAATAAAATTTGTTGCATCCCAAAACAAAAAGAAATCAACAACTCATTCTCAAATCATTTTCCATGTTTTCTCAAAATAAAAGGAAACACTTACACATTCTCCAAATTTTCTCCCAAAAATCATTCCCCAAAATTTTTTACAAAATTGGCCAAAACATTGAAGAGCAGACCCTTACAATTTGGGAAATTAATGAGGATTAATTATAATTTCATCTTATTAAAATTTAAAATTCCTTTTTAATTGTGGCAATTTTTCTTGATACTTCAATAAAACAACATCAAAGTAGCCGTCAAATGGAATGGTGATTTTGTGGATACTTCAAAAAACAATATCAAAATAGTCACCAAATAGAATGGCGATTACTTTTTGCCATCATTTTTCTCAGAAAATGATGGATTTTTTGATTTTTTTATAAGTAGACTTAATAATTGTCTTCCTAAAACAAACATCACATGTAGTCACCAAATGGAATTGCGTTTACTTTTTGCCATCATTTTTCCTCCTTCAATATGATGAATTTTTCAAGCACAAACTTTTCCCAATGACATTGCATTGAAAAATCGCTATACGGAAATGCGATTACTTTTGGCCGCCCTTCTTCCATGCAAGGACAAAAATGTCTTCATAAAACCTGACATGTCATACCATGCAGGGACACAAAATGTCTTCACATAACCTGACATGTCATACCTATTAAACGGCGGCGATTTATCCCCAACCATCTCACAGTTATTAACATTATACTGCTTACATTTTATGTTTAATTGAGTTTCATATTATTAAGAAATATTATATTTATTTGAGGGTGTATATCTTAACTAGACAAATAAATTGCTAGTTTGACTAGCTATTACTTATTTGCTTCAGGGGTACTAGCCGCTCTTTTCAAATGGTGATTAGTTGCTTTTCATTAATTAATTATTATTATACAAATTTCATTTTATTTTAAAGGGTTTGGGCCTTTAGTGTAATTAGATTTATTTGAAGGCGTACAAATAAATTGCTAGTTTGACTAGCTATTACTTATTTACTCCATGGTACTACTCGCTCTTTTCAAATGGACCAATGGTGATTAGTTGCTTTCCATTAATTAATTAATTAATATTATACAAATTACATTTTATTTTTAAGCGTTTAGGTAATTATATTTATTTGAAGGAGTACAAATAAATTGCTAGTTTGACTTGCTATTACTTATTTGCTCCAGGAGTAGGGTACTAGTGGCTCTTAACCAAATATATCTTATTTTTTATTGTGTTTAATAATATTAAGAAATATTATATTTATGTGAAGCCGCAATTGTTAATCAAACGAAGGAGTCGCTAGTTTGACTAGCGATTACTTATTTTTTCATCAGTTTGGGGTATATATGTATTTTTCTATTCTGACATTTCGTATCTATTAAATGATGGAGATTTTATTAAACTAATTCAACGGGACGGTTAGAGAGGTACGACACCTACTTGACCATAGAATGGTCGATCTCTCCAATGTACGCCGTGTCCTGAACCTCATGACAAACAATGGTTCTCCACCTAATCAAGTGTCGATGGATGTTGCGGTGAGGGCCCTGTGCAGTGGTGGCAGAGAAGAGCATGCTATTGAACTGGTTAAGGAGCTTTCTGCCAAGAATTCACAGCCCGACACATATACTTACAATTTTCTGGTGAGACATTTAGTCAAGAACAGGCCTTTAAGTGCCGTGAATTGCTTTATAAAGGACATGAAAGAGTTTGGTATAAAGCCAGACCTTGTGACATATACTATCATGATTGATAATGTTCGTAACTCCAAGAGTTTAAGGGAGGCGACACGGCTATTGAGAGCGTTGAGTGAGGAAGGGTACAAGCCTGATTGCTATGTGTACAATATTCACAACTATGGCCGGCAGACGACTAAGGGAGGCAGTTAAGGAAACACTGATTAGCTATGGGAACGGGAAATTCAATAATGACACACATGTCGTTATAGCAGGACTGACAAACACTTACTCACAGTATATTGCTACTTTTGAAGAATGCAAGCAGCAGCGTTATGAGGTAAGAAAATCTTGAAATCATATACAATCATTAGTATGTACAAAGTCTCTGTGACCTTTTGCTCCCTTTTGTTTGTCTTGTTTAAAATTCTATTTAAATTCTTTAGTCTGATGCAGCTAACAAGACTATGCAGAATCCCACTGATACAAAATTGGACTCATGCAGGCTGCATCCACACTCTACGGACCTCACACACTATCCGCCTACACCCACGAATTCAAGAAGTTAGCACAAGCATTGACAAGAGGATATAAAAACGTCGGAAGAGGCCCATCGCCTCCTGATCTCTCCTCCGTCCAACTTAGCCTCTTAGCAGACACGTCCGGGAATTCTCCTCCACCAAAGGTAAAATTTGGGGATATTAAGCACGACGTGAAAAGTGGCCCTTTTAAAGTGAGAGATAGGGTAAACGCAACATTTTGGAGTGCAAATCCGAGGTACGATTTGCTCACAGGAGGAACATTTGCTGTGGTTGAGATGCTGCAAGGGGATAATTGGATACCTGCATATGATGATGATGATTTCTGCCTTTACTTCAAGTGGGATGGTCCATTTTATAGTAGTTCTGGTCCTTGTGGCCTTGCGACAGTTGAGCGGGAAGTGCCGCAGGAGGCAACTGCTGGGATATATCGCTTAAGGCATTATGGGTCATTTAAGACAACAAAAGACTCCCCCACCAAGTATTTTACAGAGGCATCTAGTGGATTCACTGTGGAATAACTTATGCAACTAATATATATTAGTATCTTGTTTTGGCAGAAACAGAAATGAATACTAGACAAATAAAGTACATGTGATGTGTTGCTTTGTCTGTTTCATTTTATACAGCGTCCCAAGCCAAGAAATATGCAGTATATAGAAACTAAACTTTGATGGAAAATGAGGAGATAACAGAGGTCTTTCAATTACAATTTGATTGTAACTTTTTTGCTAGAATTGGAATCAGTTCGTGGTGTTCTTTTTGATAATTGTTAAAAATTCCAATAATTGAAACTAACTTGTATAACCAGTCATAAGTTTCTCACCAAGTGCCAAGAACCCTAACACCTAAACTAGGTCCGCAAGTCATCCGGATTGAATCGTTTCTTAGGATTTCGAACTGAGCTTGCAGAAATGTTGGGTAGCACTAATCTGTCAACAAGAACACACATTAAGTTAGCCATGGTGGTCCTCAATTAATGCCCTTTGATACGTAATTTAGAATATCAAAGTAATTTAAATTAGAAAGAGATAGTTAAGAGAGGATAATTAAAAATTGGAAAATAAAAGTACGAATAATCTTATTATCCAAGTTACCTTTTACTATGGACAATTTTCAATATTTATAGCAAGTTAAGTGGAATATACTGTATAGTGTCACATTGATCTCTTGCCATGATTGAATATAGATGAGATCTATGTCCCTCACATTTAAGTCTTGACTCGAATTGAATTAAATTAATCTATTTTTTCTTTTTTGTATAGGAGGGCATATTGGTGTGGATCCGATCACGGAGAGATAACAAGGCCCCCCAGTAAATAATAGAAACATGCAGAGATTCTTTCAATTGGACTGGAATTGACCCTCAAATGTGTGAGATTTTGTTGGTTTCCTCACGGGGCGTTGGCAGTTGGTGAAAGACTATGAAAGGTTGCAAGAGACAGTTGTAAAGGTCTGAAAGACTCGCATTTAGTAAATTAAATAATATGCCCACAACCTTTCAAATTGTCAATTGCGGTGCGGGTACATTTCACCCGCCCCGCAAACCCAAGATCCAACTAGAAGCCCGTCAGAGTTCAACTATAAACCCCTGCAAAGCCCTAGTACAAAATCTGTTCATCATCTTCCTTAAATCAAGATTCACGAAGTGTTATAAACTACAAAGAGAGAATAGAAAGTGGGGATGGGGAAAATTCCACAGGCTTTAAGAAGGGTAGCTGCCCAATCCCCAGTATCTACTCTACTCAAAGCCAACACGTCTTCTGCTCTTCAAGAAAGAATCCCACCACCAATTCCTAATTCGCGAAAAAAACCGACAGAGAAAAAGCCCGTCAAAAACGATGATTCAACAACGAAAACAAACGTTCCATCAATTAATTTTGAGTCCCCAAATCTCTCAGACGTCAAATCCCTTTTCAATTCATTCATTTCCTCCACCAAGAACATCCCTTCAGACCCCAGTTTCTATAACTCGATTCTACAGTCATTTTCTTCTGTTTCGTCTCTTCAAGATTCAGTCTTTTTTCTCACTCACATGATCAAGAAGCACCCTCCTTTTTGCCCCAACCGTTTCACTTATCATATACTTCTTATGCAGTCTTGTTCGTCAGCAGAGGAACAGTCTCTCTCCGATGTACACCGTGTCCTGAACCTCATGACAAACAATGGTTTTCCACCTAATCAAGTGTCGACAGATGTTGCGGTGAGGGCCCTTTGCGGTGGTGGCAGAGAAGAGCATGCTATTGAACTGGTTAAGGAGCTTTCTGCCAAGAATTCACAGCCTGATACATATACTTACAATTTTCTGGTGAGACATTTAGTCAAGAACAGATCTTTAAGTACTGTGAATTGCTTTATAAAGGACATGAAAGAGTTTGGTATAAAGCCAGACCTTGTGACATATACTATCATGATTGATAACGTTTGTAACTCCAAGAATTTAAGGGAAGCGACACGGTTATTGGGAGTGTTAAGTGAGGAAGGGTACAAGCCTGATTGCTATGTGTACAATACGATTATGAAGGGTTATTGTATGTTGAGTCAAGGCAGTGATGTGTTGGGAGTGTATAAGAAAATGCAGGATGAAGGGGTCGAACCTGATCGTTATACTTATAACACTTTGATATTTGGATTGTCTAAATCTGGTAGGGTTAAGGAGGCAAAGAAGTTTTTACAAGTTATGACTGAAAAGGGTCACTTTCCTGATGCGGTTACATACACTTCATTGATGAATGGAATGTGTAGGGAAGGAGATGCATTGGGAGCATTGGCATTGTTGGAGGAGATGGAAGAGAAGGGTTGTAGTCCAAATTCATGTACATATAATACTCTACTTCTTGGGTTGTGTAAGGCCAGGCTACTCAACAAGGGAGTTGAACTGTATCAAGTGATGAAGAAAGGTGATATAAAGCTGGAAACTGGGTCTTATGGAACATTTTTAAGGGCGTTATGCAGGAAGGGCAGAGTTGCTGAAGCTTATGAAGTTTTTGATTATGCAGTTGAGAGCAAGAGCTTTCCAGATGTTGCTGCTTACTCAACTTTGGAAAGTACTCTTAAGTGGCTGCGGAAAGCTAGAGAACAAGGTCTTGTGGTTTGACATAAGCAGCTGGTACTTCTTATTCCTTGGCTTTCCAAACTTAGTGAGATTGTTGATTAATTAATAGTAAGTTTGCGACTGCACTCCATCTTGTTATCACATTTGCCTGAATTTCATAAGATGGATGTATTGTTATCCAATATTGGTCTTTGCAAGAATATTTAAGTGTCACAAATTAGTAGCAGCAAAGTATAAGCAGATTAAATTTTGGAATGCTTTGATATGGAATAAGAGAGTATTTCTCTGTTCTTGTCTAACTTTGCTCAGAGGCATCACTTAGAATTTGGTTGAACACAAAACCAGACTATCTGATTTATCTACCTTCAACTTGACTAGATTAACTATTTTGATCTCACTTTACTGTGTTAAGGTAGATTCTATTTTCATCTCGCTTAAGTGAGACATCTTATAGTTGAGGGAGTTATTCTGACACCTACTCTTAGTATAAGGGGGCTAAGTGATTTTAACCTAAAATTTCCTTAGTTACCTGCAGAAGCAAAATTGGGTTCTTAATTATTTGTTTGATCTTTGTTTCACAATCCAATTGTTACATATATACACACATATACATATATATATATATATATGTAGCCTAGATAATCCCTCAGGTGGCCTTTTAAATGTCCATCTGGAAGTATTCTACATTGCAGAGCAATGATGATACTTTGCTCTATGACAGTCACTGGATTGTGTTGAAATGTAGTCAAGATGAAGGTTGGATGACCTTATGGTGGTCAGATTGTTCTGCAGAATAATATCTCTTGATGGCTGAAACATTGTCCTTTGCATGTTATATGAGTTCTAGATTATGGATAGGCATTTGACTTTTTCCTAGACTAAGCCTAATGCTCTTATTCATAGTTGTTAGTCAAGAGAGAACTCTATGAAAAAATATGGAAATGCGCATGGATACTTAATTACCAAGAAGCAAACAATTTCTTTTGAGTTTCATTCTTTACCTTTCTCTCGCGTTAGCCTTTATGCTCCGTTTGCTTTGTTGGAAGGTATAACGAATGATTAGTGAAATATGAGATGAAATGAGGATGAGGCTAAATAATAAAAAAAATATCATGTATGCTTTATAAGATTATTTAAATAATATATAGTCAATTCTAGCTAAATAATCAAACAAATATCATGTATGCTTTATATGCTTATTTAAATGATGTATCAGCCAATTCTAGCCGTCACATGTGTACTTTGATGACGGCATATTAATAACATATGTTTTATCAATATGCCCTTTATTCTAATGGCTAAAAAAATATACTAATGTGGAGTATATTATTACTTAAATTACAATATAAGTTATTAATAAATTTAAGTTTATCACAATTAATCCAATTATTTTAAAATTTTCCCAACCAAATTAATCATATAAACTGAAAAAAAGCAAAGAGTCTATTTAGATAAATATCATTTGTGCATGCACTTAAATATTTCATTTGAACTTTATTCACTATTCACCATAATAGTTAATTTTATATTTTATGTTTAAGTAAACTAAAACTTTATGTCTATGTAGCTCTTTCTTTTGATAGTTATCCGTTAATTTTATTTTATTTTAATCATTACAGTTATATATTGTTTATTTATATACTTTTTAAAAAATCAAATGATGTTGTATTGGCTAAATAAGTATTTTTGTATAGCGTTGCAGCAAATAAACCTTGGTCTTTTTTATAACCCCAACCTCACTACTGGAGATCAAAATATTATCAATATAAACAACTAGAATTACCATATCGTCTATGTTGCATGGACACTGTGAATTTTGTAAGGCCAACACTAAACCTCAACCAGGAGAGGGGGGCTTTGGGGGGGGGGGGGGTGATGGTTAGATGAAGATAACAGAAACAAGGGAAAGGTTGGTGGCGGTCAAAAAGTGAAGAAGGGAGGGCGACAAAGCTGTTAGATGGAGGATTATAAAACGGTCAAAGAAACAGGGGTGAGGTGACTGTAGGGGTGGAGAGAGATGGTTGTTTAGGCAATGGCAGTTAAGAGGTGGGCTTGCGGCTGTGATGGCAGGAAGCTGGTGTATGGTGGCAGCTTTGGTTTGAAAAAATGTTAGATATTTTTCTTTTCCTTTTTTACCTTTTAACTCTTTGGTACCATGTTAAATGAGCAAATACTTGGGATTAATATCATTGTGAAGTCTGTACTCATGGAATATAGATACGGCTTTGCTAGAAAAAAATATTGTAGACAGTGTAAAAGGTACATAATATTAGAGCTGCCTGCTATATACAGTTTCTGGATTCAATATCTAGACCTAATTATGATGTCTCTGTAGTAATGCCTGTGACCAAATATTCACACATTTTTTTATTCTTTTTTGGCAACGGATCCAAGTAGAATATATATTTATCAGTTCAATCTGCTCAACACAACCTTTCTTGTGTTGGGGTCATGCAGGTGACTAGGTTCTGCATTTTTCTGCTCAAGCATCAAAATTTTGAATGCGAGAATTGCAAGAAATTGCCAAGCTTACGCATCAAAATTTCAAACTCCTGCTTCGTTGGCCCCCCATAAAAATGTGCTGAAGTTGCATTCTGTTAGCAGGAGGACGTGCATTCTCGGGGCGTTCTTTATAAAGCTCTCTGCTTCATTTCCTGCCTGAGTTTCACATTGCTGCTCATGCCTAGTCGATTTAGACAAATACTTTCATGCTGTGGAGGAATATTGGAAGCATAGAATTGCATCTTAAAGCCATGCCGGAAAGGGGACGGCAATTTTATGTGTTTCAACATGTGGCTAAAATTGGGGATAGAATCATTTACATGTTTTCCTCAACTAAAAGCATTGAAGATGTATACAGTTCAAGAGTGAGCTCTTT
The DNA here is from genome assembly GCA_018894105.1 of Jacaranda mimosifolia. Classification (NCBI taxonomy): domain Eukaryota; kingdom Viridiplantae; phylum Streptophyta; class Magnoliopsida; order Lamiales; family Bignoniaceae; genus Jacaranda; species Jacaranda mimosifolia. The sequence goes on along the minus strand of CM032131.1, from coordinate 26,187,150 downwards.
TATTCAAATGCATCATAAATTAGTGGCTGGATAACATACCATCTTTAACCCTTTTCTTCTTTAGTTTTTTTCCTTATTACATCGCCTTTCCCATTTTCTGTTATGTTATGCAAAAACAGCGTATCCTACATTTTGTGCAGCGCACATGATTTTATGTCTGAGAAATTAATCGTAGTGCACAATAAAGCTACTGAGTAATTAGCTTTTGGCTGAATTATCCCAAAGTAACACCCCTGTGATTTATGATCATATGCATTTTTGTATTTGCTTCCATGAAAAAAAGATGAGATTCCATTCTTTCATCTGTCAAAAAATAAATGCCTCTGCCTATATGTAGCCTTACATTTGATTTATTGTAAACCTCAAACACATGCCAATGTCTACTATCCATTTTGCATCAATCTAAAGAGCAGAGGGTTTCTGGGTTTTTTAATCATCTCCCCAGTGGTAACATCACCCTTCACTTTTGAGATAATGTTGTCCTGAAGAAATCAGCATTTATATATAATTTCTTGTTTCTCTTTTCTCGGTTGATGTTCAGAATATTTTCCTTTGCACAGACATAAACATTAACTATATCATCTATTGTTGCTCTTGTGCTGCTGCCCTTGCTACAGCAGCCTACTGCCCACGTTGGTTCAGAATCTTTCATTTTTGCTGCTACAATTCGTAGTACCAATTTCCACGGAATGAGAAAGATTTAGATTATATCTTATGTCATATATTCTAAGTGCTTCCTTGTCTACCGAGTGCAAGACCTATCTTGCCAACTCATATTTGGATCTATGAACTCATTCTTGCATGTCACCAACCCTTCGAAACTTAGATCTGTACACCTTGCAATATATCTTTCTATATTAAAAATTTATTCGGGTTTTCACCGATTTCATAAATACGGATCATTATTCATATTGTTAATAATTGATCTTAGGTGACCAGGTTCTTTGCTCGATAAGCAGCCATTAGTGTTCAAAGTCCCACTTTTTAAATTCAAATATTAAACACTTAGAATAATAAATGCCACCAGAATTGGTTGAATTCATCCCACTAATGATTGGGGAGGCAGAGGGACAAGAAGAAATTCTAGTTTAGTCCGTGGTCAATATTCAATGTACTTACATGACTGCTGCACTGTTGATGAACATTAAAACGTTGTCCCTTTTCTTGCATGAGGTTAAATCAAAAGAAATATGTCTATATCCAACATTGCCGGTTTGATGGTGAAAAGTGCAACAGAGACAATAAAAAAGTGAAGTATAACCAAATTGGAATCGCATGGGAGAAAAAAATTCCTCAGAGTGACTTGTCTCACTATAAATAGAACCATCATTTCCATCTCAGCAATCAGCATTAAGCCCTTGTATCAGAAATGGCAGTTTCACAAGTTCACTTTAGGTCCATAAGCCTTCCTTCAAGATTACACCCCATTAATTCCACAGGATTTGAAGCTGAGCTAGAAAAGCTAAAATCTTTTGTTTCAAAAGATGTCCCTATTGCCTCAGAAGCCATCCAATCTGGTCTTCTGGGCCTGGCAGAATTGTACAATTCTGTTGAGGAACTCACACAATCTCCAGCCACTGAACATGAAAAATCAATCGAAGAATCACTTTCAGGCTCGGTTGAGCTGCTAGATTCTTGCAACAACGTTAGAGAACTGGCTCAGATGATCAAGGAAAATGTCCAAGCCCTTCAATCAACGTTGCGCCGGAAGGGCCTGGATTCCGGCATCCAGAATGACATAGCTTCATACTTTTGCTTCAGAAAGAAGATGAACAAGTGCATAGCCAAGAGCCTCAAAACACTCAAGAATTTGGAGAACAAGAACGGGTCACCAAATCTTTCACCTAGTGGAGAACTTACTGGCCTTACTATAGCCATTTTCAAGAGTATTTTGGTGTTCTTTTCTTGGTCCGCCGCCAGGCCTGCCGGCTGGAATCTGGTCTCCAGGTTAATGCTGACAAAATCTGCGGCTTCTGTCAGGGATCAAAGTGTTATAACTGAGATGGGCTGTGTGGATTTTGCATTAAATTCCCTTAGAAGTAGAGATTCCAAGGTTCTTGATATGCAAATGGTGCAAAGGAGCCTACAAAATCTTGATGCTTGTGTAGAAGGAATTGAGGCTGGATTGGAAAGATTGTTTAGGCAATTGGTTAGAAATAGGGTCAGACTTCTTAACATTCTTACTGATTGTTGAGATAGAAAAACCTTTTGTAATATGAAGAAGGTTTTTAGAATCAAAATTTTGTATTATATGATATCTGTTGCTAGATAATCACAAACATTCTATATTCATTCTCATCTTTTCTGCAAGTTCAATTAAATGAAAGTACCATATACCATATACATGTTTTTCTTATAACAAAAATAGTACTTATTTTACAATTTTGCCTAAGTTTAATTGAAGTAATAAAACTTTGTAAACAATATCACTATTTTTCGCCCAAAATGCATAGAAAGTTCGATAAATTCGGAAAGGAGATATTCGGAATTATGAAAAATGGAGGGAATGAACTAGTAATTTAACAATTTCATCGGAAAGAAAAAATTGATTTTAGAATACAAAAAATGTTTGCATAAATCAATGCACTCATGAGATTAACAAATGAAAATTTCTAATAATGAGATAAAAAAGAAGGTTAGAATTTGGGGGGGGGGGGGGGGAAGAAGAAAATAAAATATTTGTGATTTTTTAACAAAAAGACAAGTATCCTTGAATTTGTGCAGACGAGAATTAACTAACTTAAAAATCATTTGATTACATTAATTTCTTCTATAAAAATTTAGTGTAAATAATATTGGATAATAAGTTAAATTTATAAAGCAAACATCGGTCGAATTAATTTAGGTGGATCCCAATTATTAAAGAATGCGTAACATCTAAGCAATGCATAATGACTCAATAATTGAATTGGTAATCCACAATAGAACCTAGTATTTGGACAATTTAGGTACAAATACGGATCGTAATTAATTCTGATTAGGGAAGAATATTGTCATGTACGGTCACATGGCGCTGCTTGCCGAGAGAAGATGAAGAAAGAAGATGGTTTTGTTCAATTATTTCCTGGGCCCATGGCGGGTATTTAGGACTGTGTATGGGTCGGGGTTTCATTGCATGGGGACAATCAAACAAGATTCTTTCCTTGGATAAGATATGATTAAGATTTTGTTGCACTTTCACTGTCCAAATCTTATATGATATATGTGCTAGGGTCAAACTCATTAACCTGAAGTCTGAATAATTTCATGAGCTGGGCCCGACTTGAAATTGTAATTTTTATTTTTTTTGGGGGGCAGGGGGATCAGCCCTATTCTGATTTGAGTACCCACGCGACCTTGAACCCATCTCGATTTAAGATTAGAATTGGTGCAACCGATGTTACTTAGGCCTCCACGTCGCCCCGCTAATGTTACAAGCCTGTGCAAATGGGCTCAGCAAATATATTGTATTATGTTAAAGTTACATGGGTTTAAATTGGGCCTCTCTGAGGCTCAAAAGTGGTCCAATAGTGTTTTTTTAAAGTGGTCCAATATGTTTAACAGGCATCATCAGTCAAATAAAGAAATGGTAAATTGCTATTTGATCAGTGAAATCTAGAGTAGGTAATTTTTTTTACCTAATAATAATTTACTGGACGGAAAAAGAAGGCCATTTTTTTTACATAAAATTGATTAGAAATTTGTAAAAGTTATTTCTATACTATGCAAATGGAGAGGAACCATAAAAATATTCTGGGGCTGACCACAAATTGGTGATAGAAGGAGATTTTATTTTCATTCTTGCGAACAAGTCAGTTGCATGTTCGAGGTTTGTAGGAAATAGTTAGAAAATCAGTTATAATCCTTTTTAATTGAGAAAAAAAAAATTATTGAAAATAGATGAAAGGAAAGATATGGCTGTGGTGGATTCACATGTTGATTTACTGATGTGTCACATACTTATAGGGTTTTTCATTTTTTATTTTTTTAGAAAAGTAATCTTCCAACAGAACTTTTAATTATTTGCTCCCAAGTTAATCTCAATACCTAAAAGCACTTTAAAATCTACAATAGTTGGAACCACTCGAGCCTAATAAATAAATAGAAACACTTAGGGCCTATTTGGATTCATTTTCAAACGATATTTTCATTTTTTGAACTATTTCAGAATAGAAATTCATCAACTTTTTTTTTTTTTTATTAAACATACTATTTACTTTTATTTTTAATTTATCATAAATTTACTCTATCATCTTATTATCACATCAATTGAATTCAAGTTTAATTTGATATAAAGTATTAACTATCATCTCAAAACATTTAAAATACACATATATATTGAAAAAAATATATCCCTTTGTATGTAAAAGAAATACAAACTGTCTAAATTTTCAATCTGTATCTATCGTAATCATATTTTCGAACAAAAAATCCAAATACAAAACTATAAATAACTTTTCAATTTTTCAAAATATTGAAAATAAAACATAAAAATGAAAACTTTTAACCTCAATGCTCCATTGCTCAATATTATAAATCTATCCTTTTCAAGAATCATTAAGGGTTTTGTTGAGCGGATCCAATAACTTGGGCCGTTGATTTTGTAGGTAAGATGTAATCATAAAACTCTACATATCAACAAGTTTATATATTAAAACATAAAACACTGTTACATAGAGCCACGCAATAACGACATGTGTCAAGGCATGGGCCAGCCATGCACTCACGCTTCCAAATGAATTAGGTAGTACTACTGTTGTTAGCTACAGCTACCAAAATTTGTGCTATTAAAACTTGTACTTAAATCTAGAAAAAGGGTAGCCAATGGATATTATAGATATAACCTTTGTCTCAGAACTGATAAATACGGAGATCAATAATTTCCACATGGCTTGTACAAAATGCATTATTCCTTTTTTCAAAAAATATGTCTGCCGTCGCTTGCTGGCAAATCACGTTTTCAGCTTTCCAATTACATATAAAAATATTGGATGTGACGCTTTTGTAATTGGTTGAGCGGATTGTCTGATCAAATGATTAAGGAGGCAGAGAGACAGCCAGCGATTAATTCTATTATTGTCCATATGGTCACTGTACATTGCAAATTTGCATGGCGGCCACGTAGTAGACCAGCAATGGACATTGTTCCTCCTGTTGCCACTTGCCATTTGGCTGAGTTAAAATATAACCATAAAAGAAACTGCAAGAAATGCAATTCCATGGACAGATTTTTTCACTATAAATAAACTCATTAAATTCTCATCACATTCTCATCTCAGAAATTCAGCAGCTTTCAGCTTTACAAACGAGACACTTGACCAAGAAAATGGCAACCCCACAAATCCGTATTAGATCCATTAGCCTGCCTTCAAGATTACATCCCATCAGTCCCACAGATTTTGAAGTTGAGCTGAAAAAGCTAAAATCTTGGGCAGTTCCCACAAGCTCAGAAGCCATTCAATCTGGTCTTGTGGGGCTTGCAGAATTGTATAATTCTGTCCAGGAACTCACACGAGCTCCAACAACTCAGCAATCACTTGTTGAAGATGCAAAATTAATGGAAGACTCACTTTCGGGATCCGTTGAGTTGCTGGATTCTTGCAGCACCATCAATGAGCTGTTTCAAATGATCAAAGAAAATGTTCAAACACTTCAATCAGCACTGCGCCGGAAGGGCCTGGATTCCAGCTGCATCCAGAATGATATAAACGCATATTTCCGCTTCAGAAAGAAAATGAGCAAATGTACAGCCAAGACCCTCAAAAAACTAAAGAATTTGGAACAGAAGATTGGATCAAATATTGATCTTTCAGTAATTAATGCAGATAGAAATTTCATCATCGTGTTAAGACAAGTAACAGGAGTTACCATTGCAGTTTTCAAAAGCATTCTGGAGTTCTTGTCTTTGCCAGTGGGAAGTCCCAATGGATGGTCCTTTGTTTCCAAGCTGATGCTGACAAAATCTGTGGCTTCTAGCAGAGAAAATGATGTTAAAAATGAGGTTGGGGATGTGGACTTTTCTCTCATCTCTCTTCAAGGGAAAATGAGAAGCAATGGAGCTACGGTTCCTGAAGCGCAACTGGCGCAGATAAGGTTGCAAAATCTTGAAGCCATTATCGAAGGATTTGAGGGAGGATTGGAGAGACTGAAGAGGCAATTGATTCAAAGTAGAGTTACACTTCTTAACATATTAACTGATCATTAAGATAGAAAATTTATCCATGTTAATTAATTAGTGTGCCCAACTGGAAATATTTTTGTACTATACATTGAGAGTTTAGATGTAAAGTGGAATCATATATACTATTTATATATAATTGACTAATTTTATTTCAAATATATATCCTTGCATGTATGTGTTATTCAACTAAATAAGATAAACATTGTAATTAAGTCGTCGCTGTTAATATTACTTAATAACGTGTGTGGTCGATATAACCTGATGACAATAAAAATTTTATCGCAAATCATATGTGATTCTTATTTTAACAATTACTAGATTAATTTCACTTAATCTAACATATATAAAGTAAAATAATGTTCAAATTTATTTTAAGTATATTTCTTATGTGGCAATGACATGGACAGGTTAGTTTTATTCGTATTTGCCATGTAAATATATTTCATATACAATAAACGTAATTCCTTATAATATATTTCCATATTTCTCTTTTCTATATGTCAACATATTTCCATATATAACATACTTGTAACCTTCTATATTAATTTTTGTAACCCCCTATATTAATATATAATTTTTGTATCTCCTTATATTATTAATTTTATTCTTTTTGCCTATATCAACATATATATATATACAAATAATAATATTCTATCAAAATTTATATTAATATTAACATAAAAAGATTATATTAGTTCATCTTTTGTAACCCCATATATGATTTTGATAAATATTCAATATATATACATATTAATATATAATTTTTATAACTCCTTATGTTTATATATAGTTTTTGTACTTCTTTTTTAAAATATTGTCTGATAATTTCTTCTAATGTTTGTCATTTGCATTCTCAAATTTTAATTTTTTTAATAATTATAGATAAATACACACACACACACACACACACATATATATATATAGCCAGGTCTATATATAAGTCTATTTGTCAATGCAATTTAATTGATATGTCTTGCATAAGCTAAAATCATAACAATAGTTTATATTAAAAATTATTCAGACATACAGTTTACTACTTCAAAATAAATTAATATTTATCTTCTTTTTTTCTCGACCTCTATAAAATCATTCTCTTTGTGAATTAAATTCTTTTTCTTAAATAATACAAATATTTTATAGTATTTATATTATTTTCTAATATTTTTCATTTTTATATTTATGAATCAAGATAATTTAGGGAAAAGCGAAAAAAAAAGAAAAAAGATTCTAGATTTAAGTATTTCTTTTATGTGCTAATGATGTAAATAAGTTAATTTTATCCATTTTTTCATGTCAATATATTTTTATATTTGATATCTTCTCAATATTTATTTTAATATTAATATAAAAGCCTATACTATTTCATTTCTATAACTACTTGTTTAATTTTAGTAAATACTCAATGTGTGTGTATATATAAATATTAATATATATGTAACTTTTTATAATAATTTTTATAACTCCTTATTATTATATTGTCTTATATTTATGTTTTTTAATATAATTATGGATGAATATATACATACATGTATATATGTTGTTGTGTATATATGTAGGTGTATTTATCAATATTACGATTTAAATAATATGTCTTGCTTCATATGTATTCAGCATATATAAACTTTATATATATATATATATGAGTATTATGGTAATATAGAATTTATTATAATTTAATGTTTAAGTATATTATATTATCTTATTCCGTGAGCTATCACTTATTCCATAATTTAATATTTTAATTAAGTTAAATCATGGCTAGGGAAAATTTCTAAATCTAACCTAAAAATCTTTAATAATCATTTATGTACTAGAATATTCTAAACATACGATTTACTGTTTAAAAAATATAAAAAAATATATGTCTTCTTTTTTTTCCAACTCTATACGATCATTTCCTTGGTACGTCAAAAAATTATTTTCTTATTTTGAAGATATATGTATGTGTAATGCTCATATCCTTTTCTAATGTTTTAATTTTTATGGCAATGACCTAAGATAATTTATAAAAAAAAAATTAAAATTTTAGATTTATGGCAAATTAAAATATTTTATCTTCTATCACCTAAGTTCATTTTCAATATTGAATTCTTTAATTTCTTCAAACTAAGTCAATGTGAAAGCGATTTTCTTTATTTTATCTTCTACTATATTTATGAATGATTTATTGAATTTTTAAAGTGATTTAACATTTAGGCATTAATTTATATCTAAAGACAGATTAATGAATGGGATTTGATATGATAATATATAAACTATACTTATATAGAATATTATTATGTCTCATTTACATCATCAATTTTATTATACCAATAAAAATTTTAATTTTTTTAAGTATTATATTTGTAAAAATTATATAAAAAAAAGTTTTAATATCTAAATTATAGTCAAAATTAAATGAAATAAAATTCTAAACTTATTGCCCGGTGCAACTCACGGGCTAATAACTAGTAACAACTTAAAACACTAGTTAGTTTTTGCCAACATTAATTTATATTTTGACAAAACTATAAAATTATTGTTATCTAAAATGTATCATTAACAACATATATAATAAAAGTTATTGTCAGTACATTTTATTATTAGTAACAATTTTACAAATCACTTATTATTTGTCACTAATATTATATTTTTTGATAGTGTTAATTGGTTTTGAATTTTATTTCTATATATATAGATAGATAAATAGATAGATATCCATAAAGTAAAATAAAAAATAATCACTGATTGAAATAGCTAGATGTAGCTGGATTGTCTCTTATAATTAGGAAATAAAAGAAAGAAACAAAATGCATTATATGAGCTAAATTTTGAACTCCAGCCCCGGGAAAAAGGAGCGATTATAGTGATGAATTAGGATTAATTATTTGAATATTTCGGCACGCGGACACAGACATGTACATCTATATAATATATTTATCCCGGATAATACTTCGTTGCGGACAAGGATTTAGTGGATTTTTATTATGTAGCAAATATAAACAATTGAACTCATTTCATAGAAAAAAATAATAATAAAGTTGGTTTAATCGAATGTTAGACACACACTACAAAAAGGTACCAACTATGATTAATTTGTAGTTGATGTCAAAACTCATAGCTTTGGCTAAAAATTTGTCATAGTCAATTTCAAAGTTAATATTCTCATAGGTAACCCTCGCTACGTCGACTAATTAATCCGTAGTTGATGATCATCCATATATATATATATGTATATATTCATATGAATAATATATAACTAATCTATTACGTAGCAAAAGTATAATACTATGAATTGATAATTAATAATTTTTATTGATTATAATTTTAAAAAAATTATATTTACTATAAAAATTTGTAATTATATATTTTACAACTATAGTTACGAAATTAATTTCGTAACAACTTTTTCATATCAAATACTTAAGATTTTGATAATCCCTGAAGAAAATACTGAAAAAGAAAGGGATTAGGAATGAGGGTGAGACAAAATAGGAAAGTGTGATCAATGAATAGTGTGAATACCAATTAATCTCATATTTTTATAGCTTTTAATTATTTTGTTCAAAAGTAATGTGCTCATTAACTGACAGGAAATATTATAACATATGTAAGGGTGATCCACAGAGTGACTCAGAATTTCACATGATTACTGTACTATGTCTGCAATTTAAATCTTATGAATATATATTAAATTTATTAAGTATTTTTTATAAAAATAAAATAACTAATTAAAAATCAAATCTATTTAACAAATATTCATTAAATTAAAATAAAATAAAAAATAAAATAAAAGATCGAAAATACTATGTCTGAGCTGGAGTTGTATTTGGATTGGAGAATCAAAAATTAAACTTACCTTAGACCCTTTAATTAACAGCCCAATCAATCCCCAGCTGCCAAAAAAAAAGGTGAAATAATTCTTAAATAACTGGCAATTAATCATTGCCCACGCAGTAAACGTTCATAACTTAGAATTTTATTTCTCATAATTACAAAATAATTTTTTAATCTTTTCTCTTCTGTTATAATATTTTTTTCAATTGTTTACATTTTTCTTTTTCATTCTATTTTAGTCTCTCTCTTTTTCCTTTACTTATCATAAAACTTTAAACAAGTATATTAAAAATTATAATAACATAAAAAAATACATAAATATTTTATATATTTCGTACTATAAGATTTTAGCACAAGCATCAAGTGTGTTAAAATTGTTAGTTATGATAAAGTTCTTAATAAATAGTATTTGAAGCTTTTCAAAACATTAAGTGGTGTTTGTGGAATATATGTGTACCCTACAATATTAGCTTGAACATACAAGGACTTATACATATATATATGATATATTATATATATAATACTAGTAATGTGTCGCCGAGCCCAGTTGCGAGGGCATATGATCCTAGTAAGGACGATGTGGGGATCGAAGCAATCTCAATTGGATCAATTATAACCCTAAATTGGGGTAAGTTCAAAACCGCAAGGGTATTCAATTCAAATTGGGACTGATCCCCCTATAAATTAATGTAATATATAAATTATTGTAAGTAATATATACTAAATGGCAAAAGAATCTAAGAAAAATATTCTTTGAAATTGGCCTTTCCTTTTACTCGGCTGGCAAATTATATGTTCAACAACTTTTCAATTATAAAAGCGATTCTCTTTTCCATTGGTTGAATGGATGTCAATAATGATTGGGGTGGCAGAGAGACAACTAAGCACTTTTGTTAGTGTGAATTGGTCACCATGCAACGCATCTGCATGACAGCCACGTGGCAGACCAACAATGGAAGTTGTTCCTTCTGCTGCCACTTGCCATGATGTTAACTTAAAATATACTCTAAAAAACTGCCTTTTGGTGGTGAAAATTGCAACAAAGTCAATTAAAAAGGTGGAGGCAGCCCCTATACTAGTATACTGTCACTATAAATAAACTCATCAAAGTCTCACATTCCCATAGCTCAAAAATTCAGCAGCTTTTAGTCCTAGAAACCAACAATTGAGCAAAAGAAATGGCAACCCCACAAATCCGTATTAGATCCATTAGCTTGCCTTCAAGATTACATCCCATCAGTCCCACAGATTTTGACGTTGAGCTGAAAAGGCTAAAATCTTGGGCAGTTCCCACAAGCTCAGAAGCCATTCAATCTGGTCTTGTGGGGCTTGCAGAATTGTACAATTCTGTCCAGGAACTCACACGATCTCCAACAACTCGGCAATCATTTGCTGAAGATGCAAATTCAATGGAAGACTCACTTTCGGGATCCGTCGAGCTGCTGGATTCTTGCAGCAACATCAATGAGCTGTTTCAAATGATCAAAGAAAACGTTCAAACCCTTCAATCAGGGCTGCGCCGGAAGGGCCTGGATTCCAGCTGCATCCAGAATGATACAAACGCGTATTTCTGCTTCAGAAAGAAAATGAGCAAACACATAGCCAAAACCTTCAAAACAATCAAGACTTTGGAAAACAATAACATTGGATCATCAGATCTTTCAGTAATTAATCATGCAGATGAAAATTTCATCAGCGTGTTAAGACAAGTGACAGGAGTTACCGTTGCAGTTTTCAAAAGTATTCTAGAGTTCTTGTCATTGCCAATGGGAAGACGTCCCAAGGGATGGTCCTTCGTCTCCAAGCTGATGCTGACAAAATCTGCTTCTGGCAGAGAAAATGAGGTTGTGGATGTGGACTTTGCTCTAAGCTCTCTTCAGGGGAAAATGAGAAGCAATGGAGCTACAGCTCTTGAAGCACAAATGGCGCAGAAAAGGTTGCAAAATCTTGAAGCCATTATCGAAGGATTTGAGGGAGGATTAGAAAGATTGAATAGGCAATTGATTCAAAGTAGAGTTACACTTCTTAACATACTTACTCAGCATTAAGATAGAATATTGCAATTGCCCAAATTTTGCACCTAATAGATGTTGAGACTTTAGATGTAAAGTGGGATCAATGGATCATGTATAATATAATTGACTCATTTATTCTTCATCATTGCCCATATATTTGTTTTATCCAACCCCCCCTCCCCCCCTTTTTTTTAAATTTATATACACGTACATCAGGAGTTTATTAGACCTCGAACTCCTAACCTCCCACATTATGTGAATAACTTAATAATAAGCATAGCGTGTTTTCGTGATGATTGCGATATAATATGCTCATTTCATAAAATTATTTGGGATTTGCCCAGTGCCCTGTGTCATTTTTTTGCTAGGCACCACTGGGCCAAAAGTAACTTTGCCTCATGTAATTTGTTCAATACTATATACTCTTATAAGAGGTTGCATCGAATCAGTATTGATATATCCATTCAATCCAAGTTATGCATATATGGCCAACGGGCACATTCAGTCCTTTTTGCCTAGTAATTTTTACTTCATTTCTTCAACGCTTGATATATACAACAATGTGATCGCTTGTAAATTAACATGGTTGGTCTCAAAAGAGAATTTACTTTCATCCCTAAGTTTTTACTTCGATTTTATTTTATTTTATTTTTTTACACATCCATACGCACTCAATTAATCAATGGCACTTCAATGAACGTGTTTTTTAATTTTTCTTAAATAATTTCATTCTTTAATTAATTAGTTTCTTTTGGTGACAATTCCCTACAAGAAGAACAATGATAACTTAACTAAAATACTCTTGAAATAACCATTACCTATTCACAGAAAATAAAAATTTATCTTTTTCAACTCATTTTGTAAACTTATTACTCTTTCATCTTGCATCTAAAGTACTAAATTTAACTCGCTTGAGCCATTGTTAAGAATGATTAATATAATTAGTGAAAATGCAAAGCATATATAATGGTTTAGATTAATTGGTCATTGCCTAGAGATCCGTAGAATTTTGTTTGATCAAGGTACCTACGGATTTTGAATAATGTACATGTACGGTCAGAGGCTATACCGACGAGTATCTAGCATTTGGTCCCTTGGTGCTGTGGGAGACAAGCAAGAGACAGCCCGAATTAATTGTATTAGGATAAAAAATCCTAGGATTCTCTATTGTTAGGACAAAAAAAGTAATGCATGATCAATTGTATTTTCTAATTTATTTTTGTTGGCCCACAAGGAGTTGTTATAATGATGAAGGAATGATTATGTGAGTTGGCTATCCAATTTTTTTTATTAGGAAAAAAAAAAGGAAAAATATACAACTAGCACAACTTTTTAAAGGAAATTATAAGACCGATTTACGATTGATTATAAATATATGATGAACTGGTCAACTATTAAATTATTTTATTATAAAATAAATTTCCAATGAAAATAATATTTGTTGATAAGATTTTGATATTAATTCTTAAGTACGTGCATATGTATTTATCTTTTTGAATATTACTTAACTTAAAAATATGGCTTTGTTTGGTTATGTTTCCCCAGAACAATATTGTTTTGGGAAAGCATAACCAAACATATCTTCATCTTTCCTCAAAATGCACATTCTCCAATATACATACATATATTATATATATACATTATATATTTTTTATTATTATTCTACCATTACAAAAATCATTCCATTCCATTTTCACCTCAATAACCCAACAAAAAATCATTGATTTCACTGCTACAGTAAAAAATGTCTCCTCCAAAACATAAACAAACATACCAAAAAATAATTTTCACATTCTTCAATAATTTATTCTTCCAAAATACATAATAAAATCAAACAAAACACATAACCAAACACTACCTAAATAACTTTTATTGTTCATATCAAGACCAATTCGAACTGGACATTTTATGGCTCACATGGGCTAATATGATTTACTGGGGACGGCCTTCTGGACCAATTTTGTGAGTTACATGGGCTAATATGACTTAATGATAATAGTCGTGAAATTTTTATAGGATATATAATATAAAATAAAATTTTAAAATAGAGAATCTAGATACATATTTTATATAAACACTTTAGGAAATGTTGTTTTTAATTTTCTTTCTTGACTAATACATTAAAAATTCAAAACAAAACCCACTTTATTGAAGGCCGATGGGATATAAAATTCAAAGATTTTTGGTTGAACTAGTTCAAAATATACTGCATTGAATATTATCAGAAGATGCCTTTATTTGTCGAATAACTTACTTAACATACTTCAAAATAATTTTCTAACGATTCTCATTTTCAAATTGTCGGAATAGACTCTGTTGCAGGGCTACAACACCCTTCCTCTCCTTGGCTAGAATATCAAGGTATCATCCTCTAGTTATGGTTGGTCCTTTCAATCCCCCAAACAAGTTCACAATGTTGTAGCAAAGTAGGTAAAATTTTATTTCAACAGGCCATATGATTATTCAGAAAAAGAAAAAGAAAACATAAATAATATATATTGATACATCAAAGGCAGAAAGATATTCATTTATCCATCCAAATCACACATCTGAGGCTCTTTCCTTCAACTAGTAAATCCAGAGCTTTGTTAATGTCTTCAAAACTAACCTCATGAGTCACAAACTTACCAAGTTCCAGTTCCTGCACATGCATGGCTCAAACTGAATCAAAGGCAAACAGAAAGCCAGAAAATGTCTATGCAAACTTCTAACTACCTTGTCCAGGTAGCGTTTAATTAGGATCGGTATGTCAGATTTTGGTTTGAGACCTCCAAATGCGGATCCTAAGATAGTTTTTCCAAGATGAAGGATGTCAGAAGAGCTGAACGTCAACAGTGCTCCGGGCTTGTCCACCCCAACCACAATTGTTTTCCCCCATCCCTGCATATACATGGCACGTGATCAGACACACACAACAAAAGTGAAATCAAATACAATTTTACTATGCATTCTTAGTTTCAACTATGTTGAGGTACCATCCCACCGACACGTGCTGGTGGGGTTTTATATCCTTGTGAAAAGGTGTTTGACAAGAGAGGGTGAATGATTCATAAACTACTTCAAAACTCTTGATTTTATCAATGTGGGACAAGCAAGGTAGTGGAATAGCTCCCCGATCGAAGAGTTTGAGAAGAGCCACATCATCATTTACGCAGACAACCCCAATCATAATGACCATATGTGTGTTGATGGAATAATATGTTGACATGACTGACTTCTATATTTGGCTACGAATCTGATTATCATCACATTCGATATGACTTAATGCTATTCGAATAGTAACTATGAGAAATCAGAGTGGAAACCTTTCTGCAGCAAGCAAATGCTTCCTCAACTAAGGATGCCTTTCCAACACATTCGAAGCAATAGTCTGCTCCTCCAGCAGTCATCTCATTTATGATCTGAAAATAGAATCAAAAGCAAAGCTAGCTAAATTTTGAACCAAGCACAAAAAGAAAAACTTATCTGGTTCAAAGATCATCCATAATGAAAGCCTGGCATTTTCTAGCTAAAACTTGTTTTAGACCGGATCAATTCAAGAACCCTGTATATTTACTCGAATAACAACACTACCTGGCTTACGCGTTTCTCACCAGAGCTTCTCGAATCAACAAAATCAGTTACTCCGAATGCTTTCCCTACATGTTGGAAAAGGTAATTTTACATATTAAGCTAATAGTTGCAATAAAAAATGACCACGTGTAATTGAAACAAAGGATCTGAACTGAAACCAGCATGAACTTGCCTATTTCGAATTTCTCAGGGTTCATGTCAATGCCAATAATTTTAGCAGCTCCACATAATCTTGCCCCCTCTGCAACCTTCAAAGAAACTCTAGTTTTCATGTTTGAATCATATGAAAAAGAAGTAACTAGAAGAGTAGGAAAGGTACTTACTGCCAAACCTATTGAACCCAGACCAAAGATGGCAATGGTTGATCCTGCTTCAACATTTGCAGACCTCCAGGCTGCCCCTAAACCTGAAAATTAAGTAACTTATAGCAAAATCTACTTTCAAACTACATCCATGAATCAGAAGTAAGGATAGTGAAATGGGTATGTTCTCCATAATTTAACATTTATCCCCAAAGCCTATCCTTATTACATAAAGTACTCTTTAAGATTTTCAGAAATCAATACAAACCAGGTCAAATTTGCATCACATCCAGTCAAGTAGGTCAAATCTGACCCATTATCTTATAATTGAGCCATCAAGGTTAGCAATGGACAGCTCTGATTGAGCCAAGACATCTCTTTACTAGTCTACACATGATTATTTAGTATAAATAGCTCATTTGTTGCCCATTGTAAGATATGAATTTATTACATGCAAATTACATTAGTTTCCCAACTTACTTTTCTCCCAATTTTTTTAACTGATTTAAGCATTGAAAAGTTTTCATTGGGACAGATCCGGTGATTTTAATCTGGATAGGTCAGGCATCAGGTACAAAAGAAAGATCCTTTCAACCTTGAGTCTAGGTGAAGAATTCCCCACCCATATCAAATGGTATATGATTAACATTGAGAGAACTAGTTAAGTGAAGCGCCATATCAATTGGCATAAATGTTCAAGCCCGACTCAATATATAGCAATAAAATAGTGAATATACTAAAAACATAGATAATATGCAACCATCAACAGGATCCACCATACCTGTTGAGACTCCACAACTCAGGAGGCAAGCCCTGTTTGGAGGGATTGTGGGATCAATTTTAGTTACATTAGCAACATGGACAACTGTATACTCTGAGAAGCTGGACACGAAAAGGAAATGGTATAAAATCTCTCCGTTGAGGTCAGTAAATCTGCTAGATCCATCGTGCATCCAAGGAGAGACCTTGAATGGGAATTTTGAACACAGGTTGCTCTTCTTGGACGTGCAATCTGTACATTCTCGACAATCTGGCATAAATATTGGAATCACCATATCGCCTTCAACGAGCTCACTTACATCATCGCCCACGCTCTCAACAACACTTCACTTGCAGAAAATATCAAACAGTTGGAATTTTTATTTTTGGAAACTAATTCTACTCAAATAATGGGAAAAAAAATATAAGCAATACCCGACAGCTTCATGGCCCAAAATTCTTGGAAAACATGCTGAAGGGTCCTTCGAAAGAGTAGGGAAAAAAAAATCGAAGATTAAAACACAAATAATAATGGAAAGACACAAAATGCACAAGATAATGGTTACACACTTTCAATTTCAAGAAAGTAACATCGCTGTGGCATAGAGAAGTGCATATGATTTTGATGCGAACTTCTCCAGATTTAGGAGGGCCCACGATCACTTCCTCCATCACCAGCGGCTCCCCTGCTTTCCTAGCCACCGCCGCTGCATAACACAACCGCTTACCAGTTTTCACACACAGAAAACACACTCACAAAGAACATACCACACACACATATATGTATATATGTGTATATGAATTCTATTATTACCTCGGCATGTTATGGGCTTTCCGGCAGTTTTAGAGCATTCAAGCGTAGTGTTATCCATTTCAACGTGGAAATGCGGAGAAGTCTTCGTTCAGTATATGAGGAGAGTGGAAATGTTGGACAAATTAAGATGGATGATGAGCATGTTCTTATATTCGATCAACTTGGACTGAAGGAGAGGGGCGAGGAAAAACTTTGTGGTGCATGTTGTACCGAGGGATGTTGTCTTGAGTAAACCGGCCGAAATCGATGGAGGGTGAAAATTGGGTAATGAATAAATTCAGTTTGATATTAGTTCTTCGAATTTTATTTTTCATCTTGCTCTTTGTCTTCCATGTCACTTTATATTTTTTTATTTTATTTTGTGTTTAATCTTGTATTCTAACTTACTAAGTACATGTCACACGATCAATGACATCAGTCTCTCCTATTACGTGGGAGATTTTGAGTTCGAATTCGAATGAATTTCTTTGTGCACATTATATGCATCAGATTGTGTAGTTTATATTGATATGATAATTTTTTTACTTGTAATGTTTTTTTAAAAAAAATACATGTCATGTGTTTTTAATTTATTTAAATCAATTATTTTAATAAAAAAAATTATATTTTTAAAATGAAATTTAGAATTCAGACTAAATATTCGCCTATTACATTCTTTAATTATCTATTTTAGTTGGCTAGAATATCAATCACATGGAGTGACAAACCAAAATTTTAGTTCGATTCATTATTACTTCACTAAATAAATGTTCACCAATAATTATATCATAAGTCACAGTATCACAACTTGCTTCGAAGTCTTCCAAGTTGGTTCAACTTAAATAATTTATTTATATTTTTTTAATTTTTAGAATAAGTTGAATGATGAACTTTAGGTTTGAAACACAACGCACTATTAGCAATTACTGGAAAAGTCCGAATATAACCCTTCTCCAATGCTTAATTCAAAAATTGAAATTGAAGTCGAATTATGAAATGATGAAAAAATGGGTGCCTAATCCATTCAAATTTGAGGTATTTATTATAATGGTATGATATAGACTTTTTATGTCATCCCCTCGTAAATTGTTGGATGGCCCCACATGTAACAGACAGATATGTAAAATCGAAAATTATACTTAAATTGAACTAATCGATGTAGATTCTTGGAGAACATAATCAAAATTTTGCATATTTTTAAAGGTAAAATTGTCATTTGATAGTCTACACACATCATAACTGTATATATGTGCCCCAAGCACGAATGTGTGCTGAAGATGATCCGAAATGCCCTATATCATTAGTTTATAGTAAGTTTTTTTTCTATATCTTATAACATTAAATTTTATTTTAAAGATAAAAACAAGGTTATTTAGATAAAATAAACTCGGGATGTGGTTTGCATGCCAATTTCATCATCTAATAGTTTTAAAAAATGAGGGAATTCGCTAATTCTTCAAAACCAAGTTGGACTCGTCTAATTAATTTTGTAAGAAAAAACTTATAAATTTACAATTTCTTATTTGAAAACTAATTTCGAGCTTGAATAAAAATAAAAAAAAGTCTAACTAAAAACATTACAAATATTTGTCAAGTAAAAAGAACTGATTCCGCTAAAAAATTTATTTCATAAACTCTATTACTAAGAAGTAGGAAGTTACAACCTTAGCCATGACCTCTTATACGAGTGTCAAGAAATAATAAAGACTAGCAATTTAGACGCACTACATACATGTATGTAATAAAATTTTTATAATATAAAATAATAAAATATTTATTTTTCTATATAATCCTAATATATTTAATATTTTCAATATACCTATTTAAATTTTACATAAATAAAAATAAAAATTTATGGTAAAATAATAATAGTTGGGAGTGAAAGGTTGTAAATAATAGTTACTAATGGGAATTAAAAGATATAATCATAAAAATATTTTAAATATATCGCTCAAAATACATCAAAAAAAACTCATTTTTTTTATTATTAATGATATAGTTATAAATTTTTATCTGATATGGATTTATGATTTTTAAATTAATTGCATGCACCACAAATTTACTTATCAATTACCAATTCCTCCATAAATTCAAGTACATAACTAATGTCAAGTGGTCTTTAGTGCTGTAATATTAGTCTCGTAGATAATAGCACTAAACTAATAAGAATTGGTTCGTAAATAGTTAACTCTTTATGAAATTATAACTTTTTCTTTATTCTTTCCCTCTTGACCTATTTTTGTTGTTGCCTGGTGGAGTGATTCACTCAAGCTTGAAATTGGCAATCAAGACACCCTTCTCTATCAAATGAATCTGCAAATCATTGTTTTCAAATCACGACTCCAACCTTCTTTCATCGATTCTTCTTCCTAAGTGTAAAGTTGGGGTTTCGAATTTAACAATATGTATAAATTACAAAAAAAAAAAAATACAACCAATAAGATTAATTGCAATTTATCTTAGTAAAATTAAGAAAAAGAACCTCTTGAATAATGAATATTATATATACATATATAATTACATATACAAAGAGAGAGAGAGAAAATTTAGATAACCTCATTATACTTGAAAAAAATAATAAAAATCACTGTAAGCCTTGCCATGAATCTCACATGATGTTTTATGTGAAATTTATTGCATTTTTGCTGTAAAAGAACACTTATGCTCCTATTTGTAATTATCTATTGTTAAATTTTATGTGATAAAGATCAACTATTCATATATATCTTGTCTTATATAAATTAATGGTCGGCAACTCGATTGAATAAGATTGATGATCCATATTCGATCTTATATTATAATTCACTATACTTCGAAACTACTAAACATATTCTTTTAGCACATATTTTTATCATACACATATTTATTTATTTATTTATTTATTTAGTGGTATTGGGTGGTCGTCACCAAACGTTATAGATTCAACATGCGCCACAATATTGGTGGTGAGATGGGAATAGGGTGTGGCGATGGTAAAAAAGATGATGGTGACAAAGAGGTCATGTTACAACAAAAATAAATTATTTCATTCAATGGTAACGAGGGAATCAAATGTACTAAATTTGGTTTAATCAAAAATAATGTTATAAAAAAGTGATTGATGTGAGCGGCGGGCCTAGATAGGGCCGAAGTAAGAGGCGCTAGCAAATTGGGGTGGGGGTGGCGTGCTAGCATTTGGCAATCAGGTGGGGAAGGATGGCAACATTAGGAGTGGCGGCGCTAGCCCAGGCTAGGGTAAACTAGCAATAGATTAGGGGTGGTTGCGGAGAGCGGGGGCGCGATGGAGTGATGGAGTGAATAGTAATTTTACGTGAAAAATGTGAACAACAAAAATATTAATAAAATAGAAATAAGTGGAAAAAGAAAAAAAAAAAAAAAACAAATCATTATATAATAAAAATAGGGAGAGAAGGCAAAAAAATAAAATTAATTTCAAAATAAAAAACATTAAAGGCATATTTATTTTGTGGGATCATAAAAAAATGAAAGCTCAATTCTATTTCACCATATGTATACATTTCATTATGCAAGTCAATAGATAAATCCAAGCAGGATGAGTACACATTCCAGCTTTGTAGGATGATGAGGCAAAATTCCATGTATGGCCTCATTTCATCTTATATAATTACATTTATGTTCCCATTTTATATTGTTTTTTCTTCAAACCTTCCAACGCCATTTTCAAGTTGCTAAAGAACCACCGCAACAAAGCCATTACGCCGCTGGAGATGGAAGGTTCTTCCACCAACGCATCTTGAGTCAAGGAGCAAAAACCCAATTTCATAATTCATCATCTGAAACCCAATAAATTTATTGTATAATACCTCATCGTCGTTGGGCACCACCACCTCCAATCTCCATGACTGGCTGTCGATTCTTCCAATTAACGATGTCAAAATGCTTGCAAATCAATTTTCAACTTCCATCGTTGGAAACAACAAACCCATCACCACCACCGAAAATCCTATGTGACCTTTAAATTCCAGCATTTACCATGGTTGTTTAACATTAAAATTTATATGGTTATGATGTTTGTGAGATGGAAAAGGTGTTTATGAAGTTATTTTCTTACTCTCCAGTCAAATTTCAAGGGTCAAGTAACTGCATTAAGTTTGGGCGCTTTTACTAGAATTAGATTAAATTTTGACATTGGTCAAATATTATAGGACTACTCTTCAAAATTTCAAATTGACCCTTAAATTTCTTGATGCAAATGAGTCCTCTGAAATTATTTTTAAGTCCAAAGTATTTCAATTATTTAAATAATTATCACAATATTATAACCCATCCAAGTAAACAATCACTATATTATCCATCTTCATCAATCTTTTCATCCAATCAAATAAATATAATTTAAAAAGTATAAATTTATCATTAATTATATACTCCATCCCATGTTTTATGCCATCGTTCCACATCCCATTTATCAAAATAATGACCCCTAAAAATATAATGTTTTTCAATAAAAGTGCCAAGTAATTAATTGATCTAATAACATTGTTCCTATACTATATGTCTAAGATTTGAATTTAAATTTTAATAAATTTTTAAAATACATGTGGATATATATAAAAAAAATATAAAAAAATCTGATATCATTATCAAACAAAATAATCAAACATATGCTAAACATGCATTCCACCGTTACAGTTTACATCAAAAGTTCACAATATTGAATTGCCATTAAAACTTGTCCTTTTCATACTTTGAAGCTAAATTTGTTGTATATATCATATTTGTTGAGGTGTATTTAAATAGCTAGATAATTGGTTGAGAAAATTCGGCTGCATCAAGGAAATTGGGTAGCTAATTAAAATACCCTTTGTGTAAAAAAATCATCAATATGATATTTCGTTAAGATATTTTATAATTTAGATGTGTAAATATTTATCATAATTACATAAATAAAATTTATATATTTACTAGAAAAAGTTATAACATCTAGAGATACACAATAGATACACATCGAACATACATCAATTATGAAGTATTAGTTAATATTAAATACATTTGGAATAGGTTGTGTATGCTTGGGAGAAACTACGTAGCAAAACGAATTAACTTATTTAAAAAAATTTAATTGGACAAAAAGTAAATCAAGTTTGATAGGATTAATACAATATATGTAATTCATTTTTATTTTCATATGCACAGGCAGGCTTAAACTTCATTGAAATTTGAACCCAAGCTTTCCACATATAAATGTAAAAATAATATTATTGAATTAATTGATCATTTAAGACTCGGTGTATATAATTTTATACACTCTACTTAATCCAAAATTCATTATGATGGAAAACAAATTATCCATGACAACTGAAAAACAAAACTAATTATTTAAATTATTAATAAAGCACATAACTCTCTTTTTAGTGTGTTTTTAAATAATGTACCCATAATGTCTCATACTTTTATCTTTTATTATATTTGTGCCATAATTACTACTAAAACGCACCAAACTTCTACTCCACTATTATTATTTTATCATAATTTTTTTAATTTATTGATGTAAGAAATAAAATAAATATATTTAAATTATTAAAATAATTATTTTATATAAAACTAAATAAATATTTTATCATTTAAAAAATTTAGCACATGCGTTAAAGTGTGCAGCGGCGCTAGTAGTATATAAAATGATGAAAGAAACTACCACTAATTGTATGTATTAAGTAATAAAAATTTATTTTTCATCAATAATAATTTTTACAATTTTAATGGTAACAAAAACTGTATGTAAATTGTCATTATAACATTTAGTGACATTTCATCAGTGATAACAAAAATCTTCCACTCTACAATACACGTATCAATAATTATCAGTACCTATATCACAGCAAAATAAAAACTATATATTAACACTTAATAAATATTATTAATCATAACTTTTTTCAGTAAATACGAATATAGTAAAATAGTTTGAAACTAAATCATCAACCTAGTACTTGAGTGGATATTTTCATGGTAGCTGGGGGGCTAATGACAACTAAAGCAGTTAACCTTTTGCTATGGCACTCCTGTATTTGCTGCCTTCAAACGAGAAATTTATGCATCTCAGTAAAATAATGATCTTCGCTTCTTGCAAAATTTTATTTCAACAACGTATGATCATCCCAAAAAAAGTAAAAGAAAGACGATAAACAGACAGTAACAAGCACAAATAGGACCACACATTGATGCATTAAAAGCACAAAGGTATTCATTTGTCCATCCAAATCACACATCTGAGGCTCTTTCCTTCGACTAGTAAATCGAAAGCTTTGTTGATGTCTTGGAAATTAACCTCATGCGTCACAAACTTATCGAGTTCCAGCTCCTGTGCGCACACAAATACATTTCTCAGACAATCAAAGACAAAAAGAGAAGCCAAAAATGTCTTTACGCAAAAACTTCAAACTACCTTGTCCATGTAACGTTTAATGAGAACTGGTATGTCAGATTTCGGTTTGAGACCTCCAAACAAGGATCCCAAGATACTTTTTCCAAGATGAAGGACGTCAAAAGAGCTGAACGTCAACTGTGCTCCGGGCTTGTCCACCCCAAGAACCAACATCTTTCCCCATCCCTAAAAAAAGATGACTGGAAATCAGACACAGTGGAAGTGAAATCATAAACAGCTTTACTATCCATTTGATAAGACTTGCTGATCGATTATTGCTGGAAATGTAAGAATAGGGAGGATTTTAAGTGAAGTTGACAGCACAAATTTGAAGAGATAGAGCTACAAGTTGAATATGGGATATAAGAATATAGGACAGTCGTGGGCTTTTTTGTTTCCATCTTCTTTTGGGGGTTTAGGGGGAAGAAAAACGTGTGCAAAGGGCTAGTATACTTCTGATAAAATGGTTCAAGGGAGTATGAGAAATCAGAGTTGAGACCTTTCGGCAGCTAGCAAATGCTTCCTCAACCAAGGATGCCTTTCCAACACATTCGAAGCAATAGTCTGCTCCTCCAGCAGTCATCTCATTTATGATCTGAAAATAGAATACAGAACAGAACTCAATAAATTTTGAACCAAGCATGAAATGAGAAGTCATATGGCTGAAAACAAAGTCATCCATACTATCAAATAAATCATTTTTGTCTTTGGTAAATTTACCAAGGCTTTAGTCATAGCTAGTGATCCTCCTATTCTCAACTACTTCAACCATTTCCGAGCAAGATGTAAGTCACCCCAGAAATACAAAAATATAATAAGAAAACTACCTGGCTTAGACGTTTCTCACCACAGTTCCTTGAGTCGACAAAATCAGTTACTCCAAATTTCTTACCTATATATATGGTTGAGAAAGATAAAATCAGTACATTTGATTGATATAAATTTGCATGTTAACCGAATCATTCTCCACTACTTAATCAGTTCAACGAGAGTCATTCTTTACTTTGAAACTAGTTACTAACAAGTATATCTATTTTATTTCTTTAGAAACATCCATGACTAGCCGTACATCATTATTCAAGGGCTATCACTGGAAAAGCTGTAAAGTCCTTTTCTTTCCATTGGGACAACTGTTTCCAAACTTTAATGAAGAACTAGCATGATCTTACCTATTTCAGATTTGTCGGGATTCACATCAATGCCAATTATCTTTGTAGCACCACATAATCTTGCCCCCTCTGCGACCTTCACAGAAACTCTAGTTTTCTTGTTACCCAAAATTGCATCACGAGGTTGGGGAGGGGAAAGAGTAGGAGATTAGGTACTTACTGCTAATCCTATTGATCCCAGACCAAAGATGGCAACGGTTGATCCTGCTTCAACATTTGCAGACCTCCAGGCAGCTCCTACACCTGTAAAATATGTATTGTATTAGATATTCTACTTACAATTCTAGGCATCAATCAAATCGAAGAATTGTATCCACTAAACGTTGTTAGATATATGAGCAAACTGAATTCCATATCAATTCACATAAAATGTACATGTTGAAGAGAACATATAGCTTTTATAATCCATTTTTCTTTTTATACCAGCTCAGCACCTGAACTTTGACATATATAAGAACAAAAATGAAAATTGAGACTTGACTGGCATATGAGGAAAAGAAAAAAGGAAAAGAAAAGAAAGAAAAGATTATCTTATTTAGGGAGTTGAATATTTGAGATCAGAATTTATCTGCATTAATCCAAATGGACATATATGTGGAGGCAATAATAATCAAAATCAATCTGTCCGCTACCCCAGCAAATTTGAACCTAAGTTATGAGCTCAAGAAGCAACTAGTTCAGCCTATTCCTCCACTTAGTTCCAAACTGTTAAGTCCAAGTTATTAAGTTATCCTATTCATAAGTAGGAATTTTTGCTCCCACATGACCACTGTGGCTAACGATTGGAGTTTTATAAGCATCATAGGATCTACCATACCTGTTGATACTCCACAACTTAGGAGGCAAGCCCTGTTTGGAGGGATTGTGGGATCAATTTTTGTGACATTAGCAACATGGACAACTGTGTACTCCGTGAAACTGGACACAAAAAGAAAATGGTATAAAGTCTCTCCCTTGAGGTCCATAAATCTGCTAGATCCATCATGCATCCAAGGAGTAACCCTGAATGGGAATTTTGAACACAGATTGCTCTTCTTGGATGTGCAATCTGTACATTCTGCACAATCTGCCATAAATATTGGAATGACCGTGTCGCCCTCAACGAACTCACTTACGCCATCGCCGACGCTCTCAACAACACTTCAATTTGCAGAAATTATCAAACAGTTAGAATCCGTAATTCTGGAAACTGATTGTATTTAGTGACTAAAGGTACATGCACATTTACATATTCCAGCACCAAAAAAAGTGAATCAAATAAGCCCTGAGTAATAATATTATTATGTCAATTTTCCATCCTATACTATGGGAACTCAAAGCCCTTTTTCATCAATATATACTTCACTGGAAATTAGGATCAAACAGGCAAGTATTCAGACAAGAAGCTAAAATTATGAAGTAGACATTATCAGCAAGTCATATGAAGATTACCCCACAGCTTCATGGCCCAGAATTCTTGGAAAACATGCTGGAGGATCCTTCAAAAGCGTAGAAAATGGCCAAAAAAAGGAAAAAGAAAAAGAAGATTAAAGAAGAAGAAGAAGAATTCAACATCAATGGGCATAAACAATGGTAGAAAGACACAAAATTTACAAGAAAATTAATTTAAAATTCTACATGATCAACTTTACATACTTTCAATTTCAAGAATGTGACATCACTGTAACAGAGAGAAGTACATATGATTTTGACGCGAACTTCTCCGGATTTTGGAGGGGCCACCACCACTTCCTCCATCACCAGCGGCTCCCCTGCTTTTCTAGCCACCGCCGCTGCACATCACCACCGGTTTACACACAACACACACTTAGTATACAAAAATACACACAGCATTGAAGATGGGTGTAAATTAAACCATAATTTGAGATTGAATGCGTATTACCTCGGCATCTTATGGGCTTTCCTGCTGTTTTATCCATTCTAAGGTGCTGAGAATTCTTCACTGTGGAAGCGAGCAGTTCAAACTTGCCTTCGGACTTTCATGGATGGTTGGAGATAATTGGGCTGTTGAATTTTGCCTTTTACTTACATCATCTTTGTCGTCTTGTCCATGTGCCAACTGACGAGCGTCCATTGATGCTCCGAGACATAAATATAATGTTGGTTTTTTTTTTTTTTTTAATGATTAAATAATAACTATTGGATATAAATATACAGTTTGGTTGAGGTAATGACTTTAAATGATTAAAAAAATTTAATAGATTATATTGGATTTTGAGGAAAATATTTTATTCTGTTAGGAAAAAATGAAAAGCATTCTCCAAAATAATATGAGATGCAGTTTAAAAGTTCATATTTTTTATATTTTCATATCCTAGTGGTGTTTCCAGTGGCGGACATGTGAGTAACGCATCAGAACATGTCATTGGGAGGGGAACAACAGCTAAAAACGGCTGCCAATACCTAGTAGGCTAAAGAGCAAAAAAAGGAATCTACCCGAGGAGGGGCTTGCATCTGATTAGCTAGTTGGTGAGGCAATAACTTACCAAAGCGATGATCAGTAGCTGGTCTGAGAGGATAATCAGCCACACTGGGACTAAGACACAGCCCAGACTCCTACGGGAGGCAGCAGTGGGGAATTTTTAAAAACTATCAGATTTTGAGGAAAATATTTTATTTTGTTGGGAAAAAATGAAAATCATTCTCCAAAATAATATGAGATGCAGTCTAAAAGTTTATATTTTTTATATTTTCATGTACTCAAATTTTGTTTCAAAAATACAATTTCAATTCATGAGATACAATAAGTTGACATTTGTAACACTCATCATAGTCTGAAAAATAGAAAATAAGAAGAAATTTTGTTTAATCTTTAAGTTGAACCCATTTGAAAAGAGTTTAAAAATTTATGACATCATATTTTGGAAACTTATGAACTCCAATCTTCAAAAGTTTGGGAAAAAGTTAATTATAGAACCCCTTAAAATTCTAACTAAAAGGGAAAAAAAAATATTTATAGAGTTAAATAATTTTCCATCCACTAATTTTTAGTTGTAAGAAAATTAACGAAATGTTCGGTTATGTTTTCCCAAAATAATATTGTTTTGGGGAAACATAACCAAAATATTATTTTAGAAAAACATAACCGATCATATCCTCATTTTTCCTCCAAAACACGCATTTTTCAATATATTCATACACATTATATATATATAATATTTTATTATTATTCTAACATTAAAAAAAATTCACTTAACTTCATTTTCATTCAAAAAATCCAACAAAAAAATATTGATTTGATTACAGTAAAAATGTCTCTCCCAAAACATAAACAAACATACAAAAAAAATAACTTTCACATTATTCAATAGTTCATTCTCTCAAAATATATCATAAATATATAATAAAATCACACAAAACACATAATTGAACATTCCCTAAAATTAGCAAGAAATTTTAGGTTTTCATAGCCAAATGCTCTCTTAACGGAGTGCAAGATAGAATAAAGAATTTTATTTGTTTTTTATATGATACAAGTAGACATACAAGAAGTTGAATTATGAAATATTAACTATAAAAGGAACAAGGACAAAATTTTTGAATCGCGAGTAAGTTTCCATTAAAAGTTATAAGGTGACTGATTGATAGAGAATATTTGGCAATGTTGGTACAATATTGAAAAGTATTTATTTGCCTTCAATCATCACTTAAAGTGTTATTTAATTCAATTCTTTATAGTCCATTTTTAGTTCGTGAATGTCCCCACAATAGGTCACTTATAAGTGCATACTACTACTATAAACGCTTTATATTAATTGAATGATCAGTCGACATTGTTTTTATACATATAAATATAAAATTTAAAGTTCGAATCTTCACGTTCATAAATTGTGTTTTTATGTATTATTTTACTTTAAAAGGATTTATAAATTTATGACATCATATTTTGAATGTTTATGAACTTCAATTTCAAAAAATTAGAAAAAAAACTTCTAATAAAACCCTTAAAGTTCTAAAGAAAAACTGGAGTTAAAAATATATTCAATTCATAAAAATTCCATTGTAAAAAATTAAAATTGTTAGAAATTTTTAAGTTTTCCTAATCAAATACCCTCTTTATCTAATTTGTTTTTTTTTTTTATCCAATACAAGTATGCATGCATGTATATCACAAGAAGTTGAATTCCAACGCATTAAAGCACACCTATAATTATTACATTTCATTATTATTAACTACAAAAGAGACGAGGACAAAAAAAATTTGAATTACAATCTATTAAAAGGTGTTAGTTGGCAAGTTGATGTCTAGTGCTATTTGAATTGTGGGTCCCCTTTTTCACTTAGAGGTGCAAAAAAATATTTTAAAATTTATTTGTGATATTATACAATACTAAGAAACCATATTGGCACAGTGATTTATAGTTTAAGTGGTATCTGTCTTCCCTATTAAGTGAGAGGTCATGTGTTCAACTCATAATGGACGTGTTGTGCATTTTATGTGCTTCGTGTGTAGTTTATTCTTTGATTATTTAATTTGATAATATTTGAAAATAAAAATATATTGCTTTATTTTTTGATTATTTGATATGAGAATATTTAATAATAAAAATATATTATTTTATTAAAATGATAATATTTCGTTATTTGTAATATTCTGTCAAAAAATAAAACAATGCCATCTTAATCCTCGATTTAGCAATGTGGATATCTCAAATTCCACCTTTATTGCTTATTTAGGATCAAGTTGGTCTTGGACGCATTAAATCTACCTTGCTGATATCAATTCTAGCCTAAATTCTAGAAGAAACCTTTCCTAATCTTTATTAATTGATATTGAAAAATTTATTGCGTGTAACTAAATACAACTTAAATTAATTTAACCACCAACAAATGAATAAATTTCAAAATTATTATACCTCTAATTGTACGTACCTTTAGTAGATTTGCAGTTGGACTAATGAAAACCATCCAACGAGCCTCGTCTACGAAGCAAAGTACTTTGTCTTGCACTACAATAATAAGAAAGGACAATACAAAGGTTGTTGTTAATTATACATAATAAGTGATAAAAAAATTTCCTTTGTTATTAAAATAATTTTTATAAATTAAATAGTAACAATTATAGTGTTTAAGTTGTCACTGTTAACAGTTACTGATACGCATATTGTGACAACTTAATGACAATGAAAATTTTATCATAAATTGTAGTGACAATAAATATTGTCACTAAGTTGCCATTATAGGGACGTTACTAATTGTCATTTGTAACAACTTAAAACATTATTTTTTGCTAATAACGAGTTATATTATGACAAAACAAAAATTATTATCAATTAAAAAAATATTATTAATGATAAAATAAAAATTATTGTCATTTAATACATAACATCAGTGGCCTTTTTTATATTATCATATATTATTTTATCACGAATATAATAAATTTTTACAGTATTGTTTGCTTCGGTATGGTAGCCTTGTTGGACATGGTTTATTACTTCCCACAAAGAAGTCATGAGTTTAAACCCGCTTGCAATAGTAGTCCGTGAATCAGTTATCTATGTAGTGGAGAGATCCCGGCTGACTAGCGTTTTAGTGGGGCTGTGGTGACGGGCTTGCTCTTTGGACAGTAGCCGTGGCTCAAACCGAATATTCCACAACATCCATCTCCCCTATTAAATGGGAGATCTTGTGTCCGACCCGTAATGGGCGTGCTGTGCACTTTATGTGCTTTGTGTTTAATTTATACTTTGATTATTTGACTTGAAAATAGAGATTTATTTGATTTGAGAATATGAATATATTGCTTTGTTGAAAGGACAACATTTCATCAATTGTAATGCTCTTTAAAAAAAACTCAACAAAGGTGCAATAGATTATAATTTATAAGTTATATTTGACAATTTTATTTTTATTATTTTGTTAAAGAAAACAAATTAGAGGATAATTTAGTATTTTCCAAAGCAAATTTAAATAAAAACATTTTTCAACCATTCTGCCCTTTTATACTAGCCACTTTTTGTATAATTTTGAAATTTAATTACTTAAAAGGAAAAAATGGAGAGAGGCGCCGGGGGTGGGGGGAATGGAATCTCTTTCAAACACCGCTTGCTGTCTTCATTGTTTTGTTATAGTAGGAGCGTAGGACACAATGAAAGGAAAATCATTAGTAATAATTAGTGGAGGACAAGACAAAACAAAACTACTTATTTTCAATATGATCTTAATTTTCCTTCATAGATGATTAAATAGTGTAACTGGGTAAATAATTGAAAAGAAAAAAGAAAGTTAGAGAGAGAAGAAAAAAGAAAAATTAAATGTTTTTTTTATACATTTAAAGTGACGATTACACTAAATTTTGGATTGAAAAATATATCTTTAATTTTCAATTTAATTTCAAATTTACATTTATATCTTGATATAAAATTACAAAAAGATAATATAGCAAAAATATTTATTGCATGTGTAGGCAGTTCTATGTATCCCATATTTTTGAACTTTTGGTGTAAATATTATTTGCTATATATGAGTTTATATTAATTGATATAATTAATATTTATTTATTTAATATGGTTCTTTTTAATTAATATGTTTGTATCCACTATGTAAAAAATTGAATGCTTTATTATTTATCCATATAATTAGCATTAATAATATGATAAATTAAGTTTATGCACGTAGAAATAATGTGCCACAATGAGTAGTAATTTTCTAAAGTGAAATTAATTTCATATAATCAGTTAAGAACATATAAAAAATTTAAAATACTCATAACTATATAAATAATTTTCAATTACTTTATCCCACTATTATCCTCCTATTACTGTCATTTTATACTCCTGCTTTATGAGAAAAAGATATTTTAGAGTTTCATATCCAATTGAAAATACCATCCGTTTGAGATATTAAATGTGCTATTATTAGACAATATAAAAATTATAATAAATTTTTTTATACATATACCCTATATATATAAGTATATCAATTATGTTTTAATATTTAAATATACACGTATTAAATATGCACCGATTGTTAGTGTGTGTGTGTATATATATATAAGATTGAAGGTACAATTTCAATTCGCCCAGCACCCGACGCCCAATGCCAGGGGAACATCAGTTCCACACAAGACCTACCCTCCATCAGAGCTTTTTAATGGCTTCGAATTTAACCTATCAACACTCAATCTATATTTATAATTCACATATATATATATATATATATTGATAAAAGAAAGGTAGAAGTAGTGGCGAACTTGCCTCTTCCCGCTACGCTATATCCGAACTTTCGTGTTCAACTGCGAATATATCAGATACCTAAACAACCCGTACAAGCGCGAATTCCATCAGCGTAGCACCATCAAGGGCCGAGTAAAGTTCACAGAAGCCGGCATTGATCCACACCTAGGCCAAAGAGCACACAACTATCAAATATTTGTGACAAATGCATAGAGGGAATTCGATCTCAGGACGTGGATTTACCAAACCAAAGGTGGTGGTCGTGTGGTTCCAATCTATAATTCATATTTTATTATATATATAAGTTGAAAATATATATTTATATATATATAAGATATACTAATATATAATTTTTGTTGTAATAAATTTATAAGATGTACTTCCTACTATGCATTAATTTTATGAAGAGTTCTACATAAAATTTGAAAAACAGAAATTTTGAGTATGTTTATAGTATTGTGTCAAATTGAAATAGTTGACAATTAATGTGTTATATTGTTAAGTGAGATGATAATTATGGGGGGGAACCCTTTATAAGAAATCAAGTCTTATTTTAAGATATCCTAAAAACAAGATGTAATAATGAGTTTGGACTTTAGAATATATGGAGTATAATAGTTGCAATTAGTTTATATAAACTCAAAAAACTCTATTTTGTGGAGATTAATTTAGATAATATTATTTTTATAAACATAAGATTCACAAATACATTAATAAGCTTAAAAAAAATATTAATTCTATCTCATATAACAATATTTCGAAAAAAGTTTTCGGAACAAATAGAATTAGCACTGTTTTAATTAAAAAGATGACAAAGGGTAAAATAGTTGCATTATATTAATATACTACCATGAAAATAGACATATTAAATATGACGTCAAATTTTCTCTTCTAAAACTTTTAGGAATAGGAACATTTTCATTGACGATTCTCATTATGCAAAAGACACTGTTGAGATAATTTCAAATTACATAAATTTTAAACCCTTTAGTAACCACTCAACTTAATGTATTAGTCTTGTTTAGTGGCTTATACCCAAATGGCATTAGTCTTTTCTATTATGTAAGGTCTCGTGTTCGAATTCGAATGAGTTCCTTTGTGTACCTTATGTGTGCATCTAGTTGTGGAGTTTGTACTTCTATTTAATTAATTTGATAATTAAATTCTATTGACTTGATATAATGTTCTCGCAGAAAATAAAACAAAAAAAGTTAAAATGTTGTGTCGAATCAAATTGATTATCTAATTTTTAAATCGAACATAAAATGATAGTTTCAAAGGGAATTAAAAAAAAATAACAGGACAAACAAAACGATAAAATAATGTTAGGAGATTTTTTTTATTTTTCCAATTTAATTAGCACACATATTTAAAGTTCATTAGGTTCGAATTTCAAATTTCATACAAGTGTATTGACCAGTCGTATTGTACTAGCGGAGTTTCCATACAGGTAATAAAGAAAGAAAACATTTCATGTTTCCATTCTAATTACACATCTAAGGCTCTTCCCTTGGTCAAGCAAATCGAAAGCTTTGTTGATGTCTTCGAAACTCACCTCATGTGTCACAAACTTATCAAGTTCCAATTCCTGCATGAACCCAAATACAAGATCCAAATTCAGCTGCAGATTATGTTACATAAAATCAGAAACTAATGGCAAAGAGATCACGGGGTGTTTCTGAAAGAACTTTTGGTTCTGGAAAAGCAAAAGTTGCAGAAAATGTTCCTAGGGAAAATTGAACGTACTTAAAAATAACAGTAAAAAATGCAACAAAAAAAAACATATCTTCTTCTACTTAATTTTAGAAAATGAAAAGCAGGAGCATCACATTCAAACATTACAAAACAACTAAAATTCATCTAAAACTTAATATTTTTTGAAATTATTGTAGACAGTCCCTATATAAAATCGAGCAAGGTACTCGTTAAAAAGCCGGGAAAAAAGGACCCCAAGCAGATTGTCTTTGAAATTCGAAGTAACATACCTTGTCCAAGTACCACTTAACTAGGATTGGGATGTCAGATTTCGGGTTGAGACCTCCCAACAAGGCTCCTGTAAGAGTTTTTCCTAGAAGCAGAACCTCGGAAGAGCTGAAACTTAACTCTGCACCCGGCTTGTCCACCCCAAGCACAATTGTCTTCCCCCATCCCTGGAAAAAGTTGGCAGAAAGGCGATAAGAAGAAACAAATTGCAATAGAAAAAGCCTCTAATTCACATTAATCTGTTTCTGTTAATATATAAGGACCTTTCTGCAGGAAGCATACGCTTCCTCGACCAAAGAGGCCATTCCAACACATTCAAAACAGTAGTCTGCTCCTCCATCAGTCATCTCTTTTATGATCTGAAAAAGTAAAATAACTCATTCAGACACATTTCATGGTGTATTTCTATAATTTCTCCAAAAAAATTTTGAGGAAAAACTCGCAAGATCAATGCGACAATCAGAGCAATCTGAAGAGCCTGAATTGTTAGAAATCGTAAAAACGAGACTAAAATAAGAAAATCACCTGGCTAACAGGCTTCTCACCGGAACTTCTTGAGTCGATAAAATCAGTTACTCCAAATCTTTTAGCTGTTTCATGGCAAAAAGAATCATAAGTCATGCAGATTCTAAACAATAAGAAATTTTTTTTGAACGTGTAGACAGAACAACAGCTGCTTAAATTCATGTTAATATAGAAACCACCCAAAAAACTACTATGATTCTAGATGTTTCAGAAGAATCTAGAAAAGAATCATCCACTGGTTCAGCACCACATTAGCTAGATTACCTATTTCAGATTTTTCTGGGTTCACATCGACACCAATGATTTTCACAGCACCACATAGCCTTGCACCTTCCGCAACCTAAAACACCACTATAGTCGTTATCATGTTCTTCCAATAGCGTCCAAATTTTGTAACAAGAAGAATTAAAAGAGCTGGAAGCATTCTTACGGCTAATCCTATAGAACCCAGGCCGAAAATGGCAACAGTTGATCCTGCTTCTACTTCTGCAGACCTCCATGCAGCTCCTACACCTGAAATATACATAACATATAAAAGGAAAAAAGTGTGCTATTTTTCTATCCATGACATTCAGATAGTCATAGATTAGAACATGTTCTGGCAGATGGATTATTATGACACAAAAAAATGTTGGGCAAATTGATCAAATTTTCAAGAATCATGGGATCCATATGCCTTACCTGTTGACACTCCACAACTTAGGAGGCAAGCCCTATTTGGAGGAACTACCGGATCAACTTTTGTTACATTAGCAACGCTCAAGACCGTGTACTCGGAAAAACTAGACACGAAGAGGAAATGGTAAAGAATCTCTCCATTGATGTCAGTAAACCTGCTAGTTCCATCGTGCAGATAGGGAGAGACCTTAAAGGGGAACTTGGAACATAGATTGCTTTTCTTGGATGTGCAATCAGCACAGTCTGCACAATCCGGCAAAAATACAGGGACGACCGTGTCGCCTTCAGCTAACTCACTTACATCCTCGCCAATGCTCTCAACAACACTGCCATCATCAAAAATACCCAAAAATTACCATCAGCCAAAGAAAATCTACCGGGTAGGATCCGCACCCTATCATTATGGAGCCCCAATTTCTGATTTGAGCAATACTTACCAGACTGCTGTATTCTAGTAGGGTGGTGGCCCGGATCAAGCGACATGACCCCCTAACATTCTAATTAGTAATTTGGCGCTACCATAACTAATTTTATTGTCACGCTTTCAGTTACATTTTCCGCTTAATTTTATCTATATTGTTCTTTCAACTTTCATCATGGTCATTTTCTCTGTATTCATTTACTGATCTGAACATCAAACAATTTTGCTTGGCCATCTCAACGACCTTAACCTGTCTTTCCTTCAAATTGAACCGTGAGTTTGATGACCCAACCCAAAGATCCCATTCAAATTAAGAGAAAATCTTGTTTAGTCATTTCCATTGGACTAGCATAGCAACTTGATCACACTACTTCTACAAAGGTCTAAACTTCTTATAAATTCTCGAATGAAAATTTTTACCCGACAGCTTCATGGCCCAGAATTCTTGGAAAACATGCGGGAGGATCCTTCAAATTGTCAAATATAAAGAAGATCAGAACTAGAGAAAAGCAATAATAGGAAAGGAAAGACAGAAACTTAAAAGGAAGATACCAAAAAGACAAGGAGTTGACATACCTGCAGATTCAAGAAAGTGACATCGCTGTGACAGAGAGATGTACATATGATTTTGATTCGAACTTCACCAGATTTTGGAGGGGCCACCACCACTTCCTCTATCACCAGCGGTTCCCCTGCCTTCCTCGCCACCGCCGCTGCCAGCCGCCGCAAACCGGCCGGTCAACTCTTTTTACACCAACACACACACACACACATGTACACATATATTGTGTTGATATTGAAAGTATATATACCTCGGCATCTTATTGGCTTCCCGGCAGTTCTGCTGGGCTCGTTTGTAGTTTTGTCCATTGCAGGGAAAAGAGTTTCTCAGAATTCTTGTTTGGCACTCTGAAAAGTCAGCCCTTGGGTGGGAAATAAGTCCAACTATGGAGATACTGTTATTATTTGAAAGAATTAAATTTGGATGGGTTATGGTGTCGTCCTCAGCACCATTTTGGTTTTTGACCAAATAATCGCCAACTTTGACAAATATGTTGAAACGTGAATTGGCGTACAGTGATTGGATCGTTTTGATGTGAAATTGTATTTTGTAGGTGTAGACATATCAATTTTGGCCAAATGAGAAGTGAGACGTGTAAAATAATATGCTAGTTATTAATTTAAAATTTTTTATTTAAATTTGGGATATATTAAATTTAATTTCAAAAGATAAAGAGTTAATTTTAATTATTAATTTAATATTTATTTTATATTCAAATTAAGCATTGACATGTGTCAAAGATTGAGTGTTTGCATTTGTGGAGCAATCAAATCAAAGATATATGATATTGATATTATTTTTTGATGTTTGATATTATCAAATCACATATATCTGATATTATCTCTTAATATTTGATAATATCTTATCAAAGAGAACCTTTGAAGGAGTTCAAGTCAATCAGAAGTCTTCCATCAAACACCTATATAAAGAGATGATTCCAGTTCATTTGACACAACACAAAATTCCATCAAGTGAGAGGAACTTTGAAGGGGTCCAGCAATTCTCTCAATCAAATTTATCGCAGAGCTCATATATTTTGGCGTTTGATTCGAGATTAAGGTATTTATCAAAGAGCTAACCTTTGAAGGAGTTCAAGTCAATCAGAAGTCTTCCATCAAACACCTATATAAAGGTATGATTCCAACTCATTTGACACAACACAAAATTCCAGAAAGTGAGAGGAACTTTGAAGGAGTCTAGCAATTCTCTCAATTAAATTCAAAGAGATCTACGATGTTCAAGGCGTCTTTGCGGAGCTCACATATTTTGGCGTTTGATTTGAGATTAAGGTGCGAAACCTTCGAATTGGCGTTATTTCTTCAAATCAAATTTAAGGAGATCCACGGCGTTTAAGGCATTCTTTGTGAAGCTCATTAAATTCAAGGTCATATTTGGAATGGAAGAATCAGAGGATTAGATTAGAGATTGAATTCACAATTGATAAATTTATATTTTATTTTATTTGTACAATATTTCTTGTTTTGTAATTTTATTTTGTAGACAAAGAAATTTGTTGTTATAAATTTTGGCACGCCCAGTGGGACGATCTCCACCTCTCATCTCTTTCCTTCATCAAGAATGAGTATCAAATGGCCACCAACAAGACTGCTGCATTGAAAATTACTACCTCAAATTCCTCAAGTGCTGTGTTGTCATCATCACAAGAAGTATGTCCAATAAGTTTCAATCATCTTCGGAGGTGGCTCTTCACTTGCTGTGGAAAAAGTGTTGTTGCATTTTATTGATATAAACAAAAATGGTGGAGACTCAAATGAAGAATCCTCATCA
This sequence comes from Jacaranda mimosifolia, assembly GCA_018894105.1. NCBI lineage: Eukaryota > Viridiplantae > Streptophyta > Magnoliopsida > Lamiales > Bignoniaceae > Jacaranda > Jacaranda mimosifolia. The sequence continues at coordinate 26,149,052 of CM032131.1, read as the reverse complement.
TCTATTCCCCACTCAACATCGATGGTGGCAAGTGCTACAACCTTGGAGGAATAAATTGCAAATTTGACGAAGGTTGTTGAAGGATTCGTGAAGCATGTGCGAGAGCAAGACTTTCAAATCTCCAAATTGATGAGCAAATTGGACAATCTTCATGCAAGCTGCATGGTGGAAAAACAAATTAAGGCTCAGGACGAATGCGAAACTGCAACAAAAGAAGTAGAAGTTTCCACTTGATTAATTCCCAGCAACCTACTGAAGGTTTTTATCATGGAGACTATCAAAGACAAACTTAATGGAAGTTCTAAGTCATCTATGACTTACTCGAAGCCATATACTCAAAGGATTGATAACTTGAAGATGCCAATTAGTTACCAACCCCCAAAGTTTCAGCAATTTGATGGCAAAGGCAATCCAAAGCAGCACGTGGCTCATTTCATTGAGACTTATAATAATGCTGGGACATATGGAGATTATTTGGTCAAGCAATTTGTTCGATCATTAAAGGGCAATGCTTTTGATTGGTATGTTGACTTGGAGCCAGGCTCTATCGATAATTGGAAGCAATTGAAACAAGAGTTCCTCAATCGTTTCTACAGCACTCGAAGGGTAGTCAGCATGATTGAACTCACCAACTCTCGCCAGTGGAAAGAAGAACCTGTCATTGAATACATCAATTGCTGGAGAAATTTGAGTCTTAACTGCAAATATCAATTGTTGGAGACTTCAGCAATTGAGATGTGTATCCAAGGAATGCATTGGAGTCTGTTACATACTTCAAGGAATCAAACCAAAAACCTTTGAAGATTTGGCAACGCATGCACATAATATTGAAATGAGCATGAATTTTGATAAACAACAAGACTCAAGTGATGTTGATGATGAAAATATTGGGGGCAATTAATTTTCATCTCCAAATTCCAAATGCTCTTCAATATGAGCCTAAATTGTCAATAATGCTCCCAGATAAGAGCATAAACTGTCTAAAATTTTCTAGTCTCTAAGTCTCCAAGACCAAGACTTAAAGTTTTAAGTCTCCAAATCAAAGACTCAAGTCTCCAAGTCTTCAAATTCAAGATCATGTCTCAAGTATTCAAGTCAAGGCTCAAGTTTCGAAGTCTTCAAATTCAAAACTCAACTTTGCAAATCTTTGAATCCACAACTCAAGTCTTCAAATTCAAGACTCAAGTCTCCAGATATCCAAATTCAAGAGTCAAGTCTTCAAGTTTCCAAATCAAAGACTTAAATCTCTAAGTCTTCAAGTCCAAAGCTCAAGTATTCAAATTTTAAATGCTCCTAGATACGAGCATAAACTATCTGAAATTTTTAAATTAAAGTTTTCCCACGTGCTCCTTGATATGAGCTTAAACTTTCAAGAAGGCTCCTATATACGAGCATAAACTATCTACATATTCAAAGTCTCCCTATGTGCTCCTTTATATGAGCTTAAACTTTCAATAAGACTCCTAGGTACGAGCATAAACTATCTAAATATTCAAATTCTCACTATGCACTCCTTGATAAGAATGTAAACTGTCTATTAAGTTAAACTCAAGTAAACTCCTTGACATGAGTATAAATTGTCAATCAAATTCAAGTGAACTTCTTGATATGAGTATAAAATGTCTATTCAAGTTAAATATGCCCTTTGACACACGAGCCTAAATTGCATGTTACTCTTGGCCCGCATGAGTATAAACCATGTACGGCACCCTTCTCAAAAGAATACTTACTTTGAATTATGTTATGACTTGACCCTTTGATTGGGCACCATAGCTCGAGGAATGCATGGAGGATGTTCTTGTCGCAAACATATTGAGAGAAAAGAAAAACTACTCAAATACTTCAAATCTTGCCTCTTTTGTGGATGATTGGCATATCTTTCATCGAGTCTTGAAGTGGGGGCATTTGTAGACATATCAATTTTGGCCAAATGAGAAATGAGATGTGTAAAATAATATGCTAGTTATTAATTTAAAATTTTCTATTTAAATTTTGGGATATATTAAATTTAATTCCAAAAGATAAATAATTAATTTTAATTAATAATTTAATATTTATTTTATATTCAAATCAAGCATTGACATGTGTCAAAGATTGAGTGTTTGCATCTGTGGAGCAATCAAATCAAAGATATACGATATTGATGTTATCTTTTGATGTTTGATATTATCAAATCAAATATATCTGATATTATCTATTGATATTTGATAATATCTTATCAAAGAGATAACCTTTGAAGGAGTTCAAGTCAATCAGAAGTTTTCCATCAAACACCTATATAAAGGGATGATTCCAGCTCATTTGACACAACACATAATTCCAGCAAGTGAGAGGAACTTTGAAGGAGTCCAACAATTATCTCAATCAAATTTAAGGAGATCCACGGCACTCAAGGCGTTCTTCGCAGAGCTCATATATTTTGGCATTTGATTCGGGATTAAGGTGCGGAGCCCTTGAATTGACGCTATTGTATTCAAATTAAATTTAAGGAGATCTACGATGTTCAAGGCGTTCTTTGCGGATATCATATATTTTGGCGTTTGATTCGAGATTAATGTGCGAAGCCTTTGAATTGGCGTTATTTCTTCAAATCAAATTTAAGGAGATCTACAGCGTTCAAGGCATTCTTTGCAAAATTCATTAAATTCAAGGTCATATTTGAAAGGAAAGAATAAGAGAATTAGATTAGATATTGAATCCATAATTGATAAGTTTGAATTTTATTTTATTTGTATAATATTTCTTGTCTTGTAATTTTATTTTGCAGACAAAGAAATTTGTTGTTACAGTAGGTAATGGTCTATCGAGTGGGCTTGGCATTGAGCATAGGCATCTTCATGGGGCTAGGTGTGATCAATGGATGGTTTTGGCCAGGATGTACCTTTTTAAATGAAGTGATTAATTATGATAGGATCAAAGGATAACAACAATTAATTACTTATTTAATTTTTGTTTTACAGAAAGGGATGGGAGTGGAGTTAGTCAATTGGCTTTTTCCTTTTTTTTTAAAAAAAAAAAATATATTTATACGTACGTAGATCAGATGTCTACTATATTCAAACCTTCGACTTTACAACTTATTTCTGAAATGTATGATATTGGGTTAAAATAATGTTCAAAAAATCTGATTGTTTATTAAATTGAAACACTTATCAGTTTACGATTTACCAGCTCAACCTTTGGTCGGACCGTAATTGAACCGTGACGTCATCGTTACGCAACATATATATTTATATTAACTTAAAAATTAATAAAATACCAAAACACGACACATAAAGAGTTTAAATGAATATATTGTCTAACTTCGCAATTCAAATTTCACAATTCATATTATAAATAATCACTCCAATTTAAATATCTCAAGCCTAAAGTTTAAATATGATATGGAGGTATACATTAGCCTTAAAATTTTATACTTAGACAAAAAATAAATAAATAAATAATTTCATTAAAAATTAAAGGAAAAAAATTGCTCCGATTCAATTGAACCGTGAGCAGTTAACCGGTTTGAATGATCCAACCATCAATCTGAATGGTTTTAACAACCATAAGGCATTTTTTCTAATTTTTCAATTTTATGAGAAAAATGAACCGGTTCGACAGCCGATCGACAGTCCGACTGGTTTGATCCGATTTTTTAAACTATGAGTTAAAAACCACTCGATACTTAGAGAAATTTTGTTAAATCCAAGAACTCTCCTCGTAAGAGACAACTAGTATTACTCCATCTAGCCAATTAAAAGAATGGATTAATCAATATTAAGAGTCAAATTGGTTAAAGATAGACGATGTAATTGTTTCATGTTATTTCCACCACTCCCATTAATAAAAACATGTAGCATCCATTTTATACTAACATAGTATTAAAAATATATAACATAAATTTATGATATAACGCTTTCTAATTCAACAAAAACTTGACAAATATAATTTTTTATATTAGAAAAATCAACCATAAAATAAAACAAAAAAATAACTTTCTCCTAAAATACATCTATCAATTCTATCAAAAATAAAATCAAACATAATTCATTTTTTAAAATATATTTCTCTAAATTCCACAAAATTTTCTCTTTTATTTTTCCCCCTTCATGAATTGAGTGATTGAAGTTTTTATATTTTCTTTATTTTCTTTAGTTTTTATACTTTACATAGTTCAGTTTTTATATTATCCAATATAGTATGAGATATCTAAGAAATATTGATTTCATTACAGATAAGGTACATGGATCTCATGGTTCTAAATAGTTCTATATTCATTAATATTCCTTAAGTAATAATAGAATATTATAAACTTAACGCCAACAAAAGGTGGTAGTCTAATTGGACAGAGCCCATTACTTTCCATAACGAGGTTATGGGTTCATACTCGAGAACCAGTCACATCTGTGATGGAGGGGCCTTAGCTGACTAGCACTTCGGTAGGACTGTAGTGACGGACTCGCCCTTTTGGCAACAGCTATTGCTCAAATCGAACATTTTACAAATGTTGAAAACTCCTATGATTACGCCCACAGAGGATTGCTACACTAGCTAGTCGCCGATTCCCGGTCTTTTCTTCTATCAAAAAAATAAATCAATTGATCTAAATCAACAAAGGTGCAATAAATTATAATTTATAAGTTATATTTGAAATTTTTATTTTTACTATTTTGTTAAAAAAACAAATTAGTGGATAATTTAGTATTTTCCAAAGCCAATTTAAATAAAAACATTTTTAACCATTCTTCACTTTTATACTAGCCACTTTTTGTATAATTTTGAAAATTAATTACTTAAAAGGAAAAAAAGGTGTGTGTGTGTGTGTGTGTTGGGGGCGGGGGGTGAACTCTTTCTTTCAAACACCGTTTGCTGTCTTCATTGTTTTGTTATAGTAGGAGTGTAGGACACAATGGAAGGAAAATCATTAGTAATAATTAGTGGAGGACAAGACAAAAGAAAGCTACTTATTTTCAATCTGATCTTAATTTTCCTTCTAGATGATTAAACAGTGTAACTGGGTTAAATGTCCGCAGCCATCCGACCAAACCTCTGTTGGACTGATTTTGGTACATAAGAATTTATTACATAATGCAGTAGCATAAATTTAAGCACAAAACTAGTATAGAAGAAATAATTAAAACCTCCAAATAACAAGTAAAGAGATAGTCAAGAATTCAAACCAGAAGCAATAAACTGAGGATTAAATAAATAGCGAGTCGAGGCCTGCACGAGCACAGCTTCTTAAGGTTTTATTCGCCTCCCACCGGTGCCCGAGGACTACTGACGAACAACCTCCCAAGATACAACGACTCCAAACAACCAAAGGCGGCACTCCTATTGGTTGAACCTTCAAACCTAACTAACCCGAACCTCTTGTGTTTAATGAAAAGTGTGTATGTATCGATATGAGAATGAATGCCTAGAATGCTAGAATGCTAGTGTATTTTTTTCTTCCTTGTATATGACACTAGACAACACCTATATTTATAGGACTTAAGTGCCTATTCCTATAAGACATGTGTCTATTCTTGTAAGACATGTCCTTAATTCTGTCAGACTAAATAAATGTTGCGACCTTTATTTTAAATTTCAAAAGACATGGGTTGCAACTTTCTAAGAAATTAGACATGACTGTTGGATGAATTAATTTCGGTCTCAATATCCAAAATTTAAAATAATCCTAATAATAATTATATAGAAATATTATTATTATCATTGGATTATTGATAGTATATTATTATACTATCCACCTACTTCCATGTCTTAATATAATTTTAGCTAATAGCTCACTTCTTTAACTCAATTTGCTCATTCAATAATTTATGAATTTTTACACTAAAATATCTCCTCAACGAGACAAATTATTTATGTGCTAAAATTCTAACAATCTCAACTATTTTCAAATTGGTGTAATAGTACATTAGGATTAGAGTTGACATTAAAGAAGTACGGAAAAGATTATAATTAGCTAAACATGTTTGAGATGCTATTTCTAACTCTTGATTAATATATAATAAGTAATTTTGACATACTCCACATGTATGCGCATTAAAATTTTTATAATGAAATAAAGAAAATGTTAATTTCATTTATATATATATATTGAATTTTTTAATAACTTCAACGTGTTTAAATTTTTAGAATAAGTCAAAGGAGAAAGCTAAGTTGAGGTAAATAATTGAAAAGGAAAAAGAAAGTTAGAGAGAGAAGAAAAAAGAAAAAATAAATATTTTTTATACACTTAAAATGATGATTACACTAAATTTTGGATTGCCAATTATATTTTTACTTTTCAGTTTAATTTCAAATTTATATTTATATCTTGATATAAAATTACAGAAAGATAATATAGCAAAAACATTATTGCGTGTGTAGGCAGTTCTATATATCCCATATTTTTGAACTTTTGGTGTAAAAATTTATCTGCTATAAGTGAGTTTATATTAATTGATAATTAATATTATTTTTTTATTTAATATAGTTCTTATTAATTAATATTGTTTATATCCACTATGTAAAAAATTGAATGCTTTATTATTTATCAATATAATTATCATTAATAATATGATAAGTTTATGCACGTAGAAACAGTGTGCCGCAATGAGTAGTAATTTTCTAAAGTGAAATTAATTTCATATAATCAGTTAAGAACATATAAAAAATTTAAAATACTCATCTATACTATTATATATAGTACAGTGGTATGAGACCCACAATTATACAATTTTGATTCTAATTGTTCAATTTTGACCAAACGAAAATTTCTTACAATTTTGAGCATTTTAATTCATTTAAAAATTTTCATTATTTGTTGATTATTATCTTTGATCGATATGTTTGTATTTTATATCTAATTTTCTTTCATTCGAAATTTAAAATACATACATCTATCTATATGTATCTATAGTATTATATAGTATTCAAAATTTTGACCAAATTTTGAATTCTTAGAATTTTTAGTTATTAAATTTGATATTGTTATTCCTTTTAAAGATACCTAATTTTTTGAAATCATTTTCTTGATTAGAAGAATATTCTTTATTTATCTCTAATATCATAAAATAATTGCATTTTATCTACAAAATCTTTTCCATCTCTACTTTTAATATGTGGAAGATTTATTGATCATTTGAACTCTATATTTTGATAAGTCTTTCATGATTTTCTCTTGTCTTTAATAACTAATTAATATTATATCACTATATATAAAGTCTTGCAAAAGTCATTTCATTATATTCTCAAGTTCTAGCATTTTTTTTCACTCTATTCTTTGTATCATCTTTATTTTCTAGCATCTTTTTTCTTCTATCTCTTTGTGTGCATCTTTAGTTCATTATTCCAAGTGTTCATTGTTTATTTGATTTCATTGTTCACCAATTTTATTTCTTTTTTCTATTTTATTTTTATTTTTTGGTTTAGTTTAGGTATATTACATGATGGAAGAGATTTTTTGAATTTTAATGCTATAATTTTCTTTTCAACCTAAATAAAGTCTATCATTTAGCTTTACTATTATTAAATTTGTAAATTTCTATATCTTTTTTGTTTACTAAGTTTATGTTATTAATTCATTTATTATGAGATTTATTAATTGCGCTTAATATTTTTATTTTATTTTATTTTTATTAATAACATTTGTCTCCTTAATTATTGATAAATTTTGTCATTTAATTTTATTTTATTTAAATTATTATACATTTGACATCCTTTTAGTCATTTTTTGAATCAAGTTATTAATTTATTGTTAAAATTTATAATTTATTTTTCAATTCACTTTTTTTTGCTCATCTAAGTTTATTGTTTTATAGGATGAGATCTATTTTATTTTTTTAATATTTTTAAAATTTATTTTAATTTTTTGAATATTTATAATTTTATAAGTATGTCATTGAAGTTTATTTTATATTCACGTATTTGTAATTATATATGTATAAATATGTATAATTCAAACTCTTTTTAAAAAATTTATATACTACATCAGTATATATATATATATATATATTCTTAGATTATTTTTTATATATTTAAAAAAATTATGAGATGGTTAAAAAATACACCTATTAACTTTTTAAGTTTATAACTCCAGACATTATTTAGTCTATCAATATATATAATTTTTTTTATTGTTTTTAAAATTTTGATTGTTTGAAAGATTAACAACTTTTTTTGTTATTTACTTTTTTTTCTGCTATTTGCGGAATCTAATATAAAGATCCAATTACATTCGTAGAAAAAAATTGAGAATGAACATACTAATTTATTTTTTCTATATTTTATTTTACATTTTAATTTCATCCTCATATCCTATCACTAATTTCTATTTAAAATTAATTTTGAGCTTATAATTACTTTATCAATTTAGTATGATTTTAACTTTGCATTACTAATATCAAACTTTTGTCTTCACTTAATAATTCAATAACTAAGCTATGAGTCAAATTAAAAAGTTTCTATAAACTTATATACTAATATTGATCTTAACTTTGTATTTATTGTATATATTTATTTTTATTTTTTTATTTTTTTTATCTTTAACTAAAATTAAATAAGATTTTTCTAATCCTTGGCAACTAATATATTATTTAATTCTTTATATTTGAAGTTTTAACTTAATATATACTCGCACTCTTTTAAGTCTAAAATAATCTTAAAGTATTATAATATTAAATTTTTTCAAACAACTTTCAAGCCATGAATCTTGTGTTCTATATCATTCTCATATAATTTTATTTCTTAATACAACCATCTGTTAGCTTTTGATCACATAATATTTTCCTTTTTTTTTTAATAAAATACATAATCATATTCATAGATTTTTATTTTTGGATGTTCTATTTTTTTTTTTCAACTTCTCACTGAATAATTTCAAATTTTATTTTTTATGTCATAATGTATATGAGATGTTTTTATGTTTTGCAAACTTTTAAATACTAAATTTTAAAACTTTAAATTTAATTTTACTAATCACTTGATATTTTTGCCATATTTTTATTTTTATATTATTATTTTAGTTATATTTATAATTCAATAATTATATTAATATATAGTAATGTTAAAGAAACTGTGCATAGCACGAGGATAACGCTATAACTATATAAATAACTACCAATTACTTTATCCCACTATTATCCTCCTATTACCGTCATTTTATACTCCCGCTTTATGAGAAAAAGATATTTGGAGAAAGATATTTTAGAGTTTCATATCCAATTAAAAATACCATCCATTTGAGATATTAAATGTGCTATTATTAGACAATATAAAAATTATAATAAAATTATATATATACACCTTATATATACGTATATCGATTATGTTTTAATATTTAAATGCACACGCATTAAATATGCACCAATTAGAGTGTGTGTGTGTGTGTATGCCACGTTTGATATAGAATTTGGATGGTAGTGACTACTGTAATAGTTGGTGATTCTATGAGTTTGAATTATTTATTATTTTATTTGACATGAGATATTGAGATATACATTAGCCATCATTTAAATCCTCAATAATCTTATGTGATATATTTGATATTCACTACTAATATTGTTTTCACTAATTTTTCCCTCTTAAATGTAATAAGAAAACCACATAAAGAATTCTTTTAAAATATCATATAAAATAATTCTAATGTTATATAAATAAAAACTAAAAAATTTGAAAATTAAGAAGGTAAAATTTCAATTTGCCCAGCACCCGACGCCCAATGCCAGGGGAACATCAGTAGCCCACAAGACCTGTCCTCCATCAAAGCTTTTTAATGGCTTCGAATTTAACCTATCAACACGGATCTATATCTATAATTCACATTTTTATTATATATATAAGTTTAAATATATGTATAATATACTAATATATAATTTTTGTTGTAATAAATTTATAAGGTGTACTTCCTACTATTCATTAATTATATGAAGAGTTCTACATAAAATTTGAAAAACAGAAATTTTGAGTATGTTTATAGTATTGTGTCAAATTGAAATAGTGGTTGACAATTAATGTGTTATATTGTCAAGTGAGATGATAATTATGGGGGGAAATCTTTTATAAGAAATCAAGTCTTATTTTAAGATATCCTAAAACCAAGATGTAATAATGAGTTTGGACTTTAGAATATATGGAGTATAATAGTTACAATTAGTTTATATAAACTCAAAATACTCTATTTTGTGGAGATTAATTTAGATAATATTATTTTTACAAACATAAGATTCACAAATACATTAATAAGCTTAAAAAAATATTAATTCTATCTCACATAACAATATTTCGAAAAAAGTTTTTGGAACAAATAGAATTAGCACTATTTTAACTAAAAAGATGACAAAGGGTAAAATAGTTACATTTTATTAATATACCACCATGAAAATAGACATATCAAATATGACGTTAAATTTTCTCTTCTAAAACTTTTGGGAATAGGAACATTTTCATTAACGATTCTCATTATGTAAAAGACACTGTTGGGATAATTTCAAATTACATAAATTTTAAACCCTTTAGTAACCACTCAACTTAATGTATTAGTCTTGTTCAGTGGCTTATACCAAAATGACATTATTTTTTCCTCTTATGTAGAAGGTCTCGTGTTCGAATTCAAGTGGGTTCCTTTGTGCATCTTATATGTGCATCTAGTTGTGGAGTTTGTACTTCTATTTAATTGATTTGATGATTGAATTCTATTGACTTGTTATAATGTTGTTGCAAAAATAAAACAAAAAAAGTTAAAATGTTGTATTAAATCAAATTGATTATCTAATTTTTAAGTCAAACATAAAATGATAGTTTCAAAGGAAATTAAAAAAAAAATAACAAGACAAACAAAACGATGAAATAATGTTAGCAGATTTTTTTCTATCTTTTCAATTTTATTAGCACACATACTTAAAGTTCATTAGGTTCGAATTTCAAATGTCATACGTATAAGTGTGAAGATGATACGACTAAACTAATTGACCGGTCATATTGTATTAGCGGAGTTTCCATACAAATAATAAAAATAGAAAACATTCATGTTTCCATTCTAATTACACATCTGAGGCTTTTCCCTTGGTGAAGCAAATCGAAAGCCTTGTTGATGTCTTCGAAACTCACCTCATGTGTCACAAACTTATCAAGTTCCAATTCCTGCAAGGACACAAATACAAGATTCAAATTCCACTGCAGATTCTGTTACATAAAATCCAAAAATAAAAAATAAAAAATAAATAAAAACTATAGAAATTAGGTGAAAGTCGCTTCTTCTACTTAATTTTAGAAAATGAAAAGCAGAAGCATCACATTTAAACATTACAAAACAAATAAAATTCATCTAAAACTTAATATTTTTCAAAATTATTGCAGACAGTCCTTATGTATAATCGAGCAAGGTACTCGTTAAAAAGCCGGGAAAAAGGGATCCCAAGCAGATTGTCTTTGAAATTCGAAGTAACGTACCTTGTCCAAGTACCATTTAACTAGGATTGGGATGTCAGATTTCGGGTTGAGACCTCCCAACAAGGCTCCTGTAAGAGTTTTTCCTAGAAGCAGAACCTCGGAAGAGCTGAAACTTAACTCTGCACCCGGCTTGTCCACCCCAAGCACAATTGTCTTCCCCCATCCCTGGAAAAAGTTGGCAGAAAGGCGATAAGAAGAAACAAATTGCAATAGAAAAAGCCTCTAATTCACATTAATCTGTTTCTGTTAATATACAAGGACCTTTCTGCAGGAAGCATATGCTTCCTCAACCAAAGAGGCCATTCCAACACATTCAAAACAATAGTCTGCTCCTCCATCAGTCATCTCTTTTATGATCTGAAAAAGTAAAATAACTCATTCAGACACATTTCATGGTGTATTTCTATAATTTCTCCAAATTTTTTTTGAGGAAAAACTCGCAAGATCAATGCGACAATCAGGGCAATCTGAAGAGCCTGAATTGTTGGAAATCGTAAAGACGAAACTAAAATAAGAAAATCACCTGGCTAACAGGCTTCTCACCTGAACTTCTTGAGTCGATAAAATCAGTTACTCCAAATCTTTTAGCTGTTTCATGGCAAAAAGAATCATAAGTCATGCAGATTCTAAACAATAAGAAATTTTTTTTGAACGTGTAGACAGAACAACAGCTGCTTAAATTCATGTTAATATAGAAACCACCCAAAAAACTACTATGATTCTATATGTTTCAGAAGAATCTAGAAAAGAATCATCCACTGGTTCAGCACCACATTAGCTAGATTACCTATTTCAGATTTTTCTGGGTTCACATCGACACCAATGATTTTCACAGCACCACATAGCCTTGCACCTTCCGCAACCTAAAACACCACTATAGTCGTTATCATGTTCTTCCAATAGCGTCCAAATTTTGTAACAAGAAGAATTAAAAGAGCTGGAAGCATTCTTACGGCTAATCCTATAGAACCCAGGCCGAAAATGGCAACAGTTGATCCTGCTTCTACTTCTGCAGACCTCCATGCAGCTCCTACACCTGAAATATACATAACATATAAAAGGAAAAAAGTGTGCTATTTTTCTATCCATGACATTCAGATAGTCATAGATTAGAACATGTTCTGGCAGATGGATTATTATGACACAAAAAAATGTTGCGCAAATTGATCAAATTTTCAAGAATCATGGGATCCATATGCCGTACCTGTTGACACTCCACAACTTAGGAGGCAAGCCCTATTTGGAGGAACTACCGGATCAACTTTTGTTACATTAGCAACGCTCAAGACCGTGTACTCGGAAAAACTAGACACGAAGAGGAAATGGTAAAGAATCTCTCCATTGATGTCAGTAAACCTGCTAGTTCCATCGTGCAGATAGGGAGAGACCTTAAAGGGGAACTTGGAACATAGATTGCTTTTCTTGGATGTGCAATCAGCACAGTCTGCACAATCCGGCAAAAATACAGGGACGACCGTGTCGCCTTCAGCTAACTCACTTACATCCTCGCCAATGCTCTCAACAACACTGCCATCATCAAAAATACCCAAAAATTACCATCAGCCAAAGAAAATCTACTGGGTAGGATCCGCACCCTATCATTATGGAGCCCCGATTTCTGATTTGAGCAATACTTACCAGACTGCTGTATTCTAGTAGGGTGGTGGCCCGGATCAAGCGACATGACCCACTAACATTCTAATTAGTAATTCGGCACTACTATAAGTAATTTTATTGTCACGCTTTCAGTTAGTTAACTGCTTAATTTTATCTATGTTGTTCTTTCAAATTTCATCATGGTCATTTTCTCTGTATTCATTTACTGATCTGAACATCAAACAATTTTGCTTGGCCATCTCAACGACCTTAACCTGTCTTTCCTTCAAATTGAACCGTGAGTTTGATGACCCAACCCAAAGATCCCATTCAAATTAAGAGAAAATCTTGTTTAGTCATTTCCATTGGACTAGCATAGCGACTTGATCACACTACTTCTACAAAGGTCTAAACTTCTTATAAATTCTCGAATGAAAATTTTTACCCGACAGCTTCATGGCCCAGAATTCTTGGAAAACATGCGGGAGGATCCTTCAAATTGTCAAATATAAAGAAGATCAGAACTAGAGAAAAGCAATAATAGGAAAGGAAAGACAGAAACTTAAAAGGAAGATACCAAAAAGACAAGGAGTTGACATACCTTCAGATTCAAGAAAGTGACATCGCTGTGACAGAGAGATGTACATATGATTTCGATTCGAACTTCACCAGATTTTGGAGGGGCCACCACCACTTCCTCTATCACCAGCGGTTCCCCTGCCTTCCTCGCCACCGCCGCTGCCAGCCGCCGCAAACCGGCCGGTCAACTCTTTTTACACCAACACACACACACACACACACACATGTACACATATATTATATTGATATTGAAAGTATATATACCTCGGCATCTTATTGGCTTCCCGGCAGTACTGCTGGGCTCGTTTGTAGTTTTGTCCATTGCAAGGAAAAGAGTTTCTCAGAATTCTTGTTTGGCACTCCGAAAAGTCAGCTCTTGGGTGGGAAATAAGTCCAACTATGGAGATACTGTTATTATTTGAAAGAATTAAATTTGGATGGGTTATGTTGTCGTTCTCAGCACCATTTTGGATTTTGACCAAATAATCGCCAATTTTGACAAATATGTTTTAACGTGAACTGGCATATAGTTTTAGGGCCCGTTTGGTTTCATTTTCTGAGCCATTTTTATTTTTAGTAAAAATGCATAGTAAAAAGTTGATTAGAAAAAATATTTTTAAAAATGAGTTGTATTTAAATAAATTGTTTAAAATTATAAGTTTATATAAGTGTGAAAATGAATTGTATTTGGATGTTGGGTGTTTTTGTATTAAAGAAATAAATTTTTTGAATTTAAATTTGAATTTGAATTGATGATGTGATATGTATTTATCTGAAAAATAATATTTTTGTAGTGAATGATGGTTGAGAAGTATTGGAAAGATAAAAAAAATAAATATAGGTAGTAATAGGGATTGAAATAAGATGAAAATGGAGAGAGAATATATAAAAATATTTAAGAAAATAATATAAATAATGATAACTTTCATTTTTCATTTTGAGGGGAAAATAAAAATAAAAGTTGAAAATGAAACCAAACAGTCCCTTAGTGATTGGATCGTTTTGATGTGAATTTGTATGGTAGGTAATGGTCTGTCGAGTAGGCTTGGCATTGAGCATATGCATCTTCATGGGGCCAGGGGTGAATAATGAATGGTTTTGGACCAGGATGTGCCTTTTTAGATGATGTGATTAATTATGATAGGATCAAAGGATAACAACAATTAATTACTTATTTAATTTTTGTTTTATAGAAAAGGATGGGATTGGCGTTAGGCAATTGGCTTTTTCCTTTTTTCAAAAAAAAATATATATATTTATACATACGTAGATCAGATGTCCACTAGGTTCAGACATTCAACTTTACACCTTATTTCTGAAATTTATAATATTGGGTTAAAACAGTGTTCAAAAAATCGGACCGTTTATTAAATTAAAAAACTTACCGATTTACGATTCATTGGTTCAACCATTGGTTGGACAGTAATTGAATTGTGACGTCATAGTTATACAATATATATATTTATATTAGCTTAAAAATTAATAAAATACCAAAATATGAAACATAAAGAGTTTAAATGAATACATTGTCTAACTTTGCAATCCAAATTTCACAATTAATATTATAAATGATCACTTCAATTTAAATATCTCAAGCCTAGAGTTTAAATATGATATGGAGGTATACATTAGCCTTAAAATTTTATACTTAAACAAAAATAAATAATTTCATTAAAAATTAAAGGAAAAAAATCGCTCCCATTCAATTGAACCGTGAGCAGTTAACTAGTTTGAATGGTTCAACCAGTAGTCTGAATGATTTTAACAACAATAAGGCGTTTCTTCTAATTTTTCAATTTTATGAGAAAATCAAACAGGTTCAATGGCTCGACTGGTTCGATCCAATTTTTTAAATTATGAGTTAAAAACCACTCGAATATTGGAGAAATTTGGTTTAAATCCAATAACTCTCCTCGTAAGAGACAACTAGTATTACTCCATCTAGCCAATTAAAAGAATTGACTAATCAATATTAAGAGTTAAATTGGTTAAAGATAGACGATGTAATTATTTCATGTTATTTCCACCATTCACATTAATAAAAACATGTAGTATCCATTTTATACTAATATAATATTAAAAATATATAACAACATAAAATTATGATATGACACTTTCTAATTCAACAAAAACTTGACAAATATAATTTTTTATATTAGAAAAACATCAACCATAAAATAAAATGAAAATAATTCAACAAAAACTTGACAAATATAATTGTTTATATTAGAAAAACATCAACCATAAAATAAAACGAAAATAACTCTCTTCTAAAATACATCTATCAATTCTATCAAAAATAAAATCAAACATGCTTCATTTTACAAAATATATTTCTCTAAATTCCACAAAATTTGCTCCTTTATTTTTCCCCTTTCATAAATTGAGTGATTGGATCAGTTTAAATGTTGCTAATATCTTAAAAATAAAGGCTGACCCTTCTTATTTTCTTCAAAAGTTTATGCTATTTTCTTCCTTTTTCCCCCTCCTTTGAGAAAATTTTTATATTTTCTTTATTTTCTTTAGTTTTTATACTTTACATAGTTCAGTTTTGAGATTATTCAGATTAACCCACTAGCCTACTAGCCCAAACCCAACCCCAATTGACAACCCAAAGGACCGAAAGTCCGATTACATCTGTTCGCCAGTCCTCGCGGAGAGGTCAATTTTTCACCGTTCTCGTTGCTCACAACCAAAATCACTTTCCAACTATAGCGACTTCGCAGACAAAATACAGTGCTGCAAACAATTACAAAAGCAGGAGGCATTGGGCTTGTTTGTTTACAAATCTTCAATACATTTTCCACTTCTCAAAATTTAAACAAATAAATAATATATATATATATATTAATTTTACTTTCAAAATACAAAATTTATTTTCCAAAATACTCTTACTATTCACACTTTAATACATTCCCAAATACTAATAACTTGTCATATATTGTTGTTCTCTTCACATTACATATATATGCACACACTATCATTCATTCAATTTATGTATACATATACTTTTAAGAGTTAAATTCATTTTACCCCATGTTCTATAGGGTACATATCAAATACCCCTTTATACTTCCAAAATCTTCAAATAGCCATCTCAAAGTCATTTGCCGTTAGTGAAATAGCTGATGGTGTTAAAACTATACAGTAAATTATTTATTTAACCTAAAAAAATAACTAAATAACATAAAAATCTTAGATATGTGGCTTTTTTTTTTTTTTTATGTAGACAAATTTGTACTTGACACCCGTACTACCAAAACTTTTAAATACCTCACTCAAACTTTTTTCCTGTTAGAAAAAAATAACGGTTGTTTGGTTGAAGTAGCAGTAAAATTATCTTCCCTTTATACATATGATCATTAAAATATATCAAAAATACCCTTGTGATTTACTATATAATGCTCACGTTTCTTAACTCAATTTTGTTACTTTCATTTTAGGACCTAAAACATTATCTAACTTATAATCCAACAAAAATACTAAATCATTTCATTTTCTTTTAAAAGAACATTAAACAACTCCATTATAATATAGAACATATCGAACTAACAAAAAAGAGGCTGTTTGTGCTAAAAAATAGCCATGTATCATAGGTTTTTATGCTATTTAATTATTATTAATAATTTCCTGTAGAGTTTTGACATTGTTAGTTATTTTACTAATGGTATCTGACTTTAAGGTGGGTATTTAAAGGTTTTGAAAGTGTATGGGGTATTTGATATACATAGCTTAGTATAGGAAGGTAAAATGAATTTAACCATATTTTTAAAATATTCATTTCACCCTACAAACGTAATCAAAAAAATTTTAATATGACATCATGTTCTTTCTCAAAAGACAAATAAAAAAATAATTTTCTCCGAATTTATTATTTACCAACCACTTTAAATATAAACAAACAATCATCAAAATTTTCAATTTCACCTTTGAAAAATTATTTCGACAAAATGCTCTAATTCATAAACAAACAAAGCAATTATTATTACAAGTAAACGCTAGACGCTTCTGGAACAAATGCGAATTTCACATTGTGATTACGTTTAAGCCCTCGCAGCCACATTTTTTCTCTTTCGCTCAAAAAAACATTTCTTTGACTCGAAGCTCTGCAAATCGGACATATTTTTCTCTCGTGATTGTTATCCAATTTCGTTTCGGGCAACTCCAAGGTTTGATTTCTTGTGTTCGTGTTGCATTTCAATCAGCTAATTCATTTTTATTTTCCATATTTCCTTTTGTTTCTATTTGTTATTGAACCCTAGGCAAAGCTTCTTTCTTTTTTTCTGTCTCTCTCTCCTTTCCTTTTTTTATTTTTTTATTTTTATTTATATTTTTTATTTTTTGTTGTCTTGTTGATGGTAAGTTATCGAAAATCTGGAATCTAATGATTTTTCGTACGTCTATTATTATTTTCTCCGTGTTGCCGATGGGGACAAAGGGTTGTTGCTATAGAATCTGATTGCCATGTTTGCACCTTAAGCCAGTGCTTGCCGTTTCTTCTTATTGCCTTGTTCTTGTTTGTCTTCTTCTTCTTCATCGTCCTTTCTTTTTTTTTAATCCTTTTTCGTCGTTTGGTTTTCGACTGTAAAGTGTGTTGTGCGGTTGCCGCATTGATTTCTGAAATTTATTTCTTAAAGTGCTGTGAATTGTATAGTATTCTTTATTAAAATTTGGCTTTTGTAGTTTGATGTGCAAGGGGTTCCAAAATTTTCTTACGCGGGACTTATTTTGACAAATTACTGCAGCTTTTAGTTTTCTTTTCCTTCATTTGTTATTCATGAATAAGAATAGTGATAAGTAGGAAGAAGAAGACTGGTTTAATCAAATGGTTTACATTAACAAGCGACATGTCCTACAGGAGTTACCCCATATCCCAATTTTCCTATTTGATCTTGTGTGTGACTTTCTGAGAGAAAGGGTAGCTCCTAATTACCCCATTCAGCATAGTTTCTGTTTAATACCAAAGACAGGAATGCAGAACTAAAATCTGGCATTCAAATCGAAACAAAATCTGGTCAGTTTGATTCATATTTCGTATATAGGATACTTGGTGACCTCAATGCTATGCTTTTGAATACCCCATGTTAGCATTTTTTTCTGTACGCCTTTAATATTGTACAGTGAATGCATTTGTGAGGTCTCCCTTTGTCTGTTGTTTGCACGCTGACCTACAGTCCTGCATCATTAGGTCTTGGGAGTTTTTGTTCAGAAGCACAACTCTCCATTATCTTTGCTTGGAGAGTATTCTCCATTTGTCTCGTATGGGTTGCTTACTGGCTGTTTTGTTTGGTCATACCTACTTTGTCTTTAAGATATTCCTAATTAATGTCCAGCCTCAATGAAGCCCAAAAGTCTAATGATCGTATAGTTTTTCAAATTAATCTTGCTAAAGTAACCCTACACTTCTAACAGAGAAATATATGTCACATGTTTTATCTTGTCAGATACCTTAGAGGTGGAAACATAGAATTCATATATTGCCATCCTTGTTCACTTGTATGGGAAATCCTTGAATTCCATGTGTTCTTTTTACCATTTTAATAACATTGATGAGACTGTCATGTTAACTATCCATCCTGATAATATGATGTTTATTTTGTCTAGGTATTTATTGACTTTAAAGTTACATGGCGGAATCACAGCCCTGTGAAGGTTCAAGTACAAGCGATGTCTCCAGTGGAAGTTCTGAATCAACTCTTCAACTCAATATAAAGACCCTAGATTCTCGGATTTACAGCTTTCATGTGGATAAGAATGTAATTTCTTAATAATCTTTTGACAAGTTAGTAGATAATTATGAGATAATATTCCATGCATATTGGGGAGGCATATGCTGCCCCTTCATTCTGTATCTGCGATGTTATCTTGTTCTGGATAAATAGTTTGGGTCCTTTTATCATTCACTCCTGAAGAAAGGAGATGAAATACTGAAGAGAACATAGGACAAAGTTAACCATTAGGTTATAACAAAATCCTGGGCAATTTTTTGTTAGACACTTGAAGTTTCTTTCTTGGTACTTACTCAAGTTATTGATCTGTAAGCAGAATACATATTTGAATGGAAATTTAATGAGTTTTGTTTTTGATGATTATTAGTCTATTGATTTTTTAACTGAAATGTGCATACCAGAGCATGATCCCTCAGTAAGGAACCACTTTAGTTTCGGACAACCTTTAAAGTACTTGTGTCTTGAACACTAATTGTGTCTTCATTGTCTAACATGTGGTTGATTGGCACCATTTCAGATTGTTGTATCAGCATTCAAGGAGAAAATAGCTAGTCAAAGTGGTGTACCTGTTGTGCAGCAACGTCTAATTTTTAGGGGCAAGGTCTTGAAGGATGATCACCTTCTTTCAGAATATAGTATCCTGCCAATTGTTGCATTAGTCATTAATTTTTCCTCTCGTTTAGTACTGAGTGTTATATCAGTCATCGCTATAATAATATAAAGTTTTATGAATTCTAGACTCAGTTTGCATGTTTCTTTGTTTGGTAGAGATTGTGAGGTATCTCTCTGCAGGTATGCGTGCATGTCTATATATATTAGTATGTTGTGTACAACATATGGGTGCGCCCTTATATATCGATCTGTATTTTTATGCAATCTATATACACTTGGTGCTTATGCAGGTGTTTCTACGGTTGATGTAAAAGCTTCATGCTTGCACTCTTGGCCTCTCAGAATTTCGATAAAATAAGATAATATGTGGCCCAGAAAAACGTGATTTATAATTGGGAATTTGAAATATGTTGTTTGAGATACTTGTAATGAAGTGTATCTTTATTTCTGACTCTAATGTTTGTTATTATCATTGTTAAGAAGTGGTTAAAGTTGATGTCACCAAAATGCTCCCCTTTTGCCCCATATTTATTTTGTGCAAAATATAAAAACAGGGATTCTTTTGCATAGTTCATCTTTATTTGTTCCATACATATATGGGATATACCACATTATATCATCTTTATGGTGTCCACTTAACAGCATGATAGATGTGGAAAATGGAGATACATTACACTTAGTTGAAAGGCAGCCACAGCCCACTCTTGGATCCAGTGCTGGAGAGGCAACTTCAAGAAATGGTAGCAGAGGTGGTGAGATGAGTTGTACCTTGATTGTTAAATGGTTGATCTTGCTCAAGAGTGTCATCAATTTCATTTTCACTTCATTTTTCTGGGCTACAGGACAGGATCCTAATGCTGGTGGGTCACGCAATCGTATTGGTCCAATTGCCCATAGTATAGTGTTGGGGACCTTAAATGTCGGAGATCCAGGGGAAGCTGTTGTGCCAGATTTAAGTCGGGTGTGTTTGTGTTTTTATGCTAGTGTTTGCCGTGTATTGCGTGTACTAGTTCCTTCCGTAGGAATTCACTGGATTTGTATGCTTGTTAGGTTATTGGGGCAGTATTGAACACTATTGGAATTGGCAACCAGGCAGGGGCCATGCAAGCTGGTGTTCCGGTAGTAGCTTCTTTATTTTGATCTTCTCGGATGCTGTTTTTCTATAATTCATTTGTAGGATCATATGCATTTAGCTGTTGAAGGTGCTTATGCAATGGGATGTGTGTAGCTTTTGCATATGCCGAATGTGCCCAGGAAAGATATAATTTCAAGTGCAGATGGAAATTTTTGTATGGGGTTCAGTTATGTGGCTCCTAACAGGAGCATATACTTCCAAACTGAAAAAAACTGGACCATAATATTACTTTTGGTGATATCTTTTGTCATATGCTCTTTCGGCTAAACCATCTTAGTTGGAATCCACATCATCTTTATCTTTATTCTTCTATAGTTTATATTCTATTTCACTTGTTTGAAACATGTTGGTATCTGTTGAACATTTTATTTTCATCAGTTTGCTTAAAACCAATCAGCATGGCTGTTATTAATAGTATGCATGGTGGGTTTCAATTCAGTGTTGTAAGCATTCTTCGTTCTCATGCTCAAGTTTTTATTTTTTTTCACACTCTTAGTAACAAGACAGTTATTGTCAGCTAGCAATGTTCACCTACTCTTGTCTTGATAGTTTAAGTTCGACCTATTTAAAGTTGCACTAAAAAAAGTATTTTTGTCAGTTTCACTTTCTATAATAATAATGTGGATGTGGATTTATTTGTATCAGCTTAGCCTTAGTTACTTTCCCTTCTCATAGTGGGCCGATGAAGTGAACACTGAAGAAGAAAGGAGCAATCAGAACCGATATGTTTCTTATCATGATTCTTTACTTGTAATTTCAATGATTGCATGTCGACTTTATAAGGAGGGTGATGATTACACTTATCAGCTGTGGATTTGCCATAGAATTTAGGGTCCTCTTTCAGAAGTTGTTCTGGTTTTAATCATTGGATTCTTTGCTAGTAAACAAGTTATGAACAGTCCTTTCTTCATGTTCAGACTTCTCATGGAAATGGAACAGAAATGTCCCCGGCTAATGCTGGCAGTCAAAGTCAGGGTGGAAATCAATCTGTTCCTTGGCAAGCCTTCCATGGTCAATCTGCATCACATGCTATGCAAATCCCGCTAGGAGCTGCAGTTGCAGTTCCTTCACTGAACATGGTACAAAAATATTTGTGTCCCCAGCAGAGTTCTGAATAAGCTTTGCTTTTGATTTTATCCTAATATGTGAATTCCTCCTTGTAATCAGCCAATTCCGGATTCATTGAACACACTTATTGAATTTATGAACCGAATGGAAGTGGCATTCTCACAAAATGGTAATAACCTTGACCTTCTTGAGTTTAGTGTTGTTATCATGAAATATATCTTATGGGGTTTCCTTTGTCTTTAGCTAACCAACCAAACCAATCAACAACTACTAGTGGCGATTTACCTGCCATTGAATTGCCTTTAAATTATCGTGGATTGCCAACTATTGAAGCTCTGAGCATTGTTCTACAACGTGCCCAACGTCTTCTTAGTGACCATGTTGTTCTGGCATTATCTGTAAGCACCATGCTTTTGAGATTATATTTCTTCTTTTAGTTTCAATACTGTATACCTTGAGTGGATGTAGCACCTTACCATAGAAATTATCCCACATGGTTATTACTAACTTCATTTAGTGGTGTACATTTACCTTAGTCTTATTCTATTCATAACCTGCTGCAACTTTGTAGCACGCTGCAGGGCGACTAAATCAAGAGGGAGGATCTCATGATCCTGCGGTAAGGGGGCAAGTACAGACTGAATCTACTCAATTAGGCATGGCTATGCAACACTTAGGTGCGCTTCTTCTAGAGCTGGGGAGGACAATTTTGACTCTTCGCATGGGACAATCTCCTGTATGTCCTCTTCCATGACCTAACAGCTTGCCATTTTCTGGATGTGAGCCAGTAATAATCTCCTGGTGCTTATGCAGGATGACTCTTTCGTGAATGCTGGGCCTGCTGTTTATATATCTCCGTCAGGGCCGAATCCAATTATGGTTCAGGTTTCGTAATTCAATCCGTGGTTAATACTGAGAAATTGTTGTTTTTCTATTCAAAGTCCTGCATATTGTTTTGAACCTGCATCCATTTGTTCTGGTGTAATGCTAAACATTATGGTTTTACTGAAAAGTTTTGAGTACAATTTAAAAATGTACTGACTTAGGTAGTTTTGACTTCCATGTGGTTTTTTGTACATATTCTGTTGGATAGGATGAAGCACACTCTTTAATTCTTGTTATGGATTATAAGGACTTAACATGTTTGGATTTTCTCTGAAGGTTTGTGCATTGCCGGAATCTCTCCTTGATGCATGCCAATTGTAGTCATTTACATGTTTTATTCTTTAATTTTGCAACTTATGGCTGATGCTATAATAGAAAAATGATTCTTATGCATCATTTGCAGCCATTTCCTCTTCAAGCCAGCTCTCTTTTCGGCAGTTCACCTGGTATCTCACCGAATCCTGTAGCTATGGGTCCAGTTGGTGTTGCTAATATTCCGAGGAATGTAAATATTCATATTCATACTGGTATGTGGTATTTAAGAAACACATGCCATGTTTAGTTTTCTGCATAGGCATATCATTCTCACTGCCTTAGTGGAATTTAACTTTAAACCAGGAGCATCACTGGCGCCTGTAGTTTCTACAGTGGGTAGCAGGGCACCTAATGGAGAAGGGGTGCAAGGAGAACGTGTTAATGTTACTGAGTCTGGTGACTCTGGTCAAACACAGGGTTCATTGGGGATAAATGTCACTACAACTGCTGTTCCATCGCAATCTGCGGCAGTTTCAACTTCTGGTGTGGAACCACCTGGTACTGGTGTTCCACAGACTCCTGATTCTGATTCTATTTCCTCAATTGTTGCTGAAGTCAACGCGCAGATTAGAAGTCTAGTTGCTAACATGCAGAATGAAAGTCATGCACCACCAGGTATGCATGCCTGAAACTGCTTTTGTTATATCGAGTATATTATATGTTGAATTGCTTTTCTATTCGTGAAGGCCAATCAGAAGGTTCAACCAATCAAGAGCAACATGTTAGTTGTGGTGTTAGAGATGATGATATGAGCAGACACGGTGCTGGGGCTGGTGAGACCAGTCATGCTTCGTCTCATGTAACCCTGATGGATGATCAGAAGGTAAAAACTGCAAGCAAATTTGATTTGATTACTTGTGGTTCAAATGATAGTTTTACTTAATATGAAGTTTCAGGCACAAAATGCAAGTAATCAATCTGATATTAAGGAGATTGGAGATGTGGTGGACTCAAATAATGGACCTTCTATCAGTTCTGAGGAAGGTTCTCATAAAAGGTCAAGTGCATCTAATCAGGGTACTGATAATCCTGATGGTTCTCCAGGCGTACCTCTTGGATTGGGACTCGGAGGCCTTCAGCCTAAGGTAAGGCATTACTTTTGTTTTGCTGTCTTGACATCTTTTGTAATTCTCTTGGGGGTAGACTGTATTTAGATGCATTTCACATTTTCACTTTATAATTCAGCCTTAAAACCTGAATTTTTGCATGATGAGAAATCTGGATAATTTTGCAAATTTTTCTGTTGGGATGTTTAGGGGTGTAAACGGATATTAAACGGATCGGATACACTGTTTCCATATTCGTATCCGTTTAACTTTTCGAATATTCGGATACGGATACGGATTTGACGGATATTAAAAAATAATATCCAAATTCGTATCCGTCGGATATCGGTCGGATTCGGATATATCCGTATTCGTTTATAATTATCCAGATGCATTCATATTTTATTAAACTTATTCATATTTAAATTATTATTTTATATTCATATTCAATGATAATTATTTAGATATCCATTTATGAATATTCAAATACGTGAATTTATGAACATATAACAAATATATATTTTAATTAATATAAGGAACTATATAATTTCATTAAAACGAAACAATCAAACAAATAGCATTTTTTAATTAATTATTGACTTTATAATTGATTATTAGTACTTATTAATAATAATAATAATGGCATTTAAGTATATTAATTATTAAGTCAACCAACAACAATTATGTTGATTAACCTAATTCTTCAATTTTTTTCTCTATATTATAATAATTTTTTAAATTTATTCTTTTTTCTTTCCAATTCTTCAATTATAGTATACATACACATATATGGATTATGAGATTTTTATTGAAAAATATAAATAATATATTATTTAATAAATATATATTCGGATCGGATATTAAACGGATCGGATACGCATTTACCATATCCGTATCCATTTATAATCGGATATCTACTAATTGAATACGGATAATATCCACTTTAAACGGATGCGGATAAATTTTGTATAAACAGATACGAATGCGAACGGTAAACGAATTTTCGAATATTCATTTATAGCCCTAGGGATGTTTATGATGTCATGTCTTGTGTCTTTAGTTCTTTGCTCAAAACTTTTCATGAAATTGGTTGTTCATAATATTATTTGAATCCTAAGTCACATAAGTCAAATGCAAGAGGAGGAGCAAGAGTGGCGAAATGGAAAATTTTGACGAGCAACAGCAGCTTAGAATATTGATAAAAATTAGATATAATAGTATGTCAATCTAAAATGATCTGAATTTCTGGAAAGTTAATAATTTAAGATGGCCTATCTATTCAAAAGTATAATCAGTGAGGCTAGTTACATATACCCTTTGAATAACAAGAATGTCCTGTCTGTAAAAAGTAAAGCAAATAGCACAGGCATATATGCATCTCTTTATTCTTTAGTCATCCCAAAGCAAAACAGATTTCATTGCCTTTTAGAGAACGAAAAAGTGAATGAAAAAGAAAATGAGTCGGTGACAGAGGCCAAAGCAAAATAGAAAAAATCTCTTTGTTTTTCTCCCATTAGTGTCTTTCCATCCTCCTGTGCCATCAGTGCAACGCCCTCTCTGATCAAACCTTCTTCTGTCATATCCACTCCCCTCAATAGCCCAATATCACAACCGGCTGATTTATTGGCATTTGGAAAATGACCTAAAGAATAGTATAGTGCAATAAGGAGATTGTGGATCGCCTTGGTGGTTGGGGCATCATTCCCACTCTGAGATTGTAGGAGCTGACTTGTGTGCTGGAGTTCATACGACCTCTGGCAAGTTCACTTATTGGATATTGGTTCCATTTTTTCCTATACATGCTACTGTGTTGTTATTTGATGCGATCTTTTGTCGCACATTGTGTACAATTATATTTTGTCTTCATATATGCTTCTCTCATAACCACTAACAGCTGGTATACATGTGTGGTAGAGACGAAGTCGGCAGGCAAGAGCAGAAACCAAGGATGGTGATGGTGCAAGTTCTAGTACTCAGAACCAGCAATCTAGGGCAATTGGACAAGAAGTTTTGCAATCTCTTGCCTCGCTTTCAACTAGGGGAAATACAAATCCTCTGCCTCCAGGGCAATCACCGGACATTGCCAGGGGAGTAGGACAGAGTGTGCCTGCAGCAAGACAGAATGCTGATGGCCAAACTGATGTCACAGATGCAATGTCTCAGATTCTGCAGAGTCCTGCACTAGATGGTCTATTGGCTGGAGTTTCACAGCAAACTGGGGTTGGTTCCCCAGATATGTTGAGAAACATGTTGCAACAATTTACTCAAAATCCAGCGATGAGGAATACAGTGAATCAGCTTGCTCAGCAGATAGACAGCCATGATCTCGGGAGCATGTTTTCAGGTTTGGACAGAGGCCCAGCAGGTGGGATTGACCTGTCGAGGATGATGCAACAAATGATGCCTATTGTTTCACAAGCTTTAGGAGGTGCTTCGTCCGTTTCTCAAACGACTCCGCCCTCAGAACAGATGCCCTCTGGGGGTAGGTCGAGAAGAGAGATGACGGCAATTAATGATGATCAGGTATGTGTTGAACAGATGCGGTAGTGTTAGAATCTGGAGTACATTAATGATTCTAAAATGAGATAGATAGGACCGAGCTTAGCTTACTTGGTTTGATAAAATACGTTTTTTTCATATTGATTTTTTTTATTTTTTTTATTTTTTTCCCATCTAGCAGATTGATCTCCGACAAGTAGTTCAGAGGCTTGAAAACCAAAGTTCATCTGAGGAAATTTTTCACACTCTAGTGGATACCGCAGCAAACCTTTCTAGTGATGGCAGTGCTGATGAAAGCCTTCTAAATGAATTGTGCAGTCAGGGGGTGCTTGCACAGGTATCCGTCTTTTCATGTTCATTTCACTCAGTACTAATAATGTCACCACAAATTTAGATTTACCTGTTTTTCTCTTGGTGTTGATTTGCAGGAGTTCATTGAAATGCTACATCATGATATATCCAGGAGATTTCAGGATGAAATGGGATCATAGAAGGTCTAATTGCGTTTGCTTGACCTCAAATATGTTTTCGATTACCCATCTATGGTTTCATCCTTGCAATTATTAGTATTTTCATCTAAATCGTTGGGCCTTAAGCTCTTATTATATCATCAGATTAAAAGTTTGGCTACGATGACAGGGTATATGATATAGCTCAATTTTCTCTGGCCTTCCAAGTTCTAAGCCTTAGCAGGTGTAGTTTTGTTAAATGAAAATCTGGGCTGCAGCTTACCTTTTCTCCGACTTTGTTAGCATGGCTTTAGTGAACTGATGAGAGAGTCCTTTGTTATGATGTTACCAGATCTTCTAGTTTCCTGAGGTGTCCTTTTTCTATTGCTGCAGTTATGGGTTAAGGCAGCGAGATAGATTTTTGCTTCTTTGATGTAATATTGGTTTTCTTCCTGTTTGTTTTGTGCGAGTGATACTTATTCGGCTACTAGAACATGTATTTTCGCTATGCAATATTATTGGACTACAGTTTTGTTATCCTCATCAACTTTAGTGCAAGCGATAAGCACTGCCTTGGTGCTCCAACTGACAATAAATCTGGCATATTATTTTCGAAATAGAAGAAAGCAAATTAGTTTTAACAAATTTGAGGAGATGCACCCAAGTTTGCCCGTGGAACATAGTTCACATGTTTCTCTGTGGTCGTGATGTGTGTTGTAGATGTAGGTATTAAAATTTTTTAAATTGTGAAGCAAACGATATATTTCATCTACTCTTTTTTGGTCTGTTTTTAAATTTCGACGTACTTATAGGAATTTTTAGCATAAATTGAAGGAAAAGGTCAAAGAAGTAAAATAATTGAAGTAAAAAAGCAAAATTGAATAATTAGGGGGGAATAAAGTTAAAAAGAGAAGTAAAGAAAAATTACTTTATTAATTTATTTAGAGTAGAATTAATTTTGTCACTAAAAGGTTTATGATATGATTGGTACACAGGAATGAGATGAGAATAGAATGGACATTCTTAAGTTCATTTCTAAATGCATGATTGGTTTAGATATAGGAATGTCCATTTCTATTGGAATTTTCATTTCTAAAAGGATGGGTTTAGCCATTCTTTCCGTTCCTCATGGGTTTAGCTATTCCTAATTTATTGGGAATGAACACTTCATAATTTAATAAAATATTTTTATATTTAAAAAAAGAAATTTGTACTTTGTAAATATTTGATATTATGTTTCAACGTATTTGATTGTTGTGTGTTTTTATTTAATTATATATTTTATTCATATATGTTTTAGTAATATTACAAAAATTATTAAATTATTATAAAAATTAAAATAATAAATAATAAAAATAAGAATAATTATGCTCATCTCAATTTTTATAATAAAAAAATAGAAGTATCATCAATTTGGTCCATGCCAATGAAATATATATAATTTAAAATATTATTTATGTCCGCATATTTTCGAATGATTAAAAAATATATACAAAACTAATAAATGAAGAGTTGTCCATTCTATAAACAATTCTTCAAATTAAACTTGTACAAAATTAATCGTTCTAACATTATCACGAAAAAGTAAATCACTTTAGTTATAAAGTATTTTATAATTCTTTTAATTATATTTTATCAAAAAACTCAAAAGAGCTTACTAAATTATAATTTAAAAAATAATAATTTTAAAGAAATTGTGTTTCTACTTTTTTGCGTAAACATATATAATTTGTTGATAATATATAAAATATATATATTTACTGATGTAATTCGAATAACATTAAAAGTGATATTAAAACTACATAATCATAAACTTACTCAAAAAAAATATTTACGGTAATATATAAAAAATATTTTACTACTAAATATTTTTATTTTAATAATTTTTACAAAAAGGGCAATTTGGTCATTTAAAAATTTATTCTATTCCTATTGGACATTCCTATTTACCAATCATTAAATGAAGTTAGGGAGGGAATGGTGACTCCATTCCATTCTCATTCCTTGTATATACCAATTATAGGATAAACTATACCAACATCATTCGATTCCCAATTTCATTCTATTACTAAAGTCATTCCATTCCTACTTAATTCCATTCATGCATACCAATCACTACCTTAGTGTTTTATGCGTAACATACTAATGATTTTATTATCTGTTGGGCGGACCTGATGGATTGACAAAGAGGGTTAGTCGACTAGAAAGATAGAAGGTGGCGTAGGGCACAACAATAGAGTGAGTCATGTCATGTAACTAAGAAACGCAGGTTAGGTTAGTTGGCTCTCGATTAAGGTCCTTTGATATTTAAGTCAGCAATTATTTGATCGGAGGACAAGGTGTTAGAGTGAGGGCCTTTGAGTGTGTAAAATTGTACCTTTGAGAATATTAAGTAAGGTTTCTTATGGTGTCCGCTATCTGATTGAACGAGAAAGATCAAAAAGATGATTCTCTCTATTGTATAATAAAGTTTCTCTTCTCTTTATAGGGATTTTAGAGGTCCTTTTAGAGTTGGCGAGTCGTCACGATCAAAAATAAGGAGCATCTCTACTGTAATTAATGGAGAGGTGATTGGTTGATGAGGTTTTAAATGTGGACGAGGTGGTGGTTCGATTATATTAAATGTGGAAGTGACTGGTGGTAGGTGGTGTAATTAATGCAATCATGACCAAAGATGTCTTGTCGGCTGCATTGTTGAAAATGCGTGGTCGAGAAGGTTTTGGATGTGTCCAACATTTTTATTTTTTTTTACACATTGACTGTTTTAGATTTGAGTTGACTAAATTTGCATGATGTCAAGAACTCAATAAGTCTCTGTTTGGATTTAGAGAGTCGGCCTTGGTCCAAAATATTGGGCCCAAAATATTAGGGCTCACTAAATTCACCAATATCACATACGATTTACGATTAATGATATTGTTTCATAATTGTAAGTGTGAGATTTTAAGTCCAAATTTATAAATTTATGGTGTGTGTATGTGTCTAAATGTTAAAAAAGAAAAGAAAAAAAGGGATATCATTTTCGCTGGGGGAAAGTACTATAATTTTTAATCAATTTATGTGTTCACTTATTTTCTTCATGACACTTCAACTCGCTGAAAATATGGAACTGAAAACACGAAGAAATTATGCCCAATGTCATGCTGATACATACATCATATATATATATATAATATCATTATACATGTATACATATGCAAATGTATCATTACACTCGTTATTTACCTATAAATATGTAAATGTATTAAGGATGAGATAAATAAAATGAAATAAATATGTAGATGTATGTACTTTAATGAGCCTTTAAAATTTTTAATGGGCCAAAGCCCATTATATTCTTCTTATTCTTCGGCAATAATAAATATGATTTAAGAGGGAAATGGTAATTGCACACAAGCGGCAACAAAATCAGAAAAAAAGTTGGTTATTGAAGTGAAGAGAAAATAATCGAGCAAAATAACAGTCAATCGTCAGTCTTATGGGATCCTCAACGCCATCATCCGCGGCAGGCGGCGTCCGAAACCCTAGTGGCCACCGTGAGGCTCATGGTTTCGTTGCAAATGCAATGAAAAGGAAACATAGCTTCGTGCAATTCTTTGCGATGACCGGAATCCTTCTGCTAGCTTGCCGATCACTCGGCCAGAAGTACCGTATCCACGACCTCACAGAAGACACCGCCGCACTGAGAGAAGAGCAAGAAGGCCTCACTGCTCGCATCAATCACATCAAGCAAAGCCTGCAAACCGAATCGGCTCTCGAGCCGACTGGAGCTTTCGCCGCCAGGCTTCGCCTCCTCTTCGAAGATGAAAGCAATTGAGTGGAAATTGTGATAAATTGCTTCGTCTCTGCCTGAGCAGCTTCATCCTGAGGATCTTAAGGAAGTTTGGGGTTGTACGGTTCCAGTTGGTGAATGCTTTAAACTTTAGTTACGGAAAAGTTAGGGTTTTAGGAAGAATTATCGATAATATTCTAATGCTAGTCAGAAATGTGTTGTTTCTGTGAGAATTTTCAACTAAGATTTTATATGAGGGTTGCATGTTTTGTAATAATCTGAGATAAATTTGTGGAAATGAGGTTATGA
Organism: Jacaranda mimosifolia; assembly: GCA_018894105.1. NCBI lineage: Eukaryota > Viridiplantae > Streptophyta > Magnoliopsida > Lamiales > Bignoniaceae > Jacaranda > Jacaranda mimosifolia. The sequence goes on along the minus strand of CM032131.1, from coordinate 26,117,640 downwards.
GTTTTGTGATTTGAGGTGATTATGCATGTCAAATTGGCATATTATCTGTGAACTTCTATCTTTTGGTGGTATAATTTTATTCTTTTATGAAGGGGATTCATTATTGAATTGCATGCTTCTGATTTAGTGTATGTAACATGCTGTTATGACTTGTTCTCTCATCTCTAAAATGTGTGCTTGTATGTATGTTATTTTCTAATATATTTTCATTGAACTTATAATAACCAACTATGCAACACTGGATTTTAGCCCTTTCAATTTGAGGCAAACAGAACGAGAACTGTGAAAACTTCCTTAGTAACCACAATGGATTAGTTCTGCGCTGAAAAGGAAAGGGGCAACCTTTGGTGCCAAGCTAAAGATTTCCTGAGACCAACTTTTGGTAGGATCTGTGGAAGCCTTTACGTCTTGGGTGCTTGAGTGTAGCTCTGATCTTATCGCTTGTTTCAATGTGTGCTTCTGTGGATTTCTTTGAGGAAAATTCCAAAGCTAGGCTCGCATAATATTTATTGTGGTGTACATGAATGTAAATGAAGAAGCTTGCTTATTACCTTGTTTTAGACCATCTATGATGTCCTTAATGAAGCCTATGCTGTTGGCAATGGAAACTTGTGTGGTTGCAATGTTATTGGCAGCTCTGTGTATTATCTGCACAATGCTAATTTTTTGTAGCCTGCAAGAAATAAGGAATGCATAGATTTGTTAATATTTTCTTCCTATATACTTTCCTTTCATGGAGAACTTTTTTGACTTATACTATTCATTGCCTAGTCCACTTTCTTGTTCTGCAATGAAGTGATGGCTATAGAATGTATGATCAAACACGCTGCTCAAATAAAAGGATTTGCAATTTGAATTAGACTGCACCAGGGAGTACTTGATTCTGAGAATTTTTTGACTCTTCTTGAAACAAGCTCATGTCATGAACTGGCAGTCATTGCTATATTCCTACCTTTTTGCATTTTCACGCTCTTTCCTGGATGCATGTTATATCTCAGATGCGCTCTGGTACTTAGTTTGGCGTTCTGTTTAGGTTCTCGATATTAAGGCTATTTTCACCTTTGATGAAGTAAACTTCTTCCTTGTAGCCAACTTGTTCCCTTTGGACTGTATCTGCTCCACCAGACATATGTCACCATGAGATGCTCCTGCTCTTTATTCCCTTGCACTATGCTTACCTTCTGAGGCTTGCTTATAAGTTAGTAGGTATGTGGCAAATCTCTTTTATTGTTTAGAACTGCTACTCTGCAGTAATCTTGAAATGACAGGACTTTGATTCTAGTTCCTCCCATGAGAGATTACATAAGAGAAGAGCAAAGAAGTGCGAGGTACAGTGATATGATCATGAGTATTCATGACTCATAAATGGAAATGCTGTCACATATTAATAACTTGTTTATCTTGCTAATATGATTTAACCTGCAATTTCAGGGTGTCTTTGTTTGTTTAATATTCACTTTTGAAATGACTGCACAATTGACTTCAAGCTGACAAATCTACAGTTTGAACCTAGATAACATCTTATATTATGACTTCTGATTAACTATTAGTATTAGGATATGAGTGGCTTTATGAGGTTTTCTTTGTTAGTAGTGAAATTTGTAGGACGTATGGTAGCTCCACGTGAAATTATCTATGTTATTTTATAATTTGTGGATCCTGGAATGGAAAACTGCAGCTGCTATTTGCCGCTTCAATCAGAAATAACGTCTAACCAAGACAAGGTACTATTATCCCCAGAAAAGTTTACATGTACACACGTATAGACACACACACACACATATATATATATCATATAAATCAGGGAGAGAAAGCATGCTGATGGGAAAATGCCGTCATACATCTTTACTCTCATATATTATTGCAGACCTTGTGATGCTTACTGCTCACTCCTCACAGGCAGTGCATAAAGAAAAAAACATGAGGCAAAAAGTAGTATTTTCCTGGATTCCACAGTCTACGCATTTGGTTCGAGTCAATGAGATTGTGGAAGCAGCTGAAAATAAGGTACTCTTTCTTTCTCACTACTCTTTGTAGCAAATAAGCTGTGATGAGTGTTGGGGTCTTTCGCTGAAAGTTTGTCTCAGAAAGAGCTTTAACCAGCAATAGCTGGATGCTTCCTCATGAAGAATTTATCGACCTTTTTTCACAAAATGATTACAACTAAATTGATCTATTATCTTGTTTCCATAGTGCATTAGCTTATATAATTTCCTATGATTGGGGAAAGAAGAAGTCTATCTTTTGGCTGCTTTGTAGCCTGATTGATTATGTGAATGCATCTTGTAAAGCTTATGGTGTTCTCATGCCCACTAATTGCGATCATTAATTGGGTCCTACGACTAATCCAATCTGAAATTTGCTTACTTGAAGTCCCTACCAAACTCTGCTTATTCTTTTCTTGCTCGCTTTATATAATTTCCAGAATTCCCCTGTTTTCATCATTTGAATTTGATTTACGCGCCTTCTGCCTTATTCTTATGGATTCAATCTAACCTAAGTGATATTCTCGTGTGCTTAGTGTCGAAAATTAATTATGTGCCAGGATATGATTTGAAGATTTTTACCTTAAGTTAATCTTTAAAATGAAATAAAAATAATAAATTTGAAATAAATGAGTACGACTGAGAAAATTTAAATGGGAACTGACAAAAAATTGTACTAGTGTGTTTATAATAGTAACTGCAATCGCGGCACATGCTCCGGAATATTGCAAAATAATGGGTGGTGGAGCCGTGGATGGGACACTCCATTTCTTTGCCTAATCTTTACGTCTTCGCAATTTCAAGTGTTGCATGCCCCACTGCTTGCCATTATGTCGAGTATTTTCGAGAATTGGACCAATTTCTTGCTATATTGTTAACGTTTATATCTTCAATTAGTCGAGCTCAGTTGTGTCAACATGTGATCTTAGCGGGGGCGATATGAGAATCGAAGCAACTTTGGTTGCACCAATCTGAATTCTAAATTGAGAGTGGATTTGAAGCCGCGGGAGTATTCAGATCAGATTGGGAACGCTTTTTCTACCTAAAAAAAATAATAAAAATAAAAATAAAAATACAAAAGATGTTTATATCTTCTATTTTGTTCGTTTTTCTAATTTTTTTTATATCACAAATAAATATCATATATGTTGAATTTTTTTAGATGATAAATTGTTGATGTTTATGAAATGAAATAATAAATGAAATATAATCGTATTAAAATTTTCTTTATAATAGAGTTGGTGTAAATTATTAGTTTTTGATCAAATTAGTAAAATGGTGAAGTGTTCCTTTTTTTTTTGGAAAAAAAAAAAAAAGAAGAAGGAAAAATACACACGCACCTTTGATCAGATTCGTTAGAATTTGAACTTTAAATCAAAACTTTCCACTGGGTTAATTGACTATTCGCTGTAAAATGACTGAGTTGCTGCAGGCAAGTTCCAAGCATCGTTTAATTGTAAGCCAACAACAAAAAAGAAAAAAGAAAGAAAAGAAAAGATATAGAAATAAAAACTTTCATTGGAACTATCTCAATGGTATAAAAATCCACTTTATTGGCTTTTATTTATTTATTCCTTTCTTTTCCTCATAGGGGCTAATGACATGAGTTAACGTAACCATATTTTATCAGCGAAGTTCAACGTAAGTGATGCAAACGCGGCATTTCAAATTATAGGTTTTGGGCTCTAATTCTACCTAAATTTGGGGTCTTCATTTATTTTTATAGTTATACATAATTGATTATAATTTATTGTAAATAATTATTATATTACCGGTCATTACAGATTAATTATTGATTGCTTTATTGTTAATGATGTTACATCTGACCGATTAATTTAAAATAAAAAAAAGATAATATATTATTGCCATTAAATTATCATGTTACCTCAATTGTCTAGGAGGCCTCAGCACTACTGGGAATGAGTTGTTTCTTGGATCTATGAATTTTACAAAAATACTCACCACTCTGCTAGGTCATTGACCTTTTTCCTTTTCTTTTATTGATCAACAACTAGGCCATTGACCTTAGTGATTCTAAAAATATTTTTCCAATTTCATTGAGAAGTCAAAATTCTTGAATGTTGTGAGTAGGAAAGTTCCCAGAAAAATCTAGGCCATGTTTGGTTATATTTTGACAGAACAATTTTATTTTCCCAAAATATAACCAAATATATATCATTTTTTTCTCCGAAATGTCAAATTAAGTTTTCCCAAAATACCATTTTCTATCATTCATTATTTCCATAACTTTCCCATTTTTATCATATATCATATATATATTTTATTATTATTATTATTATTAGTATAAAAAAAATTGCTGAATTCCAGGTATACCCTAAAAATAAAACAAAAAAGCCCCCAAAATATAAACAAATATATCAAAAATTTCCAAAATAATTTTCTAAATATTCTCCAAAACATAAAAAAAAATTCATCACATTCCCTAACACGATTTTTATATTCTCCAACCCCACTCTCAAAATCCATTATTCCAAAATGCATAATACAAAATATATAAAATGTAACCAAACATGGCCCTAATATTAATGTTTATACTGTTATTTAATTGCCCATGTTGTGTAGCCACCTCCGTTTTTATCCATTTTTCTGGAAAAGCAAGATCCAAAGGATAGATGCCTTCATGTGCTGATCTGCTATAGGGTAATGTTACACGTGAAACGAATTACAAGAACCAATAGTTTTTCATATGCAGTTCACTGCTACAATTCCCATCTAACCATATTTCCCCCCCTTAAAATAGTGCATCACGTAATAGACTACTTAAAAAAATCACAATTATTTTGCAAACTAGTCAATAAGTTTGAGCAAGATATAGACATACAATATATAGTATGAGTTGTGTTTGAAGAAATCCTTCTTCTAGTCAAATGATCGAGTTGAGAAGAGCGGTAAAAGTTTGGATAGATTCGAAGTTGAAGGTCTTGAAACTACAAAAAATTATTAGGGTTAGAATTCGTGAAATTTGCTTAGTCAAAATCGCTCATGCTTAAATTAGACCTCGTGAATAGGGTTAAAAATGCTATAAAAAAAACAATAGTTAAATGTTTTGAATGGTTTTGTATATGTAAATATATAATATTGAAGTTATTTATAGATATCTCCTACTTGACAAGCAATGTATTTTTGAGTTGGCTTGATTTGAGTCACATGAATATGTTTGATTTTTGGCTGAGAAACTAGATTTGGGACTTGGGTCAGTTAAGGTTGGATCCCAATTAAAACTGATCCTTAGAGTTATGATATATGTTCAATTGTTTAAAACAATTATGTAATTTCCATATCAATGTATATATATATATACATATATATATGTATATAATGATAAGGGGTGGGGTGTCAAGTTGCCTATGATCCAATGACATAAGCTTCCCACATGATGTGGGAAGTTAGGAGTTCGAACCGTATATAAATTAAAAATAAAAAAAATAAAAATGGAGGGTGGGTGGGGTGGTATGGTAAGTGAGAAAGTGGAAAGGATGTGGAAGAGACTAGGGAGGGGCGCGGTGGAAGCACTTAAGAGGGCACATGCAGAGCCCGTGGGTGGCGTCAAGACATCCAAATCCCATGGCTCTATCTGCCCTTTCTTCATGTTTCTCAATATAATTATGTGATAACCAAACTCCAATCCAATATTCCCCTAAACAATAGTACGTCGCAAGCAAACAAACAAGGCATGTGGGAGACTATTGGCCCCCAGTTTTGTACCAAGAGGCCGACCACCGACACTCCCTTTACCCCATTTTTTTTTATCTCTTTGTCATTCCTTTTGTTTTTGGACACACGTCCCTTAGGTAAAAATATAATCATGCTAATTTGTTTTTAATAATCAGGGTTGGAATCATTATAATGTGAAAAATTGAATTCAAATTTGGTCATCTATTGTACTATAGACTGGTAAATTAATTTGATTCAAAACCATATCCCATGTCAAATAATAGCATATTCTTACATAATTATCCCATCTCCCCATAAATTCCAATGTGGTACTTAGTAGAACACAAATTGTTACTCAATACTAATCATGTGATGCTCCATCCTAAAAGACCACCATATTATGTCTTTTTCACTTTTTCCCTTTGACGGGGGCTAACCCTATAGATGCACCCTCAAAGGCCAAGAAAGCATATTTCTACTCAAATAAGTATAGGGCCCGTTTGATTTTATTTTCATAGTTACTTTTCCCATTTTTTACTATTTCAAAAATTAAAATCATCACTTTTTAAAATTTTTCATCAAACATCATTTTCATTTTCATTTTGAAAACACATTTTGCAATAACCTATATATATTTTCCCAATAACCTATATATCATCTCCCTCTGTATTCCATTATTTTTATCTCTTTTCACCTGCAACATGTTAAAACCAATATAATCATTATATTTCCAATATTTCATCCAAATACAAACTTATTTTTAACTTATTTCTACTAACTAACTTTTTAAATTTTAGAAATAATGAAAATAAAAATTAAAAATGGAATAAAACCAAACAACCCCATAGTAGATCAAAATTTATGTCTTTTTATGTATTTCATTATGTTATGATTTGCATCCCTATTGTCGTAGTAAACAAAATCAAGACATCCTAATTATATGACAAGTATTCCATCATATTATACATGTAAATATATTTTTTTTTACTTACACCGTACATGAATCTTTTTGTTTTATTTACACCATGTATGCACCCCAAAAATTTATTAGAATTTGAATATCACACGTCACACATACAACTACAGGACGATGGTACTAAGCCAATTGACGACTTGACTAAATATCTCAAACTATAGTCTATATACATAATATATATGCCATTTATTTAAAAATCCTAGCTAATATTACTTGACCACTATCTTAAATTCATAAGTCGATTGTCCCGCGGAACACTCAAATTTAAAAATTCAAGTTTGAGGTCAAAGAAATCATAGACTTACTGTAACTCGCAATCACCCATAACCACCCAAAATCAATCCAATTTTCCAAAATGACATCTTTAACAACCCCCCCCCCCCCCCCACCCCTCCAATTTTTTTTTTTCTTTTTCTGGTTTTACAGCCAGAAAGTCCCTCGATCACAATTGACTTTTATTTTTTTATTTTTCCACAGCCGCAGTCTGTACTCTGTAGCGCACTTTAAATATGGCCATATGCCCCATCTTTCCCTATACTCCTTTAAACCCCCCACTCTCCTTCCTCACAGTAAAATAAATCTTTCCTCTTCTCTCCAAAATGCCGCTAAAACTAGCGGTGCTCTTCTTCTGGTTTGCCTTCGTTGCTGCAGATAACCCATACAGATTCTTTACCTGGAATGTTACTTATGGTACCATTTACCCTCTTGGCGTCCCCCAACAGGTACTTTCTGCTTTCTTTCTTATCTTTTCAGGCTTATAATGCAAACCCCATTATCAGTTTTTCTTGGTTTTTTTCTAAAAGCACGACTTTTTTCCAGGGTATTTTGATCAATGGGCAGTTTCCAGGGCCTAATATTGAGTCTGTCACCAATGATAATGTCATTATCAATGTGTTTAACAGCTTGAACGAGCCTTTCCTCATCCACTGGTAAGAACTATGAACCATCACATCTCTTCTTGTTTTTCTCATTCTTTTTTCAAAAGAGTGCCCATCTTGAACTTCGTTTTTGACATTCTTACAATCTAGATCAAGATTTATTACTTAAGGCCTTGAGTGAAATGACAACTTTTTCGGAGGAATGATTAAATTCGAAGTATATTGAAATAGATGATTTAAATTGTTTTAATGATGCATAAAATGGGAGATTGAAATTAAGACAAAGGTGGGCGGTGCGAAGTCCAACCATACAAGGAGCGAGGGGGATGGCACTTTATAGTACTTTTTAATTATCATAATAAATTCTCATCTACTAAATAAGATATGGCCGTCTTCAATAATTGCAACATCCCCAATCCATGACTTAGATCTAATGTCATTTAATTCCCACATGTGGAGAAAGTGTCATGTCAAATTTCGTAGGAAAATGGTCCATTTTGAAAATTAACGAATGAGCGCTATTAGCTATTATGAGCTTTTAAATTTGTTGTTGGTCAATTGATTAAGTGATACTGTCTTTACGTTTAAATGTGTAAAGTTTATTATTTAAATTTCAATGAATAAGAAAAATATAGCCTCAGACTTGTATTATTTATGTCACTCCATATATAATATTATTGATCAAAAAAATTATTATATTGTGTATGAAAATATTAAGTAATATGAATTAAATCATATTAACAGTGAGATTCACATAATATTGGTACAATATAAATCACATTGTTTACAGGCTGTCTGGATTTGTTTTTTGAAGGTATTTTCATTTTTTGGTGAAAAGTTAATTGTAAAAGTGTTTTTGAAAATGAAATGTTGTTTTGATATTCTGTTTAAAATATAATGATTATGTAGGGTTGGAAATAAGTTGTTTTTGAAAAATATAGTATTTTTGTATTAAAAGCCGTGCAAATGTGAGTAGGAGAAAACGAAAAATGATGAAAGTGAAAATGGAGAGAGGGTGTAGGAATTTGTCTAGAAGAATATTTTGATAATGAAAATGCCTGTAAAAATGGAGAAAAATTTGATGACTCTCTATTTTTATTTTCAGCAAAAAATGAAAATGGGTTCAGAAAACAAAAACAAACGGACTCTCAGTATTTTAAAACCAATGTTGATTATATTAAAATTTGATATCACATTAAAAAAGTTGAGATTTTGAGTTAATTTATAAATTGTTGTATTCCTTTACCTTGAGATGTCTGATTCCATAAGGATAAAAGGTCTTTCATTAATGGGGACAATGTTTAATCAAATTGTAGTTATACATTTGGCCAAAGACTTGGATATGATTGGTTGACGCGATTTGTGGGGGAAAAAAATATTGAATGGAAACATAACAAAAAATTATGATAAATTAGGCTAGCATAGAGTGTATTATATATATATATATATATGTATTCATTTTTTTTAAAAATATTGAAGTGGACTAGTGGGAAAAAGACGCACATGGATTTCCAAGAATGCAAAAGAAACCACCATCCCACATGGGTTGCTACGGCAGAAGTTTGTTGAGGAGTACCCACTTTTTTTTTCTTTTGGTTCCAAAAGAGTTTGATGTGCTTCCCAGCTATGAGCCACTAGTGAAGATCTGATGTTTTTTCCAATCCGCTGTTTGTCTAACAAAGTACGAAATAGCCTACGCAAATTATTATTACAAAAACTTTACTAAATTAATGTTATATACCCCGATTTTTTATTTGTCCTCATTAAATTGGTTTTGCTATTTATAGACAAATCTGGTTACATTGGCACACGGGCTTGTAAAGCTGTGTCCATGTTGTCTCCACTCATCCACAGCCTTTCTTAGGTCCCCTTCAGAATTACCCCGCGCATTCCTCGTAATTCGCGAAAAGAAAAAACAATTTTCCCACGCTTAAAGGAGTTTGGTTGTGTTTTCAATTTCAATTTTTATTTTTAAAATTTAAAAAGTTAATCAGAGTACATAAAACTGAAAATAAGTTTATTTTTAGATAATATGTTGATAAAGTAATAATTATATAGGGTTGGGTAGGTTATAGATAGAGAGAAATAGTAATAATGAAGGAAAAAAATTATAAATTATTGAGAAAAGATATCTATATTATTGAAAAATGTGTTTTGAGAAGAAAATAAGTTGGAATATTGATAAAAATGGTAATAAATTGATAATAATTCATTTCAAGATAATAAAACATCTAAAAATGAAAATAAAACATAACCAAACTAATCCTTATGTTTTGATTTTTGTACATTTCTCATAATTTGTGGGAGAAAAACAATGGGAATGTTTGGTTATGTTTTTTGTGTGATTTTAATATGTGTTTTGGAATAATAAATTATTGAAAAATGTACAAGTTATATTTAGTATATTTGTTTATATTTTAAGGGAGATACTTTTTACTGTAGTAGTCAAATTAATGTTTTTTGTTGGATTTTAGGGCTGAGAATGAAATTGTGTGATTTTTTTAGTGTTAGAATAATAAAAAAAATTATATATATGTTGTATATATATAATATATGTATATGTATTGAAAAATGTGTATTTTTCAGAGAAAATGATGATATACTTAATTATGCTTCCCCAAACATTCCCAATACATTTGAGATTAGTTCAAGTTTAAATTCCTATAGATAAGAAGTATTGAGGGTGATTTAATGCATGATAATTAAATAATGCATAGCAAGAAATTTTTTAAGAAAAAAGAATATGTTTTTCAATTTTATTAAACCAATAAATTATTTTTTTCTTTTTAATTTCCATTAATTTATTGTGCTGATCTTGTTATCAATTTGAAAAATAAAAATAAAATACAGGAATGGGGTCCAAAATAGGAGGAATTCATTCGAAGATGGAGTATATGGGACGACATGTCCAATTCCTCCTGGGCAGAACTTCACGTATATGCTTCAAATGAAGGATCAAATCGGGAGCTTTTTCTACTTCCCATCGTTGGCTTTCCACAAGGCCGCTGGCGGCTTTGGAGGCATTAGGATCCTCAGCAGGCCCTTAATCCCCGTCCCCTTTGGTCCTCCCGCCGATGATTTCACCGTCTTAATCGGCGATTGGTACAAGTCCAATCACACCGTAAGTCTCATTTTTTTCCCCTTCTTTAAAAGTTTTAAATATGTATAATAATTTTTTGTATTGGTCGGAGGCTGTCTTAAGGGCTTTAAATATTAGGTTGTAGTGTCGGCAGCTTAGTGGGCCCGCCCGAGAGTGCTGCCAACTGGATGTTACTATTGCTAACTTGTTTTGGGCCTGAAGTGGGCCATCCACAGCTGGATGGTTTCGTGTTGGGCCTGCAAGTTAACTGATTAATTGTAAAGTTAATTGATGGTCCTATGATAGTGTAGCAATGAATCCAGCCCCAGGACCATCTGTTTTGGCACATTCTTGTTGTGCTAAAATTTTTATAATACAAAATAAATAACTTTATTTATTTAATTTTTTATGTAGTATTACAAATTTTTTAATAATTTAATATGTTTATTTGAAGTTTTAGGATAATAAAAGAACTCCGAGGACAAAAGAGAAACTAAGGCTTTGTTTGGATGTGATCCCAATTTTGAATTTCCCAAAATGGTTTTCGGAAGTGGGGTTGGGATATGTAATGATTGTCTGTTTGCGTTTTGGGTGGTAGGTAGAGAATGAATTAGGAGAAAATTATTTATTTGTTTATGTTTTGAGAAAGGGACAAGATGCTACATCAACAACTTTTTTGTTTGGTTGGTGAGGTGAAATAAGTATTTTAAAATTATTTATATATGTGTATATAATTGTATGAATGGTTGTATGTGTATATATTTGTAATGATGAGACAATTGGTTGGAATTTTGGGGAATGTGTTGGGAGTGTGAATAGTGGAAATATTTTGGGGAATAAATTTTGTGTTTTGAGAGTGGGATTGAAGAATGTGTAGTGTTTGTGTGTTTAAGTTTTGGAAGATAGAAAATGGATTGTAAATTTATAAACAAACAAGCCCTAAAATTATGTTGACATTATGACTTAAAATGAAGTTAATTTTGTCAATTCATTAATAATCATACCTTATAGTTGTTAAGGCTGTCTTTCATTTTAAAACGAATTAATAACTAAATCCAAATTAATGTACTTGTTGATTGTTTAAATTTTGTATTGATTTCCCTTTTGCTATTAGCTTATGTCCCTTTGATCTTCTGTCACTCAGGCCTTGAGAGCAATTCTTGACAGGGGCAAGAAACTGCCTTTCCCTGATGGAATTCTTATCAACGGCCGTGGCCCCAACAGTACCTCTATCACCGTTCAACAGGGTATATGATCTGTGCATGATTGAAGTTTGAAAATTTTGAGGTTGATCGTTCCAAAACATAACATATGTGTCCTTTTCTAACAGGAAAAACTTCCCGCCTTAGAATCTGCAATGTTGGATTGCAAAACTCTCTCAACTTCCGCATCCAAGAACACAAAATGAAAGTGGTTGAAGTTGAAGGAACACACACCATGGAGATTAGCTATTCTTCCCTTGATATACATGTCGGCCAATGCATGTCGGTTCTTGTAACAGCTGATCAGCAGCCTCGGGCCTACTACATTGTGGTGTCGTCCCGGTTCACCACTAAGATCCTCACCACTACTGGTTTTCTTCGTTATGCAAACTCAAATCAACCTCCGTCTGGACCACTTCCTGGTGGGCCAACAACTCAGGTCGATTGGTCTCTAAACCAGGCTCGTTCCATCAGGTACATTTTTCTTTCATTGTGCAATGAAAATTTTCAAAATTTCAACCTCTTAAATTTGTATAAATATGTGGCTCTTTGTCTTCAGGACTAATCTTACCGCAAGTGGCCCAAGGCCGAACCCACAAGGTTCATATCACTATGGCATGATAAACACCACTAGAACTATCAGGCTTGCAAGCTCTGCAGGTCAGGTCAATGGCAAGCAAAGATATGCAATCAACAGCGTATCTTTTGTTCAAGCTGATACCCCTTTGAAACTTGCCGACTATTTCAAAATAAGTGGCGTTTTTCATGTTGGGAGCATATCTGATGCTCCCAATGGTAGAGGGATATACTTGGATACATCAGTTATGGGCGCTGACTACAGAGCGTTTATCGAAATCGTTTTTGAAAACTATGAAGATATCATTCAGAGCTATCACCTCAGTGGCTACTCCTTCTGGGTTGTAGGGTGAGTACTTAACTTCAAAACACATGTATATTCTTGTCTAAATTTACTTATCTATATACTGATGTGATATATCATATATCTAAATCAGAATGGATGGAGGGAAATGGAGTTCAGCTAGTAGGACTCAGTACAATCTTCGTGATGCAGTCTCTCGTTGCACTGTTCAGGTACGAAGGAAATACATTTAGCCGGTTGGATCTCCATATGCAGCTCGATTTTTATATGCAATAAGAACTTAACCAGCCATAGAGACATATAACCAGAGAAGATTAGTTCTTGAACTGAAACAAATGACCTAAGAATCTCCCCTATTCATTGGTGATCGCAGGTGTATCCCAAGTCATGGACAGCCATTTATATAGCACTCGACAATGTGGGAATGTGGAACTTGAGATCAGAGTTCTGGGCTCGACAGTACTTGGGGCAGCAATTTTACCTAAGAGTTTACACTGCATCCACTTCATTGAGAGACGAGTATCCAATCCCGATTAATGCACTTCTTTGTGGCCGGGCCAAGGGCCGACACACACGTCCCCTTTAAGATAAATCTAACAAGGTTAACCAGGGAGAAATTTTCCCAGCCTTCAGGAAGTGGAGTTCAGAGTTTTTACTAGCTTGGCTGCATAGAGTAAGATTATAGGGGTGTTCCTTCAGACAATTGGTTTCAATTCTTGGGGTGCTAATTCAGCACCCGAGCAAGGTTAGGAACATGCAATTCTAGTACTTGTAATTTTAAGTTAATGACCTTAGCTCAAGGTCACATTCTTTCAGTTTGGACTGGGTGTTGTATTTTGTTTGATATTTATCAGTTTCTACAGAGTTATAATATAATAAATGAAATGGTTTTTTTAGTCTAGATTCTTGTGAGAATATGAGTTGTAGCATCATAGAATAGATGAAGATTCATGAAATGAAACAGATGATTTAAACTGCTGCTACAAGTTGTTGTGGATAATTGTGTGATTTGTGTTTAAAATATAGAAATAAGATAAATATGATTTTTGTAACACTATATACATAATATTGTAAAATTAAAATACACAAAATAATAAATCAAATCGCATAAACAATGAAGAAAATGGAGTTGGATTAATGGAGAGTCACAACATTTGTCGTTGTCCTAAAGCTATGACTGCCTCCTTTCGTGCTGGTATTAGTAGCTGATCATGACTCCAAGATAAAATCAATTAGCTTATAGTAATGTTTCATCCCATGTGTATGACCAAGAGGAAATTAGGAATTAGCCCATAGCCACCTTGCCAAAACACAAAAGTTCTTGTGGGAGGATAATATGAAAGACTAAAAAATTCATCAACTCTCTGTGCCAAATGAGAAGGCAATGACCCTTTAAATTGATGAAGAGGATTTGACCATTATGAATAATTTCGTGGACTCATAAAAATTAATAAAATCATAATAAGCACAAGTATAAAATGGGCCACATATTATATAATAACATGATCAAATATCATAAAACTACAATAAAATTGATATAATAAATAGATCATAAACCTTAAATAAATAAAAACTAAATAGGCACATTGAATAGAATAAAACGTTGGAAATAAGAGAATAATTGAAAAAAGTTTAAAACTTATTTCCAACATAAGTGCATCGACGAAGATAAGTGTGCTAACGTTAATTTCTTGAAGAACAAATCACACCTCGTACCATGTTTTCTTGCTCTAGACCAAACAATTCGACTAGCTAAGAGCACAATTAATGTACTGAAATTGTAACCACACTTAATGTAAAATTTGATGAAAACATTCGCAACACTTCAAGAAACACTAAAAATACTGCAGTTCTAATCTCCACCTCTCAAGTTTGTTTTATCGAATAGAAGACAGCTTAAATGATCACAATAGTTTTTTTGTACTATTAAAAACTTAAAAAATGTGGCAATTGGTCATGAATGCCTAAAAGTTCTGATAAATATTTTTAATGGAAATGTGTTTTTTTTTTTAAACGAAAATGTAATTTTATGTACAAACTAACAAAATCCAAAATCCTACATGAAAACATGAAACTTGAAAATTAAAAATGAAATGGAATTAGACAGCACTAACTAATCGGACCTAAAGATTTGATCAACTTTCTAATCCAAAGAGAAGAAAAGGAAACAAAAGTATAGGATACGGGGCATGTCCTGGCTTGGTGATTATCAGCATCGAGCTCATTTAATTCTTTTTTAATTAAAAAAAAAAGGTCCTGTTTGGTTTTATTTTCATTTTCAATTTTTATTTTTATTATTTTTAAAAATTGAAAAGTTAATTAGTAGAAATGAGTTTGTATTTGGATGAATTGTTGGAAAAATAACGATTATGTTAATTTTAATAGGTTGTAGATGGAAAAAAATATAAATAATGGAATAGAGAAAAAAAATAAAGAGGTTAGTGAGAGAAAATATATATATTATTGGAAAATGTGTCTTAAAAATGAAAATAAAAATGATGTTGAATGAAAATATATAAAAAGTGATATGTCTTATTTTTTGAATAGTAATAAATGGAGAAGGTCCAAACGGGGCCTTAGAAAATAGAAAAAGATAGAATGTATACACTCAAACGATACAGACAATATAACCGTGTCATGATGCCAATAAAAATTCGTGGGACCGTCCAGTCGTGAAATCCATCCGCCCAGATTCTCTTTCACAAAATCCAGCCGCTGATCAAAATCGAACCTTTAAATTACAAAACCCCAGTTCTTCCTACCCGCACTCAGTACTCTGCTTTCGGCGGGATCGCAGCCTTCTTAATTTTCAAGCACGCATTTGCTACTGAAAGGTTCATTTCTATCTCAATATAATCGTTGTCGCTTTAGATTAATATTTCTCCTATTACTATGTTCTTAGATCGTTGATTTGTTCATTTCCTTTTTGTCTGAAAATGTGGTTCTGTATTTATCATTTTCCTGCACAAAATGCTCGTTAGGTTTCGGACTTGTTAAGGATTTGTTTGTCCACCGGGTTTTAGCTTATTATCTGTTTTTCTTTATCGTGTTGCATTTGGGAGGATCCTTTTTGGTTTTTCTTGTAGGGTTTTAAGTTTGCGGCGGCATGCACATGGAACGCCTCGTTGTGAAGTAGTGGTTGTAGGATTTATTTGGGAAAAAAGGATGCTTTTTATCGGTTTTTGAGTTTTAATGAGATTGCTAGAGAGCAGTCTGGCAGTTTGGAGGAGTTATAACCTTTTGTTAAAAATGACAATGGAGTATTTTTTTCTAAAAAAGATTGCAATTTAAGTACACGCCTGTACCTTTTAGGAAAATTGTTATGCTAAGAAGAATGTGGTTCATCACTAGATTTATAATTCATTGTTCCATTTTCTTTTCAATTTGAGGACGGAAAGTGTCTTTGAATATTGATTAAAATGTCTGAGCTTTAAGTTTTTGGTTTTAATTTATTGCAACTTTCTGGTTTTGGGATGGACGAATGATGTCTTTATTTCTCTTTTCAGAGATTCATTTACTTTTGGCGAGTGCTTTACCATCGTCATTTTCAACTTAAGCTTCCATGGCGGTACGTCAAATACATACTGCACTTTTTGCTCGGCTTACTTCTTTGTTAGCTGTTAATCTCTTAATTTTATAAATAATCTGTCTTTGAGTTTTCAGGTTGAAAAACTTCTCAAGGATGAGGCTTCTGAAGAAAAGGGTGAGCGTGCCAGAATGGTGAGCCTTATATCATCTAAGAAATGATTTTGTATCATGTTGCAATTATATTCTATCTGTTAAAGGAATTGTGATGAAGCACTACATGCAGCTGCTAGTTTTTATTTCATAACAATCTTTGTATATTCTGCCCATCATGCACCACATCTTGTGAGTGGGGAAGCTCAGATGAAAGTTGCAGTTGATCGATTTGTTTCTGTGCTGACAACTAGATTCTTCTTTCTATGTTAGGCCTCCTTCATTGGAGCAATGGCAATTGCTGACTTGGTTAAAACAACCTTGGGACCTAAGGGGATGGTACAAGAGCACATTATCTGGATTTGTTGCAGCTCATCCCAAAAAATTCCTTTTAAGCCTTTTGTTCTTATATCATTATATAACTTTGATTTGCAGGATAAGATTTTGCAATCTACTGGTAGAGGACATAGTGTCACCGTTACAAATGATGGGGCAACCATCTTAAAGTCTCTGCACATTGACAACCCTGCTGCCAAAGTCCTTGTTGGTATCCTTGATGCTAAGTTACGTTTCTGTTGTTTGCCATAAGTGTTAGTGGGAATGTGCTATTACTGGTGGCAGAGGTTCTTCTTTGCTGGTCCTATCTTTCTAGGTTATGCATGCAATGATGTAGTGGTGAATTGGATGCTTCAGTTGTTACGGTCTGTGGATTGTACTGATTATAAGCCTCATAGTTTCCATCTTAATCAGGCTCAAAGTATAGCTCAGTGTGGATAGGCCTAAAATGATATACATCCACTATCGTAGAACTCATCAATATTCTGTAAATTCTGTTAATGTTGGATAAGATGGAATAATTTGCCCAAACAGTCATGTTTTTCTCCAAAGATAAAATTCTTAGGGATGTAAAGTATAAGAAAAGAGTCACCGCATTTTTAGCTTTGGCTAGCCTTGATTTCATTTTCAGACATCTCAAAAGTTCAAGATGATGAAGTTGGTGATGGTACAACTTCAGTTGTCGTTTTAGCTGGTGAGCTTATGAGGGAGGCAGAGAAGCTGGTAAATGCCAAAATTCATCCAATGACTATTATTTCAGGTTTGTCTTATTTAGTAAATTAACTCCTTCACTTTGGACTTTTTAACTCAGTACATTAGATGTGCTTTCGCTGAACTCACAGCAACATAATTCTAATGCCTTGAGCCCTCAATATCAACATGGAAGATGACACTAGTGCAAAGCTGATTTGATAGCTGTCTTGCTTGAATTTCCTTCACACTTGCTTATGTTATTTCTCGCTTAACTCTCTCTCGGCTTTTGCAACACCGTCATGAGATTAGTCAGTTTCATATTATTCAAATTAGTTGATTTAGTATGTTCTTGTTCAGATGCAGTTATATTAATCTAGCCAATGCAAATAGGATCAGTTCCCTTCTTAGACTGTCTGACTGAAGGTATTCTATTTAGTAATAACTTTTCATAATAATTAGTATATTTTGTACGTATTCATCAGGGTATCGTATGGCAGCTGAATGTGCTAGAAACGCATTGCTGGAGAAGGTTGTGGATAATAAACTGGATGCAGGTGATTACAATTTTTTTTTGCTTCTCCTTCTGAATGCGGTACCCCTTTCATGAGGATTTCACTGTTTCTCATCATGATCTGGAAGTGTTTTATATTCATTATCTCATACCAGAATCCTACTATATTAAGAGAACCTTTCATTGTCTATCCAGCGTTATTCATGACTTAGTTGCACCTCATTACCCATAATTTTCCACTGACATGCCATGGAACCAAAATTCTAACATTCTGGACATGTAAAAATATTGTGATGATAGTTGCAGAATTTAAATGGTTACTTTTTTTTTCAAAAAAGAAAAAATGTTCTTAGTCAAATAAAGTAGAACAGTGAGTTTGAGTGGGTTATGTTTCATGTAACAGGAGGTGTGATTGAGTCCACATTTGGTGGGATATAATTCTTATCTCGTTTTTTCAGAGAAATTCAAAGCAGACTTGATGAAGATTGCAATGACTACTTTGAGCTCCAAAATTCTCTCTCAGGATAAAGAACATTTTGCTAAATTAGCTGTTGATGCTGTTATGAGGCTAAAGGTATGATCATTTTTGACTTTGGTACCTTGTGAACTTTAGACTTTGGGGGTTTTGGATAGGCAAAATTGGAGCATTCCTATTCCTTTTGAGGTTTACTAAATTTAGAATTGTTGTTGTGTTAAATTTAGCTGTGTATATGGCCCATAAAATTGTAATTTTGTTAGGCTACTTTTCTTGATCCATAGTTATGTACAACTGCAAGAGTGATATTGCATAAAATCTGGTTGGAAAATCTCATGTGTGGTTGCTTGTGTTTTACCTCTATTATTCATTTTGTGCATTGACCTGTGCACTGAAGTGTAATTGGGGTTTAGAAATCGAAAGATGATAATGCAAAACATAATGTGAAGTGCCTAGGATTTTATATATCTTTTATCCTTTTTTTTTTTTTTCTTGTTTTAATTAAATTTTGTGTGTTTGTTTCTTAATGCTTTTTTTTCCATCAATTTTCCCACATCCCCATAAGTATCGGAGCTCAATGTTTTGGTTAGTTGATGTGGGATTGGATCTTTGAAGTGGCCCATTATTGTATATTTATTCTGCGAAACCAGTCTGTTTACATTGGCTCAGATTTAGCCTGTCATTTGTCGAAGACTCATTTCTCCTTTCTTAGCCATCATCATTTTCAACAGCTGTAATGTCTTGAACTTCTCCTGTTATGATTACTTTGATTTTGAATTGTTTTGTTACTTTCACTGTCAAAATTTCTGGGATCTAATTAATTGGTTGCAAATGACAGGGAAGTACAAATTTGGAGGCAATTCAAATCATAAAGAAGCCTGGAGGTTCACTGAAAGATTCATTTTTAGATGAGGGGTGAGCAAGATGAACAGTCTTAATGCTTAAGTGCTTTTGTCTACCAAAATCCATCTTGATTTTCCTTGTTTATCCCTATTGGTGGTATTATGTTCCTTGGAAAGGTGTTAGTATGTATCATTGAAAAACAGAGAATTGTTTTACTCTTGCATGTTTTGATTTGTTGTCTAGTCTTCATGGTGTTCAATTGCTGCTTGCCCAAGTGTCTAACGACCGTAGTATTAGGACTCTTGAATTTTTTCATGACGCAAATCTCAAATTTCGCCTTAATTGAAGAAAAAATTCTAGCATACCTATATCAGAGTAAAATTTCAGTGCTAAATACTCTTTAGCTGCTGTTGAGGAAAAGAATGCGTCATTTACCTATCATAGTGATCTCAATTGCCCTTAACCTTGTCTGGCTTATGAGTTCTGATCTTTCAGTGAAGAAAATATTGTAATGGATGGAGTATTCTTAGATACTTTACTGTGGTCAAACATTACATATAATTTGTTTTTCTTTTCCTATTTTTTTCATGTTTGTCTTCAGAGTAGCTTTATTTCTTTAATTGCTCTCACTTATGATCTCATTCATTTTGGTGCATAAAAAGATTGTAATCCATTGCAGAAAGCTTTAATGTAGTTTGAAATAAACTGAATAATGTTCCTGTTTTCTTATCTTCTTAGTCCGGCAATATTTAGCAAACCATTTTATGTTATCAGCGGCTTCATAGTATCTCTTTTAATTTGACATTCTTCTTGATTCAGTTTTATTTTAGATAAAAAAATTGGTGTTGGCCAACCAAAACGAATTGAGAATGCAAAGATTTTGGTGGCAAACACTGCAATGGATACAGATAAAGTGAAAATCTATGGGGCACGTGTTCGTGTTGATTCAATGGCTAAGGTTGCTGAGATTGAATCAGCTGAAAAGGAAAAGATGAGGGAAAAGGTGCAAAAGATTATCAATCACGGGATAAACTGCTTTGTTAACCGACAGTTGATTTACAATTTCCCAGAAGAACTATTTGCTGATGCTGGAGTGCTTGCAATAGAGCATGCTGATTTTGATGGTATTGAGAGGCTTGCTCTTGTTACTGGTGGTGAGATAGCATCAACATTTGACAATCCAGAGTCTGTTAAGCTTGGCCATTGCAAACTCATTGAAGAAATTATGATTGGTGAGGACAAGCTGATTCACTTTTCTGGGGTTGAAATGGGCCAGGCATGTACAATTGTACTGAGAGGTGCAAGGTACCTTAAATACCAATTCTTCCTTTTCTGCCATTTATTGTCATGATCACAAAAGTGTTCTTGGAAGGGCATGTTTTGGCTTAGTATTAGAATTCACTGCATGATGGAAGTTATATCCATTTCTAGAGTGTGGTCTATAAAAAACAGTATTTTTCTTGAGTCACGTTGACAGAGTCTTTGACAAGAAACTATATTGCCAGATCTTTTTTTTTTTTTGGCTTAATGCACTGGTCTTCCTTTGTCTGAAAGTAATTTTTATTCTCACCTATAATCTGTACTCTGATATTTTGAATCATTGCTAGCATGCCTAATTTAGGTGCGCTGTGATTTGCCTTGATCGTATAGGAATCTTGACTTTTTTCTTTTCAATTGTTTCAGCTTTGGGGGGAAAAATTCATTCCTAGGAACTTGCAAGTATTTTTTTTTCCAGCATGCATCATCTCTACTTTAACAATCTTTCCAGATGGCAATAGGACCTGTTTGAACATTTTTAGGCATCTGTTCAGTGGCAGCAACTGCAAGCCCTCTTCTGTTGCTGGACACTCTCTCACTCCTTTGCATATCATCACTCGGTCAATTGACTAGAAGCTTTCTAATTTACATATTGAATTTAGATCTGTTTCTTTTTGACCCTGAAGGCTAGAGATCTTGAGTTTATTTATCGATATATCCTGTTCTGTTGGCAGCCCTCATATGCTGGATGAAGCCGAAAGATCCCTGCATGATGCCTTGTGTGTGCTGTCTCAGACAGTAAATGACAGCAGGGTTTTACTTGGAGGTGGATGGCCTGAGATGGTGATGGCAAAGGCAGTTGATGAACTCGCCAGGAAGACTCCAGGGAAAAGATCTCATGCCATTGAAGCATTTTCACGTGCACTGGTGGCCATTCCAACTACCATTGCAGACAATGCCGGTTTGGACAGCGCTGAATTGGTTGCTCAACTTCGTGCAGAGCACCATAAGGAGGGAAGCACTGCTGGGATCGATGTCATCTCTGGATCAGTGAGTAACTCTATCTAATTGTCGAAATAAACTCAGCTGAATCTTGATTTTTTTCACTCATAATGCAAAATGGGTCTGAATTGTTTGGTACTACCGTGTCACTACATGATCCTTAACTGGTGGATTGAACCAATTCGCCTTGTAGGTTGGAGATATGGCTGAACTAGGAATATCCGAGGCATTCAAAGTGAAGCAGGCGGTATTGCTCTCAGCAACTGAAGCTGCTGAAATGATTCTAAGGGTTGATGAAATCATCACCTGTGCCCCACGAAGAAGAGAAGATCACATGTGAAGGCAGCATGATTCACAAACTGGAACTAAGATTTGATTTCTTATTGTGTCTTTGGAGTGTGAAATCTGTTGCTAATCAGGTATATTTTCCGAATATCCATGAAGTTCAATGAATTTCAAAATTGAGAATATGTCATGGCATATTGGCATGTCAGTTTTGTAGGAATTTAAAGCAAACTTTGTTAAAATATTTCCTCCAGTCAAGATTTTTATTTTGACCCGCGGTGGTATTTTATGTGTATTAGAAATTTCTTTTCATATAAATCCCATTTGAGTTGCAGATTTATTGGGGTAATTAATTAATTGTAGTTAGTAGTAATGTAGTCTCGGTATAACTAATTTGTCGTATTAAATTGCCAATTAACTGATCTTTGGTGGACCTAACTAATATTAATAGCCCATTGGATTTATGTTTGTTATATATTACGAATAAATAATGTAACATTTATTTATTATTTTTTAATAAAAGTATTTAATTATGAATTAAATTTATCTGTAAATGGAATATATGATTAAGAATTCAAAATGCTCTTATGAATTATGCCTCTACCCGCAATCTCGGGTTCCTATGATGCGAGACTAAAAAACTTCTTATCAAGTCTGTTTGATTCTGTACCAGAAATTGTTCCATATACAAGTCAATGATGAACTATGTTATTTATTCATGGACATAGGCCTGTAAATGGGTAGGGTATCACCCTATCCATACTCATATCCTAAAATACCCATACAAAAATATCCAATTTTTATCCTACCCTAAAATACCCAAAAGAATGAGACCCTAATCCTACCCTACCCTAACTAACTCAAGACCCATTGGGTCTAGTTTATTAGACTTATATTTTTAATGTATACACTAATTTTCTTAATATATACTAAAAATATTATTTTGCATATGACAACAAAAAATAATTTTTTTTCTATATTTAATTTAATCATTAAATTTAAATTAATTAATTTTAAACTTTTTGCTAATTAAATTAACTATTTTATTAATATAATAGTTAAACTTTATTAATATTATTAGCAGTTAAACTTTTTGCTAATTAAAAAAAAATACAGTTTAAAAGTAGTTAATTAAAACAGTTCATAAAAACAGTTTATTAAAAAAACAGTTTATTAAAAAAAGTTAATAAAAACAGTTTATTAAAAAAACAGTTAATAAAAATAGTTTATTAAAAAAACATACAGTTTATTAAAAAAATAGTGAATAAAAACATTTTATTAAAAAAATACGGTTTATATACAGTTTATTAAAAAAATAGTTAATAAAAACAGTTTAAGAGCAAAAACTTTTTCTATATTTAATTTTATAAAAACAGTTAATTTCTATATTAATAAACTTTATTCATTAGCAAAATTAATTTTATTAACTGTTTTTATAAAAATATTTATTTCATTATTAATTTTATTAATAAAAAGTGTTCAACTGTTGCTATGCTATTTCAATTTTTTTTTTTAAAATTGCAATCTCAATTTATTAATTTTATTAATTTAGTTTAATTTTTAATAAAAAAATTTATTTAATTATTACCGCTCATTCACATATTTATAATTTTTATATACAAAAAGTTTATTATTAATATAAATTTAATTTCGGTATAAACAATTTTTAGATTCATAAATTAAATTTAAATATAAAGTAATGGGTAATGTATGGGTATGGGTACATGGGTAATTTATGGGTATAGACCCTACCCATACCCATTACATTATATTTAATAAGTATGGGTACGGGTATGGGTATGGGTATGACATTTTGGGTCTGAGTAGGGTAATACCCTACCCATTTACAGACCTACATGGACAGGACAAAATTGAGATGTTTCCTAAAACGTTTCCCATAAAATATGTTCTCTACAATTTTTTTTTAAAAAGAAAAAGACCAAAAGAAATATTAGCAAAACCAAGGTCCAAAAATATGAATTCTATGTTTTAAATTTAATATGGTTTTACTTTTTTTTTGAACGGCTTAAAAGCTTTGGCAATGTTTGGTTATGTTTTTTTGTGTAATTTTAGTACGTTTTTTGGGAAAATGAATATTGAGAGTTATATTGGAGAATGTAAAAATTGTGTTGAAAAATGTAATGAATTTTTGATTATATTTTGGGTATGTTTGTTTATGTTTAAAGGTGAGGTATTTTTTTATTGTAGTGGTCAAGTTAATACTTTTTTGTTGGGTTTTTTGGGTGAAAGTGGAATTGAATGATTTTTTTATTATTGAATAATAAAAAAATATATATGATATATATAATATGTATGTATATCTTAAAAAATGAGGAAATTTTGAGGATAATGAAGAATATGAGATGATATTTTGGAAAAAAAAAAAATTAGTGTTTTGAAGAGAAAATAATGATATATTTAATTATGTTTTTCCAAAACAAAATTATTCTAAAAACGTAACCAAACATTCCCTTTATTTTTCTAAACAATATTTTCTCATAAAAATTATCAACTTAATTGAAGTAATAATTAAATATGATTATTTTGAGAATAATGAGCGTTCAACAAAACCAAATCCATGGATTAGAAAACAAAATAAAATGATTTAAAATCAAGCAATGTGGCTAAGGCGTTTGGATTTGTTTTTCAGGCATTTTCATTTTTTAATGAAAAGAAATAGTAAAAAGTTAGTTATAAATATGCTTTTAAAAATAAAATATTATTTGGATATTTTGTTTAAAATGTAATAATTATGTAGGGTTAAAAATGAGTTATATTTGAAAAATATAGTGTTTTTATATTAAAAGTCGTACAAATGTGGTAGGAGAAATAAAAATAAAAAAGAAAAGAGAGTATAAAAATTTATTTATAAGAATATTTTAAAAATAAAAATATATATAAAAATAAGGAAAACATTGATGACTATTTATTTTTATTTTTAATAAAAAATAAAAATGAGCCTAGAAAATAAAAACAAACGAGCTGCAAGAGCTTTGACAGTTGACATCATTTCCAGGACATGGGTATCCATCCCTGCTCAGAACCCCACATAAATTAATTATTCAGCCCCATAGCATTTTTAGACAATTTCACTTTCAGTTTTGATTTTTCCTGTATATTATTTCGTACCTCTGAAGTTCATCCATGGCTGGAAAACCGGAGTTTGATCCTCAGCTCATTATTTCTCATCAATTCCCCAAGGTAATATTTCCACAATTTTCTCATTTTTTGTTTTTTCTACTGTGATTTTTTTCCCCTAATTCACTTTTCAGCCCGCTGATTCTGATTTTTGTTTCCTATTCTTTTATGTGGTGAATTACGCACACCAGTCTACGTATAATTATACTGAAAGGTTAGAGGACTTCAGTTTGTGTTGCGTTCTATTAAAAGCGTAGAGGCAGTAAAACGGAAATAACTGTATTTCTTGATGAACAGGGATGCTGCTCTGTATGCACTTGGTATTGGAGCTTGTTCTAAAGATGCCGTGGATGATAAGGAGCTGAAATATGTTTACCATCAAGATGGACAACAATCTATTGAGGTATTCATAAACAAAAAAGAAAGAAAGACTGTTGTACTTGGGATGATTAAGACTGAAATCTTTAATTTTAAGCTGAGCTTTAGCTTGGTTTCAGGCTTGCTTATGTTTTAATATTTTTTTTTCTCTCTTTGGAAATTAGGGAATTGGGAAGTAGATGTATTTAAGTTTAATTACTATGGCGCCTTTGAATTTTGAAAGTGTTGTTATTGCTAATTTGGCGACTTATTTTTATGATGAATGGGCAACTTGTGAAAGAAATAATGATGATGTATATAATTGGACTCGTATTCAAGGTTGAATTTGAGCTTAAAAGTTTTGGTTGATTGTTTGGTCTCCCTTCGTCTGGTAGAGAAAATTAGATTTTGAAAGAAATATAGTTGATTTATAAATCATGAACTATGGCAAAAAAAATGATAAGTTGATTTATTTTTTATACTTCTTCAGGTCTTGCCCACATTTGCTGCTTTATTTTGTATTGAACTTCAGGGACAGCTTGCACAGATACCCGGTTTGGAGTAAGAACTTCTATTGCTTTTGCTTAGCACATTTACATGTTTGCATGTGAATATATTCGATTTGGTAAATTGATCTTGGTTGGCTAGTGAAACTCACTAAGCATTTTCTGGCATCATTTGTGTCCAGTTTTGATCCACGCCTTCTATTACATGGACAACAATACATTGAGATCTACAAACCTCTTCCTTCTAATGGTTGTGTAAGGTTCTTAAACCCTAAACCGTAAACATCTTAGTGTTAGATTGTTCTATGTATGTCCATTTATTTGTTCTTTTCTCTGCTTCATTGAGCCTGATTAGTTTTATGTCAACTTTGTTGCTGCAGTTACTAAACAAGGCCACTGTTGCTGGGTTGCATGATAAAGGTTTGCTTCTAATATTGATCTTGATCGCAATTGGATCTCTGTTTATTGAATAAGTCGTAGGCTGAACGCACATTTTGAAACAATATTGATAATTTATAGTCTTGTGCATTAATAACTAGCAGAGTAGAAGTTATTCAAATGTGAGGTACCTGCATTAATAAAAATATAATTTTTCATTTTTAATCTTTTCAAAAGCTAGAGTTCCGCTAATTTAGATGGATACCACAATTAGGAATTCCTTTCTATTAAGTTTGATAAAAATATCTGGGCTTTTCTAGCCTCATCTATGGTAAAATGTTAGGTCGTGCTTTGGTGCTGCCTAAACTTCAGCTTTTGGAGCATGGACGAATGTTTCATAAATAAGAATGTGTATTGGTCTTCCTTTCAGGTAAGGCAACAGTTCTCGAGATTGAAATTCTAAGTTATGAGAAAGAGTCTGGTGTATTGCTGTGCATGAACCGGTAAGAATTCATTTATACGACACACATACATCTATAACAAGTTGTTTTCTTCTCCTTTTACTTCCTTCATAATAAGTTGTTTTCTTCTCGGACGTTCCTTAAATTGATAAATCTTGGTATTGTTTGTTGCTTCATAGAATGGCTGTTTATTTGAGGGGTGCTGGTGGCTTCTCAAAATCATCCCAGCCTTACTCCTATACCAAGTACCCCTCCAATCAGACATCGGCTTATAAAATTCCTAAAAGTCAACCATTTGCTGTATTTGAAGAATGTACACAACCATCTCAGGTACTTGAATTCTTATCTTCATGCATTCAGTTATGATCATTAGAGCTGAAGCTTAGGCTTGAAAAGGAATTAATAAACATGATTTCTATTAACACGATTGCTAGTGAAGATGTTTACTTATTATGCTAGCAACAAGAAATACCTTCACAACCATATGGGGTTCTTGTTCATGTTTTTGATTTAATTTCTACACATAATGAGAATGGCTGAATAGTGCTTATACAGAATTAACCTCGCGTTGTCTTATGTCTGAAGACTACTAGGTTAGACTTTCCTCTCAAATTTCCAATATCCGTGGATGATAATGGGTTAATATTGACAATTGTAAAATTAGACAAAGATCTGCCGTCAAAGTGTGGGCGTGTGAGTCAGTGAGTGTGTGTGTTTTTCTTCTTCTTTCTTTTTGATGAACCAAAACATGAAATTCTCTTTCTTTTTCCCAATCTCCTTGGCTTTTACATGTGCAGAAGTAAAATTGAGGACTTCTGTGTGCTAATTCTCAAAATCTGATGAGTGAGGGATTGAGAAATATTGAATTTTCTAAGAAATAGTGATTACATAAAAAGATAGATTTTGATTAACTGTGAAATGCAACATCCTTGATTCGTAACTTTGGTATGATTAGATAACTTGGTCAAATTTATACAGAAAATATGATAAACTCTTTGCTATCTTCCAACTGCTTCTGGTAGCATATGAATTTTGTAAAACTTTTGCAATACCGTGATGCAGGCACTACTTTACAGGCTCTCTGGTGATTACAATCCATTGCACTCAGATCCCATGGTTGCAGAAATCGCTGGGTAGTTTATTCTTTGAACTTAAAAATGCTGTAACCTTCCCAACTATCTCTGCTTTTTCTCTGTTTTAGGATTAGAGCACCAATCTCAATTTGGCTGTGAATCTGAGGCACCATTCAGCACCTCAATGATAATTGAAACCAAATATTTACGGCCAAAAATAGGAATATACCCCTGTAGGAAATTGTGCAGAACGTTAAATTGCAATTATTTGTTCTACTATATTGTGTACCAGATATGGTGATTTCATTTATCATTCTATTCCTGTTTTTTAATTATTTCATCCTTTTTTTTTTTTTTTTTTTGGCATAGATTTTCTCGTCCAATATTGCATGGACTTTGCACACTTGGGTTTGCGGTTAGAGCCATCATCAAAAGCATTTGTCGAGGAGATCAAAATATGATCAAGAACATATCAGGGAGATTTCTGTTGCATGTCTATCCAGGTGAAACCTTAATAACAGAAATGTGGCTTGAAGGCTTGAGGTAGGTTTATTTAACCTTTCCTTTCCATACATGTGAGACTGTTTATTTTATCCCTAGAGCTTACTGGAGGGTGAACTGTGCAGAGTGCTGTATCAAGTGAAGGTCAGAGAACGGAGCAGGGCCGTGCTTTCTGGCGTTGTAACTCTTAATCGATTTAGCTCATCTCTATGATCTCTCTCACATTGCAAAGCAGCCTTGCCTGTGGATTGTGTGCCTTTATCTTATACTTGACACGATGGACATGAAATAAAAGTTCTACATATATACACATGAAATCTCCACTTGTTTTTCTAAGTAGGATTGATATTTGGTAATTCTCAGTTTGATATGTTGTAAACTTATCAAATAGCTCAAAAATTTTCGTTTCATAGTATTATTTTGATATTTTCGATTCCATTGTCACTAAGATGTAAATCACTATAATGTTCTTTTGCTGCATTGAGTTTGATTTAGCACTAAAAGCATCCTCTTCATACTAACTCAATCGTACTACATCCAGCTTTCTTCTTAGTAGACTGGTCATAATCCAATATACATCTATCATGGGGAACCATCCCAACTGCAGCATAAGCACTACTAAGCATAAGCGAATCAGCTGGATGTTCATCGTGGATTTCTTCTAACTCCCGTTTCACACACACTGCCAAATCTACATTACCATAAACTCTACATGCCCCAAGCAATGCACGCCAAGCAGTAGCATCCCTCTCCATGGGCAACCAGTTGATCAACTCATATGCTTCCTCCAGCAAGCCAGCACGTCCCAAAAGATCGATAATGCATCCATAATGCTCAATCTGTGGCTTCAATTTATACACTTCCACCATTCTCCTGAAACACCTCATCCCCTCCTCCACTAACCCTCCATGACTACAAGAATTCAACACAGCCAAAAAGGTCACTTCATTAGGCGCAAACCCCTCCTCCTCCATTCTACGAAAGAGCTGTATTGCACAATCCGCTTGCCCATTTACCCCATAACCTGATATCATGGCCGTCCAACACCTCACATCTTTAGACTCCATCCTCTCAAAAACATCGATTGCCTTCCCAAGCAACCCACTTTTAGCATACATATCTACTATAGCTGTCCCAAGAACTGCATCCAAAACCAACTGCTGCTCCTCCACATACTCAAGCACATACCGGCAGACGTACAGAGCCCCAGAGGATGAGCAAGCTGACAGCAACCCTGCTAAGGTAGATGAATTTGGCTGTATGCTGTTATGCTTCATTAATCTTAGCAGTTCCAATGCTTCTCCAAAAAGACCAGTTTTAGCATATCCATCAATTAAACAGTTCCACAAGACAACATCTGTTTTGACATGAATTTCATCAAAGATTCGACGAGCTGAATGAATGGAACTGTGTTTCCCATACATGGAAATTAAAGCAGTAACGACTTTTGAATTGGACAAAAATCCAATCTTGAAGCAAACTGCATGTAGACATTCTCCCAACGAAACATTTCTTATTGCCCCCAGAGCTGACAAAATGCTAAGAATAGTAGTCACACTGAGACCAAAGCTATCTTTGTACAATTCCTTAAACAAATCTAAAACTAAATCATATTGAGCCACGCAGAGATATCCCCCCATTAATGTGTTCCATGAGGCCAAATCTCTCCTTGCACCCAATTCATCAAACAGCTGGTGGGCATCTTGAATTCTCCCGCAAACACAATATAAATGCAAAAGGGAATTCTTGACATTCAAAAACAAATCAAACCCAGGTTTCAGAACAACCGTATGAATCCCCAGCCCAGCCCAAACCTCCAACAGACGAGAACAGGATTTCAGAACAGAAACAAAAGTGAACTGATCAAGCAAGAAATCTTGTCCGTGGTTTTGAGCCCTCATGTAATTGAACAAAAGAAGACACTTTCGCGGATCATCGCTCACCGAATGGCCTCTGAGCATGGCGTTGAACATGTAAAGATTTGGGCTTTTTATCTGTTTGAAGATAGAGGCTGCATGGTGGATATCTTGCATGCACACTTGAGCAAGAAGTTTGCTCAGTGGGAATGGAATGCTGTCAAGACCAGTCTTGAGCATTAAACAATGAACCTGAGCAGTTTGGGAGATTTTTTCGCATGATTGTACCAGGGAAATGAGATTTTCATGTTGATGGTCTGAAGAAAGTCTTGAGTAGTTTTGGTGATTGGTGGACGGAATTCTGAGTCCTCGCCCGAAGATATTTCTTTTGATCATAAGCCAAATGATTGCTTACGAAGTGATCTGTAACCCCTTTTAACAGACGGCGCTTTGCTTCAAAAGATAAAATGAGTGAATCCATACATGATACAACTATAAAAAACATGCGGACGAGGGATTTAGGCAGGTTTTTTGGGGTCCGTACTCATAGTTCTGACTTGTTATCGCATACTTATTTTTTAACTTATTTTTTAATTATTTATATTAATTTAATTTAATTATCATTTTTGAACCATCATAAAGTGAAGAATCATGATTCTTTCATGAAACCATATTCTTTTAAAATTAAATTATGAAAAATAAAATAAAAATTGAATTCATCTCTTAGAGTTTACTTAATTTTCTTTGATTTTTTTTAATTGAATTAGAATTTAATATTAGAAAAAGAGGATTTTTAATTTATTAAAATTCATAAGGTTAATTTAGTCATTGAGTATTGGAAGGGTAATGATTTTTATTTTATTTTTTATAATTTAATTTTAAAAGAAGATGGTTCCATCATCCATGGAAGAACCATCGAAGAATTATGGTTCTTCACTTTATGATGGTTCGAATGTGATAATTAAATCAAATTGATATGAACCGTTAAAAAATGTGTATGTAATGACAAGTTAAGAAGTATGGGTACAGGACGCTAGAAAATCCGGGGTTTAAATTGTGATACCTTGTATCATTTTTCATATTTTTAAGAAAGTAGGATTGTTTTGGTGTTTTAGAAATATGAAATTGAAAAATGAGGTTATGATTGGTTGTGAATATATTATAATGATTATAATGATGTGATGATTGATCGTGAGATTGTTATGAGATATGTTTGAGAGAATGGAATATTTTATGAATTTTGATTTTTGGGTTTGTTTTAGATTGAGAATATTTATAAAAACACTTAAAATAAAATATAAATTTAATAATTTTAACTTTTTAGACATTATTTAAAAAATGAGAGTGAATTACTTTACTAATTTAGGAAAATGAATCTGATTAGTTACAAATTTAATTATTTATGAAACTCTTTAAAATTAACAATCTAAATTAAATGGAATAATTTTCAATTATTGTAAAATGTCACAAATTACTGAATTTAGTTTGTATTGTTTAAAAAGAAGTTCAAAAAATATTTAAAAAAATGATAAATTAAAACTTTCTTTTTCAATTTTGAGAAATTATTTTGATGGACATATTATTATTTTTTTTTGTAAAATATCATTAATTAATGTAGTTAGTAATTCACATTCTATGAAAAAGTGTATTCGTAATATTTTTTAAAAGCAAAAAATTCAAAATTATATTCTAAAATGTAATATTATATTTACAATTTTAATTTTAAAAAATAATTAACTAATTATTTTTTTTAGAAATTCAAATTAAAGCACAAAATGAAAACTTTGTAAATTTATTTCTTTAGTATAAATAAAATTTAAAATCTTATTTAGAACATTTAATTTTTCAAATGAAAATTTCAAATGGAGGGAGAGAGAATTTCAAACTTGGTGAATAATGAAGGAGGAAGAGAAAATAGTGTGGTGATCTTATTTTTCAAAAAAGTGAGACATGAGGAAATAGTGCTGTGATTCAAGGAAATGAGGTTTGTTTGACAACCAAGCCCAGTTTCCCCTTTTTTCAAATTTCATAGATCAAATTTTTGGAGTTAATTGACAAGCAACCACAGACTTACTGTTTATCACTTCTTATAATCAGATATGAGTTTTATGAGTTTGAGGTTTGATTGAAAATGAGATTCGAGTTCTAATTAATAAAAGGAGTAAAAATAAAGAGTGGTCAATTGGTGTAACTGTTGTTCTCTCTTGGGTTGGCTGAATGAGCGAAATTAGGGCTATCAACGGGTCGGATTTAGATCAGATCTGCCATATTCGAATCCGAATCCAATAAACAAAATTTAGATTCGAATCCGACCCGAAATTCTATATAATCTTTGTTAATCAGTATCATATCCGAATCCAATGGATATCCGAAACCCGATTAAAAGATTCGACCCGATTTTTTTTTCCTTTTAAATTTTATAAAAATATTGTATTTATAAAATAAATATATGTCATATTTGAATTTTTAACAATTTTTTATTATATATTAGTCAAAAGTTAAATATTTGAATACTAAACTCCTTTTTCACATTATATTAATGTATAGATGAACTATTATATATTATTATATTTGACATTTTATCAATATCCCTCTTATTTTTTATGTTAAAAAATCAATATTAATAGTGTAATATAGACGTTAATATAGATATTAGGTCAATATAATACATAGATTTTATTTTAAAATATTTATTAATATTATATATAAGAGTATTAATTTAATAAAAAATATTAAGGTTCGGATTCGAATCTTTAACGAATCGAATTGCTTAATTCCATATTCGATCCACTTATTTTGGATTTTGAATATTTATAATTGGATCTGATCTATCGAATATTTTAATCAAATATTTTAATCGAATAAAAATCCTAAAATTTGGATCAGATTTAGATCGAATTCGGATTAAAATCCAATCCATTGACAGCCCTAAGCAAAATTGTCAATTATTGGCCCATTCCTTAGTATCTACATGCTGGGCCTCTAAAATTTATAAATTTTGGGCCTCCACATAAGAAATGGTTATGTGCTTATGTTCATCTCTCATCCTCATTAGTCATTCCTATATACTTTATTTGTAAATAGACATGGCAAAATTCAACCTACACCCATGGGTACCTAAAAAAATACGGGTAATTGACATTGTTTTTCCTATTCAAAAAATTACGGGTAATTTTACCCGTACCCAATTTACCTGCTATCTTTTGGCCCAACCCGTGGGTACCCATGGGTAATCCGTAAATATTTTATTTATTTATATATATATTTACATATAAATATTTTTAATCTAAATATTAATTTTTGATTTCATAAATTAAAAATTTATAGCAAATTAAATTAAATTATATCCTAAAACAACTTGTTGTGCATATTCCTATTAATGCAACATCTTCTTCCACAAGAACAACAATATTTGATTGATATTTAAATTTTCAATTCAAAAAACTTTTGGCATGTAATAGAATTTAAGTTTGAACTTTTAAATATGATATACTTTAAATTTGATAGATTTTGAATACTTAAAATATAAGTTTTAAACTACAATATTATTAATATGCTTTAGGTATTTGTTCAATTTAATATTTGAAATTTGTAGTCTTTTTTTTTTTTTTTTTTTTACTTTTATTTAGTTAATATTTGAGTAACATCATGTTTACCTTTAAATATTAAAAATAAAATAAATTACGGGTACCCACGGGTTACCCGTTACCCATCCTCATGGGTAATAGGTCTCCTATCTCGTATCCAATAAAAAACTTGGGTAAATTTACCCAATCCGTTGGTCCCCGTCATTGGGTTACCCAATTGCCAGGTCTATTTGTAAAACGAAGAAAAAGAACTGGAAATGCTCATCACTTTATCTACCATGAACGAATAGTTTGATCCATGCACCGATAATGGATTGGATTGGGTTGATTCAAACCACATCGAATATCAAATTTACTCTTATTCCAATTAGATAGGGCTGTTAATGGGTAGGATTTTGATCAAATCATGCTAGATCCAAATTCGAATCCAAAAAGTAATATGCTAGATCCAAATTTGATCCAAGATCCATCGAACTTGTAGTTGTTATAATCATATTCGAATTATTAATGGATCGGATGGAATCATATCTACATTCACTCCCTTTATTTTGGATTACGAACTTTTTTAATTGAATCATATTCATCGAATCTTTTATCGTTTAAAGATTCTAAATAATCGGGTCGAATTCAAATCGAATTCGGATTAAATCCACTCCATTAACAGCCCTACAGCTAGGGCTTAGGGTGTGTTTATTGGATTTGGGCTGAGTGTGCAGCAGTTTGGTTTATTGGGCTTGGAATGGTCTTGTTGTAGCATTGTTGAGTTTGGGCTTGCCCGTTTAGAGTGCAATCCCACCAAGCCCAAATCTTAAAGTTCGACTTTGGCCTTTCCTTATTATAACTTCTCTTTTTTTCTGTAAATTCTGAAGTTATAGTTTGCTCTGGAAAAAAGCGCCTAACTGGTGAACTGTGAACAAAAAATTCGGGGATGGCAACCGGGGAAGCGCGCGTTAACGACGCCAGTGAAGAGGCGCAAGGTATCTCCTCCGCCGAAGCAACCACCGATGACATGGCGCTCCTCCGCAACTCCCTCCGTACACTTCCACTTCAACCCCTCAAAGACTTGCTGTCCAATGGCGTTAGTTCTGTTCTCACAGTCTTTCCTTTCTTGCTTAATTCTGTTCAATTCTAAAGAGGTGTTTTCTGGAAATTATTTATTTTTATTAGTTTATTCTACGGACATAGTAATTAATATTCATTGTTTCTGTTCAATTTTTAAGCAAAGATTAGAGCTTTTCATAAATTCCAGAAGTCCTTGATAAAGTATTTCGCCTATAAGTTACTCTTGTCAAGTTTAAAACAACCTCTACTGTGGTATTAACGAAGGATTGAAATCTTATAATTGGAATTTGAAATATTTCTATTGATATGAGTGTATTTTCCATAAATTCATATGATGTGATTGGTTTGGTGGATCAAAACACTTTTTTAATGCTAAATGTACGGTCCAATTTTATTTTTCAGGCGCACTTTTAATGCTATCTGTTGGTAACTTGATATTTGTATAATGGAGCTCTCATTACCTTACAGGTTTGCGCACGGTGTATTTTGCGGCTATTTTCTCTTCATGAGAAAATTTATTCTTGTCCTTACCTCGCAACCCCAATTCTAAATGCAATTCTTTATGAATTAACAGAATGTGAAGGAGATGGACTGAGTAGTAGTTTCAAAGAAATTAAAGATTTAAGCAACTTGGAATGCATTCATGATTTCAAGGAAGAAGCTAAAGTTTGTAGTGTCTGTCTAGGCATCTTGCAGTTTCTACATAATGATGACAAGGGAGTTTCGGTGAAAAAGGATTGCGCCAGTGATTTTGCTGCAGCACTAGGAGATCTTGTAAAGCAAGAGGGTCATCAAATTGACAGCTTCTCTCTTGAAGTCTCGCTACCCCAAAATGTTGTTGAAAATGAACAAGCAGTTTGGTTAGTGATATGTTTGCAGATTGTTGAATTTGAATTGATTATAAATTATGATGCTGTTTGAAAAGTTCCGCTCAGTTTTATCTCTACAAGTGTGTTTGTAGTACCAGTAATTTTGAACTTATCCATTAAGTTTTCATACCTATGATATGTAAAAGATTGTTGGTGAGTGATTGCCGATATGTGATCAATTCTTTTATTTCAGGTCATATATAAAAGAGAAGTATAGCTCTGAATCATGGTTCCTGGAAAAGTTTCCTACTGAAAGCATTTCCATCAAAGATTTCCTGAAATTTTCCTTGACAAATCCTTTGGAAATGATATTGGTAATTTTTGCTGTCTTTTAATTTCAACTAATACTGGTTTTGTATGTAAATGTTAAATTCCGTTAAAGTGAAGCATGAAATTGGTGTGATTTTTGTTTCATCATTGCACTGACATTTCACTGAGGGGGGAAGTGGTGCTACATTTTAAATATCATAAGAGGGTGGGTGCTCTCTCTCTCTCTATCTGACGCTACAATTAAAGAAGGCTAGTCTTTGAAAAATTTGACTTTTTGTAGGGTGTAAAATCTAATGTAAGTTCCTTCCGAGTTCGCTTGACATATACACTTTCTGATTCATCAGCAAAAACCCAGCACGCAAAGGAGAACAATGGATTCTATAAGAGGAGGAAAACAGGTAATTCCTTTTTCCTTTTCTTCTTTTTGAATTTGATTTCTCTTAGAGATCATATCTTTAGTGCATAAATGTAAATCTTGTCATGGTACAGTAGCGAACTCTGGATGAATCAGAACTTGAGTATTGACAGGGCAACCTGAATTTATCAGAAAAGTTCAGTCATTTTGACTTTGAGGAATAAGTGATAGACTTATGAAGATATGGTGGAAAATGTAGAAATCTGACATTCCTAAGTCTCACAATGTGCTGTACTTTTTTAAAAATCCTTTTCATATCTTGCTACCTTTTGGGTATTGCTAGCCAAGAGTCAATCATTTTTCATTTATTTGCAACCTATATGGTATTGTCTAGCCAAGTGTCATTTGTCAGATTGTGATATTGTTGATTAGTCTCCTGAAAAGATGATACCTTAGTGAGAAACATCTCTGGTATGCTGATTCAGTTTTTGTTCAAACTTATGGTACTTGGAAAGAGTAAACTAATAATGCTATAGGGAATGTACTGTGCGATTATATCCATCTAAACAGGAAGTGAGTCTGTTGTGTGCAGCATAGACATTCAGAATGAGTGAGCTTTGCATTTCTATGGAATTCATAGTTGCATCCGAGGGACAGCTATACGTTTGCTTGTCCTGGGTAATGAACCCCATCGGTTATTGGGTTATAATAGTTACAGGAATGGCGAAGGTAGATGCATGAGAAATATTGTGGTTCATTCATTGCTCTTGCCTTTTGCACATTTTCATTACTTTTGAAGTGTTGAATGGAACAGATGACAGTGGTAACTTCAAGAAACACATTGGCCGAAATAAAGTTGAAGGACATGATCTCACTAGAAATTCCTCAACTGAGCGGGAAGATGATGGGGTTGGTTTCTTAAAATTCCCTCTAGAGAAGGTATCGTCTCAAATTAATTGCTTATCTGGCTCCTTATATCTTTCTTCCTTGTCATGCATTTCATCCTTGTCAATCTTATTTGGAGTAAGGAACTATAAGAACTCTATAGCATAATTATATTCATTATAATACCCTCCACACCTTGAATATTTGATGCTTGGTTAATATGATTTGGTGAAAACTTGTTATTTTTAGGCCAATCGGTGCTGCTCCTTGATTTTTCAATGCTACAGGACTTCTATCTACATTGGTGGGAGATATCTTAAGGTGCTATAACTCTTGCCATGTAATGTTTCTTAAATAATGTAACTGATGGCATATTCTATTTATCTAGACTTGAGAACTGTTGTTTGATTTTATATACAATACTAGGTTATGGCCTTTTGCACTTCCAATTTCATTCATAAGCTTTCACCATTTCCGTGTTTTTGTCTTTTTCTGGATCAGTTAACTCTTATGAACACGACAATGGTAGAGGGATACAGATTAGGAGTCCACTGGGACAAAAGAACCGTTTCAAAAGAAGATTATCTCTAACTGTGCTGATGCAGGAAAGAGAGGTGTGGAAGTTTTGATCAGGAAGAAGATAAGGAAAATAATTTCGAAAATGTCCATGTTCTAAAAGTATTCCCTTCAATCATTTGTATTGATATCACCATCGTTCTTGCATACTTCTGGAGACTCATTCTCAGTAAATTTAAGTAATTATAGAAATTTAGCCTCAAAATTAATCTTAAATCTGCTCAATGGCCTACTATTAGGAAGGCAGTAAAATATTTGGAAATATATGTCGCTGGTGCTGTCTTGAATGGCCTCTGTGTTGTCAAAAGTCTTAGCGGTAATCTTTTGATGAGCAAAGACTATGCTGAAGCCTATGCTAAGAAGTAACTTCTGATTTTTAAAGGAAAAGTTGATGGGGTCTGCATCAAATATGTTCAACGAATTCTGAGTTAAGAACACTGCAAGTGGAAGAATTAGAAGAATATTGTCAAGTAATCCATACAGGTGATATATAAAGTTTGATGGAGGTGAAAAAACGAAATGATCACTTGTATTCACTAGCTCACCATCTTGGCAAGCTGATTGGGTTCTTGAACAGGCAATACTAATCATGCAACCTATTGTATTCTAGCGTTCTACTATATTAGCTTCATTCTTACTTGAAAATATAAGTTAGCTGTGGATTCCATCTGCCATTCTCTCATAGTCCATGTAATATTAACCTCTATTTCTGTGGATTTCTACTTTTCTATGCAGTAATATGCATAAAAATTGGATGTTCTTTTTAAGATCTTTCGATCTTAGTTTCTGCTTGACTAGTTTAGTATCTTGCCCTTCTATTTTAATTAACTGCAGTGTTGTTTTGCGGGTGCTGAGTGATATATGTTCTATAGAAGTATAAAGCATTATGATAAGTAAAAGCATAAATCTATCTCTGTAAAGAATAGGGGTCTTTAGTTGTCGATTGTCCACTCTTTTTCAAAAGTGGAGGTGCAACCAAGGCGTTAAAAGAACTTCTATAATGTCTTGAAATTATGAATTTTCAAGTAATTGGTTGACTCTAAAATTGTTCTCTCAGTTTCTTGTTAATTATTATATGCTGTCGTTGACTGATAGAGCATTTCATAATCTATCATGCTCGTATTCAAGGGGTTCACTTTTAAGGGTTTGGTCCTTTCTGCAACCCTTCTATGATATTCTAGTTAGGAGGTAACCAACTCATTGTTTATTTATTTATTTATTTGTCAAATTGACCTGGATAGCAGTTTACTTATGGAAACACAAAACCATGCTGTTACTCTTTCTAATGCAGTACTCTAGAAATGTCAGTCAGACACGCTGGATTATTGATGACGAGCGAATGGGTGAAGCATCTATTGAGGTAAATAGACTTCTTCAAAATTGTAGTTGTTATTCTTCTGGGTAATGATGTGAAACGATGATAGGCATTGTTGACGACTTGCCATGCTTCACCTTTGCAGGAAATAGTTGGTGGCAACATCCTTCCCCTGTGCCAGGGTGACAGTTATAAGTTTCATGCTGCTGGCAGAGAAGATATTGACGTAAGAAGCATTGAACTCTAAGTTACTTCTGATATTTGATAATTGGTATTCTTTTTTCACTCTCTCTTCCTCTCTCCACAGGTTCGGATGTTGGGTACAGGGAGGCCTTTTCTGGTTGAGATCCAAAATGCACGCAAATTACCTTCTGATGTTATAATAAAAGATATGGAAAAGAAAATAAATAGCCTAGAAAACAAACTTGTGGGTACTATCAGTTTCGTAATTTTGTTGCATATATTATCTTCAGATTTTCATTGGTGATTGAATATACCATAAATTTGTATAAGCAGATGAAGGTAAAGAATCTTAAGGTTTTAGGCAGTCAGGGTTGGGAGCTTATGCGTGAAGGAGAAGCAGAGAAGCAGGTAAAATTGCTTCATTTTGTAGTTCATTGCTGTCTTATTTGTTAGGCCACATCCCAATAAGATATGCAGCCATATATAATGATGCAA
Source organism: Jacaranda mimosifolia (assembly GCA_018894105.1). Taxonomy (NCBI): domain Eukaryota; kingdom Viridiplantae; phylum Streptophyta; class Magnoliopsida; order Lamiales; family Bignoniaceae; genus Jacaranda; species Jacaranda mimosifolia. Next base: position 26,078,018 of record CM032131.1, on the reverse strand, counting down.
TTCATTTTATGCAGAAACAGTATGCTGCACTTGTGTGGATTCCTCGCCCTCTCAATGATGACGATGTCCAAACAATATCATCACTCAAGGACATGGTACATAGTGTTGCTGGCTCTTCCACCCTCTCAACTGATTATTTCTATTACTGTCTCTGTTGTTATGTGGTTGATCTTTTTCCTATAAACAATGATTGAAAAATGGAAATTCTTTTTGCTTTACATTTGAAAGTATGTAGTAGTTTCAGGATTTTCTGATCTAGGCAGGCTTGGTTGATGCTGCCTACTTTTGTTCCATTATGAAATACATTATTTTATATTAGTCTATTAATCTTTGCAATAAGTTTCTGTATGCATGATTTGTTAAACGTTATATATGTACTTAACATGTTTTGGTTTTAAATTTCTATTGAAGTTTTCTTGTATGTTTCTGGATATGTGCTAAAATGTGAATACTCCTTTAGAACACAACCATTTTATGTAAAAAATGATTCCATTCTCTTGTGCAGCAAATTCTGCAGAAAACACCAATAAGGGTTCTTCATCGCCGAAGCCCCTTAGAGCGTGAAAAAACCATACACTGGTACAGAAATTTCAAATTAAATAGCAATACCATCTTTCACCATTTGATGCCATTTTTATATGCTTTTGTGTGATATTTCAGGATGAAAATAGAGAGAATAGCTGGAAGTTCTCAATATTTCCTTTTGCATCTGTGCACACAGGTTAATTTATTCTTGTTGTATGACTGATTCAAACTATTGAGTGACCATAAATTGTTAGTACCTTGTACACTGTGTGATGAGTGGACCTCAATATGATAAAAATTTATCCCAAGGATAATTTGAAATTACTCAATTCCCATATTGATTTTATGATATTTGTACCATACAAAACTGAATATCGGCAGATCCAGGCTAGAAACTCACCAAACATTGATACTTTTAATGAATTACGTCTATGTTGAGTTTCTTGGACAACATCAAAATAATCTGGATGTTGCTAGGGAGGAATTCTTCAAAATGAAATGTTGCTCTTTCAAAAGAAAAGATTTAGAGAAATATTTCCAGAGGATGTCTCAAAAATTCTATATTCTTGGAGGAATGGACAATTCAAATTTGAAGCAGGCCTACCTCAATTCTATTCCTGAATCTCTAGGTTAAGAAGCTTTAAGACTAATTGAACTGAGAGGGAGAACACTTGAAAATGTTACCCTTGGAGAAATCTATCAATTTGTCTTTAAGGCCCTGGAAAAGCTGTGTAACAATTGGAAGTTTTTCAAGGAATTCCAGGAGACGGGGAAAAAGTTTTCAAAGGAATGTGAGAGGAAGGACCTTCAAATCAAATGCAAAACAGAAAAGTGTCATTGTCCAGAAAAATCCCATAGACATCCCAGAAGATTCAAAAAGCATCGTCAGCATCATCAACAATGGAGGCCGAAGAGGAGAATAAGATTCTTTAGAAGGAAGTTCTCAAAGAACAAGGGAGACAGGTGTCATATTTGTCATAAGCGAGGATAGTGGGCTAAGAATTGTCCAAACAGGAGGAGAGACAAGATTCTTAAGGAAATACTCCAGCTAACCCAGTGTGATCTTGAGAATGATGATTTGAAATCACTCTTTTCTGAGGAAGATGAACCCTCTGAGTAGACTTTGTTCGCCCTGGAAGATGTTTTTGAAGATGATTCCTCTTCAGAAGGCGAGGATAAAGAAGATTAGTTTCCTATCTTCGGAATTCAGATGATTGGTCTTGCTCTTGCTGTACCATTTGTCCATGTACAAATTATTCCTTAAAAGTTTGATAATCCTATCAATGTGGTTGGATTGCTTGATACAGGAGCATCAAGTTCTGTTCTCAATCCAAAGATTCTTCCTGCCTCTTTTTGGAAAAAGCATCATGAGGTGTTTTAGGTTGCTAATAGTGATACTTTATTAGTTGGGTTAATTAGCAAGCCTATTAGGATTCAATTCTTCCCTGAATTATCATTCACCCTCAAGTTTCTTGGATCTTCATTACCTGGGAAGGATATCATTATTGCGTTTGATATCATAAAACATCTTTGTGAAAAGAAGGTAGTTCCTAAACCAGAAGGTTTTAGGTTTAAGTCTTACTTTCTTCCATATATCAAACCACAATACCAACTCTCTTTGGAAATTGAATCTATCCCAGATATCCAAGCTAAACTTATCAGAGATTGTTGTGCAGAATCTCATTCAGATTTCCTTCACAAATGCACAAACCCTCTTTGGAAGAACACAGAGTTTTTTGTACAGTTACCTTTTAAGAAAGATGTCAATATTAACCCTACCAAAGCTAGTCATCCAGGAATACCACCTGATCAACTTGAATTGGCCACTAAAGAGTTAGCTCAGTTGAGAGATAAAGGTCTCATTGAAGCAACAAATTCTTCATGGGCTAGTCAAGCTTTTTATGTAAATAAAAGAGCTGAGCGAGCAAGGGGAAAGATGAGACTGGTGATCAATTACAAGCCCCTGAATTATTTACTTGCTGATGAAAAGTTTCCTCTTCAAAATAAGAATTGCCTATTCTCTAATCTCACCAAGGCCAATATCTTCTCCAAGTTTGATCTTAAAGCAGGTTTTTAGCAGATTGGAATTCATCCTGATGACCGTTACAAGGCAGTTTTTTGTATCCCTAATGCTCACTTCCAATGGACTGTTATTCCCTTTGGTCTTAAAACAGCTCCATCCCTGTTCCAGAAAGCTATGGTCAAAATCTTTGAACCCTTGTTCCCAAATGCTTTGATTTATATTGATGATATTCTTCTTTTCTCTGAAGATATCAACACACATTCTTTTCTATTGCAACAATTTGGGAAATTGGTTAGACAGTTTGGAATCATGTTGTCCGAGAAAAAGATGATTATAGCTCAAGAAAAAATTGAATTTTTGGGTATGCACATCAAAGATGGACACTACTCTTTGCAGCCACATATAGCCATAGAGCTTCTTAAATTTCCTGATAATCTGGAGTCTAAACAACAAATTCAGCAATTACTTGGAGTCATTAATTATGCTGCAGATTTTATTCCAAGGTTGGCATCAATTATAAAACCGTTACAAGATATGTTAAAGAAAAATCCCCCAGAATGGTCTTATGCACAAAGGAAAGCTGTTGTTGCCATAAAAGCCGTTATTCAAAAGCTACCTCCTTTGCAGATTCCTTCAGATGGAAAGAGAATCCTTCAAACAGATGCCAGTGAAACTTTTGGGATTGCTGTCCTTCTTGAAGAAAAAGGATGGAAAAAGAAAAGTGTGTGGATTTAAGATTGGTTCGTTTAAGGTTGCTGAACCACGTTACCACTCCACTTACAAAGAAATTTTGGTTGTTAAGAAAGATATTGAAAAGTTTCAGTTTCATCTGGTTGGCCATCATTTCTTTGTAGAAATGGACATGGGTGCTTTCCCTAAAATGCTAAGCTTTAAACCTCATTCTGTTCCCCCCAAACAGCTACTCTGATGGTCAGAATGGTTTTCTCAGTGTTCTTTCACTGTTAACCATATTAAAGGGAAAAACAATGTTCTTGCAGATTTCTTTTCCAGATCCAAACTTTTTGAGTTACCCAGAAACCATATTCCCATAATCGGCATGTTTTCCCCCTTACCTTTAAAACCCTCTTCTTTCCATGAGTTTCCATTAGAAAGCCTTCCTCCTGAACTCTTCGATCTTGTCCAAACCAAAACTCTCAAGTCCAGAGCTAAAGAACTTATATTGAAATATCAGTTCCTCACTGTTAGGAAAACTGGACTTCATACTTTTGGTGGATTAGGTTTTCACCCTGATTACCCGTTCTTCACATTGTTCAGTGTTTCAAACCCTTTCCATCTCATGTTTTCCAAAGAATTACTTTGTTTACTTTGGTACATGCTTGAACAATGGAAGATTGCTATAGAATTTCCGATTGAACAATCTATCAAGTGGGTTGCAGAACTACACAGTGGATGGTTTGATGATTATGATGAGAATCCCTGTGCTAGAGTCTTCCTTGAATGGTTCTATCTTCTGTCTACTTGGATGAGATTGTTTAAGGTTATTCAGATTAAACAAACAGGAAAATCTACTCCAGTAATTTTTGTCATTTTTATTTTTTCCAGACAAAGCTCTCCCCATATCCATAATCTACCATATTTCTATTCAGTTCAAGAATATGGTGTTTTTCCTTATCTCCTTAATAAGGAATTCTATGAGCATGGATTTGAGATCAGAGAACTTCAGAGAAAAATGGCAGAACAAAATTCTGTTGTTCCACCACAGATTTGGCCCAGGTTTGAAGAAGAAGCTCCATGGGAACAAATGCCAATTGATTATGCAATTCAGCTTCAAAATGACGCCAGAGCTTATTTTGAGCAGTTTAACACAGAAAGCACAAATGCTTCCTCAAATTTCATGTGGGGTGTTTCAAAGACTTATTTTAATTCTAATTGGAATTCATTGTCTAACAATAAGTCTCCCCAGAATGTTGCTGCAACTGTTTCCTGTTCATTTCCAGTCATTCCTCCATTTTCAGTTGTTGTTTCTTCATCAAGACCATCAGACAAAGGAAAAGAAAAAGTTGATGAAGATATGATGATTGATTCTCAGGACCCATATGAATTAGACAGCCAATGGTGGGAAAAAGCTGGAATACCTGTTGATCCTGATAATCCACTGACTCAAACACCACAACAAAATACCTCTACAGTGGTTTTTGGACCTTTTCCTCCAGGCTTTTTGACTTAGCCTGAATGACAAGAAATAAAGCGTGTATAATTATTGTACTGGCTTTGCTTTTCTTTTAATTATTGTCTCGTTTGTCAAAAGTTTGCTTAATTATTGTACTAAGTGTCTGAAAAGTCGTGTTTTTTTGTCGTTTGTCCAGCGTTGTATTTTCACAGTGTCAATTCTCCCTCTATATAAGGGATGAATTTTGTAATGTTTGATGAGATGTTGGAGGAAAATAATATGTTGGTTTCCATCTTAGAAACAATCCTTCTCTTTTTTCTTATTATCTCTTTACTTATTCTTCTTTTGTCTTTACGTATTATTATCTATATTCGCTATTTTGTTCTTCCGCCACCAACTGCGACTTCTTAAAATCTAGTATGCTCTGCAGTTGCCTGTAAAAAGGATCCTCTGCATCATAAAGATTTTTCTTCTTTAAGTTTAGTTTTCTGGTCTTGTCTAGTTTCTAGCCTAGGTTTGATCCTGAAAGAAGCTAGTATCTTAACATAAAAGAACATGTCTTTGTTGTTGCCCACTGTTGAGGCCTTTCTTGGCGGACGTCATACCTTGTTAAGTTATCGACTTCTAGCTGGAGGTGCAAGCACGTCAAGCTTGATTGAGTAGGCCGCACAACTATTTTTTTTTTATTGTTTTAGTAATATTATTATTCTTTGATTCTTTCATCAGCCTCATCTTTATTGTTGTATATCATCAATTAAATTAATATATCATTTTAAATTATTTCATTTCATTATAAGACGTTCTTATTGTTACTATTATTTCTAAATTGATATTATTGTTATTTTAGTTTAATAAGTATCTTATTGTTTAATATTGATATATACAGGTATCTATAAATCTCACTTTTGTGTTAATGAAAATAATAATATTATTATTTTTTCACTATCATTAGTTATAAAATTAAATATTTAAAATAAAAACTAAGAAAAATAGAAGCTTGCTTTTGGACCCCTGTATTTGAGCTTGGGCTTGGCTCATTAAAGAGCTTGAGTTGAGCCTTACTCTAGCCGGCTCGTAAATTCATTTTACACCACTAGGATTAGCCTCTCCATGGTGCTGAAACTCTTTCTGAGCTTGCAAGTTTGATCTGTTTACCTAGACATTCCAACACAGGCCCTTGGTTTCAAGGAATTTAATTTGTAAATTATGCCATTGGCTGGTGTACAGAAAAGGAAGGGTGCCCTCTTCCTCAGCTTTCATGTATTTTTGATAAGACTGAAAGCCGTACAAAAAAGTTTCATGAATTCTATATTTTCAATTGACCCTCGATATTGAATATTGATGATTGTATCTTAACCAGGCTGGAACATACATCAAGGAATTTGTTCATGGAGATCTGGGGCGCACACTTCCTAGGTATTAAATAGTTTTTCCAGACAGATTAAAATGAAAGTGCCTATGTTCTTTCTTGCTGACAGGCTTGGTTAGAGATATCTGATGGGTCAGCAGGATCTAATCCTTGTTTTAATTCTATCAAATCCTTTTGGCGTTCTGGTGCTATTGTTAATTTTTTAGATGGAAAGGGCACCTTAAAAAACTGATCGATAATAGTAGTTTTCGCATGTGAATTTTGTGAATCTTCTGTAAAGATCAGTGCACTGGTTATGATTGCTTTTCACATTCCAGACCTTTATTGGGGGGGAAAAAAATGGAAAAAGAAAAATCCATTAGCCTGGAGATCTTCTTCATTCTGGTCAAATGGCTTGGTTTGTTCTAGGGATGAAGCACATTATTAAGCCTGTCAAGCATTCATACAAGATCTCTCCACCAGTATCATTTAAACTCAGTTTTGCTGACCTTTATTCTGTTGTATGTTTCCAGTTTTGGTTCAATTCTCAAATGCAGGGCAGAAATATTGCAACTCGACGTGACAGATGTGAAGATGGATTGCTTTCAAACATAAATAAGGTCTCTCTACACTCCCTTTGAACCCCCTTGTAAACCATAAAATTTTCTCCATTAGGATGGAATGTTTTCAACTACTTGAATTCTTTCAATGACACACTCATTTTAGGCGCCATTTAGATTAGGTAAAATGAAGGGCCTGATGTTCAAGTCAGTTCTGTAATTTTTAGGGTAACAAATAATCACACTCCTGTGTGCTAGTTTTTTATATTTGTGAACAAAAAGGTCTTCTGCATTTCTCACGGCACATCACAAGCAAGCGTACAAAATGAAGCATGAAGTGGTCCCTATAAATGTTGGATGCTATGCTAACTATTACTCCCACACGACTCTCGCATATATATTTTATTTAGTCATGCACGACTCTTTTAATTGCATATTTGTTGCACGTTTTGTTTGTGATATTTTCTTCTCTATATAGGAACAAATAAGTTTTGCTGTGCACTTGTATATTGTACTAATTATAGTTGGTCTAAATGCACACACAACTGGAAGAAAAAGGATATTTTGATTTAAGTTGATACAAAGAATAATATTTATTTGGAGCATACAACATTGAAAAGGTATGAAGAAATGATGACTAAATCGCCAACTGTGAATGTTTTTATTTCTTGAGATATGTTATTCTGTATTCAATTCTCAGGTTGTCTTCCTCAAGATCGACTTTAATACTTGCTTACCTTGTTCAAAGTTAACTTTAAAAACGTATCAAAGATCCCCACGATGTCTATTCCTAGCGATATACCTTTAACCTTAACTCCTTGAGGTTTGTTTCTATTAATTTACGTGTCAAACTTGGTGGTCATTTTCATTTGTGAATAACCCTGCACGTAGATTGTGTGTGTGTGTGTGTCACCATGTCCCAGATTCTTGTACGGTTTGACTTGGAAATTTAGTTAAGGGTAGGGTTTTTATGAACTTTTATGCTGCGTATTTTTCTCAAATTTATTTTAGGAACAAATAAACGCACATATTATCAAGACGGAATGTTTGGTTATTATTTGTAGTGTTTTGGTTTATAGGTTTTGGGGAAATGAATTTTAGGAATGACACTAGGGAAGGTAATGAATTTTTGTTTATGTTTTGAGAAAAAAGTATAAAATATTTTGGGAAGTATTTGTATGGTTGGTTATGATTCAAGGGATATTTTTTACTGTTAATATCAAATCAATTGCTTTTTGTTTGATAAATGTGGAAATTTTGAATTAAATATTATTTATTCTATAAATGTATCATGTACAAATATATATATATATATAATATTATATGTATGTATATGTAATGAAGAGAAAGGATGTAAAAAATGTTAGGTGTTTTTGGTAAAAGGGTTGCATTACGGATGGTATTTATTGAGTTACCATTTCTCATTTTGGAGGTAAAATTTATGTAATGTTTTCTTCCCTCGAAATATATCCAAACACTGTCATAGCTTTCACCATGAAAGCGGCATTAGCCCTGTTTATAGCTTAAATATTGTCAAGTTTAGAAAACGTGGCAATTTTTTCTTTCTTCTTTTTTAATTTATTTATAATGCATATGGGACCATTTGAGTTTCAACCCCAAACTACACACACACACACACACACACACACACACACACACACACATACACACATATATATATATATATCTTTGAAGACAATGTTTCTCAATCAATTGACTCATGGCAATTTGACAATGTTGTTGCCCAAGAGTACTTTAAGAATTTATTTTGAATAGATGTAGGACAATTAATGTAGGACCATTCAAGTACCAAAAGACTAAGTATTTGCTATGAAAAATTATTATGAAATTAATTTCGTAGTTATCGCTATGAATTATAGTTACAATTTTTTGTAGTAAATGTATTTTTTTAATTATAATTGATAAAAATTATTAATTATCAATTCATAGCATTGTAAGTTCAAAATATGATAGTTTAGTCATATAATATCCACATAAAAATTAATATATACATAGAAAGAATGACATTAGTTATCAATTGGTCATAGCAAGGGTTAACTACAAAAATATCAATTTCGAATTTAATTAAAGTAATTTTGTAGCCAAAGCTACGAGTTGTAACATCAGCTACAAATTATCTGTAGTTGATATTCTAAATTTTTTGTAGTGCGTGTTATTTGCACTGTAGATCTCAGAAGTATGAAAACACCGAATGGATTCATGTGGAATAGTACTAGCAAGACATTTGATGCACTATAAATAGTGGAATCTCTTTAAATAGGGAGATTCTTTAATCTCCAGAGCTTCAACCTTATATTTTGACAGTATTATTTTACCCTTAGTTTTTGATCTAATATTTAATTTAAACATTGGAAATTTTTTATTGGAAATCTCACAATAGCCTTAACTTATATTAGCAGTCTCAAGTCCTGATCGAAATCAAAAGTGAATAAAAAAAATTATTTCCTCCAATCCAAGCACGTCAAATATTCATGATTATATTCTACATTCCAATTATTTTTTTAAGTTACTAATACTTTTATCTCTTTTGTAACTATTGCAACATATTTGAAAAAATCTGCTGAATTTTTCAAACATTAACAAAACTTGTCACGTTAACTACCTTCAACACAAATTGAACTAAGCACCTATGGTTCGACACAAGCCCACTCAGTCTTATTACATCTGTTCTTTTTTTTTTTTTTTTTGTGGGTTGGTGGGGGGTGGGGGTGGTGGAGAAAGATATTTGTTCTTATAAGTTGATTAAGCAGCACCTATGCAGTTAAAGCAAATCTTATCCAAGATACTATTTCTAACACTTGACTATATAACAAAATTTATTTGATGAAAGATGGAAGAATCCTGTAGCCTGTATCGTAATTTAACCCCAAATTAAAAATCCTATCTTTCAAAAATGCACTCTGATACAGACGAATAATGCTTTACTACTTTAGATTTTCTCTTTTCACTAAAAAAAATTATAGCATTAGCTACGATGGATTACAACTGATACTTAAAGTTCATAATTTTACCTACAAAATTAACATAATCAAATTCGAAGTAAATGTTTTCTTAACTAACTACGATCAATTCGTAATTAATAATTACGTATATATATGTATATTAAATTTTCTATGGGTAATGTATAGATAATACGTTGAATTTCTAAAGAACAAGGCTATGCATTGATAGTTAATAATTTTTATTATTTATTATCTACAAGATTTATATTTGCTACACCAATTTGTAGCCATTGCTACCAGATTAATTTCCTAACAATTTTTTTCTAGCGAATACTTAATCTTTTGATAGCATTCAAAAACAAACTTCTCCAATTGAAAATTAAATGCACACCATTTTAATAAAGAACACAAGATCATCTAGATCATTTTATGTTGGTCTTATTTCTCCAAACTATGGTTTGTTGGACTTCTACAGGAGTTGGGAAATTGGATCCCGTTAAAAGCTTACTGATTAAACTATGTGAATGAATGATCAAGATACTTAGATTTGTAAAGGAGTTGGACCACTAGACCTTTTATGAAATATGTGGTAATAAGGGTAGCTCAATCAATTATATCGGCAAGACAATACTTTCAAGATTCGTAATTTAGTATATATACATATGTGTGTACATATATCATAGATATAAGAAGTATAGGTATATTTAACTTCTATAATAGCTATTGATACGTAGTAATATTAAAATACCCTTAAGATTTTCAAATGCCCTTAGGATTTGTGCCTTTTTAATCAAATTGGTTAGTTAAACTTGATTCGAATTGACTCTTAACTCGCACAATAAAATTTATTGAATTATTTGAACTGGTTCAAATTAGGTCATATCAACTACAATAATTTGCTAAATAACAACTACCTATAAATATTTGCATTTTTTTTACTTTTACAAATATGCAATAACACCTATACCCTTAGTTGCATAACTTCTCCAACACTTTGCTTACTTATTTCATATCTTAGCTTGATATTTGGAGAATTTTGCTAGGCAAACTCTAGATACCATAGCCCATATCTAATTTCAATAGTATTGAATTATCCAGACTCAAAAACCAACTCAAATCAATCTATTATTTGACTAAGATGATACTTTCTCTTATTTATATCAAATATAGATGAGTTGAGTGACCTGTGATCTAGTGGCATAAATCTGTCACATAACATGAAGGATCGAGAGTTCGAACTCTAACATACTCCTACTATGGGTGTATATAAAATAAAAAATATATATCAATATAGATAAAGCTACCACTAATATTTGTTCACACAAGAAAGCGGCCCTTCGGAAAACATGGGTTGTCATGTTCTTGCAGGTGGGGGGAGTGGGCCGGTACGTTGAAGTTAATGTTTGTGGTTGTTATGACTGGCCAACAATAGCACTAGATATCATGCTTTGGATTTCTTTGTCAATTCTCAGAATTACAGCTGCTGAAAACAAGTTCTACATGTCTACCATTTTCATTGAATTTAGCCCTTCATTGAATTTTCTCAACTTTTATCTTAACGTATACGAAATTATTCCTATATCTGTGAGTTTTTGCACTATAAATAGACCAACAAAAATGAACCCTCATACCAACAAGTGATCTCCATTTTAACGGAAAAATGAAGAGTACTCCAACTCCTAGAGTCTCCATGCTTTTTCTAGCTTTCAATTTCTGCCTTGTTTTTTGCATTGTTCTTGCTCGAAACCATGATGAATTCCTCAAATGTCTTGAATCTCAAAACCCAAATTCCATATCTGAAGTTTACACCAGAAAAAACTCCTCCTACACATCCACATTCCTCTTCTCCATACAAAACCTACGTTTCGTTTCGCCTTCCACGCCGAAGCCTCAGTATATTGTGACCCCTTCGAACGAGTCTCAAGTTCAGGCTGCAGTTTTATGTTCAAAGGCCAATGGCTTGCAGGTTCGAGTCCGATGCGGGGGCCATGACTATGAGGGCCTTTCTTATTCTTCTGAAGTCCCATTTGTGATAATTGATTTGAGAAACCTCAGGTCAATCAGTATTGATGCAGAAAGTAGAGTTGCATGGGTTGAGGGCGGTGTACTTTTAGGCAATCTTTCTTACCAAATCTCACAAAGGAGTAATACTCTTGCCTTTCCTAATGGACTTTGTCCCACTGTTGGGGTTGGAGGGCATTTCAGTGGAGGAGGGTATGGGACTTTGTTGAGAAAATATGGGCTGGCGGCTGATAATGTTCTTGATGCAAGAATTGTTGATGCAAATGGGAAAATTCTTGATAGAAAATCAATGGGGGAAGATCTTTTCTGGGCTATAAGAGGTGGAGGGGCAGCCAGTTTTGGAGTGGTCACTTCTTGGAAGATCAGATTAGTTCAAGTCCCTGAAATTGTCACCGTTTTCACTATCAATAGGACATTGGAACAAAATGCAACCGATTTGGTTCATCGTTGGCAGTATATTGCAGACAAATTTGATCGCAATTTGTTCGTTAGAATCCTTATAACACGTGTGAATTCTTCCTATCATGAGGGGAAAACGACTGTCCAGGCTGCATTTAACTCTATTTTTCTTGGAAAGATCGACAGGCTGCTTCCATTGATGCAAGAAAGTTTTCCGGAGCTGGGACTGGTTAAAGAAGACTGCATGGAGAAGAAGTGGATTGAGGCGGTTCTATACTTTTCGGATCTTCCATACGGGTCAAGTTTAGAGGATTTAACCAACAGAAATCCTAATCCCAGGAGACATTACAAGGCAAAATCAGATTATGTGCAAGTTCCAATTCCCAAACACGGCCTAGAAGGGTTGTGGGAATTTTTTTCTGAAGATGAAGCTGAGGCTGCTCAGCTAATTTTTGCACCATATGGTGGGAGAATGAGTGAAATTTCTGAATCTGAAATCCCATTTCCTCATAGAGCTGGGAATATATATGAAATCCAGCACTTGGTTTACTGGGATGAAAAGGGCAATAAGGAGGCTGAAAGGCATATAAATTGGATCAGAAGGGTTTATGAGTATATTACTCCATATGTTTCCAAGAACCCTAGAGCTGCATATATAAACTATAGGGACTTGGATTTGGGAGTGAATAGTGAAGGCAACACAAGCTATGGTCAAGCAAGTGTTTGGGGCACTAAGTATTTCAAGAACAATTTTAAAAGATTGGTTAAAGTGAAGAGCAAAGCCGATCCAAACAATTTCTTCAGAAATGAGCAGAGCATTCCAACTGTTTAATTCGATCTAAAAGTTAGAAGCTTTTCTTTTTTTTTTTAAATATAGATATGCACGCCTAAAGTTTCTTAAATTCGAACTTCCAACCTCATACTTTATATGTGAAAATAATGTCAAGGGCTCCCACTCAGCCTAAGACTTAGGAGGTTTGTAGAGTTATTATTTACCATTATGTATCCTGTGTTATACACGGATTTAACTAAATATAATAAAATATCTAATTTTATATACATTGTTCTAATTTCATGAAAAGTGAGTTTAATGCATGATATTTTTTATTAGATAAGTACTACGAAATCGAAGACTACTTTTTCATTGAATCACAATACGTTAATATTGTAAAAGACATTGAAAGTTCATGTTTATCACAATATCATCACATCTATAAAGACACAAAGTAAAAATAAAAACAATTACATTGTTCTATAAGTCAGAAAATCTTAATAAATTTAAGAAAAATTAAACAATATAATAAAGTGTAATGCCTAAAAAGATATAAAAATAAAACTTATGAACGATATTGAAAATATAAAATTGCACAATGGAAAAGTAACTTAAACAAAAGGTGAAAATTGTGTCAAATTAATTATTTAAAAAAGTAAAATTATAAAACATAAAAATTAACTTACTTATATAGGGAAAGCATATGTCCAAATATCACAATTTGATTCTATTCCCACAAATTATTCTTATTTGAATTACCTAAATTCTAAAAAAAAAATTTAAAAAAAAGGATCGAGATTTTGATTTATGATGTAACAACTTTAATTTATCAAAATATTGATTATACGTGATGTTGTGTACAGAGTTGGGATCCTTTTTGAAAATCAATAAGTTGAGTTAGACTTTTGTTTTTGGAATGTGCTCGTATAGAAGTCAAGGTTCGAGTTTTGCATATGATTGCTTTGATTCTTTTTTGACTTTGCGAGTTGGTATTTGTATAAATTAGATCACTAGTAGGCATCGACCCGACCCACTTAGTTTGGGTTACTCATCTTGGCGGGCTTAATTTATTGGGTTCAATGACCATATTTATTTATTTAATTAAACTTCTTATTTATCTTTATACTTTTTTGTCCTTAGGATCTTTAGTTTTCATATTAAAGATTTAAAAAAAAAAAAAGAAATTATAACTTTCACTTATTAATATTAAAAAGAGAAGAAAATATAAACATATATTATTATTTCTAACCAATTATTTTTTATGAACTATTGTAGTGTGAAGTGGCTTGGGCCAATTGCATGAGTTTTACATGCAAAGTGTGAGGTAGAAGATTCGTATCTAACATACTTCTGACGTATGTGTATAAAATTAAAAATAAAAAATGAATTGTTGTTACTTTATTTGGGTTTTATCTGTCCACTATTTTCTTTCCTCTTTTTTTTTTTCCTTTTGTTGCATTTTTTATCATCTTTACATCAAATTGCATCACTTGTTTAAAAATATTACAGATTTTTATTTATTTATTTATTGCACATTTGAATTTTAAATCTTCACTCAAATATTGTGCAAATAAAATAAATATTGAAATTAAAAAATAAATAAATCAAAACAATTTTTATTCAATGAAATTTAGGAACACATTTTAATTACAAAATATATCCCCCTCTCAACCTATAGAGACAACTTCTCATGATATATGTGGCAAATACACCAAAAAAAAAAAAACATCAAAAACAATTTTAATTGTTAAAATATTTTTTTTATATTAACATTCATTTTTATTTCATGTAATTAAATAATAAAAAATATATTTTTTAATGCTTTAAAAAAGAAAAGTTACTGTTGAATTACATAAAATGAAGATCTCATCCGAAGATGTCAAATTTTGAAGATAATTTGCATAACTTAACTACATAATTTGTAGAGTATCGAGAATTGGCAACTCTAAATTTATTATGTATAAAATTGTAGAATATATAGCTAGAGTTTGGAGGGCGGGGGGGGGGGGGGGGGGGAGGGGGAATTGAGACAAAGTAATAAAAAATTCAGCAAAATATTTTATTTAATAAATTTAAAAAAATTTATATTTTAATTATTATTATAGATAATAAAGCTATTTTTGTTTTGAAATACAAAATCTTTAGTATGATTTCATTAATAATGTATGTCATAGTAATAAATTTTATAACACTTGAGAATATAAAATGTCAACTATTTATCAACATAGTAAAATTTATTCACTTTTGTTTATGGAGTCTTTTCGTAATTTAAAACATAAAAAATATATTTTACATACTAGATAAATTATTATAAAACAATAAATACATTTTCATATTTAACTTGTTATACGAAACACATTACTCGTATCTCATAAACTTGTTATATAGAAACAAATTTCATATATAATTTAATATGATTCTTAGTTTCAAGAAAACTTCCTTGATTTAACACAATTTCTATATCAAATATTATGATTTATGCCTATACAAACTATTCTTTTGTAAATTCTTATTGAGCAAAACTGTATTAATAATTAAATATATATATATATGATATAATAAAAAGTGTGTGAATAAATCCATTAGATGTAGGGTTAAATTCATTTTGACCCCCTCTACTATGAAATTGGTATCAATTACCCTCCTCTACTATGAAAACCTTCAAACACCCCCCTATACCTCTCACAACATTAGTGAATTAATGGAAGAAGTGGATGATGTGACAATTATGCTCCCTTTTTTTGCCTTCTAAATTTGTATTCCCGAATTGGCCTCATGATATCTATACAATACACTATCATTTTTGCAACATAAACATTAACTTTCTGTAAAAAAATAAATGAACAAAAAATTAAAAAAAAAAGGTCATCCATTCGTTTGCTAAAAAATTTCAATTTCATTTAAAAATGGTTATTAGAAAAAAGAATCATTATAGCTACTTCCGTTGTATAATTTTTCGATGTTAAGTTGAAAGATTTCATTGATTGCTTGCAAGTTATTAATTTTTTTTTTTTATTTCTTTGATTCATAAACTTCAATAATAATTTTCCAATCTCTATTCCTCTGTCACATACATTTGGCTCAATCCAACAATAAATTTGCATCCATTTGGCTTCTATAAAAAAAAAATAATTAGTAAATATCATAAATAGTTAAAAAATTATAAATAAAAATTACATACATCCTAATAACAACAGCCAACAATTTTTTCCCCCCAAATTATTTAAAGTCTATGAAGTGCGTATAGGTGGTGGTTTAACACAATCACACCATGCTTCTCTACAATTAGATGTATAAATGATTGAGTATCGACAAATACTGTTTAAAAATTTTAAATTGGAAGAATTGTTATAAATTTTGGTTAATGAGGTGAGTATATAAATGAAATTGAAAATTTTTAGCAAATGAATGGATGACCTTTTTTTTTTTTTTTGGGTTCATTTATTTTTTTTATAGAAAGTTAATGTTTATGTTGTAAAAATGATAGTGTATTGTATAGATATCATTAGGCCAATTTGGAAATAAAAATTTAGAAGGCCAAAAAAGGGAGCATAATTGCCACATCATCCGCTTCTTCCATTAATTCACTAATGTTGTGAGAGGTTTAGAGGTGTATTTGAAGATTTTGATAGTAGAGGGGGATAATTGATACCAATTTCATAGTAGAGATAGGCAAAATGAATTTAACCCTTAGATTTAACACTTACATAGTTAGCGATGTTGAAATCCTTAGATATATAAAGATTAACATCGCTAACTATTTAAGTATTTATTTATCAAAATTTTTAATATTTCAACCATACCAAAGATATATGTATATTTGCAGGTTCTACATAATTGCATTGTTGAAAGTCTAAAATGTTTTTATTCCAAGAATTTGATAATATAAAGTCATTAAATTGAAATATCATAGGAATTTTAAGAAGTAATCTCTCAAAATTTTCATTGTTCGTCCTCTTATAATTGGAGTAAATTTCAATGAACAATTCCTCGAAAAAATATCCATTGAAAATTCCGCCGATTTTCGTTTGAAGTTTGTCTTCATAAATAGTGAAAATTATACCACATAAAGACAATAATTTCCATGTTACCAGCTGGCATAATTCTAACATTATTATAGCAAGAAATAAGAGAATGAATTTTCCCGACACATACTTTGTTTCATCCTGCTAAGGGTGGGTGACCGCATCTCAACTTTTTTTAAAAAATTGTTATTAATCACACGTACACACGACCCAAATTCCTCGGAGTTGAAACCCTAAACCAAAGTGACATTCTAATTCACTTTGTTTTACAAATATGTACATAAAAAGATTATACTTCACATTAGGCAACTAAGAAATCCATTATTACAATCCTTGAACATGAACATTGTATAACAATTAGTAATCAATATTATGGACTAATAAGCAGTTAGGTGCTTAACCTCGTACCCATAATCAGATTAATCATCAACTCGAATTTCATAAAAATAGTTGAAGAACCAACAACAATCCTCTTTCACCACATCCCAAAAGAATTAGCCCATCAAATCTTCATGCCATCGATGAAAAAAAGGAAAAAAAAAAAAAGAAAAAAATCAGTACTCGCGGTAAGTGCATCCCATCATCATGGGATGAAGCCCAACAGGCCAAATATTATACCTTGATCCCAAATAAAGGCTGGCAAATAAGTTACTGGCTGGGATTCATAAAAGAATGTTTATAATCTGATCATTATGTTAACAAGACTCAAAATGAAGAAGGAAAATAGAATTGTTAAAACAAAAGGAGAAAACATTAAATATCCCCTAGAATACACATTTTTCCCCCATGCACAGCTGCAATGATGAAGCATCATTCACTAATCTGGAACAATGACCAGAGAGAAATAATTGCATCTGCCAAGTATATTAACAAGCCCACACATAGAAATCCCATCTATTTTAATCAAGCGGAATAAATCCCACACAGAATGTAATTCTGCACCTTACCACCAGATCTTGTAGATATCTATTCTCCTAAAGTGGCATTAGCATCATCTAGTCAATCCAAGATGCATCCACCACCTTCGCCATGAACGCATATCTATCTGCAGCTTCATCAATCTGAAATATGGGTTTTTCCAGGTTAATTTAGTCATAATATACCATCAACCTTAGAATTTAGATAGGAAGGAAAATATGAACATACCATTTTCTGTGTGGGCATTCCAGCTCCATGTCCAGCTTTCTGTTCTATTCGCCCAATAATAGGGTTGGTCTGAGGACTTTTCTCCACATTTGTGCATAGAACATATTGCATGGTCTATAAGCAACAAATGAAGTGAGACAATATGCAGTGTGGTAACAAATGAAAAACTGATGGTATTACTTTTGCTAACTATAGAATGAATCAGTAGCCATATTAATTTGTATTAGAAATAAATTTCAAGAACTTAAAATTTTCCACAGCTAAAATTTGCTATATTATTTGAATCTGAGCCACAAGTTCATTTTAGCACCTAATCCATTCTCTCCAACCATATCCCTGACACAGTCAATCTTCAGTTAATTTGTCAGCAGAATTTACAATGGAAGATTCAAAATGAAGTCCATCTGTTGAGAGGTTCAGAATGACAACAGAGATACAGCAAAATAAACAGCAGCCATTTAGATCCATGCAAGTATATAAAATCCACCAGCTATAAGGCAGCATTTCGAATTCATTCCAAGTATTTTTAAAATTCCAATATAGAACTCGCAGTTTCTAAAAGTTTCTCAGATTCTTCAAAATGCAATTCCCACTATCAAAATCATTTTATCACTTTTCACAATCCAAAACATAAAGTAAGAAGAAATAATCCCACAACTATGCTATTGGTCATAGTGAAGTGAGAATAGCACAAAAAGAAAATCACAAAAGAGCTAATGCAAAATCTCCTGCCCCAGGGAAGAAGAAAAAAGGGGTTGATAATGATAACGGAATAGAGAATACAGACAGTGACTTTAATTGATAAAATACCCACCGCCAATAACTTCAGTGAGTGCAGTGGCACAACACGATCATCATGGTCAGCTGTCATCAACATCGTGGACGGATACTGAATGATCTTCTCAGAAGGCTTGTCCCAGGGTCTCCTCACATTATGCAGGGGTGAGTACCTAACAAAGTCAAATAGACAAAAAGTGAAGATTATAAGACTCACTCAAATACATCCAACAAGTGGAGAGGGCTACTAGTTGGAGGAAAGAGAAAAAAATATGCATTGAAGCGCTCGCTCAATGGATTTAGAGAAAGCATATTGCATCCATAAAATCCCTCAATTCATAACAATCAGGAGAGCTAAACTAATTTTCACAAGCACAAAATGTCGATTTTTTGTTATCACAAAACAAATGCAGCAGGAATACCTTCTTAGTTAGAAGAAATTTAGATTGTCCATCAATAACAGGGACATAGATCATTGAAAGCCTTTCCTCAAGTTCAGACTTTGCGTTCAATAAAACCAAAGCCAAAGTAAACACTAGTCTATACAATCTTCAAATTTGTGATCAAATTTGTAATCACAATGTTCACATTACCTATGATAAGCCAATAGCTGCTTCAACTCCTAATTAGTACCAGATGCCAAAAATAAAAATAAAAATAAAAAAATCCAAAAATAGAAACCACATTACAGGTTATGTTAAATCTTTTTTTAAAAAAAATAAAAATTCCACAGAGGATTTGTCAAATAAGAAAAAGTAATCCAACTCAAAGGTTATATGTTTAATCTAATTTGAAAAGCCTCGCAAATGATTCATGATTCGGATGAGGTAAAATAGCTCACTTGATTAGCCAGTGGAACTCTTCCTCCTTATCTGAACAACCATAGTCTGAGGTCCATGCATGGCCTAGTTTGGAGAGAGAATATGACAAACAAAAAATGGTAAAACATATAAAAGGATCTAATAACTTCCCTTGAAAAACATTTCCTCACCAATGGTAAACTTGTGAAATCTTAGCATGTCCATAACACCAACATGAGCAAGCGCGCAACCAAAAAGATCAGGTCTCTGCAATCACAAAACTTCTAAATTATCTATTAGGAAAGTGTGCAGATAACAGTGTGAAAAAGATGGCAAGTAAGTGCTACCTGATTAATACAGGCACCAACAAGAAGCCCACCATTGCTTCCACCTTCAATACATAACTTCTTAGGCTGGGTATAACCAGCTGAAACAAGATACTCAGCAGCTGATATCAAGTCGTCAAAGCAATTCTGCTTCTTTGCAAGAGCACCAGCTTTATGCCATTCTTCTCCATACTCTCCCCCTCCACGTATGTTTGCAATGCAGAAGACAACATCTAGGTGCTTTGCAATCAGAATGCGGCTGGCAGTAAAGTATGGTGTAATACTGATATTAAATCCACCATATCCATATAGTAAACAGGGATGTGATCCATCCAGGCAAAGACCCTTCTTAGCCACTATAAACATTGGGATTTTAGTGCCATCTTTACTGGGCAGAAAAACCTGAAGAAGGAATGTACCAATCAAGGGAGGGACAAAGAAAGAAAATAAGATAATATAGAGGAAAATATCACAGTCAAGTACTTTCATTCAACAACCTGAGAACCTGTAACATGAGTGAGTTTTCTTTACTATTGATAAACATATCCACCAAGGTCATACAAAAGCATAATGAAATCTATGTAAAAAAGCCTAGACTTCAAATTAATTTACCAATGAAATTCTAGAAAATCTACTCAACCTATACATCCAGGAACATTGCTAATTTATCCTTAGAAGTCAAAAGGTCACTGCTCATCCTAACACTAATACAACTCCACTTGTTAGACTCTAAGGAGAAGGTGTATACCTTTGACTCAGAGGCATGGGCTGCAGAATTTGATAAACATAACGATCTAAATTTTAGGGGAAAAAATATATTGAAAGGGAAAAGCATTTTTTTTTTTTTTTTTCATGATTAGGAACATTGGCCCAACTGAATACCAGGAAGGAGTAGCTTCCATGTTACACATCCCACTGCTTAACTGCAAATTGTCAACAAACTTGGATTTACCTGACTGGCTTCAAATTCAGTCCTGTCAAAGCCAGCGACAACTGTTTCTCGAAAGACTCTCATGTCCGGGACGTCACCTTCTAAGTTGCACATATATATAATGCCCGGCACAAGGAAGCTTGTAAACCCAAAGAAGATTATACTGTCTTTGCGTCGAGAAGAAATCTCAGATACTGCTCCAATATCAAGAGGTAAATGGTGCAAAAGCCCACCTGTTCTCAAGTCCCTTATTTGCAAAATATTTTTCACATCACTCAAATAATTCACTACAATTTGATTGCCATTTACGGCTGAAGCAGATTCAAGCACGTCTTTTTTATCTTCTTGAAGTACTTCAGTCCAAGAGTTAGGTTCTTTCAGATCAACTCGGACTAGCTTGTTTCTTGGAGCATCCTTATTAGTGAGGAAGGTGAAAATTGCATCATCATTTGCAACATAATGATAGGAAGCATCAAACTTATCAACAAGCCTGACAAAAGGGAGCAATTCCTTTGTTCCTTTATAATCTTCAAGTCCTTTGGGAAGCAATGACAGGTCACAGTAATAAATCTTGTTGACAGGATCACAATTTTCGTCAATATACAAAAGAACATACTGCAAATCCCACAAAAATTAAAGGGAGACTGGTTACTTGATAAGATTAATCAAATACTAGCAGCATTAAATCCAGGAAACATAGCAACACTCAAAACAAGACTAGCAACATGCTTAACAAAAATTTATATGTGTGCATGTGTGATTATAAAACATTGAAACTCTCTTTTGTTGCAACTATATAACATGCAAGGATACCGGAGAACAAACTTTATTCAGGCTAATATTAGCATGGTAATCTTACTTTGCGTAGTACCAGCCAACAGATTCAACACCAGGACTATCATCCATACTCAGACTTAACTTGTCTTTGGCATATATTACATTAAAAGTCAAGATGTTTCTCTATCACATCAAATGATCAATATAAGTAAAGCATCCAACATTACCCTTTTGTGCTATTACAGAAGATTATAAGTACGTCATATGTGATAAAATCTAACCATCAGTATAACTTTGTCAAAAAGGCAAATTTTGATTAAATAATGTCATTATTTAAATGCAATATCATGATTTACTATTATCCTTCTTTCTTTAAATAAGTTGTTGATCCATTGGCACTTTTAAGAAAACCAGGATTTCGTGTGTATGTTTCCTCATTATGGCATCAAGCACATAAAAACATTGCTAATATAATTTGAACAACAAGAGTAACAAAAACCAACCAGCAGTCCTTTTGAATAATGTGTAGTCAAAGTTCTACCTTTCCATCATCTGTGACTGAAGCCGAACGTGTATGCTTAGGATTATCTGGATCACTCCAACATAAGATATCTTCAGACTGATCAGTACCCAAAAAGTGATAATATATTTCATGGTTTAGATTAGCATGGGTCTCTGTGCCTGCATCCAACTTCTCTCCATCCCTTTAAAACAAACCATCTAACATGAAGATCACAAGTAACCCACTGTTGAAAAGATGCAGATGCACATCTGTAGCATATTATCAACATAAATTCTGAATCATTCACTTAAGAAGATTCCAAGGAATCTATTTTCTTGACAGGTCAAGTTTGCCAAAAAGCAGTTTCTCAGGAAATGCATTAATGGAAAGGTCAATCTTCTATGGCAAACAAGGTTAATCTTTCATCTGAAAACTAATTCCCATACATGAAACAATTCAGGCAAAGTAAGGCACGTTTTTAATATGAAATTATCACCTACCCAGGAGCTGGATAACGGCTGTAAAAAAAACCCTTGTTATCATGGGTCCAACTAACACTTGAAAACTTAACCTGTTGTAAACAAAAATACGTCAGGATTTGTTAAATTGAAAGTACATAGCAATATCATGATAGTTCATAAACTATGACAATTCATAAACTTTACCCATGAAATGGTATCAGGCTCAGTGCTCTTATCATCAATCCGCATAACTTTAATGGTTACCCAATCACTTCCACTTGAACTAGTACCATAGGCTAAGAACTTTGCATCCTCACTAACCGCATATGCACTCAAAGCCACAGTCCCATCTTCACTTAAGGTGTTTGGATCAAGCAAAACCTCAGGTTTTCCATCCAAACTATCCTGCAACACCAAAAGACTAAAATTTCAATATTCAAACATGCCATACAAGCACACTTTAAAAAGTTAAGAAAGCTAAAATCTTGACAAAGAACCTGAACATATAGGACCGTTTGTGGTTGTAGACCGGTGTTATGGAAGTAAAAGTACTTGTCACCTTCCCTAAATGGAGCATTGTACTTGGGAAAGTCATATAATTTAGTAAGCTTATCGCGAAGCTTTTCCCTTGTTTCGCAGGTTTTAAGCACAGAATCCGTCACTTTCATTTGCTTTTCCACGAACTCTTTTGTCTCAGCAGAATCTGGGTCCTCAAGCCTAACAATCAAGTTCATCACATAAATATTTGCCAAAAAATGGAGAACAGAGAGAAATCCATAAGCAATTTCCATAATACCAAATCTCACAAGAATTTTAAGAAGATTTAAACAACTTCTGAATCCAAGTCGCAACGATCCAAAGTCATGGAATCAAAAATATACAAATATATATATATATATATATGAAATAAAACATCAATTCAAGTGGTTTTTAATTCTTTTTTTCAATTTGA
This sequence comes from Jacaranda mimosifolia, assembly GCA_018894105.1. Lineage (NCBI taxonomy): Eukaryota > Viridiplantae > Streptophyta > Magnoliopsida > Lamiales > Bignoniaceae > Jacaranda > Jacaranda mimosifolia. The sequence goes on along the minus strand of CM032131.1, from coordinate 26,054,578 downwards.
ATTCCACACAGGGTTCCAATTCTTTCCTGTCAAATACTAAAACGTGTTTTCTACAAGATTTTCAACCACACAAATTATTACCATCGATAAGGGTCGGGGACAATAACGCCATGATAACTATCAACCACGGACTCGTCTCGACGAGCGACGGGATACTGCAGAACCTCGTCAAAGGCAGAAACCGATCCCATTCTTGGAGCTGTGCACAAAGAACCTGACAGCGAGCGAGAATTACCGGAGAAATATTTTCGTGATAGAATGTGTTTGTGAAAATGCCTCTGAGAAGAATAGCCGGAAACAATCCAACGCGAAGTCAGAAACACTAGGTGGCTATTAAAGGCGAAGAAATTTAGATGTGTTGACGAGAAAACGGTGGGCTGCATAACACATTTATTTTGTGGAATTTAATAATTGGATTGTCTTCTAGTACTCATTTTTGGGAATATTCTTACGTTGATTTGGGATTCCTAGAATTCTTCCCCTTTTCCACTTTCGCATTTGATTATGACTTACGAGGGAATTTCAAGCACATAATTATGTATTTAATTAATTAGAGATTATTGAAAGAAAATAAAATGGTAAAAGTAAAAATATCAACCTTTATATATTGACTTAATAATTTATAATTTATTTAAATATATATTCAGGATTTGTCACATAAGTTTTTTATTTTTTATTTATATACGCACACACTTATAATGCACGAACACGCCATAAAATCATTTCGTGCAGTGTCGGACACGTATCGGATAATATGGTGTAAAATAGATATTAAACAGATCAGATACGTTGTTTTCATATTCGTATTCGTTTAACTTTACGAATATTTGGATACGGATACGGATTTGACAAATATTTAAAAATAATATTCAAATTCGTATCCGTCGGATATCGGTCGAATTCGGATATATTTGTATTCAAATATAATTATTCAAATGCATTCATATTTGATTAAATTTATTTGTATTTGAATTATTTTTTTATATTTATATTCAATAATAATTATTTATATATATTTTTTATATTTATATTCGATGATAATTATTTATATATCTATTTATGAATATCCAAATACGTAAATTTATGAACCTATAACAAATACATATTTTAACTAACTGAAGGAACTATACAATTTTATTAAAAAGAAAGCAATCAAATAAATAGTATAATTTCTAATTAGTAATTAACTTAATAATTAATTATTAGTACTAATTAATATTAATAATAGTATTTAAGTGTATTAGTTATAAAGTCAACCAACAATAATTATGTAGATTAACTTTATTCTTCAATTTTTTCTCTATATTACAATAATTTTTTAAATTTATTCTTTTTTCTTCCCAACTCTCCAATTATAATTTATATATATATATATGGATTATAAGATTTTTATTGAAAAATATAAATAATATATTATTTAATAAATATATATTCAGATCGGATAATAAACGGATCGAATACGCATTTACCATACTTATCTGTTTATAATCATACATATTAATTGAATATGGATAGTATCCACTTGAAATGAATATTGATAAATTTTGTATAAACGGATACGAATGTGAACAGTAAATGAATTTTGAATATATATTTACAGCACTATCGGACACAGACACAACTTTGACACATGTCAGACACGGCAATGAAGTGTCCGAAAATTAATATAAAAAAAGATAAAATCCAACATAGTGTCAGATACAGCTAAATGATGTGTCCGACATGGTCAGGACACAACTCGGCTTTTTTTATTAAACTTTACAAAATTTAACGGTTAATAAATAATATAAAAACGTTTTAAATGGCAAATAAAGTTAGTAAAAAAACCTTACTATAATCATAATATCATAATAAATTTAGATGAATTTATAAAAAATAATAAGTGATAATTGAAAACTTGGCACTAATCATATATATATATATAAGTAACAAAAGTTGGCACTAATTATATATATATATATATAAGTAACAATTTATTTATTTTTTGTTCTATCACCAATAATAATTTTTACACGTTTAATAGTGGCAAAAAAGGTATTTAAGCTATCACCATTGATAATTGATGTCAAATCTTTAATGATAAGCATAAATTTTTTCAAGTGTTATTATTTATAATTTTTATATTATCACTTATTTTTTATGACTAATATTCATTTTTTTGTATTGAAAATTTTCATTATATAATTTACATGAAGTTTAATATTTATTCCTATTTAGGGGATTCATTATTTATTTAAATTTAAAATATATTTATTTAATATTTAGTGTTGATTTTTTTCACATTGCTTTGATATATATATTTTGTATTGCATATATTAATATGATTAATAAATACTTATATATATTTATATATATTATGATAAGCGTGTTGGTGCTGTATCGTGTTCTAAAATTTAATATGTTGCTGTGTTCATATCATGTCGTGTCTGTGTCGCCGTGTCCGTATTTGCGCATCATTGGCACACACTAATAGCTTGTTAGAATTCGTATTTAGAATATGACACACATAAATGTGAGGATAATGCCATTAAATTAAGTGACCACTCGACATGAAATTTTTGATGTTACTAAAAATATTTTTTCAGAAAAAACAACAAAATAGATAGAAAAAAAAAAAAACTAATATGTTCCATCTCTTTAGAAATTTTTATTAAGAAAATAGTCAAATAGTAGATTTAAAAAAGAAAAAAAAAATGAAGCATGAAAATGACTTCTAATGCCCAGCAAAGAGAGTTTTCGGTTAAATTTATTTTTAAAAAAGTATAAGTTCCTCAATTTTACGAAATATTTTTGCATCTTAGATAAATTATTATTAAGGAAGAATTATACATTTAACAAAATGTATTTTGAAAAAGTGCTAGCAAAGTATATAATAAAACAAGATACGCATGCAAAGGAGTCTAGCAAGAAAAGTACAACCAAAATCATCTGCTCTCAAATAGATTGAAAATTCCAGAGATCCGTTCTCTCAATTCCGCGAATCTTGGAGCGTTTTGAGGAGGAGAGTTGTGGGCCATTACACAAGCACAATTTAAAAGGGATTACTAGAATTGGGCTTGTCCAAGCCCATAAAAATGAAATACTTGAATTGGCCCAACAGACCACTTTTCAGGATTTAGGGTTTAGGCCCCTTTGACTTCGTTTTCCAAAACCCCTTTTCTCATTTTCTAATATTCTAAAAATGAAACACATCACTTTTTAATATATTTTCACTGATATTATTTTTATTTTCAAAAATATATTTTTCAATAATCTATATATCTTACTCCAATAACCGATATACCTTCTCTCTCCATTTCATTATTTCTATCTCTCTCCACTTACAACCTACTAAAATCAACATAATCATTACTTTTTCAACAATTTATCCAAATAAAAACTCATTTCCACTGACTACTTTTCAATATTTTAAAAATGATGAAAACAAAAATTAAAAATGAAAATAAAACCAAACGGGCGCTTCTTAATAGTTTACACTTTACAACCCCCACCCTAAAAAAAACAAAACAAAATAAAATAATCATATTTCCCTTGTTTTTTGAATTATAAAAGTATTATCTATCCTAATATAATGGTTTAAATCAACCTTTAGTTTCAATGTTTTTCTTCTATTTATTTTTTTGACATTTATTTTAGGATGTCCATAAGATGGTCTTGAGAAAGTTAATTCTAATTAATCAAGTTTTTTTGAAGTGACCAATTGACAACGTTGATTGAAGTATTTTGCTGAGCTCTCGAGTGTGCTAACTTACAATTTTAGATATAGGGAGGCATTCGATATTTCCTTAAAACTCGAGGGGCTAATTAGTATCTTAATAAATGAAATTTATTGGAAATTAACTTGTATTATAATATAGAAAACTGATATGGATAATTTGTTGAAAGATCAATTGTGTTGTACATTTTTAACTAAAATATCCAAATACTCTAAACATCGTACCTTTTTATTGTCAACTAAAATATCCAAATACTTCAGAATCCACATATCAATCTAGTCGATCAAGTCAATTCAATTCGATATACAATTGGTCTTAATCATCGATTAAGAGGATGTTTGGCTAAGTTTATTTTAAACATCTTATAAACTCCTATATCTTATAAGATATTTTTGGAGCTTATAAGATGTTAGATCTTATTTTTAAAATAAGTTGTTGAAGTGTTTGGATAAAATAAGATTTTAGAGCTTATAAGATGTTAATAATGACAATTTTATAATTAAAATGGTTAAAAATAAAGGAGCTTGTTAAGATCTTAAAAATAAGTTGGGGTCTCCTTACTTTTTTTAAAAGATCTTATAAGCTCCTAACATCTTATTTTACGATCTTATATATTTTTCTTTTTAAAAAATTACCAAACATTTTTTATCAATTTATAAGCTCACCAAAACACCCTCTAAATAACTTGGATTCTCAAAATTGTGAGACTTCCATGATACATTACTAAGTAGGTTAACTACTATAGAATGCAAAATATCTTAATTGAATCTATAATTCGAATAAAAAAAGTATTGTATCGAAAGTTCTATTGATTCTTTGACCAATTTTGAACGAAAATGCACTAGTTTTATCTATTGTGATGGGATTAGAATTTATATGGTATTTGAGCAAAATGTACCAAAACTGAGTTGAACTATATCGAAAGAACAAAAAGTATATGATTATAATTAAATTAATTAAATTACATATATTATAGGTTATCAAAATTTAAATAAAAAATAGTTAAAGTACAATCAATAACTTAAGTATATTTTATTTAACTAATAATTATATTTTATATTAAATCTAAATCACTTATATCATAATATGTCTATAAGTTATGTAATTTTAATTTTGATTACAATAGCATACAATTAATTATTTTTACACAATTCAATTAAATTTTAACTTATTACATTTACATTAACCATTACAAATTTATAATAATTATGCGTTATAAACATTATGTATGGTATTATATTTAATTTAATTAGTTATTTTCTATAATATTTTAAATTTACGTTCTACTTATATATATATATATATATTAAGTTTAGTGATAATATAAGATAATATTAAGGTGTTGAGTGATCATTTTTTAAAAATATTTATTTAATACCACGCTTAGATTGATTTGTTAATGTTGTTGACTGGGAAAAAAAGGTATTTTAGATTAGAGCATTGATTTTTCAGGACTTTCTTATCATACAGTACATTAACCATTGTTTCTCTCGTATCTTTCCTCTGTATAATTATTCTATGTAGGATTATCTTTTTTATAATAATTGAAATGGTGAATCACATCATAAGAATATGGGAGATTATAAGGATTTATTCATGATAAATTATCATATTGATGGTTTAATATATTAGTTATTTGGAAGTTCTCATTTAATAAATAATTACACTATTGAATATGATACTTTAAATTTTTTTTATCATTGGTTGCTCAATTTTTGTACATTATTGAGTTTTTTTTTTTTTTAATTTTCAAATTTCTTTGATTTTTCTTTTTTAAATTTGTTGTTTGGTCCCGATTCTTTTTCTACTCCTATCTTGACTATTTGTTCTGAAAGATTCAAATTTCTGAACTGAACTGTCTCAAATTTTGAAACGGTATGAAATTGAAACTAATTCTTATTGGAATGGGACTAAACTGTAATTTTTTAGTACCAAATTATATTGATGTAATTGGCATCAAATCAATTGGAATTTGAGACTAATTATATGATTAAGAAAGTTATTAAAAACTTATAGATTGATGCCAATTTGGTGGGAATCCATAGGTGTTGCGTAAATATGAAGAGGAAAACGAAAGGGCAAGAGATTATGAATGTGGAGAAATCCTACATTGCTTGTGCGACAAATTGTGGGGGAATAAGTGGGAGTATAATGGCTCTTTTGTCTTATACTAGATCACTTATCCCACATTGAAAGTTTTTCTAACGTGATTGCACCTTATATGTAGTTCAAATATTGGTATCTAGTAAATTATCAATTAAGAGACTCATGAAGGTGTGCCCACACTCCAGTTGCCGGAAGCCTGCCCGTCCCGACCTGGCTCTGGGGATGGGCGAATTGTCTTGGGTTTCGGGTTAATCTTTTTGCTATAAATTCCAATCTTATTTGGAATTTAAATATCAAATCAGATTTAAAATTCAAAAGTTAAATCTAGTTTTAAGGTTGTAGAACTGTTTCTAGAGCTACAAGTGCTTTTGAACTTGGACTACAATGAACCTGGACAACTTTTTGGCTCTTCCCTCTTACTTATATAAACCTGCTGTTGTAGGCAGAATGTACATAATACAAAAAACCTAAATATCTCTTCTCCCGTCTCATATCTATCATTACATTTTTAGTGTTGCCTGTCAAAATTTTGGCAACTTAGTGGTGATGAAGGTGAAGTTGTTCTAGAGTGCATAAAAAAAGCTTTTGGATTGTCTTATCTTTGAATAAATTATCACCTCTACCAGTGCAAAGGGCACATCGAAACTTCCTCCAGGAAAAGACAATCCAGAAGCTTTACCAAGCACCAATACTTGAACCACATATAATATGCAATCACATTAGAAAAACTTTCAATTTGGATAAGTGGTCTAGTATAAGATAAAAGAGTCTTTTATACTTCCACTTATTCCCCCATAATTTGTCTCATAAGTAATGTGAGATTCCTCCACATTCATAATATCTTGTCCTTTTGTTTTCCTCTTCATATTTACACAACACCTATGGATTCCCACCAAATTGGCATCAAACTATAAGTTTTTAATCACTTCTTAATCATGTAATTAGTTTCAAATCCCAATTAATTTGATGCCAATTACAACAATTGTACTGAAAGAGACTAAAAATTTTCAAATTCCCAAACTTTGCTCAATCTTAGATTCTCTATTACATTATCTGACAAATGACACACTCCTGTAAATACCTCGTACACTACTAAAAAAATTGCTATTTGTGATGGATTTCGTGATGGATAAAATCCGTCGCAAAATGCTTCGTTGCAAATTTTTGCGACGCCCTATTTTGGGCCCTATTTTGTGTCTGTTGCAAAAATTATAATTTTTTTTAAAAAAAATTGCAATGAAAATTTTCATTGCAAAATTTTAAAAAATATTTTAAAAACAAATTATGCATCCTATACCAAATTTGGTACATATAATCAACCAAAAAGTATGCTTCCTCATTTTAAATTTGCAATGCCCAAATAATAATAATTCAAATAAATAAATACATAAAACTCAACAAATACAACAAACTCTTGAAAAATATGATAAACCAAATCCTAATTAAAATATATATATTCACAAAATAATGCCAAAAAAATTATCTTACTCAATACAAAGACTTATACTAAATTTCAATACCTTGAAATATCAAAGTCTGCAATTTCAAAGCAAAAATAAAATTAGATTAATGAAAAATAGAAACATAAACAAAGAGGCACATAAAAAAAATTTCAAAACACTTAATTTTGAAATCTAATTAAGAAAAAGCATATGTTATGCTTGAAATAATTCTTAACTCAAACTCCCCAAAACACATCATCGGATCATCCTAATTGCCTTTGAATAACAAAATCCAATAGAAAGATTTCCAACGGAATTATCCATCGAAAATCTTTGGAAAACTTAAATTTAAAAGTTAGACGACTAATACCTAATTTGATATAGACTATATGGATATAGATATAGACAACACAAAAGTTTGGATGTATAGTGTTCAACTATATAAGATATCTATTGGCAAATATACAATGTAAGTATCTACTTATTGGCGTATTGATGTCAATGATAAACAAATTGAGATTGGAATGTCTATAGTCCATTAACAATCCAACTCTTAATTTGTTTATCATTACATCAAACATATCCAAGTAGATAGAAAGGCCAAATATTTAATCTGATTAATGATACATTCTAAAACTCCCTTAAAGAGAATACTTCAAATTGCCAAAAAAAACCAAGACTCAACAAAATGAATATCATTACTTCAATTGAAAACAACATATAATAGTTATAAACGCAAATTGAATCAAAAAATTGGATATATATATATATATGTGTGTGTGTGTGTGTGTGTGTGTGTGTGTGTCCCTTACTATAAAAAAACAACATATATCATAATTTATAAAGTTATTATCAATCTAAAATTTTCTTATAAGTGCATATATTTATCTATAAATAATAATTCAATAAACTAAAATTAAAATTTATATACTTAATACAATTCAACATATACTAACATAAAGTTTAATTCAATCAAAATTCTAATAGATTTTTTAATCTAATACATAAAGTAAATTTAAACTAACATAATAAATCATAATTTAAACTAACATTTACAGTTAATAATATTCATAAACACATAATGACACACTTATACCCATTGTCATCATGCAAGCAATTAAAAACCAATCAACAACAAATGAGAAGGTTTCACCCCTTCTCCCAATATCCCATCCCCCTTCCTAATTCCACCAGCTCTAAATACATATCTTAACTAAATACATAAATCATAATTTAACTAAATACATCAATACATAAATCAAATCTTAACTAATACATAAATCAAATTTTAACTAAATAAATCATAATTAAAAAAATTACCTTAATTAGTGGTGATGCCAAAAATAAAATGCAAAGCACCAATTAAAAACAAGAACACTATTTTATTTCTGATGTGTGTAAATCTATCGCTTGGACATTACAATGAAGCCTTTTATATGATATAGATCCACTACCTGAGATGAGAACTACCCACTAACTCACTAAGCACCCTAAAATAACTGAATCAATAATATTTGGACATGTGTAGCCCCACATCCCTCCATTTTCGGTCATGGGAATGAGACTGCTACATCTGGCAAAGACTTGATCTCAGCTAGGTCTATCTATTCTAATTAACATTTAGCCGAGTTGCAGCTCGAAACACCGCACTCTTTATGTTGTTTCCCATCAACTACTCCAATTCAACTTGTTGAGTGGATTCAGCTCGGTTTTTTAGTCTTGACATATCTCTTTACCAACATTTGATTGAAGCTTGGATCTACATGTCCAAAACAACTTCCAGTCCTCAGCTCGGCACACATATGTGTCCATACTGCTGCCAGTCTTAGAACTTAGTTGCTTTACTTCTGCTCGAATCTTAGTTCAGCTTGTTCCCTTTGATGTGAAAATAACCTTGGTCTTCTGACATATGACATGCTTTGTTTTTGTGCTTCATAGCCGAGATCAACAGCATGGTTTGAGTTCAACCAATATCTTCCTAGTCACAGCTCAGCCAATGTGTGTAGTTTGGATATTTGAGTTTCAACTCGGTCATATGCATATCGTATCAAGTGGGGATATTGCAAAATATAAGCTCTCCAAACCTGAAATAATAAATAAACAAAAACCATTAGCAATTATTAAAATTAGAACAAATTTATCAAAAAATAAACAAAAATAACAAAAAATGGCCAGATCTGGCCGTTGGTGCGACCAGCACTTGTTGGGCGCCCAGTGTGCGCCCATGGTGCGGGGCCAACCGGGGGGGGGGGGGGTTTAGAGTTAGGGTTTATTTCCCCCACCCACCCATTTGTGGAAAAAAAAAATCTCTTTTTTTTCTAGATTTGCGATAGAAATTTTTTCGTCACAAAATTCAAGTTTTGCAACGGAAAATCCGTTGCAAATATGAATATAAAAAAAAGAAAAAGAAAAAAATTCCATCTCAAAATTATTTGAAATTTCAGCAAATTTTGTGATGAAAAAATCTGTTGCAAACTTTTGTCTTTTGAAAAAAAATTTGCAACGAATTTTTTTGCAACGAAAAAATTCGTCATAAATTTTTGTCGCAAAAAATAATCTTTTTAATCGTGGTAAATAGATTTTTAAGTATAATTTACTCTTTGAACAACTTATTTCGCTACTTTACAATTTTTCACTCTTGTTTATATATTGATTTAAGTATCAAAGGATAATCATCAACTAACCTTATTTATTTCTTGAAAGCTTTCAAGACATCAAATTTTTCTTTAAGACGCTTAGACCCACCTTAAAAAAGTTATACGGATACTCACCTCATCAACTTAATCAAAAATAGTTGATAGAAATTAACTCTAACTCCGGCCAACTTAATCAAAAATAGTTGATAGAAATTAACTCTAACTCCGGCCATCAATAAACCCACTCTCAACATTTGAAAAGGAATCTTTCCCGAGTCAAATAAAAATCACTTCTACCTTATCATCATGTCAAAATATTACAAGTAAAATACTCAAATAAAAGACACCACTACTTATCACCATCTCATCACTTCGAAAAATGTTACAGGTAAAATAGCCTTTAATTTGACACAAAAAAAGAAAAGTAAAAATAAAAAATGCCCAACTTTCGAAACACTGATGGTGCCACGTTTAATGGGGCGGAAGTGTTGAATTCATATGGCATTATCATGTTTGAAAAGCGTGGTTAAGACATAATTAATGCTAAACCTTTCTTGTTTTAGTGTAGAAAGCAGCACATTTTCATGATATGACTCAGTGGGTTGTTCTAACTTCTAGGACGTAATGATTCAGATATTGAATGCGCCCAATTGAATTCAGGCCGGCCCTTCTATATATTTCTTTTCCCCATATCATTTCAGGGACTCCAAAGATTTCATTTATTATATTTTTTAACTTATTAAATTAATATTTATTGCTCAGTAAAATTTCTTTGAAACAAAAAAAGATAAATGGGGCTGATGGGCAGCTGCTATATATAATAGCTAATGCCTTTCCCATAATTTAATGACAATTGTCAGAATTTCAATCATGAGCCTACGTATATACGAGGGGGCTCTGCAACTCAAAAGCATTTTTCTTACGGATATGGCCGCTGCTGCCCTAATTATATATTAATTCCTGCCCTACCAGCAGTATCCCACATCCCCCCTACTGCTACTGTGTGTTCTGTGTGTGTGCTATTACATATGAAAATTTGTGTAAAAATTGTATCTTGCATGGCCCCTGATCAAGAAATATGGCTTAAATGAGTTATAGTTACACAAAATGAAGAAGAGAAGAGAAAAGAATAGGAAAATTGTCATCTTTCTTCATTCTTTTTGAACACTCAAATGTTACAATTGTTATATGTATCTACAAATGTATTCGGGGTTTCTCCATTCTTAGCTGAAAAACAAGAGGTGGAGGGCCGGGGGGGGGGGGGGGGTTGGTGTTGGAAGCCTCTTGTTTTTTCTTCCTTTTCATGATGGCCCTTCACCAATATCTGTGATTTGATGTAAGAAGATCACAAGGAATTTCCGTCCCTTCAGACCTGCAACAAATCTTCACACCACTGTAAAGAACAAAAAGAAACCCTTGATATATTAAGTAAAGATCAAGAAAAAAGATTTCTTCAAACAGTTGAACTAAACCAAACAGAAATCATCTCAAACACTAGGGTTCCTCCAGTTGTCTGGATCGATCAATGAATCTGTATATCATATGCTTCTTCAGCTTCAAAAAGGACTATATTATTTTTCTTCCTTCAATATATGCTCACTGGGATCACTGCAAAAGAACAAGTAAAAAAGGAAGACAGAAACACTAGCTTAGCAGCATCTTAGCACTAACAACTTAAATCGTGCATGGCAGAAATTCAAGAAAAATAGTACCTTAAAAACAGATAGAGAAAGAGCCCTTTACCTGAAAAAGCACATGAAGGGCGAATAAGCAAAGAAAATTTCACGAGGGTTTTGCAAAGAGAAGCCCACAGAGCTCTGTTGGCAGTATGCCCACCTCCTCCATAAAAGAAAATTTCATTCTTGTCTATTGTTGGAAGAAAGTTCCAGACAACAGGAGGTGGACAGAATGCCAATAAACTCTGTAAGAAACCCTTTGATAAACCCACCATGAATCCAACGTCAAACTCCTCAAATTAACCTTTGATACAGAAAACACACACTAGAAAGTGAAGTGGGAGATTGCGAGAAGTAGAAATGGGGGGAAGATGGAAAAGAGGGGCAGTTGGGGGGTACTATATAAGATGTGAGATGAGGCCAATTACTACAGTAAATGAGTGACAGAGACCCCAAAGAAAAAGGGTTTGAAGCTGGGAACAATATCTATCTATCTATCTATATACTATCTATCTATCTATATATATATAATTAATAGGCAACAGAGAGACAAGAGAGATGAAAATAAATACAAGTAAAATTAAATCAAGATTGGATGGTTCATTCCCAAGGGCGGCATACTGAGAGAATTGATCTTTGCCCACAAAAATTATACTCCTCGCCTCGTTTGTGATGAAGCATAAAACCCTGGAATGATCATATCAACAGACTACACACCACTATGCATATAAATCAGTCTTTTCTTTTCTCCTCAAGAGAGCCCTCGTTTGTGATGAAGAAAGACAGCTCTACCAAACACGGCCACAGAGTTGGACATATAAAGACTGGAGAAAGGGGCTTAAAAGGGTTTTGGATTTTGGGGAGGAAGCTTGTTTCTTACTCATAGAAATTTAAAATTATAATTATTTCCTTTTCTTTTTAATTAAATCCCATTTGAGGGTTCCATTTTTTTCAAATTTATTTCTTAAAACTCAAATTTTTGAGTGGCCAGTTGCCATGCTAGCATCATCGTCGTACAGAATTACTGTAATGTCTGCAATTTTAATCTTGACGAGTTCTGAGTACGTGTACGTGTAAATAAAAAAGAAAATTCAAATTTTTAAAATTGAAATTTTGTCATTCAAAATGAAATTACAATTGTAATCATATTTTATTTCAACCACTAAGTCCAAAAAAATAATATTATAAGATTATTTAAAATTTCATTTTATCAAGTTTTATTTAAATCAATTATTTTATTGATTGATCAATTAGATTACGAGCGACAATATAAAAATTACAGCTAATTATATGTAGTGAACGAGAGAGATTTAATGATGTTTACAATTTTAATATATAAAATAAAAATTATGTAAAAGTTGTACTATTAATTATTAATAATAAAATAATAATGTCAAAATTTATTATTGAAATAATTAATGATACATAATAATAACAATTCGGTAATAATGATAATTGGCTAGTGACAGTTGAGTAATAATATCTACATGTTTGGCTGATTATTAATCGTGACAATTTAACTCAATTATTGTCATAATTAAATTTTGACAAAAAGGAACATTCGCAACTTAAATTTTAGTTTATCAATCATTATAATGCAATTTTAATGTTATTACTTAATGTTCTGTTTTTAATATTAAGTTTTTCTTTCTTTTTTTCTTTTACCTTGAGTCTCCTACAAATTTGGAATCTCTTGTGTGTTTAATTTTTTATTTTTTACATTTGGTTCATCAAGCTTTTTGCTACTTAGGACTAATATAGTTTTGGTGCCCATTAACTTTATTTTCCTAAGGGACCGTTTGGTTTTATTTTCATTTTCATTTCTAGTTTTCAACATTTTCATTTTAGTGAAAATTAGTTATGTGATATGATGTGAAAATAAAAATGTGTTTGGATGAAACGTTTGAAAATGTAATGATTATATTGGTTTTAATAGGTTGTAGGTGGAGAGAGATAGAAATAATTGAATAGAGAAAAAAGATATATATGTTATATGGAGAATATATATAGGTTATTGGAGAATGTGTTTTGAAAATGAAAATAAAAATTATATTTGGTGAAAATGTGTAAAAAGTGATAATTTTTATTTCTAAAATAGTAGAAAATATGAAAATAGGGTGTGAAAATGAAACCAAACGGTGCCTAACTTTTTCATAAAGATAATATCTGAGTTCCATAAACAGAAATAAAAGAGGGATGGCATTGACAAAAAGTTGCATATTAAGACTATTTTAGTATAGCATGCATGCTATTTTCGTGGAATTTAACAAGGCAAGATTTTGAAATTTGGGGACAGCATGAAAATAATCATATTAATCTTCTGGCCTATACTTTTTTGGTAATAAAGTAGATTTTAATTTAATTTATGGTAATCTCAATTTCCATCTCTTAATCAAATATAGATCTGTGACAGGCATTAATTAACCAAATTATTGCTTACACATTTTCAAGTCGATATATAATTACAAATTGAATAGATAAAGACATTACAACAAATTTAATTAATGTCAAACAATGTGCTAATCCCACTATCTATTATTGTTACAAGTAATCATTTTCTCATGGAACAATAATCAGCAAATCTATCAAAAAAATCTTGATAGGACATTGTCCGCCTTCCCCCCCGCCCCCCCCCCCCTCCCTCCCTCAAATATATATATATAGATATAGATAATATTATATATATTATTACGAAAATACTTATCATAATTAAACTACTGCAAAAATTATATTTAAATTACACTGTTTAAAATTATAACACTTTACATTAATAATGGAAATTTTATCGAAATTATATAATAATGTTTGCCATCATTGAGTTGTCATTATATATAAGTCACCAATTATATATCAATACTGACAATTTAAAGCACTATAATTTCTGCCGCTATTAAACTATGTTGTAACAGAATAAAAATTATTGTTATTTGATATGCATCATTAATGATAAATTTAAAATTATTATTATTTAATAAATATTATTACTGATAATTTTAACATTATTGATTTCTTACCATTAATATTATAATATTTTGTAGTGATAATATAAATAAGAAGAGTGACATTAAAGCGAGAAATGAGGAAAAATGACATTTTACGGTAAATCAAAACTATCAAGTACAATACATCTTATCTACCTTGTCATTATTGAGTTGTTGTTATATATGAGCCACCAATTATATATCAATACTGACAGTTTAAAGCACTATAGTTTCTACTACTATTAAACTATTTTGTAACAGAATAAAATTATTGTTATTCGATATGTACCATTAATAATAAATTAAAAATTATTATCATTAAATAAATATTGTTACTGATAATTTTAACATTATTGATTTCTTACCATTAATATTATAATATTTTGTAGTGAAAATATAAGTGAAGAGTGACATTAAAGGGAGAAATGAGGAAAAATGACATTTTTACGGCAAATTAAGACTATCAAGTACAATACATCTCACCTACCATTGGCAATAACATCACATAGATTGGGCAGTTATAAATTCACTTACTTATAGGTTAAATACACTTTGCACTCTGAAATACAGATCCTATACCAAATTAAACACCCTAAACTTTCAATAATTTTAATTACCCACTATTGTTCAATAGTTTAACTATAAGTCAAAAAATACTTTTCTCTCATTATATAGTTTGGACTATTGAAATGTGACACTTTCACCAGTATCATTACCCCTGAATATTAAAATTCTAACCAGTTTATTTTGATTTAAATTGTTGTCTTCTTAATTTTGATTTACTTCTTTTTGTATTACTATTTTTTTCCATTTTCAATTTCTCTATTTATTGTTAAAGATTTAATTTCTCAAGTTTGGTATTAAATTTCTTTTCACAAAATTTTAAATTTCAATATTCGAAGTAATTGATAAGGTTGTCGTAATTCAAGAGTATAGTACACTATTTGTCGAGCTACGAATATATATATTAAGTTTCCAATAAAATATAATTGTTAAAGAATATGAAGACAATTGAAATTTTTGAATATTAAAAAAAATGGTGTCAATTGTATTTAACGCTTAGTTAATCATCTCCAATATAAATTCAATTCAATCACTTATACCAGAAGCAATATTAATTAGCATCTTCCTAGCTTGTCATGTCTTTAGGGTTGATGGTAGGATAATATGATTTTGTTGTTTGAAATTAAAAGACATTATTAGGTTTCCTCTACCACCTACCCCAATTTGAAAGCAATTAATTAACTTAAATGGTTATGAAGTTTAATAGGTAGTTATCATCATTATTATTAAATAGAACTTCATATAATTTTCCCCTTACTTTTTGGCCCCATGGTACCAAGGTTCATTTGGTGAAGGTCTAGAGGCACCTTAGTTATATACATATATATTTAAAAAAAAATAAAAAAGACCGATGAGTATAATAATTTTTTTAGAAGTGATTACCAGAAGCCTATTTGGTTTTGTTTTTTGGAGTCATTTTTATTTTATGGCAAAATAAAAAAGTAAAAAGTTAGTTGTAAGTGTGAGTTTGAAAATGAAATGTTGTTTGAATGTTGTGTTTAAATTGATGTAATTATATAAGGTTGAAAATGAGATATATGTGGATGTTATTGTGTTTTTATATTAAAAGTCATGCAGATCAGAGTGGAGAAAAATTATAAGGCGTGAAGATGGAGAGAGATTGTGTAAGAGTGTGCCTGAAAAATGTGTTGAGAATGAAAATTTATGTAAAATGGGGGAGAAATTGATAATTTTCTATTTTCATTTTCAGAAAAAAATAAAAAAAAAATGAGTGAAACAAAATCAAACGGACCCTTTTATCAATGTGATTTAAGTCATAGCATTGTTAGAAAGGCTAATTCATCATCACAACTCTACTAAAGTGCTAATTACATTGAAATTCCTCCAATACAAAAATGATCCGTTCACGAATAATTATCATAAGAACTTGTTTGCTTTGTTGGATGGAATGGGGAACACTGATAAAAAATGGGATGAAATGAGTAATCAGATTAAATAATCAAAAGTATTTTGTATATTTTATTAAATTATTTAAATAATATATTAGTTAATTTTAACTGTCACATGTGCACTTTGATTAAATATACATTTTATAAATATGGACAATTTGACATATTTTACTTTAAAGTTATATTGAGCAATTTGAACATTCTTGTTTTCTATTAATAAGGAATAATTGGGTTTGGACAAAAAATCTAACTTAAAAAGTAAGATATCTCATTTTTGGATGAATAATTTTCATACTGGGCCATAAATATAATTATGAGCCTTCTTCCATTAAAATATGTGTATTATTATATTGAATAAAATGGTATATCTAATCTAGTAATTGCAAGTAAATAAAGCCTAACAAAATTTGAACACTTAAATCTCATTACGAAATCCTACTAGCCACACGAATGAATTGGACTACCTAGTTAATAAGCAGTGCATTATGAATATTTTTTTATTTATATACACGCGCATTAAGAATTTATTAAGTTTAAACTTCTATCTTTATATTTAATATATAAAATTTATATTATTAAATCAAATAACCACTCAATCTGTGCGTGTTCTCTGTATACATACATGCCCATTCAAAATTTGACTTTTGACCCCAAATCAAGATCCCAAAAAGTGGTTATTTTTATTTACACCCCCACTTCTCCCCCCCCCCCCCCAAAAAAAAAAAAAAAAAAAAAACCCATTTACCAGAAGGCAAAAGGTAAAAAGAAAAAGAAAACATGAGTTAAATAATTGTTAGTTTCCATGTAAGCTTTGAAATGATCAGTCATTCCCTTTTCCAAGGCCCTAAAAAATAAAAATTTCACCCTTTTTGTCGAGTGAAATGTCGCACTCATCACGGCCACAACCCACGCAGCTGCCCACTCCTTTTCACCCTTTTTCTCTGTTCGTATTCTTTTCTGTTTTCAGTATTTGTATTAATAACAGTCAAACCGCTCCTTCCCACTTTTTCAAACTTAGCACTATTAACTTTTATCAAATATATATATATATATATAAATATTGGTGTCTCTTTTTGTTGTTTTATTTGAATCTCCATTCATTTAACCCTCTGGCTCTCTCCATATTTATTGCACCATAACTGCTCCCCAACCATACCCATTAAATTCACTTCTTCTTATCTAAGTTATGAATCCAGCCAGAAGGAAAAAGTATATAGTACTTTGATGGAATCAACGCGCCAAACTAAAATTTTATTTTAATACGTATTTTATTTTTTATTCAACATCAAATAATACGACTATGAAAAATTTCGCTTTTAATTTGAACTTTTCCATCTTTAGATAACCAATAGCATTCATTCTGGAATCCAGTGTCAACGATTAGAGTCACCGTTGTGTTCCTTTCTGACGAAAATCCTCAGGCATTCAAATTAGTATTTGTGGACGAGAATAATATATATAAATATTATTGGGCAGACAGTAAAATTATATTCTTTTTAAAAGGTCAAACTAACATATATTTATAATATTGGGATTAAATTGAGTGGGCCCTTCTGGGCTTAATTCTTTCTGGTCCCATAAACAATAAATCCAATTTTTAGCGGGGCAATTTATATCATTTTTGAGCTAGCCTATTCATCTTACCTCTTATGATTAATTGTATATGTCAAATATATTTAATTTATAATAAATTATTTTTATAAAAAAAAACATTTAGTACATGTAACACATATAAATAAAATGAAATATAAAATAAAACATACATTGAAATAGATAATTTAAAATATTTATAATACCGTAGGGCTGCCAACGGATAGAGTTGTATGGAACATTTCAACGTGCTTAGTTAGCCTACATGACTTGCATCATACTATCTGTTTATATATGTATTCAAGCAAATTGTAAATTATTAAATTATATAATATAATATTAATATTTATATACCGCCGACTTAAATATATACACACCAAATATCTAAAATCTCACCCACATGGATGGTAGTAAATTTGTGGACAGTGATGGACATGTCACACACATATATATATATATATGTGTGTGTGTGTGTTAGCTAGCCTGGTCCCTCTTTAATTGCTCCTCATTGATCTGCTTTCTTTAACTTCACACCAGTTGGCATTGCTGACTTCTTTTTCTGTCAGAGCTATGATTGAATCATTAGGGCACCAGTAAATAACCATGTGTCGTCTAGCTATCTGATACCGAGAGTGTTTGACTCGATTTATTTGAAATACTTTATAAATTTTTATATTTTATAAAATATTTTTAAAACTTATAAAATATTAAATTTTATTTTAAAATTAAATTATTGAACTGTTTGGATAAAATAAAATTTTAAAACTTATAAGATGTTAATAATAATAATAATATAATTAAAATATTTAAAATAAACAAACTTGTTAAGACCTTAAAAATAAGTTAGGATTTTTTTATTTATTTATTTTTTTAAAAAGAATTTATAATCTCCTAATATCTTATTTAGAATTTTATAATTTTTTTTTAAAAAAATACCAAATACTTTTTTTATCAACTTATAAACATTTAAATATCTTATAAGATATTTACAGAACTTATAAACTCACCCAACAACCCTCCTAGTCTGTGAATGTATATAATAGCAGCTTGCTGGTTACTTACGACCTGTTTGGTTTTATTTTTGTGGCTTATTTTTATTTTCACTTAGGTATAAAAAATAAAAATTATCACTTTCTTTTTATTTTACTCAAAGTATTCTTATTTTCATTTTTAAAATTTTTCTAAATTTATCATATCATCCTATTATCAAATCAATCAAATTCAAATTTGATTTGACATAAAATACTCGTGATTATTTTAAAATTAATGATATAAATTTTTTTTAAAAAAAAATGAATTTGTTTAAACATAAAAAAATATAAACCAACAAGATTTTCAGCCTTATACATACTCTAATGATTACTTTCTAACAATTCATCTAAACATATTTTCATTTCTATTTTGAAATTGTAACTACATTTTCAACTTATAAAAACAACTAAAGACAAAAATGAATCTTGAAAATAAAACCAAACGGTCGTTAGAGAAATTACAAGTTGAAAAAATTATGCGGACACATACAGTTATTTGAAATACAATGTTGCAGTACTTGTTGCTTGGGTTATGAAGAATTAATAAATGAATGATCCAATTTTCATGAAAAAAAGAATTGTTTTGTGTTAATTAGGCCATTGCAAGATCCATCTTTTTCGACTAGCTTTTGTCTTACTTTGATTCTCTATTTTATTTTTTATTTCATCTCCTATTTTAACTTATTATATTTATTTTAAGTGTATTTGATTTTTAATTAATTATTTTATAAAATTTTTTTATTACGCATAGTATATATTCATGAAATGAAATAGGAGATAGAATAGAAAAAATAGAGGATTTAAACCAATTTGTATCCTTTGTGTTTGGTAAATTGGATCATATAATGTCACTACAAAAAATTAAAATATCAAATATGAATAGTTTACAACTAATGAAAAATTTGTAATTCTAACTACAAATTTGACCATAATTGATGCCGAAGTAATTTACAACGGACATATATATAATATAGCCATAATTTGATAGCTAATAATTTCTATTATCTGTTATTTTAAAAAGTTATATTTATTATGAAAAATCTATAGTCATAATTTGTAGTTCTAAATATAAAATTAATTTTATAACAATTTTTCGTTGGAATATATACCTAATTTCTTGATAGTGTGCAATGTCATTTGCATCTTGGCAGTATATTAGATAAGCAGTGGATCAGCGTGGTGAAAAAAAATAATAATAAAATAAAAAGTAAAATACTTATTCCTAATTTCCTAGAAAAATCCAATATCTATCTTTACGCCTGGTGAATTTTTATTTTGAATTTTAGTATGACAAATGTTAAAAAAATTCTCGTAAAACAATTTTTGTGATCCATATTTTAAATAATATTGTACGTTCTATTTTTTTTTTTCTTTTAACACTAAAACTTAAGATTCAAATACAATATAAATCTCTACAGTAATTCTGATATACTTAATTTTATTTCTCATAAGAGGAATTGAGAATTTAAAAATAGTTTAGCTGCATTTCCTTTCTCATCCTTCAAAACGTTTTGTGAAGACAAAATTCTCCAACAATATATGTCGAGTACAGGATAATATTTTAACATGGCGGAGGCAGCAAATCTAGTCATCATTAAATTTAACCTTTTTTTAGTGTAACTAATACATTAATTCATAAGCTTGAGAGGTTTGTTATAAGTATAACAGACACCAAAATCTTAGGATTATAGAAAATATTTGTTGTCAATTGAAATCACATGGTGATTTAATTATCATTAAGCTTAGGACCACTTGTTGTTCATTCTTGAATGTATCCAAAATTTTAGGATTTTAGGATAGAGACAGCACGCAGAAGATTGTCTTTGTTTTGGCCATTATTACAATTATCAATCTTTTTTTGCATGAGTTTACCGAGTTAATTAATTAATCATATCAGTTAGCGCATGCTGAATTTTGACTATGAAATATATACTAAAAAGTCAAATTGTGGAACACAGAAGACTTGTGTTATAATATGGTCCACGCACATGGCAGGATAAATTATGCTTAATTAATTAAATTAGTTACTTTTTTCATTATTTTTGTTTACTATTGAGGTGCTAACTAGTAGATGCTTTCATGTTCATGTATTGCCTATAGGGGCGAGGTGATAGGGTACGTTACATGTTCTTTGCCGCTAGTTAAATTTAATGTCAATGTTAATAATGAAATTTATATTTTTATGACATAATATAATTCTCATTGATTTTTTTTCTTCTTATGTACAAATATAAATGCGAATTAAAGGTTTGTCAAGGCTCGAACTCTACATCTAATTCATATGTGTGTGTGTGTGTTGTGTATGAGGATGATGCACTCGACTGAGGATGAAATATAATTTAAAATGTTAGAAATAGAAATTTTATTAACAAAAGAAATGAGAGCCAAGCATTGACAAAATGATAATTCCCTTTTAATTTCTTCGCTCGATATGTTGTAATCGTTGAATATGAATATACATGAAATGTTGATATCATCATGTATATATGATTTGAGGATAGATAACCCACTTAAGTATTATCCAATCGAATGTCATGGCACGAGCCTAATTTTATAATTCTAATTAAATTCATGGTCGTTTTATATGTTTATGGCTAAACATAAACAGTCAACGAGATATTGTCTCGCTGGGAGGCGTATTAGGTAATTTCATCTTGAGAAAATATCTGTAGAAAAAAAAATTATAAATTATTTGAAAACTTTTAACTCTTTTAATATAAGAGGAATCAAGGTATGTGGACAATGTATATACTATCACACCTAGTTTTAGGTTTAATTATGTTTCACTTTATCCATGCATGTCCATTATATATATTAATTAAACCTAACATATATATGCATGTGAAAAGCAAATTATATACATTGCAAATTAACTTAAGTACTAGCATTAACTTAGTGGTTGACCTATAGTTGTAGCTATTTCAATAACCCTGGCAGGATCTGGAATTGCACGAGACATTATTATTAAAGACATGCATGAGCAAACGTAGGAAAAAGCTAGGGACATATATATATGTCTGTGTGTGTGAAAAATGGTGACTTGGTGGGTGGATCCTCTACAACAGGGGTGTGGTGAGTCACGTGACGACTGAACACAGATCATAAGATGGATAATGATGGATTTGAAACTTTTTGATTCTTCTGAATGGGGTTGGTTGATAGATTGTGGTGGGGGTGGGAGTGAGATGTTGAAGTGTATTAATTGTTGATTTTCAAGGCATAAATCATGAGCCCGATGACAATGATTATCATTGTCATACATCAAATTGCCTTTCCTCCATCCCATGTGGCTGTATTTATATAGATATAGATATAGATATAGATATAGGTGGGTTGGGTGGGGTGGGGGGCATTTTCAATTCCTTTTCTATGCAACACCTGTAACATTGGACAAGGAGGAATTTGTATCAACTAAACAATCAGATATATGTTTTTCTCAAAAAAAAAAAAAAAAAAAAAAAAGAGAGAGAAAAGAAAAGAAAAAAACAATCAGATATATGAAGAAGTTGAAATATATATATACATATATAAGTATGTATTATTCAGGCAATAACCCTGACAAATAAAGGAAGCCATAGCTCCAATATGTTCCAAGACAATATTTTTGTACCATGTTTGGGGTATCAATTATGACCAATGGACACCTTATTCAAACATTACTACTACAACTCTTTCCAACTCCCCCTCTCTCCAAGCTGGAAAACAGAAAAATATCCAAGAAAGGAGAAAAGGGAGGATAAGGAGAGGGGAAAAGAAAGAGAAAAATAAGAAATTCTCTTAATTTGAGATTACCAGCCATTTCTATAGCTTATCGCGCAGCGCTAAGAGAAGCATTCTGTGGTTACTTCTTCCAGACGGCGTATCTATGGCCGCTGGTTGCCAGTGTCCATTCCTTTGCAGGAGGACACCATGAACCATCTCCAATCTTCATGGATATTTTGTCCCCAATATTGGCAGCATACAGATTTGGCTGTGCTTCAAGGATAGTAACAGGCGATCGGCTGGTTATTCCTTGAAGCCTCCTAACATCAATCTGCAAATTCGTATAAGCTTAAAGGACGCTCTAAATAGTTATTCCAGTGGATAATAACATTAGATAGCATACCAGCTTCACAATCTGGCCGTGGATTGAACTGTCCCAGTCGTAGAAATGGTCATAGAATACTGTAGGTATCCCTGGATGTGTGAGAATGTAGGCATAACCCTGCGAAGTACCATGTATTAAAACATAACAAGCTTTCGGACAAAAGGAAAGTTGCATGAAGTTCATGGATTTATGAGCAATTGCTGGTGCAATTTGGTGATACTAAACAAATGGCATCAAAGAGCACTGAAGCGGATTCCGATTATTTGTTCTAAGCAAAAGAAGACCACACAAATCCCAATATGCTGCTTATGAAAGTAGGTTTGTTTTCAAATCTGTATAATTTGTTCCATCTTCCAGATAAAATCTCAACTACTTTTTGTTATAGCAGTGCAACCAGCACAAATATACTGGCAATTACAAGCAATATCAAGATTTGAGAGATATATCACCAAACAAAACAATGATGTCCTCTAGTGAATTTGATTACTTTAATGTCAAAATTTATCAAAAAGGAAGAATGTTATGTATATATAAAACTGGCGATTAAAAGATTTTACTTATCTAGAATATTACTTTTGCATCAATTATGAATTTGTCGGCCTTTTTACTTGATGATATGGTTTTGGTTCCTATCTTCATGAAAAGCAAAGGTAGCATGACATTTTTTGATAAAAGATGTCCATAGGAAACATACAGGTATATTATAATTAAAGCAATATCAAGGGACAAAAACCAAACAACGCAGGACTACTACATGCACTGATAAAGAGAAGTTCATGAACAGTACCTCCATAATATGATTTGATGGAAAAGGCCAATGAGCCTGCCAAAAAACAATTATCAATGAGTACCTAAACTTGAATCACAAAATTCTCTCTGCTAAAGATGAAAGAAAGTAATTTGACAATGCGACCATGCAATATCCTAATGCAAATAATCATTAACTCAGCGTGTTGATAGCTTTATAATTTTCATCTGTCTCTGTGGTACAACTTAGAATGTATATATTTAAAAAAAGAGAAAACACATGGCGCCGATTTGGTCAATCCATATCACTACTCCCAAAGATAGGGTATAAAAAATGAATAAATGGCAGCAGAATTCAGGTACCATTCAGCATTTTTACATGAACCCCTGATAAAAATTTCTTTCTGCAGCAGTCTCACAATCATCAGGGATTCCACAAAAACTGAAAGAACAATTCGTACCTGAGTTGAACCAGTGTCATGGTTATCAAGAAATGTGGCAGCCCTTGAAGGCCACCACCCCATGACACCTGGTGGCTTCCCTTTAGGATCACGTAAACGCCAGAGTTCACCTTTAACAGCTTCCTGTAAGCAATGCAATAGCACGTGCAGAAAGGTTAACAGCTTCCGGTAAGCAATACAATAGTATATACAGAAAGGTAAAGAACTCTAAGGAACTGATTCAGTTGTTATTTAAGCAATGGCGAGGTTTTAAATCATAATTTGGCAACTAATAGAAAGGAAAAATCCTTACTGAATTTCAACAGAAAAAAAATATTGGTCATGTTTGGTTTATATGTAATAATTATGTGTGTCATAGAGAATAGCAGACGAAGGATTTTTTGACATGTTTCGAGATTATGGAGTGCTTTGGGGAAAATAAAAAAGTTACGTTTGTCTTTATTTTCTCCAAAAATGTTCTGGGGAAATGAAAACAAACATAGCCTTCGAGTTGTTATTATATCTTTACATTATGTAAAGACCAACAACAAGCAATTTTCAAGGATATCTTTTAATTACCTGCAGAATCCCCTTTGTTGTGAAGTCAAATGCAGCTGATATTTGTCCTGTACCATCAATCCAGTTGATAACCCTTTGTCTGTGACTATCTGCAAATAAATTGAGGACAAAAATTGGGTTGGCCAGTTGAAATTATCAAGGAAGGAAATCCATGTTAAGAAAATGCTCTTCGCTCCTAGTAACTCTGAAGATGCACAGGAATTATTAAATGCATATCATTGAAAAAGAATACCAGTGCAAGAAAGCCGAAAATTGAGAAAAGGACACAACAATTAAACTTAAAGTAAGAACATGATGTTTACATCACATCTCACAACGCATGACATCAAGGTTTACCACATGCTTTTTGGACAAAAAGAGACTGGAGCTCTAATTAACTATTTTCATACATCAACAAATGCATAAGAATGTATCTTACTGCTGAAAGCTTATGCCATGGCACTCAGGTATTTATGCAGGAAACTTATACCTTGGTTGTACTCCAAGTAGGTGCCTTTGTAGTTGCAGGAATCCCAATATTCCCCAACAGAGAATATCGGCTTTGCACTCTCAATATATTCTTTCACATATTTTGGGGAATAACTAGATAGGTAAAAGGCAGTGAATTAGCTACAAATGAAACTAACTTATATAACAAAAGTTTGGAAGATGCAATCTTAAAAATTTCAATATGGTGCATACCCTCTGGCAAAATCAAATCGAAAATCCTGGAAACCAATAGTATTCCGCAACCAGCGAAGCCAATCTTTAATGTCTTTCCTTACAAAGTGCTGTGTATGATCAATATTTGGAACCCCATGAAAATTGTCCCCAGTACTTTTGTTGCCCTAAATGTCGATCAATGAAAAGGAATGTAAATATGCTACAGACAAAGAAATCATAACTATGAAGCAATATAAATATCACATTGCTGAGTTCTATTACTCAGAAGAAAGACTTGAAGTTTTCCAGTTAAACATGCACTTTACAGTAAAATATTAATGAATGATGCCTTGACTATTTCATCAATCTAAAAGGTCAAGGACCCTAGCAAATTAGTTCTTCTCCAGTTTACAGGATTGTGCATTCCAAAATCAAGTATGCCCCACAGCAGAATATTTCTGTAATTACTTAATGAGAGTCGCTAAAATGTCGTAGGAAGCTGTAGCAAAAATTCAGACTGCGCACACAAAAACGGCCCACAAATAAGAACAATGGTTTTCCTCTATCCTGTAAGTGCTGCAACATCACTACCTTTCCCCCAGTACAGGCTGTAACAGCATGCTCATCCCATGCTAATGGAATTCCATCGTACCGGTTATACTTTCCACCATGCCCTTGTGTGGTCCCAACTCGGTGATTTATGACTATATCAGCCATTGCTCTAACTTTGTGTGTCTTCATCTTGTTAAGTAAAGCTTTTAACTGACGCTCAGAACCATATGAAGAATTGAGGGAGTAAAGGTTCTGTGGAAGATAACCTGCCAGTTAAGAGAATGGAATATGCACAGAAAAAATAATGAATCAGAAAAGCAGCGGATGTGAATAGAACAAAAGAAGATCATCAATTTAACTTTTCTCTCAACCTTCTGGTGAAAATGAATGTGCAGGTGGGGGCAACCAAACTGATGTAAAACCAGATTTTGCAATATCAGGGACCTTTCTCTCTAAGTTCCCCCACCAGCCATGTTTGTGGGATTCCCAGTTGAACGCCTATGAAGCAACATATCACCATATAGTTTATCTGATTAGTCCTCTGTCACAAAGCTATCATTCTGTTTGCTAAATACAAATTCAAACTCAAAACATGAAATCAGACTAATTAATTTTGAGATGGAGGAAATATTTTTATTCCGTGACTGGACTTCTTTTCTCATTACTTAAAATACAAGATCATGACACTACCGACTCACCTGCAATAAAATTTCTTTTCCATTGCGTATTGCTGTATCTGCAAATTAACAAAAAGCCCATGAAGCCAGTGTTTCCCCTTATATATATATAATTTGCAAATATTAAAAGGCTATTCTTAAAGTACTAAGCTGAAAATAAATCTCGACATTCAAAAATTTCAGAGTACTACAAGTAAACTTTCTATGATAATCAGCAATCATCTAAGATATTACTATATTCCATCTGTCTGATAGAAGTTCATCACAAGTAAAACCATAAGAGAATATGATTGCACTCAAGTCCTCTAGAGCAGGCATGTAAAAATCTTCTAAATATGGAAATGATATGTACTGCTTGAAGCCAGAAACTGGTGGTAAATACCTGCTGACTTCACTATTAAACCCCTCAGACATAGTGCAAAATTATATTTTCATTTCATTACTGATTAAAAACTGATGACAAAATCAAATAAGCTTCTTCCATCCTGGTAATTACATACTTTTATAAGTAGTTACTGTAAGCATCCCTGTTGACAAATTGACAATATTAACTGATTGGTAACATACAATGGAAAATAATTATGCAGCCACATAAAGTACGACCATGGAGAGAAAATTGGTAACACCTATACTAGCGATTTTGGCACACTAGACAGGCCTTATTTATATCATCATATGTTATAGAATATAAATAAAAATTTGATAATTTGTTTAATAATAAATATAAATGAATCCATCATATGTTAATTGAAAACAATATTTGAAGAAGTTGGATGAAAAATGTGATTGGATAAGTGAAGGACTGATGAGTTGGGGGAGTTGGGGGAGAGACTTGCCAACTTAGTAATTGTATAGAATCATACATGAAAGAGTAGAAAAAGCTGCCTTGAGAGATATCAAATTTTCACTGCTTTATGTCAGACCAAACAGGTGAAGACAGTTTCTTAGGGGTTTCTTCAATTCTTTTAATAGTACAGGCATGAAAATCCATGTGATTCAAATAATAGGAAAGAGATATGCAATGATTCTAGAAAAGGTGAACTGATATTCAAATATAATGGATAGGCATACCAGGATCATTCTGCTGATTATATTGGTCAAAATCCTGCATTCAGATAACAGAGGATATAAGAAGAGTAATTTTATATCGCCACATTCATAAATCATACTTATAGCCAACCACATCAATAGGTGTATATGTTTATATGTATGCTTTTTGGCTACAATATACAGCAAAACACTAAAAAACAACAAACACTAATCGAACAAGGGTGTGCTTACATTACTCATGTAACCCATGTTGTATCACCAAGAAGTTGGAAACTGCAGGGCTGCGGATCAAATGAAACCCCTGCATCCACCAAAACTATTACTTACAATGCAGTCCAATTAATGGAAGAACTAAATCAAGAAACTAAGTACAATAATAATAAAATAATAAATATGGAATTTGAATAGGAAAAGCATCTCCTGCAGATTGGATCTGAAGGCCCAATTCCATGCCATCAGAAGCAAGATTGAATTGAATCAGTCAATCCAAGTATTGTAGAGCGTCTAATCAACAATACATATGCACCACTCGGCGTAACTATGTATACATATATATCATAAATGCAGAAATCATAAAGTATATTCAAAAAGCATCCTTTTTTTCTTTTACTCATTTCAGCTGCAACATCAGTTTAGAGTCGTTTTCTTCTTCTACTTGATTGACTTCACTTTAGTCGTGTAAACACAGTTCATTAGACAGTAGCTGTCAGATTCTCAATCTTTCAGCATGCAAACGTAATTGTCATAATTCCAACGCTAATCTTCACAACACAGAAAAACACACCAAGAAGTAGCATATATCATACTAATAGTATGCTTGGTTTCACAGAATCGCTAATGAGTTGAGTTCGTTAGAATTCGTGTAAAAATTGAACAGAACTATTTCTAGTTCTCCACGAAGTCAAATTTCTTGATGCTAAACACTATGCAAAACCCGATCATTCAAAAAGTCAGTAAGATTAGAAGCTGAAACCAAAGCTAACATCAGCTTCCGTTCGACTCTGAACGTCAAACACCGCATACAACAACGCGGAAGGACAACAACCGGACTGCAAAACATAAATGCTGAAAACGAATGCGAACAATCAGAACCTAGCAAATTAAATTGCATAAGCGAGAAAACGCACCGCAATTTGCAGGCTCTTGAATTAACGGACCACAGCGAATAAAAACCAGATGATCTTCAGCCCTATATATAGTTACAGAAAAGCCAAAAAGTCGTGGAATTTGAACTATGGAACAATTAATTTCCAGCCGTGTACGAGGAAAAAAGGGGAATCTTAAAACTGGAACTTTTGAGTCGAAAAAGAAAAAGGGAATTGAATTCAATGAGTTGACAAAATGTGCGACTCAGAGCAAAAGTAGAGCACAGATTCGGGTTTTCTGGAAATGGGCTTTGTCTTTTGAGATTCTGTTTGATGTTGATTTGTGCGGACGTGTTTTCCATATTTCATTGTAAACGGCAAATTGAAATTTCGCGGAAGGCGAGATGACGCGGTTTAAATTCCTATTCCATTCACTATTCCATTCCTATTTCATTCTACGAATTCATGATAAATATATTTTGACATAAATTTAACAAATTAAAATAAAAAATAGAATAAAAGATTGAAATGAAGATACCGTGGGTCCATCGACTGAACTATTTCGACGCGCAGAGGAGAACTGAGAAACTTGCAAGGTAAGAAATTGCGCGAGGAATTTATTTTGAGAAATTATTTCCACATTTTCAACGCTTATGCGAATTCTGTCATCTCAATTGTGATTTCAATTCCTACTTGCATAAACTATCTTTTAAAAAGAGTGGTTTAATTTAAAAGACAAATTCTATAGATGGGGCTTCTTTAGTTTCCTTGAAACTAAGATGACAGCGGCGGAGGCCACCGTGGCAATGGTGGCGGCGGCAACCACGCCCGGTTGCCGAGTGTAAGAGATGACTGAAAACTTGATTTCATGCGAAAGGAAAGGGAGAGGAGATGACAAATGATGGAAATTCGCCGGATAGAATTGAAAAAAAAAATAAAAAATGTTTACCTTTCATTTAAAATGATCAGGCCTTGTTTGTTTATGTTAACAAACATGCATATATTTTCTCACCATAACACTAAAATGAAAATTTCCAAAATACCCGTTGTTATCCTTTATTATCCCCAAAATTTTCTTATTTTTCAAAATATATATTTATTATATATATTTCATTATTATTCTTATAATAAAAAAAATTATTCAATTTTATTTTTATCCTAAAAATTCAATACAAAAATATTAATTTGACTGTTACAATAAAAAATATCTCCCACAAAATGTAAACAGACATACCATCAAAATTTTATAGGCCACGGTATGGTGGAACTTTTTACTTTATTCTAAAAGCAAAATGCTACTCAAAAGTAGGAGAAAAAATACTTGTGCTTATTTTTCTTGGTCATAAATAAAAGTTCCATACAAAACTTTTGGGTAACATTTAATTTTAATTTTTAAATATTTTTTTAATGAAATCAAGTATCATAAAATATTTCAGGTTTTGCTCTTCTGAAAGACCCTTTTTCCACAAAAACATTAAGAAAAATCAAAATACATCTATATTTTTTTTATGTATATTTATGTTATCACATATTTTTATATGAATACTAAGAGTCATTGTTAGCAGTTCTAGTGCCCATAAAATACGAAAACATATCATAAAAATAATAAAGTAGTATGTCTATCTTTAACATATATATATCTATAATATAAAAAATATTTAGTGTCTAACATGTATCAAATACTTGTTTTAAAATGATTGAAATATATTTAAATAATATGAATTTAAAAACGCATTTTCTTTTAAAAAATAATCTTAAAAACGAAAATAGTCTAAGATATGTTTAAATTCAAGTATTTTACTTCTTGTATTCCAATTTACCCTACAATGAAAAAATTAAATTAAAAAGAAAGGCAAATGTAGATATGCATGAGAACTAAAAATTTGGCAAGATAAGAGAATAAAAAGTGAAATTTTACTGCAGATTATCATTTTTTTTACTGCAGATTATCATTTTTTCTCAAGTAAAAAGTAATCTGATAAAGAATAATAAAATTTTGAGGTCATCTATATAACACGGAGTAAAGAAGCTGAAGAGAATATAGGGGCAAACTGGATTTTAGCCCTTGCGAAAATGAAAAAGGGTAAAAAACTTCATATATATATATATATACACACACACACACACACACACACACATATAAAAGGGCAACGCCCCTTCTTATACTTTTAAAATATAGAAAATTAACCCCTTCACCACCCAAAAATTAAAAAAAAAAAAAAAATTAAATCGAAGGACAAAATAGAAATTGCACCATTAAACAGCAGTCTGGATACCAATTTTCTTTTTTTCCTAATTTGTCCTTTAAGTTAGTTAATAAATCAATTCAATAAGGCCACTAATGTAACTTTATTAAAACCCCATTTATCCACAATTTCATAACTTCTAATCCCTATCTCACTCATCTTAACAACTAATCTAAATTTTTTGTTCTTATCCTCCCGCGTTGCCGTCTGCTTTAAGAATCCAATTACATTCAAATTTCATTGCAACCAAATTAATATTGTTAAGGTTTTGAGTTTTGAATTTCATAATTTGATCCTAACAAAAAGTTTTGCCAGTTAATGGTGAGATTGAAGGTCTGGTACTGTGTTGAATTTTAAGCTTTGTATTTTTGACTTTAATTATGTATCTCTTGAATTATATTTTGAGGCATGTTTTTTTGGACTTAGTGTTTATATTTATCTGTGATATGCAATGAAAAAATTGATATATGTTGAGTTTTTTTTATTTGTATTCAATTTATTTCACAAATAATTCATAAACTTAAGGAAGGTTTGTCTCGGATTTTCTGTTTCATCTGTTGCTGCTTTGTGTTCATCTTAACTAATCAATCTTCTTTGCTTGATTAACTTTTAGGACTTACGCTTTTGGGGTTCAACCAATTCTTCTGATTACATGTATTGGATCAATCTCGAGATATCATGTGCTTTTATTTCTAAAGATGTCAGCTTCATCTTGAGTGGTAAAAAAAAGAACCCTTTGCCTAAAAGAATTTATTTTTTTATTAAATTAATTTATTTATACCGTGTATGTGTTTCTTCGAATTTCAAAATCTTTCTCCTATTTATACAAAAATATTTGTTTCTATGATTTTTTTGTTTCTTCTATGTTCTTTTTCAGTGTATGACATTTTTTTGTCCTTCTTCTTCTTCCTTTCTTTCTTTCTTTCTTTCTTTTTTTTTGGCAAAGAATACTATAAGCTCTTTTTAACTATGTGGTAGTCTCATTAGATAATTATCACGTCAAGTGCCATATCATCATTTTCGAGGTATGACTTTTAAGTACTTTTTAATTGAGGAAGTGATATAGAAGAAAATTAATATATAGACATTATAAAAGATATCAATATATGATTTTTTTTTACCAAGTATGATATACATCAATTTACAAAAGAAATAATTTATTTGAATTAACTTCTTTATACTATGTTTTCATTAATAATATATTACAATGTAAGATATTTAGTTTTCCTTTTTTCTTTGTATGAAAGTGATTGAACAAAATTTTTCAGTGGGCAAAATCGAATGCTCTTCAATCCCAAAAGAATAGTTAGTAAATCAAAATCTTTAACTTTTTTTGATAGTTGAAAGTTAGAAAGGAATTTACTTATTTGCATGCTAAGAAAAACTGGAAAGGCATATGTCTCCAACATGCTTAAGTTTTTCAGAATCTTTTCCTACTCCAATTAATGCGCCATTCCATTCCAACACATGGCGCGCGCGCACACACGCGGCTATTTGTTCAATTGAAGTGCGCCCCACCAATTTCACCATTGTTTTGTTCGAAGTAGTTCCAGTGATGATTTGTTAGAAAGAAAGTGGAGATGTATGTTTTTGTAGTTTCGGGGAGAAATGGTCAGAAGAAAACAACAAGTGAAGAAGTGGGCGTGGGTGGGTTGGTTTTACGTTAAATTATTATATAGTTTGATTTTAACTTTACTAATAGTTCTTGCATGTGGTTCCCACACACATAAATAATTTTTAGTGTATTTTATATTTTTAGGTGTATTTTTCTTTCAATGTAATAAAAGCTAATTGATGCTTGAAATATATCATTATTATCTACAATCTTATGTATTATTATTATTATTTTTTTTTTTTGTGGTCTATCCAATTTAAAGATTATGTAAAAATTCTTAGCCAAAACACCATTAAATGAGAGATAATAAATAATAAATCTTATTAATTCTTTTACTAGACCTTTATATCAATTCCTAAATAATAATAATAATAAGACTTTTTCCAATCAAATTAAAATTATATTAATCAACTCATGGGAAAAATGTTATAGCATATATTAAAATCTCATAAATAGTACTCATTGAAAGAAATTAAATGCGGATATTGTTTATGATTTAAACGCATTCCACAGCAAACCTTTGGAAGAAGATCATAAGACACGTTAGCAGCTTTAAAATAAAACCATTTTGGTGCTTTTTATGGTAATGTTTTCAGATATTTTGTTCTTCTTATATAATTTTTTTATTAATTTATTTAAATTGTTTTCATTCTCTTTGATGATTACTGAATTTGTCCAATGTACAAGTGGTATATTCATATAACACATTATCAAACTGTCGAATGAAAAATATATAAGGAAAAAAACAATCAAGTGAGAATAAATATCTATTTTTTATTCCACTTGAAATGAGAAATAAAATTCTTTGGAAACTAACGGCACGTCTATTTTCATTTTCAAACCTCTTTTCATTTTCTCCTCAAAATGAAAATAGAAAATTATCAACTTCTACACCATTTTCTCATACATTTTCATTCTCAAAATATTACTTTTTACATTCTCTCTCCATTTTCATACATTTTTTAACCCCTATTAATACCTTTATCTACTTTTTACATTCTCAATAGTTTTCAAACAACGTTCACCACAAAAATATTATAAATTTAAATTTAAATTATAATATTATTTTTTTAAATAATTACACATCACATCATCAATTTAAATTTGAAAACTCTTTTCCTTTTAATATAAAAACACACAACGTCCAAATATATCTCATTTTCACAACAGTATAAACCTACAATTTTAAACAACACATTCAAACACAACTTATTTTCAAAAACACTTTTTCTAACTAATTTTTCACTATGCATTTACACTAGAAAATGAAAATGACTCCAGAAAATGAAATCAAATAGGCTGTAAGTAATCCACCCTATTTTTGTCATGTACTTTCCTACAAAACTATATTTAAAAGTAATGCTTGGTCTTAGTTTAGGGAGATTTTCATAAGTACCTTGACTTTACTCCAGGGAGATTTTAATAAGTACTTTTAGGAAGTCTATTTTGTAGGTACATATGATCTTTTATGTGATAAGGACAGATATATGATTATAAATCTTTCATTTGCATAAATGATGATTTGGAGATGTAAAGTATTTTATGTTAAAGTACTATTTAGTTTTATTTGAAAGTATATTTCAAAGTATGAAAGTATATTACTAAAAAAAAGAATATATACTTTCAGTTACAACATAAAATCTATACTAACTTTAAAATAAATATAGATGAATATCATAACAGTTGCTTAAAATGTCTAATAAAAACTAAATAAATATTTTTTGCCCCCTATGGAATAACCCTTGCAAAGTATATGAGAAAATTTGTTTCTTTTAATTTTGTACACTCTGCATTCATATCTTGAGTTCTTTCTAAAATTCATTTTTTCAAGCTTAATCTCATACAAAGTATAATATAGTAATGGAATCAGGATCATCGATACAAAATTTAGCTTTGCATCTGCTGAAGTTGAGAGTAGAAGAGCAAGAGATCGTATTCGTGCTAGAGAGAAGGCAATCAATGAGTACAGAAAAACGTGAAAATTATCTTGCAAGAAGACGGCAAGACTATCAAATTCGAAGAGCAAGAGATGCAAGTGCTCAATCGACAGGAGTTGAATCAACTTCAACTGCATTACAGACTAATTTTGGTCAGTGTAGTTTTTGAATATCAACCAAATTGTTCAACATGGTTACTTCAACTATTCCAATATTGTAAGGTAAGGAAAAAAATACAAAAAAATAATAGAGGGAGATAAAATATTACAAATATTAAATTCATAACTTATGTTAGTTAATATCACATGGTAATTTCTATTGCAAAAATAGACAAACTTTTGCTCTAGCAAGAAGAAGTTAACACCTAACTAATTCTACTAATTCATGTAAAAGCAGCTGCTTTGTTAACTCATTCATTTTAATGGATTAATAATGTTACACCTCAGGATAACATGACTCTCTCTCTCTCTCTCTATATATATATATATTTTTATATATATATATTAAAAACTAATTGAATTTCCACTAACTAGAACATTATTATACAATAACAAGAATTCCATGTAATATTGATGCTACAAGTTGCCAGACTCGATCAATTCCAATGCCAATCAATGTTAATTTAGTGGATGCAAATCAACTCCGGGCATTTACATCCATGCTTCAATGTCAACTTATACAAGTACACAAATATTATTTTCCTAATATTTCGTTATTCTTTCTTTAAATTACACATGTAATCTCATATTTCTTTCAATTTATTTTTTTTGTTCCATGGTTGTTTTATTCCATAAATCGAATTAAACATTTAAATATTGCTTCCTCATATATCATGTAACACCAATGCTCATGTATTACTTGATATATTTCATCCTCTACCATTTCCAAAAACTTGCTATCATTTGTGGGATGATCAACATTCATATTTCAGTATATAGTTGGGGAATAGCTTACTATAAGAATTCATTTTCAACTCAACTTTAACTCAACTTCAAATAAACAAATTAAATCATCCATCCTTTATGAAAAGAATTAGATGAATGGTACATATTAGTTTCTTCGATTAAAGTAAATTATATATTAAGTTTGAGGAAAATTATAAAAACCTAAATTATTTATCAAGTTTAAAATGTTACCTGTTACATTCATTTATTTCTATGTACCATAGCATCTTACGTTCGTCATGGAGCTAGTGGAAGAGGTTGCTTGACTCCTTTGAATTATTCAACATTTGTTTCAATTATGCTTCCATCAAATCAATATGAAGGGTCAACATCATATGCTTCAACTTCACATAGAGAAGGTATCTACAAGTTTGCTTAAATTAAATGTATCAAAGTATTATTATGATGTTATACTACATATATATTTATAATCTCATTATATATTTGCATTTTTAGTGTAATATTTGAAAAGTGATAAAACATATAATGCAGGTCCTAATATAAAGCCGAAATGAATAATAATGTAGACATAAATTATGAGTATAATGACAATGATGAGGCCACAGTACATGAAATGACTCATAGATCAGGACGTCCAAATATTTACTATAATTGTGCAAGAGATTTTTATGAAAGACAAGGACGTCCTCTGTTATAGCTCCCAACTCCAACTATTTGTTTGTGGTGTCGGGCAAAATTATTTTTCGGTGAAACATGAAACTTTTGTTGCAATGGAGGAAAAATAGTTCTGCAAAAAATTCCTGTCCTTACAGAGCTTCGCAATCTATTCATTGATCAATCTATTGAAGGTAGGATGTTTAGGCAAAACATCCTTTCATTCAATCATGTCTTTTCATTTACCTCAATGGGTGTTAAACTAGATGAAAGTCTAGCAACAAGCTATTAGGGAGTATATTCCTTCAAAGCTCATGGATCAATATATCATAGGATTGGTACATTATTACCACCTCCTGGAACGAGACCAAGATATATTTAGATATTTATTTATGATACGGAGCATGAGATTGAAAACCGTTTGTTCGAGAATGAAGGTTTGGATAAGGAGTTGATTGATAAGATTAAATGCATACTTGATGCACACAATCCATTTGTGCATGTACTACGTCAACTTTCTCAGCATTTTGAATTCAGAATTGCAAGCTACTAATTAAGGAGCGACTGACTAGACATAACCATTATACACTTCCAACTGCATCACAAGTTGCGGCTATTATAGTTGGTGGTGAAGAAATAGATGTTGCTACTAATAGAGATATTGTTGTTCAAACAATTAGAGGCCAACTAATGAATATCAAGGAATTCTCATGTTATTATGATCCTTTACAATATCCCCTGCTACTTCAATAGAGTAACTTGCTGCGATTATTATGCATATATGTTACAGGTAATCTTCATTATTACTTTATTTAAAAATAGTTGATAAATATTCTACTAAGTTTTTAACATAAAATAATGATTGATTAGATTAGATTCAAATGCAAAACCCCTCTGTGCTTTTGTACGCGGGGGGGGGGGGGGGGGGGGCGTTTGTTGTAACAATATGTTTTGGACAATTATGCGAAGATCGAAACATAAAAGTTTAGATACATAAGATCACATAACAGGAAATTAGAGCTGAATTATATCAAGGTCTTCAAGATTGCTTAAACGTTGGAGAAAATTATGCTGGTAAATTCAATGAATATTATATTTAATCTCATCTTTCTATTTGCATAGATTATGATTTTATGTTATAACATTCTTGACATAGGGAATGTGGGACGCTGTACAATTTGCCATCATCTTTTGTTGGAAGTCCGCGCGATATGTACCAGAGATACCAAGACACAATGTCAGTGGTTCAGAAATATGGTAAGTCAGATCTCTTTATCACAATGACATGCAATCCATCATGGCAAGAAATACAAAATGAGCTTCAAGCGGGACAAACACCTCAAGATTGGCCTGATTTGTTCACTAGAAGTTTTTGTGCAAAATTTGAGGAATTCAAAAAAGATATTTATTCTAGGGGCGTTGTTGGAAAGGTTCTTGCACATGTTCATGTAATTGGATTCAAAAAAAGAGGTCTACCTCATGCTCATTTGCTGGTGATCCTAGATGAAAATGACAAGCTTAGCACACTAGATGATTATGATAACATAGTCAGATAAGAAATTCCTAATAAAAACGACGAGCCTATGTTATGTAAAGCTATTTTGAGACATGATACATGGTCCATGCAGACAAATGAATGCCAATTCTCCTTGCACAAAAAAAAAATTGGAATAAAAGCTATCCTAAGCCATTTGCACCATGCATTGTACAAGAAACTGATTCTTATCTAATATATCGATGTCGTAACGATAACAAATATATTGCTTTGGATCGCAATGGTGATGTAGTTGTTGACAATGGTTGGGTTGTACCATATAATGCTTGGTTACTTTTGAAGTATGATTGTCATATAAATGTCGAAATATAGCAGCATAAAAAGTATAAAGTACTTATACAAATATGTCTAAAAGGGACCTGACTGTGTAGTATTTGAGGTATGCCCAGGGCCAAATTATGATGAAGTCAGTCAGTACATTGATGGAAGGTGGATTTGTGCTCCAGAAGCATTATGAAAGATTTATAAGTTTCCAATGAGTAGAATCTATCCATATGTTTTATGACTACAAATTCACCTTCCAAATATGCAACAAGTTCAATTTTATCGTTTTCAAATGATTTCTAATGTGATATCTGATGAGAGAAACTCTCGGACCATGTTAACAGAGTTTTTTAGAGTTTATAGTGAAGATAGAGAACTTAACAAATGCTTGTACAGTGAATTCCCTAAATATTACAGATGGATGACAAGGGAAAAAGTTTGACAAAAAAGGAGAACACAACAAAAATTCATAGGCCAAGTATATATGTCACCTATTAAAGGAGAGAGCTTTTATTTATGCATACTACTCAGTCATGTTAGAGGTCCGAAATCATTTGATGATTTATTGATAGCAAACAATGTGCATTATCTAAATTTAAGCAAGCTGTTGAAGCATGTGGTCTTCTCGAAGAAGATGATAGTATTCATTAGTGCTTAATTGAGGCACAAACTGTTAGAATGCCTTCCACTCTCAGACGGTTATTTGCCACTATCTTACTTTATTGTCAACCAACTGGAGTAAGAAGATTATGGGAAGAAAATTATGCCTACATGATCGAAAACTATCCTTCTTCAAGTACCACAAATAGTGTGCTTATTATGAACAAACTGCTACATGAATTAAATAACATACTTTTGCAACATCGGAGAAGTTTGAAAAAGTTTGACTTGCCTCAGATAAGTAAAGACTATCTCAACTTAGGTAATGTCTCCAATTTAATAGAAGATGAACTAGCCATACCAATCATGGAAGATGATCTACATGCGGTTAGCAAACTAAATTCAGGTCAATCACATGCATTTAACACCATTAAGCAAGCAATTATAAGTAGGCACAGTGCAATTTTTTTCGTAGATGGACCTGGTGGAACTGGAAAAACATTCATGTATCGAGCTTTACTTGCGAGTTTTCATAAGGATGGGTTCATAGTACTAGCCACAACAACATCAGGAATTGCAGCTAACCAACTTTCAAGTGGTAGAACAACACATTCAAAACTTAAAATACTAATTAAGTTGGATTCAACCTCTATGTGTAATTTTGGTAAGCAATCAAAGATGTGTCAACTATTAGCTCTGGCATTAGCAATTATTTGGGATGAAGCTCCCATGGCAAATCGAAAGGCAATTGAAATTGTTGACCGAACACTAAGAGAAATGCTTGAAATTGACTTACCATTTGGTGGGAAGGTAATGACACTAGGAGGCGATTTTCGTCAAGTTGTTCCTATTGTTATTGGGGACACTAGATCACAAACTGTGAAGGTGAGCATTGTTGAATCATATTTATGGCCCACTGTTACGGTTTTTCACTTGGTTGAGAATGTTAGAGCTCAACATGAATGAAACTTCTTTGATTTTTTGCTTCATGTTGGTAATGGCGAAGAACCTACCATGTAAGATAATATGATAAGAATTCCAAATTCTATGACAATGCCATGGGAAGGTGAACATTCAATTGAGCGTTTGATAGGATCAATTTTTGGAGATCTTGATTCCTATACTTATGATCCTGAGTATATGATGGATAGAGCGCTCATAACTCCATTGAATGATGATGTCAATAAGCTAAATGAAAAAGTAATTCAAGCGTTCCCAGGTGAAGATGAAGTTACATATTACTCATTTGACTCTGTGTCAGATGATTTGAACAATTTATATTTGCCAGAATTTCTAAACTCCCTTTCTCTGGAAATCTCCCACCTCACAAGTTGACTCTAAAGAAAGGTGCGCCAATTATGCTTCTAAGAAATATTGATCCAAAAGTTGGGCTGTGTAATGGCACTAAATTAATCTGTTGGAGATTTGGTAGAAATGTAATTCATGCAGAAGTTCTAACTGGAGAATTTAAGGGAACAAGAGTCTTCTTGCCGTGCATTCCTTTGAAAACATCAAAAGATGCAAAAATGCCATACGACAGTTCCCAAAAAGATTGAGCTTCACATTAAAAATTAACAAATCTCAAGGCCAAATAATCCCAAATGTTAGAATTTATTTGCCTGATCACGTTTTCAGTCATGGCCAATTATATGTTGCTCTTTCGCGAGGTGTTTCTGAAAGAACCACAAA
Source organism: Jacaranda mimosifolia (assembly GCA_018894105.1). Classification (NCBI taxonomy): domain Eukaryota; kingdom Viridiplantae; phylum Streptophyta; class Magnoliopsida; order Lamiales; family Bignoniaceae; genus Jacaranda; species Jacaranda mimosifolia. The sequence goes on along the minus strand of CM032131.1, from coordinate 26,014,103 downwards.
AGTGTTAGTTAAGAAGGGGAATATAAATGGATTGAAGGGATTTATGCTAGGAATATTGTTTTCCCTGAAATTTTTGCAAAGTTGCAAAATAACTAAGAGGTATCTTTTGAATTTTTTTTAATTGATAATAATTCATTCTACATGAAAACTTTCTTATCAACATTAGTTTTCTTTAATACTTATATGCCAATATGTTTTAATACATAATGATTTGATTTTTCATGAAATTCATCACATTCAATTACATCTATTTTAATTTATGGATTTGATTCTTCTTCTATATTAGTTGTTGTAATCCTTTATACTTTTGGCTGGCACAGTAACCGATAGCGTCAAACTGACATATATACAAGGAATGTAGCTCAAATATGTTTTGTACCCTCATCTTAAAATTGATAAGCCTTTTTATATAATATACGTCACAAAAGAATGAAAAAATTTGAAATACGTGAATTATGAAATTGATATTATATGCATTTGTAATAGTAATATCTTTATCATATAATTTATTCTATTTTTGTCGGAGAAGAGAGACCTACTACTCAATATTTTATTTTTGCTAATAGTACTTGCATTGAGGCTTTGAATGAACAAATGGTACCATATTATATGTGGAAGGAATTCCAAATACAGACTACACTTCGATGGGTGTGTGACATAACATATTGGATACTCAATACATAGTTAAAGTAGAATTAATGTTGCATTGAGGGATTATCATGATATTTGTAACGTGTGAAAATTTAGCTAATGCAGCCTTCGAAGATGTAAATATTCAGTTCGGGAGGGAAAGCTGTCGTAGGGATACAAAGGGAAGCGGATTCTATGAGTTTTGAGAAATCAAAAAATACAAAGGCACATCCTTATGGCTTGCTCTTTAATTTTACATTTAAATTAAAACTCCACACTTTCAAAAAAGTGAATTACTTTCGCAAGTAAAAAGGGATTGCTTTGATAGAAGGATGAGATTTGACAAAGGTATGACGAATAAATATTTTTAGTATGTTACAGTAATTTATGTTTTGTTAAATATGCTTTTGCTCACAATGTAATAGAAAGGTATCACAAAAAGAAGAAGCTTGGATGAGATTTTTTTTTAAGAATATTATATTAATTGATAATAATGAGTTCACATGCGCAATCTAATTTATACATACATTCTAATATATGTGTATTTTATTATTTATTAGGAAAAAATTTCAATTTCTTGAAGAGAATTGGTACAATAGGTTACTGACATATAATGTATTCATTCTTAAAATTTCAGGTTTGTAGCAGAAGCTTATTGTGAGGAGTTGTAGTTGTACAACAAAACTACTTTGTGCATAAATTAGTTATCATTACTCAATGTTACTATATGCGTTTACAATTTGTTCAGTACAAATTTATTCAAGTTTGACTAGTAAATTTAATTAGCTACATATTTTATATATTTTTAAATTTAATTATATTGAATGATAAATAAATATACAAAAATTACGTTACTCATAAAGTTCTTACTCACGCAGGAACTGCATGCGGCAAATGCTAGTGTGTGTGTGTGTGTGAATAAAGGGCAAAGCCCCTACTTATGCTTTTAAAATAGAGAAAATTAACACCTTCCATTTAGCGGTGTAGTACATGCATGGCAAGTGCAACTTGTTTGTGTGTTTTGTTGCTTCAATAACAATTTTGTCCCTTAATATCAATTGTTCAAAGCTTTGCAAAAATTAATGATTTAGATTAATTTATATCTATAAAATATATAAATATTTTTATATATATACACATATATATTTATATACATACATATTTATATATAACTCACAACCCCACCCATCCACCCCTTGCCATGGCCGCGTGCATGGGGCGGGATTGGGGATTGTCATGGGGTTATATATATATATATATGCATGTGTGTGTGTAGTATATAAATGTGTATATAAATATATATTCTTTTATAAAAGATATTGAATATATTTATGTTTATATTTATTTATAATATATGATGTACAAATTTTGCATATTTATATACAAACATATAAATTTATACATAAATATTATTCAATAATTTATTTATATATAAATATATACAAAATAAAAAATAAATTAATTAAAAATAATTCTTTTTAAATATAAAAATAAAAAAATTAGTGTGAAGGAGAATGAGATAAGATATATAAAAATATATAAAAAATAATTAAATTAAATTAAAAATATATGAAATAGTTAAAGGTAATATAGTATTTATATGTCAAAATTATGGTTAAATTATGGCAAATAAGGAGCGAAAGGCAGTGTACATAATTTTTCAAAATATAAGAAAGTATTTTGCTTATCTTTTTTTCATAGGAAGTTTTTTGCTCTTTTCTATTTTTTATAGGAGGAAAAATGCAATTTACCCCGAGAACATGCTACAAGGAAGAGGACAATTGAAGAGAATGTGGGTATATGTGAGACGGAAGTTGAAGAAAATATGGGTACATGGGGGACATGAAGAGGGAAGTTGAGGGATGTATGCAATGGTGGATAAAAATATTTTTATTATTTTACCTTTATTATAATATTTTAAAAAAATTAAAAATTAGTATTATAACCACCTAAGTGTTGTGCAAATTTTTATTTTAACCTAAGAGTCGAAACACGATCATGCTCTTACATACATATTTATATTGAATGATTTTCAAAAAAAAAAAAAATGATAAAAATTAGTATGATAGCAGTCATTTTAGAGATAAAAATAGATTTCTTTTTATAATAAATAGATATAAGTAATAGCAAAATGCATAGAAGATTTATATTTATTTCAATCATTATACTAAAAATAGATATGTATGTTTTGATATATTCTAATTATTATTTAATATAAAATGTATTTTCAGTCATTACATCATTACAATAATGACATATAAAATAATAGAAAATTATGTATATCACAATTACACAAATTTTTACATTGCAAGAAAATAACATTATCCAAAAACATAACCATGTCAATAATTTTTGAAATAAAATCAAATATTCTTTCATTTTTCTTACGTTTTTCTAATATAATTTTCAAAATATTTTCTCTACGAATCCTAATACCAAACATGGGATAATATTCATTTGTTTTTCGTTTCTCTCTCTCCCATCCCCTTGCAACTCCCAGGCTAAAATGAGAATAAGAAAGAAAACAAAAAGGGAAAATCAGCATAGCACAACGTACAATCGCCTCGAGAACTAGCCAGGGAATCTGCTTCTAGGGTTTTACGAGAGAACAGGCACACAACTTTTTCAGTTCCAGGCACTCCGTATCCCCATAAACATGGCTGATAATTCATCATCGCAACCGCCAGAAGTACCAACTTTCAAAAGACAAAAAATGTCCTCCACCACCACCTCCGACGACGAAGAAAATCACGAAAATAACTCTGCAATTCCGAGAAAGCCCAGATACAAGCGCCGGAAAATCGCGATATTCTTCGCCTATTGTGGCGTGGGCTACCAGGGGATGCAGAAAAACCCGGGTGCCAAAACCATCGAAGGCGACCTCGAGGAAGCTCTTTATTTATCCGGAGCGGTCCCCGAACAGGACAGGGGTAGACCCAAACGGTTCGACTGGGCCCGGTCTGCTCGCACTGATAAGGGTGTCAGTGCCGTTGGCCAAGTGGTGTCGGGGCGGTTTTATGTCGATCCGCCAGGTTTTGTTGAGCGCTTGAACAATAATTTGTCGCCACAGATTCGGATATTCGGGTACAAGCGGGTGACGTCATCGTTTAATGCGAAGAAGTTCTGCGATCGGCGGAGATATGTTTATTTGATCCCGGTTTTTGCGCTTGATCCATCGTGTCATCGTGATCGGGAGAGTGTCTTGGCTAGCTTGGGGTCTGGGAACGAGCTCGTTAAGTGTTTGGAGTGTTCCGAAAGAGGAAGGAAGGTTTTTGGCGTTATGGGGAAGCGTAACTTTGAGTCGAAAGCTTTCGCTGAAAATGCTGAGGTTGGTTCAGGCATTTCATCGAACAATGGAAGTGCTTTAGCGGACAAGGAGATTGTAGACTCTTCCGAGAAAAATGATTCTGAAAATTACCCAAGTATTGAAACTGGGGAAATTGAAGCTGTCCAAAATGTAAAACTGGAGGACAATAAAGCTGTTTCAATGGATTCAACCATTTTGCCCAACAATGTAACTGTTACAGTAGAAAATAAGGTTGTGGTTCATTCTTCAGAAAAAGGGAATGATGATGCTGATAGCTGCAATGCCAGTACTGAAACTGGGAAGCTACTAGAAAATGGAGCTGAAAATGTTGAGAAGATGAAGGAAGAAAAATTGGAATGTGAAAATACTGACAGCCATGAAAAATCAGAGAAGAAGAGTGACTTCTGTTATGGAGGGGAGGAGAAAGAAAGATTCAATAGAATACTCAAACATTACGAAGGGACTCATAATTTTCATAATTTTACTACCAGAACAAAAGCCGAGGACCCTTCTGCCAAACGATACATTGTGTCGTTCAATGCAAATACGCTAGTCAATATTGATGGAATCGAGTTTGTCAAGTGTGAGGTCGTGGGGCAGAGCTTCATGCTTCATCAAATTCGAAAAATGATCGGTCTTGCAGTTGCAATCATGAGGAATTTGGCCCCGGAATCTCTTATCGAAACAGCTTTTCACCAGTAAGTACTTTGATCATTATTTTAACATGAGACATTTCTAATACTGAAACTCATTTCTTGAATTCAGGAATGTGAATATCAACGTGCCAATGGCGCCAGAGGTTGGATTATACTTAGATGAGTGCTTTTTCTCATCTTATAATCAGAAATGGAAAGACAGCCACGAAGAACTGTCCATGGTTGCTTATGCAGAGGAAGCTGAGGACTTCAAAATGAAGTACATTTACTCTCACATTGCTTCAACAGAGCACAAAGATGGAGCGGTAGCCCTCTGGCTGCATTCTCTGAATTATCGGAACTATTCAGATTTAAGGGCTGTGGAAAATTGTCCAAGTTCTGATGTGAAGCAGAAGGAAATTGTGAACATGGATTAGTGAGTTTACTTGCAGGCATTTTGCCTCTCTTCTGCCCTTTTTGCAATAGCTTTTTGAGATGCTTGCTATTTGATATTTAAATCTATGTACCCTAAATTTTTGCTATGGAACTTTGATATAATTTGAATTGTATGAATTATGTTGCCAATTGGAAGTCTTTAGGTCTAATTTTGTTTTCTTTGTTCTGGAAATTTAACTTGTGAGCTATGGTGTGGAGGTGGGGAAAATGCAAGGTTGAATTTCTGCTATATGTAAGAACCATAACTTCACCACCTAAAGTTAGCCAAAATATATCTGATTTCTGATTCAATTTTATGTAATGTAGTGGAGAAAAGTTTTTGCTTTTCTTTTTATTTTTCTGAACTAGAAATAACATAGTATACTTTGGGTAAACAAATGTTATTATGATTGAATTTTCACAATCGAATCAAATCCAAACATGTCTAAACTTTAAGAAGTAAAATATTGATATAATTTGGTCTCATTTTGAATGTAGTTAATCAACATTTTCTAAATACATTTATGTCTTATTATTATTATTATTTTATTATTATTATTATTATTATTATTATTATTATTATTATTGGAATTAATCATTTTGAATAAGTAAAATACATGAAGAAAAGCTTTTAGTAATTGCACCATTTCAAATTCAATCCAATCTGTTTTGAATCCAATCCATCTACCTAAGGTACTAAAATCATGTTGAACTTACTTCATTTTGAACCCAATTTAGTAGGGGTGCAATCAACTCAAGTTGAGCTGAGTTAGGGAAAATTTCAAGCTCGAGCTTGAAAATATATTAGGTTTGAGTTTAAGTTTGACGAGCCTAAATGTTTCATCTCGAACTTGGTTCGATAAGACTCGAATTGTCAAATTGATTATAAATAACCGTGAGCTCGAGTTTGAGCTCAAGCTCGAAATAAAAAAAAAATGATAAATATTTATTAATAGAATAAAAAAAAAAATTATCCATATCGGCTGGCGAGCCTCAATCCTAGATACAAGAGGTTCGAGATCGACTCGAAATAAAGTTCAAGCTTAATTTTAGCTTGACTCGAGCTCGACTTGTTTGTGCTTCTACAATTCATCTAATCAAATCACATTCAATCTTATCTGTCCATTTGCCACCCTTTTTCGCATTAATAATATTTTAAATAGTTATAATATGGATAATGATTGAATTGTGAAAATTCTTTTATAATACGAAAGACGGTTGACTTTAAAGCATGTCTAAAATAGAAAACCATTTGCAAAGCAAAAAATCTTTTCTCTACTGTATAACGATAGAGCATTAAATTATGCAATTATGTGTATTAAATACAACAAATTGTAACAATTATCACGTGCCACTGAAAAAGAATATTAAAGAGTCCAATTTGGAAAAAAAAAAAATCTAAAATTGCTAAAGAAATATTCAATAATGTTAATATAAGATATAGGCTATAGTTATTGGAAATAAACTTATTAGATGATAAAGTAACCGAACTGTAAATACGAAAATATAATCATGTAGCAATCACAAATATTACCTACTTCATAATTCACATTAAAAATTGGGAGTGAGTTTTATTTTAAATAAATTGAAAAATGAAATTAAAAATTTAACCATACTCGACTCCGTTACGTTACTAGTTTGAGTTTTGTGGTTTAAATATCCAAATTGTTCAACGCCTAGCCGCCTATATCGCTCTCACTTCTATGCCATCAGTAATTGGTCCCACCCCCACCTCCTAATTCTCACCACCAATCACAGCTCACAGCCAATGTCGACCACCGTTGACTGGTCAGAGCTCCCGCCGGAACTCCTCCAAACAATCGCTACAAACCTCCAAACCATAGCTGATTACATCCGCTTCCGCGCCGTCTGCCAAAGTTGGCGCGCCGCCGCTCTCATAACCCGACGCTACCTACCTCGCGAATTCCCATGGCTCATGCTCCCCTTAAGCCGCTCGTCCAGTCGGCGCCGTTTCTTCAATCCTCTGACCAACAATCTCTACCGCCTCACCCTTCCCGAAGCCTCCCACTGCCGCCGCCGCGCTGGGTCGTCCCTCGGCTGGCTGGTCCTCATCGACGAGTCCCCTTCAATTTTCCTCATCAACCCCGTGACGCGGGACAAAATTACTCTTCCTCCCTTGTCATCCTTCCCGAATGTGACGAAATTCGACTTTTATAGTATAGGAAGGGAATATACTGTCCGATCTCCGGAAAATGATATCTATTATTGTAATTTGAAGGAAATGCGAGATTCCTTTATTAAAAAGGTAATTCTCTCTCATAGTCCTTACAATGAACCCAATTTCTTTGCTTTCGCAATTCTTAATCGACCCGAAAGGCTCGCGTACTGTAAAAAAGGCGATGACTCGTGGAAAATTATAGATGAAGCACGGTCATACAGTGAGGATGTGATTTATTTTAGTGGAGCATTTTATGCTGTTGACAAATTTGGTTCAATTGCAATTTGTGATGTAAATGATGACGAGCCGACTGTGAATTTTATCAATGTGGGGCAACAGATTGGTGGCGATATGAAGTATTTGGTGGATGGAATGGGTGATTTGTTGTTGGTGTCAAGGCATTTGGACTTTGAGATTGATATCGGGCATTACTTCGAAGTGTGCAAGACGGTGAAGTTTCAAGTGTATAGGTTCGACTGGAATGCACGAAAATGGGAGAGCATTGCAAGTTTGGATGATAGAGTGTTGTTTTTGGGGGAGAATTCGTCCATGGCGCTGCTGGCAAGTGATTATCCAGGGTGTAAAGGAAATAGGATTTATTTCACAGATGATTATTCTGGGGCAAATTATGATAGTATTGCTGGAGATCATGATGTTGGTGTTTATAATTTGGCGGATGGAAGTATTGAAGCATTGCCCTGTTATCCTCGGAATTCACACTGGCCAATTTGGATAACTCCAAATTTATGCTAATCCTGTAAGCTCAATTCTCTCCTAGATCTTATAAGTTCTGAATTCATTGATACTTATTCCAATAATGCATGCTGATGTTATTTCTGCACTATATTTTGTGCCTATTGTTTCATGCACCTTTATTTTAAAGAACTGCTACCTTGAAGAGGCAGCTGAAGGAACAGAGAAATCAATCCTTGCATTTAGAGATTGAATCCTATATATTTTCCTCTGTTTCTGATAGAGCAAAAAACACTTGTTTCTTGATGAGTTAAGAGTAAACCCGAAAAGTGTAAAATATGGGGTGAAACCAACCCTTTAAACTGATCGGTTTTCTGTTGCAAAATGTGGTAGCTGTAGCTTATATGTTGCAGATGCATTGCTACATAATGCTCCGATCGGAAGCAACAGTTGTTACTGTACCTTACAGAATAAGATTATTGATTTCATTATTCTTTAAACATGGTAGTTCTTTGCCACTGTTCTTCATTTTATCTACTACATTTGTGGTTTTGGAAATTTTTATATTCATCCAAAGTTGTAGCTGATGATTTGTGTTATATCCATCAGATTCAACATTTTAGCCCCAAACTTATTTGCTTTTCTTGCCACCAACGAAGTGAGTTACACACAACGTTTCCAGTTTTCCATGAAGCCTGATTTTCTCTTTGCATTTCCAGTTCAATTTACAGTAATGCTATTTACTCAAAATTTATCTACATGTTGCATTTTGGAAGAGAGGATAGGAACTATTTCACCAGAATGTGCTCCCTCCCTTACCAATGCTGTTGCTACTATATTATTCTTTTTCTTTTCAGTAACTTGTCAAACTCGGGAAAAAATATGCCTAACTTGAATTTTAAAATTCGAAGGATACTAGTAATTGATGTCTTTCTTTCATATGATTTGACCAATTGTAACTTCTTGATTTGAATATTTAAAGTATTAAGTAGAAAGAATAAGCAAAAAGAAATAAAAATTCTATTTAAGTTTGTGCATATCTTCATTTTATTTGTAGAGTCCTTTCAAAAGAGGTAAGGTCTGGTGAATAAAAAACAATTAATATTTAGCTAAGAATTAAAAAAGTTTCCTTATGGATAGGCATATCAATTTGCAAATTCCATATCCTTTTCCTTCTGTAGTTACTATTTTCTGATAATATGTGCTTGCATCTTTTGCTCAGGGAAAGAGATGATGCTGAGGGTATCAATATTACTTCAGCCCTTGGAGTAGAATAAGAGATTGGTTACTTCCAGTCCTTCGAATGGAAATATGTAAATAGTGAAATAATGTATAACTTTGCCACTTGAACCTATTTACTGTAATCGCATCAATGTAAATTTATTAGAGTATTCAGTGTTACAAATCCTTGGCAACTCCGAAAGATGAACGTTCTCTAGTTCTAGCAAAATATCATTGATATCAACAGCTGTATGGGTGCTTTAAGAAATCAAATAAATTCAATCTCATACATATGCGAGGAAGGTGATAAAAAAAGTAAGAAGATGCGTTCTTCATTCTTTTATCACTTAGATTGTTTTATCATTTAGGAGCCATGTGAGGTAAAAGTTCGATGTACGATTTAAATGAGAGACAAAAGTGATGAATTTCTTTTTAACTAACTCTCCCGTTTCAGTCATTGCTTTTCTTTCTATTAAAAGAAGTTGCTTCAACTTTAACTTCAGCTACTCAAATTTTTTGTACTCCTTTGTTATGAAAAGTAGGTGCTTCAATTTATAACTTCAACTACTCGAATTTTTTCTTTATTTTTAATGAACCGAATGATTTCTTCTTATGAAAATTCTATATTCTTCGGATGATATTGAATATCATTACTATTACTCAAACAAGCATATGAAATAATACGCTCGCAACTCCTGTTCTGTTTTCCTCTTCCTTGGAGCTGTTTCTTAAATATGGATCTCAATAGAAACACCAATAATTGATTTACTGGTAAGGAAAAACGCAGATAAATTTTTTCAATTCCTACTTTTAATTCGCTTGATCATGAAACTTACAGAAAATAAAGAAAGCAGTTCTCCAACCTTCTGCAAACACTAATTTTCACAAGCACCACTACCCTACTTTCTATCTGTCCATCTCTTTTTCCTTCTTTTTCTTGATCTTTGCAGACTGCTACTATTCTACATACTCTGCATCCTTACCTCAAATTCCCACAACCTTAACAAAGAAAAAACAGAAAGGGAAATCAAAAGAAACAGGCGGCAGACTCCTCCTAAGCCCAGCCCATCTATGGCCCAAGTCATATTCTACGCAATACACCTCATGGAATACGTAGTAACTGTACAATCAAGAGTAGGAGATCCGTATATTATTCTGGGATGATCACTCTCCAGCCCATAATCCAATGTCGGACGGCACTCCATCTCTTCGTCAAAGTCGTACACAAATTCCGGCATCTCGATTCCTTTCCGCCGCACGTTATCCCACAAGAATTCCAACCTGTGTACGTATTTCAGCTTCCCATACAACCTGTTTAATCCAAGCAATCCCTCCTCAGTGATTAATTAATTCACGTGAATTTTGTTTGACACAGGAAAGTAAAGGTGTGGTGGATTGTTGAAAATTACCCGCCACCGGCGCCGCCGCTGAAGAGGAGACGTCCGAAGGTGGCGAGGAAGAGGCGGGACTGGATGCCCGGGTGCAGGAAATAAAATGTCTCCAAATTCTCTCTAACGTTGACGGGAATCGCGTCGTAGGTAGATTTCAAAGCCGATATTCCAGGGAAGTTTTCACCTCTGTTCACCCCTGTGTGCACGTACACCACCGAAAACGGCCGTCCATTTAAACTTGGGAAAATCTCATCCTCCAAGTACTTCTTCAACGAATCAACACTCACAAGCCTAGCTATTACCCATAACAATAATAATAAAAGAAAAAAAAACAAAACATCATAAGAAAGACTCGAAGAAATTAAACACACACACACACACATAGAGAAAGCCTCTATTGGGCGTTACCAGGGAAGAGTTTTCCGATGATGCGCAGAATAGGGCGGCCACGTTTGTCAGTGCCTTGAATCTTGAAGATTTCTAGTTTACGGATGAGCTTTTCTTGTTCGGATTGAGAGAGTACAGAAGTGAGAGGAGGATTAGAAGCCATGGGTATAGACTATAGAGCAGGCTCTCAGAGATAATTTCTTCTCAATGTGAATGGCTGTTTATAAAAGGAAGAAGTTAGGGATGGGGTTAGATAATGCTAAAAAAAAGATTTATTGGGATATGATTTAGAGGAGCGTGGGGGAGTACGTAAATGTAATTATGTAAATCAATTACATTACAATTAGAAGTCTAATGTGGGTTGTTTTAAGAGTATTAGTTTGGGTTTACATATAAAAATTATTGTATTTATATAATGGGGGTGGTGGGGGGTTTATCCAGTTTGGGGTTAGGAGAGTATATTCTGAGAATCTCCCTTTTATATTTGGACAAAGATGAAACAGACTTGAATAGTTGAATAGCCCTTTTAGCCCCACTTGGCGGAAAGAGAGAAAATCTGGGCCTTCACTTCGATGTAGATTTTAACCTCTCAAAAGGATCAGCAGTGCCTGTAAAGTTTACCACCGTAGACTTGGTTTTGGGATTCACTTAGGCAGTGAATCCCGAAATCAAATCTACGGTGGAGTGAATCCCGAAATCAGATCTACGGTGGCATAATAATGGGGTGGGTTCGCGCGAGGACTCAGTTATCCGACCGATTTTCATATTTAACTGAATCCCAAAACCAAATCTACAGTGGTAGACTTTATAGTCACTAATTGAGCGGGTTCCAAGCGGGCCCCGGATCCCATTGCCACATAAAATAATAAAAAATTAGGATATATAATAGCATATAAGCCATATATATTTCCTTAAGGGCTCATTTACTTTGAACGATGAGAAAGGATGAAAGCCTACATCCTGCCTCATTTTATGTTTATTTTTAAGGATAAAAGTCCTGTAAAAATATGTATGTCCGTAACTGTGCGGATTTTTTGAGTGATGAGTCATTCCACATTTGAGGTGGAATGATTTTATCATACCTTTAGCGCCGCAACTTCAAATAATTTCTGGTTGCGGCACCAATCAAAAATTTAAAAATAATTAAAAATATATTTATATTAAAATAATTAAAAGAAAAATTGATATATATATAATTTGTGTAAATATATTGTATTGGAATGGAGAAAAATTAATTTTGTTATGCTAAATAGAAAAATATTTTAATTAGAGGTACTTTAGTCTTTTATAATTTGTCCAAGTTTTATAATTCATGTTTATGTAAAAATTCTCAATATAATAATTCAATTTTATCATTCATATCATTCTACAAAGTAAACATGCAATCAAAAATATAAAATTTTCCTAATCATACTTTTCATCCTTCATTTCATCCTATCACCCCACATCCCATATCACAAAGTAAACGGACCCTAAATAAATAATAATTTTGTACTCATTCAATCATCATAAAATTGATGGAGAATATATTAAAATCAATTAATGTGGATATTATATTTTAAATTTAAAAAAATAGTGTTACAAACTTATTGTATATTGGATTCTAATTTTCTATTTTTTGTGTATGTTTATCTTAATACATTTTGAAAACATATGAATTGTAAATTTATATATTTGAATAATAATAATAAAAAAAAAGAGTTTGGCGAGTTGGATCCGCCGAGTTAGGAGTTTAAAGTGAAGTAGGACGGGACAGGTTATAGGTCCAAATAAAAGTAGGCAAGGCGGGTTTCGAGTCCTGCCGAACCCGCCATCCCTAGATTCACTTCCTTCATGTTTGTATTATATTTATCCATTTCATTTTATAGTTAGTCTAAGTTAAATTAGATGTGTTATAATATTATTAAGTTTAGTTTGCTGAGTGAGTGGTCTGTGGCCCGGCGGCATAAGTCTTCCACAAAATATGAGAGGTCAGGAGTTCGAGTCATAACGGACTCCTGATGTGTGTGTATAAAAAAAAATATATAGTTTGAAATTTTCTGTATTTCTTTTATATTTTATCAAATATATTGACAAGAGGAATGAAATTAAAAAAGAAATTACATTTTCTTAATTGAAGAGAATAGGATTTATTTTCATGCTGAGTGACATGTATTCTAATAGTATAAGTTTCTCACATAATATGGGAAGTTAAGAGTTTTCAACTTAATAGACTCCTAATGTGCATATATGATAATTTGGGTGAGTCGGGTGGGTTCGGGTTGGATTGAACTAAGAGTATAACATTAAATTTCTCAACCTGAACCCAACACAACCTGATGATAATATGAAAGTGCCCAACCCTAAACCAACCTGATTCATGTTAGGTCAGGTTCGGGTCGATCTAATTTTTAAAATAATTGTTTTGAATATTTATTTCAATTTTTAGAAACTTTTTGGTATTTTTATTTTTTAATTTTGTCTATTTTTAATTATTAATAAATTAGAATAGAGTAAAGAGTTCTCATTATAACTTCACAAATGCACTCAAATAATTTTAATTGAATCACATAATATATTGATTTTAAAGATTTTTTCCTTTCATTTTCTAGTATTTTATGGGCATCATAAAAATATTGAAATCACAAAGTGTTTTATTTTAAAAATATCATACGTTTTCAAATTTTACTCACCCATTCTCTTTAATTTTGGATACTTTTGTGTCAATTAAATTGTCTCTTTTAACTTTTTAAAATTAATGCCATTATTTTTTAATTTTATATTGATTCAATTAAGCAATACATAAATTTATAAAAATATATCATGAAGCAAATAAGTAAAACAAAATATTTTAAACTATAAACACAATTTATTAACAAAACTTGCTTAAGTCTTTTAATTTTTTATAAACTTTCAATCGAAAGAATTTTTATCTATTTATATATGTAAAATCTTGTATTGTATAAGGCCTAAAAAAAACTTTTAGGACAATTCAGTAGTCAAAATAGTATTTTGTTAACTCTTTGAAGTACAATTTTCATATCCACTTGGATACAAAAAAAACCATTAGAAGTAATTTAAAATTGTGAAAATAAATAAGACTGCAAAATGCCAAAGTAGTAATTTTAATATTACTAAAGTTCAAAATTTGAAGATTTATTTTGTTATTTTATATTTTTATTCCAAAAAAATTTAAATTTTATTTGTTTAATTCGAATTGGGTTGAGTTGGTTCATGTGGGTTTGGGTTGTCGTGTGACACACAATCAAATTTTGAGTTGTTCATGTAACTTGAAATTCAACTCAACCCAACCCAACCCAACCCAACCCATTTTCTTCGGGGTTTTATTCGTATCGACCTTGTTGGACTCGGACCCAAAATTGGTCAACTCAAACCCAAATTTTTCGTGTTGAACTCGTGTCGTGTTAAAAATTGTCACCCCTATTGATATATATATATATATATATATTGTAAATATGAAAAAAAGAAAAAGAAAAAGAAAAAGAAAAAAAGGGCTCTTGTTTAACACTCCTTAGGGAGTCAAAATATCACCAAACCGCTTGGGGGGCGTTTTGAGTCATCACATAAATTTGAATTTGTAAATAATCCACGATCCAATGAGAATCCATTACTTCAACGAGGCCAAGTTATTCTTTTTAGACATCTGTTGGTGGGTAGCTTGATCTAAATTAATATTTTTCTGGTATATATATATTTTTATTGTCATTGTTAGCTAGCTAAAGATTTTAGGATCTTCCAAAGTTTATTTATCTGAATAAATTACTCTAATACATTATAAATTTTAAACCTCGTGACATATACAACATATGTTTTATTTATTTAGTCAACTATCCATTAGATTAGGCAGCTAATTAATTATTTAATTTGTGTACATATCCATATAGTTAAAAAATGTCAACACGAGGCTCGTACCCATGACTCAACACAATGTATATCTAATAGATTATTCCTAGCCTTCTAGAATTTGAAAGATATCTTTAATCTTGTTATAGGTTATAAGTAGATCAAGTGTAGCTGCACGCCAAATTCATCCTTGTATAATAATTTCAAACCTCTTGTTGTGTAACACATTTGTGGCTTATGGCATGAGTCCATGAGTTCCAAATGGCTACTTTAGAATCAAATATATAATACAGTCTATATTGAATTGTTGAAATTTAGGAAAATTTACTGTAAAAATTATTAAATAACAGTAAAATAATTCAATGGAAACTGACAACAAATTTAACATGGTTCGGCGATGTGTCTAATCCACCTGAAAAAGAATTTTTTTTTATTAATCTCAAATTAAAGTAACAAATACAAAGTTTTGTCTCACTAATCTCACGAGAACACCTAACACTCTCATTTTAAACACCGTCTCGAAAAACTATTTCAAAAGCAGTCTAGAAACCCTCGTGTTATATCTATGTTAATTTGTCTCGAAAGAAAACTAATTAAATACCCGCAAAACGAAGAGTCCTAGTTCAAGTGAATTTGCGCCTCGCGCACTGGCGCGCAGGTTATTGCCTTGTGCCGAGAAGTTCCACAAAATTGACTTGCTGCGCGCCTGGGGGCACGGTCACAGTGTGCTGCGCGCCCGAGCACGCCTATTTTGCTCCATTTCTTCGGTTTCTTGTAAATTAGTCCAAATTTCAAAACAAAATCAATACAAATAATAGATAATGTGAATTGAAAATTATTTAATACTTAATTTGGTACAACGTACAAGTTACCGTCCTTAAAAGAATCAAATTTTGATCAAGAAATTTGTAGGCCATAGACATTCATGATTGTGGGTGCATAATATACTTTGAGGAATTATTAGCATGTGTAAAATAAAGTTAGAAATTTTTTACCAAGTTTTTATTTTGTTGTGCAGCGTGATCATGTCAATGAATCAGTCGGTCTTTTAATAAATATTTCATCCCGTTTTGGTTTTCAAAGTAGGAAATATGTAGAATATTGCATGCGAACTATGCAATTCGTTGTGTATTTTTAGCTCATGGGATCAATACAAAAGTTCAAATTTTTTTTTCTGTAATTTTTTGCATTTTCTAATTAATTTTTATTGCGCAAACGTGTTAAAATGCTTGTAACTTGTCAGTACATTCAAATAAAATACGTTCAAAATTAAAATTGAATATTTCATCCAAAAAATATTATTTAAAAAATTCTTGATCACTTCATATCATTACATCAATCATAACTACATATTTTTATTTTTTTCAATCTTTATTTTAAAACAAATATACATTTTTCAATTACTATATCGATAAAAAATAAAATATAAAAATATCTAATTTTGATGTGATGTAACTAATTATTAAAAAAGAAGAAGATGTAACGTAACTAACAAAACAAAAATTTACATAAAAAAAAAATTGTAACAAAATTTATTTTTTCTCAAAATCAAATCAAACATAACTTTACGACCAACATATTTTACAACCCCATTTTCAAAACATTCTTCTAAAAACTCAAAACAAAAACAAACAATTATAGTATAACTTCCTCTAGGGTTGGCAATTTTCAACAAGACACGAGTTCGACACAAAAAAATTGAATTTGGATTGACCCATTTTGGGTTCGAATCTAACAAGGTCAACACGAATAAGAACTCGAAGAAAATTAGTTGGATTGAATTTCAGGTTATATGAACAACCCAAAATTTGATTATGGGTCACACGATAACCCAAACCCACCTGAACCAACTCGACTTAATTCGATAAACTAAAAACATTTAAATTTTTTTTAGGAGTAAAAATATAAAATAACAAAATAAAGCTTGAAAATTTGAACTTATGCAATATCAAAATTACTACTTTGGCATTTTTTGGTCTTATTTATTTTCACAACCATATAGGATGGATTATTACGGTTTTAAATTACTTCTAATGGTTATTTTTATATCCAAGTAGGCATAAAAATTGAACTGCAAAGAGTTAACAAAACATGCTTTAACTGCTGAATTGTCCTATAAGTTTTTCTCAAGCCTTATACAACGCAAGATTTTGCATATATAAATAGATAAGAATCTTTCTATTGAGAGGTTATAAAAAATTCAAAAGACTTAAGCAAGTTTTCATAATAAATTATGTGTATAATTTAAAATATTTGTTTACTTATTTACTTGATGATATATGTTATTGGTTTATGTATTGCTTAATTAAATTAGTATTAAGTCAAAAAATAATGGCATTAATTTTAAAAAGTTAAAAGGGACAATTTAATCGACACAAAATATCTAAATATTAAAGAGAGTGGGTGAGTAAAACTTGAAAAAGTATGATAGTTTTAAAAATAATACATTTTGTGATTTCAATATTTTTATGATGCCCATAGATACTAGAAAATGAAAGGAAAAAAAGTCATAAAAATTAATCTATTATATGGTTCAATTAAAATTATTTAAGTGCATTTGTGAAGTTATAATGAGAATTCCTTACTCCTAATTTATTAATAATTAAAAATAGACAAAATTGAAAAATAAAAATACCAAAAAGTTTCTAAAAGTTAAAATAAATATTCAAAATAATTATTTTAAAAATTAAGTCGACCAGAACCTAACCTGATACGAATCAGGTTGGGTTAGGGTTAAGCATTTTTAGATTGTCATCAGATTGAATTGGATTCAAATTGAGAAAATTAATATTATATATCTACTTCAATCCAATTCGAACCCACCCGACCCATTCAAATTGTCATCCCTGTTCCTCTATGGGAGTATGATATTTTGGATATTGCAGAAGCCACAATCAATTCTATATGACTGGTGGCATACATTATTGAAGAAGTCACAACAATCTGGCAGGCCCATAAGATTAAATGGCAGCAACAGTTTCTTGCCTAAATCCATAGTCATTAATTATCTCTTTAAAAAGTGGCTCATTCCTTAGCCTAAGGTGGGGTGGTTTTCAATTACATATTGGTCCACTTGGCACAAAAGTCTGGAGAACTTCCCAATTCCCTTCGCAATCTTTTTCAACTTGAAAGAGACATTAAACCTATCATAGTAACCACCTCCCACAATTTCACAAGATAGGTGAGACTGTAGTTTTTCACCCATTGGATGATTGAAGTGAGGTGTCCATTGGCAATATATTATTCAAAGTTCTGAAAATGATATCCTTGCAAGATAATGCATTGAAACTTTTGTGTTTCTGAGGGTGTCTGGGTGGGCTTATAAGTTTCTTAATTAAAGTATTTTATAAAATATTAAAAGCATATAAGATGTTATAAAGTATTTAGCAGGATTTTAGAAAAAGATCTTATAAACTTCTAAAATAAGATGTTGGAGATCTTATAAACTCTTTTAGAAGGAAAAAAAAAGGAGTTCCTAACTTACTTTTGTATTGTAAAAAATATTTTAATTTTAACCATACTAGTTATGAAATTGTCATCGCCAACATTTTATAAATTTTAAAATCTTACTTTATTGAAACACTTCAAGAATTAATATTAGTGGCATTAAATATGGTGATAGTCGTAAAAAAATGGCATCATAATGTAATATTTGGTGGTATTTGATTATTAAATAACAAATAAATTAGTGATGTTTGATTGAAAATACTGATATAAAAATATTTTAAAGACACTTAACTAGTGCTCCTAATTTTTTTTCTTCAGAAAACACCACTAATATGTAGTTATGGTGTTGCATTTTGATATGTTACTTAATACATTTTATTTCATTGTATTTCGTTGATACCACAACAAAAGTAAATTAGTCATATTTATACCTTTAACTATACTATTACAAGTGGCATTTTTTAATGTCTTTGATGCCTAATTTTGTTTTAGAGTTATAAAATATATGAGTTTATAAAATATTTTAAATAAGTTTACTCAAACGTCCTTTTAATTTTCTATTTTTTTTAACGCAGACATGCACGCACACCACGATTCGTTAGAATTTGAACCTCAAACTTCATATTTATGTATTTCAGGGCAATGCCATCGAACCAAACGACTACTCAAACATTCTTCTATTTGAGGGCTTATCGTTTCACATGGTCTTATATTCTCCTAAAGAGATAATTTCATAAATATCTCTTGATAGTTATAGCTATATTATTAAAAAATCTTTCTTTTCGAAGTATTATTTTAATACCTCAGGTAGTGATATTTTCTTGGTAGATTTCCTAAAAATTTTCCTTTCCAAAATTGAAGGTGCCGTCCAACAAGAGTTTGCTCTTTTGAAAATACCTCTAGCCAATCTAATCTTTAAATTTGACCAATTATTACAAATAATAACTTAACGGGATCACGGTGTTGTTGCCGTTTACCTTAGGGGCTAGTTTGGTTCATAGTGTAACTAAAGCTAAGATAATTTTGTCAAAAATAATTATACATTTGAATTAAGAATATATTAATCCATTAGCCGCATATAAAATACCTATTCGTAGATATAAATTCATTTTGCATGATAATTAAATTTACCACACTCCTTTGAACAAGTTATTACACTTGACAAGTATGACTTGGATCATAAAATGTCCTTTTTGCCCTTAAAAAAGTATTTGGTCCAAGTACTAAGTAGGAGTAGTTTATGGTACAATCATGATTGTACATACAATAGATAAGGGATGTATAAATGTATTTATATGAATCGTTGGGTTTAAAATGTGAAATCATGACCTTTCTTTTGATAATTAGTTGGCGACTTAATAAAGTACATTTAACTTGCTACCTGTACAAACAATTGACGATAAATTTTGATTGTATGTTGAAGGTGCATTATAATAATATAATTGCTACCAATAATAAAATTTTATTTATTTTGAACTTCATTTCTTAAATAGTTCCACATTTATTTTGGGCCATAAAATTGAGTTTTCAATTAAATGTTTTTTCATTATTAAACCCAAAAAAAATATAGGAGTGGCATATTTATATTTATTATATTTTAATTTCAATACATATTGTATTTTAATATCTTTCCATGTATTTTTTTTAAATCAATGATAAAATGATTGAATTTTCAATAGAAATGTCAAAAAATTACATATGATATACATTAATATAATTAAAAAATTATATTACAAGTTATTTTAGAAAAAGTCATAGAATTTATTCTCAATTAAAATTCTAGCTATATTATTATAATGTTTTGTATTAATATATTGGCTCACATGAATCTATATTTATATTTTAATATTATTTAGAAAACAGTGTATATAAATACATAAATTCAAGTCTCATGACCCCAAATCCTATCGGCCACGGTTCCATGAATAGCGGGGGAGCTGCCCCCCCCCCCCCCCCCCCCCGCCACCACCACCATTACCCCCGGGTGTGTGGCTGAGTGCTGAAGTGTGCTGGGGAGTGGGTTGTGTGGGTGGTAGTGGTGGTGGGTGGTTGCCAATTTGGAAGAAACAAGATATTTTGTTTTTTGAATTTATTTATTTATTTACTTTTTAATGAAAAATAAATTTAATTAAGTTAAATATTTTTATTTATTATTATTAAGTATGTAATTTAAAATTATTAAAATTATATTATATGAAATAATAAATTTAAAATTTTCTTGTTTTCAAATTTTTTACTTATTAACAAAATTTAGTTATATTTATTTTAAATATGCCTGTTTAATATTATTGACTATACAACTTAAAATTGTTAAAATTATATTGTAGAATGATGTTATAGATTTTTCTATTTTTTAAATTTTATATCTTAATTAATAAATAATTCAACTAAATTTATTCATATTATTTTGGACATATTTATTATTTAACATTATAGAATATATATTTCAAAATTATTAAATTATATTATTTAAGATAATAGATTTTTATTTTTATTTTAACTTTTTTGGAAGGAATATTTTACCAACAATTAGAAGTATTAAGATTTTACAACACAAAAGCAATGACTTGTTGTGAAATTAACAACTATTTATTGTAAAAGACATGTGTAATTTAATTTAAGAATAACTCATATGAGTAAAGTACAATCTTACCTCATCGTAGGCATGCCCAACTTCAAAATGTAAACCTACAACTCGTTGCACAATTAACAATAACCTATTGTAAAATAACATATGTCATTTATTTAGTGGTACCTCATATGAGGTAAATACGAACATATCTCACCATAGACGCCCCTACTAAATAATGAATTGCTTACCAACTTTAAGGACAGAGATAAAATAAAGAATTTTACCATGTGTCAATAATATTCAACCAAGCACCACTTTTTTAATTTCAACAGAATTAAGATAATTTATAGGTGCAAACCAAACAAATTATTTGTCATGTTGTAATCATTTAAATTCAATATAATTATCAATAAGAATGTAATCAAGAGATTAACCCAAAATCCAACCAAACTAAACCTAGGAGTTGTAAATATAATATAGTTTTATTAGGGTTGTTCTTCTCCAACTTTTTAGATTTCTTGTTTTATTTTATTTTATTAATTTCGCTTTCTTCTTTTGTTAGTGGCATAACTTTATTCTAGCCATTATTTCCAACAAAAATGAAATTAAAGAAGAGTAATTAATTTAAATAATAGAGTAATTTATTTAACTATTGAGACAATCAAACAAATAGTAACACCACCCACGACCCCCAACCGCCCCACCGCCCACAATCTAGATGACGACGTTATCCATGGCTGGGGCATCTGTGGTGCATGTACGTGGGAGAAGATAAAAAAGTGAGAAGTTTTTAAATTTTAAGATTGAGGCTTGATGTATATATTTTGTACGTTCCTGTCTTATATAGATTAAATATTGAAAAAAATACCATTTTATATGTTTTATATAAAAAAATTATAGACATTAAATGAATATTCCTTTTAAATAAGTGGATAATAATTTAACTTAAAAATGCACTTCATATATTTGAGGATAATTCTCATGTCAAATCAACTCGTGGGCTGTTCAAGTGACAAAATTTTGATATTGTATCCCATATAGACTATATACTAAAGGGCGAGTAGTCGATTATTAGGGATGGCAATGGGTCGGGATAAATCGAAGACCCGTCCCGAATGGGGTGGGTAGGAAGTCTTGATTAAAAAGACCCGTGTGGACCCGCCCCGTATAGTAATATATTATATATAACATATATATTACATATATATTTATATTATATTATATAATATAGTATACATATCCAATAGACTATAATATTATATTAGAAAATTAGAGTTTTTCTTTTTTTTTACTTGTTTCAATTTTATTCTCCCAAACCCGCTACCCACCACAACAAAATATGTACATTCAAGTGATGATGAAGAAGAGAGGGTAAAAAAAAAAAATACAAAAAAAATAAATTAAATGGGTTAGGCAGGTCCAACCCGTCAGGTTCGGGCCAAAGGGAAGACGGGGTAGGGCGGGTTTTGGGTCTCTCAATTTTCAGGTGGCGCGGGTCCCGAGTCCTGCCAAACTCGCCCCGTTGCTATTCCTACCAATTATTCTATAAATTTTACCTAAAGAACCATGTGCATCCACTTTATAATAGATTTTTGATAAATTTTACCTAAAGAACCAGTGGCTTTAGTCCAAGTTGCATTCGTCTCCCTATTAAGTGAGAGGTATTGTATTCGATCCGTAACGGGCGGCTTGTGCACTTTATTTGCATGTGTAATTTATATTTTAATTTATTTGATTTGATAATAGAAAAGTATTACTTTGTTGAAAAGATAACACTCGTAATTTGTAATGCTCTCTCCAAAAAAAAGGCAATTATCGCGTTCAAAAATTTAGAGCCAACGTAATTTTCAAAATTTTAAAATTTTTTATTAATATAATCAAGTTTTTAAATATTTTTAAAATAACTATCCCTTTTATCAAGGGATATTTGTCATTTTCATTATGATGTAACACATAATTTTTTTCCTCTTATATGCAATTTGCTTTATTTGTGAACCTTGTTAAGTGACGTGTATAATCTTTATCCCAAGCCGACCCTTCTTTTAGTTAACACGTTCTTTTTAGATATCCTTCCAGCTTAAAAGAAGTTGATTTTTTTTTTTAAAGTTTGTTTTATATATATATCCTGACCCATGCATTTTTCCCCCCACAAATTTCACAAGAGAAAAACTATCTCTATCTTCATAATTTTCTATATTCCGAACACAGCAGATGCCCGGTCGGCCTCATGGGCGATAGGCCCATGCCGGCGGTCCCAAGAGCGACCGGCATGAGAGGCTTCCGGTCGCCCTTAGTATAATTACCAAAACTTTTGAGGAATATAAATTAAAAACAAAAATACAACTAACACTAAAAAAGACATAATAAAATAAAATAAATATATATTAACGAGGTAAAATCAAAACAACAATAAAAATAGAAATAATAATTTTAATTCAAAGTTAGTTATTTTTAATTAAAAATAGGAGTAGTGAATGATATATCCCACTACACATTCTAAGGGCACATAAATAAAATTATTACAAAAAACAAAAAATAAAAGGAAAAGCATGAAATAATATCTTTAATCACTAAAATATTTTCCCAAAACAAACATTTGTTTTAGGGAAAAACTCACAACCATAACCATTACTTAAATAATTTTAAAAAAGATCTTTAAATTCAAATTCACGCAATATATTTTTGAACATTTCACTACCTCCCTTGCAATTTTGTAGCTTCAAGCATTTTCCTTTTTTCCCCCATTATTTCCAATTAATTGATTGCAAATTTTCAAATTTCAAACACGTGGGCCCCAGTATAAACTTAGTACACACGCGATTGGGCCACGGCTCCATGATTAAGATCCATCTAGAGGTGAGGTCGGGATAAAACCTAGGCCCTATTATAATTTGTTATCATGCTTGACAAGAAAACAAAAGTATATTCACGAGTGACCACTATTAAACGATAATGAGAATAATTTAGTAAATGACAAGGGTACCGTTATCACTTTAGGGCACGTTTGCACGTATTGATAGGATTGATAAAATTATAATAATATAGTGGGATTACATTATTGAAAATAATATAATACTATATTTGGTGACTAGTATTATATATTTTGGATATGTATTTATTTTATCAATCTCTTGTTTGGATACAAGGATTAAATAATTGGGTTACTCAATTTATTAAAATATCCATTATAATAAGACAAGTTCAAATCCCAATATTTTTATTTATGAGTATAATTGTCAATTGATTAATTTCTTATTCCCACTCTCAATTTGGATTATACAATCTCATCCCCTAGCCTTGAATAAGTTATCAATTAATTCTAGGATTGAATACTGAGCTTCTAATTAATCATGGGCCTGAGTCAATGATACCAATCATTTGATATGCCTTGATAAAATTATCTATCCAAATAAATCACAGAATCCAAACGAGCTCTTAATTGCTTTATGTTTGTAGGCCTCATACACGACAATTTCCTACTTGGTACTTACACTTCAAGGGTCCATTTGCATAATAGGATAGGGTTTGATAGATTATAATATCAAACTCCATTAAGTGTTTGATTTTAGTGTTTTTAAGTTCGTGATGGATAAAGGGTCCGATCCATAATTCATGAAATAATTGATAAATAATTCTCATAATTTGACCAAAATTGAATAATCCTTTATGATGGTAGGAAGAAAAGAATTAGTCATTTGAATCACAATATATATAATACTAATCATCAAACGCAGTATTATTTTATTTTCGATAGTGTAATTCTACTTTATCATTATAATCTTATCAATCCTATCAAAATATCCAAACGTGCCCAAGGGGTTTGGTTAGGTAATAAGAGATCACTTCCCAATAAAATATTGAAAAGAGAAAAAAACATGAAAGGGGGGGGAAAGGGAAAAATCCTCTAAGCCCATGTAATTTAGTAATTACTTAATGAGAAACTTGGGGGACTTTAATTAAATCGAAAATAGAAAAATTACAATACAAATATAAATAAAATAATGGTGGTCTTGACTTAACTCATTTGCATTCAATCCAAAGCCATCCAAACTAATTAATTGCAGGGAACGTAGGTCAAGGTATGAGGTTGAGGCATCTCAGCCTTCTAGACTAAAGCACGAGAATGAGGTAGTCCTATTTAATTTTGTCATTGAGTATGAAGACCTAATTGTACAAATACATTATTTTATCAATACATACTTATGAAAAAATTTATCTTTATGAGATAATGCTTCAAACAATAACAAATAAAAACAATTTATTAATTATTTTATAATTTCGACTAATTTGGTATAAGATAAGATCAAGTATTATCGATATATATCTTTAATTAAGTGAACCAAAACTGCAAGTTTTTCTTGCCATGCTCCGTCTCCACACTTAGCATATGAACGAAACTTTAATTAATGAATTATTTTTTTTATTTATATACACGCATGTATATCAGGAGGTCATTCAGATTCGAACTCATAACCTTCCACATTATATGAAAAATTTATGTTATTGGGCCACAGACCACCTGACTAATTAATGATTCATTTTGAAGGAGGAAAAAGCAAAAAACGAAGGTTAGAATCCGACAGGGTCTATCGAAATTTCATACGAATAAATGAATGATTGAGTTGAATTATTGGACAATGTCAGAAGAATTTTGGAGCATTGGTTGGGTTAGGTAACTTGTCAGACGTTCCAACTTCTAAGCAGCAGCAATTATAAGAAATTCCAAGCGGCGTAGAAAGGCCGCTAAATCCCTGGGAGATCTTGTCTGGTCCCTAATCAACGGCTATTACCTGAAACCATGGGCTCATGCCACTGGAAATTTAGTGTCACAATTAAAAATTGATACTCTTGTTTTAGGGTTAATTATTTATTTATACCCACCAATTAGAGAGAAGGAGGTGATTTTAATTTTCAAAGTTTTTGACCGGTAGTTTTATAATTATGCAGGACAAGTTTGTTTAATTAACCGGTTATATATTGACGAATATTTTTAGTTGAGTTGGATGATCAATTGATTTAATGCATCATCCTCATATTATCGTGTGTGAGGTCTTAGGTTTCAATTCTCACAAATACTAAGGGAATGTTTGGTGGAGTTTGAGGGAACAAACCCGTTTTGGGAAAACGTGACTAAGTATGTTAGTGTTTTGGCTCCAAAACGTAGCATGTAAAAATCCCGGACTGCCCTTCATTTTATGCTCAAATATCCAAAAATCACATCCCTTTACATACACATACATATATATACATAAGATATTTTATTATTATTTATAAAATAAAAAATATTACTAAATTTTATTTCTATCCCAAATACCCAACAAAAAAATATTATTTTGATCGCTACAGTAAAAAATATCTCATCTCAAAACATAAATAAACATATAAATACTTTCCAAAAATACATCACATTTTTCAGTACCACTTTACGTTCTCCAAATCTACTCCCAAAATTCATTTTACGTATAATATAGTTATCCATAAAACATAACCAAATATTCTTAAATATATGTGTGCTTTTATAAATTAAAAATAGAATTCTATATTTTCAGCTGAGATTTAAGAATGCTGACGCCTTCAGTCGTGTGTAATTTGCCCACTTAATTTCAGTCCAAGAGATTTGGGCTTCTAAGGATCCAACTCAGAATCCATCTAAGTGTCCACTCTATTAGATCCTCAATTTTGGACTTGAGAGGTCCATTTTCATGAACTGAAGCATCAGCTCAAGTAGATTGTGATAACAACATCATACAATTGGACTTCAAAAATTGGGCATACCAAGAATTTATCTTAATTGCTAATGTCAGGTTGTTTACAGTTGCAAGAATTCATCACCAGCACCACTTCACATGCAAAATAACTACACATTTGGCGCTAAAGTATGAAGGCGTTTGTGAAAATGCAGTGCAGAGAAAATTTTAGGTACCAAATCAAGTCCTATCAATCTGTTTACGGTCTGCTAAGATCTTTATAATTTCAGAAAGGAAAATGAGTGAATTAGCAGTAGACCATGCAAAGATCATGTGGAAAAAATCATCAAGACCGATATCCACAAAACGGATGGCATCTCAACAAAATTTTACTGTGAGCTATAGGCAATACAAAATCAAGGTTCTGTCACAATAACAAAACAAGATACCCATAATCAGAAATCCTACCCGATAATTTGCGAGGATATAATGTCAATCCTTTTCTACCGATCCAAACCAAACGATAAGCAACACTTCATGAATACAATAACGTCCTTGAAGTCTTAAGAAGAGAGAATATGATGAAAACGGTGTCCCAAAGTAATCCAATTACTCCTCCATGCGATTGTCCTCCGTTTGATCTTGTGAAACCTTGACCTTGATCTTGGGTAATGTGAGTGAGGGCTCTTGTTGAAGAGCAGCAGGAGCTTTGACCATGTGAATGCTCTGCTCCAGTTCTTTTGCTGCCTCTCTCTGCAACTGGGCCTTCTTTCCCTTCATCCTGTATCCAGTTTCACAGAACAGGTAAATAGATGTCAAGTAGAAATTCACATAGGATATAGATTTTTAACAAATCAGAAAGGGAGAAGAACCTCTTCGCATGGTGTCTGGCCTCCCTATCAACTCTGACTTTATCGATTTTCTTAATGGCCTTAAGAGTGTTCTCTGTCACATTCCTATCATATCTCTCAGGCCTATTCCGCTTCCTCTCAAACTCAAAAGTTGCGTCCTTCAAACCAGAAGAAATGTGAGCTTGAAAAAGTTGCATTGGTGAGAAGAGAATAAAATGTCAAAGTAGGGCCACTATAACAGTTACCTGAGTCATGTCCTTTCCATGCAACCGTCTGTAAGCCTTAGTCCATTTTACTTTGCGAGGATTTCTCTTCATCTTGAAATTTTTGTGGCATTTGGATCGACAAAATCTAAAGACCTGCAAAATCAATTCAAATGGAGTTCGTGCATTTAAAATACAAATAAGAATCATAATAATACATAATTAATCTAAACCAGCAATATTTTCGTGCAGAAATACCTAACCCCACCAAAAATTGTAAAGGTTAAATGACACAAATTAAATATATAATCAGCAGGCCTCCAATTATTCCTTTACAATGACTCCCAGTGACCAATGCGAAAATGTGAACATTTGGCAGAAATTTCTGAATTATTAACCAAAGATCCTGATAGCAACCTTCCTAGAAGACATCTACCTTTGAATAAAGAAAAATTTGACCAAATCTATTGTGTTCCCACAAATGGAGAAACATTCTAAAAAAAAGCAGGATTCAGCTTGACAAATGTTGAACATAGCTTACTGCCATCAAGTCAAACAGAACTTCACAATTTCTACAGTCCTGCTTAAAATGTAATTCAACAGGGTAAATAATTTAGAGCATAGCTTCTTGCCATCAAGTTGTTGTGCATACATAATTACAAGATTTGGCTTTTATCCACATGGTGACTCCTAAGATCCTCACTTACATATGATCACGCTGAGGATTCTTCATCTAACTAGTAAGACATTAACTATATATGTTCCCACACAAATCTTAGCAACCAGCAACGATATTGACAACATTTGATAATTTGAAATACCGATAGAATCAGAAACAGTAAAAGTTCTCACCTTTGCATCATTACGAACAAATTGAATTCCATGCCCCGGATAAACGGTAGAAGAACAGAACCAGCATTTTTCCAACCTCATCTTTGTCTTGTGTTAAAAGCACACTGCTCATAAGTTTACAAAATAATTTTCAGATTACAAATAGACCTTAGAACGGCAAAATCCACTAATACCATTATTATCTATGAACCACAGATTCCCACATTGGTAAATAAATAGATTTACACAGGAAATAATAGGAAAGCATGGCATTTAATTATAAAACCAAGAAATTAAGACAGGGCAAACAAACAAAATATATAAGAATAATTAGGGACTATTACATTATCGATGAAGGAAAGATTCTTGTTTTTCACAGCAGACAAATGGAACCAAAGAATATAAAGAATATGTACATAAATCAAATCAAACTAACAGAAGCAAAATGGAAATTTGATGAAAAATCTTATGAAAATACAGAAGGTGCAACAGAACAATATGCACATGTAATTGAGCAAGAAGGAGAATAGCATTTCCGACGTGGGAACAAAGGAGTCAAGAATAAATGGTTTAGAGTTTTATTCTAGGTCAGGCGATGTTGTACTTTGGTGTCATTAAGTGATAAGGCATTAATAGTTATGTAAGCAACATTTGCCATTTAAAGACTGGTTCCAAGGACCCTACTCCTATAATCTAGAGGTGTAATGAGTTGAGTTGGAGATCAACTAGCCTATTTCCTAGAGCTTGAGTTCAAGCTGAAAGTAGAGTAATGAAGCTCGAACACAAGCTCAACTCATTGGTTTTCTTAAAATTGAGCTCGAGTAATAAAGCTCAACTTGACTCATTGGCTTGTCTACAATCAAGCTTGAGCTCAACTCAAAAGAGCCGAAGCTCAAGCTCAAGCTCAAGCTAGCTTGGAAAGCAATTATGTGCTTTAATACAGTTTTCAATCCAGAACAAATAGTAATAAACATCAAGTCAAAAATGATCAAGGAAAGATACCCATTTCGTAGATTTGAACCAGGTTGCTATTCCACGAAAGAAAAATATTTATCCAAAACAAAAATTACAAAAACAATTCTTCACACAAAAGTCCAATAGCGACACCCGGAAATCAAACATGAAATTAGACCCCAAGGAATGAAAATTTGACCAACAAAAATGTAAGTGAACGCAAGCAATCTGTAATCTGTAATCATATCATTGTATCCACTAATCACCACTAATAAACCAAGATAAAAACAGCTAAATCCAAAAGATGATAGAGCAAAACCCATACTACCAGATGCGACCAGAAAGCTGGAGAAGTGACAGTGATGCGTATGATGGGTGAGGCGTCTATTAGTGTTGGCTAAGGTTGCAGATATGAGAGGCGGTGTCGGACAAAGTGGTGGGCAGAAATTCTTCGGTTTGAGGAGAAATCACCGGAGTGAGAGGTGAAGTTTTCAGAATTGGGCAGAAAATTTTTGAGTAGCCGGAGACTGGTGGAGGGTAGCGGCGGTGAGCGATAAAGTTTGGCTAGGTCTAGTGTGGAGAGTAGCCGGCGGCGGGTTGTTGTGGCCTTTGCCCTCACAAACTGGACAATAGAGTTGTGAGGGACTAGGACACAAAATTTAGGGGCTGGGCAACGAAGATTAATGCGTAATCCTCTAGCACAAGTCCAAACAACTCACAGAACCTTAAATCCACATTCTCAATTCTACAACATCATACAAAAACCCAGATAAATTTAAGGAAGCAAGATAGGCATGAGACATGGAAAAGATCAAACTTTTGACCAAATAAACAATAATGAAAATTAGAAAGAAGATAGAACCCTAAACCCTAGAACCAATTATGCATACCCGGAGCAAGACAACTCCGAGTGAGTGATTAAGAGATTATTTCTTTAGACAAAAATAGAGCCGCTGGGCGCTGGCGGCTCTTGGAAGAAATTTTTTCTTTTGCAAGGATTCGTTCTTCGTTTGGTTGATGGGCTCATATATAAAAATGTATTGTGGATTTTGATCCTAGGTTGTTCAAGTTCAGCCCATCATGGATTTTGGACTCATTTTTTAAGCCCAAGTTCATGTGGGAGTTTCTACCTTTTTAATGCGCGCGCGCACGCACACACACTTACGCTTTCTAATGTATTAAAAATCAAAGTACTAGTTGAAGTGGAGGGTTTTTCCAAACAACAAAGAGTTAGGTCAACTATTCAATCAATGATATTACGTATGCTTTTCATCTCTTCTCGAAAAACAAGTGCGTTATTTCTTTGTGAAATTATGTTCAATTTTATATGTTGAATTTCGCTAAGATCTCTTCATTAGTTGGAGAGGAACCTGCACGAATCAAATTTTTTAAGGAACATATCGAGAGAGAATTTGATTTGATTAAACAATGTGTGGTTAGTGAACTTTGATGAGAGTTTTTCTTGAAGCAATAACGTGCTGATCTAGTAGCCAAACATTAGATTATTTTTTAATAACAAATATTACTCTTATTAAAAATTAAAAAAGAAAAACTTAAGAAGAATAGTCTATATGTCATATTATAACCTAAATGCATGATGTAAACGAGGACTAGGTTGTCGGAAAAATAATTTTAAACTTCTAAATGATAGAATACAATAATGAGAATATCTATACTATATATAAATCATCAAAACTTTATGATATCTTTTTTAATCAGCTGAAAAAATTATGATCATTCTAAAAAATAATTACAAGGTAGTTTTTCTTTTCTTCTATCTCTTTTTAACTTTTTTTCTTTTTTCAGTTATTTTTTTTTATTCAATTATATATTTGAAATAAAATAGTTTACCAAAATAAATTAAAGATACAAATTGTTGATTGCAGTTACACAAAAATAGATGAACAAAATAGAGATGAAAAGACTGCAAAGTGCAAACTGAGGTGTTAGTTTGTTGGAAATAGATAGATATAAAATTGCAGAAATGGAGAGAAAATTGATGAATTTGGTGAATATATAAACTGACAATTGCTTCTAATGAAGTCTGTGTGTGGGAATGATTGACCCTCAATTTGGTTAAAAATACAGCAATTAGCTAATTTGCAAATTTTTCGACTCGAGATGATTCATATATGCTTAAATTTTCACTAGTGAGCTCGAGGAAAATAAGTATCAAATTACATTCCGATTAAATTAGGACATCTAAAAAATTCTAGCTTGATTTCTAATTTTAGTATTTTATTACATATTATTAAGAAGTTTAAGACTTACAGGCCGTTTGGTTTCATTCTCACATGTCATTTTCATTTTCACCAGAAAATGAAAACATAAAACTATCACTATTTACATCATTTTCTCAAATATTTTCATTTTCAAAATATTTTTTATTATATTCTCTCTCCATTTTCAACCTTTATCATTACTTTAATCATTTTTTATCTTCTCAATATTTCTCATACACCATTCACGACAAAAATATTATAAATTAAAATTATAATATTATTTTTTTAAATAATCACGCATCACATCATCAATTTAAATTCAAAAATTATACAATTTTTAATACAAAAACATCCAACATCCAAATACATCTTATTTTTACACCTATATAAATCTATAATTTTCTACAACACATCCAAATAAAACTTCATTTTCAAATTCAACTATTCTAACTAACTTTTCTCTCTCTATTTTCACTTGAAAATGAAAATGCCCTCTGAAAATGAAACCAAACGGCCCTTTACAGAACATTTGTTTTCATTTTCAAGCCCCATTTTTATTTTTATTAGGGAATGAAAATTGAAAACAAATACTTTCTCACAACTTTTTTCAAAAAAAAGTACACGTTTTCTTTTCAAAATTCTTTCTAAACCTATCATGTCATCCTACTACACATCAATCAAATTCAAATTTGATTTGACATAAAATACCAACTATTATTTTTAAATTAACAAAATATACATATATTTTTAAAAAATAATTTAAATATAAAAAATATAAATTAACCTACTGTTCAATCATATAAGGCTATGACCTATTCTAATAATTACTTTCCAATATTTTATCCAAATATATCCAATTTCTATTTTTATTTCATAACTAAATTTCCAACTTTTAAAAATGCATGGAAACTCAAAATGCCTTTGGAAATGAAACCAAACAGGTAGATTTAGGATTGGACATTTCTTTTTATAATTTATATATTAGCCATGGATTTAGTTTTATGAGCTCAAAAAACACAATAACCATTTAATCAAGTCCCTCAAATTCAAGCGTAAAAAAAAAAAAATCCCTCTAATTCAAACACCTAAAACAATGGGTGTATTAATTTAGGTAACAATTGTTAAATTATACATTATGGTATTAATATTTTATTTTGTAATATTGTTATCCATTGATTGACAATCTATCTTTGCAAGAATTATAGGAGTTGGGATATACATGATGTTATTAGTATTTTTGATGAGGGTAAGAATCATTTGATAAGGCCTGAAATCCAATTTGATCAACCAAGTGGTAGGTTGATAGAAGTGCTTTGCTATGTATTGGGGTCGAGTTCTGGGATCAACAGCAAAGGTTAGGTTAGTCGAGGTTCCCTCGTCTAAAGTACTTCGACGATCAAGTCAGTATATCGACTAAAAAATAGAGCAGTAGAGTGAGGGCTTTAGAATGATAAATGGCGTACCTTGCTGAAGGCTAGTAATGAGATATTTATAGCTTTCTCAATGATGTTGATATGTCAATGGTGACCTTATTGGGCAGGAAGGGTTTTGTCCTTACTTAAGGTTCTTTGAGTCATCTCCAACTTGTGTACTATTTCAGGTAGCGCTGCCTAGGACAAGGTGGTACATTGGAAGCGCGCTAGCCTGACATAGCTGAACAAGGTGGTACAAATAGTGACATGCGCCACTAATGCGGAGGCATGCCGCCTGACAAGCCATCCAATGCGGCTGAGAGGTTTTCACCTCTCCTCGAACTCTTCGGTCAAGATGAATGTTTCTTGCGAGATATCTCCTTAGATTCTGGTCAACAAGATACAATGTTGTTGTAATTAAATCTTCTAGGTCAAATGATGAAGGCCACATTTTGAAGATGATCGACCACAACTTGGCCGACCAGGGAGTGCTAATATTCGCCATGATGGATAAGGACCGAGAGGTCGAATGCTGATCGATAAGTTGTCTGGCCCATGATAAGTTGGGCCACCACAAGCCAAATTTCGTTCCGATCAAGTGTTATCTGGCTGGGCCATGTTAAGCTATCCCATATCAATTTTATTGTACAATATTATCATTGATCGATTCACAATCTACCTCCGTGCTAAGGACTGTAAAATTTGGGGAATTCCCCATATCAATTCAAGTTGAAATGCTTTGCTATTAATGTATTGGAGTTATTCAAGTTGAAATACTTTGCTATTAATGTATGGGAACTCCAGCTAGGATGAAGATACACTAGGCTAGGTTAAACTTTAACTTAAATAGGCAAGGCTTGTTATGTAAATAAGAAGCTTGAGCCTAACTTATTATTTACGAAATATATATATATATTTTAATGTTAGGCCTATTCTATTTAATAAATTCTAAAATCTTAGCTCAGTGGAAAGCCTACCTAAAAACCTATTTTTTACTAAGATTTTAATTAAGTCTAAATATCACATAAATCTAAAATTTTAATATGGTCAGACTTGTACTAGACTTGGGGAGACAATAATTAAAATGATAAATATCAAATGTATATTTATGAAAGTTCAAATTTAAGTATAAAATAGTGTCATTTCAACAAAAGTAATACTAAACTACATAAAGAATTCCATAAATGACTAATTAAAGAAATCAAATACAATTACCATTTAATATTATATCATTATTATTGTGTTTTTTTATGTGAAGAAGATAAACGGCCAGCCTATTAGGTACTGTAAGCTTTTAGAAAAGTCTAAGTATAGCATATTTAGTTTAAAAGACTATTTTTTAAGTCTTGATCTGATTTTTTTTGTTAAATAGACTAGATCAAGCTAAGTCATAAGTAAGTAAGGCGTGGGATCCCTGATGAGAAGCATGACTTTTTCCTATCCCTAACTCAAGCTTGTACAATAATTGACTTTTAACTTGAAAGGTTTGATTAAAGTAAAGATGGTTCTAACTGTATAAGCAATTTTTCTTAAAGCTAATATTTTGTTCACACTACTTGGTATACAACTAGGATTGTAAGTAGTCCTAAGAATACAATAAAATCCATTTAACTGTGTGACACACTCCAAAATCAAACTCATGTGACTCTTCATAAGACAACCAATAGAAATTCAAAGCTCAATTTTTGTTTTTCTTATAAACGTTTTACATTGCTTGCCAGTCTTTCTATATAGATAGGACCCACTTGCAGTTTTACACCCTTTTCTTTTTTGTCTATCTCCGTTATTTTAAACCAAAAATACATCACTAAAATTAAAAATACTCAAAATGAGGGCAGCATTTTTTTATACACGTATGTTAAAAATTCGTTAATTTAAACTTTTGACTATTTATTTAATACATAACTTATGACATTGGACCAAAAACATCACTCAACAAAATAAGGGCAACTTAAACTTGCTGAGTTTAAAAGTAGAAGAAGCTGCAAGATATAAAACTTTAAAAACAAAGTTTGATGTACGTATGATATGATCCGGTCAGAAAAGAACATAACTACAGATGCTATTACTTCTCCAATTGGTTCTCCTTCAAATTTGTACTTAAAAAAAGAATCCCCACAGCTATAGCCGCTGCTGCTGCTGCTGCTCTTTCCCTTCTTCCTCCAATCACATTTCTGTCAGGCTTTCAAGTACACAACTCTTCAACCCACAAAAAATACTCTGAAAGAAAGATCAAAGAAATCGGATTCGGGTTATACGATTAAGACTTTGGGCCAATGAGAATTAAAAATCAACGTAACGTCAGCCATTTGATACAGTCCCCAGAGAGAAAGACAGCATTGAGATTTGAAGAGGATTAATTTCGGTTGGTAAGAAAAAGCCAAATCACTGTATAACCGCTGCCTTAACACTCCCGCACGCGTCCCAAATCCCTCGTCCTTAAGCTCTGTTCAGACTTATATGCCTCCCTTAATTACGAGCTTATCTTTGGATTCATCTTTCACCTTTTTTTTTAAAAAAAAATAAATAAATAATTTTTTTTTTCAATTTTTTAACACCAAACAATTTTTTTGTCATTTCTCACTTTAAACCCTCTCTCCCTCTCTTTCTCTGTCCTCCATTTACTCATCTTTGCCCGCCAACAACTTTTCTTCTTCGTCTTCTTCTTCTTCTTCAGTTTCGGGCGACATTTTTTTGTACCTTTCTTGATTTTCCGGCGACTTTTTGCCCGCCGGCCATGTCGCCGGAGAAAGCGATGCCCGGCGTAAATGGAGTTCACGGGAGGCCCTACCCTGTCCCACTGGCCTCTCATGAAGATGTGGTCAGGGATCGGACTCTCTTCATGAACACCCTCAGAAGCTTCCATTTTTCTCTGGGCTCCAAATTTCAGTAAGTATACATACATACATACATACATACACACACATATATATATGTTAGTATGTTATACAATATTTTTCTAAAAATACTCGAACAAGATTTTCACTTACAACACTTTCATTTGTCCTTGATGTTTTTCTTCGATTTTTCACAATGTTGTTTCCATGTGACATTTTTTTGTTTCAAGGATTCCTGTGATTGGAGGGAAGGAACTCAATCTGCATGTACTGTATGTGGAGGTCACCCGAAGGGGTGGCTATGATAAGGTTTGATCATTGAAATTTTTATTTATCCGTCAATTTTTCTAAGTTTTTAATTTCTTTTTCCCCCTTTTTTCATGATAATTTTGCTCAAAAAACAGGTGGTAACAGAGAAAAAATGGAGAGAAATAAGCACAGTTTTTGATTTCTCTCCGACAACCACCAGCGCTTCGTATGCTTTAAGGAAGCATTACTCCACTCTCCTCCATCGCTACGAACAGGTTTACTTCTTCAGGCTCCAAGCTGGTTCCCTCAATCAAACAGGTACATAAAAATCATTATTTTTCTCAACATGATTTTATTTTTGGGATGTAATAATATTGTATATACATATTATATATATGTGTGTGTGTGTCTGGGGTGTTTTTTCTGGACCCAAAAATGATAAAAGGGGGCCATGCATCTGACGGAATAAATAGTCCTAGAAAAGAACTATAGTAGGATAATGTCCAGAGTAGAAAATCTTGGACCTAGAAATGTTATGCAGAGCAGACCATTAATTGAAGTGCTAAGTTGGTGATAATAAATTATGAAATAGGAACCACACATCATTTAATTTCCCTGCCACAAACGTTATTGTTGTGGGTTGTGGCAAATTCACAATTTCATATATTTTGTTACTAGAATGCAAAGTTCTATAGCGCTATTGATGTCTACATATTTAATTTGATGTGGATGTAATTCATGGTGCTATAGACTAAGGAGGTCCACAAATCTAATAATTCCATTAGACATATAACTTTATATCCCATATTTCAATGAGTTGGCACGTATTCACTATAATAAAGTAAGTATAATGAAATAAGAGACGAAACACGTTTATTCGATTTGTTAAATAAATAAAATTCATTATGAAATTCACTTTTTTCTACTTGATATTTTTTTGAATTGTTGCCACCATTTAATCATGATCTTATATGACTTGCATTTTCTATAGGCGGCCATTCTTCTTTTCAAGCTATAGGAACTATAGATGGCAAATTCGACTGTGGATACTTAGTTTCAGTCAAATTGGGGAATGAGACGCTAAATGGTGTACTCTATCATCCGGGCTATCCGAGTTCTACATCGGCTCCTCCAACATGCACGGCCATTGTACCTTACACCCCACAGCTTCATCAATCGGGTCGTCGGACTAGAAGAAGAAGGACAGGTGATCCAAACCGTCCAAAGCCCAACAGGAGTGGGTATAATTTCTTTTTCGCGGAAAAACATTCTATGCTCAAATCTTTATATCCAAATAGAGAGAGGGAGTTCACGAAAATGATAGGCGAGTCCTGGAATAATCTCTCCCCTGAAGAAAGAGTGGTAAGTTTAGGGGTTCTTGAACCCAAAAGATCCATTCTTATGTCAATTTTGAATAAAACGGCTCTTCTGCTCAAAAATGAAATGCTTTCTGGACTTTTTTCATTGGTGTTGTGTTTTGCAGGTTTACCAAAACTATGGGTTGAAGGACAAGGAAAGGTACCAGAAAGAATTGAAAGAGTACAAGGAGAGATTGAAGATGGGGCAACAATGTTGAACCCTAGCAAGATTATGCATTTTAAGCCTACAACTGATCAATAGCTTTTGCTTTCTCCCTTCTTCAAATGAAATTACCCTTTTTCTTTCTTTCCTTTTCCCCTTTTCATGCATTAATTCTAGATTTTAGTGTTTTGTTTTACAGAAACTCAGTCTTTCTTTCTTCCAACTCTTTCGTGGCATTGTAGTGGACTTATTTGCTAGGTTTATCCAGTACATTATATCAGAGCTTACCCCTTAGACTGCTAATCTTTATTCTTAAGTAACCTTTCAGATTTTAAGCAAGCTGTCAGCTAGCTTTCCTCAAGAGAAATAACTGATGACAAAAGGGGTGGCCAGTTTTCGATGTATATACCAACATAATGGTTTGTACATGTAGGCGGCTGATTCTGACTCTGAGTTCAGTTCCAGGTGCGGTCAAGGTCTGGTCTGTCAATAGTCAAAGCTGAGTGACTTTAATAACTTAAGTACACATGTGTTCATGTGATATTGACTTGAGTTTTGGTGGACGGCCTGAAACAAAGTAGGTTTGATCTCAGTGATTCAAAGGATTCTATATTAATTTGATTGAATAATGGGTATTAATACTTATAGATCATGGAGATTGTTGCATTCACTGCTTATTATCCAAATAATTATATCAATTCTTATCAAGGATTGAAATGATTTTCTAGTCCTTAGTTTGGTGCAAGCACTACATTGTTCTTTAGTTTTTGTCTAGAAGCGTGTCATGGGTCCACATACCTAAAAAATATCTAAAATATCAACCTATTAAGCTGTCAATGTAGAATCAGTCAAAATACAAGTCATGATTTAAGTTGTGTCGAGTTAAGTCCACGTAAAAAAGATACCACTTGTTTAGTATTTTTTTTAAATTTTATTGAAGCAACTTCATCTTTGCTTGGTTATCATTACTCCCAGGTTGTCAAACACGTAAATTAGACTTGACATGGAAGGAAGAAAAAAGATCGTAAACGTGGGATCGTAGGATAAAACATGCGATTTTACCTATACTACGTAAATTATATTTAAACATATATATACATGTATATGTACATAAATAAGAAAAGTTCAAAAAAAATTCATTCCAAATATGAGTAAATATATTAATTATGAAAGAATGTATTGCATAGAATATACTAAGTAAAAATACACAACATTTGAATGTGTATGAATCAAGTCACTTGTTGAAAATGGAGAAGATTAAAATGGGGCCGTTTGGTTTTATTTTCATTTCCATCATTTTTAATATGTTGGAAAGTATCTAGTGAAATGAGTTTGTATTTGGATAGATTATTGAAAAAATAATGATTATGTTAGTTTTAGTAGGTTGTAGGTGGAGAGAGATAAAAATAATAGAATAGAGAGAAAAGATATATAGGTTATTGAGAAATGGTGTTTTGAAAATGAAAATGAAAATGATGTTGGATAAAAATGTGTAAAAAGTGATGTGTTATATTTTTAGAATAGTAAAAAATGTGAAAATGGGCTTTGAAAATGAAACCATAGGGATGTTTCATTGTTTTGTTTTCTATTTTTCTGGGTTTTTATTTTTCTTTCTGTTAGTTTTTTTGTCATATTTTTATTTTTGTTCTTGTGTTGTTGTTGTTGTTGTTTTATTTTTATTTTTTCCTAGGTCATTGGATTTTGTGTTATTTTTGTTTTTAGGGTTGAGTTTTGCTTTATTATTGTTTGAGGCAAGACTTTATTTACTTTAGGCCCGAAAGATTTGATGGATTGGTGGTTGGACCTTTTTTTTTAATCTACTTTTTATCCATTTCTGGCCTGAAATGTGGAATTATTTTAAATCGTCGATTTTATTAATTTTACGATTCATCACGCGATTTTACTTTGAGTTCATAAAAATGTATTTTGGGTAGGAATGGAATCGCTGAACATAAGTAAACTCATAAAATTGTACGATTTTACGAATTAACTCACGATTTTGACAATAATGATTACTCCCTTAATTAACATCCTTATACTATTTATAATCGAGAGAGTGTAAAGTACTAAAATTTCTTGTAAAACGAAAATAAACAAGGGAAAAAAAACTCATTTTCTCATCATTTTTTTGCCACCTCCTCAACCTCTCATTAACTAGATCATTATATGTAATTATATATGGTAAAGTTTAATATTTTAATATAATTTTAGTTGCTAAATTCATAAGTTTGGAAACATGAATGATTAGCGTAATACATCCAATGTATTTTGCCAAGAAACTTGAATAGAGATTGGTTAGTTGTTCCGCATATTTACAACAAAACAATTAGAAGCAGAAAATTTTATAAGTGGGATTCTCTGCTTTTCGCTTAAAAGAAAAGTCAAGAAATGTAAGAATTATCATATCAAATACTCAAATTAGATCAAATTTCACATTTTCCCAATTCGATATTTAAGAAAATCTTGTTTTTCTTGTGATGTTGTTAGAGTAGAAAGAGTGAAGGAATGG
The DNA here is from genome assembly GCA_018894105.1 of Jacaranda mimosifolia. Lineage (NCBI taxonomy): Eukaryota > Viridiplantae > Streptophyta > Magnoliopsida > Lamiales > Bignoniaceae > Jacaranda > Jacaranda mimosifolia. The sequence continues at coordinate 25,974,087 of CM032131.1, read as the reverse complement.
AAATGCATCATTCTATTATAATCCTTGTAACTATAGTCTTCACAAGGATGAAGCTAATATCACTTCTCGTAAAACTTCAAGATCTTCAAAACAAACACACCATCCCAATCAAAACATAACATTTAGCACCTCTAGCTAGCTAACAACGCAAAGCAACACTCAATTTTGGATTTTTTATTTCAATCTGCCTTTCATTTCCTATTGAATATCATAGATAAATGTCAAGTGCAGTCAAAATTTTCTTGTGGATCAAATACACGTGGCATATATTGATGAAATAGAATACAAAATAAAATATGAATTGCAATACAGGACACGAAGTGATTAGAATTGTCTGTATAACAACTTTCAAGCACCCTTTGGTGGAGGTGGTGAGTTCTGCATCTCAACGACCTTTTTCCACGACTCCCGGCTAGAAATCTCAACCCACCACCTTTCAACGTTTTTCCTCAACAAGAACAGCTCTCCTCTATCAGTCGAACTGACCAAGTAGTCTGCAATAGGGAGGTGGGAAAGATCTGCCAATGTGAAGTCATCGCCGGCCAAGTACCTACTCTCTCCCAGCCTCTTATCATACACATCAAGCACTTTGGCAAGCTTTGCTTCATTCTGCTTGATCAAACCCTCATCCTGCTTGATCTTCATTCTTGGTGCAAAAGCCAGTTGGAATACAAGGACTGAACTTGGTGGATTGAAACTTTGTCCTTCGGCCTCCAACCATTGATCAATAGATGCTTTCTCTAAAGGATTTGTTCCGTATAGTCCTTTGTTTCCTTGGTTGGCATATTTGTGGCAAACGTATCTTGATATGGCCCTGGATTCTGTTTTTTCAGAAGACATGGGAGAGACAAGAAATGAGAATCCCAATTCAAGAACCATTGCAGGAGAAAATCAGATTATGTCATCTGATGATTTTTTAAGATATGTCTTAACCTTTTTTGAGCATTTTCCACCTAATATAATGGCTTAAGCGGCTAATTAATTTCAGCCTATGTAAGAAAATCATGTCTCGTGGTTGAATCAAATAACAGGCAGAATTCTTGAAACCAAGTTTAGTGTAGCAAGAAACTAAAGGCTCTAAATCATAACAAGAATCACCAGAGGACAAAATCTGTCTGAAATTTCACAATTTCTTATATCAGGGTCTTAAATTCAAATAACAGTTAACAATTAACTGTTTGAACAACATAGAAAAAAGTGAACTTTCTCTTACCCTTCGTAAGGCTACAAAAGAGAAAAACTCAGTTTTCATCAATTTTTTGGGCATTTCAGAGAGAATTGGTTACGAATCCTCATTTCTTTCCATAAATAAGTTAACATTTTTCTGAGAACCGAAGCCGTCCATCAATTTTTATGAGCAAAAAACTGAAAATTAAAGTAGAGACGCATATACAGTGGCCTAAATAGAAGACCCAAAAGAAGATGGGAAATATTTTTACCAAAGAGTGTAATGCTCTCATCTTGAAACGCTGGTACTTGTCCAAATGGCTGCCCACAAATCAAGACCAATATCAAGAAAAACACACTGTATATCCACTAAAGAAAGAGCCTTTCGCAAAAAATAAGTAACGAAAATAAAACCTGAATCTTGAGGTAGTCAGGCTTCTTGTGTTCGCCTTTGGCCATGTTGATAGCCATGTTGATAGGAAGGAGTTGAAATGGGACATCTTTCTCGAGGAGACAGGCGAGAACCCTTGACACGGCGGTGGAGAGTGGGGGGCCGTAGACTTTCACCGGCGCAGTCATTGGAGGAGAACTAGTGCAGTTGAGAGTTTGAGGGGATCAATTAATATACTTTGTTTTATTCCTTGAATTTTGCCACTGTGTTCGATTGACGACCATTGAGAGGTTATGGGACACTCTGGTGCACTTTATCCGTTGCTTAACGAGGCTAGATTGGGACCCCATGAAATTTACGTAAAAAAACCAAATTTACGTAGGTCGGCGCATATTATTTATGTGTAATAAAAGTCTGTTTCCATACAATCTGGGTTTGAGAATTCGAAATGCTAGATGTTCTCTCTGTGAAAAACTATAGAATCAACTGATTTCAAATGGAGACTTGATTGAGAGTGGAAAAATACAACTTTCCTTGGCTTAATTATATTGATAACTATGATAAGTTCCATCTTCTATTACATTCCCTATCCAACTTGCTCTGTTTATGCCAAGTGTATCTGATTCTCAATCAATTATTTTTATAAGGAAATATTTAATACACATGTTATATATTCATGAAATAAAATAGGGAATGGAATAGAAGATTTAAACCCGTTGTAGTGTAATGTTGGAGTGGAGTAATAGGAGCTAATGTGATTCCCTTTCCTTCTTCATTTGCTCGAAACAAAGTCGGACGTTTATTTTTTTAGACAAATTTGCCCTTTATTAATGCTCATATGCCAGACAGTCATCTTTTAAAATACGATGACTAGTTCATCTTTATTAATGCTCATTTTCTCAAATTAGCAAATTAAAAGTGTAGTGAATTCTCTTTTCAATATTACTAGAAAGGTGTACATGGACGATGTACGTGACTTGTTAACTATTTCTGTTTTTTTTTTTTTTTTTAGGCTTGTTTGTTATATAAATTATTTTTTATTTATATCTTATTTAAATACTTATTAAATAAACAAAAAAAATAAATAAATTATCATTTGATGTTGTAATATATGTTGAGCCTCTAACATAGTTTAAGAATAATTTAAGCTAATATATTTCTTCTTCTATGGGATTTGTACCGCCTATGCGAACCTATTACATTTTTTGCTTCCTTCCACTCCAATGTCCATATTATTTGTCCCAAACAGAATATTTTACTAATATTTACATTGTTTGAACCCCTTAATAAAAGATGATAAAGAACAATTCTTTTTCCAATTTCACTATCGCTTTTCTCTTCTTTTAGAGTACTGAGATTCATTATTGTATTTAGATCTCAGATTTGATAGGTTATGGTGATAACTAGCAATCAATCTTGTAGTTTCCTGTTTTATGTCATTAAATTGAAGAACCAACAATAGAATTCTTTTCCCAAAAGAATTGCTACAAGATTGATAATAAAAGCTAGATCTCTATATAAATAAATTATAATTTGCAAATATGAAAAATGTTTAAAACATTGATAATAAGGAATATACAAATATATATTTACATTAGTTTAAAAATTCAATTTTTAATTGTGTAAGTGCTTCACATATTATATTTTGCATATTAAACTTTATATGTTAATAGCAAAAAGAAAACAAGTATCTCTTCCCAAATATAAGAGTAGTAAAAAATGAGTTTTGGTGGACGGCCTAAAACAAAGTAGGTTTGATCGCAGTTGATTCTATATTTATTTGATTGAAAAATGGGTATTAATATTTATAGGTCATGGAGATCGTTGCATTTACTACTTATCGTCTTGATAATTATATCAATTCTTATCGAGGATTGAAATGATTTTCTAATCCTTAATTTGGTGTATGCACTACATTGTTCTTTAGTTTTTGTCCAAAAGCATGTCATGGGTCCACATACCTGAAAAGTATCTAAAATATCAATATATTGAGCTATCAATGTAGAATTGGTCAAAATACAAGTCATCATTCAAATTGTGTTGAATCAAGTCCACGTAAAAATATACCATTGTTTAATTATTATTTTTTAAAATTTTATTGAAGCAACTTCGTCTTTGGCTAGGTTATCATTAGTCCCCTAATCGACATCCTTGTACTATTTATAATCGAGAGTGTAAAGTACCAAAATTTCTTGTAATAAACATAAAGAAACAAGAAAAGAAAAAAAAAAAAGAAGCTCATTTTCTCATCATTTCTTTCCCACCCCCTCAACCTCTCATTAACTAGATCATTCTATGTAATTATATATTAAAGTTTAATATTTTAATATACTTTTAGAGGGTGTTTGGGTGAGCTTATAAACTTTTTAAAACATCTTATAAGATGTTTAAAAGCTTATAAGATAGTAAAAAATATTTGATAATTTTTTTTAAAAAGAACTTATAAGATCATAAAAGCTCTTTAAAAAAAAAAAGTAAGGAGACCATAACTTATTTTTAAGATCTTAACAACTTCTTTCATTTTTAACCATTTTAATTACAAAATTGACATTACTAACATCTTATAAGTTCTAAGATTTTATTTTATTCAAATAGTTCAATAACTTATTTTAAAAATAAGATCTAACATCTTATAAGCTCCAAAAAATCTTATAAATTGTAGAAGTTTATAAGGTATTTTAAATAAATTTAGCCAAACACCCTCTTATTTGCAAAATTCATTACTTTGGAAACATCAAGGACTTGTGCAAAACATCCAAAGTATTTTGCCAAGAAACATGAATAGGGATCGGCTAGTTGTTCAGCATATTTACAACAAAACATTTAGAGGCAGACAAATTTATAAGTGGGGGTCTCTGCTTTTCACTTAAAAGAAAAGTGAAAAAAGTCAGAGCTATCACATCATATACTCAAAATTAGATCAAATTTCACATTTTCCCAATTCGATATTTAAGAAGGTATTGTTTTTCTTGTAATGTGAGAGTAGAAAGAGTGAAGGAATGGAAAGGCATCATTCTATTATAATCCTTGTAATTATACTCTTCACAAGGATGAAGCTAATATCACTTCTCATAAAACTTCAAGATCTTCAAAACAAACACAGCATCCCAAGCAAAACGTAACATTTAGCACCTCCAGCTAACTGATTCTTTATTTCAATTTCCCTTACATTTTCTATTTAATACTATAGATAAACATCAAGTGTAATAAAAATCTCCTTGTGAATCGGATATGCATGGCATATATTCATGAAATAGAATGCAAAATGAAACATGAATGGCAACGCATGACACAAAAGTGATTAGGATTGTCGTATAACAACTTTCAAGCACCACTTGGTGGAGGCGGTGAGTTCTGCATCTCAACGACCTTTTTCCACGACTCCCGGCTTGAAATCTCACCCCACCACCTTTCGACATTTTTCCTCGACAAGAAGAGCTCCCCTCTATTGGTCGAACTCACCAAGTAATGTGCATTAGGCATGTAAGAAAGATCCGCCAATGTGAAGTCGTCACCGGCCAAGTACCTACTCTCTTCCAGCCTCTTATCATACACATCAAGCACTTTGGCAAGCTTTGCTTCATTCTGCTGGATCAAATTCTCGTCCTGCTTGATCTTCATTCTTGGTGCAAAGGCTAGTTGGTATACAAGAACTGAGCTTGGTGGGTTGAAGCTTTGTCCTTCGGACTCCAACCATTGATCAATAGATGCTTTCTCCAGAGGATTTGTTCCATATAGTCCTATATTCCCTTGGTTTGCATACTTGTCACATATGTATCTGGATATGGCCCTGGATTCTGGTTTTTCAGAAGACATGGGAGAGAGAAGAAATGAGAATCCAATGCAAGAACCATTCTAGGAGAAATCAGATTGTGCTATCCTATGGTCTTTTTCAGATTTGTCTTAACCTTCTTTGCGCATTTTCCACCTAATGTAATGGCTTAAGCAGCTAATTAATTTGATTCCATGACAAGGTAACAGCCTATGTAAGAAAATCATCTCTATTGGTTGAATCAAATAACAAGCAGAATTCTTGAAACCAAGTTTAGTGTAGCAAGAAACTAAAGGCTCTAAATCATAACAAGAATCACCAGAGGACAAAATCTGTCTGAAATTTCATGATTTCTTATACCAGGGTCTTAACTTCGGATAACAGTTAACAATTAACTGTTTGAACAACATAGAAAAAGTTGAACTTTAGGTTAACCTTTGTAGGACTACAAAAGAGAATAACTCTAGAAGTTTTCATCAATTTTCTGGCCTTTCAGAGAGAATCGTCACAAAAATCCTCATTTCTTTCCATAGATAAAGTTGACATTTTTCTGAAAACCGAAGCCATCCATCAATTTTTATGAGTAAAAAACTGAAAACTGATTTCGAAATGCATACACAGTGGCCTAAACAGAAGACCCAAAAGAAGATGGGAAAAAAAAATTACCAAAGAGAGTAATGCTCTCATCTTGAAAAGTTGGTACTTGTCCAAATGGCTGCCCACAAATCAAGACCCAACATCAAGAAAAACAACATTGTATATCCACTAACGAAAGAGGCTGTTGCAAAGAATGAGAAATGAAAATTAAACCTGAATCTTGAGGTAGTCAGGCTTCTTGTGTTCGCCTTTGGCGATGTTAATAGGAAGGAGTTGAAATGGGACATCTTTCTCCAGGAGACAGGCGAGAACTCTTGACACGGCGGTGAAAGGTGGGGGGCCGTAGACTTTCACCGGCGCAGCCATTGAAAGAGCTTGTGCTGTTCAGAGTTTTGTGGGATAAATTTACTCTCTGTTTTTCCCTTGAATTTTGCCAGAGTTGTTCAACTATCAACCACTGGGAAGTGTTGGGGTAATCTGCTGGCTGCACTTTATCCGTTGCTTAAACGGGGCTAGATTGCGACCCCACCAAATTTACGTAGGTGGGCATATATTATGTGTAATAATTTTTTATTTTTTATTTTTTATTTTATTTTATAAGAATGTGTGATAAAAGTTTGTTTAGATGCCATAGAATCAAACGATTTGAAATGAAGACTTGATTGGGAATGGAAAAATACAACTTTCCTTAATTATATTGATAAATTATAAGTTTACAATGTAAGATGTGTTGGAGTGGAGTAATAGGAGTTAATGTAATTTATCTTCTTCTTTCATATAGTCGAAGTAGGAGTTGAACTTTTTTGTTTTTTAGATGAATTTGTCCCTTATAAATGTTGATGGTCAGTAGATAATCATATTTCAAAATACAATGACTATTTCAAGAAATAATAGCACCACAAATTTATCACATTAGTAAATCAAAATGTATTGAATTTTTTTTTTAATACTAAAACTAAGACTGCTACGATGCTAAGAGCACTAAATGCTTTTGATGCAATTTGAACAATTGAAATGAAGTGAGAATCTAATTGGGTCTATTTATATAGTTATAGGATTATTCCTAAATAAACATGATTATTAGAAAATGCTTAATTAAAATTGACATGTTTATTGGAACAATGCAAGTTGAATAAACATATTTGATAGCACTAATTGTATAAATGATCATAACAATGACAGATGTGTTAACAAACAATCATATTTTTTCACAATTTTCTATACTGTCAAAATGTCCTTTTTACTTTTATTTTAAGATTGATGACTTCTTGCTTTTTACAAATTTTATGAGTTAGGGATTAGAATAATTTTATATGTATAAAATATATTTATTTTATAGGATAAGATGAATGATAAAAATAGAAATTTTTATTAAATATTTACTAGAATGGATGATAAAATTATAATAAATATTGAACTGACTAAAATATCCATTTCTAAAGAAAAGCAGAAAGCAGTATGTGCGTGTGCGTGCGTGCGCGCGCGCGCGTGTGTGTTGCGTTGTTGGGGGGGGGGGGGGGGTGGGGAGTGCTAGAACATAAATGTAATTTACAAGACCTATAATGAGGACTTAAAACTCATTTACGCTCCCATCCCACAAGACCATTGATGCAGGATTTTTTTCATCCCTTTCAATGGATTGGACTTGATATCCATTGAAGTAAATTGGGCCATAGTTGAGTAAATTGAGTTCAATATTATATGATTATATATCTCACCTTTCCATTCCAACTTTGATCCAACTAATTACAAGTGAAAACGACGGACAACTCTAGCTTTCTAATTTTATTTAGTTGTGTTCGAATATTAAAATTCAAGAATTAAAAATCGCAAATTCATAATAATAAATTCATTAAGCCAATTAGAATTAGAATTAGGATTTGCCATAAACTTCAGCTTAATTCATGCTAAACGAAAAGGATTTTTCAACAGCCTCACTAAATGACACCAGATTGATTGACCTGCACAAGCCAGTCCCTTATCCTCTTCAACTATTTTATTATCAGAGACAAATTTCCATATTTGACAATGACAAGTACTTATGTCAACAAAGTAAACTTGCAACATGCATAAAAGACACTATACAATATAAACTATTATTCTAAATCGAAATCTAGATTATCTTCTTCTGCTACATGTGCATGTTGCAAGAACTCTCTTTGTTCATCCTCTGCTCCATTTGGACAAGATAACCTCAGGGAGCACAAACAGTCCAATTAGATGGCAGTCTGCTCGAAGTTATAGGTGGCATGTTGCGCACGTTCACATCTAGAGGCAGCAGTCGATATTCGATATCAAGCTCTCTGAAAGTCTTAACCATATCCTCTACAAGGAGTGCTCTCCTTGCCCATCTCTCACCCATGTCCTGATGATTCATCTTGTGTGAAAGCCAAATCGAAAACTTCAACCTGTTCATGTCCTCAACATCTCTCATGACTATCATGGGCGCTGGGTACCAATGGTCACTCCGGTTGTCAACATATCTGCAAGTGCGTCAGTCGTTGCACATGTTAAATAAGACGGAAACTCATTGAGGTAAATTTTGCGTTTGGGATGAAGAGATGGAAAAGTCATTCAAGTTGAAATTAAAAGGCATTATAAAGTGCGATGTCGATAGGTCCTGGGTTTCTTGGGCTAGTTAAGTAATATCAAGTCGAGCCCTTCAAATCTAGTGGATGACTATCCTCTAAAGTAGGCCGAGCTATTGATACATTAGGACGGGTCACTAGCACAACGAGATTAGTTCTTTGGCTTTCCAACATATTATAAGATTCTCCCTCTTGAAAATCCGTACTTTTCCAAAATCTGAAAATGGACAGAATTCTATGATTCCTCGCCCTGAGGCAGATACTTTTATTCATACCTCTTCTGGTTGATTCACACTATAGTCTATTCTGGTATTGGACTTACTTTGGGATGAGCCTAGTTGTTGCTATGATAGGTTGATGCAGTTACCCACCTGGGTTGGTTAGGCTAATCTGCGGGGTTAGCTCGATACAGGTGATAGGCTTTAGGCAATATTCTGCCGAAGATAGAATCCAAAAAGTAGAGAAAAAATGGAGAACAACTGACATAACATGATATTAGTGAGGGAAGTTGAGTTCTATCAAGAAATAAACTATTTCATGTATAAATAGCATTCTCAATCAGTAATTGAGGTAGGTTCTCATGTTCTTTTTCCCCATATACTTTCTTTTTTCTTGGCAAAATCTGCTTACTGGAGGGTTTTTGTTGGGATAAATCCCAGCACCCCCTAAAGCTTTTCTGCAAGCTTCGCTATTGAGGAAGGAGAATTTTATTGGTGCAAAATTTCGGCTAGCATCAAAGTGAACTTTGCCTAGGCCATATGCAGATGGAGGAAGCCATTTGCTCATTGCTGCAAAAGATAAATCACTAAGCAAGTATTGGAAAAAGAAGACGATGCCCGCGTACCTTGTGATCCTCTCCTTCATTATTGCAATCTTCTCTGCTGAAGTGGAAATGTGGATGCAGAAATCAATTGAGTCTCCCATATCTGGGCTACGGTAATAATTGTTGATTGGCTTTGTGGCTAGGACGCTGTTTGGATAATAGATCTTGTGGTTATCGAACTTCAGAAACACTGTTGTCAATATATTCATCTCTTCAACCACCATCTGCAATTGAAACAATCAAAGTCATAAACCTCATAAAGGAGTATTATGGATATGGCAAATCATGATAAAACAAGAACAAAAAACTTACTTGAACTCCATCAACCTCAACACGGTCACCCACATCAAACGGGTGCATCACAAATAAAAAGATGATCGCCTCAAAGGTTGTCTTGCATGTGTTTCCAAACATAAACACCACTAAAAGAACCTGGGAGCTTAGGAAGATAAAGAAGTGTGTGGTTGCAACTTTGAGTATGAGAAGCCAAATGACTATAATCAGAATTGCCACCAGGACATTCAGCATTTGGTGTAGTTTGTTAACAGCAGTTTTTGTGTCGTTGAGAGACAAAGCAAGAGCTCTCCGTTCTCTAAATGCATTGACCTGCAGTGAAACAGATTCAACATACATTCGGTGTTTTTGTCGTAAACTAATGCTAATGCAAGAAGCATCCTTTTGAGAATTGAACACAACTACAAAACACCCAACATAATATTACAGCATAACTTTGTGTAATATGAAATTACTACCAACATAACAAGGAAAATTACTAGATAATGTTACTTACCACCCAATTTTTAAGAGCTCGCTTGCTGATTCCCTTTTGCTCGCCTCCATCTTCAAAGAGACGCATAGTCTTTAAAACCTCATCCTCCCGCATAAAACGCATTAAATCCTCCTGGTAAATATGCCTGATAACAGAAGGCAATGCTATCATATGAGAAAGTTTACTTTACAAATAGCTCATAAAAGTTTACACTAATTTGCATTATGAGTTGCTCTAACTTTCAATTCTAATATATGATACCGTATGCCATATTGCCATTCATGTGACAAAGAGGCAAAGTTTAACTTGCTAAACTTAAAAAAGTATTGAACACAGATCAGCTGAATAAAACTCCAATAGAGAAACTAAAGCCAAATCTTCATGGAAACAAACTTACTTAGATCCTGGCTTGGCCACATTATTAAAGATCTTCTTGGCAGCAACTTTGGCCTGCTTTTCACTTGTGATATGCACCATTGCCTCATCCTCACCACTTGCACCCTGTATTTTCTCATCTAGAGTAGAAAGCACCCCGTTCCTCACAATATTCATCAACCTCTTCATATTCCAAGCTGATATATTCTTCTGATTCAGCCTATGCAAATGATCAATAGTGATACCATTTTGCTCTTCCTTCTTCGACAGGACTTTCGAAAACACCGGACTCTTAGCACCAGTCGACATGGGACTCTTCTTCGGAGTGTTAATCATTCTTCCACTCTTGGGAAACATATTGGCCTTAAGATCAGCCGGAATCGTCGCCCCTGCACTCTGAAGTTTCTGAACTTCAACCATAACCCTCTCCTCCTCTTCCTGCTCCTGCTGAATCTCAATCAAGGGCGGCCCAGAAAGTGTCTCAATCACATATTGATTGAACAAAGATTCCTGAATCCGATCGAAAAAGGTACTCACATGAAACGATGATGCTAGAACCTTAACAAGCAAAGTTTTCAGTAGCCAAATCAAGGTTCCCACCAAAAGACACACCCAAATCTTTGTCACATATGGTAGAATCTTCCTATCTGTCACCCTCTCGACCTTCTTGTCAAAAATGCACTGCCAAGCAATCAAAACTAGCGCCAGCCACACACAGTTCTGAACGGCGTTCCTCAATCCGTACACGAAATATAAAACCCGTTTTCGCAGGAGAAAATTCCTCTCAATAAAGAAAACCACAATCCTAATCCCCCATCCAGAAACCAATCTTCCAGAAATCAAAACCAAAACCATTAGCTCCCATTTCCAAAGCTCCAATTGAAAGACGGTTCTCTTTCTCAACACATTAATAGTTAAACTACAAACTAATGCCGCAATAATTAGTATCAAACTCAGCAACTGTATAACCGAAAGAGCGCTAAACTTCATTTTCTTGTAATCGTCCGGTAAATCCTCTTCCAGAAAAGGGTCATCCTCGTCGATTTCGCTTGTCCCTTTTCCTAAAAGCTGAGATCTAGCCATCCTTTGAGTCTGAGATTTCTGATTATTTTCCTCCGGCGGGTCAAGTAATCTCGACTTAGTTCTAGTTCTCATCAGAGTAGATTTTCTCCGAAACGAGCTGTTCGAGCTGCAAACCAGAACCTCATCCGGTTCAGCATTGGACCGGCGGTACGCAGCCGGTTCGATATTTTCGTGAAAAGAAACACGAACGTCTCTCGGCGTCAGCTGGCCGGTATTCGTACTCGGGCTCTCGGGTATTCTAGATAACGGAGAATGTTGGGATAGCGGAGACTCCGTCACAAAATCGAAGTCCTTGGAGTTGGCGGCGGCTTTCATGACGGCGTCGTTTGAGAAATCGTAACTGGAGTCCCTCCACATTCTACTAGTGCCGGTGTCATTGACATTGTTACTACTACTAGTACCAATGTTTTTCTTGGGTGAATCTCGCCCATTGATTTTGACAGCGGCGTCTTTGGTAGGCGAAGGGGAGGAGGAGGAAGACGACGCCATGGTTGCAGCGGCGGTGGAGGTGGCGGCGGAGGAGGAGGAAGTGGGTTTTTCAGTTAGGAGAATCTGGCGCTCTTCTTCTCGTCGTGACTGCGAAGATTTGACGGATTTACGGAGTGTTTCCATGTGAGGTATTCAAGAACCCGCAAATCTTTCTGGGCCTAAAATAAGGGGGCTTGTTTATTTTTTTTCCTTTTTCAATTCACTAAATGACGACAGTCCAGATGGTTCAAAGGGAAAACCCTTTTATTAAAAGCTTTTTACGGAAAAAATAATGGTCCGAAGATGATGAGCTGTTGGTACAGACAACAAAAAGGTGGTGGTGCAGAAGAGCTTTTGTTTTTCAAATGATGAAAAACGAAACGAAACGAAACTGCTGAAGGGAGTGTATCGCTACCCTACGTGTGGCGGGGAATCTACGGCTGGTGTACAATTTTAGGCGCAGCACGCGTTTCCGATGTTTCGTTTGATTTTGTAATAAGATTTTGGAGTTCGGAATTTGCTTTTTTTGTACATTTTATTAAAGGTTACCAAGAGATTGGGTAGGTTTTGAAAATGTTGCTAAAATATTACGAGAATCTGAATCCATTCCATAATTAAATGTTACGTTAGGCAATGTTTGGTTATACATATATATATATATATATTTTATTTTATTTTTGTGTGATTTTAATATGTATTTTGGGAGAATGAAAGTTGAAAGTGATTTTGGAGAATGTGAAAATTATATTGGGAAATTTAATAAATTTTTTGTTATATTTTGAAAAATAATTAAAAATTAATTTTAGAGAATTTTGGTATGTTTTTTTATATATTGATGGGAGACATTTTTTTTATTGTAATAGTTAAATCAATATTTTTTTGTTGGATTTTTGGAGTGAAAGCGAAATTGTATAATTTTTTATTGTTAAAATAATAATAACATATATATGATAGATATTATATAATATATGTATATATATATATTGAAAAATGGGAAACTTTTGGGAATAATGCATAACATAAGAGGGTATTTTGGGAGAAATTTTTTTATCATTTTAAAGTGAAAATGAGTGTATGTTTGGTTATGTTTTCTCAGAACAATTTTGTTGTGGGAAAACATAACCAAACATTCCCTAAGTTTTGGGGAGATTATATTATTTAATGATAGATCTGCATAATGTATGAAATACAAAGTTATATTTAATTTTATTTTGAAAAAAATATTATATGAAAATTTTATTAGATCAGTGACACCACATCAAATTTTTTATATTAATATATGTTATTGTTTTTGTTATAAAAATATATATGTTAATTATTTATATTAAAATAATAATTTAAAAATATAAATATGAATAGTGATTCAAAATGATTAAATTTTTCAATAGTATTTTAGAAAAAGGCATTGATTTTGTTCTAGAAAAACGAAGTTCATTTTAAGTAAAAGAAAAAAGAGAGAAAAAGGAAAAAAAAATCGAGCTAGAACTTTTGGGCACATTAAATCTTCAAATGTTTTGCCTTTTTTATTACACTTACCTTAATATGAATGCACTAGATAAGTGATATGTACATAAGTATAGTTGTATCTTGTTTTAATTAGATTTAGCATGATTAAGCCTTCAATTGAAATTTTATAATAAATAAATCTAACTTTCCGACAATTTATACAGCGAGGTTATACTATTTTTAGTTTTAGTTTTACCTAAAACATTATAATAATAAAATAATCTCAAGCCCTCACGAGACAAGAATCAAAAGACTAGCATGATAAGCTTCTATGTGAAAATACAATCATGTTATGTTGCAGTTGTCATGGGACCAATTAATTTAAATAAACTTATAATTATTAAAAACTCTTTTATAAGTGATTTTTCTTTCAAGTTAATTACTTCTAGGAAAAAGAGTAATCTCACCATATATTTTCCAAATTTAATTTTTCATTTGTTTCTTTTATTTTCATCACTATTTAAAAACTGAAAACTATCAACTTATATACATTTTCAATAAAAATATTTTTTATTTTCATTCTCAATTTCTCATAAATTTACTCCATCATCCTATTATCACATCAATTAAATTTAAATTTCACTTGGAATAAAGTACTAAGCATCATTTTAAAAAGAATAAAATATACATATATTTTTAAAAATAAATCACTTAAGTTTTCGATTTCTATATCTACCCTAATTATTACACTACAAAAAATAAAAATATTAGTGACAAAATAATAAGTGACAATGTAAAAGTTTCTTGATAATAGCTTTTATTTTGTCACTAATATGTTTTTTTTTTAGTGATGATAATTTTTGTTCTATTATTATATGACTCAATGGTGATAAAAACTAATGCTTTAAGTTATTACTATTGCCAATTAGTGATATCTCTAATCTCTATGGTGATAATTTAGTGACAATAAAAATTATTAGTATGACTTGTGACAAGATTTTTATTATCACTAAATTGTCACCATAGGTGTACATGTCACTAATTGTTAATGATAATAATTTAAACATAATTTTTGTTACTATAATTTGTAAAAATTATTAAGGTGACAAAATGAAAAAATTTGTCACTTAATATATATAATTAGTGATCATTTTTGTATTATTGCTTACGTCTCGTTGCTAATTTACCCTTTTTCTTTGTAGTGTTACTTTTCAAATTTAAATGCAATTTCATTTTAATTTTTAAAATTATAATTAATTTTTTAATTTTTAAAAATAACAAAAACATAAAATGAAAATCAAAACATGTTCAAACTACCCTTGGCAATCCCATTTAGAAAAGGGGAGTTAGTAGTCCCCATGTTACTACTTCATTGGCCCAAAGGAAAGGGCCTAAGAAAAATTAGGCCACAAAGTAATGGTTAGTTTAAATTAGAGAGTGAGGAGACTTCCAAGTGTCATTTCAAAGCATATTATAATATCATAATATGAACAAAATTTGTAAGATTGAGACCAATTTGCTACGTTACATCGTCAGAGTTTGATGCTTGACAACGCATCGTACCGAATCAAAAACGACATCGGTCTACGTGTCGTCATTTTGTTCTTTCGGTGGCCCGCGTTTGCGCACTTCCGCGCTTTTTTAAATTGGGAAAGAAGTCCCAGCTGTGTTCTCTGTTTTTGACTTTGGACATTATTGGCGGACAGTGCGGCGGATTACGGCGGCACTTCGAAGGCAAACCACCGTCGAGTACGGCGCCTGTGACGCAAATTTGGGACAGTTGGAGCTTAATTTATATTAACAACTCCAGTATAATGTTATCACACTGCGCACGTCTGTGTGTGTCAGTAATTTAGTTGTATAATTGTGGAGTGGTTGATTAGTTTAATGGTATTATTTTTATATTTATATGTATAAAATTTAAAATTTTAATTTTAATAAATTTTTAATACGTATTTGTGTATTAATATATATATATATAAATATAATTGTCTCATTTTTAACATCTGTCAATTATATAGTTAATGCAATTTGAAAATGGAATTGGGGTTCTTTGCGTAAATCAACTGATTCGATAGGGTTTCTACACCAGAATATGTTTGCATAGATTGGAATTTTTTTAATAAATAAACTTTCATGTCTGTTTTTATTGTGGAAGTTGATATTTATAGTGACTAAATGCTGAAGTGGACTTTTACCGACCAAGATTTAGGTTTCCATCTTGATGGATTTAATTTGTTCGGCTCTTTGATCTTTTATTAATTGAACTCTTTTATTATTTTTTTTTACTTTTTTACCATTTTAGAATCTTTTTTTATATCAACAGTTTATCTTTGATTTTGTTATAATTATAACTAATGGCAAAATCATGTCAAAGCAAGAATTCTTATTTTATTTAAGAAAAATTGTTGAAATTATTGACTATTTATTAGTCTAAGATTTACTTACGTATAATTTTCTTAAATTTTAAAAGATTAGATTTCAAGCATGATGAAAGGAAGTCTAGAAATTTCTTCCATTTATACTTTATTTTCAATAAATAATTATTTTATTATGTATTTTAGTTTCGGAGTTATTGTGGCTATTGATTTCATATTTATGGACATTGATATTGGTTTTAATAAATATTTGACTATTTTTGGTATTATTGAACATAATTATTATTGGGCCATGGTGTTTTTATGACAGATTTAATGGTTCCTTAATCTTTATATTGCAATCAAATTTTAATCTTAAATAAAAGAGATCATGATTCAGTTGTTGATATATTGAGATTATGACTTTAAAGAACTTCACTTAATATTCCCAAGATTTCATGTTTTTTTGTCCAGCTTGTAGTCCAAGTGGCATCCGTCTTCCCTATTATGTGGAAGATCTTGTAATCGATCTGAAATGGACGCATTGTGTACCTTATGTGCATTATGTGTAGTTCATACTTTAATTTATTTGATTTGAGAATATGAAAATATTGATTTGTTGAAGGTATAATAATTTGTCATTTATAATGCTCTTTCCCAAAAAAAAAAAAGAAAAAGAAAAAAAGAAAAATCATGTTTTTTAACAACATTATTCTAAATTAGTTCTTAGCATTCCCATAATAGTGACATGAGATAAAATACTAATGTGAGCAAATGAGATTTTATCATGATCAATATTAAAATCGCATAAAGAGACAATTATGATTTTTAAATAGCGACAAGTGCTAAGGTTCTGCATTAGTTCAATTTCTATTTCTCAAGTGTTTTACATGATTTTATTACTATTTCTATTAGTTTTACAGCATCGTTGAATTTGTTATTGATTTTTTGATATAATCAATTATTTATAAATTATATAAATATAAATTAAATGTTATTCACAATAATTTAAAGTCATATTTTACTTGTGTTTAAGTTATAATATTATAATTCATCTTCACAATAACCTGATATGCGTTTAAGCAATAATAATATTGTGGTTGGCATTATATCTAGCCAATGTTTTGTAATTCTTAATTTTGTGATTACTTACAAATTCAAATACTTGTTATTTTATATGTATTGTGATTCTTTTGCACGTGCAATATTTTAAAATTCAGTCAAAATCTTTTATTTCATTGGGTGTTTTACTTTGTATTTCACATTATGACTAAATATTAAATGTATTACATATTTTTTTATACAAATATTCGATTATAAATTATATACTTTTGATACATATTCATGAATCGTAAAACAAAATACAGAATAAAACACCCCATGAAAATAACTTGGTCGGAAGCATCTCAAGGGAATAGCAAGTCAAAGTATAATCGGGATATGGCATGGCCGCATGCCACTTTAAAATGTAGTGTTTTCTTTCAGCAGACCAAGTAAAAAGGTGGGTAAGACTAGGCCTTATTCCAAGGCCTAGATTGTTGGATTTTGGCCTTATTCGATGATCATTTTTAATAATAAGTCTTATGATTATATATAATATGATTTTTAGTATCTTGGGTTTGTATTATAATTTTTCATAATTTTATTTTGACTAGTTTGACTCGATGAAAATGATTTGACAACGCCTCAAAATTATTATTTTTTTCATGAAATTAATTATCTAAGGGATTATGGTAGACTTGTTTATTAGAAATTTCACATTTATAAGCATAGGTTAGTACATTAATTTACTGCAGGCTGGAGTTTTTGTTATAATGTCAACCAAACGAATGATATCTATTACCATCAAACCAAACTAACCCTAACTATTCACTGTTATTTAGATGATAGCTGCATATATCTCATAATTTATAAAATAAAAAGATTTAATTTCATACATGGAACAATAAAGTTCAATTATGTACATATACTTGATTTCTTAATATTTTTGTTTTAGAGGAAAAATGCAACCAGTTTATCTTAAAAATACTCCAATAATACTATATAATATAAAAGACATTAAGGTCTCGAAGTTTTTGTAATAATGGAGTTGTCCAAATAGTATTGAACCAATAAGTTATTCATAAGATTACCCTAAATTATTTGTTTGATTTGTGTCATAGTGAACATGACGATGAATCAACTTAAACTTAATCATTGATCATCACACGAATTAATCGTTGTTTTTATACTTCTTTTTTTATTTCTTAATCTATAATCTAAATAACTTCACATATTTCTTTATTTCAATTATTGATTGTGGAAGATAGGAGGGGCAAATTGGGTCTCAACTCATGGTTCCAACCCAATTCATTTTGGGTTAGGTTGGGTTGGGTTTTAGTGGGTTGAATATGAGTTGGGTTTTAATGGGTTGAAATGGATTTTGAATGTAAATGGGTTGAATGTGGTTTCTAAATAATTCAACTCAATTTCAGCTCCAAAATTATTCTTCCATTTTCTCATTTTCTCAAGATCATCCGCCACTTTATTTTTATTTCTATAATACTTTAAAAATGAAAAAAAAAATAATGAATTGAAAATTGGATAAATTATATATATCACCGATTAATCATTTACCATTTTTCCACCTCATTTAATTTTAAAATATTAATTTATTAACTTAATTTGAATGAATTAATTATGATATAAAAATTGATTATATCATTATTTGGTTTATAAACTCCAATTTTTTATAAAAAAATTTAGCCAGTTAATTTTATAGCCCCCAGATCTTTTTCAACTTTGCGATATGAAAATAAATAAAAAATTATTTTTCTTTTTTTTTATAATTTTTACAAACTATCAAAATATTAATATGTAAACACAACAAATTTATTGTGTAGTGGTAGCATGTGGGAGGACAGATTACGACTGTCCATTTCATTTCCTTTCCCTCCACATGAAGAAAGGGCCCCGACTTTATTTTTATTTTCAATTATAATATTTTCAAAAATTAAAAAATTAATTACAGTTCAATAATTTTTGAGTATTTTATTTAAAAATAATAATTTAATGTAGATACAAGAATTTAAATTTAAATAATTTATATTTTTTATTCTTAAAAAGACATTTTTCAAGATATATGCATATTTTAATTGTTTTAAAATGATAGTAGTACTTTTATGTCTAATCGAATTTGAATTTGATCATTGCGATAAACGATAATGAACTAGATTGAAAAAATTAGAAATAAAATAAATAGTACTTTTTCAAATATTGACTAAATATAAAAAGTAAAAAACAAAAAACAAATACGACTAGTATAGTAAGTACAATGTAAACATTTTGTAATAAAAAATTAAAATATTTTATATAATTATGTTTCAGTTATTGAGCAAGATTGTTATTTTGTATTAAAAGAAAAAAATATAAATATTATAAAATAATAAGTAAATTATATGTTTACATAATTTGATTTGATTTTACGTGATTAACAATGATTTAATAATAATTAATTAACATATGTCAAATAAAGATAAAAAGATTATAGTTTAATAAAATAATATAACAACGTATTTAGCAAAAAAATTATATTTTTTCTTTTTTGTAATGGACCCGTCCAAATCTGACCCAACTCGTTTTCAACCCAACCCATTTTCAACACATAGATATAAACCAATTTTTAGCCCAACCCATTTTAAACTCAACCCATAACCAACCCAACCCACTCATTTGCCACTACTAGTGGAAGATAAAACTTCTGCTACATTTTTTCTTGAAATGTTTGGATGTGATGTGGATAATGAAAACTTTGACATAATTAATTTTTATTAACCAATTCTATTATAATCTAAATTTGTGCCAAACAAAACCTTTAGCGTAATTATAAAATAAAAAATAAAAAAAAACTTTAGCGGAACTATAAAGTGATTAAAAGTTTTTCTTACAAGTAAACGACAATATTGTTTTCTTAATTTTCAACTTAAGAGAGATTTAATCACTGCCGGGACGAAAAGAATTCAGGCTTAACGGGACAACCTCAACTCCAACAAAGATTTGCATACATAATTACAGACTTATATATAAATATCAATACAAAAGAAAAGGATAATTATTATTTTTTACTTTTGGGGCATGAAAGGAAAAAGGTTGTTTAAATTCCAATGGTTGGTTTGTTTGTATTTGGTTATTTAAGGAAAAATATTTTGGAAAAATGTATTTTGGTAGTGATTTTGAGAATGTGATGTTTGTTTGATTTTGTTTTGTGGATTGTTGGAAAATAATTTGAAATGAAATGATACATTTGAAAATATTTTGAAAGGAAAAAGTTTTATTGTAGATGTCACATAAGTGAAATTTTTATTGATACAGTGAAGTGAAATTAAATTTTTTATCTACATATGATTAATTGGTTATATATATATATATGTAACAATTATTTGTTATATGTTTTTGGACTGTGTTTTAATAGAAAAATATTATTTTCGTTGTGGTATAGAAAAATTTGCAAGCTTGTTTGGAAGTGTTTTAGAAATTGAAGTCCACTTTGAACAAAAAAATACAAACAAACAAGTCCCAATTGTTCGAGTAATTTTTCATTTGGGCTGGGCCTTAAATTTTTCCCTACTTGGACCCTTATATTTGAAACTACAGATCTTAACACTGGAATGCACTTAAATTTTGAAATCTTGACTTTTCTCAACACACCAAGGAATTGGGCCAAGAAATAATATATACCTTTCCAGTAAGTAATTTTTATATTAAAAAGATGAATTGCAATATCCTGGGAAATTTAATATATTCTTTAGAATTATTCTTTTATTTATTTATTTATACACACGCACATCAAGAATCCGTTATAACTCGAATTCTTGACCCCTCACATTATGTGGGAGACTTATGCCGCTAGGCCACTCGACAAAATTATTCTATTTATTATTAGTTGAAAAGATCAAAACTTTCATTTCATCGATTGAAGTCTGGATTTGGATCCTTATCCACACACAAAATTTAAAATTTTGCACCCATCATAATTAAATCATGAATACCTCACTATACACAGGTATAATGTTTCCTGATGATGCTTTCACATAAAAACTCCAACTTATGCATATAAAACATGTACATATATACAACATGTCTATGCAGAACTTCATGAGTTATAACTACACCATTTTATCAGACAAAAAGCGCGATTAAGATGCTTGATCCCAGGTTTTCAAAAGAACCTAGAAACTGTAGAGTCCTGCTGTCCTAAAGAAATAGGTTATAACTAGGATTTTGTTAAGAAGTTTACCTTAGAGGTTAATGATCTTGTGAGCTTGGACCTCCTTTTATTAGTCCGGCTCGGGGCTGTAGGGTCAGGGGAAGAAGAACCACCTCTTTCTTTCCTCAGATTCTGTCCTTTTGAGCCTCCATTGATGAATTTTTGTCCCAGAAAGAGTAGCAAAAGAACACAGTTGTCTGCATATAGACATCATGTGGTATTTTCATTTTCTTGCCTCTTGAGTGGCCATTCGCCCACGAGCTGAAATGGTTCTCCAAGATTTCTCTTTTTGCTCGCCCTGTCTTCTTCAAAAATCTGTTTTAAGAGAATAAATTTAAGAAAAATTGATTTAAATGTGGGAAAAAATGGTAAAAATTCGACTC
Organism: Jacaranda mimosifolia; assembly: GCA_018894105.1. Lineage (NCBI taxonomy): Eukaryota > Viridiplantae > Streptophyta > Magnoliopsida > Lamiales > Bignoniaceae > Jacaranda > Jacaranda mimosifolia. The sequence continues at coordinate 25,952,623 of CM032131.1, read as the reverse complement.
AAGCGTACCTTTTGGGCCATATGTTGCAAGATCTCTATCATTTCGGAAAATTCAGGCCTCAGAGAGGGTTCTTGCTGCCAACACCTTTCGAGCAATTCGACTAGGAATGGATGAGTGTGCTTTGGTATTGTTGGCCTTAGACCCTGTAGTTCATATAGAGAACAAAGAAACTGAATTTGTCTTAAATCTTACATTGAGAGGACAACTAGGGAAGACAAAAGCATACTTTTCGTTGAGATGGAATATATATTAGAATAAATGACTAGCTAGGAATCCCATGATCGTATGTACCTTCTGGACAACGCCCACTGCCGCCTGCAGCGGGGTCAAGTTTGCATATGGAAGCTGGTGATTAAAATAAATGAAAGTTAATTATTAGCTCATTTTTCATAAATTACATCTCAAGACTCATAAAGAATTACTTTTTATTTTTAAAAAAGAAAAAAGAAAAGAAAAAATTCGCAAGTGACCTTTCCAGTTAGAAGCTCCCATAGCACAATCCCAAAGCTGAAAACATCAGCTTTATGATCATACGGCTTGTGCTCAATAACCTTAAAATCATCAAAAAGACAAGCACAAGTTAGAGAAGCTTTAAGGGAATGCATGGTTTGATGCGGATTATTTGGTATGGACTATAGCTTACTGAAAAAACAACTAGTGAGAAAATGCAGTTCTAGAATCAAAATGATCAGACCAATGAATTTTCCTACATTAAGTTGCTCTGTATACTATAAAAGAACGAAAACATAAGCACACCTCTGGAGCCATCCAGCGATAGGTTCCAGTTTCTGCTGTCATAACGCCAGACTGAAGTTGAACTCGAGCAATGCCAAAATCAGATATTTTGACCACCTGCATGGCATAACTTCTTATCACTTGTAAAGAGGCAATCCAGTACAGATCAAGGTTAGATTCCTAACAGGCCCAAGCTTTTCAAAAATAACCAATTTATTACAATTTAACAACATTAGATTAAAATGCTACACAGGATGTAAGGACTAATAAATTGGTTTGGAAATCTCATAATTTCTTACTTCATTTTCATCCATCAAAAGGTTGGTGGCCTTGAGGTCCCTGTGAATTATATTATTTTGATGCAAGTAGTTCATTCCCTTAGAAACATCAATTGCAACCTTCAAGATGGCCGGAAGCTTGAAAACACCCTTCTGTTTATGTAGAAAATCATACACACTTCCACCGGACATAAATTCTGAAAATAGAATAGAGGTTAAAAAGCCAACTAAGGCATAAAATGATTGATGGAATAATAAATTGCATCTGAAAACTAAGCCATATTACCAGTAACGATGCATAAGAGCGGAGGTTTTGTACATGCGCCAATAAATTGTACGACATTCTTGTGCCGAACTTTCCTGAATATTAGAAATACAGGGTTGCATAGAAAATTGAGGAAAAAAATAAAAAGGCTATAGAAAGGGGCTGTTTGTTTATCTTTTCAAAGAGAATCTTTACAATTTTTATTACTTGAACTATGGAAACATATTTGTTTAACCTCTTTTTGTTAAAAGATTACTAATTTTTATTTTCAAACTAACCATACTTTCTATATCACACCATCAAAATCAATTGGATTTGGCATAAAGTTCCCATAAATTACTCCAACAATATTAAAGCATACGTATCTTTTCAGAAAAATACATCTTTTCATGCATAAAAAAATTATAATTTAAAGTAGATTTTCAATCCTATACCTATCCTACATTGTATACACATAATCATCTAAATATATTTTCATTTCTACATGAAAACTAATCAACACCTTTTCTAACTTTGAAAATACTAGAAATTGAAAATATGTTGTGGAAACATATTCAAAGTAGGATGCATGAGGTAGAACTTAACCTCAATATGTAGACTTCTTGGGCAAACTCGCGTTGCATATCTCCACTAAGGCACTCAGTCTTAAAAATTTTAATGGCTATGTCTTGACTGCGAAACGAACCTTTGTACCTGTGTTTATGTACATTTAGATGACCTGATCCAACTGATAATCCAACCAACAATAACCATCATTATAAAACTCACAAGTCTCCATTTGACCCTCCGGCAATCTTGTATTCAAAAGTCAACAAATTGGCATCAATTTCCCAAACATCATTCCCATCAAACGGAATTTCCACATGGTTCGGTGGTAACAAAAAACCACTCTGCCCCTGCCCTCCAGCAGGAGATACTGGCTCTTGCTTAAAAACTGAGTGTTTCTGCAGCAAATTTCCCAGTAAAAGATTCAGACAATCTGGAAATGATGATCTCTACACATGTTTATGTCTTTTGTTACCTCAATGTTTGAAATTTCCTTCATCAGTGTATTTCTGAGATGGTCAATCCCCTAAGAATTTGCAGTAAGAAGGCAAATCAACAATTTGCAACAAACTGGAGGAGCAAGGATAAAATCAGAATATTCTTGCTTTGTAAGGAATGCATGCTTATGGGTTGAAAACTGTAGAAATACGAGGTCAACATGACTCGTGCAAAAACTAAGCCAATAAGAAAAGTGGCAACTCAATAAGGTAAGAAAAAAAGTAGAAAGATGCAACCATAAGACAATTAAATAATGCAGATTTATAGTGATCCCCCATTAAAAGAGAACAGAAAGTACCTTTTCCCAACTATCAACAACGAAAACATCCAATGAATATCCGTCAATTGTGCAAAATGCATGAGCTTCTTGAATGTTCAACCCAATCTCAGACATCAGGCAAGTTAACTGAAAATTAAATAGAAGAAAAGAACTGATTTGGATGGATGAACTATCTTTTAACATCATCAAGCTCTAGCAAAAGAAATCAGAGAAGAGAAGACAACAGCTTATGACCAGATGTTATGAATTCATTACTCAAACTATTAGTGCCAGATGCATTCCCCAGTGACAGGGAAGATTCAGCAGTCAAAATATGGTTTATATACCAAGTAAAGTTAAAATCCATCTCTTATTCACTGTAGATGAGTAAATGAAGGTGAAACAATGGTTGAAGGAGATTCATTGAAGTTGTGATGTCAAATAGGTGATGATGAAATAAAATGAAGTAGATAAATTAAAGGGCTGATGTAGTTTCTTTGTTTTCTACAAATGCATACTACCAGATCTTTTGGTTAAATTGACGAAATCACATAAAAGGCATATGAGCACACATACATTCATGTACAAAAAGTGGTTTCTCTTTAGCTGATAAAAGGCCAAAAAGATACTGCCAGTTAAATATGAATTATTAAGTCGAGCTGTCGATCTCTATAACCTAATGGAAAACAAGGAATTAAGTTGCTCTCATCTCTTGCTGGTTATAAATCTTATTTTCAAAATCCAACTTCAGTCCGCATGATCATACAAACTCACATACAGAAGGAGTGCACATGCATGACTACAGATGGTAGAAGAGAAATCTGTGGTCATCTGAGACTACCACAACTACATATGCATCTAATTGACAAGATTATGTTATCAAATGAATAAACTCATTTCAGTCATCCCCATCTTGTCTTCAAAAAGATGAGATTTAATGGGATGATTCATATTTGTTAATAATGTTGCAGTAGCATGCAAGTCTATAAAAATAAGGCTACTGTCAGCTAACACACTTTTCCCATGCTGAAGAATTATATTCGAGAACACATAGGATTCAAAAGGCATATAACACATGAAAAAATCCAAAATGAAGAGGCATTACCCCGCTAAGGAGCTTGGGTTTGTCTTTTGTTGAGATTGTTACTTCATGCAGTGGCCTGAAAAATCAGAAATGAGGACACATGAATTGATAACCTACCCCATATTCAATCTACTAAGCTGAAAGTGCCACTATTCAGGAACAAATTAACAGACTAACAACAAAGAAAAGAAAGCTCAAACTAGCTCAAACCTTTCAGAATATTACCGCAAAAAGTGTGATTTCCTACTCACGGAACTATTCCCATCTTGAGCATCAGATTTATTTTCTTCGAAGGCAAGTTCAAAATTTGAGGACAGGCTGAATGCAGGTGGTGGGTGAAGACTGCAATTAAAGAGATATGGACGCTTAAATACAAGTTCCACACTATGATTAGTTCATAATTACTTTGTCAGTGAAAAAAAACTCTTCAACACATGTAAAACGTAATTAAGACCCTATTTCTTGTACCTATCTGGCTGAAGAGCACCTCCTCCATTAGTGGAATGAACAGAATTCCCGGGATTTCCATCAATGGTGAGACGAACCTGCATTACAGAGAAACTATGAATACTCAGTTGTCAACTGAAGTTGCAGGCCTACAGAAAATGGCAACTGAAAAATTAATAAACTAGGAGCAAGTTATTTAAGACTGATATATAGCACGCATCAAAGAAAGGTATCCAGCATATTGAAAAGAGTTGTACGACAGCATCAATGCCTCTGGAACAATGGGAAATATTATCTTTCCTATTTAAGCTACTCAGTCTTTGTGAAATAATATCTCACAGAACATGATTTAGAAATTTCAAATGAAATTTTGTTTTGCCCAGCGAAGACTGACAAAAAATATGAATTTAAATCCAGATTTTCACCTTAGGTCCTGGTCCTGGCCTCTTATCAAACTTATGCATGACAGAATTGTCAGTCGACTACAGAATACATTTAGATGCGTGATTTGATTGTTCAATTTGCATGCTCAAGCTAATCAATCCCAAGTCTTACCATCAAAATATCAACAGCGTAGCAAAATCCAAAAGACTCCATATATTCATGCAAGAAATTCCTATACATTTCAATCCCCATTTACCATTATCACATCTGTTAACACGTAAAAACCACCAACCTATCTCCTCAAGTCCGCCATAAATTGTATTAGTTGGCAATTTCGATAATATTATCACGTATTCTGTTAAGAATGGTAAGGATAGAATCCTATCCTGGATTCATGATATGAGCCAACATGACCCAAAAGACAATCAAGAAAGGGGGACTGCTGCAGAGAATCATGATGATGTATTCTAGTATACCTGCACAAGCCGGACATCAACTGCAGGTCTGGTGAGAGGATCGCGTGCCATGTTCAATAGTTTCTTGTGCAGCAGAACATCCTCTGCCCGTTCAGTATTAACGTCCAACGCATAACTACAGTAGCAGGATAATCAGTGAGATTGGAATCCTTTAAAGCATCATAATCTTGCACTCTCGGTGCACTAAATTCCATCCAAATATGGATAGACGGAATGAAGAATAACATTTCCCCGCTAATAAAATGGAACCTCCAAACTTCATCCAACAGTCTATATATCTTTCTGAAAGATGCCTGCCTCTCTTAACCTACAGTGTTTTCTGAGTAGCATCATGATCCAAGCAAAAATTAGCAAGAAATCCACGGGAGTAAAAGTATATCTTTCTGAAAGATGCCTGCCTCTCTTAACTTACAGTGTTTTCTGAGTAGCATCAGGATCCAAGCAAAAATTAGCAAGAAACCCACAGGAGTAAAAGTACACTTTTTTTTAAATACAAATAACATGTCAATATAAACGTTCAATTAACTAATACACCAATTCTCCAACGCAAGAAACAGAAGAGAGCAAAGCTTCTGTTCCTTTAGGTGCAAACCAATTAATTATCTTACAATGGAACTCGAAAATTCATCAAAATTTAACTTTTTTTCTCCCTTCTCTCAAATTCTCAACCAAGTTCAACACACCCTTTCCCCTTTCCCCTTTCCCCTTTCCCATCTACCACCTCCCAAAACAGCTCAAATCAGTCAAAAGGACAGAGAAGAAAGACATGGGCCCAGGCCATTAATTCCAGAAAACCAGAAAAGAAACAAAATTTACCGAAGAGGAAGCATACTAAAATGGGCCCACAACTCATCTTCAAACCCCGGTTCAGCAGCCTCTTCAACATCCAATTCTTTCAATCTATTCAGCACTTCATTAAAAACTTCAACTTTCTGCCTTCTTTTCCGGCTTTGAACCGGTGACCACTCAGATTGCCGGCTGCTACAGCTCTCGCTATCTTCCATGATAAATGAAAATTACTCCAAAATCCAAAAGAAAAAAAAGAAAGAGAAACACATATAACTCAAAGAATATGCACTTTGATTCGGATTCCAATCATTTAGAAACAACAAGTGTAATGAAAAGAAAGGAAAAAATAAAAAAGAAGAAAGAAGAAGAGTTGGTGGGGCGTGATGTGAGGTATCTATGTATCTATATGTATGTATATTTCCGTGCATATTCTTTGTGGCAGTTTGCATGAAATGAAGCAGAAAATTAAAAAGAAAAGAAAAAGGCACCATTTTTGTAATGAATGTTGACGTGGATCCAAACGAGGCTGGCTACTTTGCTTCTATCACCCCTGTTTGTCTGTTTTTCCATGGCTTATTTTTTTATTCATTTTATCCGTTTCAAAGATTCAATCTTTCGATTAAATTAATGTTTTGATGTCATAGAGAAACTTGGATGTGACCCACCTTTGAGTTTATCCCATTACAGTGTTTGGATTGTCTCATTTCCCACTTGAACTAAGCATGATTATGATGCTTTCTTTTGATTTGGAAATGTGATTAATGTATGCTTAGTTGGGTTTAAATGGGGGGATTGTTGCCCCATTGCCTGAATCACTCGGCCTTTTTGGCAATAAATTTTTAATGCTCAGACATGTGCTTCATAATCATTTGTATTTCACACTGACTAAAGGTGTTTTGGATGTTTTGCTAAAAAAGTTTTAATTAACAAATGATATAATTAAAAAGTTAAGTTTTTCTTTAAATACACACACACACATATATATATACACATACATACGTGTGTGTGTGTGTGTGTGTGTGTTGAATTTTTAACTACCTTAGTAAAATTATAAAATAATTTCATTCAAAGAACTTATAAAGTTCTACATTTTGTAAGATATTTTGAAGATTTATAGAGTTCAAAATAAGATTCAATTTAAAATTTGATTTTCTAATGTTTATTTTTCAGTTTTATATTAGAACTCTACCAAAAACGAAAAAAAGTTAATCTTCCAAAACAAATTAAATTTTGTTATTACGTACATATTAATATACCAACCCTGAATTTAAGAAGTTATTTGGGCTCAACTAAGAGGGTGTTTGGCTAAACTTATTTAAAACATCATATAAGCTCATATATCTTATAAGATGTTTTTAAAACTTATAAGATGTTAGATTTTATTTTTAAAATAAGTTGTTGAAGTGTTTGGACAAAATAAAATTTTAGAATTTATAAAATATTAATAATGACAATTTTGTAATTAAAATGATTAAAAATGAAGGAGCTTGTTAAGATAACTTATAAACTCTTTTAAAAAAAATTATTAGACACTTTCTAATAACTTATAAGTTCTCAAACATTTTATAAGATGTTTTGATGAGCTTATAAGCTCACCCAAACATTCTCTAAGTCTACAGCATATTAAACCCATTAAAGATTATGAATACTTAAGTAATATTATTATACTAGATGAAATTATAACTCCCAAGTTTAGGAGGAATCGAAAGAATGGCTTTTGGGATTTTTTTTTTTTTTTTAATTTCAGATCTTTAAAACATCCAATCTAATCGTGGTGAAGCTGAATTTTCATCTCTACACTTAACACAAATCGAGTGTTTATCATAAAACTTAAAATATCTAGTATTCCAATTTAATTATAGCAAAAGCTAACTCCCATAAAAAAACTACATGAATAAAATTTATATTAATTATATTTTACCATTATCGAGAATTCACACTATATACATACTTGTGATGATACAAAATTTTCAAAACGCAATTGGAATACGTGCAAACAATGCATATTATTAAAATAAAATTGGCGCATTTTCCTTAAAGATTCTCAGTACTATAATTGTAAATTTATGAAAATAGATAGAGAATGTTTGATTATGTTTTTTTGTGTGATTTTATTATATGTTTATTATGTGTTTTGAGATATGAATTATAGAAGAATGTGAAATTATTTTTTTATATGTTTGTTTATGTTTTAAGGGAGTTATTTTTTATTGTAACAGTCAAATCAAATGCTTTTTTATTGAGTTTTTGGGTTGAAAATGAAATTGAGTGATTTTTTAATATTAGAATAATAATAAAATATAATATATATATATATAATATGTATGTATATATCAAAAAATATGTGTTTTGGAGAAAAAATGAGGATATATTTGGTGGAGAAACATAACTAAACACTCTCATAGATTATCTATGATTTAATTTCCATTTTTCACCATATTTTGAGGGCAATAATTCACTGTTATAGTACAACATTGTATTCAGGCGTAAATGTAATAGTAGCTCAGACGTACTCTGTCTATGGTCATCGTCAAATACGGTTTGCACACAGATTCTGCCATTCTGGGATTCAACTTTCAAGTATTAAACAAAGCTACATGGAATTGTTTCCCACGAAAGTACTTTTAATTTTAATTTCTTTAACGAATATTTAATTAAATTTTGGTGCAGGGTTCAAGGGGTGGACCGTGGACCCGCCATTAACGTGACCTCATTGCTTTTGCTTGCTGTGGTGATTGGCGGAGTATTATGTGGGTACGCAAGCCTATTAAGAATACTTCGAAATTATTTAGGCTTTTTTAGGTTGAGTTTGGCCAGTAATTGGATCTCCTAAAATTATTTTTTAATTTTCATGGAGATTTATAAAGGTTTTTCTTAATTTAAATTACAATTATTTCTAGTAATTTTGTGTTACTGAATTTTTAAATTTTAACAAGTTTCATATTATACAATATAGTTCGTATAATTATATAATATATAGTTAATATAATGTTTTCTAATAGGACAAATTGACAAAACTATTATATTAAAAAGAACTTATTAGATTGATCGGTTAATCAAAGCAAGCTCTATTCTATTACCTATCGACTCGATGATTGTTCATATTAAAAATATTTCACGTTGTCTTTGAAATCCATGATCAAAGTATGCAGCCCAATATGCAATCATAAATTTACTCAAAAATTATTGACATAGAATTTAAATAGAAAAATAATTATGATTGAGAGTGATTTAATTGGTATGATTTATAATTTCTAATAAGAATGTTTATTGATGATGATGGAATTTATCATCAAGTATGAAGGTTCAATTGTTTAAATACATTAGGTATTTTAGGAATTTTGTTTTGAAAAGGCATTTCAAAAGTGAGAAAAGGGAAATGATTCATACAAACAATTTATTTCAAGACTTTCGAACTCCTCCAATAAGGATAAGACAGAGTATCATCATATTTCTCACTGAAAGAGTTTAGGAAGAGGTGCATGGTTGTACAATGGTGCCAATAATGATAACCAAATTTATCGTTAGACATTGAGGTTCAACCATTTCAAAGCATTATCCTAATGACAGCCTGTTAGGGGTTCTATTCCAAAAAAGGTGTCTAGATGGACGAAATGGAGAAAATAATTTGTAATTATTTCAATATCTCGTCCACTCTAATATATGATGACAATATTTCACTATAACTTCATATTCAAAAGTCTTGGAAAGAGACACATGATCGTCATTCTCACAGGCGATATGATAATGACCAAATCTATCATGTAATACGGAACTCAAGAACTCAGCCACTTCAAGATATTGTCTACCATCACGTGCTTGATAGGAGTTTTATCCTGAAAAATGCCTTCAAAAAAATAAAAGAGAGAGAATAATTTATAAAAATTTTAAAATTATTAATTTTAATTTTTATATTGGTACCAAATAAGTATCACCGTCAATGAAGGACTTGACATGAGGCAATATATTTATTATGTGGCAAATAAATTAGGGCTAAATGAATGGTGGGGACTGTGAAGGGGGATAAAGGGCTGAAGATGCTCCAACCCACTACAGTGAGGCTCAGCCTATGAGGAGACGAGACTGTGACAACAGCATTTGTATTTATGTCTCAATTCAACGTACCATTTACCCTTTGAATTAGATGTTTCACTTTTCAAGCGAATGGGGGAGCGGTCCACAAGGACATCATAATTCTAATTAATGATTTTTTATTTTAAAGCTAAACCCTAATCTCTATTTTACTTCTCTCTTAAGTTTACTTTTATATGATAGTCAAAAGAATAAGGCTTTGTTTGGTTATGTTTTTCGGAACACCATTGTTTTGGGAAAACATAATTAAATATATCCTTATTTTTCCTACAAAACGCATATTCTCTAAGATATATATATATATATATATGCATATATATTTTTTTATTATTTTAATATTAAAATAATTATTTTATTTTATTTTTACCCCCAAAAATTCAATAAAAAAATATTGATTTGACTGCTACAATAAAAAACGTCTTCCCCAAAACATAAACAAAAATATCAAAAAATAACTTTCACATTCTCCAATAATTCATTCCCCCAAAACACATAATAAACACATAATAAAATCAAACAAAAAATATAACCAAACACAACCTAAAAATTTTATTTATTTTTGCTGTTTGACAATGTTATATTACAAGTGGTGGTCTAAAGTTAGAGTTGTTAACATGATCATTATTCTTCTTGTTGTGAGACAAGCTTAAAAACATTCTAAGAAAGAAACTATACTAATAACAAATTGTTAAATGATGATGTAAGAATTGTCTATAATAATATGTATTAAATAATAATAATTTTTATTTTAATATAGTAATAATTTTTATAATGAAAATGATTGTATCCATGTTGTCGTGCAACTTTATCTAATTTTTATATAATTGGTTATCAATTCTAATGATTTTTTAATCAACTATTGCTATTTGTATTAAATTTGTGAAAACATTAATAAAATTGTTATCATTTAGCGTATACTTATAGTTCTATTGCGATGCATGGAATAAATTTATTGGCCATAGAATCTATCTCAATATATTTTATGTGGCAACTAATGAAATTTTTTTAACATAACATTAAATACAGTATTATCTTATTATTTAAATGAATATTTTATTAAGTTCAATAAATGATTATGTATCCAATTAACCTATATCAATGTCTCATGAAATGACAGATATGTATACATTTGGAAGGAGCACTGGTTGTTCTAAAAAATTTATTATTAGAAAATTTCTCTCTCGACCTTTGCTAAGAATTGATAGACTTGAAAGGATTTTCACTAGGTCTGTTTACATGTCCTATTTAGCAATCAGATGGACTCCATGGCCCAATGGATAAGGCGCTGGTCTACGGAACCAGAGATTCTGGGTTCGATCCCCAGTGGAGTCGTTTCTTTTGTTTTGATTCCTCTTTGAACTCGTGACCTGGACGCTAACAAGATCAACATTTTGGACCTCAGAGGTCAATGTCCCTACAAATGTCTCAAGCTTTCCTCCTCATCCATTTTTTTCTGCACTACAAAATGTTGAAAATAATCATTTTTTTTTCATTGTAAATTTGTAAGCTTGCATGTAATTGAGCTTTTACCGATGATTCAAACCCTATCAATGATTTTAGCACCCTTTATTCGTACCCTAAGGGCCCGTTTGGTTTTATTTTCATTTTTAATTTTTATTGTCATTATTTATAAAATTTGAAAAGTTAGTTAGTGGAAATTGGTTGAAAATGAATTTGTATTTGGATGAATTGTTGGAAAAGTAATAATTATGTTGATTTTAATAAGTTCTAGGTGGAGATAAATAGAAATAATTGAATAGAGAGATAAATAAGATGTATAGGTTACCAGCATTGTGCCAGTATTATGCACAAAAATTTTAAAATACTATATATTAATGTTATTATAAATTGTAGACATAATTAACAAATAATATAAAAATAAAAATATTGCAAAAATGGCAAGTAATGAATAAAATTAGATATTAGTCCAAAATATCAAAATTTAGCATGTAAAGACGTCAAACAATATGAAATCTTATATATACATGATGCCATGGAAAAAGAACCTTAAAATTATTCAGTAAGAAGTTAAAAAAAATTCACAACTTCTAAAAATAAAATTCTAGGAGTACAATTATAATTTATAAAAAAAAAAAAAAGAAAATATTATGCAACAAAAAACTAAAAGATAGTTGCATTAGAAAATAAAAATATAAGAGAATTATAGAGCACAAGATTAATACGAGTTGTTAGAAAGACTACTCTAAACTAAAAAGATGATGACTATATATTAGTTTAAAACTTGAAATATAGAGAATTAGATAATAGTATTCAAAAAAATTAAAAAGAATATTATGTTGTTATAATTTTGGTTAGAGATCAACCAAGTCAAGACCAAACTACGATAATAATGGTAAAAAAAAAAAAGAAAAAAGAAAAAAAATTAAAGAATCAAAATAAATTTATAAAATAATTATAAAACAAAAATTGATATTAGAGTATAAGTTAATAAAATGACCTTTTACTTTGATTCATTACATAGTTATCAAGCGAAGAAAAAAGAGTGTGATATCATTAATGATAGTTAAAAATAACAATAGATTAATAAAATAATTATAAATTCAAAATTATTTTAAAATATGAATGAATGAGAGATATGATGCTTAAATTAGAATGTAAAAAATGGAGAAAATGAATTATTATGTTTATTAGCAAAATTTCTTTGTATATATATAGTTAAATTTTTATATATTAATATATTGCACAAATAGTAAAAATAGTGAATAACAAAGTAGTTGTAACCTTTCCAAGCAAATTGAAATTTAAAAAAAAAATAATAATAAAGTTTTATATATTTTGATGAATTAAATTATAAACTTTAAAAATTAATGGTTGTATTTTTCTATTGATACTACCATCTCATAATTTTTTCAAATAGATGAAGATTGATTTAAAAAAATATATATTGATGGAAGTAGTATAAAAACTTTTTAAGAAGAGTTCGAATTACACATATTTATACATACACATTGGCATTTATATGGGTAAAAACATAAAAATTGACAGCCTTTTAAAATTATAAATATTCAAAAACTAAAAATTCTAAAAATATTAAAATAAAAAAAAAGATCTCATCCTACAAAATTTGATGAACAGAAAAGATATTCTAAAAATAAAAATAAAAATTTAACAGCTATACTAATAACTTAATGAAAGAATGAAGAAAGAGATACTAAATGTACAATAACTTAAATAAAAATAAAAAATTAAATGACAAAATTTATCAATGACTGAAGAGAAAAATGTAGCTATTAAAAAGAAATAAATATTAAAATATTAAAAACAATGAATATATCTCTTTTTGTAAAATTTTAAAATTAAATAAACAAAAATGGAATTTTAAAAATAAGTAACAAATAAAAAGATATAAACAATATAAAAATTTAATAACACATAAAAACTAAATGATGGACTCTATTCATGGTTGGTGAAAAAATTATAGGCAATAAAATTCCCAAATCTCTTAATTTCATAATGTAATATAACAAAACTAAACAAACAAAAATAGGATCAAAAGAGTGAATAAAAAAACCAATAAAAAATTAATAAGTTAAAGAATGAAATAGTGAGGCATGCAAAGAGAAAGAGGAAAAAAAATGCTGGAGAATTGAGAATGTTGATAAAATGATTTTCAAAGTATTCTATATATAGAGGTATAGAAATAAATTAGTTATTAAAAATAAGAAAAAAAAATATGAAAAATTTATCGAATTATAGAATTAGAATGATTAAGGAAACTTCCATATATTGAAATAGAGATGAAAAATATTTTGTAGATAGAATGCAATTGTTTTCGGATATGATAGGTGAATAAAGAAAGATTTGTTCTAATCAAGAAAATGATTTCAAAAATTTAGATATCTTTAAATGGAATAAAATAATATCAAATTTAATAATCAACAACTAATTTTTAAATATAATTAAAAAAAACTCAAAATTTTGAATTTTCAGAATTTGATTAAAATTGTGCAATTATGGATGTCACGTCATTGTGCAATATATAATAGTACATGTATTATCCCTGTGCTATGCACTAATTCTTTAAAATTACTATATATTAATATAATTATTGAATTGTAGATAAAACTAAAATAATAATATAAAAAATATCAAGTAATTAGTAATAGTAAATTTTAAAATTTAAAATTTAGTATTTAAAAGCTTGCAACATATAAAGACATCTCATATACATTATGTCAAAAAAAATAAATATCAAAATTATTCAGTGGAAAGTTAAAAATAAATAAATTAAAACATCCAAAAATAAAAATCTATGAATATGATTATGTACTTTATTAAAATATATATATATATATATTATACGATCAAAAGTTAACAGATAGTTGCATTAAAAAAATATATATATGAGAATGATATAGAACACAAGATTGATGGCTTGAAAATTGTTTGAAAAAGTTTAAAATTATAATATTTTAAGATTATTTTAAACTTAAAAGAGGATGAGTATATATTAAGTTAAAACTTAAAATATAAAGAATGAGATAATATATTAATTGCCAAGAATTAGAAAAATCTTATTTAATTTTAGGTTTTGATTAAAAACCAATTAAGTCAAGACAAAACTATGATAGTAAAGATAAAAAAAATTAAAAATTAAAATAAATATATAAAATAATTACAAAGTTAAAATCAATATTAATATATAAGTTTATAGAAACCTTTTAATTTGACTTATAGCTTAGTTATCGAATAATTAAGTGAAGAAAAAAGTTTGAGATTAGTACTGCAAAGCCACAATCATAGTAAATTGATAAAGTAATTATAAGCTCAAAATTAATTTTAAATAGGAATTAGTGATAGGATATGAGGATGAAATTAGAATGCAAAATAAAATATGAAAAAAATAAATTATTATGTTCATTCTCAATTTTTATTTGTATGAATATAATTGGATCTTCATATTATATTTCGCATATAGCAGAAAAAGAGTTAATAACAAAAAACAAATTGTTAACCTTTCAAACAATCAAAATTTAAAAAAAATAAAATAAAATTATATATATTGATAGACTAAATAATGTATAGAGTTCCAAACTTAAATAGTTAACAAGTATATTTTCTACTGAAATAATCATATCATAATTTTTTTAAATATATAAAAAATGATCTATATATATATTGATGTAGTATATAAAATTTTTAAAAAGAGTTTGAATTACACATATTTATACATACATAATTACAAATAGATGAATATAAAATAAAATTAAATGACATCTAAAATTATAAATATTCAAAAAGTGAAATAAATTTTAAAAATATTAAAACAGAAAAATAGATCTTATCCTTTAAAACTATAAACTTAGATGAGCCGGAAAAAAAAAGAGTTACATAATTTAACAATAAATTAATAACTTGATTCAAAAAATGAGTAAAATGATGCTAAATGAATAATAATTTAAATAAAATAAAAATTAATTGACAAAATTTATCAATAATTAAGGTGAAAAATGTAACTAATAAAAATAAAATAAACTAAAAATATTAAGCGCAGTTAATAAATCTCATAATAAATGAATTGATAACATAAACTAAGTAGTAAACAAAAAAGATATAGAAATTTACAAATTTTAATAGTAATAAAAGCTAAATGATAAAGTCTATTTAGGTCGAAAAGAAAATTATAATATTAAAATCCAAAAAATCTCTTCCATCATGTAATATACCTAAAATAAACAAAAAAAAAAAACAAAAAAAAAAACAAAGAGGTGAACAATAAAATCAAATAAACAATAAATACTTTAAATAATAAACTAAAGATGCACATATGGGTGCAATTTGGGTTATAGGACCCATGAGCTAAACCCAACCCACATGATTTTGGTTTGGGTTGGGCTCAACATTTCAAAAATGGGTTTGAGCAGGTTGGTTTTAAATGAGTTGTAACAAATTTGGCTTCAATATGGGTTTTAACTAAGTTTAAAATGGGTTCATTCAAAAAAATTAATTAACTTAATAAATCATCTTATTATATTGTAGAATTGTATATTAAATAGAGTATAAAAGATATAATAATATTTCTATGGTCTTTTGAATTAATTTTTTTAAAATAAGTAAATTAAATATATATATTTTAATTTTCTATTGAAACTATTTTAAACTCAATCCAACACATTTTGAACTCAACCCATATAAACCCAAACCAAATCCAACCCATCCATTTGCCATTACTAGATGCACGCAAAGAGATAGAAGAAAAAAAATGCTAGAAAATAAAGAGGACACAAAGAATAAAGTGAAAAAAAATGCTAGAACCTGATAATATTAATGAAATGACTTTTGAAAAACTTTATATATAGTAGAATAGATATAAATCAGTTATTAAAGATAAGAGAAAATCATGAAAGACTTATCAAACTATAGAATTCAAATAATCAATAAATCTTCCACATATTGAAAGTAGATATGAAAAAGATTTTGCAGATAAAATGTAATTATTTTTTGATATTAGAGATAACTGAAAAATATTGTTCTAATCAAGAAAATGATTTCAAAAAACCATATATCTTTAAAAGGAATAAATAATATCAAATTTAATAACTAAAAATCAATTTTTAAATTTAATTAAAAACTTAAAATTCTAAGAATATAAAATTTGATCAAAATTACATAATTATAGATCTTACACAGTTGTGTTATATATAATAGTATAGATGGATAGATATATTTTAAATTTTAAATAAAATAAAATTAGAGATAAGATACAATCATATCAGTTAAAGATAATAATCAACAAATAATGAATTTTTTTAAATGAATTAAATGCTCAAAATTTTAAAAATTTGTCAATTGGCCAAAATTACACAATTAGAATAAAAATTGCATAATTATAGGTCATATGCTGTTGTGCTATATATAATAGTATAGATAGGTTGGAGGAAGATATATAGATTATTAGGAAATGTATTTTGAAAATGAAAATAAAAATTATGTTTGGTGAAAATGTATAAAAAATGACATGTTTCATTTCTAGAATAGTAGAAAATGTGAAAATGATATTTGAAAATAAAACCAAATGGACCCTAAAAATTTTGAAGTACAAAATAGAAAAAAAGCTTCATTTATTTAATGCTATGACTTTTTAAATAATTTTAATGTATTTGTTTGAATTTGAGAACAAGAGAAATTAAAAATTATGATAAAGTGAAGTAGTTCGTTAGCCCAATAACATCGTATTTACACATATAAATATGAAGTTTGTAGTTTGAACTTTAAAAAACACTTGGTAGACGTATGTGTTAATACAAAAAATAAAAATGAGATAAAATTAGAGGAAAAATAAAACGTCACAGATGAAAGAAGAAAATTTAAAATTATCTCACCCAATGAATTATTAAAATTGTAACGCTTTATAAATAGTACAAAATTCACTTGTCATATTACAATGTGAATATTGAGCACAGTTAAGTATAAAAATCAACCTAACTTATGTGAGGCTTTATGGAGTTTTATGAGGCAGAGTGGCTATGCCCTATGCCCGCTCCCCACCCACCCTACTTTCCCATTAAAGCCCATAAATTCCATTGCCCCCATGTGTTTCCTGCATTTCACTTGGATTCTTACAGTTTTAATACTTTTGCAACTTGAAGGAATAATCAATTGATTTAATGCCCATTACTAATACACCAACAAAATATCTAATGTTAGTGATAAATAAATAAATAATAATATAAAAATTATTACTAATATATATATATATATATAATAATTAGCTTTTTATATTGTCACCAATGATAACTTTTATTTGTTTACTATATAATTTAATAGCGAAAAGAATCAGCGTTTTTAGTTGTTATGTTTATAATTAATGATATGTGTAAATTGATAATTTATTGACAATAAAAATTGTCATTATAATATATAATAAATTTTTTATTGTAGTTACGTTATTATTATAAATGTGTCACTAGTTGAAAATAGTAAGAACTTAAATACAATTATTATTGTTGCTATTAAACAGATAAAATTCTTTATTATAACAAAATATTTTTTCTGTTAATACATATATATATATATATATATAACACTAGTGACAACTTTTGCATAATTGCTTACTTTTTTATCACTAATTTTAATTTTTTTTTGTAGTAATAATAAAGCAAATAAATATTGAAAAAGCTCGCCACATATCCACAAAAATAATTAATCTAATGGTTTATTTATAATACGTACACGATCACTTAGTTTAGAAATTCTAACCATTGGGGGCATACCTACCAACAATATTGGTAGATTGTAAGTTTGTAACTAACAACTACTCCAAGCCTCATCTATGATTGATTTTTCATTCCTAAAATGGTATATAAATCAATTTGATCTCATTTTTGCAATCCCAAATTAGATTAAACTACTTATATTTGCAAAAACAAATAAATAAAACCATTTCCTAGTTTCCAAAAAAAAATAAAAAAAATAGATTAGATTATTTTAAAAGAAAATTTGGCATTAACACCCAATAAGTCGAGCCGGCTCACGAGCCGCACAAGCCTAGGTTGAACTGAATCGAATTCGACCTCTAATTCGAGCCGATTTCGAGCTGTTTGTATCTAGGCTCGAGACTTGCGAGCTAGTATATAATTAAATTTTATTTTTTATTTTATTAATAAATATATATTATATTACTATTTGTTTTTTATTTTGAGCTCGAGCTCAAACTCGAGCCTACAATTTTTTACAATTAATTTGTCAATTTGAGCCTTATTGAGTCGAGCCTATCTGAGCTCGAATTTTTGTTGAGCCGAGCTTGAGCTCGAGTCTACAATATATATTTCGGGCTCCAAAAATTTGCCCAAACTCAACTCGATTGTACCCCTAGGATATATATTGGTTACTAAATATATATATGATATCATAAAATAAAATACTAATATCATTGCTGAATTACAAAAATCAACATAACCTTATTTTCTTACATAAAAAAAAATCATGTATTTGTTTTTAAGGAAAAAGGTTTGACTAATAAAATACATTAATTCAAAATTCAATAATGGCTTTGTAAATTTTAATACAGACATGTTGACCCACAAAAATAAATGTAGGAGGGAAACAAGTAGTAACAGTAGAGTGGTAGTAAATGAGGAGCATGGTGGGAGTATTTAATATAGGAATCTTTGTCTGACGGCAAAATTCAAAGCAGACCCCTCAGCCCTTCGTCCCTCTGTGGGCAAACAATTTTTGCAGAGATTCTTTTTTCTTCATTATTATCACAGTGTAACTTAGTCTTCATATTTATTGATTGAGGGCAACAATCCCACTTCTCTCATTTACTCCCCTCAACCAACTCCTCTTTTGGGGCAAGTAGGAGGCGTACTAGGCTTCGAAGGGAATGGGAAAAACATATAGTTGAAAAAGTGAAATAAATGTTCACCAAAAAGAAAATGAAATAAATTGAGAGTAAAAGGTCACTGGTTTTTTGGTACCGATATGGAAAAATAACCTAGAATGTCAAGATTGCCCCTATACTATCGTGAAAAATACACAAATATTTTAACCAATCGCATCTTTTATCGAGTTGAATTGAATTGTTATTTAATTTGAAGCCTAAATGACAGTATCATATTAATATATATTTGACATCTTGTTTTTCCATCTAAAATAAACAGCATAAATATCAATTTCAATAGATCTAGAATCATACAAATACCCCTAATGGCCCAATGGCTTCTAGGCTGTAGCCTAAGTGGCGTCCGTCTCCCCTATTAGATGAGAGATCTTATGTTCGGCCTGTAATGGACGCATTGTACACTTTGTGTATAGTTTATACTTTGGTTTTTTGATTTGAGAATAATAATATATTGCTTTGTTGAAAGAATAACATTTCGTCAAACTAATTTAATCTAAATCTAATTAATTTTCAAGAGAAAAAAAATATCACTAATGTAATGATAACAAATATATTTTTTATTTATCACTATCTTGTTACTTTTTATTAGAGTTATTTAACTTTTTAAACTATTTATTGATTTAGAAATCGAAATTTTTCATAGAGATCCTTTTCAACTATCTTAACCTTAATTTATTTACAAGTCTAACTACCTACTACTCTTACTGAGATTTGAACGATCATTTATCATGTAGGGTTGGAGAAATTAATAGGCTGACTTGGGGTATCAATTGAATGACCTCAGATGAAGTGCAAATTAGTAAGAGTGCAAGTCTTGTATTACTCAAACTTATAAGGCATCTAGCGTAGTTTCTGAATGAGGATTGGAACTCATCAAATTGATAAGAGTTTAGAAAATATTCTTCTTACCGTAAGTTGGATTGATACAAGCTTTGAATTGGGTAGATCTAAAACTGTATCATAAGCCCAGTGGCTTGTAGCTTGAGTCAGTGAGTGGCATCAGTTTTCTCATATTATGTGGGCGGTCTTGTGTGTTCGACCCCAAATGGGTGAGTTGTGTGCACTTTATGTGCATTGTTGGTAGTTTATACTTTAATTATTTGGTTTGAGAATAGAAAAAATATTTATTTGTTGATAGGATTCATTATTTGTAATACTCTCTCTTTAAAAAAAAAAAAAACTGTATCATAAAATTATACAAGGGTTAGAACTGTTGGATTTTACACGTCAAAAATTTCTAATACTAAAATTAGTATTTGAAGATATAGAGATAAAATAATATTGAAAGAAAAATACTCACAAAAATTGTTTTGAGCGGGAGTTGGGTACGATGGAAAAATGGCAAAAAGAAAAGGAAAAGTCACACACACACACACACACACACACACACAGAGAGGAATTGCAATAAATAAATAAATAAATAAATGAAAATACTGACACTTGCTATATTACTTATTTATTATCAACGCTTTATATATGATTTTAGTTGAATAGTTTTTTCTTGTCGATGTCTAAATTAAAACCCACCCTCCTTAAATCACAAACTTGATTTTTGTCCCCTTAAATTATGTCTTACGTAAATTCCTCCCTTTTCAATTCTTAAAATAGAAAATTTTCCCATCATGACTATGTGCCAACTTAAAAAATTTGATTCTATTAAATTTAGAAACAAAATTACATAAAAATTTATTGTGGTACCCTAAATTGACACAAAAGTTTAGTCACGGCATGTATAAATAAAAGAATAAATATAAGTTTTGGCCCTGGAAATAGATGGATTAATTTGTCCAATCTAAATCTTGGCATGAGTTTGAAATATATAAGAAATCAAAATCAAAATCGTCATACTCAATGCATATATTAGAGATACCCTACATATATTTCCTCCTCTTTTCTTTTCCTTTTTTTTCCCCGAAGAATTTATTTCTCTTCATATAATTGAAAATAAAATACTGCAATCAGCAACTTATTTCATACAAGAGACAAAAAGTAAAATCATCTGTATATGTACTCATCGGGTTATGTAGAAGGGGCAATGACAAGAAAACAAAGGACATATCTATTTTTCGTTGGCTAAACATGAGTTGATGAATGGAATAGGGAAGTGTTCATTTTAGAAATTGGTCTGACATCAAATTGATGCATAGTTGGAGGGGAAGAGAGTAATTTTCCCTAATATTGTTTGGCATATACAATACTATATGGTAGCACTTAATTTTTTTTTTTTGGTTCGACAATTTAATTTAAAATTTATCGTTTATAATGAATATTGGTAAAATCTATTGTCAAGCACCCAAATCAAAGAAGAATGTAGTTATTTACAAAATAATTTTAAGTAGTTGAAAAAAAAAATTATAAATTTTTAAATTTTTTTGAATAGAATAATTTTTCAAACTCGTATTGATTTTATAGACATAGAAGAGACAATATGGCAATATAATTGCATAAATCAATCGAACAATAACATTGTATTGATTTTATAGACATGTAAAAGAAACACAAAAAAAATAATTACCTAAATAATAAGACAATGGTAGCATATATTTTGCAATAGCATATCAATAATTACGAATATTTTAGAGATGCATCGTTTAATTTGTTTTAATTCAAAGAGACTTGGCAAGGAGGAAGGGAATTTTTAATTGAATGGCAAGTTTGATTTAACGTCTTCTTAGAGAAGTTGAAAGCGTCAAGTCTTCAATTGCATTGAATTGCACAGTCCTCTGCATTTGGGACTGTACAGCATCCATCGGAAGTGACTTAAGTTCCCGTTTGATTTTATTTTCAAACACTCATTTCATTTCTATTGAAAATAAAAATAGAAAACTATCAACTTTTTTTCTATTTTCATAAATATTTTCATTCTCAAAATATTTTACAAAACATACTATTACATTCTCTCTCCATTTTCATTTTTCATCACTTTTCATTTTCTCCTACTCATAATTGTACGACTTTTAATATAAAAATACTATATTTTTCAAATACAACTCATTTTCAACCTTATATAATTTTACACTTTAAACAAAATCTCCAAATAATATTTTATTTTTAAATTTAAATTTATAACTAACTTTTAACCATTTATTTTTGTTAGAAAATAAAAATATCTCCAAAAAACAAATTCAAACTGGCCCTAAATTCCCTTTTATTTAAGGATCTACTTCACTTACTTGCATGAGTAAAGTACCTTTTGTATTAAAAATTATGAAAAATCAAAACATATATTTAATTTTTGATCACTATATATATGATCATCCTCCAAAAATTGAATTCCATAAGCAATCATAGAACATGGTGGATTGATAATAACATTAATTGAGATGACAGCCTAACAAGATCAACATGATATTTGCGTGCCAAAAATAACCCCTCGCACTTTTTTCTAGTCCCTAAGGGCCCGTTTGGTTTGCCATTTTCATTTTTTCCTCAAAATAAAAAATGAAAGTTATCACTATCTACACTATTTTCTCAGATATTTTCATTTTCAAAATATATTTTTTATATTCTCTCTCCATTTTCATACCTATTTTCCCCTTATTATTACCTATATATATATTTTTTATCTTCTCAATAATTTTCAAACAACATTCACCATAAAAATATTATAAATTATTCAAATTCAAATTATAATATTATTTTTTTAAATAATTACACATCACATCATCAATTCAAATTAAAAAACTACACAACTTTTACTACAAAAACACCAAACATCTAAATACATATCATTTTTACAACTATATAAACCTACAAATTTAAACAACACATCCAAATACAACTCATTTTTAAAAATACTTTTTATAACTAATTTTTTACTATGCATTTTTACTAGAAAATAAAAATGGCCCTAAAAAATGAAACCAAACGGCCTTAGGTCGCCATGCCTTTGGGTTCTAGATTAATCTTGAGGAGTTTCTTGTTTACGTCACAAGGGCTAATGCCCACAACCAAAAATTATTTATTAAACTATTACCAAGTGGAAGGAATTAACTCATATTTTTGTTAGGTACGTAAAGTAAATAAATATCTTTGAATTTGCTGATTTACTTTTACGTCACGAGCCACTATGGCTATGCTATTCCTCCCTAAATAAAATGAAATACTTGTATTTTCATAATGTTCTAAAAGAATTCTAATAGTTAGTATGTATAATTTGAATTATCATATATTTGTATTAATTATTCAAATTATATAATTTTCAATCAGTATTTTGATATAAATAAGTAGTTTACAATTGCTATAATAATAATAATATAGAATTTGTTGTAACACAATTAATTTTGAACCAGATAAAAAATTATATGAGAAATTAAACATAGGACCACCCCCCACCCCCCACCCCCACCCAAAAAAAAGAAAACAAATATGCTTTATTTTACTATTTACGCATCCTTCCATAAATTTCCTAAAAATAGATTTTCCCAAAACATATTCCTTAAAATACTTCAAAACAACACTAGGCATATACTATGATTCGTCAGTCTTTGATATTACCTGGTTTTTCGTTTCGGCATGCAAAAATCCAAAGCAAAACTTTAAGATCCAATTGTTCAGCTAATGAAAACAACTTTTTTGATTTGAGAATCCGTTAAAAGATCCAAATTAGGGCAACAAAGCGAAAAAAACCTAAAGCATGTCAATCACATGCCTTAGAATTCCACTGAAATTCCCAAACTATGCACCCCCCCCCCCACCCCCCCAAATAAATAAAAAAAAACTTAATACCTGGCATTGTTGTACTCCTTAGATAGCAAAATACCAACAATTAAATGAAAATAGCACTAAAATATTGGCACGGCTCAATCAAAATCGTAAATCAACTTTAACTGTTATAGTCCTTTGCTATAAAAACTTATAAAAGTTAAAAATCGATCATGTCTGAGTGAGCCGAGCCAACATCATAGTAACTATTTCAATACATTTTCTCTGTACAGACACGATAAAAAGGTTAAACATATCACAGGGAAGGGAAGAAAAACCCTAGGACTTTGCAAAATAAGGAAGAATATTGTAATATGGAAGTAGAGACAGCAGAGAAGAAAAGAGCAATGGTGGGTGGGAAAAATATGAAGAAAGTAGTGCTAATTTTGCGGAATTTATAGAAGAAAGAAGAAAGAGAAGTTTAGTTGTGGGTGCATTTAAGATCAGTGGACTACCAAACCTAAAAAAAAGAAGAAGAGGACCAGGGCCATTAATGGCAACAGATGACCCATAAAGACATAATATTCTCTATTTCTCCCCACTCCAAATTGAAATGATCAATTATTATAAAGGAATCCTCCTCCTCCAACAACCCCCCCCCAACACACACACACAACACACCATAACTGTACAGTGTCTTCTTCCTCTAATTCTGAAATGTGTACAGTAGGGCATATTTATTTCTATACATGCAATGTGATCTGGCTAGGTTTGTTTTGTCTATTGCTTGCTGTCAATTTACTTGCTACAGGAAAAACTTGCATAAATGAACTCTCTTCAATTCCCTGTGGGCTGGACAATTTTTATTGCCTTGAGAAATTCCAAAAACAAGATCACATTGATTTGAGCCAATTCCTTCTGAAATATGCATGGTTAGATAAAACAAAATTTTTCTGGAGATTGTCTTTGTTGGGTGTTTTTATTTATTTATTTAAAAATCAATATGGGTGCACTAACGGTTCGTCGTCGTCGTACAGTTAAAATTTCAAATTTTACACATATAAATATGAGAGCATTATTGTGTTAATTGACCATTTGATTAGTATTTTATTGGATATTTCAATCTCATATATAAGTGTGAGGGTAAGATTGGAGGTCTTTATTGAGTGTGAGTACTGTTGCTTAGATATTCATCAAAAAACAATTATTTCCTGATCATATATATATATATAGTATATATATATCTGGCTAATCATTCATTCTTTTATAATATTTATTTCATTTTGAATGTGTTGGTAAATCCTTTCAAATGAACTAATCGCAATAGTTCCTTGCTGAAACTTGCAGGGAGCTAGGTGCATGATTTAGAAGAAGAAGAAGAAGAAGAAGAAGAAGATTGTAAATTTATAATTTTATATAAAAAGATTTTAATAACTCTAGTAAAAATTGAAAAGTAATTAGTAATAATTTTGAAAATAAAAATAAGATCGAATATGTGAATATTTTGTTTGAAAACGATAATGATTAAGTCTGGTATAAGAATAACAATTTGGGTGATTTATACTTTTTATGCTTAAAAAGATGCACTTTTTTATTTTATTTTAAATATACGTATATTTTAATTTTTTTGAGATACACCAAATGACCAAATCAAGTTTGAA
Organism: Jacaranda mimosifolia; assembly: GCA_018894105.1. Taxonomy (NCBI): domain Eukaryota; kingdom Viridiplantae; phylum Streptophyta; class Magnoliopsida; order Lamiales; family Bignoniaceae; genus Jacaranda; species Jacaranda mimosifolia. The sequence continues at coordinate 25,927,101 of CM032131.1, read as the reverse complement.
TTTAATTGACGCGAATAACTGAGTAGGATAAGATAAAGTAGTATTTTCAATTAAAAGTATATAAATTGATTGTTTTTAATTTTCAAATAATATTGAACATGAATGGTGTTTGAAAATGAAACAAACTCTATAGGTTGCATTTGAACATAATTAAAGATTTGAACGTGATAAATAATATTACGCTAATTAAGATTTTCAAACAACAATACTAGCGATTTGATTATATATAATGACCAAAAAATATAAAATGCTAAAATATTTGAAACCTTTAGTAACTCAAAATTATTTATATAAATAATATATATATATATATATATTTCTAAATGTTAAATTCGATTTGTAATGCAGAACCCCCAAAGACTAAGAGATCTTTGTTTCTAAGTCTCGTTGGCATTCGCTACGTAGTTTCCTCGATCGGTAGTTTTTGCTATTAGTAATATGTATGGAGTTATTCATATTTAACGACTTTTGAAATCGGATGCAGTTTATTATATATGTAGTACAAAAAAATATAATATCATCATAAAAGAATTAAGTGATAATGTAAAAATTATCATTAATGACATATATTAAGTGACATTTATAATTTTTATATTGAGACCAACAATATTTTCTAGATGACAATTATAATTTTTATGATCTTGTTACAATGTAACTTAAAAGTGACAAGAATTAAGGTTTTAAGCTATTACCATTTGTAATTATTGACACATACAGTGACAATAAAAAATTTCACAATAAAAAATTTCACTATAAAAAATGTTATTATAATTTATGACAAGATTTTTATTATTACTAAGTTGTCACTATAAATGTATTATTAGTTGTTAATGGCGACAATTTAAACAAAAATACTATTAAGTTTGTAGACTTTTTCGATTGATAAAAAAAAAATATTTATCATTTAATATATATGTATATATATTTAATAACAATTTTTATATTATTACTTATTATTTTGTTACCATTTTTTCTTTTTCTTGTAGCAAAAGTTGACAATTTTTTTAAAAAGAAATTCAAACAAGTTGAATAGACTTATTATTAATTGTGGATTCGAAATAATATTTGATCAATCCAACCACAATCTTAATAGCAATTTATGTTTGGAATAATGTCACTGCAAATTTAAGTTAATACTGCAGCAAACCAAATTAATATTATATTAACTGTCCTTATTTAATATATTCTGCCAAAACTTATGCAGGAGCCAATATTAATTGCTCTTGCCATCTAAAATTAATATATTATTATCCTTTTCTGCAGGCTAATCTAGTCTTTTCGGGAATGACATTTATATATCATTGTCAACTTAATTTGCAGAATAATGTTGGTTTTATTAAATTGTTGGTCCAAAACAGCATTACTTCCAAAATTGATATAATCAAGAACTACAGACTTAATTGAATATTAACTAAGTTAAGGTAGTTGTCAAATTATTCAACATTTATTTTAATTTGAACAACGTTGTAATAATTCCCACCACATTCAAAATGATATATGAAAAGCACTTGATTTGAACAATGGATTGAGTTATATTCATATTCACTCTATTTATTTTGGATTACGAATTTTTTTAATCAGATCATATCCGTCGAATCTTTTATCAATTAAAAATTTTAAATAATCGAATCGAATTCGGATTAAAATCTGCTCTATTGACAACCCTAATCTTAAGAAGACTGACCTTTAATTTTCTTCTTTTTGCAAGTAAATGAAAAATTAAAAAAAGAATTCAGAAACGTGCTAAAAATTTGTACACTTTTACTTGATACAATACACTGGATTGTTAAATATGATAAAATAAAAATGCATAACATAAATAAAATTGAGTTTGTGTTTTGAAAGATGAAATAGTAAAATGAATCATAAAGAAGTGGGAATGCATTAGAAACGCATGCATAATTATTCTTCCCCTCATTACAATTGTTGATGGGTCGACAAACCTTGAGTGATTTAAAATGTTTAAATGATTATCCAAATTTTATTTTATTTTTCGTCTTTATAGCCATGAGAATATTGTTATGCAATTCTATTCTTATGAATGTGACTGTGATGTGCCGGGATTATGGGCCTGCCTTCCCCTATATACTCCCCCGAAAGAACATTTGCTCTGAACTCCCTAGTACAATATGGGCAATTCTGTCAAAGCAAAAATCAAAAGCTTAACATTTTGCAAGGCGGCTCTCAAAATCAGTTTTTTGTGCATAATTTCCTCAACCAAGTGGTCAAAGACTCGTCAACTTAGCTTAGATGGAAAGTCATAGAGTGCAATATCATCACTACTAGGTTCTAATATCTCAAACCTTTTTGGCTATGTACTGTACTTTGGAAGCATTTTCAGGTGATGCACATGGTGTAAGTAAAGATGACGCATCATACATTTTGTGGCATGCCTTGTTAGACAATTGAACTATAAGCTCATTGGGTGCATCATGTTTTTTGTTCCAAACATTGGAACTTTCTCTCTAAATTGAAAAGACAAAAGATTCATCATATGAGATATCTAAATCTTTTGCAAAATCATTGCATATATTGATCCTACAAAAAGGTGTAACAATCCTTTCTTTTCTATATTTTGATTCTTTATTTTCAATGTGGTCATTGCTTAAGCCAAAGATCTTTCCTTCAGTTCCCTTCAACATTTTCACCCTTCTCATTTTGTAACACCCCTAGATTCTTAACTCTGAAAATTCCTAAAAATATGAAATTCATAATTTAAATTACAATTTAATTGATAAAAGGAAAATAATAAATAAAAATTGATAGGAATTGAAAGTACTGCAAGAAAAATCGAGTGATCGAAAAACCTATTTGAATAAGACTTAATTGCTAGAACTAAAGAAATTCATAGGGTCATTTCATAAAACAAAAAGCCAAGGGAGTAAATTGTAAGATAGGAGGGTCAATGTGAGGCACTGGGAAGTCCAAGGATTGAATTAAAAATTGAGAGAAATCGTTGAGGTCAAATCGCAATTCTTGAAACATGATATATATATATATTCCCTATCTCCAATTTTCTTAATTTTCACATGCAACCCATCACCCTTTCTCCCTACCACCCTTCATCAGAGCAGGTGAAACCTAGAAACAGAGCCACCACCTCCTTCCTCTCGACAAGGCCATCATAACAGTACCATAACAAACCTAATCCAATCGGTGGAAAGCAGGAAAAATATGACCGAATAAGAGCTCACAGTGGAGGTGGCTGACACGACGACCTAGACCTACAACCAAAGGGCAGGTTGCGGTGAGAGTTCAATGGGCAAGCTTTTGGTGCAATCAATTTGACGAAATAACATCAAATCAACGGGGAATTGAGATAGTGGAAGGTGGCAATGCCATGGTTGTTTTTGGCCTAATTGGATGGTGAGGCGGAGGTGGAAGGGTCATTGGGGTGCACCTGTTGGTGGTGCGGAGCTCGATTTCGGCAATGGCGGGGGGTCCAGTAGGCTGAAGGTAGATTTTTCAAGGCAATGGCTCGGGTGCATGCTGATGGGGTTTGCACCGTGAATTGACCTCAAACTCGATCAATTTGGGTAAAATTCCGTTAAACTGGTTAAATGTCCCTTGATTTGAATTCATTAAATTATTAGTTGATTTTCGATATAAATTTGAGTTAATTGGATCGAATTATGACATTGAACAGGAATAATTGGATATGATTTAGTTATAAAGTCACAAGTGGACTTGGATTCGATAACAAGAGATTAATTATTATTTAATTAAATTAATTGATACTATTGGAAAGCCTAATTATGAATCAGTGATCAAAATTTATTTTTATGGAAAAATATATTAATTCATGGACAGAGATTAATTAATTAACTAAGAACTAAAAATATTAATTTGATTATTGGTTATGAAATGAGATATACACCCGAAATTGATAAAATATGCAATTAATATTATTTGACCAAATTGACATGCATAGGAAGTCAAAGTGTTAATTGAGTTTGGAATAAAACTTTGAACACCTAAACGAGCTAGATGTGTAGCAAATCTAGTAAAATAACTTAACTAGCCAAGGAAATTGGATTATTATAGTTAGACATGTCGGTATGAGAATTAGAGCAATATGGGTGTCCTACAAGATATCAAAGGCATTATTATAATTAAATAACACAGATACCCATAATTGCATGTGAGAATTATTATAGCATGATACCGATACTTATTTCACATTTTACATAATAGGTGGCGAGGACACGAACTACCCTGATTAGTAGAGGACCACTATTGTCGACATTGAGGCCTAATGTGATGTTATAGCCCATACCACTTTTGGAAAATGACCATATTTGTTATTCGTAAATCTCGACTTGTCTGTTCATCTGTGCCTATTTGCAACCATTCTGATTCTCAGGGCTTTCTGTTGTGTTTACGAACTTTAGTATCTTGTATACCTAAGTTTTGCTGGCTGATACCGTATTGGTTATTGATTTTCTTTTGCAAATGCCATTGACACAGTCTTGTTAATCGATTGTCTGATCATTTTCTGAGGTCATTATTCTATTTTGTTATGGGAAAGGTCTTGTCGACCAACTGTTTCATCCTTCTGAACTCATGATGCCCCATTATTATTGAAACGGTCTTGTTGACCGATTGACTGGTTGTTTTATGACTTCGCTATGTTGGTTGTTATTTGACCATGGCATTGTTGTTTGATTCCTAATATTGTTGCTGGATTGTTTGCCATTGTTGGTACCCTTTGGGATGCCCTTGGGGAGTTTTGGGCCTCGGGACTAGGTTCGAAAAGACGACAGGGCGAAACAAACCAACGATGGTTGGTCTTCCGGCTAGTACTTACTTGTGATCTTATCTCATCACAATTAGTGGTTAGTTGTCTATGAGTGAGGGATCGGCATGCGGCCGGCCATGCCATGTGCGTATGTGTGTTTGTAAACCTGAGCTGATCACTCGAGCTATGGAGGAATAAGGAACCTTGCCTTTTTTGATACTCTAGCGAATCACAAGGTTGGAGATCCCCAACAATCCCTTTGACTATTTGACTTTAATTCTTATTGATGAGTTCATTTGTGTTAATTGTATTATTAAATTAACATCGCTATCTTCGTTCTCGTGATGTTGTTATTGCTTGAGATTTTTTACCCTAGCTATGATGCGTATTAGAGGCTTAAACTTATCTTCCATCATTATCTCAACCTTTGTTTGACCGTGCTTTTTGTATTTTGCTTTATTTAGGCTACACCAGCACACTTATTAGTTCTCTTCTTTTTATGATTAAATTGACTGATCTTTCACCTCACTAAGTCATTAAGACTTACATACATCTCTTTCGTTTTCTCGATTCTTTTTTCCAGATAGGACTTGACAACTAGCAGGTGGGCCGCTGCAGGCTTGTGTCACTGTAAATAGTTTATGTTACTGGCTCCTAGTTGTACATGCTTCAGCAAGGGAATAGAATTAGATTCCTATTTTATAATTATCCTTACAATATAATGGTCCAACTATCATTAATAAGCTAATTTGGTACTTAGGTCTCAATCTCATAAAATTAGTTTTTTTTATCATATAATTAATTTAATTAAACAAGATTATCATATAATATTATAAATTTGGGTCCACTAGGCTTATAAATATCTATGCGTGTCTCATTTTCGGATCCCATTGTATATTCTACTATATCATCTCATATCATTACACAAAATTTGTAAGAATAAGAACAATACAAGATATTTAACCCCGATTCTAACTATTTATCCAAAATCTTTTTATCGAAACTCAATTACCACAAACTAACACCACGCGTACGATCACCGCAATGAGACAAGAAAATTGTCATAGAGTCGCCACTGCTGCGCACCACCGCTGGAGTTGGTCACCACCACCACCACCACCACCACTGTCAGATGCGTCTCAACATCACAAGTCCAATGCCTAAGTCAATTTCCCAATTTGCTGTCAAATTGGCATCAATTGTATCTCCGATTGCTTAGCGCCACCACTCACTACCGCTGTCTGTTTCGTCAAATTCTACTGGCTTTGGTGGGTGAAATAGAAAATCAAGGGTGCTTAGCTGCTGCTTGAGTTGTGAGCTATCAAACCCTCTACAAATCTTGAGCTCCTGCCACCAACAACATCACACCCGTTACTCACCACCGTTGCTTAGCCTTTGACTTCAAATTCCTAATAGTACGCTGGCCGAAGTGGAATGCATATGGTATTGACGTGTTTCTGGCAACAAGGGAAAGCTTTTGGCTAGGTTGGTTTTCTATTTTTGGACGTTGCTTGAATGAAGAAAAAGAGGGGGGGAGGGGGGAGGGGAGGAGGGGAGAATTGCATTTAAAGAACAACTTTTAGAAATCATCAATTAACCCCCAAAATTTTATTTCAGTTTTCGATTAAGTCGTCCAGAAAATCAATCATCTTCTAATTAAGCCTCAACTTTGTTAGTGCCTTGAATTGGACTAGTTGACCTAAAAAAATCCCACTTTAACCCCCAAAACTTTCAAGATTCTTGCAATTAAATTTTCCCTATTTATATTTTGATCCTCTAACTTTCAAAAATAAATAATAAAATTCATAAAAATAATATTAAATGAAACTCCACGAATTATATGATTTTTAGGGGTGTTACAGACCTCTCTTCCTTAAAAGATTCTGGCCCCTAGATTCTGACCTAAGTATTAAAAAAGTTCAGGATACTATTGGCGCATGAGATCTTCTTGCTCCCAAGTTGCTTCTTCTACGTTATGGTTGCACCACAACACTTTTACTTGAGGAATCCTTCGATTCCTAAGTTCTCAAAATTTTCAATCCAGGATAAGAATTGACTGCTCTTCGTAAGTCAGATCACTTTTCAATTGCATATGCTCATGTGAAATGACATGAGATGGATTAGGATAGTAGTTTCGAAATTGTGATATGTGAAAGACATCATGTATTCCCATCAAGCCTCGGGGTAGTACCAGATGGTACACTACTGGTCCGATTCTTTCACAGATCTCTTAGGGACCAACATATCTTGGGCTTAAGCTTTTCGTCTTCACCGATCCTTCAGACACTTTTTCTCAGGGATATTTTGAGAAACACTTGGTCACCAACTTCGAATTCTAAATCATTTCTTTGCTTATTTGCATAGCTCTTATGTTGATCTTGAATGGCTTTCATCATTTGTTTGATTGTCTGTATATTTTTATAGTTTCCTGAATTAATTCTGGTCTTAAAATTCCCATGGACTTATCAGCGTTACTTCTGTATTTCTCAAGATACCAATGCAACGGAGATCGACATTTTCTGCCATATAATGATTCATATGGAGCTATCTGGGTAGTAAACCGATAACTGTTATTGTAAGCAAATTCTATTAGAGGAATGTGTCGGTTCTAGCTCCCGCTGAAATCCAAGACACAGGCGTGTAGCATGTCCCCTAATATCTGGATGACCCTCTCTGACTGTCCATCCATTTGAGGATGAGCTGTAGAATTGAATCGAAACCTCATCCCAAGTGTTCTTGCAAACCTTTCCAAAGTCTTAAGGTGAACTTCGAATCTCAGTCTGACACGATACTGATGGGGATTCCATGCAGTCTGACTATTTCCTTGATATATAGCTCTGCTAGTTTTTCAACCCTATACTGTGTTTCAACTGGTAGGAAATGAGCAGACTTTGTCAATCGGTCTATTATTACCTAAATGCTTTCATATCCTCCTTGGGTTGTTGGTAGACTTGTTACAAAGTTTGTATTAACCTGCTCCCATTTCCAATAAGGGATTTGAAGTGGTTGTAGCAACCTTAACGGTCGTTGATGTCATTAGCTTGCAGGTTAAACACTTTCCTCACATAGTCTGCGACATCTCTTTTCATCCCGCCTTACTAGAATTGCTTTTTCAAATCCTATACATCTTTTTGCCTCCCGGATGTATCGTATATCTTATCTTGTGCGCCTCAACCAACAATCTCTCTTCCATTTCTTTAGGTATACATATTCTTTTACAGAACATGAGAGTCCCTTGGCTATCAGTGCTGAACTCTGATCCTTCAAAACTCCTGACCGCTTCTTTCTATTTCAATATCCAACTATCATTAACTTGGGCTCGCTGTATTTCATCATACAACTCAGGTTGCACCTTTACTCCTGTAATCCAAGCTCGTTGTTTCATCTTTGATACGACATCTACCCTTAGACTTTTCGAGGCTTCTGTCGCCAATAAGTGAGCCATTCCAATCTTTTGACTCAAAGTATCGGCCACCACATTTGCCTTTCTCGGATGATAAGTGAAAGAGAAGTCATAGTTTTCAAGAAATTCCATCCATTTGTGTTGTCTCATGTTTAGATCCTTTTGCTAATACAAATACTTGAGACTTTTGTGGTCCGTGTATATCTCGAATGTGACCCCATAGAGATAATGTCTCCATTTTATCAATACAAAATTGACAGCAACTAGTTCCAAATCATGTGTTAGGTAATTCTCCTTATGCAGCTTTAGTTTTTTGGATGCATAGGCGATAACATGCCCTTTCTGCATCGGCAGACATCTAAGCCCCTTGTTAGAAACATCCATATACACAATGAATCCTTCTAATCCTTCTGGAAGGGCCAAAACTGGAGCCATAGTTAACCTGGTTTTCAACTCTTGGAAACTATTTTCACAATTCTCATCCTAGTCAAACGGTTGATCTTTCTGTGTCAAACTTAGTCAGTGGACCAGCTATCTTAGAGAAATCATGTACAAACCTTCGATAGTAGCCGGCAAGTCCCAAAAAGCTATAGATTTCTGTTAGATTTTTAGGTCTTTTTCAGTTGACTATTACCTCTATCTTAGAAGGTTCGACCTCCAGCCTATTTTGGGATATGATGTGTCCCAAAAATGCCACTTTCTCTATTCAAAATTCGCATTTACTAAACTTCACATACAATTTGTGTTCTCTTAGTGCTCTTAGAGCCATGTGTAAGTGCTTGGAATGCTTTTCTTTGGATTTCGAGTACACCAGAATGTCATCAATGAATATGACCACAAAATGATCTAGATATGGTTGAAAAATTCGGTGCATCAAATTCATAAATATTGTTGAAGCATTGGTTAGACCAAAAGGCATTACTACGAACTCAAAATGGCCATATTGGGAATTGAATGTAGTCTTCGAAATATCCTTTTCCTTGATCTTCAGCTGGTAATGACCCCATCTCAAATCTAGCTTTGAGAAGATCCTTGATCCTTGCAAAAGGTCAAACAATTCTTCCACACGTGGTAATAGATTTTTGTTCTTGATACTGATCTTATTCAATTCCCTGTAGTTAATGCAAAAACAAACATTCAATATAATTGGTTACTCATATTATGTGATGAAAATGGGAATAAAACCAAAAATTCATATTCACTCTATAGCTCACCCTGAGCAGGTCATGCAAAAAGGTTATAAAAATAGTAAAATTTGCTATTTGATAATTTGTTTAATAGTTTGTTTTCTGTGTAGAGTCTTTTTTTTTAGATCGTTCCTTTTTTTTGGGTAAGATTGTATCTCAAATTATGTATAACCTCAGCAGATTTAATTAGTGATTACAAGAAAGAAAAATAAGCAAATTACCAAGCGACTAGGCAAAAATTGCACAAGGCAGTATAAAAACCTACCAAGTAGACCATACACAATAAAAGAAATAAAAAAGTCAAACTAAAATTTATTGAAATCTTACCAAACTAATAAGAAAGATCAAACTCCTTATATAAAACTTCTTAAAAATAAAATGAAATAAAATGAACAAGAAGGAAAAAAATACTGATCAAAAGGCAAACTTTTCATCTTCTCTTCCTCATCTTCTTTGTTTTTCATGGTAACTCTTTCTCTACATTTTTCAAATGTCGAAACTTCATCATTTCAGTGAAATGTTTAAACATTTGAAATCAACAGCCCAAACCATAATGGATTGCTCTTATCTTCTTTAGAGTCTGGCGCATGCCTCATATAATATTATATGAGAAGGCCAGATAGATAGCCAAAAAATACAATATTTTCAAGCTTAAGAAAACATAGAGCACTGTTTAAACATGTTCTTCAAATAATGCTCTATGCTTTCCCTAAGCTTGGCAAACAACAACGACCCAGATGTAGAATGATTTAGAATTAACTAAGTGCTCATATGAGTATATAAATAAAAAGATCAAGAAACTATCAGAGATTAGCTTATAAGCACGCACTTTAGCTACTTGACGATTTTCAGACTTACCATAAATAAATTGCGAACAAATAGCATAAGGAACAAAAGCACACGTCGTAATTCCTAAATAATGCGATGTATACATCTCATGAAGGAAACTTTCATGATCATGACCACATGAAACAGAAAAAGTTAGAAAAGCCACGAATGCTGCAGTAGCTAAGAGACGAGAAACACAATGTTTGTCTTTGCATTTCCCTTAACTATACTGGGTATAATAGGCTTAAAAAATGATAGTAGAGGAATTAGTGGAACCATTTTCAAAAATCATAAGATTCTATGTGGCTCTCTTAGAAGCCCTAACTAATTTTGTAATGAGCAGAACAATAAGCTAACTAGCCAACGACAATGAGTGAATATACTAACACTATCTTTGCATCTCAAGTTACACAAAACTTAGCTGGTAGAAATAGAGCGAAATACTTTTATATAGGAAGAAAAATGAGATCCCAGATAGTGGTGGAGAAGAGAAATCAACTCATTTAAGTCCTCACAATGGTGTTCGTGGAAAAGAGAACCAGGGAAAGACTATTCTCATTGTTCAGGGAGGAGTGGAGAAGGAGAAATGGCGACCAAAGCAAAGTGGCAAAATTCATATTTAAGAAAATAGAATGAGAAAGAAGACAGAGGTAGGTAATATAAAAAAACACACATAGCCAAAGGAGTCTGCTTGGCTTTTTTTTTTTTTTTTATAATTTTTATCAACCAATATTAAATGCAATTAATGATGGATGATAAAATTAGTAATTAAAACTCTCCCCCCCTCTCTCTATTCCTGTCTTTATTTGATTAAAATAATACACACACAAGAAGAATGAAAAAAAAAAGAGAGAGATAAAAGTAAGCACAAAAGGACTATGTAGTCTGCACTTGATGCACGCACCTCTGTACCTATTTGGTACTATTGTTTTGTCTGCATCTAAGAGCTAGGAGCTAGGCCGATGAAGGATCGAGGAAGATTGAATTCTAGTTTATTTCAAAGGAATTAATTCAGAATCTTTTATAATTGATATGGAACTGTCTCTGTCTGCTTCATTGCATCAATGTATTTATTGTCAATTAGCACAAGAATTTGATATTGATCCAACCACTTGATTCGCAAATGACAAGTCCAATTTCTTAATATATATGACCTTCACATGCTCGATATTTATGCTTAATTTGTTTTTATGTTAACTTATTGTTTCAAATTTACACTAAAAAAAACTGACGAAATTAATCAAAATTAGAATGAGAGAAATAATAATCATAAATCAAATTTGGCAAATTGTTTAAATTTGCACTTGACTGCATAGCTTTTACCGTTTCAAAAATTTCAATCATTATTGCAGGAAAACTTTGAAGCAAGAGGGAAAAAATAAAAATAAAAATAAAAAACCCTTATTTAGAATAACACCAAGGACCTATTTGTTTCAGTGTAACTCCCTTCTAAAATTCCTCAATTGTCTATTATGCCCTTAAATCTACTTGTACATCATTTTAGAAACTAGATTCTTACAAAAAATAATCAATTATAATAATCAATCACAATCAATATAAAACATGAGTTTGAGAGTGATTGAAAATTACTTTAGAAAATAAAATAGAATATATTTACATAATTATTTTAAAACTTGGGAGGGTGTTTACGGGATAAAATTTATTTAAAAAATGAATTTTGTTTTAAAATATTGCAGAATGAATGAAAGAGTTGAAGATTTTAAAATATAAAATTGGAGGATATGCAAAAATACTTGTACAGAAATATTTGCAGGTTGTTGGTTTTCATTTCGATGCCCCTTCTTATTTTTAGTAAATTTTATCAACTTTTTTACACAAAATATTTTTTATTTTATTTTTAATTTCTCTAAACCTACTCTACTATCTTGATTTGAAATAAAGTATCTAATATCATTCTAAAATTAATAAAATACACAAACATTTTAAAAAATAAATCTTCTAAAATTTCATCCATATACCTATCCTAATCATTTTTTTAGAGAAAGCATCCAAGCACTATCCCATTTTTATTTTCAAAACTATAACTAACTTTTCAACTTTTAAAAAAGAGAAAACATACAGTGAAAATGAAAACATATCCAAATGGCAAAAATGCCAATTCTTCCTAAAATCTTTGTATCAATTTACATACAAATACAAGTAATTATGAACGTGCAGTTATGTGTATTTATTGAAACACAAAAAAAAAAAAAAAAAGGGAGAAAGACAAAAAACAACAATTTGGGTCTTCCACTCCATCCTATATTTAATCTCATATTTCATTTTATGGGTATATACTTGATATATTTTTCTATAAAATATTCATTAAATTTATTAGAATTTGGTTCACTCATTTCTAATTACTAGCATGTGTCTGATGCAATGCACCGAAAATAATTTTAATATTAAAATAATTTGTTTTATAATAATATTTATTTTACTTTAGGTGACTAAAAATAAATTTTAATTATTTTTGGCATTTAACAAATGAAAATATATTACTAATTGAATAAAATAATATGTGAATATTTCAATTAAAGATATTATATTTGAAGATAAATTTTATTTAAATAAGTTGTAGAATATCAATTATTGCTAACTTCAAAGCAAGTTCTTCATGAATAATTTCTTTGACCAAGTGGTAAAGGACTCATCCATTTATCTTAGAGGGAAAGAAATAGAGTGCAATATCATCACCACTAGGTTCTGACATCTCAAACTTTTTGGCCATATATCACACTTTGAAAGCATTTTTAGGTGAAGCATAAGATGTAACCAAGATGCCGCATTATATACTTTGTGTCATGCTTTGTTATTCATGCTTTTTTAGACAAGTGAGTTGTAAACCCATAGAGTCTATTGTGTTTTTTTTTTCAAATATTGAAATTTCCCCTCTAAATGAGAAAGAGAAATGGTGCTATATATGAGATATCCAATTCTATTGTAAAATCTTTGCAGACATTGATCCTATGACAAAATGCAGAAGTCCTTTTTCTTTTTTAATATTTTGTTGTTTATTATCAATATGGTCATTGCTTAAGCCTAAAATCCTTCAAATTTTCTTCAACATTTCTTGAAACCATATGATTTCTTATTTGCGAATGGATGGCATCATCTTCATGAAGATGATTGGTTTGGAGCTTTTGCTTCATATTCATCACAAATCAATGAATAAGTTCATCAAAAGTATTTAGTATTACATCTATATAGTAGCGATTGGTAGCAATACCTACAGCTTCTTTCTATGGATAGCCATATATTTATAGATTAATACCTTACTTCGTATTTTTTTAAATAAAAAATATTAGGATATATGGCTGTGTCTTTATGTTTCTTAGTGAGTATTACATGCGCCTTATGTCTAAAGCTTCACCTACTTGATCTCTATCTCCATTTCCATCTTTAAGATTCCTTCACTCGTTCAACCACGACGAAAGCATTCTATCTTAGATTGATTTCTTAATTTCTATAAGTTTTCAATATTTCAAGCATTATGGTGAAATTAGCGAAGACTTCACTTGGAGTTTGGAAGGGTTAGGGAGCATCAAGCGTGAATGGAAAAAGAAATACCGATGATTTATGAGAGATGTTTGTATTCAATGTTTATCTTCATTTTTCTTCCTTTTCATTTATTCTTTCAAGAAATTAATGTAAGAGTGTCAAACTTTTGTAACTTTTTGTGAAGTTTAATTTTTTTTTGTTACACATGTTAACTTTTTTATTTCATGTATTCTATGGGTTGTTACTTTTTCATATTTTTAGTTTAATGATATCATAGAAAGAAATAAAGTGCAATATCATCACTGTTAGGTTTTAATATCTCAAATCCTTTTAGCCATATATCACACATTAGAAGCATTTGCAGGTGAAGAATAGGGTGTAATGAGATATTGCATTATATACTTTGTGGCATCCCTTGTTAAACAAGTGAGTTATAAGCTCTACAAGTATATCATGTTTTTTGTTTCAAACATTGAAAATTTTCCTCCAAATTGAAAAGACAAACATATGAGATATCCAAATCTTTTATAAAATCTTTGCAAACATTGATCCTACAACAAGGTGCAAAGGTCCTTTCTTTTCTATATTTTGATTCTTTATTACTAGTGTGGTCATTGCTTAAGCCAAAGATCCTTCCTTCAATTTGCTTTTAACATTTTTTGAAACCGTACGATCTTATATTAGGATGGGATAGCATCATCTTAATGGATAGCCAATTGATTCAGAGCTTCTGCTTTATATTCATCACAATCCAATGAACAAGCTCATCAAAAGTATTAGGTATTATATCCAGATTGTCGCAATTGACAGCATCACCTATACATTTGATGTAGTTCAAAGACGTTCTTTCTATGGATAGCTATGTATTTATATATTCATAATCTGTTTCATATTTTTAAAATAAAAAATATTAGGATACATGACTGTCTCTCTGTGTTTCTTAATGAGTATTACATGCACATCATATCTAAAGCTTTACCTACTCAATCTCCATCTCCATCTTTAGGATTCTCTTTCTCGTTCGACCACGACGAAAGCATTCTATCTTAGATTTATTTCTTAATTTCTATAGGTCTTCAATGTTTCAAGCATGATGGAAAAATTAGCGAAGACTTCAATTGGAGTTTGGAAGGATTAGAGACCATCAAGCATTAATGGAAAAAAAAATATTGCGATGATTTATAAGAGATGTTTATATTCAATTTCTATCTTCGTTTTTCTTCCTTTTCATTTATTCATTCAGAAATTTAATGTAAGAGTGTCAAACTTTTGTAAATGTTGTGCTTTGTTACTTTTTGTAAAGTTTAATTTTTTTGTTACGTATGTTGACTTTTTTATTTCATGTATTCCATGGTTGTTACTTTTTTGTTATTTTCAGTTTTATATTTTCTTGTAAGTTCTTCATTTCATGCCTTTTTCTAGTTCATTTATTTTTATTTATTTTATTTTAATTTATCTTTTTAATTTTAAATTTTCAAGAAGAAGAATTAAAAAGAAAATATGTTTTTATGAACCTCATAAAACAATAACTTTAATTTGTTTCATGAATGCTATAAGAGGGCTATAAATAGTTTTGTAATACTTTTATTTATCTATTTTTTATTTTTTTACATATGAGTCTTGTTAGATATAATTCAATTGGTAAAAGCCCCGCCATAGATATTTTTAGCGCATAAATGTTTGACTACCCAAACAAGACCAAGATAATATGTTGTGTCTAACATTAACATAATGCAACACCCACACTTTCATAAAAAAGAACTGGGCCAAGAAATCTTATTGGGGTCGATTTCTCATAATTATTTTTTTCTTTATCTTTTCCTTGGAATAGCCATTAGATTGTTCCGCAACTCAATTCTTCATGAATGTGACTGCGATGGGGGATGCTAAGGCTTGTCTTCCCTTAAATACTTGCCCTAGATGATAACACTTGCTATAAAATTCCCAATACAATAGATGTAATTTTGTCAAATAAATATCAAAAGCTCAACATTCTGCAGAATGGCTTTCAAAGCAAGTTCTTTGTGCAAAATTTACTCAACCAAGTGGTCAAAGACTCATTGACTTATCTTAGATGGAAAGAAGTAGAGTGCTATATCATTACCATTAGGTTTTGATATCTCAAATCTTTTTGGCCATATACCACACCTTGAAAGCACTTCCAGGTGAAGAATAGTGTGTAATAGAGATGTCACATCATACACTTCAGTTTCCCTTCAATATTTTCTGAAACCGTATGATCTTGTATTAGGATGTGATAACATCATCTTCATAGATAGTTGATTGGTTATGAGCTTCTGCTTTACATTCGTCACAACCTAATGAATAAGTTCATCAAAAGTATTTGTTATTACATCCAAATTGTAGTGATTGACGGCATCACCTACTCATTTGATGCATTTCAAAAACCTTCTTTCTATGAATTGCCACATGTTTATATGTTCATACTCTATTTCATACTTCTTTACAATAAAGAATATTAAAATTTATGTCTGCCTCTCAACGTCGCTTATTGAGTATTATATGCGTCACATGTCTAAAGCTTCACCTACTCTTTATCCATCCGTATCTCCATCTTCAGGATTCTCTCTCATTCAACTATGACAAAAGCATTCCATTTTGGATCACTTTATTAATTTAATTTCTTTATATTTTCAAAGTTTCAAGCATTGTGGTGAAATTATGCAAGGACTTCATTTGGAATGTTGAATGGTTAGGAAGCATCAAGCATAAATGGAAAAAAGAATATAGGGATGATTAATTAGAGATTTTTGTATTCAATACCTATCTTCATTTTTCTTCCTTTTCATTTATTACGTCAGAATTTAATGTAAAAGTGTCAAACTTTTGTAAATGTTTTGTTTAGTTACTTTTTGTAAAGTTCAACCTTTTTTTATGCATGTTATTTTTCTATTTCATGTATTTCGTGGGTGGTTATTTTTGTTATTTTCAGTTTAATGTTTTCTTAAAAGTTCTTTGTTTAATGCCTTTTTTTGTTTTTGTTTTTATTGATGTTATTTTATTTTATCAATTTAGTTTTAATTTATCAAGTCTAAGAATTAAAAGTAAAATTTATTTTTATGAACTTCAAAGAACAACAACTTTAATTTATGTAATGAAGGCTATATAGGTGGGCTATAAATAGTTTTTTAATACTTTTGTTCACTTTTTTTCCCCTACATCTGAGTCTTGTATGATATATTTTTTATTTTTATCTTTTTTCAAAATTTAGCCAAACATGAAAAGTTGAACAATTCAATTGGCAAAAGATTTGCCATAGATATTTTCATGCATAAATGTTTGACAACCCAAGTAGGGGCCAAGATAATATTTAGTTTCTAACACCAAAACAATCCGACATCTACACTTTCATAAAAAAGAACTAAACCAAAAATTCTATTTGGGATCAATTTCTCAATTTAAAAAGACACAAAAATCAACAACAGAATAAATGATATTGTGCTCATATCTTCTTCAGAGCCTGGCGGATGCGTCATATAATATTATATGTGAACGTCAGAGAAACAGTCAAAAAATGTAATGTTTTCAAGCTTAAGAAAATATAGAGCACTGTTTTAACATGCAAACAACTAGCGACCCATATGTTCAAACAGGGCTCTATGTTTTCCTTAAGCTTGTCAAACAACCAAAGACCCAGATATAGAATGACTTAGAATCACATTTAAATAAAAAGATCAAGAAACTATTAAAGATTTGCTTATAGGCACGAGGCACTTCAACCACTTGATGATTTTCAAATTTACCATAAATAAATTGTAAACAAATAGCATAAGGAACAAAAACACACAATCGCAATTCCTAAATAATGAGATGTATACATCTCACGAAGGAAACTTTCATGACCATGACCAGATGAAACAAAAAATATTAGAAAAGCCACAAACGCTGCAGTAGCTAAATATATGAGAAACACAATGGTTGTCTTCGCATCCTCCTTAACTATAATTGGTATAATAGGCTTAAAAAATGACAGTAGAGGACTTATTAGTAGATGAATTAGTGGAACCATTTTCAAAAATCACAAGATTCTCTTTGGCTCTTTTTGAAGGCTTAACTAATGTTGTAATGAGTAGAATAATAAGCTAACTAGCCAACGACACTGACTTGGGGCTTCTAAGTGAATATACTAACACTCACTCTGACTCTCAAGTTACAAAAATATAATTGTTAGGAAGAGAGCGAAATACCTTTATATAAAAAGAAAAATGGGATCCCAAATGATGGTGGAGGAGAAATCAGCCGGGAAAAGGATGGACGATCACGGGTAGTGGTGGAGAAGAGAAATCAGCTCGTTAATGTCCTCGTAATGGTGTTTGTGGAGAGAGAGGACCAGGGAAGGACTATCCTCACTGTGGGGGGAGGAGTGTAAGAGGAGAAATGGCGACCAGAGTAAAGTGACGACATTTATATTTCAAAAAATGGAATGAGAAAGATGACAAAGAGGTGGGTAATATAGAAAAACACACAAAGCCAAAGGAGTATGCTTGGTTTTTCTTTCCTTTTTTATCAACCAATATTAAATGCAATTAATGATGGATGGTAAAATTGGTAATTAAAAGTCTTTCTCTCTCTCTCTCTCTCTCTCTCTATTCTTGTCTTTATTTGATTAAAAAAATGCACTGACAACAAAAAAGAGAAAAAAAGAATATAATAAAAAAGACAAAAGCAAGCACAAAAGGACTATGTAGTCCAAACCTGATGCACACACGTCTATACTTATTTGGCACTATTGTTTTGTCTACTTCATTGCATCAATATATTTATTGTCAATTAGCACAAGAATTTGAAACTTCCCCTCTAAATGGGAAAGACAAATGGATTAACATATGAGATATCTAAATCTATTGCAAAATCTTTGCAGGCATTTATCCTATGACAAAATGAAGAGGTCTTCTCTTTTTTATATGTTATTGTTTATTATCAACATGGTCATTGCTTAAGCCTAAGATCCTTCAAATTTTCTTCAACATTTCTTAAAACTATATGATTTCTTACCTGCAAAGAGATGGATTCATATTCATGAATAGCTGCTGATTGGTTTGAAGCTTTTGCTTCACATTCATCACAAACCAATGAATAAGTTCATTAAAAGTATTTTGTATTACATCCAGATACCAGTGATTGGCGGCAATACATGCACCTTCTTTCTATGGATAGCCACATGTTTATATATTCATACTCCACTTCATATCTTTTAAAATAAAAAATATTAGGAAATATGACTATCTCTTCAAGTTTCTTATTCAGTATTACATGCGCCTCATGTCTAAAGCTTTACCTATTTGATCTCCATCACCATTTCCATCTTTAGGATTCCTTCGCTCGTTCAACCATGGGAAAAGCATTCTACCTTAGATTGATTTCTTAATTTCTCTAAGTTTTCAATGTTTCAAGCATTAATTAGCAAAGATTTCACTTGGAGTTTGGAAGGGTTAGAGAGCATAAAGTGTGAATGGAAAAAAATATTGCGATGATTTATGAGAGATGTTTGTATTCAATGTCTATCTTTATTTTTTTTTCCTTTTCATTTATTCTTTCAGAAATATAACGTAAGAGTGTCAAACTTTTGTAAATGATGTGCTTTGTTACTTTTTGTGAAGTTTAGTTTTTTTTGTTATGCATGTTAACTTTTTTATTTCATGTATTCCATGGGTTATTACTTTTTCATTTTTTTCAGTTTAATGATTTCGTAGAAAGAAATAGAGTGCAATATCATCAGAGTTAGGTTTTAACATCTCAAATCCTTTTGGCCATATAACACACTTTGGTAGCATCTGCAAGTGAAGAATAATGTGTAACTAAGATGTTGCATTATATACTTTGTTGCATCCCTTGTTAGACAAGTGAGTTATAAGCTCGTCGACTGTGACTGTGATGGGGATGTTGCGGCCTGTCTTCCACTGAATACTCCTCTAGACAACACTTGCTTTGAAATTCCCAACACAATAGATACAATTTTGTCAAAGTAAATATCAAAAGCTCAGTATTATGCAAAACGGCTTTCAAAGCAAGTTCTTTGTGCATAATTTACTCGACCAAGTGGTTAAATACTCATTGACTTATCTCCGATGGAAAGAAATAGAGTGCTATATCATCCTCATTAGGTTTTGATATCTCAAATCTTTTTGGCCATATACCACACCATGAAAGCATTTCCAGGTGAAGAATAGTGTGTAACGAGATGTCGCATCATATACTTTGTGGCATGCCTTGTTAGAGACAACATCATATACTTCAGTTTCCCTTCAATATTTTCTGAAATCGTATGATCTTGTATTAGGATGGGATAACATTATCTTCATAGATAATCGATTGGTTATGAGCTTCTGCTTTACATTCGTCACAACCTAATGAACAAGTTCATCAAAAGTATTTGTTATTACATCCAGATTGTAGTGACTGAAGGCATCACCTACACATTTGATGCATTTCAGAAACCTTCTTTCTATGAGTTGCCACATGTTTATATGTTCATACTCTATTTCATATTTCTTTAGAATAAAGAATATTAAAATTCATGACTGCCTCTCAATATTGCTTATTGAGTATTACATGCGTCACATGTCTAAAGCTTCACCTACTCTTTATCCATATGTATCTCCATCTTTAGGATTCTCTCTCATTCAAATATGACAAAAGCATTCCACCTTGGATCACTTTATTAATTAATTCCTTTATATTTTCAAAGTTTCAAGCATTGTGGTGAAATTATGCAAGGACTTCACTTGGAGTGTCGAATGGTTATGGAGCATCAAGCATAAATGGAAAAAAGAATAGGATGATTAATAAGAGATTTTTGTATTCAATACCTATCTTCATTTTTCTTCCTTTTCATTTATTACTTTAAAATTTAATGTAAGAATGTCAAACTTTTGTAAATATTTTGTTTAGTTACTTTTTGTAAAGTTCAACCTTTTGTTATACATGTTATTTTTCTATTTCATGTATTTCGTGGGTGGTTATTTTTGTTATTTTCAGTTTAATGTTTTCTTAAAAGTTCTTTGTTTCATGCCTTTTTTTTGTTTATTTTTTTTATTGATGTTATTTTATTTTATCATTTTAGTTTTAATTTATCAAGTTTAAGAATTAAAAGTAAAATTTATTTTTATGAAATACAAATAACAACCACTTTAAATTTATGTCATGAAGGCTATATAGGTGGGCTATAAATAGTTTTTTAATACTTTTGTTCACTTTTTTTTTTCCCTACATCTGAGTCTTGTATGATATATTTTTTATTTTTATCTTTTTTCAAAATCTAGCCAACCACGAAAAGTTGAACAATTCAATTAGCAAAAGATTCGCCATAGATATTTTCGTTCATAAATGTCTGACAACCTAAATAGGGGCCAAGATAATATGTACTTTCGAACACCACAACAATCCAACATCTACACTTTCATAAAAAAGAACTAGACCAAAACTTCTATTTGGGATCAATTTCTCAATTTGAAAAGATACAAAAATCAACAACAGAATAAATGATATTTTGCTCTTATCTTCTTTAGAGTTTGGTGCATGCATCATATAATATTATATGAGAAGGCCAGAGAGACAGTCAAAAAATGCAATGTTTTCAAGTTTAAGAAAATATAGAGCACTATTTTAACATGCAAACAACTAGCGACCCAGATGTTCAAACAGTGCTCTATGATTTCCTTAAGCTTGGCAAACAACCAACGACCCAGATGTAGAATGATTTAGAATCACATATAAATAAAAATATCAAGAAACTATTAAAGATTAGCTTATAGGCACGAGGCACTTTGGCCACTTGATGATTTTCAGATTTACCACAAATAAATTGTAAACAAATAGCATAAGGAACAAAAACACACAATCGCAATTCCTAAATAATGAGATGTATACATCTCACGAAGGAAACTTTCATGACCATGACCAGATGAAACAAAAAAAGTTAGAAAAGCCACATACACTGCAGTAGCTAAATAGACGAGAAACACAATGGTTGTCTCTACATCCCCTTTAACTATAATTGGTATAATGGGCTTAAAAATGACAGTAGAGGACTTTTTGGTAGATGAATTAGTGGAACCATTTTAAAAAATCACAAGATTCTCTTTGGCTCTCTTAGAAGGCTTAACTAATTTTGTAATGAGCAGAATCATAATCTAACTAGCCAACGACATTGACTTGGTGCTTCTAAGTGAATATGCTAACACTCACTCTGACTCTCAAGTTACACAAAACATAATTGTTAGGAAGATATCGAAATACCTTTATATAAGAAGAAAAATGGGATCCTAAATAATGGAGGAGAAATCAGCAGGGAAAAGAACGGACGATCGCATGTAGTGGTGGAGAAGAGAAATCAGCTCGTTAATGTCCTCGTAATGGTGTTTGTGGAGAGAAAGGACCAGGGAAGGACTGTTCTCACTGTGGGGGTATGAGTGTAAGAGGAGAAATGGTGACCAAAGCAAAGTGACAACATTAATATTTCAGAAAATGGAATGAGAAAGATGACAAAGAGGTGGGTAGCATCATATACTTCAGTTTCCTTTCAATATTTTATGAAACCATATGATCTTGTATTAGGATGGGATGGCATCATCTTCATAGATAGTCGATTGATTATGAGTTTCTGCTTTACATTCGTCACAACCTAATGAACAAGTTCATCAAAAGTATTTGTTATTACATCTAGATTGTAGTGATTGAAGGCATCACCTAGACATTTGATGCATTTCAGAAACTTTCTTTCTATGAATTGCCACATGTTTATATGTTCATACTCTATTTCATACTTTTTTAGAATGAAGAATATTAAAATTTATGACTGTATCTCAATGTTGCTTATTTTGTATTACATGCGTCACATGTCTAAAGCTTCACCTACTCTTTATCCATCTATATCTCCATCTTCAGGATTCTCTCTCATTCAACTATTACAAAAGCATTCCACCTTGGATCACTTTATTAATTAATTTCTTTATATTTTCAAAGTTTCAAGCATTGTGGTGAAATTATGCAAGAACTTCACTTGGAGTGTCGAATGGTTATGAAGCATCAAGCATAAATGGAAAAAAGAATATTGAGATTATTAATAAGAGATTTTTGTATTCAATACCTATCTTCATTTTTCTTCCTTTTCATTTATTACTTTAGAATTTAATGTAAGAATGTCAAACTTTTGTAAATGTTTTGTTTAGTTACTTTTTGTAAAGTTCAACCTTTTGTTATACATGTTATTTTTCTATTTCATGTATTTCGTGGGTTGTTATTTCTATTATTTTCAGTTTAATATTTTCTTAAAAGTTCTTTGTTTCATGCCTTTTTTTGTTTATTTTTGTTTATTGATGTTATTTTATTTTGTCATTTTACTTTTAATTTATCAAGTTTAAGAATTAAAAATAAAATTTATTTTTATGACCTTCGAAGAACAACAACTTTAATTCATGTCATGAAGGCTATAAGTGGGCTATAAATAGTTTTTTAATACTTTTGTTCACCTTTTTTTCCCCCTACATCTGAGTGTTGTATGATATATTTTTTATTTTTATCTTTTTTCAAAATCTAGCCAACCACGAAAAGTTGAACAATTCAATTGGCAAAAGATTCATCATAGATATTTTCATGCATAAATGTCTGACAACCCAAGCAGGGGCCAAGATAATATGTAGTTTCTAACACCAAAATAATTCAACATCTACACTTTCATAAAAAAGAACTAGATCAAAAATTCTTTTTGGGATCAATTTCTCAATTTGAAAAGACACAAAAATCAACAGCAGAATAAATGATATTTTGCTCTTATCTTCTTCAGAGCTTGGCGCATGCCTCATATAATATTATATGAGAAGGCCATATATATAGTCAAAAAATGCAATGTTTTCAAGTATAAGAAAACATAGAACACTATTTGAACATGCAAACAACCAGTGACCCAGATGTTCAAACTGTGCTTTATGTTTTCCTTAAGCTTGTCAAAAGACCAACAACCCAGATGTAGAATGGTTTAGAATCACATATAAATAAAAAGATCAAGAAACTATTTAAGATTAGCTTATAGGCCCGAGGCACTTCGGCCACCTGACGATTTTCAGATTTACCATAAATAAATTGCAAATAAATAGCATATGGAACAAAACAGACAATCACGATTCCTAAATAATGAGATGTATACATCTCACGAAGGAAACTTTTATGACATGACCAGATGAAATGAAAAAAGTTAGAAAAGCCACAAACGCTGCAGTAGCTAAATAGACAAGAAACACAATGGTTGTCTCTGCATCCCCCTTAACTATGATTGGTATAATGGGCTTAAAAAACGACAGTAGAGAACTTATTAGTAGATGAATTAGTGGAACCATTTTCAAAAATCACAAGATTATCTTTGGCTCTCTTAAAAGCCCTAACTAATTTTGTAATGAGCAGAACAATAAGATAACTAGCCAACGACACTGACTTGGGCCTTCTAAGTGAATATAGTAAAACTCTCTCTGCCTCTCAAGTTACACATAACATAAATGTTAGGAAGAGAGTGAAATACCTTTATATAAGAAGAAAAATGGGATCCCAGATAATGGTGGAGGAGAAATCAGCTGGGAAAAGGACGGACGATCCCCGGGTAGTGGTGGAGATGAGAAATCAGCTCGTTAATGTCCTCTAATGGTGTTTGTGAAGAGAGCGGACCAAGGAAGGACTGTCCTCATTGAATAGGGAGGAGCGGAGGAGGAGAAATGGCATCCAGAGCAAAGTGACAACATTTATATTTTCAAAAATGGAATGAGAAAGATAACAAAGAGGTGAGTAATATAAAAAAACACACAAAGCTAAAGGAGCCTGATTGGTTTTCTTTCCTTATTTATCAACTAATATTAAATGCAATTATTGATGGATGGTAAAATTGGTAATTAAAAGCTCTCTCTCTCTCTCTCTCTCTCTATTCTTGTCTTTATTTGATTAAAATTATACACAAACAATAAAATAGAAAAAAAATAATAATAACAAAAAAGATAATAGCAAGCACAAAAGGACTATGTAGTTTGCACTGGATGCACACACCTCTATACTTATTTGGTACTATTGTTTGTCTGCATCCAGGAGCTAGGAGCTAGGCCTATGAAAGATCAAGAAAGATTAAATACTGGTTTCTTTCAAAGGAATTAATTCAGCATCTTTTATAATTGATGTCAAACTATCTATGTCTGCTTCATTGCATGAATGTATTTATTGCCAATTAGCACAAGAATTTGAAACTTCCCCTCTAAATGGGAAAGACAAATGGTTCAACATATGAGATATCCAAATCTATTGCGAAATCTTTGCAGACATTAATCAAATGACAAGATGAAGTGGTCCTTTCTTTTCTATATTTTATTGTTTATTATCAACATGGTCATTGCTTAAGCCTAAGATCCTTCAAATTTTCTTCAACATTTCTTGAAACCTTATGATTTCTTATCTGCAAAGAGATGTTATCATCTTAATGAATAGCCAATTGGTTTGGAGCTTTTGCTTCACATTCATCACAAACCAATGAATAAGTTCATCAAAAGTATTTAGTATTACATCCAGATACCAGTGATTGGCGGCAATACATACACCTTCTTTCTATGGATAGCCACATGTTTATATATTCATACTCTACTTCATATTATTTAAAATAAAAAATATTAAGATATATGATTGTCTCTTTATGTTTCTTAATGAGTATTACATGCGCCTCATGTCCAAAGCTTCACCTATTTGATCTCTATCTCCATTTCCATCTTTTGGATTCCTTTGGTCGTTCAACCATGGCAAAAGCATTCTACTTCAAATTGATTTCTTAATTTCTATAAGTTTTCAATGTTTCAAGCATTATGGTGAAATTAGCGAAGATTTCACTTGGAGTTTGGAAGGGTTAGGAAGCATCAAGCATGAATGGGAAAAAAATATTGCAATGATTTATGAGAGATGTTTGTATTCAATGTCTATCTTTATTTTTCTTCCTTTTCATTCATTCTTTGAGAAATTTAACAAAAGAGTGTGAAACTTTTGTAAATGTTGTGCTTCATTACTTTTTGTAAAGTTTAATTATTTTGTTATGCGTGTTAACTTTTTTATTTCATGTATTTCATGGCTTATTACTTTTTCATTTTTTTCTGTTTAATAATTTCATAGAAAGAAATAGAGTGCAATATCATCACTGTTAGTTTTAATATCTCAAATCCTTTTGGCCATATATCACACTTTGGTAGCATTTGCAGATGAAGAATAGGGGTGTAACTGAGATGTTGCATCACATACTTTGTTGCATCCCTTGTTAGATGAGTGAGTTAAAAGCTCATCGAGTGTGACTGTGATGAGGGATGCTGCAGCCTGTTTTCTCATAAATACTCCCCCTAAACAACGCTTGCTTTGAAATTCCCAGTACAATAGATGCAATTTTGTCAAAGTAAATATCAAAAGCTCTACATTCTGCAGAACGACTTTCAAAGCAAGTTCTTTGTGCATAATTTACTCGACCAAGTGGTTAAAGACTTATTGACTTATCTCAGATGGAAAGAAATAGAGTGCTATATCATCACCATTAGGTTTTGATATCTCAAATCTTTTTGGCCATATACCACACCTTGAAAGCATTTCCAAGTGAAGAATAATGTGTAATAGAGATGTCGCATCATATACTTTGTCGCATGCCTTGTTAGAGACAGCATCATATACTTCAGTTTCCCTTCAATATTTTTTGAAACCGTATGATCTTATATTAGGATGGGATAACATCATCTTCATAGATAGTCGATTGGTTATAAGCTTCTGCTTTACATTCGTCACAACCTAATGAACAAGTTCAACAAAACTATTTGTTATTACATCCAGATTGGAGTGATTGAAGGCATCACCTACACATTTGATACATTTCAGAAACCTTCTTTCTATGAATTGCCACATGTTTATATGTTCATACTCTATTTCATACTTTTTTAGAATGAAGAATATTAAAATTTATGACTGTATCTCAATGTTGCTTATTGAGTATTACATGTGTCACATGTCTAAAGCTTCACCTACTCTTTATCCATCTATATCTCCATCTTCAGGATTCTCTCTCATTCAACTATAACAAAAGCATTCCACCTTGGATCACTTTATTAATTAATTTCTTTATATTTTCAAAGCTTCAAGCATTGTGGTGAAATTACGCAAGGACTTCACTTGGAGTGTCGAATGGTTATGAAGCATCAAGCATAAATGGAAAAAAGAATATTGAGATTATTAATAAGAGATTTTTGTATTCAATACCTATCTTCATTTTTCTTCCTTTTCATTTATTACTTTAGAATTTTATGTAAGAATGTGAAACTTTTGTAAATGTTTTGTTTAGTTACTTTTTGTAAAGTTCAACCTTTTGTTATACATGTTATTTTTCTATTTCATGTATTTCGTGGGTTGTTATTTCTGTTATTTTCAGTTTAATGTTTTCTTAAAAGTTCTTTGTTTCATGCCTTTTTTTGTTTATTTTTGTTTATTGATGTTATTTTATTTTGTCATTTTAGTTTTAATTTATCAAGTTTAAGAATTAAAAATAAAATTTATTTTTATGAACTTCAAAGAACAACAACTTTAATTCATGTCATGAAGGCTATAGGTGGGCTATAAATAGTTTTTTAATACTTTTTTTCACCTTTTTTCCCCTTACATCTAAGTCTTGTATGATATATTTTTTATTTTTATCTTTTTTCAAAATCTAGCCAACCATGAAAAGTTGAACAATTCAATTGGCAAAAGATCTGCCGTAGATATTTTCGTGCATAAATGTCTGACAACCAAAGCAGGGGCCAAGATAATATGTAGTTTGTAACACTAAAATAATCCAACATCTACACTTTCATAAAAAAGAACTAGATCAAAACTTCTTTTTGGGATCAATTTCTCAATTTGAAAAGACACAAAAATCAACAGCAGAATAAATGATATTTTGCTCTTATCTTCTTCAGAGCCTGGCGCATGCCTCATATAATATTATATGAGAAGGCCAGATAGATAGTCAAAAAATGCAATGTTTTCAAGCATAAGAAAACATAGAACACTATTTGAACATGCAAACAACCAGTGACCCAGATGTTCAAACTGTGCTTTATGTTTTCCTTAAGCTTGTCAAACGACCAACGACCCAGATGTAGAATGGTTTAGAATCACATATAAATAAAAAGATCAAGAAACTATTCAAGATTAGCTTATAGGCCCGAGGCACTTCGGCCACCTAACGATTTTCAGATTTACCATAAATAAATTGCAAACAAATAGCATAAGGAACAAAACACACAATCACGATTCCTAAATAATGAGATGTATACATCTCACGAAGGAAACTTTTATGACATGACCAGATGAAATGAAAAAAGTTAGAAAAGCCACAAACGTTGTGGTAGCTAAATAGACGAGAACCACAATGGTTGTCTTTGTATCCCTATAATTGGTATAATAGGCTCAAAAAATGATAGTAGAGGACTTATTAGTAGATGAATTAGTGGAACCATTTTTAAAAGTCACAAGATTCTCTTTAGCTCTCTTAGAAGCCCTAACTAATTTTGTAATGAGCAGAACAATAAGATAACTAGCCAACGACACAGACTTGGGGCTTCTAAGTGAATATACTAACACTCTCTCTGCCTCTCAAGTTACACAAAACATAACTATTAGGAAGAGAGCGAAATACCTTTATATAGGAAGAAAAATGGAATCCCAGATAGTGGTGGTGGAGAAATCAATTGGGAAAAGGATGGACAATCTCGGTTAGTGGTGGAGAAGAGAAATCAGCTCGTTAATGTCCCCGTAATGGTGTTTGCGGAGAGAGTGGACCAGGGAAGAACTATCTTCATTGAGCAGGGAGGAGTGGAGGAGGAGAAATGGTGACCAGAGCAAAGTGACGACATTCATATTTCAGAAAATAGAATCAGAAAGAAGACAACGAGGTGGGTAATATAAAAAAACACACAAAGCCAAAGGAGTTTGCTTGGTTTTCTTTTCTTTTTTATCAACTAATATTAAATGCAATTAATGACGAATGGTAAAATTGGTAACTAAAAGTCTCTCTCTTCTCTCTCTCTCTCTGTCTCTCTCCCTATCTATTTTTGTCTTTATTTGATTAAAATGATACACTGACAACAAAAAAGAAAAAAAAAGAATAATAATAAAAAAGATAAAAGCAAACACAAAAGGACTATGTAGTATGCACTTGATGAACGCACCTCTATACCTATTTGGTACTATTGTTTTGTCTGCATCTAGGAGCTCGGCCTATGAAGGATCAAGGAAGATTGAATTCTAGTTTATTTCAAAGGAATTAATTCGGCATCTTTTATAATTGATGTGAAACTATCTTTGTCTGCTTCATTGCATGAATGTATTTATTGCCAATTAGCACAAGAATTTGAAACTTCCCTTCTAAATGGGAAAGACAAATGGTTCAACATATGAGATATCCAAATCTATTGCGAAATCTTTGCAGACATTAATCATATGACAAGATGAAGTGGTCCTTTCTTTTCTATATTTTATTGTTTATTATCAACATGGTCATTGCTTAAGCCTAAGATCCTTCAAATTTTCTTCAACATTTCTTGAAACCATATGATTTATTATCTGCAAAGAGATGTTATCATCTTCATGAATAGCCAATTAGTTTGGAGCTTTTGCTTCACATTCATCACAAACCAATGAATAAGTTCATCAAAAGTATTTAGTATTACATCCAGATACCAGTGATTGGCGGCAATACATGCACCTTCTTTCTATGGATAGCCACATGTTTATATATTCATACTCTACTTCATATTATTTAAAATAAAAAATATTAGGATATACGATTGTCTCTTTATGTTTCTTAATGAGTATTACCTGCGCCTCATGTCCAAAGCTTCACCTATTTGATCTCTATCTCTATTTCCTTCTTTAGGATTCCTTGGTCATTCAACCATGGTAAAAGCATTCTACTTCAAATTGATTTCTTAATTTCTATAAGTTTTCAACGTTTCAAGCATTATGGTGAAATTAGCGAATATTTCACTTGGAGTTTGGAAAGGTTAGGAAGCATCAAGCGTGAACGGAAAAAAAATTATTGCAATGATTTATGAGAGATGTTTGTATTCTGCAACTTGCCTTCCCCTAAATACTCACCTTTGATACACTTATTCTGAAATCCCTAGTACAGTAGTGGCAATTCTATCAAAGTAAAAAAATCAAAATTTCATCATTCTACAAAACAACTTTCAAAATCTTCGTGAATAATTTCCTCAATCGATTGGTCAAAGACTCAACCACTTATCTTAAATGGAAAGAAATAGAGTACAATATCATCACCATTAGGTTCTAATATACTAAACCTTTTTGGCCATATATCACACTTTGAAGACATTTCTAGGTGAAATATAAGGTGTAAATTGAGGTGCTGCATCATTTACTTTGTGGCATGATTTGTTAAACAAGTGAGTTGTAAGCTCGTTGAGTGTATCGTGTTTTTTATTTCAAATATTGAAACTTCCCCTCCAAATAGGAAAGACAAATGGTTCAACATATGGGATATCCAAATCTTTTGCAAAATTTTTTGCAGACATTAATCCTACAGAAAGGTTAAACGGTCCTTTCTTTTCCATATTTTAATTCTTTATTTTCAATTTAGTTATTGCTTATGCCAAATATCCTTCTTTCAGGTTCCTTTCAACATTTTTTGAAGCATTATGATCTCTTATTTGGGATGGCGTGGCATCATCTCCATGCATAGCCAATTGGTTCTGAGCTTCTACGTCACATTCATCACACACCAAATGAATAAGTTCATCAAAAGTATTTGGTATTACATCCAGATAATAGCAATGGACGGCATCATCTACACATTTGATGTCATTCAGATACATTCTTTCTATGGATTACCATATGTTTATATATCGTACTCTATTTCATATTTTTTAAAATAGAAAATATTAGGATTTATGATTTTCTCTCTATATTGCTTATTGAGTATTATATGGGCACATGTCTAAAGCTTCACCTGCATCTTCTCCATCTCTGTCTCCATCTTGAAGATTCTCTCTCTCGTTCGACCACGACAAAAGCATTCCATCTTGGATTGCTTTATTAATTTCTCTAGGTTTTCAATGTTTCAAGTATTATATTGAAATTATACAAAGACTTCACATGGAGTGTGGAAGGTTAGGGAGCATCAAGCACGAATGGAAATAAACTTAATTGGGATTATTTATGAGATAGTTTTGTATTCAATATCTATCTTCATTTTCCTTCCTTTTTATTTATTCCTTCAGATATTTAATGTAAGAATGTTAAACTTTTGTAAATGTTGTATTTTGTTACTTCTTGTAAAGTTCAATTTTTTTGTTATGAATGTTGTCATTTTATTTTATGTATTCCATGGGTTGTTATTTTTTGTTATTTTCAGTTTAATGTTTTCTTATAAATTCTTTGTTTCATGACTACTTTTTGTTTATTTCTTTTAATTGATTTTATTTTAACTTATGTTTTTTATTTTAATTTTTCATGAAAAAGAATTAAAAATAAAATTTATTTTTATGAATTTCATAGAACAATAACTTTAATTTGTTTCATGAAGGCTATAGGTGGGCTATAAATAGTTTTCTAATATTTTTGTTTATCTATGCTTCTTTTTTTTTTTATTTGAGTCTTATTTGATATTTTTTTTATTCTTATCTTTTTCCACAGTCCAACCAACCAAAAATAATTGAATAATTCAATTGGCAAAATATCCGCCATAGACGTTTTCAACACAGAAATGTCTAACTACCCGAATGAGGCTCAAGATAATCCGTAGTTTCTAACATGGACATAATTTAACATCTATACTTTCATTAAAAAGAATAGGGCCGTGAAATCTTGGAGTCAATTTTTCAGAGATACTACTTTCTTTATCTTTGTATTGGGATCGCCATGAGATTGTTCCCAACTCTATTCTTCATGAATGTAGCTGTGATTGGGAATTCTTCATGAATTTGATGGAGGTTTGTCTTTACTTATTAGAGAATGAAAGAAAAATCAATGGATGAGACCACTTCATGCTTGACCGAGAATCTCAAAATATATGGTATAGATGAAGACTTTTGGTTTACCATTCTTGACATGGGGAGTCTTCATAACATCAATGAGAAGCAATAGTTACTTTTTCAATTTGAGAACACTCAATTACTTTCTTTTACCTTGAACTTGAGGAAGTGAAGAGAATCGCGATGCTGTAGTCCCCAAAAGTACCCTTAATGAAGAAGGGTTCACTTCTTTTGCAACTGGGTCACCTGACTGAATCTAACTTGGTTTAATCCAAATCGTCCATTTTGTATGATGTGGAGCGTCCAAATTTTGTCAAGTCACCCATCCCTTGGATGACAATTAGCAATAAATATAAATACCTCATTCTACTTCACTTGATAAGGTAAATTATCTAAATTCACTAAATACTCTCTTTCTAATTCCCCTGTACATACTCCTTTGTTCCGATGATCTAACTACAATATAGAAGGATTTTTCTTGAAATCCCTCTCAATAACCATAATGAGCTTTCTCTAATTTTAGGTTCCAAATCAATTGGACTATCCAAAAGACCTTATCAGTAAGACCTCAATGCCGAAAGACCACTCCCGATCCCACATCACATTCCTCTTGATTTGGAGTTTAAAACTTTAAAACATACTATAACAATTTTATGCTTGGAAGATAAACTAAATCTGATCACAATATATATTTAAAATATTTTTGTATTAAAGACAACAAACTTTATTCTAACAACATCCTTATCATGCATGATCTTCAACAAGATGGTCTAACAAGTAACAACATAAAAAATTAGTTGACTCTAATTATTGATTTTGTCTTGAAATTTGGGATAAAATTGACAATGAACGAAACAAAACGAAGCTAAGCGGTCGAAATGGGCATGAGAAGAACATCCCGGCGTGTGTCGGCAAGACACCATGTGCCGGGCACGGGATGGGCGCTCCAAGGCACGCAGCATACACGGAAAGAGGGGCAGCAAGTAGCGACGTGTGCCCGGGTGCGGACATCACTGGAACCGCACACCCTGGCAGGCGCCACATTGTCACCGTGTACCATGGCGCAAGTTCCGCGCGTCCGGGTGCATGACGCGTAACTTCCAAGCAGCAATAGTAGTTTCCGCTCGCCCTAGTGCGCGGCACAAGCCCACGGGTTTTGGACTTCATTTCTGCAGGTATTAATCATTTTCTTTCGAGACAATTTACTACACACATAACGCGAGTCATTCTATACTGCTTTTGAGAGATTTTCTTGAGACAGAGTATTAAAATGAGAGTATTAGGTGTTCTCGTGAGATTTGTGAGACTCAAGTTGTACTTGTTATATTGATTTGGAATAAATAAAATTTTCTTCTTTGTCAGGTGGATTAGGCTAATGCCAAACCACATTAAATCTTATTGTCTTGTTAGTCTCATCTAATTATTTTAGTGTTGTTTTCATATGCTTGACCTGGGTTACAACACTAACAAAACAAAAATAGACAGTGATATCCTGACTGTGTATAGGATATCTTCTTTAACTACAAACAAAGAAAGTCAGCATTTCAGCAATCAACAATACTAATCACAAATTCTTTGCATAGCTGAGTAAGCTTTCTTGCTGTCAGCTGTTATAAAATATAAGCCCAATACAAGCCCGAAAGTGGGATCAATATCTGGGCCCACAAGTACCCCAGCCCATTATCCGTTCTGGAATAATTTATTCCAAAATCAATAATCTAACAAATTATCAGATTCTCTGGTCAGTAAAGGAGAAATATAATAATAAGTCACATTTTTCATCTCCATTTCTCCATTGCTGTACATTGTGAGGGATAGCATAAAATCATCGGAAATGGAAACCCTAACCACCACCACCGGCGCCGTTTCTCTGCCGGTTTTCTCTCCCAACAAATTGAAAGACCATTCTTCCCTGCGACTCCTCCGATTTTGCACTTCCCCCAAAAGTGAGCTCTCCTTTCCCTACTTTTAGACTCCCTCTTTCTTGATAATTTCTGTTTTAACCATCTTTCTTCTCCGATTTGCAGATAATAATTATAGCAACAATAACAACGAAAATGATATCAAGTCCGATTCTAGTGACTCCGCCCTCGTCCCCGTACTCAGAAATGGCACCCTCTCCAAGGTTCAATTTTTATTTGCTTTTTCCATTTTTTTGATATAAATTCTAATTGCCCGATGAATCAATGATTTCCTTTTTCTTTGTGTGTGTGTGTGTTGCAGGATGCTGCGATGGGGCTGGTATTGAGCGCAGCGAACGTGAAAGGATGGACAACCGGGTCGGGTATGGAAGGTCCATCCATATCCGAGGGTTCGGATTCTGAATCTGGTACGAAGCAGGTGTCAACATTCCCCTGGTCGCTCTTCCCCAAATCCCCACGGCGTCGAATGCGTGTGGCATTCACATGCAACGTTTGCGGCCAGCGCACTACTCGCGCCATCAATCCACATGCCTACACGGACGGGACTGTATTTGTTCAGGTATGCATGTGTTGATAATTAGTACAAATTCTCGTTTGAGTGTTATTTTGCTCAGTCCTAAAATTCGTTTTGGCAATTAATTTGGCAATTCCTTATGAGTACGTAGTTTTGAGAAAAGAAAAGAAAAAGCAATTCTTCTATCAATAACATACAAAGATGTAGTCTTTATATCCAGTTATTATAGTTTATTCGGACTTGGATATAGTTGTGGATGAGTCAATATTTCATTGAAAAGTACTAAGAATTTTTGTCACATGACCAATTGCAGAATGGGTTCTGTATTTGTTGGCATTTGGAAGTACCAAGTTCTATCCAAGAGATTTGAAATATTTGTAGAATTCTGTTGCTGATGCATATTTATGTAACCATTAAATATCTCTAAGTTCAGCAATATTGATGGTTATTTTATTCTTTTTTGAAAGTGTTGCGGTTGCAACGTATATCATAAGCTGGTGGACAATTTGAATCTGTTCCACGAGGTTAAGTGCTATGTGAATTCAAGTTTCAACCCAAACCCAAATGATGATTCAAGCTTCAAGTATTTTGACTTGGACAAGGACAACAATCATGATATTTTTCCGCTTTAGTGAAAGGTGATAAATGCTATGAGTACATTTAGTGATATTGATATACATACTGATGTACATCCTATTGGTCTGATAGTGCAGGGCTGTACTTTATTGGGCTTGTAAATAGGGATTCACTATTATTATGGTTAAATAAGTAGTATTAGTTGTATTGAGATTCATTATAATAAAAATTGTATATTTATTGATATGATGGCATGATCTTTAGCTACACAATAGTAGTAATAAATACTGGGCTCTTATTGTTGAGTTGATGTGTTCCTTGGGGAGAAAAATTATTTCTTCTAAAGTCCTTGTTAAAGAAATAATTACCTAATTGTTAATGAGTTCTTATCTGCTGCGGATGATGTTTCTCTAAGAGGTTAAGGTACCAATTCTCTACAGGTATGAAGCTTCGAATTCAAGTCTCCCAATGCATGTGAGTGTTTGTCTCACTCTATTGGTATAGTATTGACATTTCATTATTCGCTACAATTAGTTAGTTATTGATGAGTCCATTGAATTGATAGTTGATTAACTGACTTGCGTAAAGATCTTATCATTGCTTCTTAAGGGGGGAAATTGACCTAACCGGGAGCACATGTTTTAATAACTTCACATTGCATGACTTTCTTTCTTCTAAGTTAGCTCATCGAAATGCTCCTGATTTTTCCTTTTTACTTTTTCTGGACAAAAGTTTGAAGAGGACAAAGATGGTATTGACATATGTTATTTGGGTTGAGAACTGGCATCTTATACTTTGAATGCATTTACATGTCACAGTTGTGTTCCAAGTATTCAATTATAAACGGTATAGATTCTACCTTCAGTTGTGTTTAGTCTGAGGGTGCTTGAAGGAAAGGAAGTAAACACTGGGAAACACATATTTGTACTTTTCATTTTCCATTTCTCCTGATTGAACAAGATAGGTTTCTTAGTAATTCACATTCCTATGTTTGCTTCCTCTGTATTGTTCCTTTGCTTTCTTATCAGTGCTATCTAGACCTATTGCTTAGTTTTTCTTTGGTATGTGTGACAAAAGAGTTCTAGTTTAATGTTTAGCCTTGCTGGAAATGCATTATTGCTATTCATTTCATACATATTCCTAGTAAAACTTATTGCGGGTGTTGTAATGATATGCGAATATAGAAATTATTTGGACATCTTCTTATGCAGGGTTATTTATTTAAATTTTTCCACTAAGCTAATAGTTTTGAAATAATGGCTGGAAAAGATATGATCTGCATTCCATATAGTCTTCCCTAGGTGATTGGAAGTTTAAGGTTTTACAAGTCCATTTTTGGAAGGCTTTAATTCGTTTATACCACACCTGTATCATGTATCCTAGAGTATGTTAGACCTTCCTCCAGCAGGTTTTAGATAGTATGCACATTATATTTGAAAGTGGTCCGGTGTTCTGTTGTTGGGAGTTTGCCAATACTTGCTGCTGTGTAATTAATTCATTTTCAACCATCTTTGTCCATGGGAGATCATCAGCCACTAACTTGTTTGTTCTTGGTCTATTTGAGGCCAAAATTTTCATCTCTTGCCAATTTAAATCTACCAAGCTCGTCTTCCTATTTATTTAAATTTCAACTAGCCTTATGCAGTTCTATGAACATCCACTACTGGCATTGGATCAGATGAAAATTTATCTGATGTTTGGTAGCAACAATTATCTTACACTGAATTTTAATTTCTGATGTATTGGAGAGATTCATAGGGAAATTTTCTTGTTCCTTTTTGGGTATATTTCAATTCCGGACAATGTATTAGTATATGGAAATATTCTTGTCCCTTCTTGGGTATGTTCTAATTCCTAAGAATGGATAGGTAAATGGGAATATTCTTGCCCCTTTCTGCATGCATATTTCTCGGCACCTTTCTCTTGGCCCCTCTTTTTTCTGTCTTTTACTATGTCTATAGTTAGAGGGGATGTAGAACTTATTGAGGCATAATTATTTGGGTGAATTCCACTTTGATTTCTTAATCTATAGCTGAAAATGAGACTGCCCTCTTCATTTTTCTATAGCATTACTTTGTCCTATCTTCCCCGAGTCTAGAGTTAAGGGTAAAAAACAAAAAATTTGGGGAGACAAAAATACACCTACCCTCCTATGCTCTCCGCACCAGCCCATGAAAATATAGTAGATTATAGATGTTCAGGTTGATTAATTACATCAAAATAGCTGATAAAAACCTTCTATAGAATTCATAATCAATTTAGATAAATTTAGGATTAATAAGGAGGTACCATTTTCTTTCTTTTTCCCCTCTTCAGTGGGTTAATGTACTATTAATGTGGAACTACAAAGATGGATTATGATTTTAGACAGACACATGTACTAATATTAGATGAGAGTTGTTAATAACTTATTATTTTATTACTTTGCTCTTTCATTTTCTCTCGTACCTGGTTTTTTTTTTTTTCATGCACTTCATTTATTTCATTCTTTTTAGCATTCTTCAAGATAGTTATTTGTGGTTTATTCAATTACGCATGTGCACCTGGGTTTCATTCGAGTTTTGAATCTCTGAATTCATACATATAATGTGAAATAATACCACTCAATCAATTGGTTAGTGGTAGAGGTAGCTTTTTGTGAATTCTACTTAGTTAATATTTGGTTATATTTTACCAAAACAAAATTATGTTGCCAAAACATAACCAAACATGTACACTCATTTTTCTTTCAAGATACTAAAATGGGTTTTCCCGAAATCCCATCTTTTGTCCTTCATTATTTTCAATTTTTTTTTCACTTTTTAATGTGTGTGTGTATATATATATATCATATATTTTTTTTATTATTCTTACAATAAAAAATTACTCAATTTGATTTTCACCCTTAAAACCCAACAGAAAAGCAATGATCTGACTGCTATAATAAAAAATGTTACCTCCAAAACATAAACAAACATACCAACATTCTTCAAAATAAATTTCTATTTATTTCCCAAATATAAATAAAAATCCATCACATTTCCAAACACAACTTTCATATTTTTCAATCTTACTTTCAAAATTCATTCCCTCAAAATACGTATCATATACAAACAAAAAGTATAAACAAATATTACCTTATTTATTATGGTAATCTAGCCTCATTTGCACTTAAAAAAGAGAAGTAAGTTTAGAAAGGAGAAAAAATATCGTGTGTTTGCAATTTTGTTACGTATGCATGCAAGCGATTTCTGTCAACTTGGTCTCTCCGAAGACTCGAGATAAGATTAAATGGAGAGAAACTTTCTTGTTTCTTCAGTTGTCAACTTTAATGCGATTTTTCTTGTGGAAGATACATAGCCAACCAAACAACCTGATTTTTCCTCCGAAACTTATCCACGTCCACTCATCATTTTGTGCTCAGTACTTTACCCATTTCGGACCTCACATCTCACAGGACAGGGCCCAAATAGGATAGCGTCCAACCAAACCAATTTTGGCAGTTCACACCAATAACCCCATTATTCTATCCCTGCATGATCCGATAAATGAAAACACACACCACACACACTGTAACACAAAAATCAGCTCTCCCTTATTAAATCCAAATTCCCCTTCCTTTCTTGATATCCAATCATATTTCCAGCCTCAAAAGCCAGTAGAGCGGCACTCACACACTTCACACACTGCTGAAGAAATGGCCAGTGTTACATCTGCTGCACTCACCATTCCATCATTCACCGGCCTTAAGGCCGTTGGTGGCTCAGCCTCCAAGGCCACCACGGCAAGGGTTGCTGCCGGCTGCCCGGCTGTTCCCAGGCTCGCGGTGAAGGCCTCGTTGAAGGACTTTGGCGTGGCGGTTGCCGCCACTGCCGCCAGTGCACTCTTGGCCAGCAATGCCTTGGCCATTGAGATCTCTCTCGGAGGTGATGATGGCTCACTGGCTTTCATCCCTCAAAGCTTTGAAGTACCTGCGGGAGAGAAAATTGTCTTCGTAAACAATGCTGGATTCCCTCACAATGTGGTGTTCGACGAGGATGAAGTCCCA
This sequence comes from Jacaranda mimosifolia, assembly GCA_018894105.1. Lineage (NCBI taxonomy): Eukaryota > Viridiplantae > Streptophyta > Magnoliopsida > Lamiales > Bignoniaceae > Jacaranda > Jacaranda mimosifolia. Next base: position 25,888,361 of record CM032131.1, on the reverse strand, counting down.
GCTGGGGTGGATGTAACCAAGATTTCAATGAATGAAGAGAACCTCCTTAATGCTAAGGGGGAGACATATGCAGTGACTTTGACTGAGAAAGGGACATACAGTTTCTACTGTTCTCCTCACCAAGGAGCTGGCATGATTGGAAAAGTTACCGTGAAATAGATTCGTTTTCTTTTTCATTGAAGACTTTGTATCTGAATGCTAATCATCTTATTTTTTTGTTTAGTTTTGTATGTGTTATGAGATTATGGATAACTGAAATTGCTACATGTATGAGATGATGTGTGTGTATTCATGACTTCTTTTATCAGACTTGTAGATTTGGTCTGCTGCTGCCATTTAAATGTGCTGAAAGCATTCTTGTTGTGGCATTAGATTTTCAGAGAGTTTAGTCTTTGTGCAATACAAAGAGTTTTAAGTTAATTTTACCACAAATCACAATGAAGAAACAAATGGGAAAAATTCCAAGGGCTACTTCTCTTGGGGGAATAGGAAAGCCCTACGTTTTATCAAAAACAAGGAAAAGTTTGTGCCATATGTTGGATGAGAATATGATGATATGATAGAGTACGACGTTATCATATATGGTTTAGTGGTTTATAGTTCAATTAGTTATATACCCAATTGGATAGCATGACATGAGCCCAAAAAGAGACGTTGGTAGATGTCTTGTTTTTTTGTTCTCCTGAAAGTTCCTCAGACTTTGAGAATCAAACAAAATGCTCCAGCATCAAAAGGTAAGAATTAAACAATAAAATTATAAATCCAAATGAACACATATCAAGAGACACCAAAATCTGTAAGACCAGCTTAAGTACCATTCCAATAACATAGAATGTTTGCTGAAGTATTACTACTATGAAAGTATGGAGTAGCTTCGCACCAGTATTCTATATTATACACATATTGGTCTCTTTCCCAACTCTTTGTTGTCTTTCTTTTTTTCGGTGGGGGGGCGGGGGCAGTATGAAGATCTGTACAAAACTACAGGCAATCTATATTATAAGTCTTATGTAGTCAAAGCATCAGGCAGAGTAGTCGGAGACCCAAGCACCTTACCACCAACATCTGGAAAAGTTTCATTTCCAGGTAAGGGATTTACCTTTCCATCAGCGTCTATCTCCACTGGATACTTCAGAATATGGCCTTGCAATGGAGTGAACCGCTGAGCCGTGAATCTCTTCCAGTTATCTTCTGCAATGCTATTCACATACTTCACACAGTCCAACTTCTCAGGATTCTTGAAACGACTATCGATCTTTCCCAAGTGCTCTGCCCAAAGCGACATTCTATACCCATATACCTATATTTTAAAATATTTGAGATGGATAATATTTTGTTATATTTTCTTGGACAATCTCTGTCTTGTGAAACTTACAGTTGATGCAAGAAAGCTAACCTGGCCATGAGGATGTTCCTTCTTCTTAGCCCAGGTGTAATGGGGCTGACAAGCACCCATGGCAATCTCTGTGTCTCTTGAACCGGCCATAGACCGTTGGTTGATATTGGCCGAACCGAGTATTAAATACTCATCGTCCACCACCATTCCCTTGGCATGTACATATATCATAAATCGACCAGTTTTTTGTGAAGCTGATTCCTGTCAAAAGTTCTATTTCAAGTTAATGCAGTTAAGTATATGGATTCAAACTGTAACAATTTTGCCTATAAAGGGCTTGCAGATGAGTAAAACTGACAATTGTAGAACACAATAAACTTGAAAGACTAAAGACATGAAAGTGAGAAACAATTACTGTATTTCCAGTTGATGAGGATTGGCCATTTGCATTTGATTCTTGTTGAGGCTCCTCTCGGTTGCCAAGACAGTAGAAATTCAGATAGTCAGTTGGATGGGCATTCTTAAGCTTAGCAGACTTGATTTCATGAGCAATAATCTCATACATCATCTGCATTGTCTGCCACTGCAAGATTGCAAATCTTTCCATTATGGTTATTTAACAACTTTTCCTATCCATAGCCTCTTATAATGTCCTAATATGCAAAACTGGTACACTTCTCCATTTGATCTGCTGCATTACCTGCCAATAAAGGATTTCTTGTACAGAGGCAGAACTGGGAGCACCCTCTGGCCACATTGGGATAACAACATAAACAGTGAATCTCTCCTTTGCCCTTATTTTACTGGCAATTTTTAATGCCAGTTCCATTGGGATTAAATTGTGAGCACCTAAGAGAAACAAATTTGTGATGTAAGTGAAATACAAGAGAAAGACACAGTTATCAAGCCTAAGCCAATCAAGTTAGCTTCTAACTTTTTGTTTATCTCATGTTTATTCACCAAAAAGGTTAGACATGGATCCTCAGATGAAGCAAAAAGTTTCACAAGCGTCCTGATCGTTAAGTTTAGTAGGGCCCCCCATACTGGCCAATTTCATTCACTCAAATTTATGGTAAATCTCAATGCAAATCAAGTTAAAGCTAAAACTTCTGAGAAGCTGCCTGCCTACCTGCATTTTTATACGAGGGCCAAGCATAAGATGAACCAAGGAAATATTGATTCTCAATGTATATGAAGTGCTGAGCAGATCTAATTGCCTGGATATAAGCCATTTGAATGCTTCTATCTATCACCAGATTCTTTGCACAAACTAGATTCTGCAATAAATCCGTGCTTCAAAACTAGTTAGCAAATCACAAAGAAGGTAACAACCTAAGCTCATGGAAACATTGTAAACTAGCCAGCAAAAACTTGAAAGTTCAGACAAAACAACAATTAAGTTTTGAGCATTACTTGCTGCTCAGCCGCACGGACAGTTTTAGGGAACCCTTTCAACGATCCTGAATCTATAGATCGGAAAATCTGTTGACATCAAAATTAGGCAATTAAAACAAGTTTCACTCACCTAAAATTGCATGAAAAAAGACTTGTCTTTATCAAGACATTCTTAACCTGAACATGCCAGTTTTCGGGATCATCTTCATTGGTAACCCATAATGAAGGATGGTCATTCGGAACAGCAGTCGAAGGACTAATTATCCATGAAACGCGATCAATCTTTAGCAAAGCATCATCATGCCAATGTGATATTCTTTTAAACTTTTGTCCAATCTCTGACCATTTAGAGGCTTTTCTCCACCGTTGCTCAAAGTTTGTGAGCACATCATAGGCGGCTGGCCCTTCAATTTTGCAGTGTAAATCATGCCATGGTTGTCTTGGGCCCTTTGTTCCTGGCTATTGAAAAAATATAAATAAAAAACCATTATTTTGGAAAGTTTATTGCAGAACAGAAAATTAAGGTATAACCAAACATATAACAGGTTTTCACAGAATACAAACAAATGCAAGAACCAGATTGGCTTGCTCCAGCAAACCCTGTCATCCTGTAAACTCCGGCCCTTGTTTGCTGATTGCTTAGTCAATTCCATTAACTATGAATATGTAAGATTTCTGACAGGCCTGAACCTGAATAACATGAAAGCAAGTGAGACATTTTAAAGTGAAGCAATTTGCTTACAGCAAATGTCGGATTATGATAATCATCGTTAAAGACTGTCTCGAGATCACGAAATAATCGATGATCAGGTGTATCATAGCGTCCGTCACAGAGGTCTAGACCTCCAATGAATGCAGTAATCTTGCGGTTATTGCCATAGCCTTGCGTGTCCACAATCACACATTTCTGGTGGTGAGTATAAATAGTTCCAACAACCTGAATGCAACACAAGCAAGCATAATAGGCTCATTCTTTAGTTTTATGTGAAAACAGTATTAACTTTTTCTATGAACAGGCATAAAAAAGTAGTTTCCACAATTTTCTTGGAGCACATTGTTATTATCAATTGGCTTTATTGTGCATTATGGTTTGATGATCTGAACTAAGGATCTCTGTTTATGGGCTGCAGATAAGAGAAGCAACTGAAAAGAGACTTGATGGACAGAGGGGTAAAAGGATGAATCTGATAAGTGCTGTATGCATTACGACTTCCACAAGTTGAATATAAGGTGTTATTTTATCACTAATCATGTGGATTGACAATAATTTCTACCTTTTCAGTATTAAGTGACAAAAAAATTTGCTTTAAATTATCGCTATTCAATCAGTAACACATGTACAACAAGAACTAGCAAAAATAAAAATTGTCACTATGATTGTGACATTATTTTCGCTTTTATTATGTGTGTGAAACTAATTGTTGATATTAAAACTGTGAAAACCATTACTGTGTGATGGAATAATTTTTTGTCACCATATTTAATTATTGGTAACTTAAGCATTTTCGATTCATATATTATCACCAATTCCATTTTTTCTTTCACTGATTACGCATAATAAGTGATAAATTTTTTTAGCTTGTTACAATAATAATTTTCATAAGCTTAATTGCATTGAGAATTACACATTAGCTACCGCTACTAAAAATTAGTGACACATTATACGTATAGTGATAATAAAATTGTCATAATGAATATGTGACAATATCGTTTGTGTTGTTATTACAGAGTAACTATATATATGTATATACATATAACACTACTTGGCTACAATGACAAGTTAATTACAATTTAGGCACCAACTTTTCAATATTAGATTTATAAAAATTATTATTTTAACAAAGTAAAAACTTAATGTTATCTAATATGTATTAATCATAACAACATTTTAATGTTATCACATAATGTTTGATTGCTAATATTATTTTTTGTGGTTGAAAATTGTGAAAGTTGAACTAGAAATAAAACCGGGTCAATTTAAGCCACATCCCTACAACCCAACTAACATTAAATAAAATGGAAATGCTAAAAGATTAAAACATGCCTGCTGCTTGAAAATGCTAAGCTTACTGCTGGCGTAGCGAGGGGCCAGCACACACGACACAGACGAGTGCTTGAAAAACTTCTTGGTTTCCTCGTCATGAGTCTGCATTACTCCTGTCTGCACCGATATAAACACAGATAATTAAGACCAATAAATAAATAAAAGACAGAAGAATTCTTGAAGAATTGATCAGGTTTAAAGAGTTTGCAGAAATTCATACTGTATTAATGAAGAACTTGCTGTGGGAAGTCTTATCATCCCAGACCAGCAAAAGCACTCTGACCCCTTCTTCAGACTTATACTTGAGCAACTCTCCCAGGCTCAAATTCCCGCCGCGCGGCAACGGTCTGGTGGGCTCTCTCACCAGTTTCACCTTATGATAAATCGACCACCCCACAACATACACCAAATGCTGGGCCTCCAAGATCGCGTGGCACATGTCCTCCCAGCATTTTTCGTGCTCAAATTGTCTGCTCTCGTCCAGCGGGATCTCCGGCAGCATTCCGTCGACATAATGAGCGTCTTGATAAAGCGTCACCCTTCCGCCGTGGCGGAGGGGGAAGTAGCTCTCTTTCAATGCGTAATTTTCTGAAATGCCGTTAACGTAAATGGGATTCTTGGAGCAAGGAGTGAATGCTATTTGCAATCGGATGGCGGAATTGGGTTTATGGGGTTTTCCCCACGGCCCGATCACGGGGACCCATTCATCGATCGGCTCTCCGGAGGTGATTCTCTTCGCCTCCACGGCGGCGACGCCGATTAGGTCGGCGCCGAACACGTCGTTGTCTTTCACCTCGAACTCGACCTGTGTTGTTTTTCCTTTGTTAAACGTTGAAATTCGTGAAGCGGGACAAAGAGGATCAAAGAATTTAATGACAAATTTACATTATGTCTGAAATTTCCTCCATTTTGTTACCTGCGATACGGGATGCGCTAAGGGGATCTTGAAATGTTCGTTCCAAACCGGGTTCTGCGAATTGGATATGATACGGGTACGAGCAACCCGGGCGCCGGCGAGGCAAACGTTGACGTATGGATCGCTGGTAATCATCTTGCCGTGGCGTTTGTGATCCCGACGGCGTTTGGGGGTAAAGGGCTTGCGGCAGGAATGAAATACAGTAAAGAAGCGGCGGACGTGTTCGGAGGCAATGTCCATGTTTGGCAAGCATCGGGCTTCGATGATTTTAAGGTCGAGGTCTCCATGGAGGTATACTATATTTTTGTCTGTAGCTTCGTCGGGCATTTTCTTTTCTTCGAATGAAATGCGTTTGGGCTGTGGCGGAGAGCGGTGGTTGATTGGTGCCTCCGCCGTAGCCGATGGTGGAGGAGGGAGGTGAGTTATGGAACAGTGGAAATATTATGAGAAATCTGCCAACGTAGGAAGGAGGTAATTCAAATCTTAAGAAATTATCTTTCTTCCATGTTGAGAAAAGGGTGTACAGCCACGGCTACGAGTTTATTAAATTGTGGGAACCTTATTAAATTTTAGGATCTAAGTTTTGTAATTGAATTAAACAGAAAAAATTAGGTACAATTAGAAAAAGAATAGAAAGTAGAAAACCAGGAAAGAAGAATCTTGCAAAGCAAAAAATGGGCCTATTTACCAGGGAAAATTCTTGGTTTTCTTGACATGGTCATATAGTGGTTGATTTTTTATATTTACATATATGTAGGTGATTTATATTGTATTATTGTTATATTTTCTTTTAATTGTTTATAATTTATTTAAATATATATTTAAGGGAACACAACGAACAATTTAATATAAATGTAAGCAAATCTTAAAAAGGTTATTTTCGGACAAAAAGATATAGCATATGATGTTTGAGTCACAGTTGACAAATGAACAAATGAATGGTCATAGAAAAGGATACATGTCTGAGTGTTTTGTGGTAGTGAAAGGAAATTTGTGGAAATTGGGATTGAAATGAGGGAATATGGAAAGGAAATTCAACTGAAGTCTGTTCCAGGTGTTCAAACGTCAATTTTCCGTCTCAGTAGGTGACTGTCTTCTTCTGTAAATAGGTTAGGGGCTGAGTTAATCCACTTTGGATAGTTTATTTTGTTCTCTATTTCATTTTTTATTCTAATTTATTATACTTATGTCGCATGTATTTAAATTTCAATCAATTATCTTTGTAAAAAAATATCTAGTATATATGTTATATATGTATAAAATAAAATAAGAAATAAAATAAAGATTTAAATCATAATTAATTAGGTGTTGGTATTAGGGCTCCTCCTTTCATTCTAATTAATTAGTCTAGTTGGATGTTTGATTCATAAGAAGTTTAAATTTAATAAATGGGTTAATTCAAAATTAAAATAATAAAAAGGTTGAGTGTTAAGTTGCAATTTTTGTCCGTTTATTCGTATAATTCCCCCTTGTGATTAATAGTAAAAATGCTTAACTGTTGGATTTTAACTTTCTTTTTATGTTTTGTGAAGCAAATTGAAGATTCAAGCTAAATGCAGTTGGAAATCGAGTTTTTGACGTGCTTGGAGCAAAGATCGCATTCCCGAGGAGATGAGAAACGGAAGAATGAAATAATTTGAGTGGGGACATGGTTTGGCGGTTGTATATTCCTGGAATATTTTAATTTTTATTTCTTAATTAGGATAATTTTAGTTTTCCTATTCTGTTATGACTCTTATTAATTTCTCCGTTGCATTAGGAGTAATAGGCTATTTATAGGGAACTAGGTTTCTTTCATGGGTATCATTCATTCTATTGTTTAGCATATTTTTAGTTTCCTGCACTTTTTCTCTCAGACATGAGTTGCTAAACTCTTATTCTAGCCTAAGGAACTATCGAAGTTTTGGTTTTTCAGTATTTGTGAGATCTAATTTATTTAATTTGTTTTTCTTATTCATTGAGTATTTATTTATCTTTCGTTTTCATTACAATTATTCAGGTTCATTGAATTTAGGGCCCAATTTGATAGCTTAGAATAATTGTCCTGTCAATTAAAACATTAAATTCGTAATTGTTTAACTATTCTAATATTTGTGACAAATAACATAGTTATATGTGGTGACCACATGCATGATTTATGTAATGTGGATAAATAATCTAGTCTAAATGAACCCCGCTTGTGTGTGTTTGTTGGCTATGGCTAAATCTCTCTAGTTTTTAATGCTGTTGATAAATTAAATCATATGAGCGTTTCTTTAGGGTTGTTTATTGACAAGGGAAATAATTAACGAGCTTCTCTTAGTTATCGAAATAGTAAGGAGAGATTGGTTATTAGGGCGTCCGAGTAACTATAACCAATCTATTCAAGAAAAGAGGAATTAATTTTTGCATCAATGATCAGATCTGTGGACCAAATTGAGATTTTACCTTAGGCTAGATTTCATTCTTATTGATTCTTTATTTTTATCTGTGATTTATTTACTTTTAAGATTCTAGTCTTCCGTTTCATAAAAATCCCCCTATTCTATTTTATTTTATTTAGTAAACTTGAAGGAAACAAAATTTACCAGTCTCTGTGGAATACGACCCTACTCACCACTGATCACAAATCATATCTTTAGAGTAGGCATTTATTTTTGTTGGATTCGACATCCATCAAATTTTGGCGCTGTTGCTGGGGACTGGTGTCAAATAATTTTGTTTCTTTTTAATGCCTCGATCTTCTCATACTTGTGAACTTCAATACGATCTTGAGATTGAGAAGACTACTCATAGATTGAGGAAGGAGACTAGATTGCAAAAGAAGGGCGAATCTTCACCTTCGGATCTCGATCTAGATACATCCAGCTTAGCCAGTTCAAGCGATTTTGAACTAGAGGAAATAATGGCTCGCGAAAGAACTTTAAAGGAGTTAGCTGAATCAGATTTGACTCAACAACTGCTCTGCATTAAATATCCAGAGTTGGAAATACCTTTTGAGTTAAAATCCGGGTTAATCCATCTACTACCTATTTTTCACGGCTTGGAGAATGAAGATCCCCATAAGCATTTAAAGGCACTTCATGTTGTATGCTTGACCATGAAACCCCAGGCAATGTCTGAGGAGCAAGTGAAGCTACGAGCTTTTCCATTTTCCTTAGCAGATAAAGCTAAGGATTGGTTGTTCTATCTACCTCCTGGCTCTGTCCATACGTGGATGGATATGGCAAAACTATTCCTTGAGAAGTTTTTCCCTGCTTCGCGCGCTACCAACATTAGGAAGGAGATCAGCGGGATAAGACAAAGAGATGCAAAGAATCTTCACAAATATTGGGAAAGGTTTAAATAACTTTGTGCAAGCTACCCACAACATGGTATTACTGAGCGACTTCTCATTCAGTACTTTTATGAAGGACTTCTACCAATGGAAAGAAGGATGATGGATGCAACAAGTCAAGGAGCCATAGTGAACAAAACTCCAAGCGAAGCTAGAGAATTGATTTCTATAATGGTTGCCAATTCTCATCAATTTGGATACTCATGGGATCCTCCTAGAAGGATGAATGAGGTAAGTAATTCATCTCTTGAATGTCAAATTTCTACTTCAACTTCTCTTGTTCAACAGTTGGTTGTAGGAAATTCACAACAGGTCAAAGCTTGTGGGATTTGTGCTAATGTTGGTCATCATACGGATATATGTCCTATGCTCCAAGAGGATTCCTGCGAATAAACTAATGCAGTAGGAAGATTTCATGGACCACCGCAAAGAAAGTACGATCCCTACTCAAACATCTACAACCCAGGATGGAGGGATTATCCGAATTTCAACTACGGAGCGAGACCGCAGAACTACCAACACTTCCAACAAAAACCGCCTCCTCCATAGCAACCATCCTCTTCAAATACAGACATGTCTTTCGAAGATATTGTTAAATCGCTTGTAACTAACACTCAGCAATTTCAACAGGAAACACAAGCAAGCATTCAAAACCTGCAGAATCAAATAAGTTAGCTAGCCACCTCAGTGAATAAGATAGAATCCCAAGGTAAACTACCTTCTCAGACGGTTATCAACCCCAGGCATAAGCCAGCGCGATTACCTTAAGGAGTGGTAAGGAGCTGAAGGAACCCAGCAAGAAGACACAAGAGAACGCCGTTGTGGAAGAAGTTGAAAGAGAAATTGTCATGCCGCAAGACTCAGTTGAACATTTACAAGAACCTAGCAGTAAAGTAACAAGTTCATTGGTTGTACACCCCCCTTTTTCCTGAAAGATTTGCTAAATCCAAAAAGCATGAAGAGGAGAAAGAGATTCTTGAAACTTTTCGCAATGTTGAGGTAAATATTCCATTGCTTGATTCAATCAAACAAATACCTCAGTATGCTAAATTTCTTAAGAAATTGGTACAAACAAAAGAAAATTAAAAGGTGATGAAAGAATAAGCGTAGGGGAAAATGTCTCAGCAGTGCTACAAAGGAAATTGCCCCCCAAATGCAAGGATCTAGGTATGTTCACTATTCCTTGCAAAATAGGCAATGTTGGAATTGAAAAGGCTATGTGTGATCTAGGTGCTTCAATTAATATCATGCCTTTTTCTATCTACTCCTCTTTGAATGTTGGTCCTTTGAAAGAAACAAGAGTAGTTATTCAACTTCCTGATAGATCTGTTGTGTATCCAGAAGGAGTCCTAGAAGATGTGTTAGTACAAGTTAACAAATTAATTTTTCCTACTGATTTTTATGTACTTAACATGTCTAAAGATAACTCTCCTAATTCATCGCAAATATTGTTGGGAAGACCTTTTCTTAGAACTTCTAAGACTAAGATTGATGTGCATTATGGTATTCTCACTATGGAATTTGATGGTGATGTGATTAAATTCAATATCTATGATGCCATGAAATATCCTAATAATGAGTCTTGTGTCTTTGTTGTGGATATTATTGATTCTTTGGCTCACAAAACCTTTGATATCAATGATGATGATAAGTTGAAAGTTGCAATTTGTAAAAGTCTCAACAGGGAAGAATTGCAGAAGCATGAGGAGGGGCTTGCCGTGGATTCTAACCTGGAACACACAGTCCACGAATTGGAATCATTACAATTGGCTAAGTCTACTATTTCTTTTATTGAATTACCCCATTCCCATACTAAGCTTCTTCCTTCCATTTTGCAGACGCCGCAATTGGAATTAAAACCACTGCCCAGTAATTTAAAGTATGTCTTTTTGGGGGAAAAAGAAACTTTACCAATGATAATTTCCAATGAACTCAATGCCTTGGAAGAGGAGAAGTTGATTCGAGTGCTTCGAGACCACAAGGAAGCTATTGGATGGACCATTGTTAACATCAAAGGATTGAGGCCTTCAATATGCATGCATAGGATATTGTTGGAGAAGGAATGCAAACCTTCTAGGGAAGCCCAATGTCGATTGAATCCTCCGATGATAGAAGTAGTGAAGAAGGAAATTTTAAAACTTCTGGATGCAGGAGTAATCTATTCAATTTCGGATAGTAAATGGATAAGCCCAGTTCAAGTTGTCCCATAGAAAACAAGCATAATGGTAATCGAGAATCCAGCTGGTGAATTAGTGCCCACTCGTATTCAAAACGAATGGCGGGTATGTATAGATTACCGCAGGTTGAATGCATCGACTAGAAATGATCACTCCCCCCTCCCTTTCATCGATCAGATGCTTGAATGTTTAGCCGGTTGAAGCCATTATTGTTGCCTTGATGGCTATTCTGGATTCCATCAGATTTCTATTGCACTTGAGGATCATGAAAAGACAACATTCACATGCCCGTTTGGTATTTTCGCATATCGACGAATACCATTTAGCCTTTGTAATGCTCCTGCTACATTTCAGAGGTGTATGGTTAGTATATTTTCAGATTATGTGGAAAACGTCATAGAGGTATTCATGGATGATTTTACAGTCTATGGTGATTCTTTTGATGCATGTTTGACTAACCTTACAAAAATACTTGAAAGGTGCATTGAAACAAACCTCGTTTTGAATTATGAAAAGTGCCACTTTATGGTTAAACAAGGTCTAATCCTAGGGCATATTGTGTCTGCAAAAGGAATTGAGGTTGATAAAGCAAAAATTAAAGTGATTGAATCTTTACCTTACCCTGCTAGTGTGCGGGAAGTTCGTTCTTTTCTTGGACATGCAGGATTCTATCACCGCTTTATCAAGGATTTTTCTAAAATTTCTCAACTCTTATGTAAGCTGTTGCAGAAAAATATAGTATTTGAGTTCGATAAAGCATGCAAAAAGGCATTCGATAAAAAGGGGCATTGATTTCAGCGCTAATTATCCAACCACCCGATTAGGGCCTTCCATTCGAGATTATGTGTGACGCAAGCAACTATGCGGTTGGCGTTGTTCTTGGACAGCAAATTGGAAATTCTCCTCACGCCATATATTACGCCTCGAGAACACTCGATGAAGCTCAGTGCAACTATTCGACAACAGAAAAAGAACTTTTAGCTATTATCTTTACATTAGAGAAATTTCGCTCATATTTACTTGGTACTAAAGTAATTATATTTTCTTATCATGTAGCTCTCAAGTACCTACTTTCGAAAAAAGAGGCGAAACCAAGGCTCATTAGATGGATTCTTCTATTGCAAGAATTTGACTTGGAGATACGTGATAAAAAAGGCGCAGAAAATTTGGTTGCGGATCATTTAAGTCGCTTAATCACTAATGAGGAACCATCGCCACTGTAGGATAATTTCCCAGACGAACACCTCTTTTTAGTCCAAGAGACAACACCCTGGTACGCTGATATTGTTAACTATTTAGTCACTAAAACACTACGAAAGGATTTGTCTAGGACTCAATGAGATAAAATCAAAAGTGATGCTAAGTATCATGTTTGGGATGATCCTTACCTATGGAAATATTGTTCTGATCAAATCATTAAGCTATGTGTATCTCAGACTGAAATCCCTTCGATCTTAAATTTTTGTCATTCACATGCATGTGGGGGGGCATTTCGGTCCGAAGAGAACTGCCCGTAAAGTATTGGATTGTGGATTTTGCTGGCCTTCTTTATTTTGCAATTCCTATATATTCTGCAAGTCATGTGAAAATTGCCAAAAGATCGGGAATTTAGGGTGAAAAGATCAATTACCTCTTACCCCAATCCTTATTTGCGAAATATTTGATGTATGGGGTATTGACTTTATGGGCCCCTTTCCCTTTTCTTTTGGTAATAGTTACATTATTTTTACAGTAGATTATGTATCAAAATGGGTCGAAGCTAAGGCGACCCGAACTAATGATGTTAAGGTTGTTGTAGGATTCGTCAAATCTCATATTTTTACTAGGTTTGGAACGCCGAGGGCTATAATAAGTGATCGTGGAACTCATTTTAGCAATAAAGTTGTTGAAGCTCTACTCAAGAAATATCATGTCGCACACCATGTCTCTACAGCTTATCATCCACATACAAATGGACAAGCGGAGGTATCCAATAGAGAAAGCAAGTATATACTTGAAAAAACAGTGAATCCAAACAGGAAAGATTGGAGTACACGGCTTGACGATGCACTTTAGGCATATCGAATAGCTTACAAGACTCCCATAGGTATGTCTCCTTATAGGCTGATATTTGGAAAACTTTATCATCTACCCGTAGAGTTGGAACATAAGGCGTATTGGGCCATCAAGAATTGCAACATGAAAATGGATAAAGTTGGAGAACAGAGGAAATTACAGTTGCAAGAGTTAGAAGAAATTCGGCACGAGGCCTATGAGAATTATAGAATTTACAAGGACAAAACAAAGGCCTTTCATGATCAGATCATTTCCCAAAAAAGTTTTTCAATTGGGCAAAAAGTTTCACTTTATCACTCTCGTTTAAAACTATTTTCGGGAAAATTACGTTCTCGATGGTTAGGCACTTTTATTGTTTCTAACGTATTTTCTCATGGTACAGTTGAAATTCAAATCATGGACTCTGGTAAAATTTTTAAAGTCAATGGGCATCGCTTAAAACCTTTTTATAAGGTCCCCAAGTGTATCACATTGACGAAATTCATCTGGAAAATCCATCTCTAGTGCCTTGACGAATAGCTATGTCTAGCCAAAGACGTTAAAGAATTGTGCTTTTTGGGAGGCAACCCAAAATTTCAATTTGTTGTTTACATTCCTTACCAAAAAAAAAAAAAAAGAGTCAAATTTGGATTCAACTTCTTCTCGAAGATACCTTTATAAAACCACTACCACCATCTTCAACCCACCATTCCCATCAAATTTTGACTAAAGCATTCACTCACCATAGACTACTTACCCCAACATGAATGAAAAACAGCCGACAACTCATTCTCAACGGGCCAAGAACACTCGAGTGACTCATCCACGTTCAATCAAATCTCTTCTGGAATCATCTCAACCGCCAACTACTTCCATTGTCCATGCTAAGCCATCTGCTTCATCCGGATTTTGATGTCGTTCTCGACTTGGAAAAGGAAAAATTGTCCTTCCAACCATAGCATCTGACTTGCATGGGTCTCTCTAGTTCACCACATCTCATAAACGGGATAGATACAATGAGATTTGCTCCAAACCAACCATCCCCTGTAAGTATATTCACTATCCTACTCTTGAGACTTTAAATATTCGTGCTGATGTCGATTGATTAATTGATGGTATTGGATGGCGCCCTTATTTTTCAATTCTTTATCCGGCATATGTTGAACTTGTCCGCGAATTCTATACTATTTTTGAGTTTAACAAACCGACTGATTTCTCTCTGAACATCACTAATGTGATTGCTTTTCGATTAATAGGTCAAAGGTTTAAGTTGTCTATCACTGAATTTAACTTCGCATTCGGTTTTATCACACCTGATTATGCACAATCTGATGAATATTTAAACAGTAGATGTGATTTCAATGCTGAGTTTGTTGTGCCTCAAACGCTTTACAGATCTTTGACTCAAAACACAGTTGTCCCTTATGACCCTAGCAAATCCAAAGATACTTTTCTTGTTGATCCTGCCTTGAAATATGTTCATCGCTTTCTTGCATTTTCTTTTTTGGGTAGGAAGGATTCTGCTAGCGTTCTGTCAAAAGCTGAGTTCTATTTTCTATGGTGCATGCTTAACAATGTGAAAGTTAACCTTGGGTGTTGGCTGGCTACTCAGTTTGCCAGTGTCTTAGCTAACAAACGTGCTTTAATCTTAGGATCATTCATTACACATTTGGCCATACACTAGCACTTGATCACTTCTAATGATAACACATTACATATTGCTTGTGATATGACACCTTTGGATTTGAATTGTTTAGAAGGGATGGGCCTACTTGGCAAACAGAATGGTGTGTTTTATTTTTTCTATCGAGGACCCAGTAAGTCACGAAAGAGGAGAAAGGTTTTTGATGATGATGAAGGAACCTCACACACCCCTGCTGCAGCTGAACCAAAGACTCGTGATGATGATCTTCAGGCTCTTCGCCACCAGCTTTCACGCATAGAGACCAACCTTATGGCCTATTTCGCTTATGTTGGTTTCTTACCCCTGGTTCCACCTAGTCCTTGAAGCTATGCTGATCTCGTCTCCTCTGGAGAGTTCCTCTTCCACAAATTTTATGTATTTACATTCTTAGTTTGAAACATTGAGGCCACTGTTTAATTTAAGTGTGTGTGGGGGGGGGGAGAGAATTTGGATTCATTTTGATTCAATCATGCATGAAATTACTCTTTATTCTTCTTATTTGTTTACAAAGTGTGCTTTAGTTCTTGATTTGCTAATCTTTTTCTCATTGACCTTTTGTCTCTTTTCGATGCTTGTTCCTAAGGTAACACTTAAATAATTGGGTTGAATTATGACACATTGTAAGAATGGGATGAGTAGTTAAGCTCTTATTTATTGCACTTTGACTTGTTACCGTGTTGGTTGATTTGGATGAAAAATGTATGAGGAAATTAATGCATATCACCTTAAAAATTGTCATGCATAGCGGGTTAACATTGTTTTTGAACTTGCCTTGATGAACATATTTGGGTTGAATTGTTGAGTTGAATGTAATAAGGCAATGAAGGTGACTGGGTTTGACCATTTAACCTCTCTCGAAAAAAAAAGGGGGGGGGGGGGGGGGCTTGATTACTCCGCTAATCACTAAAATAAAGTGATTATGAGTAGGGATAATAACCATCTAGGTTTGTGACTGGCTAAGTAACCGGGTACATTCATCACCAATGTCTGTATTCGCGTAAAAAGGTCAGATAGCATTCTAAACAAATTGTGGCTGACTGAGTAACCGGGTGCATCCATCACCAATGTTTATATTTGCGTAAAAAGGTTGGTCCATGCACTGAATTTAGTACCTTAAGAGAGAGAGAGAGAGAGAAGAAAGATGGAATAAGGTTTTTCCGTTTCATCCTTTATGTTTTCTTGCATTCAACTTGCTATTATTCCATGAATATGTGATATTGTTGCATGTTTTTGATAGTTGTCTTTTTGGTCTTAACTTGAATTGAATTTAATGAAAAAGTGTTAAATTCCTTTTACATTTCAAGTTCGAAGAGACTGTCACAGTGGCAAGTTATTTGTGTGATTTATAAGGGTTCTCTCTATAAATTACATGTTCTTACTTGTGTCTTGATTCGGCCATCCAAAATGTGATAATTGAATTGTTTGGGGACAAGTTGAGAAATAGGAAGAAGGATTGTGAGAAAGATTGATATATTGGAACTATTGTATGCTTGAGGACAAGCATTGTCTAAGTGTGGGGGAATTTGTTAAGTTGCAATTTTTATCCGTTTATTCATATAATTTCCCCTTGTGATTGATAGTAAAAATGCTTAACTGTTGGGTTTTAACTTTCTTTTTATGTTTGTGAAGCAAATTGAAGATTCAAGCTAAATGCAGTTGGAAATCGAGTTTTTGACGTACTTGGAGCAAAGATCGCATTCCCGAGGAGATGAGAAACGGAAGAAGGAAATAATTTGAGTGGAGACATAATTTGACAGTTGTATATTCCTAGAATATTTTAATTTTTATTTCTTAATTAGGCTAATTTTAGTTTTCCTATTCTGGTATGACTCTTCTTAGTTTTCCAATTACATTAGGAGTAATAGGCTATTTATAGGGAACTAGGTTTCTTTCATGGGTATCATTCATTCCATTGTTTAGCATATTTTTAGTTTCCTGCACTTTTTCTCTCAAACATAAGTTGCTAAACTCTTATTCTAGCCTAAGGAACTATCGAAGTTTTGGCTTTTCAGTATTTGTGAGATCTAATTTATTTAATTTTCTTTCCTTATTCCTTGAGCATTTATTTATCTTCGATTTTCATTATGATTATTCAGGTTCATTGAATTTAGGCCCAAATTTGATAGTTTAGAATAATTGTCATGTCAATTAGAACATTAAATCCGTAATTGTTTAACTATTCTAATATTTGTGACAAATAACATAGTTATGTGTGGTGACCACATGCATGATTTATGTTATGTGAATAAATAATCTAGTCTAAATGAACCCTGCTTGTGTGTGTTTGTTGGCTAGGGCTGGGTCTCTCTAGTTTTTAATGTTGTTGATAAATTAAATCCTATGAGCATTTCTTTAGGGTTGTTTATTGACAAGGGAAATAATTAACGAGCTTCTCTTAGTTATCGAAATAGTAAGGAGAGATTGGTTATTAGGGCGTCCGAGTAACTATAACCAATTTATTCAAGAAAAGAGGAATTAATCTTTGCATCAATGATCAGATCTGTGAACAAAACTGAGATTTTACTTTAGGTTAGATTTCATTCTTATTGATTCTTTATTTTTATCTGTGATTTATTTACTTTTAAGATTCTAGTCTTCCGTTTCATAAAAATCCCCCCATTCTATTTTATTTTATTTAGTAAACTTGAAGGAAACAAAATTTACTAGTCTTTGTGGAATACGACCATACTCACCACTGATTACAAATCATATCTTTAGAGTAGGCATTTATTTTTGTTAGATTCTACACCCATCATTGAGTAATTGGGTAAAAATATTTTAGATTCAGCCAATTAAGAATATTTCAAATAAAAATAAAAATTTTATATTATTACCTTAATAATATATATTGAATAAATAATATTAGATACGTCAAAGAAATATAGCCCTATACTATCAAATAACTCTCTAAAGTAATTTTGAGAAATCACTAAGGCATTTGAGTGCTCTTCGCAAATATTCTTTCAAGTTCCTTTTTTATTTTCAAAATACGAATATCGAACTTTTAAGTTAATTTTATAAGTTGTACAAGCTCAAAAAAACTCAAATTGAACATCAAGTTCCAATTCTCAGGCTTACGGGATGAAGTGATACAATCATAAAGGTTTTATATTTTCATTAAGACATTGAATCCTCAACACTTATGATTTTGAAGTAAATATTTGCTTTTAAAGCTACTTTTTGCAGTTTTTTTCTTACTAATTAATTTAGGTGGAGATTTGTTAGTGTTCCACATCGGTGAACTAAATAAATTATGGTCTCTATATATAATTTTGGACAATTCTCACCTCTTGAGTTAGCTTTTGGGGTTGAATTAGGCTTAAGGTCCATTTTTTAACATGGTATCAGAGCCACCTATTCCCGATGTTGGGTTAGCCAATGTTGTTGGGTCACTCGTTTCATGTTATTCCACGCTCCATATGTTCATTCCTGGGCATGCGTGGGGTGTGTTAGTGTCCTACATCGGTGAAATAAATAAATTGTGGTCTCTATATATGGTCTTGGACAATCCTCACCTCTTGAGCTAGTTTTTGGGGTTGAGTTAGGCTTAAGGTTCATTCTTTAACAAGATTACATGTCTAATCCAAAATTACATTTCAAACCATTAAATTATAGTTTAGGGCGAAGAATTAAAGGATCAATCTTCTTCTTTCTTTCTTTTTTTTTTTTTTTTTTTTTTTTATTCAAAGACTTTTCTCAAGGATCATAATTTTTATATTATAAATCGAAATTTCAAATGATTTGCTTTTATCCTCCGATTGAAGCTTAAGGCTGATCTCAACTTAATTATTGAAACTTGAAAGTATATAAAATAGATTAGCATGACTAAGTTGATTGTAGCGAAGACGTTCTAATTTTCAAATTAGTGAGAACGCATCACAATGACCTAGGAAATAGAATGAATATACATAGAAATTACAACTATTTACTAAGTGATGATATTGTAGTATTTGAACATGTACATCAACTAATCACTTATTAGGGAAATATAAGAATTTGGGTTTCTAAATCACTTTCTTTAATGACTGGATTAACACTTAATTCGTGTGGATCAAACTTGGGTCAAGTGGGCATTATATTTTTATAGTGGGGACATTAAGGTCTTATCAAAACCTTACATTGGCATTTAGTATGATGGAATTTGTCCATACTAATTTTTTAGTCTTGCTATTTATCAGATCCAATTTTTTTGTGAATATTATGTTTGAGGTTTTGAACCATTACATGAGTAATTAGTTCGATTTGTTTTTGAACTATTGTAATGCAATAGTTTTGTAGTATTCCTATGCATTTTTCCAAGAAATTGCGTTTTAAACTTTCCACTATTTTTCCCAATGATTTTAGACTTTCAAAGTGATCTTTTCCATGTTTAACATCAATTATACTCTTTTTATAAAAATAATTTATTTGATTACATACACTTAATACATGTACATCTAGATGTGATGTGTTCTTTACGACAAAAATAAGGAATAAAACACATATTGAAATAAATAATTTAAATTGTTCTTTACAAGGAAAACGTTCTAAAAAATTAACAAATAAAGAAAGAACTAAAGAACTATATACTCTTTCATCTTAAAATTAAGAACGAAACTACAATTGCTAATTTCCCATATGTTACATAAATGGGAACTTCTCAGCTCTACGTTTCACAATAACCAAACTTTCCATTTCCTACTTTACACAATTCCCTCACAAACCATTTCTTGAAAATAATACCAAGATGGAGAAATACAAGAACAAAAATACGCTGTAGACCATATAAATAAATACATAAATACTCAGACAACTATTTCAAACTCAGTTATATATATCTTCAACTGGCCTTCAATAAAATTGTAGCCTTCTTCTTGCAATGATCATTACCTCTAATTTTCAATATCTCCGAAGTCTAAATTTCCAGACCGAAGGGGCTATAATTTAGACAACAAGCAGTGGTTCAAACTAAGGGCTCTGCAGCAGTGGAACTGCTAATATTGCTGCAATTTTTCACAGGCGGCCTTATCATGATGCTTTGTACGAATGCTAACATCTACGTACACACAAAAGAAAAACAATAATTATAATTAAGGTTGTAATTTATAGGCAGGAAAATTATTTTTATTTTATTTTATTTTAAGAGTTGCTGGTTGTTTGGTTGTTTTTTGTCTGTTGGGGGGGGGGGGGGGGGGCGGTGTGGTTGGCAAAGTCACTTACAGCAGCTAAGCCGGAGCACATGAGGCTGAATCCAGGGAAGTGAAACGGTGCATTATCTGATAGAAACAGAGCTAAGGAAAGGAAAAAAGAGCATTTTTATCAGATTAGTTTATCCTTTTTTTTTTTTCGACATATTTAAGGTTGGTAAACGGAGGTTTTGGTTACCTGTTAAAGGACTGAAAGCAAGAGGAGAGACAATATTGGCGAAGGAACTTATGCCTGTAATGCACCCTTGAACCTTTCCCTGATAACATCCAATAGGAGAGAATATTAATATTTTTGTATAAATGAAACTATTGGAGGAGGAATTTTCAAGCCTGTCGAATCACCTTTTACCTGATAGTATAACTCTCATACATAAAGTATGGAGTTAGAAATTTGAACTTATGTATAAATTAAAAAGAAAAAGGAAAAAAAATTCCAGGCCAATAACAATTACCTGTTCAGTTGGTCCAGTTTGTTTTGATGCAAGGCTTCGTAACTGTAAATGTAAGAAGAGCTTTAACATGATGTAATAGCTTAGACATAGTGATCAAGAAATGTGCTGCAAGAAACAAGAAAGCTTACACACGGCAGGGCAAAAGTAGCCACAATGGATATCACTGCAGCAGCATAAGGAACCTGGAAATTTTTTCTCAATATGTAAGTATTTGCATAACCAAATTCTGATGTAAAATTCAGACAAAAACTTCAAGAACGTACCCAGGGTGCCCAAGCTATGCTGTAAAGTATCAGCTGCACTCAAGAAAACAATATAGTTAAGGTAGTCTTAATACTAATTCCGAGGATAGAAATTACAAATTATTGCTTGGGGGTGGGGGGTGGGGGGGGGTGTTTGTTTTGCTTACACAGGCACAGCTGAAAAAGAGCCCAACAGAAAGCATCTTTTCTTCTCCCATGAGGGGAGTTAATACGGGCATGAGGATCAGCTGAAAAGATTACAAATTCAAAGATTTAATGAAACATCATAAGAATATGGATAAATTACAAACTGAATGAATAATGGCAAGAAAAACTACCTGTGATATTGATCCTGCAATTCCAGAAATTATCATCAGATCAGCGAATTGATCTTTGTTGAAGTGAAACTCAGCCTTCAAGTAATACTGCATGGTGGTTAAATAGAAAAAGGTCCATTAGCATCTCAATCCCACCAAGATTTTAAACAAAGAGAAATTGTGCTGGTGATTGGATATTGCACGGAATTGGTTCTAAGGTTCTTTTCGTAAAACATTGGTTCTAAGGTTCTTTTCGTAAAATAAGTGATTGGATGTCTTTTTTAGCTGTGGAGATCCGTATTTATGTCATTGAGTTCTTGATAGACTTGAACCCATTAAACTTAAAGACCCACGTGAAGTGGTCCAGTGGTCATATTGATTAATCATGTTAATCTTTTTATTGAACTTTTTACTTATATGCCCCTAAGATTTTAATGGGATTATATTATAGAACTTAGGTTTTGATGCATCGAGCACAAATCAATGTTCTCATTTTTATGGGGAAAAAAATGAGAAGTAGCGTACCGTCAAAGAAGCGGAGAGTCCAACATCAGCAATACTCATGAAAAATGCAACCGCAGCTGCTTTTGAAAAGGTGGGGCTGCATATTAATGATAGATATATAGAGTTTTAGCCTAAATAATCGCACAAGATATTCAAAAACTTTTCATAATCTTCAGATTAATTTCATTACAATAGAAAATGAGTTGTGCTGCTGACCTAGTCCTCAGCAAGCAAATGGCATCATCCACGGAAGGCAGAGTCCTGAAAAGGTTCCATTTCTTCGAGGGTGCTTTTTCTAGAAGACAATCAGTTTCTGAACTCTTCGGACAAATGCTATTGTTCATCAAAGACTCTGGAAGAAACACTCTCATATACAATAATGCAACAACGGACATTGCAGCAGCAACCTGTGCAGGCAGGCAGAGAAATCACCAAGTGAAAATTGTATGTTAAGACCATGTGTTCAAGATATAAACTCCCTTTACTGCTCATTTTGCACTAATTAAAACATTTGGGTGCGAGTTTTAGTCTTTATTTTATACGTGTAAAGGACGGATGAGGGACTGAGGGAATACTTGAAATGAGGCGGAGGTGGGGAGGAAACGAGTCGAAAAATTCCCAAAGACGAAAGAAGAAGATGAAAATCCTGACATTATTCCAAATACTGCAGCCCTTCTGCTCTCTGGAACATTATCTGCCTGAAATTACACCAAAAGATATGAAGTCTTTCTGCTAGCTACTTTGTTAGAACTTTTGGTAGCAAGACTTAATTGAGTCCATATATATGTAGAGAGGGTTAAAAAGGAAACATTACCACATATGCAAGTGCAAGAAACTGAACACTTCCTTCAGTGGCCATGGCAATCAGAGTTCTGAGCACATAATAAGCGTAGAAGTAATATTTGGTCCTGCTGTAAGCCAGTATCACTGTCACCATGAATCAAACACATTAATGGATTTAACAAATTGATTTTTTTTCCCCATCTATTAACAGGGGA
Source organism: Jacaranda mimosifolia (assembly GCA_018894105.1). Classification (NCBI taxonomy): domain Eukaryota; kingdom Viridiplantae; phylum Streptophyta; class Magnoliopsida; order Lamiales; family Bignoniaceae; genus Jacaranda; species Jacaranda mimosifolia. The sequence continues at coordinate 25,865,760 of CM032131.1, read as the reverse complement.
AAAAAATGAAAAATGGGGAAATGTTAAAGATCATACACTAGTAAATTATTTGAATTTACGAATTTAATTCGTAATTGTAATTTTAGGGGGGATATTTATTTTTCACAGAATATAAAGAAAATTTTTATTATTTTTAGGAGGTAAAATTTTAGATTTTAATGAAAATATATGTAAAATATAACTTTGTACAGAGTTAAGGTGGGACTACTATTCCCACCCACCCCGGAATTAGTTATTACAATCTGGGTTAGTTTTGTTGGAATAAAGGTGGGGTACAATATTTTTATACCATCTTATTATTCATTTGGTTGGAGTGACAATAAATACTCAAACCCGCATGAATATCAAAAGCTCATATTTATGTGCAATTCTCATGATAAATTAACCTACCACCACCCATGAGTTGATTTATCATGCCAACCAAACTATACCACAAAGACAAAAAATCACACAAATGATCACATAATAAATAATCATGAGATAACTTTAAAATCTAACTAAACTAACCCTCTGCTGATAACTACATAAGCAAAACATTCTTGGATCCTGGGTTGAATCTTCATTTAGTTGGCCCATTTAGAGCTGACAATTATTATGGGGCCCATGTTATGGCCCAGGATCATTGTTCCTTAACATGACCAAACTCTAATTACTGGGCTAACCAATTTGGACCGCTGAATTAGAAATAGTATAACAAACAAAACAACTGTTAGAAAAACTCGTTGTGAAAATGCTATGGCCTAACAAATATTAATTAATATGAACCATTTTCACGTGCATTACTACAGAATTATTATACGGTGATTACGAATTATAAGTATTGCAACATTTGATACGGTCAGCAGCATTATCGTAATATTACAATGTATTCTTGCTTTTTTGCTTTTTCCTCTTTTTTTCTGCTTTACTATTCACTCTTCATTTTCCTGTATATACTTTTACTTTTTCCCATGTTTTATTTTTGCCTTTTGCTTTTTGCGTACCCCCAATATTCCTTCAAAGGACGAATACACTTTAATGTTGTATTTGGTTAAGGAACTTAATAAGGCAAAAAAAAAGACAAAGGTGTAAAAATTAAAATAGAAAATTATATCATTTAAAGCATAAAAAAAATTTCCCACTAAACCCAAGATCTAAACATGGGGTGAGATTCATCTTTTGCATTTCTTGGAATCAAAACTGGAATTTAAATATATTTTGTGGATTTCTCGTGTTTGTAGTTTTGCAAGCTTCACAATTTCACCACATGTATGGAAAAAAAAAATTAATGATAGTAAATTAACTTGTTATTAATTGCACATATTACGTGACAAAAATAAATATTTTTGTTATAAAAATAATCTCTACAAATTTAATACTGACAAAAAGTGTTTTAATAGTTACTCTTAACAATTAGTGATACAATTACAACAACAACAATAAAAATCTTATCATAAATTATATTAACAATTTCAGTGTTACTAAATTATTATTATATATGTATCACTAACTCTTGACAACATAAAATACTAGTTCTTATCTAGTATTAAATCGCTACTTTTGAAAAGACACCAAAAAAATAAAAATAAAAAGTCTTGAACGTATGATTTAGAGATATATATATGTCATGGGTTAGACATATTATCCAGTTATTATTAGCAATAATAATTATAACTAATGCAAGAAAATTAATTAATTAATGTAATGAGGTTACCTAGTGGAAAGATGGTGAGAGTCATGGGCACAGTGAGCATGACTTTTCTTCCATAAGTGTCGGAGAGATTCCCAACCAAAGGCATAACCACAAGGGAACCCAACCCAATGATCTACACAAAATATTCATAATTATCATTTGAAACGAAGTACACATAGCAATTGGTAATGTTGGATGCCGGCATGATTCCTAGGGAACACTCAAAACCTTAAATCTTTATTTCTTACATTCAAATATAAATCTACTTAGAATTTCTTTTTCAGTTAGGACATAATTCATAGTTGCATGAATGAGACCTGCACGCTTTGTGACATTAATTAAAGGAATTATAGGAACAGAGGAGAAAGAGCGACAATTAAAATTCCATGTGTCTTCCATGAGTTGCCTTTTTGTAGTGCAAACAATGTAATATTTGATAACAACATAATGTCACATGCTTTCCTTGCAAGCAATGATACAAGCTCAGAATAGGGGCACATCTTTATGCATGCTTCCATTCACGTTGATACACATAAAAAGAGAAACAAATATTTGATCTTGATGACTTCTTTTATGTCATTTCTTTCATCTTTTTTTTTTTTCCCCCGAAAAAAGTACAGAGGCGGAATGGAAAAGGAAGAAAGCTGGCAAGGATATATATATAGTTGCCCCAATAATGCTATATTATTCTTTTTTTTTTTTTAGTAAAATTTAAAATTCTTTGCTCTTAAAAATAATAAAATTGTCTGTCTAGTGGCTTATAACCTGAGTGATATCAATCTCCCCTTATTATGTAGGAGGTCTTATGTTCGACCCCAAGTGAGCGCATTGTGTGCATTTTATGTGCATTATTGGTAGTTTATACTTTGATTGTTTAGTTTGAGAATAGAAAAAATATTGATTTATTGACAGGATGGTAAATTCATCATTTGTAATATTCTCTCTTTCAAAAAAAATTAATAAAATTGTCTCAGAGTTGTTGTTTTTTTAAGTTTATCAAGCTTGATACCAAAAAATCTACCAAATAATATCCATTGATGGAATTTTGTTATATATGTGGACCTATGCCCATCATTTCACATGTAGCAACTAATTAAAATTTGACATCCCAATATATAGTGCGGATTGTCCTTGACAAAACCCTGAGGATTAAGTTTTTAAAGTGGAAAAACTGAAGAAAAATTCCAAGATAAAGGTAAAAAGAGGTGGAATCTTCTGAGTAGAAAAAAAAGAACATTCGACATAGTGCACCAAGTGAACTTTTTACATGTGCATGGCTTCGATGTCCCATATGATTCGTGTCCATTTACAGATAGTGAGAGGATCAGAGGAAAGATAAGCAGGGGATTTCGGTGCGGGGGTGGCCCGGGGGGGGGGGGGGGTGGCGGAGGTTCATATGTAGTATAGAATTGGCAAGAATTTGAGTGGACATAAAGTAAATAGTGTGGGGCTTCCACTTAATATATCTTGCTTCCCAAGTGAGATTTGCTTTTGGTTCTAGAAAAATGAAATGTTAGAAAGTTTGAAAAGAATGGCAGAATTGAGAAAGTGATGTAGAGTTTAGAGAAATCCATAGACATATAACGATGATCTCTCTCTCTCTCTCTCTCTATATATATATATATATCTATTCTATAAACTAAAGCTTTTTTAACTTTTTTACTAAGCATGCCATATGACATGAAACCTTAAGTTTTATGATAATATGTTATTTCATTTCTATACATGATAAGAATATGGTATATTAGCGATAAAATAATAAGTGACAACATAAATATTGTCACTAATAATATGTATTAAGTGATAATAGGTTCAATTTTATTGCTAATGATATTTTTTAAGTGATAATAAAACAAATATGACTTATTAGTGATAAAATTTCATGTTTTGATTTGTCACTAATAACAATTAGTGACAACCTAATGGTAATAAAAATTACCACTATAATTTGAGACATGATTTTTATTATGACTAAATTGTTACCATATGGATGTTACTAATTGTCAATGGTAACAACTTAAACACTATTAATGTCACTATTGACTATTTAATTTATAAAAATTATTAAGATGAAAAAATTAATAAAAAAAAAATTGTCACCTATTTATATAATAAGTGAAAATTTTTGTATTGTCACAAATTATTTTGCCACTAACTTATCTTTTTTTGTAGTGGTATGTTATTTTTTTGGTAAAATAATAAATTGATTAACATATATTTTATTTCATATCTTTCGAAATAACATACGTAACATTAGTAAAATATATTCTACATATATGTGTGTATAACAATATTACTCAATACACAAATATTACTCTTAAGTAATTATATATAAAACAAAATGATCATAAAGTAGAAATTTCCATTTTATTTAAGGATAAGTTTGTCATTTTATACGTTAGATAAATGATAAAATTGACGTTTAGTGTTATTTGCTTAATTTTTTTTATAGCAAAACGGGTGAGTAAGTAGCCTATTCCCATTTTACATTTGTTCTTCTCCTTTTGACCTTTTTCACTCGAGTAAAATGCCATATATACCCTTTCTTTGGCTTGTAATAGAACATAGGACAGTAACCAATATCACCCTGTAAGTCGTATATACTGCACAGGTAGGGACATAAAATAGTATTTGGGATATACTTGGTACTATTTTAAAATTAAAAAAATATAATTATTTAGGCTTGTTTTCAATAAAAATTAAATATTTAGTTTTATCAAATGATAATTTCTTTTTTTTTTCTTTTTTTTTTCTCGTCATCCCAATACAATGGATTCAAACTATATTCAATAATAACTTTTTTACTCAATATAATTTAATATATATTACCTTAAATATTTTTCTAATATAATTTTTTTCAAAATCTCTATAATATAAGTCGTGAGAAAACAAAATTTCATCAGGAAACACAAGACATTGTTTGGATTTAAGGAAAAAAAAAAACATTAATAAATAATGACGCAAACGTATCGTTTTGGATTTACCCAAACACATATCATCAGCAATTAATATGAATGTCCGTGTAACTGAAGAAGAAATGTAGAGTCAGTAATTGCCTCCTAGTGAAGCAATGAGTGGAAATAGTAAAAAGAGAGTTAAAAAAAAAAAAAATCACTTTTGATGCATTAAAATCTCTTCTCTCCTACATGACAATGTAGCTCGAACTGCATGTAATTGAGGGATTATTATCAGACAAAGACAACTTAATTAGCCTAACTGAGATTGTCTAAAGGTAAGAAAATTAATGACGATGTGCATTAATATATAAGTAATTTTGCAATAAGATGATGATTAATCATGCAATTAATTACTAATCTCGTACCGCCTGTTGAGCTCCGGTGAGATATATGGCCAGCGAGCACTCGTCTTTTCCGGGACAGAGCGCCGCCAGTGTTACGTCGGTGATGGCCGGAAGCACCATGAAATTGGCGAAGCAGTAGAGAAACACCGTCATGAAGAGGTGGCTCAGCCCAAACATTTTCTGCATTGTGTGTGTGTGTGTGTGTGTGTGTCTGTGTGAGAGAGAAAGAGAACTAATTAAGTGTTTCTAAAGTAAAGAGGAGTTCTCTTTGTACCCCTCAGTTCTCAAAGCAACTGATGAAGAACAACTTTGGTTTAAAGCACAAGTGTAGTGTATGTGCCTCCTTTTATAATATCGGTCCTTCGAATTTTACTGTTCCAAAGTAACCTCTGCACGTGATGTCAGCAATTCCTATTAAAAAAAAATTAATAGCAATATATTATTTGATATATAATGTAAAAAATATTATTAGTTAAAATGATCAAATTACCAACAACCCATTCTTGTCTTTTTCAATTATATTGTTTCGATTGTCTTCGCTATGTAATAGGAAAAGTGAACCATTTGGTTAGACATCTAATCTGAATCGTACGCGCAATGCCTCAATTATAACATTAGAGTTTTATAAAAATTATGTTTTAATTATTAATTAATGACATATGGAAACAAAATAAAGTGACAATTTACAATTTTCATTCTTATATTATTATTATGGTAACTTTTATGAATTAATTATAGTCTAATAACTAAAAAAATATTATCACTTAATATTTATTGTTAATATTAACTTCCACATTATCACTTAATTTTCTGCCACAAATGATGACTAGCTTGGTTGCCGGCATTGGGGGCCAGCCACTTTAAGGTATCCGACTGACACCCGTTTGGCAGGAAGTTTTGTCCTAAAAAGGCATCTCGAAAGGTTAAAGAGATGGTAGCTTATTATAAACTACTCAAACCCTCGACCCATTCTTACAAAAGATGATTAAGAACATGTTTGGGTAAGTTTATAAACTCTTCAAAATATTTTATAAGATGTCAAAAAATATTTGGTAATTTTTTTTAAAAAAGAGCTTATAAGCTCCTAAAATAAAATGTTATAAGCTTATAAGATTTTTTTTAAAAAGTAAGGAATTTCAATCTTATTTTTAAGATCTTAACAAGCTTCCTTAATTTTAATCATATTAATTACAAAATTATCATTATTAACATCTTATAAGCTTCAAATTTTCATTTTATCCAAATACTTAAAAATTTATTTATTTTGTTTTAAAAAAAAAATCTAACATGTTATAAGCTTAAAAAATATCTTATAAGATGTATGAGCTTATAAGATCTTTAAATAAGTTTAGTCAAACACCCTCTTAGTATCATCAATTATTAATATTATTCTTATTCTTGTAAAATAAAATATAAAGCAAAAGTTAAAGGGAAAAAAAAAAAGCATTAAATGGAAGATGTGAATCCCTTTCAAATGTTTTGGGGAGAAAGAGCAACCAATCCCAATTGCTAGTTTCATGAATAAGCAAAAAGTTGAAAAAAGTTGGGAGGTACTGCTTGTGCTTTACTAGGGAGTGAGTGCTAAATATTTAGATAATCTTATTTGGGAGTGGACATAAGTCAAAGAGTAACGAAAGTGCGACGTTGAAATGATGCGTAGCTTGTAAGTTGATGCAAGGCATCAAATGAACAAGGCAAAAAACAATAAATAATATTGTTTAGCGTGGGAGGCTACTACTTATAATAAATGCAAGCGTACAAATATTACATACTCTTCGATGCGTACAAGATTGAGTTAAATATGGTTCATATGCAAAGCTGAATAAATTAAGTGCACGTATTATATATTGAGTAATATTGACTCACTGTTGGGGCTTTCTATATTATTCATATTTATGCACACACATGCATATTAGGAGTTCATTAGAACTCAAACTCCTGACTGTCCACATTATATGGGAGACTTATGTCATTGGATCACAAGCCACTTGACCTATATATATATTAATTTATTTGTACACACGCACATCAAGAGTCTGTTATGACTCAAACTCCTAACCTCCCACATTATGTGGAAAACTTATATCATTAGGCCACAGGCCACTTGACCTATATATATGATATTTGACAATTTCATTAAATAGATCCATTTGAAATTATGGATTTTTACGTACTTAGGTTGTTCATTCGGGCAGGGCTTTGTCTCTATAAATTCTTTGTACATTTTTCTTTAAACATTTTAACCACACTATGAGGATCATTGGAGAACTCTCCCACAATCAAATTAGAGTTTATAAAATATGACCCAAAAAAGTATGGGAGAATATTGGATGTAGGGAAATTCTAGCCCACATCATGTGTGGTCATATATATACACCCTCCAATCTTATTGTGCCACGTAGAAAATTAATTTTTTAAATAAAAAATGATGGAATCTTTTTTTCTACCCAAATCACGGTTAAATGGTGATGGAGTTTTCCATTAAATGGTGATAGAATGATTGCATGTTTTATAAATGTCCAACAATTATTTACAGGTAATTGTGATATGATATTTGAACTATGATCTGGATGATTTTATCTAGACTACCCAAGTTTTCATGATTAAGTGAGTAAAGTAATTCAGAGTATGAGTCAGTTCAAATCGGATCAAGTCGGCATAAAAATAAATAAATAAACACAATTTTTAAGAGATTTAGGAAATTATTTATATTTCTAGTGGTATTTCTGAAATTTCCTTAAATGATAGAAAAGCAAAAGGTTATGCTGTCGCTGTGAGTAATAAATATGTCATAGCATTTCCTCGGCTTCTTTGTCTGAGTTTTAAGTTACAGCCCTCACCTTTGTGGAAAGCAAATTCAGACTTTTCGACCAGAAATAGAAGTACTTGATGCTCTCCGTTTCCTCTCCCTTATTTCTGTTCTCTTTTTTTTTTTTTTTCCCCAATTTAAAAAATCTATTTTGTACGCAAAATTGATAATTTTGACATTTTAGACATTTTATATAAATTTAATATTTTATCACATATTCTATTTTACGAATTATGTTAAGTATATGTAATTCATTTATTTTAAAAAATAATTTATAAATTTGGCAATTACTTATAATATTTTAAACATTACTCTAATATTTCCTAAAAGTGATATTAAAATTGAGGATCTTTCTTTGGGATGCAAACAAGTCAAGTTGGAGAATATTTTCGAGCTTGAGCTCCACGAGCTTAAATTTTTAAATTTAAGCGATTTAAGCTCGCACTCGACTTAATAAAAATTCGAGTTCGACTCAACTCGACTCAATAAAGTTCGAATTGTCAAATGAGTTGTAAATAAAATAAAAAATAATACTTAATTATATGCCGAATCGTGAGCTCGAGCCTAAATATAAATGGTTCAAAATAAAATTTGAGCTCAATTCATAAGATTTGCGAGCCATTTCGACTAGTTTGCATTCCTAATCTTTCTTATTTCCTATTGTAGTGCTTATTAAATAGATATAACACACTAGCAAAAGATAATATATATGGGCTATTTTTCGAATTATCCTTCAGGGTTAAACCACAGGAGTTTACTTGGGCCATTGGTTTCCTTCCATATTTAGTCGGGCCCGTGATAGCACTAGAAAAACGTGGGTTATTAATATAATCCAAATTCCAAAGCTAAAGAGGAATATATTCTTCAGAAAATAAAACACAGAAAAAGAAAAGAAAAAGATGCTGCTCTATTAGGATTAGCACTAAGAAAGAATAGCACATGATGGTTCTTGTGATTTACGACGCCTTGCCCGTAACATAGAAAAATGCAGAAGGCCAAAGCATGTTGATTTAATACGTTAATTAGATATACTATTATATTAAATTAATTGAATATTACTTCGTAGTGACAAAAGTTTATGATCGAATATTATAAAAGAAATTATAAAAGTATTGCAAAAAAGATTCACCAAAAAAGAATGATATAACAATATAGACTATTGAGCCTCTTTTATATTTCGTTGGAAAAAAATATTTTATCCTTCAATTATTAATTTAATCATAGACTTATCCTTGTTTTTGAAAGTATTTTAAGATTTATATATATTTTAAATTATTTTGTTATATATAATTGCTTGATATTAGTTCATTAATATATTTTTTTTTTCTTTTCAATAATCATTTGAATCGCTTACAAGATATGTGCCTTAGTAGATTTGTAAATGAGATAAGATAATTTAGCGAACGGTTTACACTTGACTCGATGAAAAGTCGAATGCGGCTTGAATTTTTTAAGATTGAGCGGAGCCCGAACTCGTCAGTCAAGCAAGTCGAGTCGAGTTTAACAATATTTGGCTAAGAAGAAGAATTTATTTTTAATTTTATGAAAATAATAAAATTATTTGAAAAGTTTATAATTACATATTTTGTTTCAAGCCCAAATAAGCTTAAGCTAATCCAAGTCTATAAGAATCGAGTGAGCTTGAGCTCGCTTGCTTGAGCTCAATCAAGCTCGAGCTCGAACTCGAACTCACAAATTAATACATGAACCGAGTTTGAGGTTGCTAAATTCGTACTTAGCTCAACTTATTTACACCCTTATGCCTTATAGTATAATGCTAGAAAAAATTACACTTCGTCATTTCGACATTAATCAATTATATACTAGCGATCGTAGCACACAATCCTCGCGCGCATAGATAATAATTTTTAAGTGTAAGCAATGGTGGGTGTGTTAAAATTTCATAGTAGTTACTGGAAGTTGAAATGATTTAAAAGATGGATAAAAATTAATAAAAAATAAAACAATTATTCTAATGTATTTTAAATAATTTTATCTTCTACATTATATAATTTAAAAATTATTATCTAAGGCTAATAAAAGCATAAAAATTAAAATAATAATGTGAATATGATTTAAATATAATTTTTATTTGAAATGGATGCAAAGGTCACATGGTAGAGGTATAGATATATGAGACTACATCACGCAATTACTTTTAAAATATTTACCATAAGTTCTATCCCCACGTTAACACATGTAGAAGGATATTATTACATGATTATGGTAAAATATCATCAACTATACTATCAATTATAACTCCACAACATAGTATGCTAGTCCATGCTTCATTAGATAGAGCATATAGAAAAGAGTCCTTTTATAGGCCAAGTTATTGTGCCATACTTCTAAGCCCAAATACCAAGTGCAGTCGCTACATCACCCTGTCAAGCATAAATTTTTCTAAACCAATTAGATAAAGAATATAATACATGCAATTATAATTGCAAAAAGTTGATCTTGTAAATTTACAATTTTTAAGTTAATTTTGTACTTTTGCACGCATGAGATCATAATCATGAAAAGTGTTGATGAAGTTATTGAATAATTTATTTGAAAAAATAAAAATGATAAAAAAATAATAATAATAACCATTACAGAGTATATACCCTACAAAGGAAACAATAACATGAGAAAAATTAATTTAAGTGAAGAACTAAACAAAATTAATCACAACAAAAGACTAAAACTCAATTTATTCTACACTCCCAATTTTTAATTTTCTCTACTCCTAAAATCAGTTTGTTCAACCACCATCATGAACAAGTTATGTGTCAAAAACAAATTAAAATTGAGAAAGCAAATCAATGTTCCTATAGCGTAGAGACATTACGAATCACATCAACAAAATCTTAAGAAATCTTAAAGTTTCCTAGAATCAGAAGAGCAAAATTAATGCATTTTTCAAGTGAGGCTTAGATTAGTTGATATATTTATGTGTTTTGAATTCCTTGGATATTGCTTATGGTAGAAAAAAATTAAAAATACAAAGAAGAAAAAGCGTACCAAAAATTTCTCTTCTTCCATTAATGTAGGTGCATATATTCACTTGAATTCTGGAAAAGTCTAAAATTGTCAATTTCAATAAATTTTCAAGTAAATCAATAATCATCCAAGAGTTTATTTAAAAAAATCATAATCCCAAATAAAATAAAACATTTAGAATTGTTACATGTGATTGAAAATCTTAGGAAGAATGAGAATTAGTAGGAAAATAAGTTATGAATAATGATAAGAGAGAATTAATGGGAGGAGCTATATGGGAAAAGGGAGAATGAGATGATAGGAAAGAATTAATGGAGGAGTTATATGGGAAGAGGAAAATGGGTGGGAAAAAGAGTCATGGTTAGTGGGTAAGTTACAACAGAGATATTTTAGGTATATAATATTACCGCTATTTGTAAGGATAAAGGGCATTTTCTTTTTAAATAATATAGATATAGTCATACAGATGAACAAGTGTGAAAATTGGGTTATCTCCAGGCTAAAAAGTCCAATTAATAATTTCATATTTTCATCAGTTGTGCCCAGGATTGCATTTTTCAGGCCCATGAGTGGACCCAAAAAGAAATTGAAGATTTTATTTTTTCCAGTTATTACAAAAGACATCAAATTATGCTTTTTTTCCATTTTTTTTAATCATCACATATTCCAATTCAAAGATCGATATTACCATTTGCAAATGTCACAAGAAGATATTTTAAAGCGTCAGTCGTAGAATTTTTATTTTTATTTTTTCCTTTTTGTTTGTGTTTCCGATTTTTCTGCTCTAAATCAAAGATTCCGAAGCCATAACAATGACAATTATGAAAATGAAGTGAGACTTATTGCAAAAATGATACGCATTACATGATTGGGTGTCCACCCCCTATTGATTGGTTTTTGAACTTTTCTTGAGTGAGATTTGATTCCACTAAGATTTTTTGGGGGGTGAATTTATTTAATTCTTAAAATATTTTATAAAATTTCTAAAATTTATATGATCTTGTACAATAATAAAATTCATAAGAGAAAAACTTATAAACTCTGAAAAATAAGATGTTAGAATTTTATATTTTTTTTTAGAAATGAAGACGTTCCTAACATTTTTAATAATTTAATTAACTCATTTAATTTTAACCACATTAAATATAAAACTATCATTTTTAACATCTTATTAGTCCCAATATCTTATTTTATTCAGATAATTATAGATTAAATTTTAAAATAAAAATATAACATATCATAAGTTTTAAAAATTTCTTATAAGAATGGGACTTATAAGATTATTTAAGAAAAAAAAAAAAAAAGGAAAAAAGGAGGCAAACACACTCCAAGAAAATATCGTAACTTAGCAGCTTATTCAAACTAACAATTGATCAACTTGATATTGAATATTATTTTTCTTTTTCTTTTTTTCTAATATTATTTTTCTGAATTAGTTTTTATCCGACAAATTTGTTTAAATCTTTAATAAACAACAACGTTGTTAATGAAAATTTCTGACTTTTGTAATAGGGACAATTCTTCTGGGTTGGAAGTGGCAAGATTTTCCTCTCGTGGTACCGAATTAAGTTGGATGTTGACCATTCTGTTCTCATAAAATTTCATGGTTAACTGAATTCAACGTGGCATCACTCAATTAAATATATTTAACTGAATTATAAACTATTAAATCTTACATATAATTATGCTATCAACCTTTTATGTATCTTATCATTATCATTTTTTATCTAATAATCTACAACTTATTTAAATATATACTCAATTAAGCGTGACAACAAAAATTTTATACTAATAGTCATTGCACACTCGATACATGTACATTTAATAATATAATTAATTTATATGAATAGACATAGTACATATCTAATATATATAAAGTAAAGTGATGTTCAATTATATTTTAATTATAATTTTTATATGGCAATGTCATGGATAAGTTGATTTGTTCATTTTTGTCATGTAATATATATTCCATATATAATATATGTACCTCTATTTCATATTTTCGTACTTCTCTTTCTTCACGTCAACATATTTTCATATATAATATATATGTAACTTTCTATATTAATTTTTGTAACATCCTATATCATTATGTAATTTTTGTAACTCCTTATTGTATTACCAATTTTATTCTTTTTACCTATGTCAACAAATATTTCTATATATATAATATTCTACATACATATGTTAATATATCATTTATATTAATTTTTATAATTTCTTGTTTTAATATAATTTCTGTACTATAAGTATATTGTCTAATAGTTTCTTTTGATATTTGTTATTTATATTCTCAAATTTGATTTTTTGAATAATAATAGAGTATACACACACACACACATATATATATATAAGACAATTTGTCAACGTAATTTAATGACACATCTTGCATAAACTAAAAATCCTAATAATAATTTATATTAAAAATAATTTAAACATAAAATTGACTATTTAGAAATAGAACAATATTTATCAATTTTATTTGTCAACGTAATCTAATGACACATCTTGCATAAACTAAAAATCCTAATAATAATTTATATTAAAAATAATTTAAACATAAAATTGACTCTTTAGAAATAGAACAATATTTATCAATTTTTTCTCCACCTCTATAAAATCATTCTCTTTGTGAGTTAAGTTTTATTTTTCTTGAAAATGCACATATCTTATAATGTCTATATATTTTTTAATATTCTTAATTTTTATATTTATGAATTAGATAATTCAGAAGAAGAAAAAAATTGAATCTTGATTTAAGTATCTTTTTATGGTAGAGACGTGAATAAGTTAATTTTATCCAATTTTACCATGTCAACATATTTTTATACTCGATACCTTATCAATATATATTTTAATATTAATGTAAAAAACTGTAATAATTCATTTTTATAACTTTGTGTTTAATTTTAGTAAATATTCAATATATACGTCTATTTATATTAACATATATGTAATATTTTGTAATAATTTTTATAACTTTCTTTATCAATATATAATTTTTGTAACTCCTTATTGTATTGTCTAAATATTTTTTTAATATAATTATGGATCAACACATACACATGTGTGTGTATATATAGGTGTATTTATCAATGCAATTTAATTAATATGTCTTAGCTTGCTTCAATATATATTGTGCATATATAAAATTTTCATATATGAAGTCTTATAGTAATATAAAATTCATTATAATTTAATTTTAAATGTTATATTATGTTATTCTGTAAGTTATTACTTATTTTATTATTTAATATATTAATTAAGTTAAATCATAGCTGAGAGAGTCCCCAAATCTAAGCCAAAAATCTCTAAAAATAAATGTACTAAAATAATATAAACATACAATCCATTACTTAAAAATATTAAAAAAATATATTTTCTTTTTTTTTTCCCACCTCTATATGATTATTCTCTTGGTATGTTAAAATTTATTTTTTCTTGAAGATTCATATATGTATAATGCTCATATATTTTTCTAATATTTTAATTTTTATGCTAATGAACCAAGATCATTTATAAGAAAAAGAAGAAGAAGTCCCAATTTTATGGTAAGTTAAAATATTTTATCTTCTACCTAAGTTTATTTTTCAATGTTGAATTCTTTAATTTGTTGAAACCAAGTCAATGTTACGGTGTTTCTTTTTCTTTTTATTTTGCCTCCGACTGTATTTTATGAATAGTTTATCAGGCTTATAAAGTGCTCTAATATTTAGTCATTAATTTCTATGTAGAAATGGATTAATGCGTGTGATTTGATTTGATGATACATAAATCATATTCATATAAAACACTATCGTGTCTCATTTACATCATTAGTATTATATTCAATAAAATTCTTATTAATTTGTTAAGTATTATATTTGTAATATTTATAAAAAATTATTGATATTTAAACTATAGCAAATATTAAATAAAATAAAATTCTAAATATAAATTTATCATCGGTGCAACCCACGAGCTAATAGATAGTTTAAAGTTATAAAATGGATAGCAAATAAAGTTATGAAATGGATGGCAATAAAATCTAAATGTCAAAACATTTGTATTGATTAAACAAATTTCAAATGAAATTTACACAAAAATAAATTGTAATAAAAAATAGTATAAATAAAAGAAAATATACCTATAGCATGGAGTTAAAAAAGATAGAAAAGGTTGTGGAGACATAGAAATATGCATAATCTTCATGAACAACTGTGTATGTACAAAATAATAGTAGTGGGATGATAATTATATGTGCAGTTATGAGGATTAAAAATAAAAATAAGAGCATCTTAAAAATAGTACAAAAACATCAAAATAGGACAAGAGCATTATTAATAGTATAGATCAGGAAGAAAAAAATAATCAGTAGAAATTTGAAAATTAATAAGCACAATAAGAAAAAAAATAATGAAAATGAACATAAAATCCAGATTCTAGACTATGCAGAGAGAATATCATAAATTTGTGGATAGTATAAGCTGACCACTCCACAGCCACTGGATAAAATTATCTAACCAGATCTCTTCCAAACTTGATAATAATTCCATTATTCTCTCTGCTTTCTCTCTTCATCTGGGATTGCAAAATTCCTTCATCTTGTCCAATCTCCTTCAAGACCTCATGGCTACAATCACAAACTTCTTAGCCAAACAACCCCCATGTCTCACCCCCATCACAAAAATCAGCCCTCTTTGCCCTAAATTTTCCTCTAATCGCCTCCAAATACTATCCAAACCCAAACAAAATTTCCTAAATTTAGAGAAAAACAGCCAGATTTTGGTGCCGAAAGCCACAGCCGCTCCGGGAGTCGAAAAAGTAAACAGAGACGAAAGAGTACAAAAAATCCACAGCATTGAAGAATTCGACGAAGCTCTCCGCGCAGCCAAAAATCGCCTCGTGGTGGTTGAGTACGCCGCCAGAGACAGCGAAAACAGCAGCAAAATCTACCCGTTCATGGTAGATCTCAGCCGCAACTGCAGCGATGTCGACTTTTTACTCGTCATGGGCGACGAATCAGAGGAAACTCGCAAACTCTGCGCCCGCGAGAAAATAGAGCAAGTGCCACACTTCAGCTTCTACAAGAGCATGGAGAAAATCCACGAGGAGGAAGCCATCGGCCCCGATCAGCTCATCGGCGACGTTTTGTACTACGGGGACAGCCACTCCGCCGTCGTGCAGCTTCACTGCAGGGAGGACGTTGAGAAATTGATCGAAGAACATAAAGTTGATCAGAAATTGATCGTTTTGGACGTTGGGCTGAAGCACTGCGGGCCTTGCGTGAAGGTCTACCCGACGGTGATCAAACTGTCGCGGTCGATGGCGGATACCGTCGTTTTTGCTCGGATGAACGGCGACGAAAATGACAGCTGTATGCAGTTTTTGCGAGACATGGATGTGGTGGAAGTGCCGACGTTCTTATTCATTAGAGACGGGAAGATTAGCGGACGGTATGTCGGGTCGGGTAAAGGGGAGCTTATTGGGGAGATTCTTAGATACCAAGGAGTTCGGGTCACTTATTAAACTCAAGAAATAAAAATTAGAAATTACTTTTAAAATTTTAATATTTTTAGTGGTTTATGATGTAAGAATTTAATGTGTGAAGATGTGGGGCATAATTTTGAGTGCTATCTTTAATTCCTTGAACTTGAGTTAGTTGGGAGAAAAGATGAATCACTTGAATGGTGATTTGCATAATTAATCATCTATATTTGTATTATTAGTAGCCAATGTGTATTCCCAATTTGGTTGATAAAAGGAAATTTATTTAAAAAGAACCTTTGCAATTGTTGGCTAGGGTCCGATAACTATGATTTTACTTAACATCTTATACCTTTTAAAAAGTTGTCATGTGTTCAACTAATTTTTTAAAATCATTGATAATTAAGTTAATTTACTTAATTATCCTTATTTGATTAAATTAATGCTACAATTTTGAATTAGCCCTCAAACCATCAAAAAAGGAAAAAAAAATCAATATCTCATCCCCACCCCAAATCGTGAATTAGGGCTAATTATATTTTCTCCACCAAAACAACTCAAGCCCTCTACAGATTTCGCAGCCGGTTGAATCACAACAGCAACCAAATTTCATTGTTGCAAAGGTTAACATTTTGGTTTCATTAATCATTTCATATCTTCCACTGGCAATTGAAGAAACCTTCATAACCATGGGCTTTTGGTTTATACTATTTCATTGAAGGTGATAATGAAGATAAATATTCTGACTATTTTTAATTGCATAGGAATAGATGAATTTTGTGTTAAATTGTTTTGATAAAACCATGCGAATAACAAATTTCAATATTTATACATCCCCTCGCCAATCATCTCCATTTGAACAGATGAACTTTGTGTTGAATTGTTCTGATAAATATCTATATGAGGAGGAGAATTGATTTTTAATTTTTGATGGTTTGAGGCTAATTCAAAATTATGAATTATTATTTTTTTGATATATGATTCTTTTTAATTTTTATATTGATTTTTAATTGTGTATATATTGACTTAAAGGGTAAATGAGACTTTTATAATTAAAATTTTTATAGCATTAATTTAATCAAATAAGGGTAATTAAGTAAATTAACTTAATTATCAATGATTTTAAAAAATCATTTGAACACATGGCAATTTTTTAAAAAGTATAAAATCTTAAGTAAAACTATAATTATCTGACCATAGCCAACCTAAACCTTCATATCATGGAAATAATTTCTTCTGGATGTTGGCAAAATATGTTGTACTTATTATCAGAGTCTTTTAGAATTTGTTGAATATATACTTAATTCACGTCTCCTCATAGAATATCAATATGTGCTCAAATTTCTACAAGTAATGTCAAAATTGAGTGACTCTGTAGAGAACTTGATATTAAAATCAATTAGAAAGTTTGATCGTGCCATAGAAATGATCAAAATATTTTTAAAAAAAATCTATATTTACACATATGTATTTGGAACATATTAATAAATCAAAATGGGCTTTTGCTTATAATGGAGAATGCTATTGGTATTATTGTCAACTAATTATAGCTACATTATGCAGATGACATTTGATCGTTAAATATAATATTATTCTAAATGCTTTACAAAAATACCAAAAATAAAATCAAAAATAAAATCAACAACAATGAGCATATTATACATTATTAATTACAATGTGTTGGCACACAAGACACATGGAAAACATATAAATCTCCTAAAACTTAGGATAAGGGAATGCTTATGAAATAAGTAGAGTCAATTTAGAGTTAACTTGCATTTGCATGTTATATTTGTAGAAATGTTCACAGCTCAAAGTCGATTTTGCAACATTATTGAATCATATTATATTATAAATCTTAATTGGTTACACATTAAAAGATATTTAAATTGTTGTAACGTGAAAGATACAAAATCTCTTTTCTTCAGTTATTCATAATTCAGCACGTTGAGTTCATAATATTTAATAAAGATCATAAAAATATATATAAAATAAAATAGACTAAACCCGATCATCGCTAGAAAAAACTATTTATTTGTTTTCTCGGAATATACGTCTTGTGATTCATCCTCTTCATTAACCAAACCCTATTTATTTGTTTTATCGGAGTGTATATTGTTCCACTTACGTATGCAATCAACGAAAGCTTAAATTTAAGAATTAGAAAGAAAAAAAAAAACGAAATTCCACAAGAAAACATGTTTGATATAAAAAAAAAGAAAAATTAACGAATCAAAACTTGATATTAGAGCTATTGTTTTCGGTATTGGGAATTTCTGTGATCAGAAACAGTAAGTAGCCAAGGCGAGAGTGGAACTCTCTGTTTTTAAGACGAATTAACTCTGCGCTGGTGCTAACGGTAACTGACTATCGTCTCCTAAGACACAATGACTATTTCAAATGGTAGCAACACTACAAATCATTTGATCTTTTTTAACGTTAAACATACTAAACCCTCAGGACTATGTTGAAGATGTTGTAGTATATTGTATTGTATGAATATGTAGATTCGGGACTAATATTTATAGTGACAGAGTAGCAGCCAAGAAGGTGGTCATAAATGGCATTAATGTTGCTACAAATTTTCAATGTAGATGTTGGAAGGACGCAATCCAGGTGCATCCTTTGGGGGATTTAGATTAGCAAAAATTAACTCACTTGTTTTTTCGAATTCCAGAAAGATAAGCTGACATTAATTCATTTTTTAAAGATAAACTAAAATTAATTTTAGAATTTTGAAGGTTTTTCCGATTGTGACTGTTGGACTTCAAAATAATTTAGGTTGTTGGGCCAAAAAATAATTCAAATTAAGTTTGACCTTAAAGGTTAATATTGGATTGAAGGCCCAATTTAGCCCGAGTCCAAGCCCACGACCACGCAACGCCAAGCCTAGGCCCAATCCAACTGACCGGACTGGCGGGTGGTGGCGGCAATGCGCGTGTGTATGGGTTGGATTGAATCTACTATTATGTAGGTTCTCTCCCCTTCAAACACTTGTGGTATTCCCAAAGGATCCAACCCTTACCTTCACACTTGAGATATATATTCAAATCCACTTTTTATAATGTGGGATGAAATTTCACTCCTTCTATTCCTTTAGTTCATTTTAGTCTTTTTAGTCTACCTTTAAGCAGTTCATTTTGACCATTAATTTCTTATTCACTAGAAATTGATCTTGGCCAATCAATCACATTATCATTATTTACCTGCGGCGTAGTTTACAAGGATTACTAATTTCTTAAAAATTAATTTCTTGAGTACACTTAAAAATTTGATCAAAGAAAACCAATTCCCAACAAGAGCCACGTGTTTCTTTTGTTCTAATGAATATTGTTTTATGTTACTGCTTAGTATTTGAAATTATATTAAATAATAAGTTTTTTTTAATTTCTAAGCCAGCCAAGCCCAAGTATAGAAGTGGCACTCTAAGGGTCCATTTGGTTTTATTTTCAATTTTAATCTTTATTTTCACTATTTTTAAAATTTAAAAAGTTAATTAGTAGAAACGAGTTGAAAATGAGTTTGTATTTAAATAAATATTGAAAAAATAATGATTATGATAGTTTAATAGATTGTAGGTAGAGAGAGATATAAATAAGATAATAGAGAGAAAATGTATATAGATTATTGAGAGAAGATATATAGGTTATTGGAGAATATACTTTGAAAATAAAAATAAAAATAATATTGAGTAAAAATATGTAAAAAGTGATGTGTTACATTTGTAAAATTGTGGAAAATGTGAAAATGAACTTTGAAAATAAAACCAAATGGGAGCCCATACCCAAGCCCATTTCTGTGTATCCCTTTTTAGCCCACTATGTATACGACATGATACACTCGTGATTAGAAGATGCTAGCAATTATTCCCTACTTTTTGTTTCCTTATGCTTAAAACTTTAAAGTTGAATCCTTACAATCAGAATTCATAAATATCTGCCTTATTCATATTAAAGGGGAATATATTTCTTTGAATAAACCATAAAAGCACAATTACCACAAAATCAGTTGATTAATTAAAATAAGCTTAACGAAGTTATATTAAAATGCCACCAAACTATGCTTTAAACTCCACGAAATAAGTTAACATTAATAAATAGCGAATGTTATTTTTCTTTGTTAAAGTTTAATTAATTGCAAGGAAAATGATGTCTGAATTAAAATGTAATTTATGAAAATGGTGTCGTGCAAATTTAGCGGTCATTTTAGATTTTGAGTTAAAATATTTGGTCGTTGTTAGGTTGAATTCGATCCAAGTTAAAAAATGTGTGAATCGTAAATATATTGATGTTAAACTTAAATTGTAGGAATGGAGTTTTTTTTACGAGGTGCTGAAATAGGTCAAGTCAAGTTAAATTTTCCTTAATAAGCTTTTTCTTTTTAATAAATTTGAAAGATTTAGAGAGTGTTTGGGTGAGCTTATAAGCTTTTTAAAATATCTCATAGTATGTTTGAGAGTTTATAAAATATTAAAAAGTATTTGATAATTTTTTTTAGAAAAATGCTCATAAGCTTCTAAAATAATATGTTAAGAGTTTATAAGCTCTTTTTAGAAAAGTTAGGAATTTCTAACTTATTTTTAGGATATCAACAAGCTCCCTTAATTTTAAGCATATTAATTATGAAATTGACATTATTAACATTTTATAAACTCCAAAATCTTATTTTGTCCAAATATTGTAAGAACTTATTTACAAAAAAAAAAAAAAAGATTTAACATCTTATAAGTTTCAAAAACATCTTATAAGGTATAAGAGCTTATAAGACCTTTTAAATAAATTAAGCAAAACACCCTCTTAATCTAAAGTAAAAGCCTAGCTAAGATAAATAAAAAAATAAAATAATATTTTAAAAAATCAATAAAAACTATGGGAGTATTTGATTGTATTTTTCCAAAACAAAACCCAAAACAATTTTGTTTTGGGTAAACATAACCAAATGTACACTTATTTTGCCTCTAAAACAATAAAATTAGTTTTCCCAAAATACTATCTCCTATCGTTTATTATTCACAAAACATCTTCATTTTTCAATATATACATACATATATATCATATATATTTTATTATTATTCTTACAATAAAAAAATTATTCAATTTTATTCTCACCCCAAAAACCCAACAAAAAGTATTAATTTAACTGTTATAATAAAAAATATCTCCCATAAAATATAAACAAATATACCAAAACTCCCCAAAATAAATTTTTAACTATTTTCGAAAACAAAACAAAAAATCCATTGCATTCCCCAACACAACTGTCACATTTTTCAGTTCTACTTTCAACATTTATTCTCCCAAAATACATATTAAAATCATGAAAAAAACATAAACATTGCCTATGTTGTATTAATTTGTTGACATATAATATAAATATAATTATTTTATATTATATAAAGAAGGATAAGCAAGCTAATTTATTGTGGACTTTTAAAAGAGTCTTTTTTTAAATCTTGATGTGACTATTTTTATTAAACAAGATAGATCAAATTAGGTCAGATGTAAAGCCATAGGTGAGTTGCCTCGCCTATTTCCATCTCGAGTTTTTACCTATTTCACCCATATCACTCTTGCTTTTTTTTTTCTTTTTATTTATTTATTTATTTTTCTCCATGTGCACGATTAGGATAAAAGAGAACTATCTTGTGGAAATATTGATCTCAGAAAATTAGGTAGTGCTTGCTTGTGAAAATTTTCTCAAATTTTGTTTATTTGAGTTGAAAAAATGAAGGAGTGTTGATTGCTTATGGATAAATTTTCACTCTCCAAAAAATATTCCTCTTCTCCTTATTCCATATTTGAAATTTCCCTCTAGAATGGATTCCTCTACTCTATTTTAAATATCTTTGCTTTATCTCAAAAAATGAATTCTCATTCCCAAATCAAGATTTCAAAAAAATTTCTCTTACTTTTTCATCCACCTATATACATAATCTTTAATTCTACATAATTAATTCATAATATATAATTATATTTACCCATAATATTTTAATATTTATTTAAAATTATTTTCATAATATATAATTATATTTAAACATAATATTTTTGTATTTAAATAATTTTTTTCATAATATAATTATTTACACGTATATATTAACATTTCAATTAAATCATATCATAATATGTAGTTATGATTACACAAAATATTTTTATATTAAAATATTATTATTTTTTTAATAAAGTTATTTTGATGTATATTTAAACATTTTAAATAAAATTATTTTCATAGTATGTATATATCCATATGTAATATTTAAATAGAATCATTTTTGTAATAAATAATTATATTTACATGTTTAAATATAATTATTTTGATAATCTAATTATTCACACATATATTTTAATATTTCATAATATTATTTTTGTAATATATAATTACATTTACACATCACATTTATAATTATTTACATGCATATTTTAATATTTACATAAAATTATTTTCCTAATACATAATTATATTTGCACATTATGTTTTATTATTTAAACAAAATTATTTATAATATAGTTATTTTCGTAATATATAATTATATGTAAACGTTAAATTATATTATTTAATAAATGCTTCATAATATGTATTTATATTTACATGTAAAACTTTTTTATTTAAATAAAATTATTTTTTAGTAATATAATTATTCACACGTATATTTTAATATTTCGTAATATTATTTTCTTAATAAATAAGTATAGACACATTTATTTTAGTATAAAATTAAAATTTTTAAAATTTCAATTAATTAAATCATTGCATAAATTCATTATTATATTTTAGTATGTGTATTATAAGACACTCAAAAGTATATTTTATTTTAATAAAAACCTATATATAAATATTATAAAAAATATTACATATACGACATTTTAACTCATAACTCACAACCAATCACCATCTCCCAAGTTGGTCTTAAAAAAAAAAAAACTCACAATCAAACATTATCTCACAACTTTTTCTTACAAAAAATCTCACATCCAATTACTATCTTATAACTTTCATCTACCACAACTATAATAATTACACTTTCACCTATCACATCAATTACAATCATTACATTTTTACCTCACAAACAATCACTTCCTTTTCAATATCATAAACAAAAAAACTCACTATTTCTCTAAAAAATGAGAAATGAGAACACAAACAATCACAACATTAGATCCTAAAGTCAAATAATCGGAAGCGAGTTTGGGCTGTAGTCATCGAAGGCCTTGGACAGGTTGATTTTTCAAAATGGACTTTCCAGCGGGCCCCATAGCCCACTGGATCCAGAAATTGGTTTATCTTTTTTTCTTTTAAAAAAAGGCCTAAGCAATACAAATTTTTCGATAGTAAGTTTAGTAACCTACTTCAGAAGTCAAATAGCTACAGAGCGGAGAAACTAGTGATGGTTCTGGCCTTGGATTTGCAGGATTTCCTACTCCGAGCTAGGGTTCTGAAGCTCTGCAGACAAGCTCTAAGGCAATTCTAAAGGTCAGCCTTTACTATCTGAAAATTCTGGTTATATGATTTTGTGCCTGGAATTGGCGGTTTTGATTTGTGGCTTTTATTGCTGGATGTAAATGCCCTTTATGCTCGTTGTGCTCTGTTTTTGTTGATTCATGGCAGCAGTCTTTCATGGATAATGTACATTCTCATGTTGAATGTCGAACTCAAAAATAATTTAGGGTTTTGCTTTTTGGAAGACTAAAATTGGTGTTTAAGACTCGGTGACTTGATCAAGACTGAAGACTTGAACTTGGATTGAATCAATGCTTCTTCCAAATTAATTATGTGCTTGCAATCAGTAGTGTCGAATTTAGTGTTTTTGCACTCTATTTCCTTTAGTTTTTGTTTGTTTTTCCAAAAGAATGTGCTGCAAAAATTCAAAGAGAATGTGCCAATGTATTTGATACAGCCAGTGTGCAATAATGAAAACTAAGTATTGGAGACAAATTCTATGCTTTTTCATGTAGTTTTTTTGGAGAATTGGTTAGTCATCATTAAAATCATTTCTTGTGGCTGCTCACTTTTCTTTTTCCCCCTTTCTTTTCCTCTGTGTTTGCTAGCTTATGATGGATTTAATTGTGTATAAAATGCTTCCCTTTGCTGTAGTCACCCCAGGAAAAAGTTGTTACCAACTCTATGTGGCTTTTTGGGTTTACTTCTTAAAACAAATCCCGTGTGTGGTATCAATATTCAATATGTTGATTCCTTACATTTACTATTTTTGGTTCAAACAGTGGCAGAAAGCAGAATGCTAATATGAATTGCTGCGAAATGTAATGTTTCATGTACTGTTTGGTATCTCTTGTGCTTGAAAGCTGTGAAATTAATTTTGGATTTATGGTGAAATTCTGGTGCAGACATCAACCTAATCATGTAATTGTGTTGCTTTATACATGCCAATGTTTTGAAATCCATTTGTACAGATTCATCAATCAGTATGGATGACTTTGACATCGAACTGGATGAGATGGAATTAGTGGCAGCAGCTGCTGGTTACCATTACTATACCAGTATTACCAGGCGGCCTGCTCGTAGCATGTCACCAAAAGGATCAGGATTCATGACTGAAGTACTCAGTGGTCATGATGATTTATGTCGGGAAATGTTCAGGATGGACAAACATGTATTCCATAAGTTGAGTAATACTCTTCGACAGAGAGGCATGCTACGTGACACAGCAGGGGTCATGATAGAGGAGCAGTTGGCCATTTTCTTGAACATTGTTGGTCACAATGAGCGTAACCGAGTAATACAAGAGCGGTTTGAGCATTCTGGAGAAACAATAAGTAGGCATTTTAATAATGTGTTGAAAGCGATTAAGTCACTCTCACGCGAGTTTCTTCAGCCGCCACCTCTCACTACTCCATCAGAGATCCTCAAAAGTAATAGATTCTACCCATACTTTGAGGTGAACATGGGAATCCTTATACTTTCGACATCCATATATTTTTGGCAATATTATTAACAATATTCATTTCTGTTTAGGACTGCATTGGAGTTATAGATGGCATGCATATCCCTGCGCATGTTCCAGCAAAAGATCAGTCTAGATTTCGCAACAGAAAAGGTGTTTTGTCACAAAATGTGTTGGTAGCCTGCACATTTGATCTCCAGTTCATATTTGTGTATCCCGGGTGGGAAGGCTCAGCTGCAGATTCACGCGTGTTGAGAGCCGTTCTCAGTGATCCAGATCAGAACTTCCCTCAAGTTCCACAAGGTGGATCCAGTAACGACTGAGCTTCTTTTTTCCCATGTTTCTTTCTTTAATTTTTAGCATATCGCAATCATTCGTGTTAGAATGCATATTAATATTAAATTTTTTATTTCAGGTAAATATTACCTCGTTGATCTGGGTTATGATAATATGGATGGATTTATTGCTCCATATGAAGGAGTGCGGTATTACCTCCATGAATATCGAGGTGCTAATCTTTTACCTAGGAATGCAAAGGAACTATTTAATCACCGCCACGCATCTTTAAGCAATGCCATTCGGAAGTCTTTTAATGTTCTGAAAGAAAGATTTCCAATCCTCAAACTTGCTCCTCAATATGCTTTTCACACGCAGAGGGATATTGTTATAGCTGCATGCGTCATACATAATCACATTCGACGCGAGGAGAGAAATGATTGGTTGTTTAACAGCATTGAAGGCGGGATTATCGAGGAGTCTCCTGATGAACCGCCTGATCTACAATCACCTTTCTCAATTCATGAACAGATAGCATCGTCGCGAAGGGACTCAATTGCTGCATCTATGTGGAATGACTTTATGAATAAGTGGGATGAATGGTAACGAGCAGCAGTTTACATATTGCATATTGAACTCCAGTTCAGTTCCTTTCCGGGGGCATATTTAGGATATCTAGATATGTACACAATCCCTTCCATCACTAATCTTAAATCTTGCAGTTTGAGAATATTTCTCATGTTACTCTAATCTGCACATGACTACTGACAAACATCATTGACGATGATATTTATTAGATGTTCCTTGACAGTAGGGGTGTTGGATGTAATTTTCTGAATTCGAGAAGGTGTATTTGTAATTATACCAAAATTCGGAGATGGTCGTTGTAATTATCCCTTAATTTTAGTTTATTTCTTTTTTGTCCTGAATTATTAGGCCCAAGTAGTTAATGCAACTCCTTTTTGACATAATAATAGTGTAAATTTCTGATTACAATAGAAAAACAAATATATATATATATATATATCTGCATTTTTCCTAGTACTGTCAAATTTCCAATCTGCAGCTGGCATGGTCAATGATGAGAGAAAACAGAACTGAATATTGTAATGAAATTGAACCTATACTATGACTATTATGCAAATTAACTCAATGTCAATAAAATTAAGAAATTTCAAGTCGCATGTTTGGTTCTACTCAAATAAAATTATGAGTTTGAATGTGAGCATTATAATAAATATTATAATGGGTAGAATACTGATATTATTATATATAATTTGACGATTCATAATTTTATTTCAATTTATATAAATGGATTAATGAAATAAAATGAATGGTTATGATACCCCTCTGATAATACTTTAGAGAATTTATTTGATTATTCTATTAACCTTAATGTTGCCGATGTTTAATGATATGTATAGGGCATAAGTATAAAATCTCTCTTTTTCTTGTGTCAATTTAATAATTTGTATGCCAACAATTAATTTAAACTGCACACATCCTTTCTATTTACACCTTTGAATAAGTTTTTAATCATGAAATGAAACTTTAAGAAAATAAATAAAGAATAAATAGATATTATAGTTTGTAAGAGAAGAAAAAAAGGGGGGAAAAAAGAAGAAGAAAGTTTATTCATTATTTTTGTCATGCTCTAATCATGTTCAGTTGGAGGGGCTTATGAGCCATGGTCCTTCTTTTCCACAAATTAATCAAATAATAGTGATTAAGTCAAAATAAAAATTAGAAAAAACATGAAAAATGAAAAACAACAACCCCTTGGCTGCGGTTTTTTTTTTTTTTTTTTGTGTCGACTGTAAAATAAATTTTATAAAATTAGTCTGGGCAACCATCCTAAAATTCTCAAGAGTAAACAAATAATTTTATTAAATTTAATCATATTTATTTATTAATTGCAAGTCAAATAGGAAAGAAAAAGGTTAATCTACCAAGCAAGGTTGACAATTTCTAACCTGACCCAACAACTCGACATAGAGCTGTTAATGGATTGGATTTTTATCCTAATTCAATTTGAATTCGATCCAAATTTTAAAATTTTTATCCGATTATAATGTCTGATGAATCAGATTCGTTTATAAATATCCGTAATCCGAAATAAGTCGATCAAATACGAGATTAAGCAATCCAATCTGTTAAAGATTCAAATCCGAATTTTAATTATTTTTTATTAAATTAATGCTCTTATATATAATATTAATAAAGATTTTAAAATAAAACCTATATATTATATTGACCTAATATTTATATTAATGTCTGTATTATACTATTAATATTGAGTCTTTAGCCTCAAAAATAAGAGGAATACTAATAAAATATCAAATATAATAATATATAATAGTTCACTTATACATTAATATAACATGAAATAGGAGTTTACTATTCAAATATTTAATTTTTGCACTAATATAGCAATATATAATAAAAAATGTTAAAAATGTAAATATAATGTAAGTTTATTTTATAAATACAATATCTTTATACAATCCAAAATAAAGAAAAAATATTAAATCGGATCAATTTTTTTATTGAATTTCGAATATCCATCAGATTCAGATATTGTACTGACTAACAAAGATCCTATAGGATATCGGGTCAGATTCGGATATGAATTTTGATAATCAAATTCAGATATGACTAATTCGATCCAAATCCAACCCGTAAATAGCCCTAACCCGACGTGAAACTGACTCGAAATTAGTGGGTTTGGATTGGAACTTATTGGGTTGGGTTGAAATTAGGTTGACCTGAAATACACCCAAAAAATTTTGGATGGGTTTGGGTTGGGTCGTGGGTTGACCCAACCAACTGAAAATTGCTTTTCGGATGACCTAGCCCAGCCCAACCCATATAATATATTAAAAAATAAATACAAGTTAGATATTTAAAGATTTGAATTTATTTACTATAACTTTTGGAGCTATATCTTCGTTGATTTTGTGCAATTTATGATTTCAATTCATGGTACACTAGAGTTTTTTAGTTTTTGGATTTTGATTAAACTATGATGTATTTAATAATTCCTGCACTAGGTTTTCTATTTTGCTTTGGCTAGACAATCATGACAATTTTTTTTCATTAGATGCAAATATCATTTTATGCTGTAAAATTATAAAGGTTGTGTGTGATTTGTGATGTAAAAAGTATACACCTTCAAATCCATCAATTTTTTTAAATAGAAAAATCCACCAAAGCTAATACCTATTGAAATATTATTCATATTATACAAATATTCATGTGATGTATTTTATTCTTACAATACACAATAAAAGATGGATTATGGAAGTCAAATCAATAAGCAATGCAAAAATATAATTTACATTATCAACTTTTTTTTTGTACCGTTAAAAAGCATAATTTCCGTAATGGGTTGGGTGGATTGTGAATTTTTAGATTATTGGGTCAACTCAATTCGTAATTAGATTGACCGGACTTGATCGAAGTGGATTGAGTTTGAGTTTAAACTTATCAGGTTGAAAATTAAATGAATTGGATTCAAATTGAGTAAATTTAAGTAATACCCATACTTTACCCCGATCGAATTGTCACCCCTAATCTCAAGAGTATCTTGATTAACCCCCATCTCCCCCAAACACATCACACCCTACCCCACTCCACCCCACCGGCGACCATTCATTTATGGAAAGCCTGGCCTGCCATGGTCAGCACGTCTGCTCGGCCGCCTGGCCAGGTGGCCAGCCATGGCCGGCCAAATTTTGGCCACAGCGGCGTAGCTCATGGCTGCCATGGCAGCCATGAGGAGGTGGGGTGTGGTAGATGGGGGTTAGGGTTGTAGGGTATATACATATAATATATATGCATATATATATATTTATATGTATTTGTTTATATTTATACACTATGTATATACTATATATATATGTATATATATTGTCAATGTGTATATATATAATTATCAAAAGAAACATATATATATGTATTAAAATAAAATATATATGCACATACATGTATGTGTATGTTATTGTTGTGTATATATATTTATAGTTTATCAATAAAAATATAGAAATTAGAGAGCATTTTTGTTCTTCTTTTTGGTTTTGGGAGATCCTTTTATCAGTCTTTTGGCACTTCTAACGATCTAGTGAAATTCATCTCTTCTCACTCGTAGATATAACTCAATTGGGGGAACCATGTAAATTTATATCTAAAAAATTTCTCTTTATTATCTCTATTTTGTAATTTATTCGTTAAAAAGATGAAGGGGTAAAGAGAAAAGGTTAGCTCGATGTGGTTTACTGAGCCTAAGAGCCCGTTTGGTTTTATTTCCATTTTCATTTTTCAATTTCATCATTTCTAAAATTGAAAAGTTAGTTATTAGAAATAAGTTGAAAATAGGTTTGTATTTGGATGAAATGTTGGAAATGTAATGATTATAGGTTGGTTTTAATATGTCGTAGGTGGAGAGAGATAGAAATAATGGAATAGAGAGAAAATATATATATGTTATTGAGAGAAGATATATAGGTTATTGAAAAATGTATTTTGAAAATGAAAATAAAAATGATGTTAGGTGAAAATATGTAAAAAAATGATTTGTTTTAATTTTAAAATAGTAGAAAATGTCAAAATATGGTGTGGAAGTGAAACCAAACAGGCTCTAAATGTGCAGAATAATGAATTAATAATGAATTTTTCTGTAGAGTAATGGGTTGTCTAGGCCATGAGGTCAAATTTGGAGCCCCATTTTTTTTTTAAAAATAATTGGGTCAAGTTTGGAGTTAAATATGGACAGTTGTGAGGCACATAGTTGTGTGAGGTCTAGTGTACATACACACATGTTGTATAATAAATGAATTTGTATTTTCTTGAGAAATATATATCTTTTAATTGCTGTAAACTATTTAACAAAAAATATATTCTTTAATTTTTTTATATGTTTTATTAAAGTAAGGACTTTATTCCCAAATTTTAATATTTTCGTATTTAATTTATTAAGTTCTAAAATTCTAATTAAAGTTGGAACTAAAATCCTTATCTTCATAATTTTTAATATTTTTTCTTTTATTTATATCCTTAGTTTGTTATTTTTAATTTTAATTAATTGTTTCATAAAAATTAAGTTCCAAGTTTTAACAAATCTTTAGTATTATTTTTAAATCCTTTATTAAAATAATAATTCTTATACTATATATTTAATAAAAGTTGGGAATCCAACTCACGACTATGTTACATATTTAATATAATTTTCTTTATAAAAATGAGTTAATAAAAAGAAAAGTGCCTAAAAGCTTTCATCCTACTGATAATGCTAAAATTTGAGAGCTGGAGAATTGGGTCCAGACCCATTTTAGTTGACTAGGAAGTTGGTTGGAAATGAATATGGTGATAAGAGCGGATCAAGTCTTGCAACCAAGCAACACACGTGAGGTTAGCCGAGGAGGCCCTCAGCTAAGGCACTCTGATGCTCAAGTCATTATAATCGACTAGAATTTAGAGCGCTATGGCCAAAGTTATCGTGAACGTACCTCATGGCATGGTTGCAATGGGATATTTATAGTCCCAAGTGGGAGGTTAAAATGTCCATGGTACCCTTGTTCTTGCAGGGAGGACCGTTGTCCTTGCATGAGGGTTTTTAAGTCTTTTCTTTGTCTGAAATCCTTCTTCCAGGTGGTGTGCCCTCCATCCTTTTGGGATATGGTGGAGATCTCCGCATTTAATGCGGAGGCAAGCCACCTGTCAGTGTATTTAGTTTGGCAGAGTAGTGGTTGAGTGCATTTAATGCAACAATGATCAGTGGCGAGAGAAACCTTCCTGTAATGCAGGTCAACCTATTCTAGTCGAGAAATCTCCCCGGCCATGGGTCTCTCAGCTCGCTCTAGTCGAATGCATGACTTCTTCGGGTCGACCTATTCTGGTTGAGAAGTCTCCCCGGTCGTGGGTTTCTGCCCACTCTGGTCGAACACACGAAGTCTCCTCGGCCATGTGTCTCTCTGTCCACTCTGGTCGACTTATTATGGCCGAGATGTCTCCCCAACTGTGGGTCTCTCTGCCCACTCTGGTTGAAAGCATGACTTCATCGAGTTGAGATGACTCTCTGGCAGTGAGCCTTTCGACCATAGCTTAGTCGATTGAAGGAAGATTGATAGCCTTTATTGGTCAATTAGCCAATGTATTCTTAGGTCTGGGCTGGTTCTATTGGGCCTATTGGGCTCGTCTTACTTGCCCATATTAGGAGTCCCCACACTCCCGAGTTCTAATCGAGCTCGCGATGAGAAGGAGTGGGGAGTAGCTGATTTCTTCATTGTGTCGACCTTAAATTTTGATCATTAGTTAATAATTGATTCAAAACCAATTTGATCATGCGACTACAGGATTGACTTGATTACTTTTTAATAACAGGGTCGACGTGATCATTCTTTAATAACGGGGTCAACTTGATCATTCTTTAGTAATGGGGTTGACTTGATCATTCTTTAGTAACGGGGTCGACTATGGGGTCAACTTAATTATTCTTTAATAACTGATTTAAACCTAATTTGATCATGGCGCTATGGGGTTGACTTGATCATTATTCAATAATTGATTCAAAATCAGTTTGATCATGCAATTACAAGGTCGACTTGGTCATTCTTTAGTAATGGATTCAAAACTAATTTGATCATGAGAATACGACGTCGCTTGATCATTCTTTAATAACTTATTCAAAATCAATTTGATCACGCGACTACGGGGTCGACTTGATCATTCCTTAACAACTTATTAAAAACCAATTTGATCATGCGACAATAGGGTTGACTTGATCATTCTTTAATAACAGGGTCGACTTAATCATTGTTTAGTAACAGAGTCGACTACGGATCAACTTAATCATTCTTTAATAACTTATTCAAAACCAATTTGATCATGCGACTACGGGGTCGACTTGATAATTCTTTAGTGACGGATTCAAAACCAATTTGATCATGCGACTACGGGGTCGACTTGATCATTCCTTAATAACTGACTCAAAACCAATTTGATCATGCGACTATGGGGTCGACTTGATCATTCCTTAATAATTGATTCGAAACCAATTTGATCATGTGACTACAGGGTTGACTTGACCATTCTTTAATAACCGGGTCAACTCGTAGTCGACTTGATCATTCCTTAATAACTTATTCAAAACCAATTTAATCATGCGATTATGGGATCAACTTGATCATTCTTTAATAACGAGGTCAACTACGGGGTCAACTTGATCATTCCTTAATAACTAATTCAAAATCAATTTGATCATACGACTACGGGGTCGACTTGATCATTTTTTAATAACAAGGTCGACTACTGGGTCGATTGATTGATTGTTGTGCTTCTGCAGTGCTGTTGATAGCTGAGCTAAAAGTTGGGCAGATATTTAATCACTTATTATCTACATAAGCTACGACATTGTTAAGGTTACCACTTGCTCTAGCTGGGGACTTGGTCCAACCACATCCTGTTCTTACTAGGGATGAGAGGGAGGAGTCGGAGACCTTTTGGCCTTCTCTATTTCGGAGACGGCTTGCCTTGTGTTTACCATTTCTCAGGTTACAGACTTTATCTCACACAAACAACGCCAAATGATGACGGTTGGATCAATTTGATGGTATACTGAGCTTCGGCCTCATATGATCGACCAAGATAGAAGTCTGAAAAGAGTGTTTAGGTGTAGTCGAGTCGAGTCCTGAGAGCTAGAGAATTGGGTTCGGGCCCGCTTTAGTCGACCAGGAATTTGGTTGGAAATGAATGTGGCGATGAGAGCGAGTTGAGTCCTACAACCAAGCAACACATCTCAAGTCAGCATAATCGACTAGAATTAGAGTAGCAGGGTAAGGGCCATAGTTATAGTGAACGTACCTCATAGCACGTTGCAATGGGGTATTTATAGTCCCAAGTGGGAGATCAAAATATCCACGGTACCTTTGCTCTTGCAGGAGGACCTTTGTCATTACATGAGGGTTTTTAGGTCTTTTCCTTGTTTGGAATGCTCATTCCAGGTGACGCCCCCTATCCTTTTGGGATATGGTGGAGATCTCCGCATTTAATACGGAGGCAAACTGCTTGTCAGTGTATTTAATGTGGCAGAGTGGTGGTTGAGTGCATTTAATGCGACAATGATAGGTGGTGAGAGAAACCTTCTTGTCTTGCAAGTCGGCCTATTCTGGTCGAGATGTCTCCCCGGTTGTGCGTCTCTCCGCCACACTTTGGTCGAATGCATGACTTTTTCGGGTCGACTTATTTTGGCTGAGATATCTCCCTAGCTGTGGGTCTCTCCGCCACGCTCTGTTCGAATGCTTAACTTTTTTGGGTCGACCTATTCTGGTCGAGATGTCTCCTCCAACGTGGGTCTCTTCGCCATGCTTTGGTCGAATGCATGACTTCTTCGGGTCGACCTATTTTAGTCGAGATGTCCCCAACTGTGGGTCTCTCTGCAATGCTCTGGTTGAATGCATGACTTCTTCGGGTCGAGATGACTCTCTAGCAGCGGGCCTTTCGACCATAGCCTGGTCGATTGAAGGAAGACTAATAGCCTTTATTGGTCTACCAGCCCAGTGTATTCTTGGGTCTGGGTGGTTCTATTGGGCCTGTTGAGCTCTTCTTACTTGCCCATATCATATAGGAACTTATAAAATCTTTTAAATAAAATTAGTCAAATTAACACTCTTTGAATATAACTTCAACTATCATATTTCTTCATTTCTTCGATCAATTTTTATCCGTTATTACAAAAAGTTAAAACTATATATGACATTGTAGTAGAACATTCAAAGTGAACCAAAATTGGGATAAGAGATTTAAGGTGAACCTTTTTCTTTCTTTCTTTCTTTCTTTCTTTCTTTCTTTCGTTTTTTTTTTTGCCTCCAATAAATTGAAAAAAAAAAAAAAGAAATAGTTAAACCCAGGCCTAGCCTAAACCAAGAATGGTTAATGATTGTTTGAGAAAAATCCCAGAACACATGATACACATGATACGAAGTACAATTTGAACAGTCAAAACATCTCTTTTTTTTCAAGCTAAGGCTATGCTAAGGCGTAATTATATTTTGTCAAAATAAATTCATTTCGACATAATGTAACCAAACATGTCGGTTGACTTTTTGTCAAAACATCAAATACCAGTCTCTAGAATACCCCTTCAAATTGGCTTATTACCAAAAATCCAATATACATACATATATATATATCATAATATTTTTTTATTATTTTTATAATTAAAAAAATTATATCCAATCATCACATATGCATACATATACATATTATATATTTTATTATTTTTTTACAATGAAATTTTTTATTTAATTTCATTTTCACCCTAAAAACTCAGTAAAAAAGTATTGATTTGACTGTTGCAGTGAAAATTATCTTCTCCCAAAACATAAAGAAATGTACCAAAATTCTCCAAAATAATTTTCTAACTATTTTCCAAAATATAAACAAACATCCATCACGTTCTCCAAGCCCACTCCCAAAATTCATTCTCCCAAAATACATAATCCAAAACATACAAAATATAACCAAACACACACACACACACATATATATATATTTATTTATTTATATTGCTTAGCTTGAAAATACTCTACGCCTAAGAAGTAGCACCCACCCCAATTCTCTCAGCCTCGGCCTCCGCTTGCCTATAATAGCAACTCTTCCCCGGCTTGAAGAGCGTACGTTGAGAACAAGAAAACACTTCTTGACATCAAGTGAGTCTTCACCTTGACCCAGAAAGGTGAACTCTTTGATGTAATTAGCCTTGAGTAGCCTTAACTTCCTCCTCGGCCCTACCCAAATTTCCACTCCCACAATTCCAATATATTTTGTCTGCAAAATATATATTCATTTTGACTGCACAGTGTCTGGAGAAGGGCCTAAATAGAGAAGAAGAGATGTGGATGTGGACGTGGCCGACATCAAGGTAATTTAGAAAACATGTAATGAGGGCTTTAGGGTCATTTAAATTTTAATCCCACAAGGCCATTGATGCAGGATTTTTTCATCCCTTGCTTTCATCGATTTTAGTATGCAATGGATTATTCAGCATGTGAGCTTTCATCCCCCCTTATCCATTAAAATAAATTGGGCATTGTTCTACTTTTTCGTTAGCCCTTTTTCTCACCAGGGCTTTTGCTTAGTTTCACCAATCAGCTTGGGGAAAGGAAAAAAAAAGAAGAGTTTTAGCCATCTTTTTTTTCATAATTCCTCAAGGATCTTGAGATAATCATGGCTGTTCTTTTGCAGTGGGTTTGCTCCTCCTCTTTCCCTGCCTGGCTACTTAGGTAAAGTTTCCAGCTTTTTATTTCTTTCGTTTTCTTGTTTTTCCAACATATTATCTACATATTTTGCAGTTGATTTTCATATATTCACATTATTGCATTCATTTCTCTTTCTTTTTTTTTTAAAAAAATAAAATTATATTCATACTTTTTTATTTTTAAAGATCTGGTGTTTTCTTTGGGGCTCTACCCATTTATAGAAATAAAATTTTCTTGAGTATTTTGAGTCTCTTTCCGAGCAAAACTGGTTTTGCTATCTAAACTATTGCCACGCCTCTTACAGATCATGTTAGAGTACATGAGCATATGCCTGTCTATTAACAGTCCCCATCACATCAGCATAGCAATTGCAAATACAATTCATGAAGATTCCAATATTCTGTTCTTTTTAATACTGCCTAACTGCATGCATCTTTTATGTTGTTGCTGTTGTATAACTGCATTATTAGTCTTCTTGTATAACTGTTTTGTTCCAATTTATAGCTTTCACATAATCCATTTTGCTCTGCTTTTATCAATTTCTGTAGGTGTTCAAATCTATAAGTACTTTGGTGGATGGATGCCATTTGGTTACTTTAAAAGGTTGTACTAGAGACTTGTAAGAAAAATATTAAATTGAAAGTGAACAATCTTCTACATAATACATGAAATTAAAAAATAACATTCATAGCAAAAAACTAGTAAATTTTACTAAAAATAACAAATATAACATTATTGCAATTCAAAAATTTTACATGAAGTTTTTGAAAAAAAAAAAAAGAAAAAAGAAGATAGATATTAATCACAAGACACTCTCATAACTAGTGGAATCACTAAATTGTATCCCTTTTAAGACGAAATTCCTATGAAATTATTACGTTAAGAAGAATTTTATTTATTTAATATATATCATTTTAACTTTTAAATCGTATTCATTCATTTGTAATAAAGATTTTTACAAAAGACTTGAAAAAAAAAAAAAACAGAGTTTATGATTATCTTTCTATGCTGCTTATCGAATATTACATGCATCATGTTTCTTCATATGTAGGTTTTCAAGCTTACAAGTACTTTGGTGAACGCATGCAATTTGATGGCTTAGAGAGGTTTCAAGAAGAGCTTACATTTTCCCCTCCCCCTTCATAGTTGATGCTCTCCGTCAAACCTCCCAAGTTGCATCCATTCGCTAAGGCGCTTTTAAACTTGAAAAATTGTAGAAATTGATAAAAAAAAAATTCAAGATAGAATGCTTTTATTGGATAGAGAAACATGCCTCATGTAATATTCTATTAGAATCGTTTAAGGACGTTCATAAACTCCAATTTTCTCAAGTTTTTTTGTAATTTTTTTTTTATTACAAATAAGTGAATAGACTAATTAAAAGAACGAAAGTTAAAATAATACATTAAATAAATAATTTTTTTTCTTAATATAAGAGATTCATAGAAATTTCTTCTCGAAAACAAGAAAAGAATTTAATGGTTGGGCTGGGTGAGAGGGTGTTTTGTAATCAATATGTATTCTTTTTTATTTCCCCAAAAATATCAGGTAAAAATTTCAAAATTTCATTAATGTTATGTTTTGTTAATTTTGGTAAAGTTTAATGATTTTTGGTTATAAATGGTTTTTTTTATAAGTTCCCAGCCCATATAACAAAAAATAAATATATGAAATTAATAAATTGAAATTATTTATAAGCGTTTGCTTTAAGCTGGACAATCTAATTTAACAAAAAATATTAAGCTTTAATTTTCACATAAAATGTTAGATATTTTCATTTTTAAAATTTAACAAAAGAATTCAAAAATTAAAAACAAATGTTTTGTTAGTATGTGCCGTTTATTTTTATATTCTTTTTTTGTTCATCTAATTTTATAATTTTATAGGTTGGGATCAATTATTAGTATTAACATTTTAAAATCTATTTTAGTCTTCGAATATTGATAATCTTAAAAGTCTGTCATTTAGTTTTCCTTTTTTATTATATATATGTGTAGTTATATATATATATGCATAAATTTGAACTCTTAAAAAAGTTTATACATTATTTCATTAGCATATATAATTTTTTATATCTTTTTAATCTATTTAAAAAAAATTATAACATAATTGAACCGATAGAATTAAAATAACCTATTGATTTTTTAAGATTATAACAATGGACTTAATAGACTGAAGATTACCTCAAGAAAACCTTGTTGCCCTTTTGTTTTAGCTGCAAGAGCAAATCCCTACTACATATTTTGTTCGTGAGGAGCAGAAAGGACGCCACCTTTTACATTCAGAACGCGTTTATTTTATTGGACTAAGTTGGTATGATTAATTGCCCAACCTAATTTCATATATATTTTAATACATGAAAACTTATAATTAAATTAAAATTTGGTTAAATATGCATTATTAACCCCACTACATTTAATTTGAAATTCACTTTTGTGACAATACCATCCAAAATCTGTAGATAGCAATTCTGAAGATTTTCCTTGAGAACTAACACTATGTTTGGTTCATGAATTTTGGTAAGGAAAAGAAAAGAAAATGCTGAGGAAAATATTTTTTATTGTTTGGTTGATAGGGAAAATATAGTGTATTTGAGGAAAATGAATTTCCTTACATTGAAGTACTCTCTCTCATTTTCATACACTTTCATCACTTCTCCTTTCCTCATTCATTTCTTCATTGTTTTCATTAATAACCAAACAAATTTGAGATTTTATATTTCTTTGTTTTCTTTTCCTTTTCCCTAATATTTTCTTTTCCTTATCACAATCCTTAAACCAAACACAGTGTAAAGGAAATTTTATTATGTATGTGAGAATTTAGAGAATCGGATAAAGCTCATATTTTTTGTATAGATATAACATGGCAGAATTCACTTTGTTTATATAGAACAACCTTTTTATGAAGTAATGCAATATTTCAAGTATAGCTATAATATGAGAAGATCTATTTCTTTGTCCAAACAATGCAATCTTTAAGTGATCTCATAAATCATAACCTTTCAAAAATAATTAATTTCTGAAAGGAAATAAATAAAATCATTTATTTCTTGGTACACGTGCGTGCCAAGTGCCTTTTAATTTAAATATCCATATACTATTTTATATTCCTTCTAATTTATTTATTTATTTTTATTTTTCATTCAATTGCTATTCGAACTTATAATTGTGTAATCACTTATAAAGCATGTAAGAGACTCTTTTCTAATGTAAGACAAACACACACAATTACTTGCCCAGAGAATATGTGAGATGAGTCATTCTATCTATAATCTGACATTTTATCTGTCACTCATACAATCCATCAAAGTAAAAATACCCTCAAGATATAACAACAGGATCAGCTATATGAAGAGATGGCTTGGCAAAAAGAATAACTAGCAATTAAAACATCATAATTCCTGACTGTAGCCATTGGTATCTACGTACCTGGAGTGCCTGATACCTGGAAATAAATCTTGACTGTAGTCCTTTCAGCGGCAAGAATTAAGGTTTTTTTGGTGTTGTGTGGTATGGTTACATGAACTAGTTATGAATGTAAAGTTAGCAGCAATTTTGTAAGGGCCCGTTTTGTTTCATTTTCAAATCCCATTTTCATTTTCTCCTCAAAATGAAAAATAAAAAACTATCAATTTCTACACCATTTTCTTGGACATTTTCACCCTCAAAACATTACTTTTTATATTCTCTCTTTCCATTTTCATACCTATTTCCCACCTATTATTACCTATATATACTTTTTTATCTTCCCAATACTTTTCAAACAACATTCACCACAAAAATATTATAAATTATTCAAATTCAAATTATAATATTATTTTTTAAACAATTACACATCATATAATCAATTCAAATTAAAAAAAATACACAACTTTTAATGCAAAAACACCCAACATCCAAATACATCTTATTTTTACACTTATATAACCCTATAATTTTAAACAACTCATCCAAATACAATCGATTTTCAAAAATACTTTTTCTAATTAATTTTTTATTATGTATTTTCACTAAAAAAATAAAAATGGCCCTAAAAATGGGCCCTAAGTTTGTCTAGTGTTGTACTCGTGTATGTATGTTGTGAGAAATGAGAACGACATGTCTTCTCGTGTGGAAAGTACTATTTAAGATTTATTGTGAAAAGTAGTTAAGAAGGGTGGATTTGATAGGAGTTCCATAATATGTCCACGCATTTTCTGTTTGTTTGAGGGATGAATGCTTAGGGCCTGTTTGGTTTTATTTCCATTTCCAATTTCCATTTCCACCATTTCTAAAATGGTGAAAATTAGTTATGTGATGTGATATGGAAATGAAAATGTATTTGGATGAAATGTTTGGAAATGTAATGATTATATAGGTTGTAGGTGGAGAAAGATAGAAATAATGGAATAGAGAGAGAGAAGATATATATGTTATTGGGAAGAGATATATAGGTTATTGGAGAATGTATTTTGAAAATGAAAATTGAAATTAGGTGGGGTGAAATTTTTTAAAAAATGATGATTTTTATTTTTGGAATAGTAAAATTGGTGGGAATGGGGTTTGGAAATAAAACCAAACAGGCTCTTAGAAATATGAGCTTTAGCTTGCGATTTTGCAGTAGAGAGTATACAAAATGTAGTTATGGATATATGTAGTAATTGGATTAATATGCATAAATTAGATTTTTAATAATTAAATTAATTAATTAAAGAAACAACAAATTCATAGATTATATTTTCAACCACAACATTATTCACTTAATGAAATTTATAGTAATTATAAGCAGCTCAAATGTGATACTTGAACGACTCCAGTGACTTGTATTTTGGTTCGAGTAAGTAGTCAACATTTCGAGTCAAGTTAATTCAAAGGTAAATTGAACCTTCTTCCACTTTCTGTGTTGATGTCAACAAATTCTGTCAATTAAATTAATGATTGAATCTATTTATTGTATGTTCATTCAAGGTTGGAGCGTTGGATGTAATTTTTCAAATTGGGGATCAGCTATTTACAATTACATTAAAACTCAAAGATAGTGAATTATCTCTTAAATTTTAATTTTTCTTTTTTATATTGAATTATTTTGAGTATAAAATGTGTACAGTTGTAAAAGGATGTTACAGTATAGAACCTTTTCATTTACATCATAAAATTTTTCAATAAAGATATAAGAGCACTTAGAATAATGAGAAATATTTAAGTACTATTTAAATATTGTTGAAAACTTAAGTATCAATACATTGAACTCTACTTTCTACATACCTAGCTATAACGTAATACTAAAATTCGAAATCCAATGAAACCTTATACTGCAAAATATGTAATTAATGAGTGCAAAATATGTAATTAATGAGATAGGCATGAAAGGGAGCAATTTTGAACATTTCAATTCATTAATAATTTGAATACAATTTGTTTGTTTGTATTATATAGTCACACAATTGCACTGTGGATTATTCTTTCTTTTTCTTTGATTTGGCAGTTGATTAACACTAACATCCCTTTTTATGATAATAACAAATTAACTCTAAGAGGCTGTTTGGGTGAGCTTATCAACTTGTCAAAATATCTTATGAGATGTTTAAGAGTTTATAAAATGTCAAAAAGTGTCTGACAAATTTTTTTAAAAAAGAACTTATAAGCTCCTAATATCTTATGTAAAATGTTAGGAGCTTATAAACTCTTTTTAAAAAAGTAAAGAGTGTCTAACTTATTTTGAAAACCTTAACAAACTAGATTAATTTTAATCATATTAATTACAAAAATACAATTACTAATATTTTATAAATTTCAAGATCTTATTTTGTCCAAACCCTTTAAGAACTTAATTATTTTTAAAAAACGATCTAACATCTTATATGTTTCAAAAATATTTTATAAGATATATGAGCTTATAAGACCTTTTAAATAAGATTAACTAAACACCCTCTAAATTCTATTTTCTTGATATTAGACATTATTAGATTTCATAAAAATATATTAAAAGGTCAATATTATTCAATTCACTTATCTGAAATAACTTGCTGAAAGTAATTTGTTTCCTTTTGTATATATTTTTAATCGTTGGCCAATTTTTTAAATTTAATTAATGCAGTTCCTTTTTATGACATAATAATAGTAGTGTAAATTTCTGATTCACAACAAGAAAACAAAAACAAGAATATAATACATTTCTCCTAAAACTGCAGTCAAAATTTCCAATCATGAGCAGCTGGCATGGACAATGACGCGGAAAGATCATACAAATGAATATTATAATGAAATTGCACCTATACTATGATTATTATGCAAATTAATTCAATGTCAATGAAAAGAAGAAATTTCAAGTCGCATGTTTAGTGCTACTCAAATAAAATTATGAGTTTGAACATGAACATTATAGTAAATTTTTTATCGGTTGAATACTGATATTATTATATATAATTTAATTTAATGATTTATAATTTTATTTAAATATATATAAGTAGATAAATGAAATAAAATGAATAATTATGATATAATTGTTGATCATACTTTAGAGAAATTATTTGATTATTCTGTTAACATTAATGCTGCCTATGCTTAATCATATTATAGAGCATAAGTATAAAATTTTCTTGTGTCAATTAAATAATTTGTTTGCCAACAATTAAATTAATTGAATTCCACACATCCTTTCTATTAACACCTTTGTACAAGTTCTTGATCATGAAATGAAACCCTAAGAAAATAAATAAAAAATAAATAGATATTCTAATTTGTGAGAGAATTAAAAAGGGGGAAAAAACAAAAAAGAAATTTTGTTCATTATTTTTATTCTGCTCTAACCACGTTCAGTTGGAGGGGCTTAGGCTGAGCCATGGTCCTCCTCTTCCACAAATTGATCTCCTTCCTTGGCTCCAAATTCAAGCCGCCACCGCCACCGCCACCGACTCTGGCTCCAGCTCCAGCCATCAATATCGGCGCCGAGAAAGGGATGATGAAGTCATCTTCCCCATCACTGTAGCCCCTATCTTCATCGGAG
The DNA here is from genome assembly GCA_018894105.1 of Jacaranda mimosifolia. Classification (NCBI taxonomy): domain Eukaryota; kingdom Viridiplantae; phylum Streptophyta; class Magnoliopsida; order Lamiales; family Bignoniaceae; genus Jacaranda; species Jacaranda mimosifolia. Next base: position 25,823,115 of record CM032131.1, on the reverse strand, counting down.
TAGAAATCGCGATCCTCCTCTGGTGCAATTTGTGCAGTTGTCCAATCAAAATTCGCAAAAGTGTCACGGCTGCTGGCGAATCTCCTCATCTGGCTCAGGCTAGGCGCCCTGTCAGGGAGCGGCGGCTTGCCATGATTAATAGAAGCGTCGGATTTTCTTCCACCACCGAAAATCTTCTTAATTCCCGACGGCTTCTTTTTCAGCTCCGGCACTGCGGGCCTGGGCATGCCAACTTTCTCGGGCTGCGAATGAGAAACGGGCTTGAATTCTTTTGGCAAAGAAACGTGCTTCTTTCTGCTAATCTTCTGCTTATGCTTATGCTTGATTTGGCCCATGCACGAGACTTTTGGTGACGTGGGCTCTTGGGTTTCGAAATTCTTCGACTTCCCTCGGGCTTCAGCTGGAATCATGGACACCATCGGGCCCGAAAAACCCTTACCGAGATGGGTTTTGAGCTTGTGCCAATTTACATCGGACCGCTTCTCTCGGCCCGGGCTGAAGGGAGGGTTTTGGAATGAAACTGCTACTTGAGCTGCCTTTGGTAGAAACCTCAAAATCTTGTTCTTTGACTTAGCTGCTGGCTTCTCCATTGAAAAGATCTTGCCGACTATTAGCTTTCTAGTTTAGAAAATGATCTTTTTGTTTGTGAGTCTTTATATACAAGCACAAAACACACACACATACACACGGGTGTGTGTGTGCATTTTGTAAGTAGTAAAGTTCGAAGAAGATAGAACACGGGAAGGTATCAAAGTAGGGTTGCAAAATTGACCTTTTCAAGAAATATTTGAAAAAAGAGAAATGTGTTTGGGTTATTGGTCAAATGAGAACATATGACTTACATAGCACAACAAATAATACCTATTAGCATTAAATAATACAGCTTGGATTGCTTGGTTGTTGGTACCCAATTAAATTTTTATTCAAAGGTCCAAATCTCCGGGCTAAATCAACGGGTCCAATAATTAATTTACGTATTTTGTTTTGGGAAAACCGTGGAATAATCTATGTACTAACATAAGAAATGAAATGATAAAGAAAGTTTTGTTTTGTAGGTTGATGGTAATTTTATGTGGTAGTAATAGAAAATGAGGTCAAGTGACGTGGAATTTTGCAATTTTAATGAGTATTAATACGTGGATTGGATAATAATTATAGCTTTTGTGGCGATGAATATATATATATATTGAGAATTTATAATGAGAAATGTATTTTCTCAACAAGACAATATTATTTTATAATTAAAATCGAACCAATTAAATTAAATTATAAACTACATTATTATGTATATAAGGAATTTATTCGGGGTTCGAACTTTTAATTTTCCACATAATAGGAGAGATAAATGCTCGTGGACCATGAGCCACTTGACTGTGGTGATGAATATTAAACATATGCATTATTGATTGCAATGTGTATTACTTTGAATATTATAAATTAGACTTTGTAAGGTGTGCAGCGGCGGCGTACTAATCAACCTTTTGATTTTATCCAAATATACACAAGAAAGCAAGTTTTTGAGTTATTAATAATGCAATTTGATTTATAAATTAAAAGTACACGCAAATAGTAGTGATATTGATCTTCGATGTTACTCAAAGTAATGGGTATAATCTAATGTGAGTTTTTTATTTCAATAAATATACCAACAAGTTATTTGGCTCAGATTTTTAAAAAAGAGAAAAAAAAAAACTCCAATTTTTTGTTTTCAGCAAATTCATAATGCATGTAAAATGAATATGGCTGAAGTATTTATAGGAGATGAGAAAGAACACATGATTTTTGTGGAAGGATTTATGATTTTAGATCGATCCTTAATTATATATCTCTATTTGTGGGGACGGAGTCAGAATTTTTCATTATGAGGGGTGAAATTCTAAATTACTAAAACTATAAAAAAAAATTTATTTCATCATATATACTAATCATTTAAAACCTATAGTTTCAAAACAATCGACACAAAAAAAATAGAAAGACAAAGAAGGACAATGACAATTGGCATATTTTCAATAAAAGAAAGGACAATTTTATAATTTAAGAGATAACAAAATTATAATATTTTAAAATTTTCAATATAAAAAATTAAATTTTAATATTTTGAGGGAGGGGCGACTGCCCTACATGATTTTATAATTGCCTGCATTTATTGCATGATGGATTAAGTAGTATCAGGCTCAATCTTGAAAGTTCAATTTCAACGAGAAAAATATATTAAAAAATTAAGATTAATTTATTAATAGAGAATAAGAAAGAAATGACTATATATTATCTTAATTATAAGAGTAATTGCGAATTTATGCAGCTAATTCAAATACTTTATCTAACTTTTCCTTTTTATATACATCTTTGTAATGATTGACATTTACGTTGTTCGAATTTCTTTCTTCTTTTCTTATTTCTCTTCATTTGCAGCCTCTATCAAGTCTTTGATCGAAATTAATAGATAGCAACTAATGCCAGCAATTAATTAAAGCAATTATTTAGTTGATTTTGGTACTTTTGTATTTATTAAAATGTCTTCACATATTTGTCTAAGTGAAAGTAAAGGTATATATCGACAACAGTAGGTATAGACATTATATGTTTGTGTGTGTGTGTGTGTTTTCTGATTGGAAATAAAAAAAGGTATAGACAACAGTAGATCATAATTTTTTATTTTTTATTACGGATGCTACTCCTGGCCATGATATGTTTGGCTGCAAGTATCATGCATGATTTTTTTGTCTTTTGCATATTAAGTTTGATTGAGGATGGTGAGAAGAGATATATTTTATATCCTAAAATAATTATAATTAGAGATATTGTTGTTTCTAGTGCAGAAATTTCTATAAAAATGGGAAATGGCCTATCTTTGAGTTGAATTTGAACTATTGATTTAGGTAATTGGAAGTAACAATTAGACTTACGATGAAATATAGAAATTGATACTGATCTAACTTGAGTACCTCTACAGGAACTGCACTAAGTGATTAAATTCAATAGTTACTCTACTTATGGATTCCACGAGAGTTGATTCTCATGCTAGACTAAAAAATCAAAACAGAAGTATGCTGGTTTGTTATAAGCTGTAAATATTTAAAATATAACTAAATATTTTTGTTAATATATATATTATTTCAAAAAAAAATTACTAAAAAATTTAATCATTTCAAATTTTTACATCAACGAAAAATATATATTCATATTTTCAAACAATTGCTTCAATATAAAGGCATAATTTTCAATTAATGATATGAGTATATATTAATATATATGATAAAAGTTCGCATAAAAGTTATTTATAGTAAAATTTATTTTCCTTCAAAATATTTTGCTCTTTGAGTGTTTTCCAAATCCACTACTTAAAATATATTTTCTCATAGTATTATTTTTTAAAATATTTTAAATAAAACCAATTATTCTCTTTTTGTCCTATCAAAGCTCAAAATCTACGGGTACCAAGATTGAATTTTAACAATACAATCAATTTTGACACCTTTTGCACTTGGTCAAGTCATTAAAAAATTGTGCCCTAAGTCAATACATTAATATAACTAACAGAGTTCAATTAATTAATATATATTTTTGGATTTTACACACGGGCACATGGACCCAGGTTTCATATAATTTTTTATTTTATACAATTTATACGGTAGTCCCACACATATAAATATAAAAATAATATCACTCGATACCCCCCCCCCCCCCGCCAAAAAAAAAATACACATACAACCTTTTTTTTTATTTTTTTAGAGAGAACATTACACGAAGTTTTATCCTTTTTATAAGTCAATATTCTCAAATCATGTAAATTAAAATATAAATTATATAATCAAATGCATATAACATGCACAACGATGCCCATTCGAATCGAACACAAAACTTTTCATATAATAGGAGAGATTAATATTTAAAAGTAAGAACGATATCATTCGATCAATTAATTAATTAATATATATATATATATATATATTAACCAAAATCACAATCCTAACTCACTAATACTTAAGCCTTGTAACAATATGTCAATGTTTGAGAAACTGAACTGGTGATCGAACCGGTGACTTTATTGGTTACTGATTCAACCGGTTCAATCGGTGTGACGTCATAATTATATTTAATATTATATAAATATATTAGAAATATAAAAAATATAAATATATATATGTATGTAAAGGGAAAAAAATAAAAATTGCCTAATATCATAAAACTTTCTCCAAACTCTACTCCATAATAATATCCATACATCAATTTAAAATATCAACTCATGAAATAAGACTTGTTAGAAACTATCCTTACAGAATTTATTATAACTTACAAAAATAATAAACATCAATTCAAATAATATAAAAGTTTTAAATATGAATAAAAAATATTTATTTAATTAATTTTAAAATTTTATTTAAAAAAACTAAAAATCCATTTTTTTAAAAAATCGATTCACCAGTTGAATTGATTTATACTAATTTGCATTGATTTTTCAATCAACTAATTTTATATATTAAATCGAACCAGAACCTTGGCCGATTTTCGATCGAATCGATTGGTCCAATCCAATTTTTTAATCATTGCAATACGTGAGTTCTCATTCTCGTCATAAAATTTCTTAATTACCGGAATCAAAATGTGTGTGTGTGTTTGACTGTTTTGAAGCACACACTACCTGGCCGGCCATTGATTTTGAATAAGTCGCCTGCCAAGTGTCTCAAGATTTCTCAACATATGACTTGCCAAAATACAGGTCAACACATACGGCACTGCACACAACTCGGGGAATTTCTGACGTCCAGTGCAGAAAAAAGCAAGACAATGTTTGGTATATTTCACCAAAACAAAATTATTTTTTTTAAACATAATAAAATATTCATTCATTTTCTTTTTGAAATATTATATATTTTTTTAAATATTCTTTTTTATCCTTCGTTGTCTCAAAACTTCCCCATTTTCAATATATATACACACATATATTATATATATATATTTTATTATTATTTTTATAATAAAAAAATTATTCAATTCTATTTTTATCCCAAAATCCAACAAGAAATCATTAATTTGACTGTTACAGTAAAAAATATCTTTTCCAAAACATAATGAAACATATCAACAGGCAATAATTTTCAAAACAAATTTCTAATTATTCCTATCCATCACATTTTCAAGCTAACTCCACTTTCAAAATTTATTCTCCCAAAACACATATTATAATTAAACATAAAACATTACCAAACATTACCCCAAGCATTTTTCCTCACACTGGAAGTCGGCGAAGCAGCAAACATTATATGTCAGTATTGAATTTGCCGACTGGCTTGAGAATTGAGATGCGTGCATGAAAGAGAAGCCAAAAGAAATTAGGACCACTTCCAAACAACGACAGATAATTGCATATATTTACTAAGTTATGACAAGAAATTAAGAATTGATCAATGAGGCAGTTGCGGCGTGGGCCATGCGTGACTGCGTGAGCCATGTTGTACTTGTACCATTAATTTCCTTCCTATTTTGATCCAAGTTGGCGTGCGGATGGCCGATGGTCTCCACAAGTTCAATGATTTTGGGGTTCCTTCGTGCCTGTTTGGTTTTATTTTCAAACATTATTTTCATTTTTTCTAAAAATAAAAAAAAAACTATTAACTTCTTTTTTATTTTTACATACATTTTATTCTCAGTACATTTTTTCAAGTACACTCTTACATTTTCTCTTCATTTTCATACTTTATTTTCTCATATTATCATTTGCACGATTTTTAATACAAAATACAATTATATCCAAATATAATTCATTTTCAACCCTACATAATCATTTCATTTTAAACAAAATATCCAAACAACATTTCATTTTCAAAATTACACTTATAACTAACTTTTTACTATTCTTTTTCATCAGAAAATGAAAATGTCCCTCGAAAACAAAACCAAATGGCCTCTTAGAAAAGTTTAGTAATGTTTAAATTAGTAGGATTATGGGAATATTTTTGAATAAATTTGAAATAATAGAATATTTATCCGTAATAATGGAGAGTATTTATAGAAGAGTGGCAGCATGAATTTGTACTTGTGGTACAGGATCAGGTGATGCCATGGAAATTAAACGATTGAACGATTGATTTAGATTTTGAGTTAAAATATTTCAATTGTTGCTAGGCCGAATTCATGGGCTTGTACTTGTAGTAGGATAATATGGTATTGGTCATGTTAAGCGGTCGATTTAGATTTGAGTTAAAATATTCAACTGTTTTTTGGTTGAATATAATCCAAGGAAAAAAGTTTGAATTCTATGTATTTTGTCGTTAAGCTCAAAAAATAAGAGTAGAATTGTTTTTAAATGTATGAAAACATGTTAGATCGGGTTAGACTTTGCTTAAATAGGTCCAATATGTTATGCAAATAATAAATTTAAGCTTTAATTATTATTTATGATAGATTTTTTCTGAAATCATGTATCACCTTTACAATAATTTTTAAAGTTTTAATATAACTTGAAAGCCTATTTGAGATAAATAAATAAATGACAATAAAAGCTATGTTTTGTTAACTAATTGATATATAATATAAATATAATTATTTTATATTACATAAAAGAGAACGAACGAATTAGTCTCTCAAACTTTATGAGCTTTTAAAAAAGTTTAAATCTAACTTATTTAATTAAAAAGATTTGTTGTGAAAGTACGCAATTAGTTATGTGAATGTCAAGTTTGTGGTATAGATCATTTGCATTAACACATGCTTAATGAAATTAAATATGAGTAGATTTGACATATTTAAAATTTGAATAACATGAAATTGGCCCTCCTGATTGGGATCAACATTTTCAAGTTGAAATGAATTTGTTTGAATGTAAATGTTCAAGAATCCATTCCAATTCTATGCAGTGTAAATTCTGGCTTCTCTGATGTAAAGCTTATTTTTAATTGACTACTTATCATTTACTGTCAGTCTAAGGAAGAATGTGAGTACTTGATAAATCTTGCCAAACCTCACATGGCAAAGTCCACTGTTGTTGATAGCAAAACTGGCAAGAGCAAAGATAGCAGGTTTGTTCCTCAACCTATCATTCTATCTCCATTACTTGTGTTTACTTTTCATTGTCTTGAACCTTTTTTTTCTTGTTCATCTTATTCTTGCCGTAGGCAAATAAAGAATTAACCATATTATGCTTCAGGGTTCGTACAAGTTCTGGAATGTTCTTGAGGAGAGGACGAGATGAAGTTATCAGAGATATTGAAAAAAGAATAGCAGACTACACATTCATACCTGCCGGTATGAGGGTTTAAGTCCATTTTTATGAATCTATATTCCAAGTTTTGCCATGTTCTTATCGTAGCATTTCCTTGTATAAATGTTATGAACCTCAATCAATGTTCAGAAGATTAACTTAGAAGCTTCATTCTTGTTATATTCTAGTATCATTTTCAGAGTTTGGTGAATAGGATCAAACTAAAAGAACATTGGTTTGTATGATTATTGAGATGCATGATTTTGATGATGCTGATGTCTGGCTAACAAAATATATGACCTGTTTCTCTGAAAGATGAATATTCTCTGACTCTTAATAATGTGATTGGCATGAAAAAGAAATTGTATACAAAGATAATAAAGTATATATTTGATTGATGGTCAAAACTTGGTAAAATTTTGCAGCAATTGAGTGAGCATGATGTTGCTTAGTGGTTGATTCATTTGTTCTTGATTATGAAGAAACAATATAAAGATACTATAAAAATGTGAAAAGTCACAACATCTTCTTCCGTTACAAGGTTTTAGCATATTTTGCTCTTGCAATTGTCTCTTCTCTTTACTATGTCAGCGAAAGCAAGGTATCAAATGTTTTATGTCATGATACCATGGTTGTCATTATTCTGCTTGCTAATGTTAGTCTACTCCAATACAATCAGTTGCCTGATTATGCTTGGTGTTTATTTACAGAGCATGGAGAAGGTCTGCAAGTTCTGCATTATGAAGTGGGGCAAAAATATGAACCTCATTATGACTACTTTCTTGATGAATTCCGCACTAAAAATGAGGGTCAACGCATAGCTACCCTTCTTATGTCTTTGTAAGTCTTTACCAATGTATTGATGCTTCCAGCATGGAAAATTTCTCCAATTACTATATTTAAATGAGGCCAGTCAATGTGGTTTTCTTTTTCTTTTTTAAGTTATTTGCATCCTCTGAAACTGATGCAGGTCAGATGTTGAAGAAGGCGGTGAGACAGTTTTCCCTGCTGCCAAGGGAAATTTTAGCTCTATGCCTAGGTGGAATGAGATGTCGGAATGTGCTAAGAGAGGCCTTGCTGTAAAACCAAAAATAGGTGATGCACTGCTTTTCTGGAGTATGCGCCCTGATGCCACTCTAGATCCAACAAGCTTGCATGGTGAGTTTCATTTGTGTCCCATAATTTATTACCTAGATCTCCCTATCTACATCCACGACAACAAAGAGCACAGCTTAGATGTTAAACCTAAGATGTCTATTGAAGGAAAATAATTTACATGAGCACTTGGTTTTTAGTTTGTGTTTTATTAAAAATTGAAACACTTGTCTTGTTATGATGAATCATCTTGGAGGAAGTATGTATTATGTTTTTTGAGCCCCTGCCTTACTTTTTTAGTCATTTGACTTTGTTCAACTTTTAACTTCCTGTTATTATTTTACAATTTGTTTCCAGGAGGTTTCCCTGTTGTCAGAGGAAATAAGTGGTCCTCTACAAAGTGGATGCATGTTGCTGAATACAAAGTTCAGGCCTACCTCTAAGGTATAAATATATAGCATGGCATTCAATCATGATAAACATTCTTGATTTGATTCTAAAGTATCGAATCATGATATTACACTTTCTTGCAATTTCAGTTTATGCTTGATGTTTCCAATCTACTTTGCTGAGAGATACATAACTATGGACGTGGACATTGATACATCCATGAAAAGTTCCTCCAGGCAACTAGAGTATACTTGCTGTACTTATTTCAGTAGAATAATTTAATTAATATTCATTGCCGGGCCATGGTTTATTAGGTTCATAGTTCTAAAGTGGTACTTTGAGTTCATGCAGGATTTGACAAACTTGTGAAGCATCTAATGTAATCGCTTGAATTCTTTAACATTATCTTCTGCAAATAGATGCATAGTTAAGTATCTTGACTCTGAGGTATTGAGTATAATAAGGTCCTGCAGGCATCATGGTTGCGTTTACAGGAGAAATATATATAGTGGGGATCTGATATGCCTCGTTCCTATCCTGCATCTCCTCTTCAATCTCCTTGACCTTCTCCAATTTCTCATGCTCAGAACAAAACCTGTGTTAAGTCTGTGCTCTCTTAATCTCATATATTAATATTTATGCTCGAGTCTTGGATCACTCAATTGACATCTGATGGTATTATGAAATTATCTTTGCCATTCTTGTTTGCTACATATAGGAGCTTTGACTTTTGTGAAATCATGTGCACTAAAGACTGAACCTACTTCAACTTCCTAAAATGCAGCAGCTTCAAATTTATTTATTTATTTTGATTATCGTGCCTTTTATATGTGGAAGCACTCGAATTTCAGTTCTATGCTTGTTTCAGTCTTTCAGACCTGAACGTGCACTATGTATCTGATTCTTTCACCTGTTTTGTTATGATTGCTTGAAACTAAAGTTACACCAGTGGAACTGATTGTTAGAAGGTTCTTGCAGGAGATGAAGCCATGGAGGATTCTTCTGCGAATGATCTTGTCACTTGCCTACACTTGTGCTGTACTAAATTTTGAGGTGAGCATTTATATCTTTCTAACTGTAGGCCTATATTTCACTTAAACGTAAGTTTGGCTCTTTTGCGTGTCCCCGATGGCTCGCTTCATCAGATTTTATTTACTTCTAACAGCAGTGATAGAGCCATAGAGAAAAGAGTGCACTAGCAAGTTTCTTGCATATAATGTCAAAAATATATAATTTTCTAATTTTTTTGTAAATTGTTGTAGTCTGAATTGTATTGCTGATGTATTTCGTTATTCTTCTCAACCAAATTTACATTTTTGCATTCACACCATTGCTTGAGTTTACTAACGTGAGATCTGTCCCCCGTTTGATCTGTCTTCATGTAGCCTTGCATTGCAGAGGTTCTGCAATTTCTGGGGAGATGCTGTGCTGCTTCTGGTTTTTGGTTATGCAGATCTGGTTTCTCCTTGCATGCTGTTTCTGTTTCTGTTTCTGCATTTCCTGGGGTTATGCAGACTCCGGTTTCTCTTTGCATTTTGTATTTGTACTTAGACATGTAGTTGTAGTTGGTCATGTATTCCTTGCATTTTTGTAGTTGTAGTTGGTCATGCATTGTAGTTGCATTCTGTCTGTTTCATCTTTAGGATTGATCTTGTAGCTTGTCATGCATTTTGTAGGTCAAACCATTAAAAGTTTGGCATGCATATATGGGGTGACAGAAAACATGGGTGGGAGTGTGTCACTTGGGAAATGACTTCTTATGTCATTGTTCCAAGCACACCACCCAACATTTTCATAAGGCAATAATTGACATTAGGAGTTCTAAGTGTATCAAACGGTTCCTTTTGGCTCTTTGGCAGCTGCCTTAGTTCTTAGAGTTGTCATTATTATCCTTCAATTATGTGCAAACCATGTTAGTTTTATGTATAAACTATGAAGATATCTACAAATGATGCTTTCGAGTTTCAGTATTAATTTAAGTTTATATTATGGCCCCACTATATGTTGTGCATGATATTATAGAAATTATCACATATTTTGTTTATATTATGTTGCCAATGGGCTTGGTAATGTCCCTTTTAATCTTGTATGTGTAAACACAATCCTAGATGAAGTGAATTGATACAATTATGGGAGTGTGGCAACAATTGAAAATAGCCACCTTTCATAAAATGGCAAAAGGGAAAAAGTTAGAAGTAGAGTTAAATACTTTTTAAGTTCATGAAAATATGGTAATGTTTTTTGGACAAAATTAAAATTAAAAATAAAAATTGCTTCTTTGATTATTCTTTTATATTGATCAAATCGAAAAGTTAGTGCAAGCGACCTACATATATTTAATCTACTTTTTGAAAACACCGGTGCAATTTTATTTTTAAGATAATTGCCTAAAATTATTTGAATATATCTTAATTTGGGTTAAGTGCAATGAAACGCTCTTAAATGTGGTTAATTGAATTTATTTTGAAGTGAGGTGAAATCATATCTTCTAAAATTTGTAACAAATATTTTTTTATAACATGTGAAATGATGATTTTTTAATTAATTTAATTTGTAATCAAAAGTTACTTACAAGTTTTAGCATGTGAGGGATTAGAAAGTTTGTAAAAATCACCACAAATAAATGCGTATGTCCAAAATAGTGAATTCATTTTATACCAATATTATTGGACATTTGAAAAGTCAATTTTCTTAAAGTAATTTCAGTAACATTTTAGAATGCATTCTCCAAAGGGTACTAAAACTATTTTGGAGACAATGTCAAATTATAATATTAGAAGTAATTTAAATTGTATTGATTTCGAATAAGCTTTTCAAAATAATGAACCATTTTTAAAGCTTTACAAAATTCTTGATTTGAACATTTTTTTTTTGAACATTTGCCATAAATACATGTCCCTAGATTTACACTACTGTTATTAGTTTTAATGTTTTCATGTGCCAAAAAATTAATCAAAAAACCAGACAACAAAACATAAGTACTCTAACAAGATAGCTCCTTTTGTCTTCAATTGTCATGCTTTTAACAAGATTAATATTAGTCTCACTATAAGGATATCGATTTTTTCTTCAAAAACTTGGCATGGAACATAAATGGATCCAAATGGAAAAGAACCTTATAATATTTCCACGCGCCGCCATGCAAGGGCGAGCAACACACGTTGGCTTCTTGAAAATAAGATAGCGTTCATTGAGTTATGCTATGAAGAGCTCGTTAATGGTCAGCTGCTCACAACTACTTTCTCAGCCTTCACTTGGGGAAGAATTTGCAACAAATTAAATGCATGAAAAAATCATAGGTTTAACTATGCGGTTCCATTTAAAACAAAGTGGAATTGATTTCGGAATGCACGGCGGTTATTCCATCAACTAATTACAAAGGAGACAAGTTTGGATTTGGATCACGAAAGACATACTATAATGTGTTCTCCTACCTGAATGCAGTAAGGGAAGGCGGTAATTTCTATTATCATTCTTTTCATTGTCTCATCACTTGCACATCCTCTAAAATTACTTTCTTGTGTTTTAACATCGCTTTTCATGGAATAGGAGCATCTAAATCATGCACACGCCATTGAGCATGGCCTGCCACATTATGACTATTGTACGGAAATGTTCCAAAGTTCCATGGCAATTGACTCATAGTCTCGATTGTTCTCGCAACCGGTTGATTCTTCTGACGAGGATATGGTTCACAACATCGATATGGACTCTGTAGGAGGCTGTCGTTCTTTGCCTTCAAGCAGTCGAGGTGAAGACCTGATAGATACGACCGGCACCTTTGAAGGTTTTTCACGTCGTAGGAAAGTCACATCCCAAACAGAGAAGGACACCCATTTGATTGAGACACTTAACAAGTGGGATGATATGATGCTAAGTCGAACAAGGTTGGAGCTAATGTTGAGAAGTCAATAGAAATGTGTATTAAATCGCTTCCACAATTGATGGACTCCCGATAGTCTTTTTGTGAGAGCTATTAATGCATTAAAGAGTACCACTATGTGTTCGTTCTTCACTCGGCATGACGATAGTGAGAAGCGAATTTGGGTTGAGTACCTGTAGTACATGTGATTGTTGTCCCATGTGGATCCATGAGCAATGATGCTCTGCTATCTCTATGTCTTTTTTATGTCATTTCTGTTAGCTTTTTTCAATTTATGTAGTCTATTATGCCGTACTAGACATTAACGTCCACTACTATGTTAAATATGCTTACGAATTCATACTTTCGTGATATTTTTGCTTTGTCTCAAAATTTCCGTACTTACTCTTTTGCTTTCCATACATGTCTACCTACCTATTTTCGAACATGTGTAGTGAACGTAATTTATTCGTTGATTTCAAGCAGTATGGAAAGCGCCTCAAGTTCAATGCACCCTCTTCCAGAAAGTGAAAGTGATAGTAGCTTGAGCACACTCGCGAGTGACATTTTAGATGGAGTGGAAGAGTAATTTTTCATCATAGAGATTATCGCACCAAACATTGCACCGCGAAGAATGCCTCAAAATAACTCTTGGATGCAAAGCGAAGACTAGGAGGCAGAACTATGAGGTTTTGCGACAACATCCGCATGACCAAGCCTATATTTGAAGCTCTAGTTGAGTTAATGACATCCTATAGCTTATTAACTCAGACTTTTAGATCACGAGTATCTGTTGTGGAGAAAGTAGCCATGTTCATGCAAGCAGTTGGAATGCACTAAAGACAACGTTATATAATAGAAAGGTTCCAACATTCCTTGTCCATGGTGAGTCACCATATAAGACGAGTTTTACATGCACTGGTCTGTTTGGCACCTGAGATTATAGCTCGACCACAATTTGAAGAAGTTCCACATCAAATCAAGTGAAATCCTAATTTTTATCCTTATTTTAAGGTTTGATTATTTTCATACGGTGATCTTTCATTATATTATAAATATAATGGAATAATTCCTTAATCTTAATTATTTTTTATGGCAATAGGGAGCCGTAGGAGCAATTGATGGCACTCTGATCAATGCATGGGCCCCTCATGGTCGACAAAATGAGTATAGGTCACACAAGGGAAACACATGCCAGAACGTTCTTGCTATATGTGATTTTAACTTTATGTTCACTTATGTGAACACCAGATGGGAGGGCAGCACAAATGACTCATGAGTGTTACTCACGAAAATTCAAAATGACCTATTGTTCTCGTTTCCTCCACCAAGTTCTGTATATGACTCAAATCAATCGTCGTGTATCATTAGATTAGGATTCTTTTTGAATTTGTATTGATTATTTAAATGTTGTCCCTTTCACCATCTCAGGAAACTACTACCTTGTCGATGCCAGCTTTACAAACTACATGTGCTTTCTAGCACCGTATAGATAATCAGGCTACCATCTGAAAGAGTTCAGAAGTTTTGTTACGTATAACAATCATAGAGAAATGCTCAATCACGCACATTTAAGATTGAGGAACCATATAGAGAGTTCATTCGGTGTTCTGAAAAAGAGGTTTCTTATTCTAGCTTGGGGGATGCCTAAATACTTCCTCAGTCGTCAAAGGGACTTGGTCATTGCTTGTTGTGTCTTACATGATTTTATTTAAAAGTTTAGTTTATTGATAAAATTTTCAACGAACCGTTAACTGAGGAGGAGACTGATTGGCATACCTTTTGCCACAGGCATTATCCAAGTCAAGAAGAGATCAACGTGCAGGTTATTTTTAGGGACGAGATAGCAATGCAAATGTGGAATGATGGTAGGAATTGAAATAATCTATTACATAATTTAACTTGTGATGGAAATGAACTTTCTAGCAGTAATGTGTCTACATATTATGTATGAAGCCGATTGTACTGTCCTTTACATTTTCATGGGTCTAATGTGTAGCTTATTTATCTATTTTGGAAGTTGTATTATTTGTTATGTTGTGTTGAACGAGCCTTTGTACGTTGCGTTATTGTTTATTTCGACATTTATTTTTGATTTATCATTTTAATCATCCAAAACTTTTATGTAGCTTATTTGACTCTTGTCACCGGCAATGGGTTCACACAACCCTCCTTTCTGTGCTTGTAGGGCTGGACCGATGTGGGTATTTATGGCCAAGATACCTACAAATTATGGACAATTTTTCTTTAGATGTCTTATAGTGGGGGATCATGCAAGTTCTTTCATATGTGTTAACTCATGCACACAGAGTGGTCAAAATTGTAGACAACGTAGTAGCACTATCTTTACTGGGTCACATCTCACTTTGATGTCGGTAGTTTTGCCCGAACTTCGTCATCGGGCGCACTTGCACATAGCGAGAGGAGTGGGGGATTCAACGTTGATACTCAGTCGGGTAGATCCTATGATTCATTTTCTGGCTTCACTAGATCTTCACTGCTTTTCCCATTATGTAGATGTCTTATGTTTGTCATACTTGTGATTTTGATCTTTCTGGTTGCTGTACTCATTAAACTTCTAGTTATGTGCTGTTTTACAACGTTTTAAATGGACAAACATGTTACTGATGTTTGAATTATTTTTTACTAATGTTTCAATGTTACGGTTGGCACTAGTGTAAATTTGAATATATGATTTGCATGACTTTCTATATATTCTGTTAACCATGCATTATATAATATCTATAATTTCAATAGTTATATGTATGTATGGAAGTATAAACAATAATATTCATTGTTTATCGCAACTGTAGGTGGTGCTATGAGCTGACGTCGATCATTAGATGCTCTTAGTTCTTATGTCCCTGATGTGTGGGGGCTAGATGTGGAGGAGAGATTTATCCATATGTTGCTAGATGCTAACACCATAGAATCATTGACAAACGACATGTATGTTGAGATATGTATGCTAGAGTTGGCACACGAGTTGAGGCAACACTTCCAACGGCCTTTCACCACACCATCCGTTAGTGATCAGTTTACGACTTGAAGAATAGGTACGAAACAGTCACCATAATCATGAAGTATCCAAACATGCAGTATAATGAACGCACGGGGGAGATGTAGGTGCCACTTGAGTTGTGTGACAAGCTTACTCGTGTAAGCATAAATTTTGATGTACCAAATTATTTCCCTCAATATTACCTTTTTTTGGGAGTTCTTCTTTTTTTTTTTTTAGTAATACAATGAAATAATTTTCTAAAATATTTTCGTATGTAGATCAAGCCTTCATTTGCATGGTAGTGGGGGGAGTCTCGATATGATTGTTACGGGAGATTTTTGCAGAGCCAATACCTATTGACCCAACTGGTAATAGTGTTGGCACGGTTCGTCTTGGAGCATAGTTGGGTAGGGATTACCTTCACCCGATTGTTGTCGCGGATTCTAATGCGTTTCGTACATCCTCTCATTATTATGGATTGTAGGCACCCATATGGTTGCCAATACAATCAGGGGTCGATATAGATCCCAATCATGCACCTCGTATGCAACTCCACCACGTGTTGAAGAACATGTTCATAACAATAGGGCATCAGTGCATGGTCAGGAGAGCCACACACGGCGTGGACTCATGCAACGTCTAATGAGGCCACGTGCATCTGGTTCCACTAGTATAAGCAAGGTTAGCACTGTGCGGTGCAAGCCGCGCAATCTATCATCGCCATAGGATTAATCCAGATGCACATATTTCTACTTTTTTCTTGTTGTGTTCGGCAAATTATGCATCACCTTCACTTTATCTTACTATTAAAGACAACTCATCTATGAACTGAAGAGTAACAATTATGACATGTTAAACATTCCGGTACGTAATATTCTAAACATTTAATTGATTGGTATTTTTATTTAGATTAATTCGTTTATTTTTCTAAAGGAATCATTACATTAAATGAAAATAAATATAGGCAATATAATTCTGTTACTATTATTTTATTTAATATATTTGTATATTAAATATCTATTACATTTGATTAAATGTAACAATCCATCTCTATTATATTCTATTATGTCTGTATAATTATATCTAATTTGTTTAACAATATAGTTATTTAATTATTTGCAACTCACATAATTTCGAGCGTGTTCCTAAATTACATATTAAAAATAGTGTAATAATAAAAATATATAATGTTGTTTTTTTCAAATTATTGAATCTATTAAATATATTTTTTACCGGTACGTACACATATTTTATTAATCATAAATTTGTTTTAAATTTAGTAATATCTTTCCTATACTTAATTCAACATGTATTTTTTTATTAATTTAATAAAAATAATTTTAAATACTTAATTTAATTTTTAATATTTACTTTAATTTTAATTAATGAATAATTGTTCCAATGTCATACAACACATTGTTTTTTGAAAAAAGAAAAAATAATATGTCAAATTAAAAATCAAGTAAAAAAATTATACATAATTTCATTACAATCATATTTCAATAGTTATAAACATATACACACACACACACACACACATATATATACATCATCCAACCAAAAATATATATATGTATTACATTATAAAAATCACTTTTACCCTACAAACCAAACAAAAAAGCAATTGATTTAACATAAACAGTAAAATTTGTCTTCCCTAAAAACTTAAAAAAAACAAACTCATTTTTCATAATTTCCAAAAACATAAAGAAACAGTTGGCATATTTTCTAAATTTTCTCCCAAAAATTCATTCCCTCCAAATATTTTCCATAATTCACCTAAAATGCACAAGAATAAGCCCAAAAAATGTGTGTGTGTGTGTGTGTGTGTGTTTGACTGTTTTGAAGCACAGAACACCTGGCCGGCCATTGATTTTGATTAAGGCGCCCTCAAGATTTCTCAACATATGAGTTGCCAAACTAGAGGTCAACACATACTGCCACCGCACACAACTCGGAGAATTTCTGACTCCAGTGCAGAAAAAAACAAGGTAATGTTTGGTATATTTCACCAAAACAAAATTATTTTTTCAAAACATAACCAAACATTTACTCATTTACCATCCAAAACATTATAGGTTTTTTCAAAATATTTTTTTTATCCTTCATTATCTAAATTTTTTCCTATTTTTTAATATACACATATATATTATATATATAATAAAAAAGTTACTCAATTTTATTTTTATCTTAAAATTCTAATAAAAAAATATTGATTTGACTAAATACTT
Source organism: Jacaranda mimosifolia (assembly GCA_018894105.1). Lineage (NCBI taxonomy): Eukaryota > Viridiplantae > Streptophyta > Magnoliopsida > Lamiales > Bignoniaceae > Jacaranda > Jacaranda mimosifolia. The sequence continues at coordinate 25,805,335 of CM032131.1, read as the reverse complement.
TCGAAAAAGTAATTCATCATATTCCCCAACTATACTTTCAAAATTCATTCCCCTCACAACACATTTTAAATTAAACATAAAACAAAACCAAACATTACCCGACACTTTTCCTAACACTGGAATTCGGCGAAGCAGCAAAAATACTATTTTAATATTGAATTTGCGGACTGGCTTGAGAATTGAGATGTGTGCATGAAAGAGAGGCCAAGAGGAATTAGGACCATTTCCAAACGACAGATAATTGCATATATCTACTAACGGGGAGTTTGATTATGTTTTTATTTTTATTTTTTAAATAGTAAAATTTTAAAATATAAAAAGTTAGTTGCAGTAAATGAGTTAAAAATAGATTTGTATTTGATAGTTTATTGAGAAAATAATGATTATATATGATTTAGTAAATTGTAGGTGGAAAGAAATAGTAAAATGAAAAAGAAAGAGAAGACATATAGATTATTTAGAAAAGATATGTAGATTATTGAAAAATATAGTTTGAAATGAAAATGAGTTAGAATATTAGTAAAAATAATAATAAATTATTATAAATTTATTTTTAAATAATAAAAACAAAGAAAACAAAATAAAAACATAAACAAACACCCCGTAAGTGATGACAAGAAAATAAGAATTGATCAATGAGGCAGTTGCGGCGTGGGCCATGCGCGCAGCATGTTGTACTTGTACCATCAATTTCCTTCTTATTTTGATCCAAGTTGGCCTGCGGATTGTCTTCACAAGTTCAATGATTTACCCTCAAGCGTTGGACAATGAAATTAAATTTCAAATTAAAGAAATTGAAAAGGATCGTTGGGGTAAATTCTACTCCATACCCGGTGTAGTCAAGCCATTCAATAATATTTTGCCACATGGAAAATCAACCTTTTAATTAAAAAAAAAATGATCAAATTTTATCACCAACCAGACCATGATTAAATCAATATTCTTCTTAATTGGAAAATCAAGACCCATTTGTAAAGAGATAAAAGGTAGGAAAAGGCCAAAATTTTCATTGCAAATTCTAAAGATAGAAACACAAAATTCTTCACAGTAAAGCAATTAAAAGAAGAGCAAAAGACCAATCAAACACAAGAGTAAAACCAGAAAAACAACAGGTTTGAATATTCCAGGCTAGAAATGCAAATACCCTTAAACCCACTCATTCTTGCTCCAATCAAATCCAAACCCATCATGTTAAACCCATTTTGGAACTCCAAAACTGATGCAAGGCTCCTTGTGGTAGATTTCTCTGTACAGAATGTTTGAATTTGGTGATAATATAGACATGTTTATATCTATGTCTTCTTGTTCTGAAGAAAAAATATGAATATCTTCCACTTTATCCTAGATTACATATTTTCTCTCTTCATAATGAGTTTATACTCTACTTAGAAGTGAGTTTCTTTTTGATCTTGAAGATAGTTTTGTATGGACTGTAGTAGGGCTAAATTCAATTACGATATATTTTGTGCATCCATCTTTTTAATCTACTTCTAATAATTAGTTTATCCTCTCATATTAAAATTGTCATAGAAATGTAAATCACATACCATCTGTCTCTATCAGTGCAAACAGCAATCCATGGATGTCTGATATACAATAGAAGATATTGATAATGAATATACATTTTTCTTCTTTCAGACCACAAAACAACATTGACTTGGCTTGTGAATCATAGAAGAAAACTATCACACAACTAAATCAGATGCTTAATGCTCCATATGAAATGTGCGGCCCCACATTGTTCAACATATAAAAGAGATACAAATAAAACTCCTTTCCCATCACAAACTTTGTTCCCATCGTCATCACTCTGTTGGTATTACACACTCCAAATAGGGATAAGAAAATCAAGCAACAACCCATCTCAACCATATCCATGCTGCCCTCTACAGCACAAATTGAAGTGTTGAAATAATTTTATTTGGAATTAAACTGAGTGGAGATATGTGCGCTGGCTGAAGATGATATTTGGTACAACAAAAAATGGAGAGAAGTATGAAAGAAATTGAAATTACACATTGAAGACGATGGAAACAAGGTTGGGTGATTGGAGAGAAGCATTGCATTGGAAGTTTCAGGCTTGGCGTTTATGCAATTTGGTATGCTTCCTAAATTTTTTCTCTTCTTTCCTTTCAAATGGGCGATGATGTTGGGGTTAAGAATAATAATGTTCTAACCGTGGTTTGGTGGAGAATAAAATCTGACTAATTTTTAATTAAAAATTAATTTCCACATGGCACTATATAATTGGGCGATTTGGTCACACCTGGTTTGGAGTAGAATTACCATTCATGGGGTTCCTTAGACCAGTTTAGGCTAAACATACAAAATTTTCCCTTCAAAATAACAAATTAAATTTCCTAAAATACCTTCTTTTATCTTTTATTATCCCCAAAACTTCCTCATTTTCCAATTGATACATACATATTTTATTATTATTCTAATAATAAAAAAATTATTCACTCAATCCATTTTCACCCTCAGGAACAAAAAAATAAAAAAAAGCATTGATTTGACAGTTACAGTAAAAACTATCTTCCCCCAAAATATAAATAAATATATCAAAATTTTTCAAAATAATTTTCTAACTATTCCCCAAAATTTAAATAAACATTCATAACATTCTCAAATACAATTTCACATTCCACAACTACACTCCCAAAACTTATTCTCCCAAAACACATAATATGAAACATACAATTTATAACCAAATATTGCCTTAGTAATGTTTAAATTTGTAGGATTATGGGAATATTTTTTAATAAATTTGAAATAATATAATATTTATCCGTAACAATGGAGAGTATTCATAGAAGAGTGGCCGCATGGATTTGTACCTGTGGTATGGGATCAGATGATGCCATGGAAATTAAATGATTGATTTAGATTTTGAGTTAAAATATTTCGATTGTTGTTAGGCCGAATTAATGGGCTTGTGCTTGTGGTAGGATAATATGGTGTTGCTCATTTTAAGCCGTCGATTTAAATTTTGAGTAAAATATTCAGTTATTGTTTGGTTGATTATGATTCAAGTAAAAAAGTGTGAATTATAAGTATTTTGCTGTTAAACTTAAACAACAAAAGTAGAATTTTTTTTCCCTAGGTCCAATATGTTATGCAAATAATAAATCTAAGCCTCAATTATTATTTATAATAGATTTTTTTTCTGAGATCATACATGGCCTTTACAATAATTTTTAAAGTTTTAATATAACTTAAAAGCCTATTTAAGATAAATAAATAATAATAAAAACTATGTTATGTTAACTAATTGATATATAATATAAATATTAATTATTTTATATTATGTAAAGAAGAATGAACGAGTTAGTTTCTCAAGCTTTATGAGCTTTTAAAAAAAATTAAATCTAACTTATTTAATTAAAAAGATTATTTTTAACCCTTGAATTGACTATTGTATTAATAGACTAGGCAGTTAAGTTCTACATAAAATAGACTATAGATCATCAATAGACGGACAAATAGGCTTATTTTCATCCCTAGTTTTTTTACCTATTTCACCCATGTTGTCTTCACTCTTTATTTTCTTTTTCCATTTTTGTTTCTTGCGCAGGATTAGGCGGACTTTCCCGATTTTATGGAAGAGAACTATCTTATGTCTACGAATTAATGTCAGAAAATTAGATCCTAATGTAAACTAATCCGAACCTAATTTGGAGTCTAAACCGGCTAATCGTTAGTGTCCCTGGACCCTACCATGTTGATTTTTTTAGATGGGCTTTCCAGCAGGCCGCGTAGCCCACTGGACTCAGAAATTTGTTATCCTTTTTTTTTCTTGAGAAAAACAAAAAAAAGAAATAAAAAAGTGAAAAAGGAGAAAAAATTGTCTGGTAACCCATTTCAAAAGTTAAAAACTGCAGAGTGCAGAGAGAAGAAACTAGTGATGGTTTTGGCCTTGGATTTGCAGGATTTCCTTCTCCGAGCTAGGGTTCTGAAGCTCTACAGACAAGCTCTCAGGATTTCACGGAGGGCTCCCGGCGATTCTAAAGGTCAGCCTAACCATTTGAAAATTCTGATCATATAATTTTGTACCTGGAATTAGCGGTTGTGATTTGTGGCTTTTGTTGCTGGATTTAAATTCCCTTTATGCTCGTTCTGCTCTGTTTTTTCGGATAGTGGCTGCAGTTTCTCATGGATAATGTGCATTTCCATGTTGTATGTCGAACTCGAAAATAATTTAGGCTTTTGGTTTTGGGAAGAATAAAATTGCTTGTTTAAGACACGGTGACTTGGTCAGGACTTGAACATGAATCGAATCAATGCTTGCTCCTTGCAATCATTAATGTTGAACCTAGGGTTTGATTGCATTTTATTTGCTTTAGTTATATATGTTATTCCATAAGAATGTGCTACAAAAATTCAAAGAGAATGTTATTGTACCGAAATATTTGATGCAGCCAGAATCAATAATGAAAACAAAGTATTGAAGACAGATTGTGTGCTTTTTCAAGTAGTTTTTAGGGAAAATTTGCTGGTCATTGTTAAAATCATTTCTTGTAGTTGTGGTCGCATTATTTTTCTTCTTCCTCTTTTTATCTTTTTCTTTTTCCTTTTCTGTAATTTTGCTAGCTGATGATGGATTTGATCGAATGCTTGTCTTTGCTGTTGTTGCCCCATGATAAAGTTGTTACCGACTCTAGTTGGTTTTTTAGGGTTACTTCTTAAAACAAATCTTGTATGTGTGGTATCAATGTGTTGATTTCTTGCATATATATTTTCTGGTTCATGGGACGTTCATATGTTGTGTGTTTCAGATGAACTGAGACAGATGATTAGACAAGAGATGGAAAACAACAGGACTTGCAAAGACAAACAAAGAATAAGGTTCTTGATTAGTGATGGATTGGAGAGATTAAAGCGGTTGGACGAGACACTTGATATGCAAGGACATTAATTCCTGATATATTAGATCTACTTGTTGCATAATTTCAAATGACTCAAAGTACATTCTAACTTTTTTGCATAGTTTTGTGACATCCAAAAATGACAATGAGAGTTGTTGAATGGCTATTCCAATTGGCAATCTCAAATGTGAAATTAGCCAAGCAATTGACCTTGACAAGAAGAATAGGGCCTTACGCCAGTCCTCCTCATGTTCCAGCACTTCATTACATGAAATGTTTAATTTACTGTAATTAGATTATTACCTGTGAGCTCTGCATGGCTGTCTATGCCTTTTAACTCTGGAAATGTAAAAAGTATTTATACTATGTTGATCACTTCGTAGTCTTAATCACAACTGTCGCTGTTGCCTTACTGTATTCAGGATGTCTAGAGAGACATTGATGGAATGTACACTTTCTTGTACTAGATATAGTTGATTACTATATCAGGGGGAAATTAACTTTGTTCTTAAATTGTAAGTGAGATTTTTTATTTGAGTTGGTTTGGCTTGATTTATTCTTTTATTGGAACGACCACCATTTGACTTGGTACTGTTGATTAATTCAAAGACAAGTTGAACTCAGAAGCTTTGTTAAATAGAAATCGAGTTTGATGCCAATTGTCAACCCTATCAGTGGTTACCTTTGGGCAGCCTTTCCAGCATCATGTATTGTAATGGCATCAGGGAAGCAACATCAAACGCCACTCCCCACAGATAAAGCGGTTATCTACTTAAACAATGACATTAGAATTCCAAACTTTAATAAAGGTAACAAATTTCACATCAAAGGATGAGTCAAGGAAGTGGAAAAATGATATTAGGCGTGCACAAAATATGTCAATGTCAGAAACGAGACGAAGAATTTGCAGAATTTGAGCATCTACGCACACACAGAATGCATACACCAAACACAAAAAAGATGCAAAGAATTTGAGCATCTAGTGATATGATCAAGATTGATGGAGCAAGCTTTGAAGATATCCTTTTTTCTATAATTTAAACGAACTTTCAATACATTTGAACAGCAATACAACTCTAACTTGATTCAGTGGCTCTGCTGCAGGAAGCATGATCCGCAAATTACCATCTTTCGATCTTGAAAGTGGCGGAATGAGGCTAAGCCAGTGGAGCATCAGAGATGCAGTTAGTTCCTACAAAGGGCGAGTTATAAACCCCCTATCCACCATCTTCTCCATTAATTCTTCATGCTTCTTCAGCTGACCTGCTTTTCTCAGCTGCTGCATAACCATTTCATAAACCCGTGGACTGGGCCTCAAACACTTTTCCTCAATCATCTCTCTGAAATACTTGTAAGCATTGTTCCAATGCCCCATCGAACAGTACATCGATATAAGAATCTTGAAAGTATTCACATTAGGCTCTACTTCATTTTCATCCATTTCTTTCCAAAGCTTGATAACCATATCAGTAGACTTCGACTCAGCAAACATCTGCATCAGTATGTTGTACGTCACCGTGTTAGGTTTACACTTCACATCCTTCATCTTGACAAATAACCTATGAGCAGCGTTGACATCCATGTCTTTAGCTATGCACTTAAAAATCGGATTGAAACTTGATGCATTCGGATCACAAACTTTCTTGACCATGGAATTGAGCACCTTAATCGCCTCTTCTCGATTCTTGTCCTTACAATGAGTATCAATCAAAAAGTTATATGTAATCACATCTGGCTGGCAAGAAAGCCTCTTCATTTGATTATACACTTGCAACACCTTCTCAGTCCTCCCTGCCTTAACATGAACTCGCATTAAATTGTTAAAAGTTACTGCATTTGGCTCGCACCCAACATCGATCATTTCAGCAAACACATCATGTGCACGAGTAATTTGCCCGCATCTACACAATGCATCTATCACGGTACTATAAGTATACACAGTGGGTTTAATCCCAGCCATCTTCATTTCCCTAAAGACCCTCTCCGCCTCATCAATTTTACTTGCTCGACACCACCCGTGAACTAAGCTTGTATACACCACAACATCAAGCTCGAACTTATCCTTCAAGCTATCGAAAAATGCTTGCGCTTCAGATGCACGTCTTTTCCGACACAACATACCGATCACTATGGAGAAAGCCTTTGTATCAGGTTCGCACCCATAATCCTGCATCCTATTAAACGTGTGCACTGCTTCTGCAGCCATCCCAGCCCGAATATAACGCCGAATCACAATTGAAAATGTTTCAAGCGGGATGTTCATATTCCGGGCTTTCATTGAATCAATTAAATGCCAGGCAACATCGAATTGGCGTACCTTTCCGGAAAGATCGATCATTTCATTGTACAGCTCCACGGATAGAGAAGGCTCCAATTTTGGAGTAGCCCAGTTGAAGAAGGCTAGGGTTTGTGGGAAGGGAATACCGTGGCGGGGGGCGGCGCATTTTTCTATCACATGTCGGACGACGGCGGGGAACGGAGATTGAACGGCGGAGATATTCGAGAAGTCAAACGAGAGAGATGGGAAGGCAACATCAGGGCTCAACGGGTTTGTAGGGTTTAGGAGGAGGTTCGGGTTCTTGCGGTGGTGGTCTTTAATTAACGAATGGAATTTATCGGCCATAAGTGTTTCCACCGGAGAAAGTTCAGCGGCGGGAAGTGAGGGTCTTTCATCGCTTTCTTCTCCAGTAAAGATGTCGTTTTGAGGATCGATTGCGGCGGAAGATGAGGAGAAAGAATTGAGGCTGTTTCTGCAGAAAGGTGAGAGAAAACGTGGGGAAAAATTTAAGCTTCTGTTTGAGCGGGCGAGCGCCATTGGAGGCTTCTGCTTCTTACAGACAGTGGAGAAGGAGAAGTAAATTGGAGTGACTGTTAATAACCCAAGTTAGGAAACACTCACAAAGATGGGTTAGGACTTTAGGGTTCAGGTAGCCCCACAAATGTAGCAAAAGTACCAGTAGTCCATCTACAAATGTTTAATCAGGGAAAAAAAGCCTTCAAAATAATGAAAATCAGCCCAAACATTTTTTGACATGAAATTCATTATTAGATAATTTTTTCAGTATATTATATGACTGAAGCATGATGTTTTGGTCTGTTTAATTTTGATGTAGTCAACAGATGTTAGAAGTGAGATGGTGAGAGTTGACGATCAAAATAGCCTATGGCGGGATTGACTAGGATGCTTGCGATCGCGGATGATGACTAATGAGTATGGAAATGGGATAAGTGATCCGAGGCTAAGAAATTATGCCCTGGATTGATTGTGTTTTTATACTCATTTTCTGTTTTTATTGTTCTAAAATGTATTTTTATTTTATTATTATTTTACTTGTAAAAATAAAAATATGTTTGGATAAGAATTATAAAAATTTTGAAAAAAATATAGATTGAAAATAATATTTTAATATAATAGTGTTAAATATTTTAATGTAATAATATTAAGTATTATTGATTAATTGATTGTTGGCCCCATTGTCATAAAAGATAAAAAAAAAACTATTATTTAATAAGTTAGTGGATGATGATGTAATAAAAAATTAATATTAAATTTTTAAGTGGGTCCCATTATCTTGGAATAATAGAAAAAAATTAATATTTAATTAGTTTGTGAATTTTAATTATTTTAAAATTAGTAGACATTATAGGTTTTTTTATAGGTATGAAAATGAAAATGAATGGTGTTTTCATTGAAAATGATACAAATAATGACCTTTTTTGTTTTCACAATAATGTAAAATAAAAAAATAGTGATCTATAATTCAAACAATCTGGCACTATATATTCTCCTAGCTTGGAGTAATATTTTCTAAAGAAAAAAAAAATGAAGAGTTTCTTCGACAAGACATATTGATTGAAGCTCAAGAATTCTGCTAAAGAAAGACGAGTTAAAGAGCGAATGTAGGTTAATTTTGGCTTTATTAAAAAAAGAAAGCAAACTCGTTCCCAATGTAAACTAGAGTAACTTATTTTAGAGCTTGACCTGTTTGCCCCAATTATTATTTATGGAATTACTTAACTATCTACTGTTCCCAACTAAAAATGGGACCGATGGAGTAATAGCCCTTGGTGCTTGAGAGTAGGCAAGAAAATATGTTAGATCAGGCTAGGTTTTGACTTAAATAGGTCAGATTATTACACAAATGATGAGTATGAGTCTAGTCTATTATCTATGATAACTTTATTTTAAGGTTAGGCTTAACCTGTTTAATAAATTCTAAAGTTTTAGTTTGACTTGAAAACCTACCTAAAAGATTACTTTCTACTAAGGCTTCAATTAATTGAACATCACATAAATCTAAATCTTTGATATGCTCAAACTTATAGTAGACTTAATAAAAACTAATCAAAATGATAAATAACAAATGCATAATTATGAAAGTTCAAATTTAATTATAAAATAGTATCATTCAAACAAAAAGTAATACTAAACAATGTAACAGATCCATAAAGGACTAATTAAAGAAATTAAATACAGTTAGCAATTTAATATTATATTACTATTATTATACTTCTTATGTGAAGAATGATAAAAGGGTCAGCCTGTTAGGTTTTGTAAGCTTTTAGAAGAGTCCAAGTCTAACTTATTTAGTTAAAAAAGGCTACATTTTAAGTCTTGACCTGACTTTTTTATTAAATAGGCTAGGCCAAGTTAAGCCATAAGTAGTGATGAGGGTGTAAACTGTTTGGTGGTGTATTAGGCTGTGATCCAATCCGATCGATTGGATGGAAGGTTGAGAGAATGATTTGATGAGGTAACTAGGTCGAGTCTGACAACTAATAGCACACGTTAGGCTAGTCTAGGTGCTCTCGGCTAAGGCACTCTGACGCTTAAGTCAGTACTTAATCGACTAGAAGGTAGAGCAACGGAGTGAGGGCTTTTTGTGATAATGAGCATACCTTGTTGAAGGGTGGCAAATAGGGTTTTATAGTCTTTTTGGTGAGATTAATATGTCCATGATGCCTTTGTGTATACAGGAAGGGCCTTTGTTTTTGCCTGAGGACCTTTAAGTCTTCTCCAATTTGTGTACTATTTTAGGTGGCGCCTCCTCTAGACCTATAGGACATGGAGGTACACATGGATGGCATAAAATGTGGTACTGGTGGTGGCATGCATCATTAATGCGAATGCATGCTGCCTGTCAGAACATTCAATGCAGTAGCGAGGTAGTCGCGTCTGCTTGACCTCCCAGGTCGAGGCAAATATTTGCCTGTCAGTCACTCGCGCAGACTCTAGTCAACATGATGGAACTCTCTTGAAATCAGAACTTCCTGGTTGAGTGTCGAATAACCATCCTTGATCTGGTCAACCATACTCCGGTTGACTGGGAAGGTGTCAATACTTGTGTTGGCGGAAAGGCCTAGTGAGATTGGGTTTGGTCGAAAACTAATGGATTGGGCATGATAGCCAATTAAGTTGTTCCGAATCATGCCTTTGGTCTGATTAAGTATTATTGGGTTAAACTAATAGAGCCATCCCATATCAAGTAGATTAGGCCATAGGCCCATGACGAGTAACTTGGCCTATTCCTATCCCTACTTGAGAGGAAACTAGCATAATTTATGCAATAGCCCTTGGTGTTTCAGAGGAAACTGGCATAACTTATAGTCAATTGCTTTATATCATAATTGGGGAGGAGTTGATTTGCATTAAAGGATACAAAGAGAGCGCACAACCATATGGTTCTTAATTCTCTTTTTTCTAACCTTTTAGAACTTATTCTACTACAAACCCAGTAGAAAGGAGTCAAAGAACAATGATCATTGACGATTCGTTGCTTATTAATCTAGCTACTACCACTATTGAAAAAGTGAAGTAAATAAAAAACTATGAAGTCTTGGAGGAAGGGAGAGTCCACGTGAGATAGAGGTGGTTTCGAATAGTTTGATAGAACCATGAGTTAAAGGCAAGTTCTTCTCCTATTGCACAAAAAGAAGGATATAATGGCTCTTATTTATTTCTTTTCTTGCTTCCTTGACATGTACCTTTTCTATGAGCGCCCCCCCCCCCCTTCTCTTTTTTTTTTTTGTTTAGTTTCTTACAACCTAGCTCTCTAGCTTTCTACGTAGCTCTATTTCTAACTTTATTTAGACTCGCGCTTATATGTATTTGAGACTATTTTAACTTTTTGATTGTCATGTACGTATTTCAATCACTCTCTTCGATTTATTCTTCATTCGCTCTGTCCTCCCTCCTCCCTTCATCTCGAGGGAGATTCATTGAGCTTTTTTTTGAATATGGTTAAAAAGAGCCTTAAGCACTTGTACAATACTCAAGGCTCCTTTCCACTCATTGCTCATAGGTGGTTGCTCATGTCTAGCTTGCGAGAAAGATTCACTAATTTTTAAAAACGAAGGACAAATGTATATTTAGATTTTCTTTAATTAATTAAAGTGGTGTCATATATTTTCGATCTATTGAAAATATTGATTTAATGTATTATTAGGAAATTGGTTTTCAGTCAAACACAGTTCAAATTGTGATTTGACATGTTATCATTAAGAGATTGATTTACAATTCAAATTAAGAATGGAGAAATCTTAATTCGATTGAATATATTTGCGTGGAAAAAATTAGATCCTATCTTGTTTAATAATGTATTTTAATTAGTAGAGATATTCTCATACGTTTTATAAGTTTAGGACTATCGCTTATCGGATTTAGTAATACTCTTTTTTATTCTTCCATCCATCAATCTCCTACTTTTTGTTTTTTCTAGCCCAACTTTTATCTAGTATCAAAACACACACACACACACAGTCCATGTTTGGTTGTATTTTGGGAAAACAAAATAACCAAACATACATACAATTTTTTTTTCAAAATATAATCAAACATACAAAAATTTTCCCTTCAAAATGTCAAATTAAAAATTTCAAAATATCATCTTCTATCTTTCATTATCTCCCAAAACTTTTTAATTTTTTAATATATACATACATATATTATATATATCATACATATTTTATTATTGTTCTAATAATAAAAAAATCACTTAATTCCATTTTTACCCAAAAAATTCAATAAAAATGCATTAATTTGACTGCTACAGTAGAATTTGTCTCCTTCCAATAAATAAACATATCAAATTTTTTCAAAATAATTTTATTAAAACATAAACAAACATACATCATATTCCCCAACTCCACTTCCAAAACTCATTCTCCAAAAACACATAATTCATATCCAAACATTACCTTAACTTTTATCTATCTTTTTCAATTTTAATGTAAAATTTTTCATCTCATATGTCTGGTTTTCACTTTCTAGTAACTTATTTTGATTCATTAATTTCCATGTTACTATTTTTATACCTATTTTCATATGAGTTAATTAGAAAAAAAATTCCTAAACCTACTTTTAATTTAGTGTTCAGTCCCCATTTAAATATTTACACACTAAACTCTCCACTTTTTCACAAAAGTTAGGAATCACTCCCCATATCTTTTAGAAAGACCTGTATACCCTTGTAGCTAGAAAAAACAACAAAAATACCTGGAAAATGTGTTCTCTCTTAAGAAGAACGCTTTCTTTTTTTTATTTTATTTTATATATTTTTTCCTGAAATCGACTTCTCTAAGCGCCAAAAGAAAAGGGTGCGAAACCGTTCCTCTGCCACTAACACGAGAAGAAGAAGTGAAAAAAAAAAAGAGCAACAAAATTTCTGCCATTTTTCTGCGACAATGGAAGGAAAAGCAGCGGCAACAAGAAGCAAAGTACAAAAAGAAGTGACAAAAAGGAACAAAGGTATGTTTTCTGCATTTGAAACTTCAAATGTCCGTGATTTTTCAGTGTTACACTCATTTCTTGTCTATTTTCTCATGTTTAGAGTTTTTATTCATTTTTTAGTCGTTAAACACTTGAACCCATTTGATATATATATATATATATGATTTCTATTGTGAGATGGGAAGTTCTGATTTGTACTTGAAGGTCATGAAAGTTGCACTTCACCTTTTAGGGGTTTATACTTCTTTTTAACTGAAATTATATGGTGAAATATTATAAAACTATTTGAATGTGGTAGTGTGTTATCTGTAGTACAGAACATCCAAGCATGTAGTACACATTAGCAAAAGTGTAGTATATAATCTAGGTAACCGCAATACAATGTAGTGTGTTATCTGTAGTACAGAACATCTAAGCATGCAGTCCACTTTAGTCATAAATGTAGTATACAATCTGTATAGCTGTAGTATATTATAGGAGCATCTGGAGTACACTTTAGGTAAAAGTGTAGTATAAAATCTTTGTTGGTACAGTAAATTTTAGAAGTAAATGTAATATAAAACATTCAAACTGGCAGTGCACTTCAGGCATAGGTGTAGTATATAATCTGTTGCTACTGTACATTTTAGAAACAAACGCATGTAGTATAAAGTATTCAAGCTTGCAGTACACATTAGGCAAAAGGTAGTATATAATCTGTATAGCTGCAGTATATTTTAGGCACATTTTGGAGTACACTTTAGGCAAAAGTGTAGCAAAAAATCTCTGTAGGTGCAGTAAATTTTAGAAACAAATGTAGTATAAAATATTCAAACTGGCAGTACACTTTAGGCATAAGTGTAGTATATAATCTGTGTTGCTGCAGTACATTTTAGAAACAAATATATGTAGTATAAAATATTCAAACTTGCAGTATACATTAAGCAAAAGGTAGTATATAATCTGCATAGCTGCAGTACATTTTAGGGCATTTGGAGTACATTTTAGGCAAAAGTGTAGTATAAAATCTCTGTAAGTGCAGTACATTTCAAAAATAAATGTATGTAGTATAAAGCATTCAAACTTGCAGTACACATTAGGCAAAATGTAGTATATAATCTGCATAGTTGTAGTACATTTTAGGGCATTTGGAGTACACTTTAGGCAAAAGTGTAGCATAAAATCTCTATAGGTGCAGTACATTTCAGAAACAAATGTAGTATAAAACATTCAAACTGATAGTACACTTTAGGCATAAGTGTAGTATATAATCTGTGTTGTTGTAGTACATTTTAGAAGCATCTTAGTATATAAACATTCAAGCCTGCATTATACATTAACTAAAAATTTAGTATATAATCTTTGCATCTGCAGTACATTTTAGAAGCATCTTGAGTACACTTTAGGCAAAAGTGTAGTATAAAATTTCTGTTGGTGCAGTACATTTTAGAAGCAAATGTAGTATAAAACATTCAAACTGGCTGTACACTTTCGGCATAAGTGTAGTATAAAGCATTCAAACTTGCAGTACACATTAGGCAAAATGTAGTATATAATCTGTATAACTGCAGTACATTTTAGGGGCATCTGGAGTACACTTTAGGCAAAAGTGTAGTATAAAATCTCTGTAGGTACAGTACATTTTAGAAATAAATGTAGTATAAAATATTTAAACTGGCAGTACACTTTAGGCATAAGTGTAGTATATAATCTGTGTTGTTGTAGTACATTTTAGAAGCATCTTAGTATATAAACATTCAAGCCTGCATTATACATTAACTGAAAATTTAGTATATAATCTTTGCATCTGCAGTACATTTTAGAAGCAACTGAATTATAAAACCTTTAAATCTGCAGTATACATTAAATGAAACTCTAGTATATAATCTGTGTATCTGCATTACATTTTAGAAGCAATTGTAATATAAAAAATTCAAGCCTGAAGTATAGAATAACGGAAAGTGTAGTATATATTATGTGTTTCTAAAGTACAATTTAGAAGCATATTTAGTACAAAACATTCAAGTTTTTAGTACATTATATCTAAAAGGGTTAGTTTATTATCTGTTTATATACTTTTTTTTTTCTCATTGCAGCAAAGCCAAGACATTGTGAGGTTTGTTCTCGTTGCTCCCCCCAATATTTTCAGAGTAAATTGGAGCTTGTGAAGTCCAAGATAGGGTCCAAACATTTTGATGCATTGAAGAAGACTCCTTTCTATATATACATGAATATGCCTTAGTTAAGTTCAAGCTTCATTTGGCTTGAAGCTATACTTAGGAGGTTTGACCTAAAAAAGCTCTCATTTCATTTTGCAGAGGGGGTTGAGGTTTCTTTTTCTGCAGCTGAATTTTCAATGGTTTTAGGGTTGTCACACGTGGGGCAATCTGTTGATATAACATTGAAGATGAAATCTTCAACCTTTGACCGTCTTTTTTCTAGAAAGCTGCAGAATATAACTAGATCTGAAATAGCAAAAAAACTTGAGGAGTATGTATATAAGGATAGTGTGGAGGACTTGAATAATTTTTATAGGTTGTACATAGTTTTTGTTTTAATTGTATTCTGTTTCCAACATCTAATTATTGGACTCCATGATTTCTCCTACCATACTTGGACAATTTGTCTAGAGTTGGTTTGTATGCATGAGGCATAGCTGCATGCAGTTTTCTAGTCCAAGATATGAAGAACCATTTAGGAGTAGGTGGAGAAAGAAGAAAGAAATACATTGATGGGTGTACAGTCGGCTTGATGGTAAGTGTTTGCTTCATTTTTCTAATAACATTGATTATATTTATATTCAAGTGAGTATAAT
Source organism: Jacaranda mimosifolia (assembly GCA_018894105.1). Classification (NCBI taxonomy): domain Eukaryota; kingdom Viridiplantae; phylum Streptophyta; class Magnoliopsida; order Lamiales; family Bignoniaceae; genus Jacaranda; species Jacaranda mimosifolia. The sequence continues at coordinate 25,789,947 of CM032131.1, read as the reverse complement.
TTTTCGATTTATGAATGACAAGCATGGGTTTATGAATGCATCCTGTCACTGGCTTCACCAGTGAGTTTGTTTGAGTTTCCACAATTTTATTGGTGGAAGGATAGCAAACTCCCACAAAATGTGGAGCAGACAGAAAATAAATTGAAGCAAGTTACAATAGATATAGTAATAATTGTAATAATTCATTATTTGTTTTTTGTATAATAATTTGAATTTGATAATTATTTCCATTGTAATAGGTTGTAGCCCTCAACCCTACTCCAGAGGAGTTAGAATTGGCATATTTGATCAAGAAATCAAAGGCTTCCAGTACTGCCATCAGTGAAGTCCATGTCTGTGATCATACAATATATGAAACAATTATTGCAGCGAACGGTAAAGAAATTAAATCATTGAAAAAAAAATTGCTTCATTCGAATACATGGCAATGAAGGAGCACGGTGATGAGGAGCATCTAACTGAGGAAGAGACTGATGGGGTAGAGCTGGAGTAGGAAGTTGGTGAGTATGTGCATGAGGGGGAACTTGATTTGGTACATGATGCACAGAAAGAAGGGGTTGATTCTGAAGACATGTTGGATGAAGAAAGTCGAACCAAACAACGTCATGATCCTTTAGATTCCCCCATACCTTTGAAGACAAAACATTATATACCAATTCAAGCGGCTGAGTTTGAGGAATCTGAAATTGAAGTGGCAAATGTCATGTCCTTGATTGTGACAAATGTGCGCAATCGAGAAGACAGGAAGCCAAAACAGAAATATCTAGATTTTGTCAGCCCCCCCAGCACCACACCAACCAAAAGAGCAAGACAAGTGACAAAGACCTATTGTGCTCATCCTTGTGCACGAAAAAACAAAGAACAAGAAGAGAAGAAGGTGTTCTACACTACTTAATGTTTTATTTTTTTGCTACTTGCATTTCATTTGTAAACTGTCTGTTTGTAATAAATGTTATGATATCTTATACTTGATTGGTTGATATTTGCACTTAATGGATGATGTCTTATACTTCATGTTGGTGATACTTGCACTTATGTGCTGATCTTTTCTACTTCAATAGTCAACACTTATACCTAATGTGCTTGAGTTTTGTACACCATATTGGTGATGTCTGTACTTATGTGCTTATCTTTTCTACTTTAACAGTTGACACTTTATACCTATTGTGCTTGAGTTTTGTACTCCATGTTGGTGATATCTGTACTTCATGTGCTTTACACTTTATACCTAATGTGCTTGAGTTTTGTACTCCATGTTCGTGATATCTGTACTTCATGTGCTTTACACTTTATACCTAATGTGCTTGAGTTTTGTACACCATGTTGGTGATATATGTACTTCAAGTGCTGATCTTTTCTACTTCAATAGTTGACACTTTATACATAATGTGCTTGAGTTTTGTACACCATATTAGTGATCTTTGTACTTCATGTGCTTATCTTTTCTACTTCAACAGTTGACACTTTATACCTATGTGCTTGAGTTTTGTACACCATGTTAGTGATATCTGTACTTCAAGTACTGATCTTTTCTACTTCAATACTTGACAATTTATACCTAATGTGCTTGAGTTTTGTATACCATATTAGTGATGTCTGTACTTCATGTGCTTATCTTTTCTACTTCAACAGTTGACACTTGAGTTTTGTACACCATGTTGGTGATATCTTTTCTACTTCAACAATTAACACTTTATACAATTAACACTTTATACCTAATGTGCTTGAGTTTTGTACTCCATGTTGGTGATATCTGTACTTCATGTGCTTATCTTTTCTACTTCAATAGTTGATACTTTGTACCTATGTGCTGTGTTTTGTACCCCAGGTGGCAGATGAACCACTCCGGGTGGTAGATGAACCAACCATCCCAAAGACTGAAGTGGTCGATCCCTATAAAGGAAGGACTGATTATAGAGGTCTTGCTCTTATTCCAGTAGAAGAGCGAGAAGTCATCGATAACTTTATCAGAAGAGATAATTTGAGGTAACAAAATTTGCTTATTATTTTTCTGTTGGATAAATTGGTATCTAAACTAACAATTAACAATTGTGTAGGGTGACTGTCTGGGAAGGAGCAAGATAGTTTCTGGATGGAAAAAACTTTTGTGAGCTCTTATTTGGAGAACTTACCGGTGACATAGTGGACTGTTACATGTCGATATTATGTAGCCCATCTTTCAGCAAGAAGTGTTACCACAAGGTGTGGTTTACATCCTCAATAGCGCATGTATGTGGCAGTTTCCTAACTTAATTTAGTTCACGGTGACAAAGGAGTCTAACCATTTGTTTTATACTTCGTATGCTGATATATTAGACCGACTAGAGGAACGCAACATCAAGGATATTATGAATGAAGAATTTGTGGAGTTGAAGCTTAAACTTAACACCTTCACCTGTATAGATTTGGAAGAGCTCACGGTGGATGTTTTAAACGAGTGTCGTAACATAATCCTACCGATTTACCCGCGCCAACACTGGTTCTTGGTTGTCCTCGACACCTCGACTCGTTCTTTCTTATACATGAATTCAATAATGGCCGCCAGATACAAACCGATAGCTATTGCCATTGTAAGTTTGCTTTCTTCCCCTATGATTTCTTCATAAAGTAGGGAGTCAACAACTGATCGATATTTTTGTAGGCTTCATTCTATTCTCAATACATGAAGCTTTCATTGGGGAGTCGTGTGGATGAACAGATAAAGCCGAAAAAAAGCAGGCAGCAATTGGGTACAATGGATTGTGGTGTCTATGTAGACCTTTAGGCAGAATGTTTTGCTAGAGACACCCCCGAGTTCTGGAGGGATGCTAGAACAATTGAAATTGATAAATATCGTGTGAAAATGGCATATACAATATTAAGTCATGAAAATGCCAAGATTTGAATCACTTGTATGCAAATACATGTGTAAATTGAAGCATAATTTGTTTGTAATATTATTTTGTATGTAAGTGTAATTTTCCATTAATTATTTATAACTTAAATTCAATTGAAACAGGGCAGGGAATTTCAATACAATTGAGGGGAAATGAGGTACAAACCCGGAACAAAGAAAGTATAAAATGTGTTTCGCTGAAGAACACTTAAATTCAATTGAAACAAGGTGGGGATCTTAAGTACAATTCACGGGAAATGAAGTATAAATTCAGAATAAACAGAGTATAAAATGTGCTTCGTTGAAGTACACTTCAATTCAATTGAAACTGGGTTGCAGATTTGAGTGCATTTTGAGGGCAATAGGTACAAACCCAGAACAAAGAAAGTATAAAATTTGTTTCGCTGAAGAACACTTAAATTCAATTGAAACAAGGCGTGGATCTTGAATACAATTCACGGGAAACTAAGTACAATTTAGGGGAACGAAGTACAAACTCAGTACAATTCTGGAGATATGAAGTACAAAATCGGACAAACCAAGTATAAAATTTGTTTTCTTGAAGTACACTTATTGCAATTGAATAATTATTCTCCAATAATTGTAATGATGGGCAAGTACAATAATTTGAGATTATCGGATTTGGTGAAGTACGAATTTGTACGGATGATAGGGTGGATATCATCATCAAATTCTTATTTCTTTACATCTTTGAAAGCATAAGTATTCTTTCATTACTGCGATTGATAACATTCATCCGTTGAACACTAGTGATTAACAACTTAAGAATTTTAATATTATTTTAGTCATATGATAAATATTGGTAACATACTTCAATAGTTTGGTGATTAATTACCAAGAATTAAAAAGCAAATTTTTGAACAAATTTCAATTCAAAAATATTAGTAAAAATACCAAGATATTAAGTACAAAGTTGCCCAAGTGAGGTGCAAATGTGAAAAAATCAAGTACAATTATCCCGGATTGAGGTACAAATGTACACTATATCTCGGACAACATGCAAGGATGCTAATTTCACACTAAATCACCTGCCTCATTGCCCAAGTGAGACGCAAATGTGAAGAAATCAAGTATAATTATCCCGAATTGAGGTACAAAAGTTACTATATCTCGGACAATATGCAAGAATGCTAATTTCACGCTAAATCACCTGCCTCCTTGCCCAAGTGAAGCGCAAACGTGAAGAAATCAAGTACAACTATCCCGGATTGAGGTACAAAAGTTACTATGTCTCGGACAATATGCAAGAGTGCTAATTTCACGCTAAATCACCTACCTCATTGCCCAAGTGAGGCGCAAACGTGAAGAAATCAAGTACAATTATCCTGGGTTGAGGTACAAAAGTTACTATATCTCGAACAACATGCAAGAATGCTAATTTCACGCTGAATCACCTGCCTCATTGCCCAAGTGAGGCGCAAATGTGAAGAAATCAAGTACAATTATCCCGGATTGAGGTACAAAAGTTACTATATCTCGGACAACATGCAAGAATGCTAATTTCACGCTAAATCACCTGCCTTATTGCCTAAGTGAGGCGCAAATGTGAAGAAATCAAGTACAATTATCCCGAATTGAGGTACGAAAGTTAACTATGTCTCGGACAACATGCAAGAATGCTAATTTCATGCTAAATCACCTGCTTCATTGCCCAAGTGAGGTGCAAATGTGAAGAAATTAAGTACAATTATCCTGGATTGAGGTACAAAAGTTAATTATGTCTCGAACAACATGCAAGAATGCTAATTTCATGTTAAATCACCTGCCTCATTGTCCAAGTGAGGTGCAAATGCGAAGAAATCAAGTACAATTATCTCGTATTGAGGTACAACAGTTAACTAGTTTACTGATTCTTTGCAAGTTTGACGATTATGCCCTGTTCTACCACACCTTTTACACTTAATTACACATTTTTCAATCTGTGATGGAATTCTCTGTGTCCTTCAACACCTAGGTTGAGATCGACAATCAGGTGCATGAATGATGTCATCATTATCTACAAGGAACATATGCATATCAAATGTAGGAATAGGGTTTATAACTGCCTGGTATGCTTGTTGATACATCTCAACTTGGTAGTATTGATCGGTGAAGTCATACGGTGAAAGTGACTTTGACTCGATACAAGCACAAGCATGTCTGCATGGTATTTTATCAATTTGCCATGCTCTGCACGAACAAACTCTACTATGTAAATCTACAACATACGATCTATCTTGCTCAATCACCTTAAAGCTCCAACCGCTAGACATGATAACTTTTAAGTTACGAGAACGCATATGATTGATTGCCAACTTTTTCTCTTGCTTGGGACATAATTGACCAACCATCTTATGAGATTCTTCTCATCTATCATGCATCATAATCATTATTTTCATGCGTATGTGATCAACCATGGCTGCAACTGGAATAAATCGGGCTGGTTTAACCCAATTATTCCAACTTTCTGCTTGATTATTGTTTATTACCTCCCATCGATCTCCACTGAATAAGGAATTTGCCCAACATGGTGGGTCATACTGCATAATAAAGTCTCTGGCAAGCAGCATTGACTCCAAGATGCTGTCTATATATGGAGTATACTCCTACCTTGTAGGCGCATATGCAGCTTTCATAAAAATAGAACACCAATGTTTCTTGTTATGTAGAGGGTACTTCCTTAATACCTGAATTTAAAATAATAGAATAGTAATGTGCTTGATGTTATGAAGTAGAGTTTATTTCACATAATTGTGTCACAAACAAAGATAAAGTACACTTACTTGTTTCTTAAAGTTATCCACTAAGTGTCTCAAGCAATATGCATGGTGGCTATTGGGAAATATCATGGGGAGGGCCTTAAGAAGACCTGGATGTCGATCGGAGAAGAAAGTAGACCTTGATAAGCCTGGCAGATATTTAGAATCTAAGACACTTTTCAGCTTAAAGCAGAACCACTCCCAATTATTATCATTTTCAGAGTCAACAACTGCATATGCTAATGTGAATAAGTCATCATTAACATCCTTATTGATAGCACTAAGTAAGACTCCTTTGTATTTATTTTTAATATGGGTGCCGTCCAAGAATATCAATGGCCTGCATTCCCTGAGAAAACCAAGAAGGCAGGCACTGAAACATATAAATAGCCGACGAAATTTTCGACTGATTGGGTCAATCTCACAGTCTGCAATGCTTCCAGAGTTTGTCCTATTCACAGCATCACAATACCACCTCAACTTATCATAAGATCCCTTCTCAGTTCCATGGATGTCATGCATAGCTAATTCCTTACCCATCCATGCTTATGGTACCTAAGTTCGACACTGTATTCTCTGTGAATATCTTTCAGTATGGTAGAAGGCCGATAACATGGCTATGATCTCAATTTATCCTTCACTACATTAGCAACCCAAGCGGAATCGGCTTTAGGATGTCCCATTGTCCGAAGATTAGCCTCACCACACGTGTGCTCTAAATTGCATTTTCAATGCCAAATAATTTATCAGCTTCATGCCTTGATGCATAGATTCTCCATTTGCAATTTTCATCACTGCAAATAGCTATGATTTTTTTGCTGTCATTTTTCCTGCATTTAAATGACCGCAAAGTAGACATTGCATAATTCTTAAGCATAATTCTGAACTCCTCAGCATCCTTGAATGTTTGACCCTCTCCATCTATGCAATTCCTCTATGCATCAATTGAGTTGTTAATTAAAGCCAATTCATTGTGCGATGCATTGGTCGAACCAATTTCCTCCTCGACTGCATCCCTTGAGGTTGACAAATGAAGTACAATTTTAGGTAAAATAAAGTACAATATGTAGAATAATTCAGCATTGTGGTATAATTTAAAATAAACGAAGTACAATTTCATAACAATAGAAGTATAAAACGCAAGTAATTGCAGTACAATTTTTTGGATAATTCATTAGTAGAACACTTGAAAATTAAATAAGAGATTCAGAAAATTGAAGTACAAGCTAAAATACAATGAAGTACAATCTAAAATACAATGAAGTACAATTTGAGAACACCTGAAGTATAGAACTTCAATTAAAAGAGTACATATTTAGATAAAATGATGTATAAAATGAAGTATAATTTTAAGAAACAGAAGTAAAAGAAGTGAAGTATAATTTCAGAACACCTGAAGTATAGAACTTCAATGAAAAGAATACAGATTTAGGTGAAATTATGTAAGAACTGAAGTATAAGTTCAGAAAATCGAAGTACAATTTTAATAATGTGAAGTACAATTTTAGAATACTGGAAGTATAAAACCTTAGCAATTGCAGTATAATTTTTGGATTATTCTTTAGTAGATGCTTCAAAATTAAATAACAAATTTAGATAATTGAAGTACAAGTTTAAATAAAATGAAGTACAATTTCAAACACTTGAAGTATAGAACTTCAATGAATGGAGTTCAAGTTTAGGTAAAATGATATATAAAATGAAGTATAATTTAAACAAATAGAAGTACAATTTTGGACAAAGTGAAGTACAATTTGAGAACACCTAAAGTATAGAACTTCATTGAAAATAATACAAAATTAGGTTAAATTATGTAAAAACTGAAGTATAATTTCAAAAAATCTAAGTACAACTTCAGAACAACTGAAGTATAAAACCTTAGCTATTGCAGTATAATTTTTGGATAATAATTAGTAGATGCTTCAAAATTAAATAATATGTACAGATAATTGAGTACAAGTTAAGATAAAGTGAAGTACAATTTCGGACACTTGAAATATAGAACTTCAACAAATGGAGTACAAATTTAGGTAAAGTGATGTATAAAATGAAGTATAATTTAAAGAAATAGAAATATAATTTTAGACAAAGTGAAGTACAATTTGAGAACACCTGAAGTATAGAACTCCATTGAAAATAATACAGATTTAGGTTAAATTATGTAAAAATAAAAGTATAATTTCAAAAAATTGAAATACAATTTTATATAAAGTGAAGTACAATTTCAGAACAACTGAAGTATAAAACCTTAGCTATTGCAGTATAATTTTTAGATAATATATTACTAGACGCTTCAAAATTAAATAATAGGTTCAGATAATTAAAGTACAAGTTCAGATAAAATGAAGAACAACTTCAGACATTTGAAGTATAGAACTTTAATGAATGGAGTACAAGTTTAGGTAAAATAATGTATAAAATGAAGTATGATTTGAAAAAATAGAAGTACAATATTAGACAAAGTGAAGTACAATTTCAGAATACCTGAAGTATAGAACTTCAATGAAAAGAATATACAAATTTAGGTGAAATTATGTAAGAACTGAAATATAAGTTCAGAAAATCGAAGTATAATTTTAGATAATGTGAAGTACAATTTCAGAACTCCTGAAGTATAAAACTTTAGCTATTGCAATATAATTTTTTGATAATCCATTCGTAGTCGCTTCTAAATTAAATAATAGATTTAAATAATTGAAGTACAAGTTCAGATAAAATGAAGTACAATTGCGAACAATTGAAGTATAGAACTTCAATTAATGGAGTACATGTTTAGATAAAATGAAGTACAATTTGAGAATACTTGAAGTATAGAACTTCAATGACAAGAGTACAGATTTAAATAAAATGATGTATAAAATGAAGTATAATTTTAAAAAACAAAAGTACAATTTTTGATAAAGTGAAGAACGATTTATGAACACTTGAAGTATAAAACCTTAGCAATTGCAGTACAAATTGGATAATTTATTAGTAGAAAACGTGCAAGTCAAATAATAGATTCAGATAATTGAAGTACAAGTTTATATAAAATGACGTACAATTTAGGATACTTGAAGTATAGAACTTCAATAAAAAGAGTATATGTTTCTATAAAATGAAGTACAAAAGAAAATATAATTATAGAAAATAAATGTACAATTTTAGATAAAATAAAGTACAATTTCAAACTCTTGAAGTATAAAGCCCTAGCAACTGCAGTGTATTTTGGATAATTGATAAATATAACCCTTAAAGTATAGACCTTCACTAAATAAGTAAAGATTTTGTAAAATAAAGTATAATCTCAAAAAATTGAAGTACAATTTTAAATAAAAAGAAGTACAGTTTTTGAACACTTTAGGTATAAACCATTAGCAATAGCAGTATAACTTTAGATAATCAATTAGTAGAACACTTTAAACTATAAAACTTAAATAATAGAGTACAATTTTAGTGAAATGAAGTACAATTTCAGATAACTGGAGTACAAATTTGTGTAAAATGAAGTACAATTTCCGAACAATTGAAGTATAAAACCCTAGCAACTCGGTGCAATTTTGGTTAAATGAATAATTTCAGAAAATAGAAAGTATAATTTTGTATAGATTACGTACAATTTGTAAACACTTCAAGTATAAACCTCTACAAGTTGCAGTACAATTTTATATAATCCTTTAGTGGAACACTTGAAGTATAAAACTTACATAATAAAGTATAATTTTTGTGAGATGAAGTACAATGTTAACTGCAATGAAGTATAATGTAGAACACTCCAAGTACAGAAAGATTTTCAAATAAACAGAGTGCAATTTCAGAACACTTCAAGTACAAACTTTACAAACTGCAGTACAATTTAGATTCTATAGAAGTATTACCTTAAAACATCACTGCTCTTCTTTTCTCTGCTGCTTGATTCATCCTTTCGATTTACCAAGATGTCAACAATGTTCATATTCAATGTCAAATGCAGTAAAACCATATTCATGACATCATCGTCATCAGTTAAACTCACGTACAATCTTTGATGTAGAGCTATATATTGCAAACTGAAGTGCTCGGCGTTGATTTCACTCTATTTTCTTGCGAGATTAATGTACATATCCATTAAAGTCATACTATCCTTAATTGATATTATATGGAGCTGGTCTTTGTAGCGGCAACTCCCCAACACTTGATTGAACACACTTGCTTCACTACTGGTTGACATTGTTGGAAAAATATAAGAAATTCAGAAGCAACTGAGAAGAAGATGAAACCCGAAAATGATGAAAATAAAAAGAGAAGAAGACAATGCAGTTGTCGAGTTGGTGGTTTTTGGCTATGATGTTATTCTCGTTCCCGCCGTGGAGCTTGTTGCGTTTTTCTGTTCTTTCTGTTTCTGGTATGATAGGGTTTACTGTTTGTTTGTCCGGATGAAGAAGAAGTGAGAAAAAATGAATGAAAAATATTATACTTAAGGGCATTTTTGTCAAATCAAGTGAGTAGGGAGTGATAACTAAAATTTTAATAAAACTATGGAGTTTTTTCTAATAAAAATCAAATGAAAACTCATCACAAAAATGAAAAGTGTTTTTGGTACTTTAAATAAGTGTCCCTTTTCATATCAATAAATACAAATATAAAAATTGGGGTAATATTTCTATAATTTTGTTATAATTACGTTTGGGAGTGCAACCGAACTCCCAACCGAGCCTCAAACTTCCTCAATTAACAGGAGACACAGAAAATTGCAAGATGACCTTCAAACTCCAAAATTACCGGACCGTGGGCACCGCCGTCGTCCATCTCCAGGCCATCAAGTCCCTCCCTCATCTCCACCACCGCTTATTACACAACGGCCCCGATACTATCGATGAACTCCTCGACAGGCACCTAGTCAAGAACGAGACAAAGCACCTCGACGACGACGAAAACGAATTAATAACTCGGCAACGACTCACCAGCGCTCGGCGTGAGGCCTTAGGTCTGTACCGGGATATCATCCGGGCAACCCGGTTCTTCATGTGGCCTGACTCTCGAGGCGTCCTGTGGCGCGATATCTTGAGGGAAAATGCACGAAAGGAATTCGAGGAGGCCCGGTTTGAGAAAGATCCGGAAGTCATAACCCGGATGCTCATCGGAGGGCGGGATGCTGTGCAATCGGCGCTTGATAAGCTCGTGGAGAAGCAGAAGCAACAAATTGAGAAGGAAAGAAATGATTTCCATCGGCGATGATTTTGTGGTAATTGTTCCCAATTGGAATTCGAATTGCATTGTATTTCATAGCAAGAATTGGTGTCGTCAATTTGAATCTGAAATACACCGATCAATATGAATAGGATAGATTCCTATGAACTCTGATTATGAGGATTCAATTCTAAGTTTTTAAGCACTGGATTAGTTAATTCTCTTTTAGGTCTGGTAATTTCACAAAATCTTACTCCCTTGTTTTATTCACTGGTGTCTGAAAATGTGCATGTGGTTCCTTTTTCATTTTCTTTTGAATATCTTATCTTACACTTTCTGCTTTTTTTTTTCCCCCAGAAATTTCCGAATTTTGATCAATCATTATATGTATGGATATCAAATTCGTTATTTCTGATTCGAAATTTGAGTTTCAGGTTATGTGATTTTTTATATGCCTTGGTGTGTCAATATTGAACACAGGAATGGTTGAATACTTGGATTGGTGTTTAGGGTTGAGGTCTTTTTACAGTGGTAGATTGGCAGGGGAGTAGCTAGGACTGCACTAGGAAACATGTATACTCATATATAAAAATAAAAATTTTTGTGGGATATAAAAATAGAGTTTGAAGGTACTATGAGAAATGGACGTTTATGGGCATTTATGGGCAGATGAAGATATCCATTTGAATGATTTGAAATTTGGAATATTGGTGTCTGCCAAAAGGAAGTTTTACTTTGCTGGAATTTTGCAACTATGGTTGGTTCAAAGTTGGTTGAATTGATAAACTAATAATATAGAGTCTGGGGCTGCATGTGCAGGGGATACTGGTGGGAAATTCCAAGCTTAGATATTATATGGGATGGATATGACTGGGAAGGTTAGTTGTCAATGCAGATTTTTCATGGGATTTTGGATCTAATATAGCTTCCCTGGGAATGCAGACTGAAACTGTTTCGAGAGGATGGAATTTCTTGTTGATTGATTTAATGCAACAGAGCCATCTAATTACTTTAAAGTGAATCGTCTTTAATGATCCTTGCCAATAATGTAACCTAGCTGCTCAGCTGCCCCAATTTGCAGGGCAAGAGCACTAGGAGATGCATTGCTGTGTACCTCCCTCCCATAGTATGCTCCTTGTTGGTTTGCATGGTGGGTTATTTAAGTTAGAATCCATTAGGTTAGGCCACTTTTTTGAAAAATTAATTGGAGCAACAAAGTTCTGTAGCATGCTTAGCTGGAGTGGACTGGTTGTAAGAGAAGAGTGCCAACATGAAATTTATCTGATATAAAGACCATCATGAGATGTCTATTAAGGAGTGTTGTTAGTCAAGATTAATTATAGCTAAATACAGAGCAGGAGTCGCATCCCAAGTGATTTTTTCTATTACTTAAAAGAGGAAGGGCTTGTGGAAGTATTGCCGTTAGTTTGACTGTATTTAGGGGGGTGAAGCCCTTCAAAACTTTCAGTCTCCAGCTTGATTGGGCTTATCCCTGAGCCACGGATGACTTCAAGTGAGAAAATGTTAAGTTCAGGGTATAGATTAGGCTTGATTGGAACCTAGTTCACGCTTTCGACTTGAGAAATTTTTATATGGCTAATTGCATCTATTATAACTATATGTCTAGAAGCGTCAATGAGTGCATTTGTTGTTCAATTGCCTAGAAAGCTAAAATAAGTAGAAGACATGAACCTCATTTCAAGATCTTAGTGTGGCTCAAAGGTTGAGGTGTCTTCAGCTTGCCTCAAGCTATAGAAAGTCAAGCTGAATTGAAATCAAACAGCTTGCAAGTTGTCTCAAAAGTTGGAACTTTGACCAACCAAACTGGCTAAACTTTAGAACGGACTCTACATGTTGATAAGCCCTCTGCTATATCCTCGTCCTTAAGTTTTGCATTTCAATGAAAGAAAGAATAAAGCAGAAATATCCATCTCTCATTAAACCAGACATGTTGCTTTCCTTCATTTACATGCTATAGCCCCTCAAAGGCGATAATTGCCTTGCCATTCTTTTGTCTTTGAGTAATATAGTTGGGAGCCGTGAATAATCTGGCAGTTTTGGTTGTAAATTTGTGGGCTGGTAAATGGTTTATCCTTTGTGATCATACGTATGCATGTTGGAGAACAGAGAAAATACATGTTTATCTAGTGCACAAATCCTAGTTGCACATGATACATTAATTGCAAAATGGCTTGCATCTATTGCTCTTGCTTATTACATTATTTTCTGGTTTTTTGTTTGCCAGTGAAAAGTTGATGGCCGAGGCCACTGACCTCATTTGTGCATGTTCAGAAGGCCGGTGGGTGCCAATAGTTCTCGTCTTCCATGGAGGGACATCGGAGTTTGTCTTGAAGAAAGCTGCTGCAGTTATATGAGAGTTCTATTGCCCCAGCGTTTTAACTTTTTTTTCCTCAAGGGAAAGCTAAGTCCCTCCTGTTGTCTGTTATAGGAATTATTTAATCATTTTTTCCTTTGTAATTTAAAATTTTCATTTGACCATCAGAAGATGATGATACAGATACAGATCTTTTCTGCCTACTGCAAGTTTGCAACATAATATTATGCATGTTGACGCAGTCAATCAATGACTGACCATCAGCTACTCAAGTAAAACTCTATCGGCTTGTTTACATTTGATAATTAGGTTATATTGACTATTTAATATGGCCTAATACATTGTTTATTTTATTTAATAATGGGTTCATGATTTAGTCAATGTCCGACACTACTCTTATTTTTTGCTTGAGAAATAATCACACCCTCATTTACTTTATTTAATAATGAGCTCATGATTTAGTCAAGGTCCGACACTATTCTTATTTTTTGTTTGATAAATAATCACACCCTTAAGGGTGTGATTAATAATCCAACACGCATTATAATTAAAAATATTTATATCCTTTTGTTTAATACATCAAGTAAACATGATATTATTTAAATAAAACAATCATATTTCCTTTTAATCATACAAGTTGTCTATCACTCTTTTATTCCATCTATTATGTCTATTAAAGTAAACATGCCCTATATGGATTGATTAGTAGACCGTTTGAATTTGTTTTTCGGAGGCATTTTTATTTTTTGGTGAAAAGAAATAGTGACAAGTTATAAAATTATTTTTTGAAAATGAATTATTGTTTGAATGTTTTGTTTAAAATGTTTATGTAAGGTTGAAAATAAATTGTATTTAAAAAATATAGTATTTTGTATTGAAAATCGTGCAAATGTGAGTAAGAAAAAAATAAAAAGTGGTGAAAAGTAAGAATGGAGAGAGAGTGTGTTTGGAAAAATATTTTGAAAATAAAAGTATCTATAAAAATAAGGAAGAAGTTGATAACTCTCTATTTTTATTTTCAACAAAAAATAAAAATGAGTCCTAAAAACAAAAACAAACGGCCCTAAGAATTTATTTACAATTAATCCCTCTAGGAGGGCGGTTGATTGATTTTTTTTCGTTTTTCAAATTATTTTATAAGGCGTTCCAAAACTTATATACTATTAAATATTTGGTAAAATTTAGGAAATGACTTTTTGAGTTACGATTTTTTACTCTAATAAATTTTGGTTATATTCATTTTTATTTTTCAGAATGTTATATCATTGAAAAAATAAAAACAAAACCAAAATGGCCCCAAAAGCCAATGTACCGTTTTTTCACCTTTTCTTAAGACTACCGGTAGGGCTGTAAATTGATATTCGAAAATTTGTTTACCGTTCGCATTTGTATCCGTTTATACAAAATTTATCCGCATCCGTTTAAAGTGGATATTATCCGTATTCGATTAGTAGATATCCGATTATAAATGGATACGGATATGGTAAATACCTATCCGATCCGTTTAATATCCGAATCGAATATATATTTATTAAATAATATATTATTTATATTTTTTAATAAAAATCTCATAATCCATATATGTTTATGTATACTATAATTGAAGAATTGGGAAGAAAAAAGAATAAATTTAAAAAATTATTTTAATATAGAGAAAAAAATTGAAGAATAAGGTTAATCAACATAATTGTTGTTGGTTGACTTAATAATTAATATGCTTAAATGTCATTATTATTATTATTATTATTAATAAGTACTAATAATAAATTATAAAGTCAATAATTAATTAAAAATTATGTTATTTGTTTGATTGTTTCGTTTTAATAAAATTATATACTTCTTTATATTAATTAAAATATGTATTTGTTATATGTTCATAGATTTACATATTTGGATATTCATAAATGGATATCTAAATAATTATCATTGAATCTGAATATAAAATAATAATTTAAACACGAATAAGTTTAATAAAATATTAATGCATCAGAATAATTATAAACAAATACGGATATATCCGAATCTGATCAATATCTGATGGATACGAATTTGGATATTATTTTTAAATATCCGTCAAATCTGTATCCGTATCCGAATATGAAAACAGTGTATCCGATCCGTTTACACCCTTAACTACCGGGCAGAAATAACTTATTACGTATACATAAATTTTACATGCCTAATAAAAATAATAATAATAATGATATAAAATCACAACAGCACCCAATAGGTATTAATTTACAATTTACATTAAAATTAATTTCATTTCAAAAATAAAATAAAAAATAAACAGTTCTATGTCAAAATAATTTATACCTAATGTCTCATAACAAATATTATCTTTCTTTTCTTTTTGCGAATCTTTTTTCTTATCTTTAAAAGCCTAGCAATAATTTTTAATTTCTAAGGCTAGTTTGATTGAAGTGATGTGATTATGAATGATATACAAATAAATAGATATATTTTAAGTTTATCAAGATAAAACAATATAATTTTACGTTTGGTAGGTAAGATTAACTGAAAAGTAAATTAAAACAAAATATATGATTTTATAATTATAACATTTTTTATTTATTTATGATTATAATATTTTATTATTTATTTTAATATATCTTTTTATATATTAATCAATGATAATTTGATCTTTTTTAATCTTATTTAACTAAAAAAAAATATATTAAGTCTCTCATCTCTTGATCTATATTTTAATTTAATACAGGGCTAATGGCTTGTCATGATCCTATATAAAGGCAAAAAAAAAATAAATTAGGAGTGATTATGCATCTATCAAGCATAATAAATTAAAGCAAACAAGTTCTTATTTTATTATTATATAATCACAATTTTTTATTCAAATAATTAAAAAATATTTGAAAATAAAATATAACATTTTTTATAAAATCAATGAGAGTGAAAAGTCTAAACCATGGAAACTACAATTAGTAGACTATTACCAGAAAACTTGGTGCTGCCCACAGCACGAAAGGCATGGCAGACAAAACTAAGCTAAAAGAGGGGGAAGGAGGCGTTACTTAAGTGACGATAGTACCCCTACTAACCTCCGACGCAACACTTAAAAACAAGCGTAAATAGTCCAGGTGCGGAGTACAATTTCGTCTATTCATATTTCCAGTTCAACAACTTCTCCCCCCAATCGATATTTGATGCACATGCACAGATTCACCGACTTAAAACATCAGTCCACCAGTCAAATTCTTCAATCTCTTCTGCAACACTATCAAATTTACCCGAAATCTCTATCATTTTCTGTTGTCTAATTTTTCTTTCAATTTCTTTTGAGTAATAATGGCGAAGTGGAGGGGCAATCGGCATCAGGGGAAGAGATCCTCTACGGTGGTTTTGGTGCTCACGATGCTGTTAATGCTCACGGTAGTGCTATTGATGCTTCTCGGACTCGGAATCCTGTCTCTCCCCATTGGCTCGGACGAGGATTCTTTGCCCACCGGCGATCGCATCAAAATGAAACGCTTGACATTAGACATGTAATTTTTTATTTTTTATTTTTTTTGTTTTTATTGTGATGCAATAATTTGTTCTAATGATTTTCTTTTTTTCTCTCTCTCCTCTTTTTTTTTTTTTGGGTGGTGGTAGCAGCATAAGTGAAGGAGAAGGATTGGGGAAAAGAGGAGATCAGTGGACGGAGGTTCTTTCGTGGGAGCCTAGAGCTTTCCTCTATCATAACTTTTTGGTGAGTTTTTTTTTTTAAGATTTTTTTAAGTTTTCTGTTTGGTGGTACTTTGAGTTTTCTGCTTTCTATTTCATAATATGAATTCGGATCAGTTTCAGTTTGGACGCATATGTTCTGTTTTCTTATTATTTGTTTATGATAAATTTAGTGCTTTGTTGGATTATAGTGATGATAGTTTTTGCGGGGCGGGGGCGGGGGCGGCGGGTGGTGGCAGGGGCAAAATACTTAAAAGAGCTGAAAGTGAAAGAGCGCTGTATGCTAAGGTTTTGATGATGCGACTTCAGTAAATCTATAATTTACAGAAATGATACCTACAAAATTCACAAACAAACTAATATATCTTGGATTTTCCTCTCTCTATTGATTATTATAAAATTTTTATGTTCATCCATTTCAAGCTGAAAGCTCTAAATTGTCATACTAGAAGCATTTAGCTATGATCTTCTTTCTTAAGGGGAACTGATACTTCTCTTGAAAAGAACAATGAAACAGGAGCTTGCTCCTGCAGCAGTAGTTAAAAATCATCTTATACCACAATTAGCCGATGACATCACATTATACTTTTTAACTCTAAAAGTTTCTTGTTTGAACTGGATTGAGCTAGCGTGTGCTTTTAAGGTAAAGGACATCCATAGCAATTTGTGAAAGTTTGCAATTAGTTATGTCAAGTTTGTGGTATAGATCATTTGCATTCACACATGCTTAATGAAATTAAATATGAGTAGATTGGACATATTTAAAATTTGAATAAAATGAAATTGGCCCTTGCAATTGGGATCAACATTTCCAAGTTGAAATGGATTTGTTTGGATGAAAAAGTTCAAGAACCCATTCCAATTCTATGCAGTATAAATTCTGTCTTCTCTGATGTAAAGCTTATTTTTAATTGACTACTTATCATTTACCGTCAGTCTAAGGAAGAATGTGAGTATCTGATAAATCTTGCCAAACCTCACATGGCAAAGTCCACTGTTGTTGATAGCAAAACTGGCAAGAGCAAAGATAGCAGGTTTGTTCCTCAATCTATCTCCATTACTTGTGTTTGCTTTTCATTGTCTTGAACTTTTTTTTTTTTTTTTTTTTTCTTGTTTATCTTATTCTTGACTTAGGCAAATAAAAAATTAACCATATTATGCTTCAGGGTTCGTACAAGTTCTGGAATGTTCTTGAGGAGAGGACGAGATAAAGTTACCAGAGATATTGAAAAAAGAATAGCGGACTACACATTCATACCTGCCGGTATGAGGGTTTAAGTCCATTATTATGAATCTATATTCCAAGTTTTGCCATATTCTTATCATAGCATTTCCTTGGATAACTGTTATGAACCTCAATTAACGTTCAGAGGATTAACTTAGAAGCTTCGTTCTTGTTATATTCTAGTATCATTTTCAGAGTTTGGTGAATAGGATCAAACTAAAAGAACATTGCATTGTATGATTATAAGATGCATGACTTTGATGATCCTGATGACTGGCTAACAAAATATATGGCCTGTTTCTCTGAAAGATGAATATTCTCAGGCTCTGATTGGCATGGAAAAGAAAAAGTATACAAAGAATAATAAAGTTTCAAAATGATATATTTGATTGATGGTCAAAACTTGGTAAAATTTTGTAGCAATTTGTAGAATCATGTGTTTTTTGGATAATGATAAAAAAATTTACTCAATTGAGCAAACATGATGTTGCTTAGTAGTTGATTCATTTGTTCTTGATTATGAAGAAACAATATAAAGATACTATAAAAATGTGAAAAGTCACAACATCTTTTTCTTCCGTTACAAGGTTTTAGTATTTTTTGCTCTTGCAATTGTCTCTTCTCTTTGCAGTGTCCACGAAAGAAAGGCATCAAATGTTTTATGTCATGATACGATGGTTTTCAATATTCTGCTTGCTAATGTTAGTCTACACCAATACAATCAGTTGCCTGATTATGCTTGGTGTTTATTTACAGAGCATGGAGAAGGTCTGCAAGTTCTGCATTATGAAGTGGGGCAAAAATATGAACCTCATTATGACTACTTTCTTGATGAATTCAACACTAAAAATGGGGGTCAACGCATAGCTACCCTTCTTATGTATTTGTAAGTCTTTACCAATGTGTTGATGCTTCCATCATGGAAAATTTCTCCAATTACCATATTTAAATGAGGCCAGTCAATGTGGTTTTCTTTTTTAAGTTATTTGCATCCTCTGCAACTGATGCAGGTCAGATGTTGAAGAAGGTGGTGAGACAGTTTTCCCTGCTTCCAAGGGAAATTTTAGCTCTATGCCTGGGTGGAATGAGATGTCAGAATGTGCTAAGAGAGGCCTTTCTGTAAAACCAAAAATGGGTGATGCACTGCTTTTCTGGAGTATGCGCCCTGATGCCACTCTAGATCCAACTAGCTTGCATGGTGAGTTTCATTTGTGTCCCATAATTTATTACCTTGATCTCCCTATCTACATCCATGATAACAAAGAGCACAGCTAAGATATCTATTGAAGGAAAATAATTTACATGAGCACTTGGTTTTTAGTCTGTGTTTTGTTAAAGATTGAAACACTTGTCTTATTATGCTGAATCATCTTAGAGGACGTATGTATAATGTTTTTTGAGCCCATGCCTTACTTTTTTAGTCATCTGACTTTGTTCAGCTTTTAACTTCCTGTTATTATTTTACAATTTGTTTCCAGGAGGTTGCCCTGTTATAAGAGGAAATAAGTGGTCCTCTACAAAGTGGATGCATGTTGGTGAATACAAAGTTTAGGCCTACCTCTAAGGTATAAATATACAGCATGGTATTCAATCATGATAAACATTCTTGATTTGATTCTAAGTATCAGATCATGATATTACACTTTCTTGCAATTTCAGTGTATGCTTAATTTTTCCAATCTACTTTGCTGAGAGCTACATAACTATGGACATGGACATTGATACGTCCATGAAAAGTTCCTCTAGGCAACTAGAGTACACTTGCTGTACTTATTTCAGTAGAATAATTTAATTAATATTCATTGTCTGGCCATGGTTTATTAGGTTCATAGTTCTATATTGGTACTTTGAGTGCATAGAGGATTTGGCGAACTTGTGAAGCATATAATGTAATCGCTTGAATTCTTTGACATTATCTTCTGCAAATAGATGCATAGTTAGGTGTTCTGAATCTGAGGTATTGAATATAATAAGGTCCTGCAGGCATCATGGTTGCGTTTACAGGAGAAATATGTATATGGGGGATCTGATATGCCTTGTCCTTCTCCTGCATCTCCTCTTCAATCCCCTTGACCTTCTCCAATTTCTCATGCTCAGAACAGAATCCTGTGTTTAGTCTGTGCTCTCTCAATCTCATATATTAACATTTATGCTTGAGACTTAGATCACTTGATTAACATCTGATAGTATTATGAAATTATTATGTGATATATATTGTCTTTGCCATTCTTGTTTGTTACATATAGGAGCTTTGACATTCGTGAAATCATGTTCACTAGGCCTTGTTTTGGACTGAACCTACTTCAACTTCCTCAAATGCAGCAGCTTCAAATTTATTTATTTTTTAATTTATTTTTTCCTTTTGATTATCGTGCCTCTTATATGTGGAAGCACTAGAATTTCAGTTCTATGCTTGTTTCATACCTGAACGTGCACTGTGTATCTGATTCCTTCACCTGGTTTGTTATAATTGCTTGAAGCTAAAGTTACACCAGTGGAACTGATTGTTAGAAGGTTCTTGTAGGAGATGAAGCCACGGAGGATTCTTCTGCGGATGATCTTGTCACTTGCCTACACTTGTGCTGTACTCAATTTTGAGATGAGCACTTATCTCTTTCTAACTGAAGGCCGATATTTCACTTAAACGTAAGTTTGGCCCTTTGGCGTGTCCCCAGTATAGCTCACTTCATCAGATTTTATTTACTTCTAACAGCTATGATAGAGGTAGAGCCATAGAGGAAATAGTGCACTAGCGAGTTTCTTGCATATAATGTCAAAATTATATAATTTTCTAATTTTTTGTAGTTTGAATTTTATTGCTGCATTTTGGATCCTCTATTTCAACCTGTTGTATTTATACTAAGTGTATCTAATTATCAATTAATTATTTTTATAAGAAAATATTTAATACACTTGTCATATTCTCATGAAATGTAATAGCAAATGGATTAAAGGATTTAAATTGGTATTACTGATGTATTTTGTTATTCTTCTCAACCAAATTTACATTTGCATTCACAGCATTGCTTGAGTTTACTAACGTGATATCTCATCAAAATCAACACATGCAGCAAATAGAGATTTCCTTATCAAGTTGCAAGCCCAATGGAAAGAGATGAATTTATCGGCAAAATACACCATAGTATATAGTAGTTTGCATTTTTATCTAGAAAAACCAAGCGCTATTGGTTTCAAAGCCTGTAAGGCGACGTCTCAGGGGATCAAATCTGTCTATGGGATTAATTTTGTTTATCTTCTTTGCTACGGTTCTAATCCTTGTGGCTACAACAGTGCAGTTTTACTGGAAAGAAGTATGAATAAGCAACAGTATGAATAAATGGTAAAAATGTTCGTCTATAAGAACTAAAAACTGCAGACTGCAGTATATTATAAGGCAGAAAAATAAAATTTCACCTCAACTATATTATTGCTACATAATATTTCTTTCTACAGCATCTCAAATGGCTAAGGACCTTAGCAAAAAACCTATTAACTAAAGACGCTCTACACTCTACACCATAAAATGGCAATAAATCTACATAAAATACGATCCCTACAACTGGAAATACAAAGAGAACAAAAGCTTAAAAAAACATTGTAATAAGCTTCAGACGTTTCTAATGGCAGGCTGAGGAAGGACAACCCAAATCAGCGGCGGCCAAATTCCCGGCGGAGACCGGAAGAGGAACCCAAATGGGCGGCGGCCAAATTCCCCCAGCGGCATTGTTGATGCACTCAGCCTCATTCTCGACGCACTCGATCGTCTCTATGGATCCATCTTTCATATTGAAAACTCCAATATCATGTCCCCCAGTCCTTGGTTGGCACCGACTAATCAGACCATCATCAGTGAAGTAAATAGAATCCTTCTTACATCCTGGAAGCTCCATCCAAGACAGGCACAAGCTCTGATTATCGCCCAAGAACAAAACCCCATCTCCCAAACTGTCAATCTTCTCCATTGTTCTCGTCTCTTCATCAATTCCAAAGACTTTGAATCTTGCAGTCTTGTAAGGCCAACCAGAGTAAGATTCCGGGTCGAATTCTTCGTCCTCGTCGGAACTATTTTCGTCGTCATCATCTTCTATCCCGCCTAGGTACCTGTTTATCAGCATCAACTTCCCCTTGGTGTCAAAAGCCAAGTACTTCCCATCGGAGTAATCTGGCTCCATAGGCTTATAAACTAACTTGCACGATGGGATTTCTAGATCCACTTTCAAAATTTTCCCTCTGGAATTCACAGCGTAGAATCTACCTTCCTGATAAAAAACAACATCCCTCAAGCTGCGTAAGCCTTTGTGGGATATAATGTTCCACTCTTTATCCCCAACTCTGCAGAAGGCGAGTTCGTCGCATAATCCGAATATGGCCACAGCCATGCAGCCCTCTTCCGTTGGATCTTTTGACAGGATAATCTTTCTGAGGTAGCAGTTCTTCATGTCCTTTGAAGCCCATTTCTTATCAGTCCCAAGGAAATCAATCCATTGAACATATTCACTGCCATTGAAATGGAGTAAATCTGGAAAAGTTAAGAAGTTTGGGAGTTGAATTCTGGGGGAAGAGATATCGAGAGGATTGACAGCGAAGATTGAAGGGCTTTCATCCTCGGCCATGATCAGCCATCCATGAGATGATCCCACGCACCGTTTCTTGTCCAGTTCGTGCAGGTCTTGACGGAGAATAGTTCCGTCGAAAATACTGTGAAAGTCGCTGTAATAAGGGCGGCCTTCAACATTGCACGGCAGCATTAGCCGTGGAAGAAGGCGGCGGTGGTGGTGCGGCGCCAAAACTGGGCTTTCTTCCGCCATATTCTTATTGTGGAGAAGAACAAGATAAAAACTAGTAGAAATAATTCACAACGAGTGAGAGATAACAAGGAAATTTGAGAGACTCTGTCTGCAAGAAAACTTGATTACGCTAATATGGGATCATAGAACACAGGCTACCCTTTATATAATGATTTGGGACTCCTAGTCCTTCCTAAATTAGCTCTTTGAAGTTCCATTCCTAATTGGATTTGGTTTCCTAATTTTTCGAATATCATATCCTATACTATCCTGTCCCCTGTCCAATCTCTTATTATTTGGAAATTTCTTATCCAATGATAACACAACGTGTAAAATATAATATTGTGCCAAAAAAAAAAAGTGAATATAAAAATTATCACTAGTTACATACGTTAAGTGCTAATAACTTTTATATATTTTGCCAGCTAATAATATTTTTTAAATGATAATATTTTTATTTTGTTACAAATATGATTAATAATGATAAGAATATTTAAATTGTTACCATAGAGAATTAGCAACAAATTTAGCCCAATCACAATAAAAATTGTTAGTATATATAATTTATGACAATATTTTTGTCATTATGGATGCACCACTAATTATCAATTTTAATAATTTAAATATTATTCTTATCACTATCAATTTTGTAAAACTAATTATTAGAGTATTGATTAAATAAAATTATTTTGTTAATTGAAAAAAATCTTTTATTACTTAATATATATGATTAGTGATAACTTTTATAATGTCATTTGCTATTTTATCACTAATTTTAATTTTTCTTGTAGTGTGAGAGTGACAAACATTCAATCATGTAATTATGTAATCTAAATTTTATAAGGGAATGTACAAATATCAAAACATATTAACATCGTATATGACAAAGATTCAACAGTGTAATCACACAATTAGAACTTCATAAAGGAAATGTACAAATATACACATTGGGCGAGATAAATATTCAATAGTCTAATCATGTAATATAAACTTCAAAAAAGAAAATATACAAATATCGACGCGTACATTATATAGTCATGGAAAATAGATCTCATAGAGCAATATTGTAATACTATATGTCATTCTATTTTGAATGTGTTCAATTACCTATTTTAGTTAATTATTGTTTCATTTTCTATTTCGTATTAGAAATAAAAGCAAACTATGCATAAAACATTTTCTTAAATAAATATTTAATTATAATTATATATACTTAATATATATTCATATATATAATAAAAATATTTATAAAATAAAATATATTACAAAATATAAATTAAAATAGATGATCAAAATAATTGTATCTTTTGACTGGCTGTCCAAGATTATATCGCCCTTCCCTTACGGTATTACTTAGCTATCGATCATCCAAGAATATGCAATCATTGCTTATTTGTAATGAAATATGTACATATGTTTCATGCTACTTGGGTCAGAGAATAACCCTTTTGGTTTCATTTTCATGGGCCCTTTTCATTTTAGTTCGGAAATGAAAAATGGAAACTATCACTTTCTATCCATTTTCATTCAAAATATTTCTTTTTTTTTTATTTTATTTTAAAACTCTCTCTAAACCTATCTTATTATTCTATTCTCACATCAATTAAATTCAAATTTGATTTGAGATAAAGTATTCACTATTATTTTAAAATTAATAAAATAAATATATATTTTAAAAAATAATTTTTTAAAACATAAATAAATATAAATCAATCTACTTTTCAAATATATATATATCTATTTTAATGATTACTTTCCAATATTTCATCCAAATACATCTTAATTTTTATTTCCATTTCATAACTTCTTTTCCAACTTTTGAAAATGCATGGAAACTAAAAATGCCTTTGAAAATAAAAACCAAATGGGCCATAAGTTAGTGATGCTTTCGACTACTGGACTTTCACCGTTTAAGGTGTAGTATTCAAACTGCTTTGCCTAACAGCACGACATTTGTATTACTCTCCCACAATTCCGTTTTCATAGTTTAGCTTGCTCCTAATTTGCTCGCATCACTTACACTTATTCTTTCATTGTTTCTGCATAAATCTAAGATTTCCTTATGAAATTAATATTTCTTCATTCTTTTTCTCCATTTTCACACTACAAGTCCATCAAATTTTATTTTTGTAGTATGTTTGATTATAGTAAACTAAAACAAAAAATATAAAATAAATTATATATTATTATTATTATTATTATTATTATTATTATTTGGGTAGGGTTGGTGGGACAGGTTTGGTAAACCCCATATCCCATCCCAAATGATTCCGGTTATGAAAATCCTACCCCATACCCCGTTTAATAACTCTAAATTCATCTCATTCGGAATGGATTGAGTTCGAATTCGAATTTTGACTTGCCCATTGCCATCCCTGCTTCCAATCCACCCCATTCAAAGAAAAATGCACGGATAAAGAATTCGCTTTATTATTTATTTTTGCTAAGTTATTTAGCTTCGTTGGCGCTTTTAGCCATAGACAATGTTAGGCGCGTGAGAGTTCCTTTGTCCAATAGGCGGTATGTAGACCATACGTTGACCCAAACAATTCTCTCATACTAAGGTTGGCTCCTCACAATTCTCCTTTAATACTAATAGTGGATGGGAATAGAATCTCGTTACATCGTGATTTTGGGGGAACTCCTATTCCTTCTCAAAGTAGCTGTTTGAAGTTTCATTCCTAGTTGGATATGGGTTTGCTATTTTTTCAAATATCGTATCCTATACTATCCAATATTTGTAGTTAAGAGTAATTATGAAAAATAATTTATTTGTCAATTAAGCTTTCAGCATCAAAATCCAATACGTTTTTTAATGAGTTGGTTCTTCCTAAATCCAAGCCTGCAAAATTGTTTAAAATTACAAAGCATTTAAGGTGCCAAGTTGTAAATTGATCAATTGTCATAAGTATGAGATTTGAAATTAAAACTCGAACAAATTTTTAGTGCATACATGCATATATAAGTAAATAAAAGAAGAAGAAGACATATTTAGGCAATGTTTGATTATGGTTTTTTGTGTGATTTTAATATGTGTTTTGAGAGAATGAATATTGAAAGTGATATTGAAGAATGTGAAAATTGTGTTGGGAAAGTAATGAATTTTTGGTTATATTTTGGGGAATAGTTAAAACTTAATTTTGGAGAGTTTTGGTATGTTTGTTTATATTTTGGGGGAGACTTTTTTTTATTGCAGTAGTCAAATCAATACTTTTTGTTGGGTTTCTTTGGAATGAAAGTTGAATTTAGTTAATTTTTTATTGTTAGAATAATAATAAAATATATATGATAGATATATAAAATATATGTATGTATATATTGAAAAATAGGGAAGTTTTAGGAATAATGAATGATAGAAGAAGGTATTTTGAGAATTTTTTTTTTTTTAGTATTTTGGAGGAAAAATGAGTGTATGTTTGGTTATGTTTCCCCAAAATATTTTTGTCCTCGGAAAACGTAACCAAACACTCCCTTAGTCCTTGTTTGTATGTTGAGAGATATGATGATGACAAATCAAATTTTTGTATTTGATACATTATACGAGTATAAGTGATGTGCAAATCTCACCTCCAAAGGAGAAATTTATTGCATCACCTTATTTAAATATATTACTCGTCCAATCCAAATACTTTAATAAAATTATATTAATAGTAATCAGATTTTCAATTATCATATTCTCTCAAATCAGATAACTATTCCGCCTTAAGCAAACTGGGCATAAAACCCAAATTGCTCTTTTTTGTCTTTCACCAAATTTTTATGTGTTTCAATAAATGCACATAATTGCACGTTTATAATTACTTGTATTTGGATGTAAATTGATAAGGAAAAATGCAAAATCAGTTCTGTAATTTGATCATACTTAAAAAGTATGACTTTAAATTTTTGGGCTGTAAAGTTGGTACACAATCTTTAAAAATTTGACAATTTGATAACAAATTGAGCTCGAATTGTAATTGCAATTGGCCATACTTGCATGGTAGCTGATTTGACGGCTCATAATCAAATGTATCTTCTACTCTCCTGCATCGCATGTGATATGGCAACTCAACTTACCACTTCAACAATATAAAAAAAAAAGAAAGCAAATACACACACACACACATAAAAAATCAAAACATAAAGAATAAAGACAAAAAATATAAAAATCATAGATATACATTATATACATATACATAGATAGACAAATATATCATATATAAATATATATACTCCACCCCCAGCCCCCTTCGGGCGGCTGCCATGGGCCAGGCAACCTTGCCTGGCAGGCAAATCTAGTCAGTCCAGATTTGTTGGTGGCTGGGCATGAGGCCGCCATGCCCACACAATTGCTAGTGTGGCAGCTACCGAGCCTATGCCACCCTAGGGCTTTAAATAGATATTCAAAAATTTATTTACCGTTTGCATCCGAATTCATTTATAAGCATATTATCCGTATCCGTTTAAAGTGGATATTATTAGTATTCAATTAGTAGATATCCGACTGTAAATGGATATGAATATGGTAATTGCCTATCCAATTCATTAAATATCTGCTTCGAATACATATCCGTTGGATGTATCCATTTATATATTCGATTATCCGTAATTTAATTAAATCTATTATCTATATCTAATAAATATTATTTAAAAAATTATTATATATAATATATTATTATACATAATAAATTATTTTTATTTTTCCAATATGAAATCTCATAATCTATATATAAATGAATATAAGTGTAACACCCCAAATTATAGGAATAAATGGAAACTCGAAAAATTTAAAATTTAAATTATAGTTTAGATTAAGGGACTAATTAATTAAAATGGCTAGGGGATATCAATAATAAAATACTTTGAATTAGGCCTTAATTAAATAAAATTTAAATTAAAATGGGCCTTAGAAGGATTAAGGAAAATGTGAGGGCTAGAAATTAATTTAGTTGGACTTATTTGACAAAAAATTGAAAGCTGTGAGGATCAAAGTGCAAGAAAACAAAACCTGGGGGCTGAAACGAAAAGTGGGGGCCTTAGTGTAAGGTGGTTAAAACTCGAAGGGGCGAAATGAAAGCAGTGGAAATTTTGGGGATGGCCAGTGTAATTAGTGAAAACCTTGTTTATATATATATATATATATATATATATATCAAGGACCAAACTTTTCTTAATTCTCAAAAACCAACCCAAAGCTTGCAATGCTCAGTTTAGCTCCGTTTCACCCTGAAATCGAATTCTAATCCGATAACTTTGTTCCTTACCTCACCACGAACACAACCACACCAAATTTTAATGAAAACAACATGGAAAATGGGTAACTCGGCGGCCGGTGGGGGAAGGTGCGCGTTGGTGATAGGTTTTGGGTGTTTACCAGTTGAAGCTTGGAAATAATTGACGGGTTGTGTTAGGTTCACTGCAAGGAGCATACCAATGGTCTTAAATTGGAGTTTCATGGCCGGAGAAGGAGGAATTTTGGAGGAAAAGCCCTGGGGGCGGGTGGTGGCGCAGCCACTGTCTTTGGTGAAATTAACCGGGGAGGAGGCGAAGTTGGAAGAAACTGAGTTGGGGGTTTGGTTGGATGCATCGAGGTGCGTCTTTGGGTAGTGGTGGTTGAACTCCAGCGACGGTCAATGGCGGTGCTCCGGTAGCTTATTTACAGAAAATTTGACTCTTCATTTCGAACACATCTGGGCGGGAATTGAACCTTGAATTGGACTTTAGCTAGCCTAATTGGGTAAATTTCGATTTTATTGGATTAGTTTACCTTAAGTTGGTTTAAATTTAAATTTAAATTAATTTGAACATGGATTTGGATCTTGAGTTGATCGATATATGGATGTGGTTTTGATTTCTGGACATGTGATTGTGGACATAAATATGGATTTGGTTGGGACAAATCTAAGCAACTAAATTAGATTAAATAACCGTTATTGAGAAAAATTAAGGTTAAAATGCCAACTTCAAGAACCTAATTATAGGAATTGTGTGGATTAACCGTGTTGATGCTATGGACTATGGTAATGCCATTTATAGCCATATAGAGGTAGCCTTGTTCCTAATGAATCAACTGCCCCTAAATAAGGAATGTGAAGACCTCATCAAGGACAAATATATTATAATTTCATAAAACCAATGCAATACTATTAGAATCCGATTCTGATACTATGTTTAATGAACTAGGTGGGAAGAGCGTGGATATCACTGGTGATCAGGAAGGTGATATTTGACAAAGGCTATGAGGTGAGTTTATATTAGCTTTCTTGACGGGAAAAGAACATACGTACTTGTTCTTATGTCTTGCTGCTTGGTTCTATTTGTGGTAAGATTAGATGATTAATACGTGCTCGTTCTATTTTATTCTTTAGTTCTTATGTTCACTTGGTCAGTCTATTTGAGCTGTCCCTTCTGCTCGAAATTCTCAAATTATTGCTACCTAAACTCTCAATTTTTATGGATATGATTTCTTATCTTGTACATTTACATGGATACCTGTATATCAGCTTTGTTTGGCCTACCTTCTATTAAAAATTATCATTTACCTATCTCACATTGACTTGCTAACCTTGAACTCCCTCAGTAGTTAATTGGACCTCTCTTACCCTTATCTGTAATTCTTGGACTATTCGTACCTGAGTCCCCTCACCCATTTCATATGATTGATTCCGCACACCGTAATTTACTTCCACCCAAGTTTTGATAAAGTTAACAGTTTATGAAAATAGTACTCCACATCGCCCCTTTTACACTGAGCACTCCTGTTGACATTTATTGATGTCGCTTTATACAAAACTGGCGATTGTGTTGAGGAAGGTGAAAGTGATTTCAAAATATATATTGCCATGTTTCCTTGGAAAAGCCCTATATTTATTCAGTGATGATTAATTAGCATGGCAAAGTGACGTGTTAAATTATATGCTGTTGGATGTGCTAAACATTATCAGTGATCATATACTTAATACCCTTGGGGGTGGGCCCTGGGATTGGTTACGAAAGACGGCTGGGCGGAATGGTCTGCAGCGACAGATCTTTCGATTGATACCCGTACAAAATTGTACATATGATCCCTACTCATAGAGGGCTGGAGGTAGTCGGCTATGAGAGGGATCAGGCATGTAGCTAGCCATGCCTAGTGAGTGATTAAGTGTCCGAGCCGATCACTTGGTACTTTGGAGGGACAAGGATTTTTGTGTTTTCGAAAGTGGAGTGACAAGGTCGGAGAATCACCAGCAGCCGAGTCGTGAAAGTGTTTGTAAAATGCATGAATTATTTTCATCTCACTATTAAATGTATACATCTATGCCAATAATGTATCACACACCTTATTGATACTCGGATTATCATACAGCACCAGTGTTTGATAACTACCATATTATATGCTTGTGCCATCCCTTAATATTAATCTCACTAAGTCATTTGGACTTATAAATTTGTACTGTTCATCTTTTTCTTTCCCTAGATGAGGACGTAAGGGCTTGATAAGGATAGGCACAACCGTACATCTTGTATGTAATTTTGACCTATGTAATCAGATAGTGTTGGACTGCTGAGACCTTCTTGTAATATAGTGTGCTTTGAGAGCACCATTTTGTTTGTAAACGCTGTACAGGTGTGAAGTGATAGTAGTTGATATATATGAGAAATTTTCCATTTAGTGTAATTACAACTCTTTCATACTTATTGAAAGGTATCTGTTAGAATAATAGCTCCCTGACTGGAGGCACTCGCCTCGACTCAGGGGCATTACAATAAGTATAAATTAGCAATTAAAGAATTAATAAGAAAAAATTAGTAATTAAGAATTATGAAAAATTGATAGACAGTAGTAATGATAATTAAAAACTACTCAATCAAGAAGAAAAATAAAACATCAATATATAAATGACAAAATTGATCAATATAAAATTATTGTTGCTTGACTTTATAATTAATTTATATTAATGTCATTTTATTTACATTAAGTAATCATAAAGTTAATAATTAATTTAAAAAAATTAACTAAATCAAGATTAATTAATTTTTAAATTCTAAGATAAAGTACTAAACTTTTTTTAAAATGAAATTTATTAGAAAAAAAATGCATTTTATTACAAATTAACGGATTTAGATATTCATAAATGGATATTCGGATATTTATAAAAGGATGTGTTCTAATAATTATAATCGGATACGAATATATCCGAATTTGGTTAATATCCATCGGATACGAATCCGAATGTTATTAAAAAATATCCATCGAATACGGATACGAATATTATAAAACTTAAATGAATATGGATATAGATATTGTATATCCGTACTATTTAATATCCGTTTATAGCCCTAGCCACCTTGGCCAGCAGCGGCCAAGATTGTGGAGAAGGGGTGGAGGGGGCCCACACAGTCGGCGGCGACCGGGGCTACAGATTTAGAGGAGGAGAAGGAGTTGCACATTGGGTTCTTTTTTCAAAAAAATTGTAACTGATGTTATTAGTTTTTTTTTTAATTAATATACAAATTTATTTAAATATGTTTATGATTTTAATACCATTAAACATATAATTTAGAATTATTACTACTCATTGTGCAATTTAAATTTTATTTTAATTAATATAAATTTAATTAAATTATTTTAGATTTACTTATTATTTTTAATATTATTGAATATATCATTTCAACCATTAAAACTATATGTTCCAAGATGATAGATTTGATTTTATATTTTTAATTTTTCTTACTTACTAAATTCAACTAAATATAATTAAATTATCTTAAATACATTTACTATTTTAACATTATGAAATATATAACTCAAAAGTCAAAAACATTTAAATTATATACCCTAAAGGAATAAATATGATTTTTAAAAAAATTTAGGTGATAAATTTGTATAGAATAAATTCTTATAAATTTGGAGGATATTTGGCATTTTAATTTCTACTGTGTAATTTGTCAATCACATTATAATATGTTGTTATATTTACATTGGAACTTTTATTTATTTTAATTTGAGGTCTATCCCCCCCTCCCCCGGTCATGTCCAACTGTCAATTTTAGTTTGATATGGCAAAAACAATTGCCAAGTCATTCTAGGACTATCAAAGTGAGCAGCTTCTCCTATCCACTATGACTGAAGTCAAAAGGAATTTTCAATACCTAGCGGTGTGTCAGTCTGGCATGGAAATCTAGAAGGCAAGGGTAAATGCATTAAAAGGGACAAATTTTAGCGGATGGTGCTGTTACAAAATTTTTCACTTTGTATCATGTATCTTATTTGAAAAATATCATAGTTCATATTCACTTTTACATGAACTTAGAATAATATATATTTATTTTTAATTATAATTAATTGAATCCGTGCATAGCATGGGGCACATGCTAGTGTGTATATATATATAGGAACTTTTATTGATTTTTTATTTATTTTAGTTTGAGGTCTATCTCCCCCCCCCTTTTCCCTTATGTCCAAGTGTGCAGATGTTGCTCTATGTTTTTTTTAAACTCAATAACATTGCATTTTTTGACTCTCTCTGGCCTTCTCATAGAAAATTATATGAAGCATTGTTCCATCTTTGGAGAAGATAAGAGTAATCCATCATGGTTTATAATAGGGATTTCTTTTGCTTTTTAAATGTTTAAACACTTTACTGAAACTATGTAGCTCAAACATTTGAAGAATTTGGAGAATAAGCTACCATGAAGTACAAGGAAGAGGACAAAGAGGAAAAAGAGAAGATGGAGAGCTTGCCTTTTAATTAGTATTTTTTTTTCCGTTCTTTTTCCTTTTTTTTTTGTTTTTTATTTAAGAAGTTTTATGTATAGAGCTTGATCTCTCTGGTTAGTTTGGTGAGATTTTAATGAATTTTAGTTTGATCTTTTTGTTTCATTTATCATATTGGGTCTACGTAGTGGGTTTTCAATTTTTATACTGCATTGTGCAATTTTTGCCTAATCTGTATTTCGCTCTTTTCCTAACAGCTATGCTTTATGTAACTTGAGAGGCTGAGAGAGAATGTGTATATTCACTTAGAAGCCCCAGTGTTGTTGGCTAGTTGGCTAGTTGGCTTATTGTTCTGCTCTTAACAAAATTAGTTAGGGCTTCTAAGAATGCCAAAGAGAATCTCGTGATTTTTGAAAATGGATCAACTCAAAATAAGCTAAAGTCAATTTTTAAGCCCACTATGTCCATTATGCGAATTATAGTTAAGGGGCATTTAGAGACAACCATTGTGTTTCACTTCTCTTTAGCTACTGTTGCCTATGTGGTTTTTCAAATTTTTTGCGTTTCATCTGATCAAGGTCATGAAAGCAATGAGAATTATTTAAAATTACCTTATGTGTGTTTGTCACTTATGGTTGGTTGTCGCAGCTTATTTATGCTAACTTTGGAAACCGTCATATGGTTGAAGTGCCTTGTGGCTATAACCCGATCTTTGATAGTTTCTTAATTTTTTTTATTTATATAATCCTTTGAGCACATTGGTGATCCGGTTGTGCGCATGTGCAAACATTGCTCTATGTTTTTTTTAAACTCGATAAAATTGCATTTTTTGACTGTCCTCTAGTCTTCTCATAGAAAATTACATGGAGCATTGTCTTGGCTCTGAAGAAGATAAGAGCAATCCATCGTGGTTTATGCTAGGAATTTCTTTGGCTTTTCAAATGTTTAAACACTTCACTAAAACTATACAGCTCCTATATTTGACGAATTTGGAGAATGAGCTACCATGAAGTACAAGAAACAGGATGAAGAGGAAGAAAATAAAATGGAGAGATTGCATTTTGATTAGTATTTTCCCCATTCTTTTACTTATTTTTTTCTTTTTTCTTTTAAGAAGTTTTATGTAAGGAGTTTGATCTCTCTGGTTAGTTTGGTAAGATTTCAATGAATTTTGGTTGGACTTTTTTGTTTCATTTATTGTGTTGGGTTTACATGGTGGGTTTCTAATTTTTATACTACCTTGTGCAATTTTTGCCTAATTGGTATTTCGCTCTTTCCTAACAGCTATGTGTTGTGTTACTTGAAAAGCTGAGAGAGTGTGAGTATATTCACTTAGAAGCTCCATTGTCGTTGGCTAGTTAGCTTATCATTATGCTCTTTACAAAATTAGTTAGGGCTTCTAATAGAGGCAAAGAGAATCTTGTTATTTTTAAAAATGGATCAACTGAAAAATAAGCTAAAGTCATTTTTTAAGCCCATTATGCCCATTATATGCATTGTAGGTAAGGGGAATTTAGAGACAACTGCTGTGTTTCTCTATGTTTCATCTGGTCAAGGTCATGAAAGTTTCTCTAATGAGAATTATTTAAAAATTGCCTTGTGTGTGTTTGTAACCTATGGTTGGTTGTTGTGGCTTATTTATGTTAAATTTGGAAACTGTCCTGTGGTTGAAATGCTTTGTGGCTATAACCTAATCCTTGATAGTTTCTCAATTTTTTTATTTATATACTCCTATGAGCACACCGATGATGTTAAAACATTCTATATCTGGGTTACTGGTTGTGCGCATGTGCAAACGTTGCTCTATGTTTTTTTTAAACTTGATAATATTGCATTTTTTGACTATATCTTTGGCCTTCTTATAGAAAATTATATGGAGCATTGTCCCGGCTCTAGAGAAGATAAGAGCAATCCATCATGGTTTATAATATGGATTTCTTTGGCTTTTCAAATGTTTAAACACTTCACTGAAACTATGTAGCTCCAACATTTGAAGAATTTGGAGAATGAGCTACCATGAAGTACAAGGAGGAGGATGAAGAGGAAGAAGAGAAGATTGAGAGCTTGTCTTTTGATTAGCATTTCCCCCTCCCCCTTCTTTTTCCTTTTTTTTCCTACTTTTTAAAGAAGTTTTATGTAAGGAGTTTGATCTCTCTTGTTAGTTTGGTAAGATTTCAATGAATTTTGGTTTGAATTTTTTGTTTCATTTATCGTGTTGGGTCTACATGTTGGGTTTTTAATTTTTATGTTGCCTTGTCCATTCTTTGCCTAATCGGTATTTTACTCTTTTCCTAACAGCTATGCTTTGTGTAACTTGAGAGGCCGGGAGAGTGTGAGTATATTCACTAAGAAGCCCTAGCGTCGTTGGCTAGTTAGCTTATTGTTCTGCTCTTTACAAAATTAATTAGGGCTTCTAAGAGTGACAAAAATAATCTTGTGATTTTTGAAAATGAATCAACTGAAAAATAAGTTAAAGTCATCTTTTAAGCCCATTATGCCCATTATATGCATTATAGTTAAGCGGCATTTAGAGACAACTGTTGTGTTTCTATTCTCTTTAGTTGTTGCTGCCTATGTGGTTTTTCAAATTTTTTACGTTTCATCTAGTCAAGATCATGAAAGTTTCTCTGATGAGAATTATTTAAAAATTGCCTTATGTGTGTTTGTCACCTACGGTTGGTTGTTGTGGCTTATTTATGTTAACTTTGGAAATCATTTGCGGTTAAAGTGCCTTGTGGCTATAACCTAATCTTTGATAGTTTCTTAATTTTTTTTATTTATATACTCCTCTGAGCACATCGATGATGTTAAAATATTCTACACCTAGCTTGCTAGTTTTGCGTTTGTGCAGACGTTGCTTTATGTGTTTTTTTAAAAAAAACTTGATAACATTGCATTTTTTGAATGTCTCTCTGGCCTTTTCATAGAAAATTATATGAAACATTGTCTTGACTCTAGAGAAGACAAGAGCAATCCATCGTGGTTTATACTAGGGATTTCTTTGCCTTTTCAAATGTTTAAACACTTCTCTGAAACTATGCAGCTCCTATATTTGACGAATTTAGAGAAAGAGATGTCATGAAGTACAAGGAGGAGGATCTGGAGGAAGAAAAGAAGATAGAGAGCTTTCCTTTTGATTTGTATTTTTTCCCCCTTCTTTTACCTATTTTTTTTCTTTTTTTTAAGAAGTTTTATGTAAGGAGTTTGATCTCTCTTGTTAGTTTGTTAAGATTTCAATGAATTTTAGTTTGACTTTTTTGTTTCATTTATCGTGTTAGGTCTACGTGGTCGACTTTTAATTTTTATACTGCCTTGTGCAATTTTTGCCTAATCGATATTTCGCTCTCTTGCTAACAGCTATGCTTTGTGTTACTTGAGAGGCTGAGAGAATATGAGTACATTCACTTAGAAGCCCCAGTGTCGTTGGCTAGTTAGCTTATTGTTCTGCTCTTTAAAAAATTGGTTAGGGCTTCTAATAGAGCCAAAGATAATCTTGTTATTTTAAAAAATTGATCAACTCAAAAATAAGCTAAAGTCATTTTTTAAGCTTATTATGCCCATTATACGCATTATAGGTAAGGGGGATTTAGAGACAACCACTGTGTTTCTCTTCTCTTTAGCTGTTGCTACCTATGTGGTTTCTTCAAATTTTTTGCGTTTCATCTGGTCAACATCATGAAAGTTTCTCTAATGAGAATTATTTAAAAATTGCCTTATGTGTGTTTATCACCTACGGTTGGTTGTTGCGGCTTATTTATGTTAACTTTGGAAACCGTTTGTGGTTGAAGTGCCTTGTGGCTATAACCTGATCTTTGATAGTTTCTTAATTTTTTTATTTATATACTCCTCTAAGCACATTGATGATGTTAAAACATTCTACATTTGGGTCGCTAGTTGTGCGCATGTGCAGACGTTGCTTTATGTATTTTTGATAACATTGCATTCTTTGATTGTCTCTCCGGCCTTCTCATAGAAAATTATATAAAGCATTATCCTGGCTCTGGAGAAGATAAGAGCAATCCATTGTGGTTTATACTAGGGATTTCTTTGGCTTTTCAAATGTTTAAACACTTCTCTAAAACTATGCAGCTCCTATTTTTGATGAATTTGGAGAATGAGCTACCATGAAGTACAAAGAGGAGGATGGAGAGCTTGCCTTTTGATTAGTATTTTTTCCCCCTTCTTTTACCTAT
Organism: Jacaranda mimosifolia; assembly: GCA_018894105.1. NCBI lineage: Eukaryota > Viridiplantae > Streptophyta > Magnoliopsida > Lamiales > Bignoniaceae > Jacaranda > Jacaranda mimosifolia. Next base: position 25,753,262 of record CM032131.1, on the reverse strand, counting down.
TTTTTTTTCTTTTTTTTTTAAAGAAGTTTTATGTAAGGAGTTTGATCTCTCTAGCTAGTTTGGAATTTTAGTTCGAATTTTTTGTTTCATTTATCGTGTTGGGTCTGCGTGGCGGGTTTTTAATTTTTATACTACCCTATGCAATTTTTGCCTAATCGATATTTCGCTCTCTTCCTAATAGCTATGCTTTCTGTTATTTGAGAGGCTGAGAGAGTGTGAGTATATTCACTTAGAAGCCCACTGTCATTGGTTATTTAGCTTATTGTTCTGCTCTTTAAAAGGTTGGTTAGGGCTTCTAATAGAGCCAAAGAGAATCTTTTTATTTTTAAAAATGGATCAATTAAAATATAAGCTAAAGTCATTTTTTAAGCACATTATGCCCATTACACGCATTGTAGGTAAGGGGGATTTAGAAACAACCACTGTGCTTCTCTTCTCTTTAGCTACTGCAGCCTATGTGGTTTTCTCAAATTTTTTGCGTTCCATCTGGTCAAGGTCATGAAAGTTTCTCTGATGAGAATTGTTTAAAAATTGCCTTATGTTCGTTTGTCACCTACGACTGGTTGTTGCGGCTTATTTATATTAACTTTGGAAACTGTTTGTGGTTGAAGTGCCTTGTCGCTATAACCTGATCTTTGATAGTTTCTTAATTTTTTATTTATATACTCCTTTGAGCACATCGATGATGTTAAAACATTCTACATGTAGGTCGCTGGTTGTGCGCATGTGTAGGCGTTGCTCTATGTTTTTTCTAAACTTGATAACATTGCATTTTTTGACTGTCTCTCTAGCCTTCTCATAGAAAATTATATGAAGCATTGTCCAGGCTCGTGAGAAGATAAGAGCAATCCATCGTGGTTTATACTAGGAATTTCTTTAGCTTTTCAAATGTTTAAACACTTCACTAAAACTATACAGCTCCTATATTTGATGAATTTGGAGAATGAGCTACCATAAAGTACAAGGAGGAGGATGAAGAGGAAGAAAAGAAGATGAAGAGCTTGCCTTTTGATTAGTATTTTTTTCCCCTTCTTTTCCCTATTTTTTTCTTTTTTTAAAAAAAAGTTTTATGTAAGGAGTTTGATCTCTCTGGTTAGTTTGGTAAGACTTCAATGAATGTTAGTTTGACTTTTTTGTTTCATTTATCGTGTTGGGTCTACGTGGTGGGTTTTTAATTTTTATACTGCCTTGTGCAATTTTCACCTAATCGGTATTTCGCTCTCTTCCTAACAACTATGCTTTTTATTAATTGAGAGGCTGAGAGAGTGTGAGTATATTCACTTTGAAGCCCCAGTGTCGTTGGCTAGTTAGCTTATTGTTCTACTCTTTAAAAAATTGGTTAGGGCTTTTAATAGAGCCAAAGAGAGTCTTGTTATTTTTAAAAATGGATCAACTCAAAAATATGTTAAAGTCATTTTTTAAGCCTATTATGCCCATCATACGCATTGTAGGTTAGGGGGATTTGGAGACAACCGCTGTGTTTCTCTTCTCTTTAGCTACTGCAACCTATGTGGTTTTTTCAAATTTTTTGCGTTTCTTCTGGTCAAGGTCATGAAAGTTTCTATGATGAGAGTTATTTGAAAATTGCCTTTTGTGTGTTTGTCACCTACGGTTGGTTGTTATGGTTTTGTCACCTATGGTTGGTTGTTACGGCTTATTTATGTTAGCTTTGGAAATCGTTTTGGTTGAAGTGCCTTGTGGCTATAACCTGATTTTTGATAGTTTCTTATTTTTTTTTATTTATATATTCCTCTGAGCACATCGATGATGTTAAAACATTTTACATTTGGGTCGTTGGTTGTGTGTATATGCATAAGTTGCTTTATGTTTTTTTTTTAAACTTGAAAACATTGCATTTTTTGATTGTCTCTCCGGCCTTCTCATAGAAAATTATATGAATCATTGTCCTGGCTCTGGAGACGATAAGAGCAATCCATCATGGTTTATATTAGGGATTTCTTTGGCTTTTCAAATGCTTAAACACTTCACTGAAACTATGCAACTCCAACATTTGAAGAATTTGGAGTATGAGCTACCATGAAGTACAAGGATGAGGATGAAGAGGATGAAGAAAAGATGGAGAGCTTGCCTTTTTATTAGTATTTTTTTCCCTTCTTTTTCTTTTCTTTTTCTATTTTTTAAAGAAGTTTTATGTAAGCAGTTTGATCTCTCTGGTTAGTTTGGTAAGATTTCAATGAATTTTGGTTTGACTTTTTTGTTTCATTTATCGTGTTGGGTCTACGCGGTGGGTTTTTAATTTTTATATTGCCTTGTGCAATTTTTGCCTAATTGGTATTTTACTCTCTTCCTAACAACTATACTTTGTGTAACTTGAGAGGCTGAGGGAGTGTGAGTATATTCACTTAGAAGCCCTAGTGTCGTTGGCTAGTTAGCTTATTGTTATGCTCTTTACAAAATTAGTTAGGGCTTCTAAGAGTGCCAAAGAGAATCTTGTGCTTTTTGAAAATGAATCAACTAAAAAATAAGTTAAAGTAATCTTTTAAGCCCATTATGCCCATTATACGCATTATAGTTAAGGGGCATTTAGTGACAATCATTGTGTTTCTATTCTCTTTAGCTGCTGCTGCCTATGTGGTTTTTCAACTTTTTTGCGTTTCATCTAGTCAAGGACATGAAAGTTTCTCTGATGAGAATTATTTAAAAATTGCCTTATGTGTGTTTGTCACCTATGGTTGGTTGTTTCGTCTTATTTATGTTAACTTTGAAAACCGTCATGAGGTTGAAGTGCCTTGTGGCTATAACCTGATCTTTGATAGTTTTTTAATTTTTTTATTTATATACTCCTTTGAGCACATTGGTGATGTTAAAACATTTTAGATCTAGGTCACTAGTTGTGCGCATGTGTAGGCGTTGCTCTATGTTTTTTAAAAACTTGATAACATTGCGTTTTTTGACTGTCTCTTTGGCCTTCCCATAGAAAATTATATGAAGCATGTCCCAGCTCTGGAGAAGACAAGAGCAATCCATCATGGTTTATACTAGGAATTTCTTTGGCTTTTCAAATGTTTAAACACTTCACTAAAACTATACAGCTCCAACATTTGAAGAATTTGGAGAATGAGCTGCCATGAAGAACAAGGAAGAGGATCAAAAGGAATAAGAGAAGATGAAGAGCTTGCCTTTTGATTAGTATTTTTTTTCCCCTTCTTTTTCCTTTTTTTTTCCTTTTTTTTTAAAGAAATTTTATATAAGGAGTTTGATCTCTCTGTTTAGTTTGGTAAGATTTCAATGTATTTTAGTTTGACTTTTTTGTTTCTTCTCTTAGTTTTCTTTCTTGTAAGTTGTAATCACTAAAATCTATTGAGGTTCTACATAATTTGAGGTACAATCTTACCCCCCCCCCCCCCCCCAAAAAAAGAGGGAAAAATCTAAAAATACAAGGAAAAGACTCTACACAGAAAACCAAACTATTGAAAAATTACCTAATAGAAAATTTTACTATAGTTATGACCTTTTTGCATGACCTGCTCGAGGTGAGCTGAGCCATAGAGTTAATATGAATTCTTGGTTTTGTTCCCCTCCATCGCATAATATGAGTAACCAATTATATTGAATGTTTTTTCTTTCCCCCGCACAAGTAAGGTATTTTGGTAGTTAATTAGCATTTACATTAATTCAATTATATGAAGATATTAGGACAAAAATCAAATAAATCATAAAATGAGTAGATGTGGCAAAAGAATATTTTAAGGATAGTTTGATAAATTAAGATATGAGTGCAATACACCATAATATCATGAATTTTCTTGCACTTAATTAATCTAAAAATCCTCAATGGGTTTGTCTTTCCTTACTATAGATAGAGTTTTCCAAAATTCAAAAAGATTATCTTGATCACAATTCCACACAAAAAATTTCAAAAGCAAATGCGTTTTAGAATTGAAACCGCTATGAACTTATATACAATGGAATTTTAACAAGACCCTCAAAAACTTATTTTTGCAGGAGTATAATCATTTTGCATGTATAGTAAAACTAAAATCCAATAAAAGAAGAAGAAAAACAAGTCATATATGGTAATACCCCAAATGCAGCATAATTTTGGGTGTGTTTCATGTGACAATCTAATATACATTAATAACTTTAGCATTGAGATGCAAGCAAGGTGAAAAGTTTTGCCAAGTCATGGCACATATATGACTTGAAGTTCAATGGATGGGCATTATTAGGTGAGGGCAATTTTAATTGGTGGTACAAAATATTTAAAGTGGTCACATGGAATTACCAATAACATAAATGTCAACAATTTTGGCACTAGTTAATTATTACTTATGACCGTTATCAGTTCAATTGCATCTTCCCAATAATTGAGTTAATGAACAGTTAACCACTTGCTCATAGTTAAATTTTGCTTATCAAGATTTTTATTTTAATTTTTTAATAATTAACACAATAATTTATAATTAATATTTACTCTATAATGATTTACATAATTCGTAAAATATGTTGTTTGATAATCTTAAGTACAATTAAATAAATTCATAAATAAAATTAAATAAATCTTACTACGTTGACAAATAATTAATATCTTAAATATTCAATTGTTATAAAAATTGTTACTATTGCATTTACATTATTAGTGACATCATACTAAAAAAAACTTATGTTTAGAAAAAGTAATTAACATATAGTATAAAATAAAATTTAATATCATTATATTTCGTCTGTTCCATCAATAAATAATTTGCTGGTGGGCTCATCCATGTGATAACTGCTACATCATTCAAAGACGTCCAGGGGCCACACACTTAACTCCTCCTCCTCCATCATCATCATCATCATTATTATTTATTTATTTATTTTTGGTTTGTAGTTTTTTTTTTTAGAGAGGAACTTAGTGGGTACTTGCAATATGGCAATATCACTTTTCAATAGTACCAATTTCCTATTCATGCTTAATATGACCTTTCCATAAACCGATCATATAGTACCTAACTTTTCATGAAATGATTCTCTGGAGTTTTTCTTCTTGCATTTATCTAATATCTATTATTGTAAGGTCTATTAAATATATAAATTACTGTAAATTTTTAATTATAACGCATAGGTTGCATTTGATATAGTATAGTATTCAAGAGTAACCCTATTAATCTTGTGCAATTATGTATGTGATATACAACATTTAGGTGATAAGTCAAGTTGAGATTGACTCCGAACCCACACTATTCACCAAATTAAGAGGAATTTGAATCTTTAAATTAGGGTGAAAATTGTAAGTCTCACCACATGAATTACATCCAAAAGATTGTAATTGTTCCTCAATTTCAAAATTTAAAACCTAAAAATCTAAGGTCCATCATGAAATTCAAAAAAAATAATATTGATAAATATATTTTGTTTTTTTAGAGAACATTATAAATAACGAAATTTTATCCTTTCAACAAGTTAATATTATCCTATTATCAAATCTAATAAATTGTAGCACAAACTGTACAATAAAAAAAGAAAGAAAGAAAGAAAAATTGTTTAGTGGCTTATAGCCCATGGCATCAGTCTCCCCGATTATATGGAGGGTCTTTTGTTCGACTTCGAATGGGCATCTTTGTGCACCTTATGTGCATCTGATTGTATTGTTTGTACTTTAATTTACTTGATTTTATATTAGGATAAAATCGACTTGTTAAAAGGATGATTTGATACCAGGATAAAATTGAATTGTTAAAAGGATAAATTTCGTTATTTGTAATGTTCTGTCTCTCAAAAAAAAAAAAAAAATACAAACTATACAATCAAGATGCACATAAGATGCACAAAGAAGCCCATTTGGGTTCGAACTCAATGCCTCCCACATAATAAGGAAAACTGATGCCATTGAGCTACAAGCCACTAGACATTGATAAATCTATTGCAACAAACAAAAATGAAAGAGTATGATTACTATAATTTCAACCTTCATTTATCCAATCAAACGAGTATATTAATTCATTCAAAAATACCTTAATCTCAACTGGCCAAAATCAAACAGAATTAGCTATCGTTTGAATCAAACATGGCTGCAATTGACTCTGGGAGAATTTGGTAAAAATTTCAAGAAATATTACTCAACCTAACAAATCCAAATTAAAATAAACTCATTTTGCATGAATGATCCAAGTAGTATTGATAATTTTATTTTTTTCTTGAAGTTTTAAATTTCAAACATCACATTTACAATATAATATTATTAACTAATGAATACTTCCATGTAATTCTACTTGGACATGTCAGTGAAGTAAAATTGTACTTCATTCATATAAAGTAACATTACATTAAACAACACATTTTTTTTAGAATAAATTGTTAATCTCACAAGAAGTTATTAGTTTGCATTAGTGCATTGAATACTTGGTAAAAAAATAAATAAAGAACATTAAAAAAGCAATTAAAATACAAGACCACATAGTTTTATTTTTTATTGTAATCCTAATTTTGAACTAGAATAATTACAATGATCTCCCTTGAAGTTTGGATAAATATAAGTACATCTCCTCAAATTTGGAAAAATACATCCACCTTTCCTGCTGTGAATGAACCTTTAAAAACTCTAACAAAAAATATAAAATCACCAAATTATCCTTAATGATCTAGACAATAAAAATCACAAAAAAAATAAAATAATTTTTTTCGAATACAAATACTTCCTCTCTTCAGCTTTGTTAGGATCTCCTCACTTTAGTTTTGACAATGATCATTTTGCTACATGATTTTTATTAATGATCTTTATCTTTGATATATGATGCAGAACTAGTTAAAATACAAAATATGTAGATTCAATTCTAAAATATTTGCAAAATAATCACACAATTCATGCATGCAAAAAAGAGCGAAAATCTGCATGATTTTCTGGAAATAAAGAAGGAAAGTTTCTGGTTGCTTCACATGGAAACTTTCAATCAATGAAGAGTTATTTAAAGGAAGGTATATGTTGGATCAATTTTCAAGATAATAATCTAATTCATGCCTAGAATGAAGGAAGGAAAATCTATATAATCTTCCAACATCAGGTAAGGAAAGTAGCCGTTGGAACTTCAATATAGCAACTTTCAAATCAAAAAAGGAAAGTTACTATTAGAATTTTACATAACCACATGACTAGAGCTAGTTCGATATATTCAAAGAAGAAAGATAAAAGGAAAGATGCCAATGGAATTTTTATGGCAACCTGGACTCAAGAAAGGGAAGTCACGGCTGGAATTTTATATGGCAACATGACATGTCCAGAAGATGCAAAAGATTCTGAATGAACTTTATCTATTTAAAATAGAAGACATCTCAAGTCAGAGGCATTAAGCCTTTTATCAAAGTTCAGAACTCTACAAGATATTACTCTGAAAGTTGCACTGGAAGTTTGCTTTTGCCTTCCATCATTCAGTTTGTTAGAAATTTCTGCGATAGAGGAAGTAGCTTTTTGTTATCGATTTCTTATATCTTGTCTTTGTTGTAACTTCACTTGTGTTTAATATAAGTGCAGGTTAAAAATCCTAAGATTACATTTTAGGTAGTGGAGTAGGCTTGCCGAGCTACTATAAATCATCGTGTTCCTCTTATTTGCTGTTTTTATATACTTTATCTGTTTGGATTCTTATAAACTGTTTTATCAAACCTTTTGCAAAACTTTTCAAAGGAATAAAAGTGTTTATTGGATTGAGAAAAAGATCAATTCACCCCCCTTTTGATCCCTTTTTACTATCAATATTTCCTTAAAAAATATTTTTACGTTTATATATATATATAAATATATATAATTAGATGTATAAATATATAACATATATATACACAAACATGTATATATAATCATATATATGTGTGTGTATGTAATTGGGGATGGGATGGTGGCGGAGGAGAGCTGGGCGACTGCCATGCTCATAGTCATGGCAACCGACGACCGAGGTTGGGGATGAGGGGTGGGTAGGGGACAATGATGATGGAGGAAAAAAATTAAAAAACTAAAAAAAATTAAAATTATTTTAAATTTTATTGCAATGCAAATTATTAAATTTATATTTTCAATTATTTTAGTAGAAAATAAGATTGCCTAGTATTTATTAAACTTCTACAATGTCTACTTCAAAATGATATCCACATATATATATATATATATATCAATTTAAAATATCAAATCATGAAGTAAGTCTTTCAAAAAAAAAATATCTTTACAAAATCTATTACAACTTACATGAACAATAAATACCAGCTCAAATAACATAAAAGTTTCAAAAAAAATTAAGATCAATAATACAATAGGCAATAAAGTCACGATACACAAATATTCAATTATCTTGAAACTTATAGTCTTGAATTTGGGTTTGGAATTGGATATTTGGGGAGAATTTGAATGAGAAAATGAAAGGAAAAAAAATAAAGAAGTTTGAACTCTTAAAAAAAATAAAGAAGTTTGACTTTTTTAATTTTTAATTTTTAATTTTTATTTAAAAAAATTATTAATCGATTTAAAATAAAAATTAGTTTTTTACCGATTTTAAGCTAATTTTTTCATCAATTTGGTTTTAATCATCAAATTGGACTGGAACCTGTGCCAGTTTTCGGTTGAACTGGTTGAACCGGCTGGTCTGATCCCGTTTCTTAAACACTGATCTATACTAGGACCACACGCTTGACTCTGCTGAATGAGTTACCTTCTTCAAGCCAATGCCACGGAGCAGTTCCAAAATCTTGGCAAAATCAGTAGGTGGTAACTGAGAAAAACATAGGTTTTCCCCTATCTTTGGATGCCTAAACCTAACACCGAAGAAAACAAACTTATTACACATTGTAAACATGTACTAATAACGACAAGAAGTAGCTAGATAGAGTTACCTTACCCAAGAACTAATGCATGACGGCAAGGCCTTCCATATTTGGCAACTAGTTGCAAAAGTTGGCCGTGAGAGCTGGGTGGGTTCCTTGACTGAAGCAGAGATAGAGCTAATAGAATAGTAGATAAAAAGAGGGGGGGGGGGGGGCATAAATTGATCTTCTTTAAAAATTAACACAAAAACTTTTCTTTTTGTGATTTAAACAACTTTAAAGTTTTGATAAAAGTAACTTTGATTAATCAAAAGGGTAATAAATAAAATTTAACATAAAAAGCAATTTTAAAAGATACAAAGATTTATAATGGTTCGGCAAGCCTACATCCACTATCTGAAATGTAATATTAGATTTTTAACTTGCACTTATATTAAGAGCAAATGAAGTTATCTAGAAGACATAATATAAAAAATCGATAGCAATAAGCAACTTCCTTTATTGGCAGAAACACCTAACAGACAAGACGATGGAAGGCAAAAGCAAACTTCCAAGGAAATATGTTGCAGTGTTATGAACTTCCGGAGAAAGGCTTGATGCTCCTTGTTTTAGGTCATCTTCTTAAATAGATAAGGATTGATCTAATCTTTTGTTATCCAATGGTAACTTTCCTTTCATATTTTGCAGGTTGTGATATTGAAGTTCCAATAGTAACTTAACTTTGATATTTCTAAATGATTGCTTGGATTTTCCTTCTTTTGTTATGCCATAATTTGGGCAAACAAATTAAGAATATTGTGGGATTGAACCTAGTGAATATTTTCCTTATTTGAATGAAACTACAATATAGAATGAAAATCGTTAATTAAGATTACATGGCGAAAGGATCATTATCAAAACTAAGTGTGAAGACATCCCAACAATCTCCCACTTTTTGATGATGATCCATTTGCATAAATGATTGGTTTGCTCCCTTTGACTATAAACTGTGATGGAGAAAAATATCTTCTACTAAAAAGGCAGAGTTAGACTTTCAAAAGAGATCCCAATAGTTACGTATAAAATCAAAGGAATAAGAGACAATAAGGCATTTAGGGCACAAAAGGTTCATCAATGAGCAACACAACATCATAATGCATAAGAAAATGCCATAGGTGTAGAAAGTGTCCAAAATAACATAGAACACAACAAGGTTCACTAATAAGAAACACACATCATCATAGTAGATGACGAAAGTTTTCATCAACTGAAGTAGCAAGTTCTTGGATATGGGTGTTTTTATCAAAATCCTCTTTAAGAGAAGCAAGGCTAAGCTGGATTTTCTCAATTCCAAAGACAAGAGTAGGGGCGGGATTCTATTTAGAGGTTGCCCTAGAAGAGGCAACAATAAATTCTTCCTGCTCATAGTTAGCAAACACATAAATAGGGGTTTTACCCTTAGTCCTGCAAGATATATGACGAGGACCAGCAGTAGGTGCAACAGATTTGATTTTTCCCTGAAACTACACCCCATCATCACCATATTGTATTTTCATTTTTCTTAAACTAGCAAGATTAGTGATTTTTCTTTCCCAGGGATCCTCAATCCATGATGGTGGCAAGTATACTCCTTCAGTGACAAACAATTGAGTAAGAACCATTTAGTAAGGCAAATTTTTGGATGGATGGTGTAAGGCATAAACCATATAGTGAAGTATGATGAAGCCTGTGTTTACGGGTTTGCCTGAAACATCCATATATAAGAGAAATACAGTAAGGCGGTTCAAATCAGTAGTGTGCCTCCTCTAGTAGCAGTTGCAGACATGATTATTAAGGCGATAAGGCGATGAAGAAGAAAATGGTCAATATGAAGTTGGTTTAAAGCTTTCCCCCTAAATTTGCATTACAAAATAGATTCTTAGCTTCACTCAAGTCAAAAGTAGAGTCAAAACACCAATCAACATAACCAAAGAATCTAGCACCATCATTACTAAAACCCAAACAGTGATTAATCTTCTCAACATCAAAAGATATAGGGATCCAAGAACATTTGATGAGACAATGATATTTTGTGTGGCATTATCTTCTTCAAATGTCAAATTGACATAAAATAAATGTATCAAGAGGGTTTATAAGGATTCATCTATTTCCATATACTTTTTCCATCCTGCCTGTTCAATCCAAGTCAGTGCCGGTGATGGCGGAATTGCGCCAAACTTGATGGCTCTCCCATGATTGATTTTTCATGCGAAAATATCAAAAATGAAGAACTCAGCAGCATGATTAATGGGGAATTTAATTGAATTGGGTATTGAGTCAAAAACCCACCCATCAAAGCTTGAGGGATTGAACTGACAAGATGAAGAACTAAGAGATTTCGAGTGGAGGAACGGGTTTGATGACGCGGAGCAAGAAGGTGAATTTCGGAGAAGACGATTTCTGGAGATGGGTGAATGAGTGGAGATATCTTCGGTCTTATTTTCCGACTTAGTAGAGGATTGAGCATCGGATTTGGACTGGCTAGAGTCATCAAGATAGAGTCGTAGGCTACTAGTTTTGGTTTCTGTTTGGTGAGAGATGTGTTTAGATTCTTTGCTGGGTGTTTCCTGGAATGAGTGACATTTTGGTGATGGATGAGACATGTAATTCGAGGAGAAACATATTTTTTGTGCCAAACTTTTATTTATTTCCATGTTAAGACAGTTATTCCTTAATTTTGAATCTAGGCAGAAGAGGAGATTATACCCATTTGTTTTCTAAGGAAATTAAAATGTTCTTCCGAAAGGGCTTTAGTAAAGATATCAGCTAATTGAAAATATAATATTGTGACCAAAAAAATAAAAATAAAGTGAATATAAAAACTATCACTAGTTACATATGTTAAGTGCTAATAATTTTTATATATTTTGCCACCTAATAATATTTTTATTTTGTTACAAATATGATTAATAGTGATATGAATACTTAAATTGTTACCATAGAGAATTAGTGACAAATTTAGCCTAGTGATAATAAAAATTGTTAGTATATATAATTTATGACAAGATTTCCGTCGTTATGGATGCACCATTAATTGTCAATTTTAATAATTTAAATATAATTCTTATCACTACCGTTCTGTAAAACTAATCATTAGAGTACTGAAAAAAATAAAATTTTTATTTTGTTAAGTGCAAAAATGATCTTTTATCACTTAATATATATGATTAGTGATAACTTTTATAATGTCATTTACTATTTTATCACTAATTTTTATTTTCTTGTAGAGTGAGAGTGTCAGACAAACATTCAAGCATCTAATTATGTAATCTAAATTTTATAAGGGAATGTACAAATATCAAAACATATTAACATCGTATATGACAAAGATTCAACAGTCTAATCACACAATTAGAACTTCATAAAGGAAATGTACAAATGTACACACTGGGCGAGATAAATATTCAATAGTCTAATCATGTAATATAAACTTCAAAAAAGAAAATATACAAATACCGACGCGTACATTATATAGTCATGGAAAATAGATCTCATAGAGCAATATTGTAATACTATATGTCATTCTATTTTGAATGTGTTCAATTACCTATTTTCATTTTCTATTTTGTACTATAAATAAAAGCTAAATATGCATAAAATATTTTCTTAAATAAATATTTAATTATAATTACATATACTTAATCTAAATGCATATATGTAGTAAAAATATTTATAAAATAAAATATGTTAAGAAATATTAATTAAAATAAAAGATCAAAATAATCATATCTTTTGATTGACTGCCCAAGTCTACATCACCCTTCCCTTACGGTATTACTTAGTTGTCGATCACCCAAGAATGTGCAATCATTGTTGATTTGTACTGAAATACATACATATGTCCCATGGTACTTGGGTCAAAGAATAGCCCATTTGATTTCATTTTCATGGGCCATTTTTCATTTTCATTTGGAAATGAAAAATATAAACTATCACTTTCTATTTATTTTCATTCAAAATATATATATTTTTTTTCAAACGCTCTCTAAACCAACTTATCATTCTACTCTCACATTAATTAAATTTAAATTTGATTTGACTAAAGTATCTACTAATATTTTAAAATTAATAAAATAAACATATATTTAAAAAAAATATCATAAATAAATATAAATCAACCTACTTTTCAAACCTATACCTATTTTAATCATCACTTTCCAGCATTTCATACAAATACATTTCAATTTTCATTTCCATTTCATAACTATTTTTCCAACTTTTGGAAATGCATGGAAACTGAAAAATGCCTTTGGAAATAAAACCAAATGGATCGTAAGTAAGTGATGTTTTCAACTACTGGACTTTCACCTATTTTGCCTAACAGAACGACACTTTTATTACTCTCCCACAATTTTCACAGTTTAGCTTGCTCCTAGTTCGCTCGCATCACTTACACTTATTCTTTCATTATTTCTCTAGAAATCTAAGATTTCCTTATGAAATTAATATTTCTTCATTCTTTTTCTCCATTTTCACACTACAAGTCCGTCAATTTGATTTTTGCAGTATGTTTGATTATATTTTGAAAAGAAAATCCTCCTCTTAAAATATTTTCAAACATATTTTGAAGGAAAACATGGCTAAAATATAAAACCTAATAGACTTTCGACATAAATAAAATTTCATTAACTATCATTCTTTTGGAAAATCATATTATTCAATTTTAGATAAATATCACTAAACTCATAGAATTCATATTGTGAATCATTTTGTGTTGAGTAGTCAATTGATCTGATGGTATTGCCCTCATACTTGTACGAATAAAATTTGAGATTTGAATTCGAAAGAACCCTTAGCATTCTTGCTTGTGGTAATAAAACATATATATATATATATTATAAAGTTTTGTGGGAACAAGAATTTTGTGACAAAATTTATGATATGCATAAGAGTGTTTAATAGAAATATTTGTGGTAAAGGTGAAACGAGAGAGAGATCAGGCAAGTTCAAAACTCGGTTGATAAGTCCAAATAAAAGTCATTTTATTTGCTAATGACTCCCAAAAGATGGGATAGAGTTAGAAGTCGCAGTGATCAGATAAGGATGAACTCTTGATTTATACAGATTTGGATACCTAACTTCGACAAGGTCGCACAATCCTTTCCCCAATAAAAGGAGAACATCCCTCTAATTTATGGTCCATAAAAATTCATCTTCTTCCACCTCATTCAAAGCAAAAAAAAAAAAAAAAAAAAATTAAAGCCCACAAAATGTTATCTTCTTGCGCCGACTTTCGAAAATAACCACAGTCAGCTTGGCTGAATGATGCTGTGATTACAATAATTGTGGCAACGTATTTCTTCGCAAAATCTGGATTATTTCATGAGTATGATATGAAAATTAAAAGTGGGATTGATCATTGCATGGATAACCAATGTATTTCCCCGTTAGGTTCTTTGCTATTTGTTATTCTATTCATTTATATAGTTTTTCTGATACTTTTCGCTGAAAACATTGTTAGAATCGTAAGAGTTCCTCTGTGTGACAGGCGGGCGGTAGAGGTTACTGTCATTATCTTTTGCCTCGCATTATGTCAATATATTGATGATGTTGGAGTTTTACGATTTTGGTATGCATTGGGTGCACATGTCATTGTGCTTTTCAATTTTATATCCAATTTAGAAGATTTGGGTTTGTTTTATTTTTTTCTGGTTATGTTAATAGATGTGGTGGTCTATCTTGTAAATCATCAATTTTCTGGAAGTTCGTGTTGGAGGATTTTATTGGTGTGTGGAGTATATGAAATGTGGAAGCATGCTGAAGAGAATTGGAAGCAGGAGAAGGAAAAGCAGTAGTCAGACCATGGTTTGAAAATTTCGAGATTTTATTTGTTTTGTTTTTGTTTTTGGTTTTTTTGTTTAGAGAAACAGCGCCCATTCGAGTCGAACATGAGACCTTCTACATAATAGGAGAGACTAATGCCACTTGCATTACAAGCCATAGACGTTGTTTTAAGTTTTTCATAATTGGTTGTGTTTTGAATTTTTGTGAGCGTAGGGATGTTTGTTTATGGTCGTATCTTAGATTTTCTCATGCACAATAATATGCTAGATTGTTTATTTAATTCTAATTTAAAATTTGAGTGTTGAGTAAATTTTATCTTCAATGAAAAGAAAAAAATCGTCATAAAGAAGAAAATTGGGGATATGTTAGTCTGGAAGATTACTTCTCCTTATATAGTGAGTTGGAGACCACTGTTCCTTCTCAAAGTAGCTATATGAAGTTTCATTCATAGTTGGATTTGGTTTCCTAATTTTAGTGTCTAATTCAAGCCTGCGAAATCTTTTAAAACCACGAAGCACTTAAGATGCTGAGTGATTAATTGATCAAATGTCACTATCTCTTGCTTGTATTCATACAGTATAAAATTTGAATTTTGATAAATTTTTAATGTACATGAGCATGTGATAATAAGAAAAGTATACTTGCATGTTGAAAATTATGATAACTTGACAAATTAAAATTTTGAATTTAATGCATTAAATGGGTTTAAGTGATTTGCATATATCTCACCTCCAAAGAAGAAATTTGTTGCATTGCCTTAGATATATAACAAGTTTAATCCAAATGTTTTAATAAAATTATAATAGAAGTAATCTGATTTTCAGTTATCATATTCTCTCAAATCATCAGATAACCCCTTGAGCAAACTGGGCTTAGAACCTTAGTAAATACATCTGATGACTTCAGTTGTATTCTGACGAAACATAGATTATCCATTAATAAGGCAAAATATACAAACGGCAACAAATCATGAACAAGGAAAGATAAATTACCCTTGTTGCCATAAATTGTATCTATATTAGGACCACATTTTTATCTCTACAGGTGACCAACAAAGATGGCCATCACATAGAAAAAAAGGCCAAACCGCCAGATTCTACTCCAGCAAACTGAATATCAGATAGGCTAAGCAAAAGCATCCTGATTGGAACTTGTCTAGTACAAAGAATTTCTGCAGTGAGGGCCGCATGGCGAGAACTGACACTCACCTGCAAGACGGATCTTTCACCTGCTTACTGCATTGATCATCCCTCCACAAGTACAGTAATCTCATCACCCTGATATATACTAATATAAGTAGTGCTTGATCTCAAGAGTTTTAACAAGAGAGAGAGCATTTTTCATTGAGGATGCCAAGAACGAACTTAAACCGTAATCTTGGTTGGTCGACCAGCTATAACACCTGGAATCACAGATAAAGGTCGTGTTGATCAAACATGTATCTACAAAGTCTGGTGAACATTATGGTGTTAGGAGTTCAATGAAGAAATATTAGCCTTGAGAACGGGAATCAAGTCTTGCAAGCATATTGAACCAAGTTGGAATACACATTTTCAAGCATCCCAGGTAACAAGAACATTGGAAAATTTGTTTATCAAAACGTTTCACTGCCTAAACAATGTATACCATAAAAAGTTGATATAATATTGAACTGAATGAGTTACCTTTTTTGTGCCAATGTCACGGAGCAGTTCCAAAATCTCGGCAAAATCAGTAGATGGTAACTGAGAAAAGCATAGGTTTTCCCCTGTCTTTGGATGCCTAAACCTAAGGCCAAAGAAAACAAACTTATTACACAATGTAAACATGTACTAATAACGACAAGAGGTACCAGATAGAGCAACCTTACCCAAGAACTAATGCATGAAGGCAAGGTCTTTCTAGTCTTTCAACTAGTTGCAAAAGCTGCCCATGAGAGCTAGGCGGGTTCCTTGACTGAAGCAGCGACAGGGCCATGCTCTTAGTTCCTCCATACACATCATCTCCCAAAAGTGGAACACCAAGATACTTTGCATGGGCTCGGATCTAAATCAAAGGGGACAAAAAAGAGAAAATAGAAGTCAGAAATTATATCTACACATTGACATCCAGGAAGAAGAAATACTTTATTACTTTTTTAACTAAACATGGTGCCAGAAAGACACAGGGGTTTTAACACTAATGTAGTGTCAAGCACAGTTCTTGATATAATATACAAAGGTTTTGCCAACTTAAGTTCTAAGATAGACATTTATATTCTTGTAACAACAAAATAAGGGGTTAAAGATGAACACATAAAATGAGACCTGATGAGTACGCCCAGTTTCTAACCTCCACTCCACCAATGCACAACCACCACCAGCAAGTATTTCAATCACTTTATACCTGCAAAAAGTGACATTGATGTTTAAATGTAGCCTGTGCATTTTAGCATGCATGTGTCTATGCAGTAAAATGTCACTAAATGCAAGCAATCCCACAGAAACACATAGTACTCATAATTTGGATAGATTAACCAGGATTAAGTGGCATCCACAATAAATTGTTGGAAAAAATAAGCAACCAAGAGAATGGTTTCTACAGGGGCAAGCAAGCTAACAGTAAGACAAGGAGAACCAGCATAAATCACAAGCCAGTGGAGAAGTAAGGCCACGTGCTGCAATTAGATTTTCAGAACACAAGCTCAATATTCTTTAGCGGATAACAGTTCTGCCCAGAGATAAGCAATTTTACAGTTGCAGGAAATTTGGATTAATAATTTGAAGAGCCTGGTATGGATTGACATGCAATAAAAGAAATCTTAAGATGCAGCTTCAGAACAAAATGACTCCAGATCTGCAACCAAAATATTTATAGATCCTAAAATGAAGGGAGAAAAGCGAAAAATAGAGTTTTGGAAAAGATTCTAATATAAGTAGATTCCTTTTTAACAAAATTCTTCTTTCTTCTCTGCAGCTCATAACCTTCACAATACACTTTCATTTACATAGCACCAATTCCCTTCTGCTGAGAATAGCTTGACCACAATAAGTCAAGCACGCATTCTGGTACGCCATTGGTGGAAATATTCCGCAAACTAGCAAAGAATTTTTCATAAACTTTATAGCATAATCGTCACTGGCTCAAGTGAGCATGCATATCTCTTAACCGTCCAAGAAATACTCTATTAGCTCGGCCAGCATTTGGGCACTAAATCTCTATTTTCAACCTAGCGTCTGTAACACGAACTCAGGCCAACACATTACAAATAACAGTGTCCATAAGTTCCAACATTAAATTTCACAACCAATTGCCTATCAGTATCTAATTCTGTTCCATTGATACATGCTAATGGAAGATTTACGGATGCTACAAATTATTGTGAATCAATTTTCAACGACCCTGGCCAATTCATGCCCCAAGTTCAAAAGCCATCCCTGCATTCTAAGTAATTGAGTCAGTAACTTCATTGAGCACTAGGTGCACTGAGATGGTACCATTGCACCAGGAACACTACCCATTTGGTCTTTCAGAATGACCATCTGCTTCCAGTTAGTCGATGGAACATGTCTTTTCTTACAAATATTCCGCATGCATCCTAACTAAACAGCTTTACCATGTAAGCAAGTTTTGTTGGTACCAAACCTTTCCTACATGTAAGCATACAATTTCCTCTATCACCATTGTGCCTCAGCATTTAATACCCTAAGCCGAATCCTTAGAAAGGTCCCATAAAATTCTTGACATCCTTGGAAATCCTTGAAAGGGATATGAATAGATTTCATTAGTACACATGAATAGTTTGGAAACACGAGATCAATGGCACCCTTGCTGTATTACAAGAAGCTCTTGGTTCTGTCTAATTTTTTGTTTGCACATGTCCAACAACCCGACATATGCAGGATTCAGAACTGAGCTTGGAGGAGACAAACGGAACCTGTAGATATGTAACAGGAGCAGACTCAATTTGAAGCCAAGACGAAACAGAATGCCTGTTCAACTCCATGCTATGAAAACACAGCTTTTCAGCAGCTTTGAGTATGAACTAGATAGCATAGTTTACAAAGCTATTCCAACGGCAGCTTGATATAAAGAGGCATCCTGAACAGCTCCAGACACTACATAAAGATCACCAGCATAAGTTACAGGTGCACAGCCCACATTTCAGATGATATTGTCAAGCATCACAATTTTGTTGCCAAACTAACAAAGAAAGCTTTCAAAATTGAACAAAAGAGCAACCAACAAAAGAGAAATTCCCTATACATAAAGCAGATAGAAATATTTGAGCCCACCATGTTACATGCCATCGCCATCTTTGAACAGACAACATAGATTGTTTGCTCATATTCATGTGCTTTACACAGAAACTCCACACTTCAACTATATAAATCAGGTCGGGACATTGAACTTGAATGGTACTCCTTTAGATCATGCCATACTTATTTTTCTTACAATTTGGTATCTTTTCACTATATCAAAAATGTTAAGGGAAGCATCAAATTGAGTTTTCCACAAAGTAAAAGAAATCCACAACCAAAAGGCTTATGAAGAGATGAAAATTAATAGAGAACTTTAACAGCAATAAGCTAACAAACAAATTTGGAAATGCTCAAAGACAAATTAAATAAAACTCACCTGCTGGAATCAAAGGGTTCGCAGATTAGATTCCCACAAGTTGAAGGCCAAAAGACCTCGAAATGAACTCCCTAGATGATGTGTCAGTGAACTCATAAATTCAACTTAAAATCCAGAAAGCAATACTGGAGATCCTTCTATCCTAGAACTCAATCACCAATAATCCCCACATGAGCAATCACCATCCTTGAAGTGGTGATAGCGATTTGTGTCTCTGACAAAAATTTCTCTTCTCTCAAGTCTAGATATGAATTTTATAAAAGCATGGCAATCTCCACAAATTCTTAGGTTCTTTGTAACTCTAAGCGAAGACCCTTGACTAGTATTCAAAACACCAAAGACTACAGCCAACTTCTCACTGTGACCACATAAGATGTGCTCCTTCTCCTGTTCCTCCACATCTTGTAGCACATAATCTGTATTTGGAAAGTAACCTGCTTTCTTCATTTCCACGCTCAGTCTATTTAACTTATCCAGAATTTGAGCCATTTGAGGAAATGACTTATCACCTGCCAAAAGCATGTGTACTTTGTTTTTTACCTCAATCCAACTACAGCCAGGATTCTTCCTCAGGCCCTTATCTCTCATGATATCTCTGACTTTATCCACTTCTTTCCATTTTCCTTTAGAAGCATAAATATTAGACAGAAGAATGTAGTTTCCAGGATTCAATGGTTCGAGTTCGAACAATTTACTAGCAGCGAGCTCACCCAAGCTCATGTTATGGTGAAGTCTACAGGAACTTAACAATGCACCCCAGACACAAGCATCAGGCTCAAATGGCATTTTCTTGATCATGGAATAAGCGTCTTCAAGCCTTCCTGCACGACCAAGCAAGCTCACAACACATGCATAATGCTCCAATCTAGCTTCAATACCATGATCCTTGAACATGCTTTCAAAGTAATGATGCCCTTCTTCTGTAAGGCCACTTTGGCTACATGCAGATAACAGGCTTGTGAAACTAACAGAGTCAGGTTTCTGTCCGCTCCTCTGCATCCAGAGAAAAATTTCAATAGCTTCCTTCGCCTTTCCATGCATTGCATATGCCCCCAACATCGTGTTCCAGCAAACCAAATTACGTGCTGGCATCCTGTCAAAACAGACTTGAGCTACTTGGATCTTTCCACAATTAGCATACATATCTATCAGTGCACTACCTACATAAACATCACTTGAAATGCCCCTTTTGAGAGAGAAGCAGTGTGCAGCCTTTCCATGCATAAGTGCTGCAATATTGCCACAAGCCGGAAGCAAGCAAGGGATAGTCACAGAGTTTGGTCTCACACCAGCAGCCTGCATTTCTCTAAAAAGCTCCAAAGCCTCAATATCTTTTCCATGCTGTGAGCAACAAGCTATCACTGAAGTCCATGAAACAACATTCAAATCCATTCCTTGGCCCTGAAGTTCTTTAAAAACCGTCAGCGCCTTGTCAACAAGACCATGTCGAGAGAACCCTGCTATCAAGGCATTGCAAACCCCAACATCCACTTGGCCCATATCTTCAAACACTTTTGACATCTCTAAGGCACACCCGCACTTGCCATACATATCAACAAGTGCACTTGTAATGCACTTATCAATAACAAAACCACCCTTTATTACATACCCATGAACTTGAGTGCCTGAATTTAAATGCCCCAAGTCACCTATTGCAGGAAGAACACTAGAAATACTAGTTCCGTCAGACGTGAAACCATGTAAATGCATCTGTTGAAACATCAAAACTGCATCCAGAAAACACCCACTTTGATTGAACCCCGCAATCATACCATTCCACGACACAGTATTCGGTTCAAAGCCAAAAAATTTTACCTCATTAAACACCTTTTTTGCATTAACCACATCACCTTTCCTTGCATAACCAGCAGCCAATGCGCTCCAAGAGACAACATCTCTCTCACTCATATTGTCAAACAACTTGTGAGCACTAACTAATTCATCACATTTCACATAGAAATGAACCAAAGAAGACTCCACAAAAGGATCCAAGGAGAGCCCAGATGCTAAAGAAAACCCATGAACTTGCTTTCCAATTTTAACAGCCAATAATCCGGCACAAGCCTTGATAACACTAGGCAAAATATGGGCATCGGGGCAAAGCCCATTTTTGAGCATTTGAGAAAATAAACTGAGCGTGTTCTCAAAATCATTAAATTTGGAGGACGCATTAATGAGTGTAGTGAAACAGAGGAAGTCAGGTTTCAAATAGGAGCGAATAAGGTTTTTGGCATCAGAAAAGTGCTGGTGGTTGGCATAGAGCGAGAGGAGCTTGATTCTATAATGAGGGAGGTCACAGAAACCTTTTCTGAGGAGTTGAGCATGGGTCTGCTGTACTTGACAAAATGATACTGTGGTAGTTCTGCTTAGTAGATGTAGCAGGTCTGGATAAATGCTGGAATGAGCTCTAGCTCCATTAATGTCACTGATTCCAGGAGAAGTGCCGCAATCAGGTCTCAAAGTTTTGGCACTCAGTTCGGAGCTTCCCTCAATTTTTATGCCAGAAAAATTGTTTTGCTTGCCAAAAAAAGGTCTATAGGAGTCATTGGAATCTGATACTGATACTACACAGTAACTGTGAAATGAAGCTTTGTTTACAATAGAAGAAATATTCCCACTGCAGACAAAATCATAGTAAAACAATAACTAGAGTGTCGAACAAAAATTAGCATCATAATATTCAGATGTTTTGACATTCAAAGAAGCATGTGAAGCATTAAAGAAGAAAAGGGATGGAGGATCTAATATCACCTACTAACAGCATGGCGGGCCCTTCCACGGGTAGCAGATCCAGGAATAGCAATCATACGAATCCTGTTGTTTGCATCACGGCCTATTGGAATATCAATGCGCCCAGAGACTGGTGAGGGTACTCCACAAGTAAGACTCACATAAACTCTCTTTATAGTGTGTTTCTTGAACTGTTCAGCTAGATGGGAATGAGAATGCTCATCCTGAAAAGAGAAGGATAAAGAGAAGCAAACTTGATACTGCTTATGATTCAAATTTCCCTAAGAAAGACGAGGATAGACGTAAACTCAAAATCAATAATTTGACTGGAAGAGGGAGTCACCTTTGCAACAACAAGCAACCCACTCGTCCCTTTATCTAATCTATGCACAATTCCAGGGCGTACAGATGCCTCACAGAGGCCAAAACCAATACCTCCATTCTGATCTTGCTCTACAGAAAAGGAACTGACTTCGTCCCCTGAGTCGCCATCAATCTCAGGCAATGCTTCTGGATTGAAAGATACAGTGGAAAGTCTGCAATGGCGAAGAATTCCATTTACAAGTGTTCCAGTGGCATTGCCTGGTGCTGGATGAACAACCTTCAATATAGATAAATCACATATTAAGACTGCAAGAAGCAGGCTTATCCACATATGTCAGGTTACCAAACAAAGTACCAGAAAGGTTGAGAAAGTATTCCAATTACCACATTAAGGATATATAGGAAAATAGAAAAAGAAAACTCTCAATCGGATTTGATATCTTGAGTTTCCCATGCTGTAAATCAGGCAAGAATTTCACCACAAAACCACATGAAAGTAACTAGTATGAGAGCTAAAAAAATACAACATGATTAATTATGCAACGTATGAAAGTGGCTCGAAATTGATTTCTTTGCCCCACAACTCCCATACTGTGGCATATAGAATTGAGGTTATCTTCACAAAAACAATGAATCAGGTTCACTACAAGTGGTAAAAATCCAAGAAACCATAGATAAAATTTTGTAAGAGCTTTAGGGGCAATTTGGTTATGTTTTATTTTCATTTTCAGCTGCTTTTATTATTTGGAAATGAATTATCAACAACTTATCATTACTTTTACCAATATTTCAACTCATTTCCATCTCAAAACACATTTCTAATAACCTACATATCTTCTCCCAATAACCTATATATCGTTTCTTTCTTCTCCATTATTACTCTCTCTCATCTACAACCTACTAAAACTTATATAATAATTGCTTTCACAAAATACTATCCAAATACAAATATATTTTCAACTCATTTACTCTAACTAACTTTTCAAATTTTAAAAATGGTGAAAATGAAAATTGAAAATAAAAACACAACCAAACTCCCTGTTATTAACCGTCACAGTGTAGACATCAATAAGCTGGTTTCGATCAAGCAAAAACATGAAAGCCAGATTTATCTCAATTTTCATCTTTCTCAAATCTCAGAAAAGGAAATAAAACCGACAAAATTAATAAAATATTCAAAAACGGTTTTTGAGCTCACCATGTGAGCAGGCTTGTTGACAACAAGCACGTGTTCGTCTTCATATATTATATCCAACGGAATATCCTCTGGTTCAGCCCTCAAAGGCTGCAACTCCTCTATCGTGCAATTCACTATATCCCCGTCTCTCACTACGTGAGAAACCTTCAATATGACATAATAAACTACAATTAACAAACCATAGATTCACAAGATCACACTCTGATTCACATACAACACCGAAAGGCAAGAAAACTTGTATTCACAGAATGAATGTCCATTCTTCACAACGACAAAAATTCAGCAACCTTATTAATGACGTGGCCATTGACAGAAACCAATCCCGAACGTATGCTGGACTGAACTCTAGCTCTACTGATGCCGTTAATGCGAGACGAAATCCAAGAATCCAATCTCAGCTTTCCCGAATCCAATTCCACTGTTTCCTCAATTTTGACGCCGGAATAATTGTTCGGTCGGCCGGAAAATGTGTCCTGGATATCATGGGAGTCGGAGTTTCCGCCCGAAATGGACTTAGAACAAATACAAGCTGTGCTTATGAGTTTTCGTAGTGAAGGGTTTCTAGGGTTTATGGAAAGGGGTTTAGCTGAAGACCAGCACAGGTATTGGAGGGACAACATTTTCAGGGCACTTTCCGAACAATGCACCCACCTTATATATGTTGAATCGGGGGAAGTTGTCCAATTTTGGCGAGGTGATAACCCGGTTTCCGCTGTGCGGGTCCAGCGGGTTGGTAGGATTTGGCGGGCCTTGTAAACGGATATTTGAAGTCCGTATTGATTGGTGAACCCGATTCCAATGTGCGGGTAGGTAATTGGTATAATTTGGGCAAAAAAATTTAGTAAATTTTAAGAAATTACTCCTTAAAATTAATGAAGCATATCTTAATATATCAATATTATTAATTTCAAATCTTAATAATTATCTGAAATAGAATTTAATGAAATTTAATAGGATCCAAATTTGTAAAATTCTATTTTGAATGTTTACATAAAAAGATTTATAATTTGGTGTCTTGAAATTATGATTGACAACTTACTGCCATTTGGTTTTATTTTCAGAGGATTTTCTAGTTTACATACATTTTCAAAAGTTGAAAAAATAGTTATTAAATAAAAGTGAAAATTGAGATGTATTTAGATAAAATATCGAAAAGTAATGATTAAAATATGTATATATTTGAAAAGTAAGTTGATTTATATTTATTTATGTTTTAAAAAATTTATTTTAAAAAAAAATATTTTTTTATTAATTATTAATTTTAAAATCATAGTGAGCACTTTATGTTAAATTAAATTTAAATTTGATTGATGTGAAAGTAGGATAATAGGGTAATTTTATAAAGAGTTTGAAAATGAAAAAAATAATATTTTAAATGAAAATGAATAGAAAGTGATGATTTTGTATTTTTTAT
Organism: Jacaranda mimosifolia; assembly: GCA_018894105.1. NCBI lineage: Eukaryota > Viridiplantae > Streptophyta > Magnoliopsida > Lamiales > Bignoniaceae > Jacaranda > Jacaranda mimosifolia. The sequence continues at coordinate 25,728,450 of CM032131.1, read as the reverse complement.
TTTTGAATTAAAATTCAAACAAATTTCGAATTAAAATCCCCCTACCCCAAGCCACTAAGAAACGGGTTGGAGCCTTCAAAACCCGTCTCAAGGCTCAAGCCCAACTACTCGGCAATCCAAACCAACCCGAACTCTGCACCAAATCCTATCCCGACTAATTGATTATAAACCCGGTTTTGCTCCCTCGTCTTTGTAGTGGGAGATCGTCTTGTTCATGAACCAAAGACTAAAAGGGAAGGAAAAAAATAAAAAGGATGGTTTCAGAGATGTCAAACTCGCAGCCTGCAGATGGGGGCGCAGCTGCAAATCTGCCGCGTACTTTTAAGTACTTATTAGGTTTGTTTTTTTCAACTTCATCAATCAATCTTCATTTTGTTGGAGTCAAAATTTTACTTTGTGAACGGTATTTACCTACAATGATATGTATGTATAGCTACGCAGTTTCTGTCGAGGGGAATCCCATTCATATTCAATTCCTGGATTGTCAGACACCTCTCTGAAGAAGATTATGCGGTAATTACATTTTGGTAATTGTTATGAAGACATAAATCGAAATTTTTAAAAATCTGATTTGTGGGTTGGTTGTAAATAATGATACTAACATTAGTTTTTTGAGCATTCATCCATAACCATATTGTTGAGTATTTTCTGAGGTATGGCTGTTTCACATTGCACGAGAAAGGTTGTATACGGGTCTGGCACTATGAGTTTTTAATGATGTATCCGAAGATATCCGAAGCATGTCGTCCAATGAATTTTATTGTTTATCATTTTAGAGACTTGGCATGTTTAAGAGTTTTATGATTCTAAGTTCATGTGGTTTTACGATGAACTTTTTGTTCTATTCTTTTTAGTTTCGTCATCTAATCAAGAGAATTGCGTATATTTATGAGTGACTTGATATCGTTATTTTTCTAGTTCGTTGACTTTTATTATGCTGTTTCTGTCTTTCCATGTGACATCTAATTCTGCGTATTTCTTGATGCAATGTAGCTATATGCAGTACAATTCCATCTTTTTGTTACCTGTGTATTGTTTCTCAGTAGAGAGGGATTTCGGCGAGCATGCATGAGGGCGGATGTCACATGGTACTTCTGAATGCTTTCAGTTATGCTATTATTGCCTTCAATATATATATATATATATATATATATATTGTTCATGCTGTTGTACACGTGTTAAGAATTTGATTGCCTTCACTACTCTGCACTTGTTTATTTTGAGTAATAAATGACATCAAATGAGTCGATATTACTGAACCATTGTCATGGTGTCGTGAAGGTTCTTTGCTGTTACTTCATATATAAAAAGACTATCTCATGTATGACACCCAGCAAATAACTAAAGTTACTTTCATTTGTTTTTAAAAGGATGCTAAAAGTTAACCAAATTTGGTTTCTTCATCAACAATCAATTTTAGGCCTTGGTTTCCTGTTGCAGTAATGTTAGATGTAAACTGACCTTATCATATGCCATTTAAAGTCCATCTCATGTTTACATTCTTGTTTTGCCAATGGTCTAAATGCCTACGCCTGCCAAGAGTTCTGGTGCTTTTGTTCTGGTGCTTTTGATGATAATTTTCTGATCAAAGTTTGCACATGCGAACTTATGCGTGAATCATTAGTCTTGTTCGGTTCTTTGAATGTAATCTGAAAAGTTGATTTAGCTGTATTTTTGCAGTGATGGTGCTTCTGCAACAGAAGCAAATGCTGCTAAGCTTTTGAAAGTGGCCTGGATGACTTTCCCTTTGGGAATACTAGTTACTGTTGCAGCATGTTTATTTGTATTCTGGTGGCAGGGCCTTAGTTATTCTAGTCCATATGCACAAGCTATCTTGATTAATGGTAAGCTTATTACAGGATCACATGCTTCACAAATTTAATTATCTAAGTGCACTACAACGAAGAAAAAAGGACTTAAAGTAAGCGGGTCGTTGGGCTTGGGAGAAATAAAGCTTTGTAATTCTCAAAAGAAAAGATATTGTACTTGAAAATATTTAAATGCTGGAGTGCCAGCTTAACAATTTAATGGCACTAGAATGCAACATCAAACATTTTAGTCGTCGTTTTCTTTAATTATTCGTGCTTTTTTTTGTTGTTTCGCCATTACCTCTATCATCAGTCAGTGCTGTTTTTGATTGTACAAGTGTTGTTATTATAACTTAAGGTTTTTCTTTGTTTAATCATTAACTGCAGAGAGTGGTTGGATGACCTTGGGTTCGGCATGTGTGACTTCTGTTCTTAATGTTGTTTCTCTTAAAATTTGAACTTAGCAAACCATTGCATAGAGGCTGAAGTTTTGTGCATCAGTCATATTTCTTTTGATTAATCATTGTGCTTGGGAAGGAGAATGATTAATTGGCATATATAAAGTTCTCTTCTATACATTTTTCTCTCTGGTTAAGACTTTTGATTTAATCTTTTCATACATATGCAGGTTTTGCATGTGTACTTGAGCTACTGGCAGAACCGTTTTATATTTTGTCACAGAACTTGGTTCTTCTGAGATTGCGGCTGGTTGTTGAAACTGCAGCTACTCTTTCACGCTGTATAGTAACATACATTCTCATCCTGAAGCAACCTGGCCTGGTACATAGTAATGCTTGATATACATTCTAAAACAAGGAGGAGTCTTTACTGTCCTTTATTCCCATACTTCATAGTTTGGCAAGCAAATTCAGCTAAAGCTATATCATTTCATCTAAAGGAGTCTTTACTGTCGTTTATTATTATACTTCAGAGTTGAGCAGGCAAATTTGAGTGAAGCTGTACCATTTCATCTCTAGCATGTTGGTGTTAAAAGCTTAAAAGAATGGAGACTAAGAGTTGCTTAAAGATTGTCATAATTTGGTTATGGATTACTTATATGGTTGCATTTGTGTATGTATGTGTATATGTGTTTGTGTCTAATAATTTTTGGTTGAGAAATGGGGATGCTTAATGAACAGAATCTAAGTTTCCAAATTGAAGTCGTCTGGAATTATCACTCCTTCAAAAAATATTGCCTTCCAGTGTTACTTTCCTTCATCTTTTAATTGTTCTGTTTGAAAGTCTACACATGCCAGAACAGTGCCTTTCATACCCATCCGTTAATCTCTATCTCATGTTGGCACTCGGCCTCTTCACTGTTTTCAGCTTCTTCGTGGTCCCTGTTCCTAATATTTTGATCCAACTTGTTAAGTACCTCACATACCAATGATGTGTTCTTTTCTTGATTCTGCAAACATCTCACTTTCTACAATTCGTGTGTTCTAACTGGCTCCCTAGTCCCTGTAGTTATGTTTAATAAATAATAGATGCTTTGCCTGCTTTACTGTTCTCATGCTAAATTTTCCTGTTTGTGAATGGTCGCCAAGTCAGTTAATTGCTAACTGACAATCAATTATTGTCTGCATTGCAGGAGAAAGCAATTGTATTTGCCCTATCACAGGTTGCATATGGAGCATCTATTTTCTTTGGCTATTGGGGCTACTTTCTTCTATTTCGATTATATAACACTTCCGTTCTGTTTCCGTTCAGGTTCTAATACCTTTCAGCCCCCTCATCATCTTCAGCTGCTCATATTTTTTAAAACAAACACAAGATATTGGAAAAAATGAGTGACTTATTTGAATTAATTGCCAAAGTTTATTTATATGAAATATTATCTTTGTTTGTTTTGTTGCCTGGAATATTTAATGTGTCTTATGTTCGTTTTCCTCCTTATGATCTATCCAAATACTTGGTCTGATCTTTGTCTTAAAGACTGAGCTATTGTTTAGTGAATTACTAGGATAATTGTTATCTAACAATTAGTCTAAGTGTTCTTAGAATCTCTTTCTTCTTTTTATATATATTTTATTCACTCGCAAGATTTTATCTTGTTATTGGCAGACCATTGTCATAAGATTTCAAAGAGGTATGAATCTGGATTATACTGCTGGCCCCCCAATATGAGTGATGCTTTGACTCATTGACTCTGAGCCACTATATTTTCTTTGACCTCATTCTAATGTTTGTCGGATAATTGCTGCAATTCAGTGCCCTTGTTGTCCTTGTTCGTATAAATATGCATGAGTTAATTAGGAATTGGAAGATGAAGTAATTTAATTAATGCAATTCGCTTTTAGCCCACATGGAAACTTTCTGTGATGGTACAATATTCAATTAGTTTAATAACTGCTGCTTCTCTTATTCTTTTCTTATGATGGAGTAACATATTTGTTTGAGTCAAAAATGTTTTTCAAAAGCAAAAGAGGTCATTGCTTTCATTTTCCACTGTAAACTGATAATGTTGTTGCAGGCTGGGAAATACACTGGGTTATGATCGACCACTTGCAAACATGTGCATGATTTTTACTCTTCAATCCTTCCGGAAGCTGATTCTTCAAGAAGGTGAAAAGATGGTCCTTGTGTGGTTGGATACACCATATAACCAAGCAGTATATGGGCTGGTAGACAAACTAGGTAAGTCAACCATGATCTCTTTTGCCTTCCCATCAATTCATTTTTGCATTATAGCATGTTTTCTTCAGATGGATGGTATTGCTTGGTATTGATTAAGCACACAAGTTTGAGTTCTTTTAGGATCTGCCTTCCACTATTTAGTCAGCATTCTAAGAGATATCAGGTTGATCTCAGGGAGCTTAGTGGTGAGGCTGGTTTTTCTTCCATTTGAAGAAAGCTCCTATACTGCCTTTGCAAGGTCTGCATCAGGTTTATAACTCTTCTTTTACGTATTTTTTCTTATATATCATCCTAGAAATGTGAATTTTCATAAGAATACTAACGTTGAATGATTTTATATTTTATTTATAAGGATTTCTTGCCTGGTGGCCATTACTTGTATGTGGAATGCTCTAACATATGATGAGATATAGAGTGTGGGCATCATCTCTGATATAATACTAAGGCGCTTATCACTTCATGATGTAGGCCTGTTCCCTATCTTCACCATCACTCAGCCAACATTGTTAAAATCAGAGTATTCTCCTGTCTGATTATGAACGGTCCCCATCTAGCAGAATTGCAGATGCTAATGTACTTATATATTATCCTATTTCTGAACTGAATATGAATATGACTTTTATAAGATTTTCATAATCAGGAATTCTGATGGAAGATTGGTTCAAGTAGTTGCCATCACGATTCCTATTTTCTGTTCTTTTTAAAGCTATTACTTAACTGCATGCATCTTTTATGTTGTTCCTGCCTGTGTAACTGTGTTAGTCTTCTGGTATGGAGTCATTCATTTACCTTGATTTAGGATTTTGGTTGCAAGTTTCTATCTGCCTAATTGGGGAGAAAAATCAGAGGAAAGGCACTCAAACTTTTGATTTAAGGTTAAAAAGATCATTTTAACTAGCTGAGTGATCAATTCAGCCTGAGCTGGATTGTGGCCGACCTCCAGTCTTTGAGGTGCTTTTCATTGAAGCAGTTAGTCTAAAATAGCCCTCAAAGTTTTGGCATACAAGTAAAGTTTGCTTGTGGGTGAATAGTTTAAGGGAAACCACAACTAAATATTTATTTCACATTATACTATAAAGGAAATCAATGTGATAATATAAACTATAAGGGGAATGATGAGTGCCCTTTTTGACTTGATCAAGTGAGCAATATTGTCATTCAATAAAATTAGGTTTGATAGACTTATTAGAATTAGCCCTTTAAGGGCCTTCTTCTCGAGTTGTTAGCCTCATCACATATTTATATCTTATTCATTTCTCTCACATGAATTTAAGGTTGTTCACTTAAAATGCATGCAGGGGATTACAAAGAGAAAAAAAAGAACCTGGGAAAGCGTCTGTCAGATGCATTGAAGCTTGTTTTGCTAATAGGTATCTATTATGTCACTATTTATCTGAAAAATCTTTTTTTGGATCTTTCAGCATGGTATTGCAAGCAATATTCCTTATTATTATCTTACAAGCAATGAAACTGCACCTACTCTTAGCATGTTAAGCTAGAGGCTAATTAATTTGATATGGTGACTGGTATATCTGAGATGATAATATGTGAAAGAAAATGAGGTGCTGTTTGTTTAGAAGTTTTAGCTGCTCAGCCATAATGTATTGTTAAAAACTCTAGTTGCTTGGCATCAATTTCCTAACATACCAGTTCTTCAAGAACTTTGTGCCCTACTCTTTTCTGAACAACCCATTAGCACTAGGTTTTTGGGTGTCTTCTCTCAGAATTGCTCTGATTTTTAATCCCTGATCCATAAGCATCATTCTGGTAAACTCTTAAAAGAGCAAGTGTCCACTTTGGGGAGTAGTACATCCAACTTTCAGAAAAGCTGACATACTGAGTCTTCCAATTCTAATTCAATTTCCCTCAATTTCTCATAGATTTTAATCCGTGGGAAAAAAAATTGTAAAACAATTACTTTCCTATTATCTTCCATTTATCTTGAATACAAACCAATTGTAGGAAGGCAAACCTGCTAATCTACCCTTCTTTTCTTCTCTTCCCATTACAAATAAATCACTTGCCATAGCATGAAATCGCCTGATCAGCCTTCATGAAGCGAAGTGCAGTTCTCTGCTTTATATACCTATTGGCAGAATGGTGTATCATAGAAATACCGGTTAATGTATTGTTCTATGCAAAAAAAAACCATTTATCTAACTAAATCATTTGTCATTAACAATGATAAAAATTGTAATGGTCAATGCCTTCTTTGATTAGATTGGTTTGTGTTTGAAGATAATAATGAATTTGAACTGACAAAAATAATCATGTATAGAAATGTAACATCACATTTTTCTAAGTCTTACTGTTTGAGAAAAATAATGCAGTCACAAGGTGGTTCGAAAATTTTGATATCTTAACTGTGTATTATTACCTTGTATGTGTACCATAACAGTGTGATTGCTAGCAATATATCCTTCATTATTTTCCAAAACTTATTGTTCTTTTATTTGGTTAGGTCTGGTGGTTATCGCATTTGGTCCAAGCTATTCTTATTCCCTCATCAGATTGCTGTATGGTAGGAAGTGGAGTGATGGAGAAGCTTCGACAGCACTCCAGTATTATTGCCTTTATGTGATAGTCTTGGCCGTGAATGGTAATTTGGTCACACAGATCACTCTCTTGCATTATTTTTGTTGTCTTTTTCGCTAAGCTGCACTTTATTTATTTTACTATTTTCTTCTCCCCTTGACTTTTGTGAAATAACTTGGCACCAACTAAAATTGATTTAGCAGTTCATTGAAATAATAACTTTAGTGGAAAACTATTGAAGGATGACTATATGACTCTGAAATTAGTTTTACTGAATCAAAATCTTGCTTCATATCTAAGAGTTTGTTGTATGGAATTAAAGTTATTATCTTTTCTTTTCTACCAGGGACATCTGAAGCATTTTTGCATGCAGTTGCAACAGAGAATCAACTTAAACGATCAAATGACTCGTTACTTGTCTTCTCATTGATTTACCTAGTCTTGAATGTCTGTCTTATAAGATCAGCAGGAGCAATTGGATTAATTTTGGCAAATTCTTTGAGTATCCTTTACAATTTTCTGACTTTGTGATTAATTCTTCCCATGTTTATTTCTCATCTGTCCTGCTCACTGCCTTTGATGAAAGTATATAACATTAAGTTGCTGCAAATATATCTTGGTGAAGGGACTATAGGATTGCTGATGGTGTTTTGAAGCCAGGTATAATATGCCTAAGAATTTTGAACTTCTACAGATCTTGCGGCAAGCTGTTTGCTGTTGATGCTGTTTATTTTTTAATAATATCAAAATGCGACTTTTTAGCAACTAGTTTGTCGGTGTAGCTGTTGAAGTTAACATGAATAAGCATGTATCAAGCTTTAAAGGATGTTCTGTATTTGATCTGCGAGGTATCATACAAATAATTACTATTTTCAACTTGGCAGAAGTTTAAATTTCGGTCATAACTTGTGTTTTAAACACTGAAGGGGTGACAGTTTTCTATCTGCTTCAGTCTGTGAATATTGAGACTGACATTTAAGCTTAAGTCTATTTAAGTTTTGTTTCTTTTCTCTTTAACCTGAAAGAAAAAAAAAGGTCCCACATTCAGTGTTGACGCTTTTTAATTTGATTCATTGGTCACTCAGTATGCAGTAGTAAGAAGTATGTCGGTGGCATCTGCAGTCCAATGCAAAAGATCTACTGATGGATGGCTGGGTAGATTGCTTGAATTATGTGTTGAATTACACTTCAGTGTTAATAATTGATTACGAATTTGCAGCTTTTGCGTCCTTGACTGTAATATAGACATGATCTTCAGGATAGTTTACTCTGCAAACTTCATCAGAAACTATTTCAAGGTATACCTCTATTTTATGCAGCTTAATCTCTCTCTTATATTTCGGCTTTACCTTTGTGGATATGACCATGTAATCTCATTGTGCATATTTCTAAATTTAGACTTTGATGCCTTATATGTGTCTTCTCAGGAATCTTTCTCCTTTTCCTTTAGAGGTTGCTTGCCTGCAGGCTGGGAATTTCTACTGGTTTCAGGTGTAGCCACCTTCATCCTTGAGAAAATATACCTGAACCGAGATAACTTCTGGGCCACCTTTACGATTCACTTCTCCTTTGGTTTTGCCTGTTTCAGTGCAGCAGCTTTTGTAATGTGAGTATTATTTTATGCATTTTTCTTCATGCAGAATATTTCCTTTATGAAGCTGCTTTCTTCTGTGTGCATCATAGCACCTCATCATCTCACATAGATCATTGTAGACCTAAATTTTTTTACTACGTTAGTTTTAACAATTCTAATAATTATACTTTTATCATCAGCTACAAAAAGGAGAAGCCTTTCATAAGCAAAATCATACGTTTCCGCGAACATGCTGATTGATGCTGCTAGAGATCGAAGGTTAGATGTATATTCACACTCACCTTTCTTTATATTTTACAGAAACCAAGACTACAGCAGTCTCTTGATAGTTACTGAGGTCTTGGCACTCACTTAAAACTAGGGCTCTAGAAATTGTCATAAACTTATATCCGAAAGTTGTGAATGTATCTGCTTCATGATATTCTCACATATTTCATACTTAGACTATCTGAATTCACCAACTGCTTGAATCATTTTTCTCTTCTAACTGATAATTGATGTCATTTACCAGCATAATTGAAGGGAAGTGTGGATGTATGATTAGTTCTTCTGAAGCGATATTCTAACTTGACAACTTCCATGAATGAATGATTCTTAAAATGTCCTGCATGTGCTGTAGCCATGTGGAACAAGCTTTGGATGGATGGTTTGCCTAATTCTTGGAGTTACTTGGGAAATTTGTGCTGCATTTGACATGACCACCACTACTAGTTGTCTGTACGACAAAAGATGAGATACTAATGTTTTACATATGAAGTTTCTTGGGCTAAATGCATATTAGCCCCCTGTGAAATTCATAATTGTCTGATGATCCCTCGTAAAAAAAAAAAGAGTCTAATCAGCACCTTCTATTTTTTATAAAAAAGACTCAAAACCTCCAATGGGTAACACGCGCAGGAAATGAAACTTGAACATATATTCGATGGTATAAATTGTCTAAAATGCCCTTTTCTAAGTCAACTCAAATTAAAAAATTCATATCTTAAATTTCACTTTTGATATTCATCTTTTCTTTCTGCTGTCTCTCTCATGTCTCTATCTGCTAAAAAATCATTTCCAATTTTTCTTCGGTCATTCTATGATTGAAAAAAGTAAGAATAAAAATTTCCCGCAACAGAAAAACCTCTCCAAGCTCTCTCCGTGGTTCAGAAAAAAATCAAACAATCATGGGCAAGAGATGAATTGCTAGTCACTGGATTAAGCTTATGGCCACCATTTTTATTTTTATTTTTATTTTTATTGGGTTTTGACCATGTTGAACACTTTTGCTACTCAATGATGATTAATATTGAGTTTAAAAAAAGGAGTGAATGAAAATTGAAGAGCGGCCGGAGAGATGAATCACAGAGATGGTGAAAGAAAACAGAATGAAGAAATTGAAAGCCAAAGAAGAAATAATCGAGAAGATTAAACTGGGTGTTTGGAGTAGTGAAATCTTTTATGCGGAAAATCAAACATGGAGATATTTGGGTTGGAATAAATGAAGCACGGTAGCATCGATTCAATCTGGAATACGTCACTCAAGTCCAAGACAAACAACAGCAGCGCCACCATACAGTCTGATCGATGAATCCCAGTCATGCTGTGGCAGCAACTTCGAGAAAATCAACCGGCGCGCATTAGCAAATAATGCCTCAACAGATCTGAGATCTGATTACATAAGTATCAACTACCTGCGCATTGCGCCGAGAAATAGTAGCAGCAGGGACTAGATGGCGGAAGTTGTGAGTAAGAAGGAATCATGCCTCTTTTTCTGCTTGTTGATGGAGGATGAGGGAGCGTGCAAAGGAATAGAAGTACAGTGATGAATATGAAGCATTTGAAGAATTTATCCAGTATTTGTTGGCACCTCAATGATTGAAATTCTTGATGAATCTATTAAATTTGAATAAAGACATCCTTAGTTTTAATTTTAACATGAATTAGAATGTCAGGACGAAATTTTTAATTTTTTAAATATATTTCATGTTTTTTTTTTATTAGATTTTCGAAGTTTTGAAGGCTTTTTTTTTTCTCTATTTCTCTATTGGTATTCCAGAATGCATTATGGGCAATTTTGTCATTAAATACTTTTTTCAGCTCAAAAGTCAATTTGGGGCGAGTGAGCCCTTTTATTAAAAATAGAAGGTGCTGATTAGACTTCATTTTTTTCACGGGGATTATCAAGTAATTATGAATTCCATATGGAGCTAATATGCATTTAGCCTGAAGTTTCTTGTTCATTTTCTGTGTTCAGCTCGTTTGGTCCACCTCAAATTGGCACATAATTGCTTAGTCATAACGCACACTTAACCTAAGTGACCCAACAGAAGTTGATGTTTTAGCTACCGCAGAAGTGGGCACTAAAATCCTTTTTCAATCAGCTAAAAGGAATTGATTGCTTTCAATTGCATAAATATGAATCCCTGTTTTCTAATTTTAAATCTATGTAAAACAACAGGTTATGGCATTCTTATCCCAATAATTTTACCAGGGAAAGGACTTTTCTTCTGTAGAAAATTATTGGTAGTGTTGATTCTAGAGAATTCTTATTTGAACTTTGAATAATTCATGTCATCCAATTTCAATTCTTCCATGATCAATAGTTCCATGTTGCTAAGTCCAAAACATGGGGGGGAAAAAGAAAAAATTGGTTCAACCACTCTTCCACATAGTCAATTTTATATAATCTATTTTATTTCACTCAATCTCTCTTTCACAGCCACATGTCTTTTCGGTTTAAGGAATGAAGAATCTTTCTTGGTTGGTTATTGATTGGTAAAATATGCTAGCAAAATGATCAACATTTCTCCACAATTACTTGGATTTTTTATATTTTTATACGTTTTGATAGTTTGTTATGAGTTGAAATCTTACACAAATAAATTTGAAGGTGATGTTACCCAGTCAAGATCATTTAATACTTTATTGGGACTTATGATGAAAATTAATTTAAAAAATATATTGAAAATATGAAAATAAGATTATGTTGATCTTTGTAAGACAATAGAAAAGTATTCGCATCAATAATAAAAAAGTTTCACGCTTTGAATTGATACATTGAGTGTGACATTTGAAAATAAGAGGAAGTAACATATTTTCACATATCAAATCAATATATTAACACGATTTGTCAATTTCAACATGTCTTTTTAGACTGATTTCTGCGATAAATCCAAGTAGAGTGATTGAAGTTTCTGTATTCCATCAAAGCAAATTAATTACAATGATTTCTCACTAAAATTAAAGAACGTCTGTAGTCTCTTTGAAATTTAACCTATAATATGTGAGGCAAAAATGAAAATTATATGGGTTGAAAACATATTAGTCATAAGATAAACCATGCTTTTGAATTCCGATGCTTAATTTTTCAATAAAAAATATATAACAATTAGTAAGGGTTAATTAGCAAGCATTTCTCGTAATATTATTTATAAAGTTTGAGGTTCTTAGAATAACTACTTAATATATCTTTAATATATTAATTAAAATTGATCCTATTTAAATAAAAAAATTGTCATTTTTCCTTTTTTCTATTTTACGAACTTCACCAACTATTATTTCTTGTTTCTCTAACTTCGCATTCTCCATACCAAACATTCACGTACGTAAAACACTTTCATCACCGCCACTTCTCCTCCACAAGTCCTAAACCCCACTAAGGCTATAAATAGATATTCGAAAATTCGTTTACTGTTTACATTCGTATCTGTTTATACAAAATTTATCCGCATCCGTTTGAAGCGGATATTATTCGTATTCGATTAGTAGATATCTAATTATAAATAGATACGGATAAGGTAAATGCTTATCCGATTCGTTTAATATCCGATCCGAATATATATATTTATTTATTAAATACTATATTATTATATTTTTCAATAAAAATTTCATAATCCATATATGTATATATAAATTATAATTGAAGAATTGGGAAGAAAAAAGAATAAATTTAAAAAATTATTGCAATGTAGAAAAAAAAATTGAAAGAAAAAGTTAATCAACATAATTATTGTTGGTTGACTTTATAATTAATATATTAAAATGTCACTATTATTATTAATAATAAGTACTAATAATCCATTACAAAGTAAATTATTAATTAGAAATTATATTATTTGTTCTATTGCTTTCGTTTTAATGAAATTATATAGTTCATTCTATTAATTAAAATATGTATTTGTTATATGTTCATAAATTCAGGTATTTGGATATTCGTAAATAGATATCTAAATAATTATCATCAAATATGAATATAAAACAATAATTTGAATATGAATAAGTTTAATAAAATATAAACACATCTGAATAATTATAATCGAATACGGATATATCCAAATTCGATCGATATCCAATGGATACAAATTTGGATATTATTTTTAAATATCCGTCAAATCTATATCCGTATTCGAATATTCAAAAAGTTAATAAACAGATACGAATATAGAAACAGTGTATCCAATCCTTTTAATATTTGTTTACACACCTAACCCTCATTGCCGGATCCCCCAAAATGCTGCTGAAGTTTGACCCGACCTAGGTAGTTGATATATACGTCTGTGTAATGCCTCAAAATTTATTTTCGTATTTAATAAATTACTATACCTTATTTTATTTTATTTATTGTTTTAATTAAAATTATAGTAAAGCATGAATTATATTTTCGAAAAAATATATTTATATATATAATATATAGATAATATTAAATTATCTCTTAATCAAATAGTGATAATTAATATTATATATATATATATATTGTAGATACTCTATATTTTGGGGAGTATAAGTTATAATTCTACTTAAATTAATATTATATTAATACAAGGAGTTGAATTATTGAATTATAAGAATTAATAATAAAGACATTAGATTTATAGTAGGATAAATATTCTAGTCCTAGTAGGATTATTATTAGTCTTATTTGAATTAAATCACTTCTTCCATAAAATAAAACCCTAATCATATTGAAAAAAAAAAAAAAAAACAGAAAAACAGAAGAAGTATGCAGGAGCGAAGAAAATAGAGAACGGCAGCTATGGTAGCAAAGATAGACAAAAAAGAAACAGAGACGAGCAAGGCAGACATAAATTTGGGTAAGGGATGTTTAATTGTTTGACCTTGCAATTTCAAAGATTTCTTGATACTTACCTCATGACCAAATGTGATAGGAAAGCTAGACTATATTCATGCATTTAATAAGAAAATGCCCCAACACCTTATTTGTACCATGTAAAGAAAACAAAGTTGTACCTTTTTTTTTTGGGCAAATTTAGATAATTGCTTTTCTTTTCTTTTTCTTCTTTTAATTATCTATAATATTTTAATTTTGATCTTTAGCACCTAATAAAGAGTTTGATCATTGAAGTTTTAGATATATAAGATTATTTTGGAGAGATGATTATATGAGGTATTTTATAATTATACATTGACTGTTATTTTTTTTTTATAATAAATTAACTATTCTTGATAATTAGATAATTCATGCTATTATCTATTTGACCCATGAAATTATTGTAGCTCTTGTTTTGTTAAAAAAAATTGAAGTTTTTAAAGGTAGAAAAAAGTGGAAATTTGAAGGAAATTAAAAATTCTAGATTCTATATTAAATTAATAATTAGTTTGTGTAATATAGATTTTCTTTGAAGTTTCAAAGTATAGGTTATGTAGTAAATTAGAAGGCTGGTTTGTAGAGTGCTTATTTCCTTGCAAAATTAATAATGAATCCCACTTAAAGTTTGTTTTAGTAAAGTACAAATTAATATTCTCTTTTCTTTCTTTAGTTGTTTCATTAGCCTACTAACATGATACAATTATTTCCCTCTCCTTATTTTTTTAATTTCTTTTTTTTTTCTTTTGTCTCTTTTTCATTGGGCAGTAGGTGGAGGTTAGTAATTAGGAATCAAACTTCTCAAATAGTAATTTATTAGTTGATCTTGATTGGACGTTATATCAATTCCTTGAAAAGGATTTTGCGTTCAACTTTATGAATCAAATTGGGATGATAACCGAGATGAATATTACCTTTGTGTTAGCATGTAATATGGGGCAATCTTTGATTCCACTAATAAGTACTGTAAGTGTCTAAATTTATATATATTATATAGTATTTTTTTTAAACTTAAAAGGATATATGCTATATAATCCATTAACTATTTTTTAATTTTACACTGTACTATATATATATATATATATTCTACTACTCACAAAAAGAAAAAAATTCTCATTTTATTTTTAGATGAAAGAAAATATATGCTTTTATGATTTTTTTTAATACTTCTAGACTAACAATTAAATTCAATTATCAACTGATGACTAAATTTACAGTTATTGTTACTATTATTATTAGTTGGATCCAACTTGATTTGAGTGTGCAAAAAACTTCGTTGGGCGGCGGCAAGCTTGCAGGTTGAACCCCAAGCCCCATGGCCTAATCTCCACCCCACTCAGTGCACAATAGAAGCCGTTTTGTGGCTGAAGTGGGTCGTAGGATTTCCCAATGACCTAAGATCGGGCACTGTTTTGGTAAGGTCACACCTTGTCCAGAGCAATAAGGGATTGTTACGGTAGGAGTAATAAGATTGACTAGCCACAACAAATTCTATGCAATCATCGCATTTAAATTATTAGTATATAAAAATATTTACTGAATTTTTGTTTCATTACTGAGTTCTTTACTCATACTCCTATTTTAAATTTCCTTCCAACAGATTTAGACTCTTAGCCCTATTAAGGATGTTGAACATGCTTCTTACGAGAATCAACATTAAAGATTTTCTTTTTGGGATGAAGACTTTGAAGTAGCTTTTAACTTTTTTGCCGTATTGACAAATTTGTTCTTCTCCTTAAATAATTTTTCAATTAAGAGAAAAATATTCTGCATTTTGAGTTTTTGTATTATAAGAATTATTTGAATTATTATGAATATTGAAGTTTTTTTTATTTAAAATCATGATTTTAAATAAATGATATATTGTTATTTAATATTGAGTCACACCTCGAGATTAGATTGCATAGGGCGTGACAGTCCGGGTCACCGGCGGCAAGGTTGGCGCTGCATCTTCCCCCGCCCCTAAAATCGGTCCTCTCAGTCTCTCCCCCAAAAAAATCGGTGAGGATATAGCTAAGGGAACCGCCAAAGACTGGAAGGGCCTCCATGTCACCGTCAAACCCTCTAAAACCGTCAGGCTAATGTCACTGTCGTTCCCTCGGCAGCTGCATTAGTCATCAAGACGCCGAAAGAGCCCGAGCGCGACCGTAAGAAGACCAAGAACATCAAGCACAATGGTAATATCTCACTCGATGACGTCCTCGAGATCGCGAAAGTCATGCGCCCGCTGTCTATGGCGAAGGACTTGACCGGTACGGTGAAGGAGATTTTCGGTACTTGCGTTTCTGTTAGTTGTACAGTTGACGGAAAGGATCCGAAGGCTCTGCAGCAGGAGATTGCCGATGGTGACGTGGAGATTCCTCTGGATTAAAATTTTGTTGGATTGGGTTTTGAAGCTGAATCTCTAGGGTTTGAATTTTGTTCTTTTAACTTTAATTTGTGCTTTTTGAATTTTGTTTAATTGAATGCCTGGTGGCTTAAAAAAAAAAAACTTCGCATTCTCCGTTTTCTTCAATTATGTTATTTCGCATAAAGTTCAAGATACATTTAAATACTGGATCAAAAAAGAAAAAGAAAAAGAAAAGCGAAAACATTTAAATAATCTTATATATATTAAAAGTTTAAGCAAAAAAATCAAGGTTATGTTTGATTTTTTATTATGTATTTTGGGAGAATGAATTATTGAGAATGTGAAAATTTTTTATTGGTATGTTTGTTTATATTTTAGGAGAGATATTTTTTACTGTAACAGTCAAATCAATACTTTTTTGTTGGATTTTTGAATTGAAAATGGAATTGAGTGATTATTTTAATGTTAGAATAATAATAAAATATAATATATATATATATATATATATGTGTGTGTGTGTATATATATTGCAGAATATGCATTTTAGAGAGAAAATAAGGATATGTCATTGTTATGAGGAAATATAACCAAACAAAGCCCAAATGTTTCACAACTATGAGTCAATGATAACATTTATTCAGCCTTTTTCCTCAACTTATTAAGCTAAGTTAAGAGCCCCTTTGGATTTATTTTCAAAACCCATTTTCATTAATTCTACTATTTCATAAATAAAACACATAACTTTTTACATATTTTCACCCAACATCATTTTTATTTTTATTTTTAAAATATATTTTTCAATAACCTATATATATCTTCTCTCAATAATATATATATATATATCTTCTCTCTTTATTTTATTATTTTTATCTCTCTCTGCCTACAATCTATTAAAACTAACATAATTATTAAATTTCCAAATATTTAATCCAAACACATTTTTATTTTTATTTTTATTTTCACATCACATTACATAATTAATTTCTACCAATTTAAAAATGCTGGAAACTGAAGATGAAAATAAAAATAAATCCAAACGGGCACTAAGCTGTCCAGGAAAGACTCAAATTTAATCCCCGGATTAAATAATTATTACTATATATAAGTAACCAAAACAGAGAAGAAAAAGACGAATTTGACCAGTCAAAAAAGCATAACAAATAGATAAATAGCACGGAATGCATTCCCTCTTTCTAGCTTTTGGTCGTCAGTCCACGTCAAAGCACCTTTAATTTAAATTTTCTATTTTAATAAATATGGCATTTTTATGACACATTACAAATAAATATTAAATATATTTATTTTTTAAATTTTTTTAGTAAAATTAGTTGGATACACTTAATATTTATAAAGTAAAATACATAATAAACATCAATTAAAATAAAATATTTGATTAGTCCCACAAGAACATACTCAAATTTGCTCTAACCTACAAATTAAACTGTTAGTACCGTGGGCCCATGCAGTACCTGTTTAAATTTATATTTCATTTCTTATTTTATTTTTTAAATATATAACACGTCTATTAAATATTTCCTTATAAATCAGATACTATTAGCATATATACATCAAATTAGAATAAAAGATAAAATACGAAATAAAATACAGGATTCAAAGTGCTTGCCACAGAGATTAAACCTTCGATTTAGATCTTCTATTCCAATATATATTTTATCTCCTATTTCATTACATAGATGTATAATACATGTATTAACTATTTTTTTATAAAAATAATTAATTGACAACTAAATATACTTGACATATATGCATTACATTGAAATAGAAGATGAAATATGAAATGAAATAGAGAATCCTAAAACAAATATACAAAAGGAAAGTTCCTTTACCTACCAATTCCTCAACACAAAATCTATTTTCCAACATTCTTGGTTTTAACAATACTTCCCGTATTTTTGCTGTCCAAATCCTCTCCCGTTCAACTATTCACAAGTGGATATAAATATATTGTGCGTGAGCCTGCAATCTGGACTTTGCTAGGTTGGAATGTTCAATTTGACTTTTGTTAACTAAATTGGTCGAAGAATTCGACTAATAAAATATTTAACACAGTCCAGATTTCACATGCAAACAGAGCCGTGGTCAAAAAGCTTACCACATTTTCAATCCACTTGCTCAAATGATGAGATCACCATTCTCCCACATTAATCTTATATATAACTCTACGAAGTTTCAACTTTAGCCCACTTCATTTCATTTTTCCAGTTTTCCTCACTTTGGAAGAAAGAGAGCTTTTTGAATTGGCAGTGGTGGAAATGGAGCATCCGGTGAAAACAGTCGGGTGGGCGGCGAGAGACGCATCCGGGTTTCTTTCTCCTTTCGAGTTCTCGAGACGGGCCACCCGCGATCACGATGTCCAATTCAAGGTGTTGTATTGTGGGATTTGTCATTCGGATCTTCACTTCACCAAAAACGATTTCGGGTCCACTGCTTACCCGGCTGTACCCGGCCACGAGATTGTCGGGGTGGTCACCGAGGTCGGGTCTAAGGTCGAGAAAGTTAAGGTCGGAGACAAAGTGGGCTTGGGTTGCTTGGTCGGATCCTGTAGAAAATGCGATCAATGTGCTGATGATCTCGAGAATTATTGCCCTAAAGTGGTAAATAGCCGCCATTTTCATCGTTCTGATTTTTTGATGTAGTGTTTCTTGATTTACATATTTTGGTAATCCTGAAATATTTTGTTGGTTGCTAACAATTTTGTGCAAAATTGTCTTCATAGGTGTTCACATATAACAGCGTGGACGCCGACGGCAACACCACTTACGGCGGTTACTGCGACATAATGGTGGCGGACGAGCACTTCATCATCCGCTGGCCGGAAAACTTCCCTCTCGATAAGGGCGCTCCTTTACTCTGCGCCGGGATCACTACTTACAGTCCGTTGAAATACTTCGGGCTCGACAGGCCGGGCCTCCACGTCGGCGTAGTCGGGCTCGGCGGGCTGGGTCATGTGGCAGTCAAATTCGCCAAGGCTTTCGGAACAAAAGTAACGGTCATTAGCACCTCCGTCAGTAAAAAAAAGGAAGCCATTGAAACCCTCGGAGCAGACGCCTTTTTGGTGAGCCGGGAGCCGGAGGAAATGGAAGCGGCGGCTGGAACCTTTGACGGAATAATTGACACTGTTTCTGCAGTTCACCCCATTTATCCATTGATAAACCTGTTGAAGCCGCACGGGAAGCTGGTGCTGTTGGGCGTGCCAGATAAGCCGCTTGAGCTGCCGGTGTTCCCGCTGCTTGCGGCGCGGAAGACGGTGGCGGGAAGTTTGATTGGAGGGCTGAAAGAGACGCAGGAGATGATTGATTTTGCGGCAAAGCATAATATATTGCCAGAAGTAGAGATTGTATCCATGGATTATGTGAACAAGGCGATGGAGCGGCTGGGGAGAGCCGATGTGAAGTATCGTTTTGTGATTGATATTGGGAAAACATTGAAAGCCGAGTGATTTGCTTGGCTCAAGGAAGCCGGCTTTTTCTTGTTTTTTTTTTTTAATGTGAATAAGGCGATGGAGCGGCTGGCGAGAGCCGATGTGAAGCACCGTTTTGTTATTGATATTTGGAAAACATTGAAAGCCAAGTAATTTGCTTGGCTCAGTGAAGCCGGCTTCTTTGAGACAATATTGAGTGTACTTTCACTAATCAAAGAATATTTTGTGTTATTTTAGTTTTTCTTTTTGTGCTTTTTCAAAGGTTTTCTATGGTCCTAATTTATTGTTTTTATCCAAAGATCGTTTGTTTGGTGTGATTGAATTAGATATGATACGTATGATTAAAATAATAGTGAATTGTTGTACATCATATCTAATATTTGTTTACAAATTTTAAATAATTCGATATTCAACTTTGATTGTTTACTTGGTATGATTATCTCATTTGACAAATTATAATTTATTTTCAATTTAGATTGAAAAATATATCACACCCCAAGACTTCGATACACAAATCAAGTTTGGCCTAAATGCATATTGGGTCCTAATTGTATCAAAGGCTTCTAAAAATGAACCAAATATTGAAACTGAATTGAATTGTGTATCTATCATGCCATATTAAAGCAAATAAACTAACTTCTATTGTAGTGTAAGTATTTTGCTACCATGGAATTACAACTAAGTGAATATCTATCTTAAGATGCGTTTGGTTTAAAAACAAATAAAATTTAATCAAATAATTTAATATTTATATTGTTCTCTTTGAAATTTCTAATTTATCGTCTATTAAAAGTTTTGTTATTCTAAAAACACCCTTTATTTTGAATAAAAAATTTGAAATAATTTAATTTTTTAAAATTACTCATAAATTTTTATTCCTCCTAAAGTCTAATTATCCCAATCTGTTCTAAATAAAAATTAAATAAAAGATTTAAAAAATAAAAATTTAAAGTTATTATTTTTTAATAATATAATTTGATTATTTTAAACATATACTTAATAAGATTAAAATAAAAAATATATAAAATAATTTAATCAATTTTATATATTATCTACAAATAAAATAAACAAAAAATTAAAAACAAAATAACTAAAACATAACAGGAAAAAGAAGAATACTCCTCTTCCCCAAACCGCCGCCACAGCCACGCCTCCACCCCCAACCCGCCCAGCCAGCCAGGCCGCAAGCCCGGCCACTCCCCCTCCCCCGCCGTAGCTGGCCATGGCTTGCCGCCGGATTTGATGGGTGGGTGGGGTATGTATCTACATATGTGTATGCATTTTTTTATTTTTTATTTTGAGGAAAAAGTGAATATGGATGTACTGTGTGTGTCATGTATATATATATACACATAAATATTTATAATATTTTGAATATATATTTATAAGATGATTGTTCTGTAATTTAATTTTTATATTTTAATTGATTTTTTAAATTTTTTAATAAAGATTAATTTTTTCTATTAATTTTAAAAATAATTCATAAGTTTTAGGGTTAGTATAATTTAGTTAATAGGTGGGTAAAATATAAATAAAAATATTATCATAAAAATGGGAGAGATTAAATAAAATTATATATTAAATAAATAAATCAAGGGTATTCGGGGTATTTAATTTAGAAAAAGGATAATTATTTAAATTTTGCTTTGTTTTGTTTGTCACAAATAAAGGGACACTTGACACAATATAAAATAATTGCCTGAATAGGACTGCAGAAAAATTCTTCATTTGTTAAGGTTAATTCGATCAACATATAATAAGATTAAAGGGTTTCTTAAGACCTTAAACTAAGAAGATTAAAGGGTTGATTCCAATTGTTTTGTCCAAATGATATTTGACCAATACAATGTATTGTGAAATGTTTAAAATAATTTTGGTTGAAATACGATTATGCATCTCATTTGAAATGTCAACATACTAAAAGTATTAATTTAGAGGGAGGCTGCTGGGCTCTTTTCCAAAAAAAAAAGTTGTATAATGGTAAATTGAATTATTAATATTGTCCTCACACACACACACACACACACATCGGGAGTTTTTTAAGTTCGAACTTCTGATCTTACATTTTATATATGAAATTTATGTTGTTGAGTCAAAAATCACTAGTCCTTCATTTGAGGTTGGAATCTTCACGAGTTCTTGATATGTTATGTATAAATTTTTTTAAAAAAAAAAATCTATTATTTAACATAGTTATCATATAGTTTTTATATCATGTTGGAAAGAATAGTCATCGCCGCCATCAGTGACATTGTTCTAATTCAATAATCTTTACTCTTCGGTCCTGATACGTGTAAAATATTTTTTTCAGCTAATAATACTAGCCAATCCACACCCCAAATTTTATGTATGGGTCTTACAGTATGCCGGCTATTAAAAAGACTGAATAAAAAAATAATAATAAAAAAAGAGGTCGAAAATGAAGCACAATTTAACTGCAACAATTGAAAATGAATGCAAATGGTTGAACAATAAAATATATATATATATATATATATGTTCTACTTCATTAGATTTAATAAAGCAGTTTGAAAAGGTTGCTAATGACCAAATTGTAGTTGTTAGCAACTTTTTCAAGTCAAAATACAATATTTTATAATCCCCAACTAGTCTAGCCATTTTGTCATTTGAGGTAATTAAATAAGATTTGAGTTTAATTTTTTTAGGAAACTTTACAATGACAATTGCACAATTTTTTTATGCACATAAGATGTCCATTCGAGTCGAACTCAAGACTGAATGGACGAACTTGAGACCTCCCACATAATAAAAGAGACTTATGCCATTGGGTCACATGCCACTGGACAATTTGAGTTAATTTGGAAAAAGCTTATTCAATGTTAAGTGCTGATTTCATTAAAAGAAACTTATGCCATTGAGTCATATGTCACTGGACAATTTGAGTTTAATTTGAAAAAAACTTATTCTAATGTTAATTGCTGATTTCATGGAGGGGTATTTAATTTGATGGGGTGAATTCATTTTAGAATAAGCCATATTTTTTAAACTACAAATACGAGTTAGGATCGTTTGAGTTGGTCAAACAAATATTTTATACATTACTGGTCAAGTCGATTACAAATTCAAAGATAGGAAAATCTAAATAATATGATTTAAGGTAGATCATACTTGTACATGAATGTATTATGAAAGCGGAATAATCTAGAGTATTCCATGATTTGAATAGAAAAGTCTAGATTAGGTGACCACTGTCTGTTCAAATAATTAGTTTGACTAAAATTAGCTCGAGTTCTTTATTTTAATTGGTATTTAATATTTTATTTTATTTTAAGAATACATATTAAATATATTAAATTTTTTTTTAAAAAATTATTCAATTGATCATTAATGTTTAACTTTTTATTTAAACTAGGAATCCACCGACGCACGTGGTTCCCTTCCGCATAACTTTTTGCGTAAAATATTTTAAAAAATATATGCATAAGTTTAGGTTCATTTTTAAATCATAAAATTACAAGTTGATTCGAAAAGGAAGAACGATGGAAATTAAAGAATTCAATAAAAGAATTTGTAGATTATACTGCTCAAATATTATTGCGTTAAAATAATATCAATTAATTAAAAATAAAAAAGAATAGATTGCTAAATCTACATTCAAACAAATTCTCAATAATTATTTTTTTTCTTATAATCATTTTTCAAATTTAGTCAAATGATGAGTATAAAAAACATTGCTTGTAAATATCTAAAAAATACTGCTCAAAAGAATTATTAAAAATATATTATTTTTTCATAAGTATTAGAAATATGATTGTAAAAATGTGGTGATACAAAAATAATTCCTGATAATTCTTTTAGTAATTTTTTTTTGTATTTTACAATTAAGACTCTATTGAGTAGTGTTTTCAAATATAGTTTTAAGGCTAAATTTGGAATACCAAAATTTGGTATCGTAACTACCTAATATTCATAATTTTCCAATTTTTCCCTTTACATCTCATTGTCTTTTTAAAGTTTAGAGAATATTAAAAGACAATTAAGTAAAAATATAAAAAATAACTTTCATATTAAACACAAAAGTAACATTTTAAAATGGGCATTTAGTAACATTTTATAATATAATGACATAAAAAAGTATTATGATAATAGTTGTAAAAGAATGCCACTATAATTTAATATTTGGTAGAATTTGATTATTAAATGACAAATAAAATAGTGACATTTGATTGAAAATGCCAAGATAATTATATTTTAAAGACATTTAACTAGTATCACTAATTTTTCTTAGAAAAATGTCACTAATATGTAATTATAGTGTCATTTGAATAAAAATGTCATTACGTATTTAGTGATACTAATTAGCTTAATGACATTTACAGTGTGATGACACGCAAAAGTAACATGGTGATAGTTGAAAAAAAAAAAAAATGTCACTATTATAAAATTTTAGTGGCATTGGATTATTATATAGCATATAAAATAGTGGCATTTAATTAAAAATGTCAATAAAAATATAATTTGAAGGCATGTAGCTAGTGCAACTATTTTTTTTTAAAAAAATGTCACTCATATTTATTTATGGTGTCATTTAGAAAAAAAATGCCACGAGATATTTAGCGACGCTAACTTAGTGACATTCGATAGTGTAATGACACACAAAAGTAACATGGTGATAATTGTTGAAAAATGTCAATGTAATACAATATATTAGTGGCATTTGATTAATAAATGACAAAAAAATAATAACATTTGACTGAAAATGCCAACATAAATATATTTGTAAGTCATTTAAATAAAGTCACTAATTTTTTCTTAAAAAAATGCCACTCATATTTATTTATGGTGTCATTTGTGAAAAGTATTGCAAATTATTTAGTGACATTGATTTAACGCCGTTTTATATTAAAATAATATAGTGATAGTAATAAAAAAAATTACCACTATAATATAATACTTAGTGGCAACTGATTAATGAATATTATAAAAATATAATTTTATTGAAATTACTAACAGAACTATATGTTAAAGGCATTTAAATAGCATCACTATTTTTTTCTAAAAAAAAAAAAATCACTCATAATTTAGTTATGGTGTGACATAAAATAAATATCACAAAATAGATAAAGTATATATTGTTCTTTATAACTGAAAATTTATACTTATATGTTATCATAATGTATTGATTAAATTAACTACTTAATATAATTTTAACGTAATGACGAAATTAACCATGTTTTTCAAGAAGTATGAAAATTTTAAGTTGTTGACGATCACAATTAGGTTAGTAAGATTTGGAAGGCATTTGTCTGGAACCTGACTCTAGTGACATGATATTTTCATGGGTTAGTGATAAATGCTACTTTTGTGGAATAGTGATAAACACAGTTACACCAGCAATTTTGAAGGTATCGTAAGAAATTTCACGGAAAATACTTAAGGAACTTAATTATAGGAATTGAGTGACTTAACCGTATTGATGCTATGGGTGATGGTAATGCCATTTATAGCCACATAGAGGTAGCCTCGTTCCTGATGAGTCAACTGCCCACAAATAGGAAATATGAAGGCCTCCTTGGAAGTGAACACAGGTTATAATTTAATAAAAATAATGTAATATTATTGGAACCGAATTCTGATACTATGTCTAATGAATTGGGTGGGGGGAGCGTGGATATCATTGGTGATCAAGAGGGTAATATTTGACGAAAAGTATCAGGTGAGTTTATATTGCTTTCTTTGATGGGGAAAGAACATAAGTATTTGTTATTATGTCTTGCCACTTGGTTCTATTTGTGTTAAGATTCGATGATTGATGCATGCTCGTTATATGCTATTCTTTGGTTCTCATGTTTAATCTGTTAGTCTGTTTGAGCTGTCCCTTCTGCTTGAATTCTTAAATTGTTATTATCTAAACTCCCAATTTTAATTGATACGATTTCTTGTCTGGTACATTTACCTCGATACATGTATATCAGCTGGGTTTGGCCTCCTTTTGCTGAAAATTGTCATTCATCTACATAACCTTGACGTGCTGCCCTTGTATTCTCTCAATAGTTTATTTGGACATCTCTTACCCTTATCTATAATTTTTTTGCCATTCTTACCTGAGTCCCCTCATCCATTTAAAGTGGTTAAATCCTTAAACCGCAATTCATTTCTGCACAAGTTTTGATAAAGTTAACAGTTTATGAAAATAGTACTCCACATCGCCCCTTTCCACTGGACACTTTTATTAATATTTATTGATGTCGCTTTATGCAAAATTGGCGATTGTGTTGAGAAAGTTGAAAAGTGACTTCAAAATATATATCGCCACGCTCCCTTGGAGTAAGCCTTGTGCTTGTTCAGTGGTTATTTGCTTATCATGGCGAAGTGATGTGTTAAGTTATATACATGTTAGAACAAGAATGAATTATCCAAGCAGGGCCAGAACGACTCATAGAACCCAATTGGTTTAGGAACTTGGACCCTCATCGTGTATTGTAAAATAAGAAAAGTGACGAATGGAGTTTGTTGGGGGTAGTTTGAGAATTTAGTGGGCTCGAGCTCGTAGAGCTATTAAAATAGTTAAAACGTTAAGACGATAAAGTGAAAATGATTGAGCTCGAGTAAGCAAAGCCTCATAATACTGAAGTATCATGTAGTTGATAGGTTAAGGCCGTTTGAGATAAAGATATAATTGAACCCGAGTGTCAGAATAACCTTAATTTGATAAAAATATTAATTATATTTATATTTAAGAATAAGAGAATTGATAGAATGATAACCCGAGTTATCTTATGGCAGTTCCCGATTTGACCAGGAAGTCAGAACCTAAGTGGCTGTGCAGCTAAGAATTTCCCTGCTTTCACCAAGTGAGTTATATTAGTTTGCGTTGCAGGGGGAAAGAACATAAATAATTGTTATTATGCCTTTCCGCTTGATTCTGGTTGTACTGAGATTTTGTGGTTAATGCTTGTTCAATTTATGTTATTCTTTGACTTTGAGGTTGAATCTGATAGGCTATCTAACCCGTTATTTTCGCTTGAAACTCTTGAGCTGTTATTATCCAAGTTCCCAAGCTTGTTTGATGCGATTTCCTATTTTGTGTATTTATATTAATATATATATATATGTTCTGCTTGGCCCTTTCATTGCTAAAAGTTGTCGTTCCTCTATGGAACATTGACTTGCTATCCTTGCATTTCTCTTAGTAGTTTATTTGAACTTTTCTTAACCATTGTCAATAATTCTTGAGATATTCTTACTTGATTCCTTCACCCATTTCGAGTTGTTAAATCCCTGAACCGAATATTCTATTCATGCAATTTGGAGAAATAAACTGTTGGTGGAAGTTCCCCACACATCACCCTTTATACTGGCTACAACCCTATTCGTTATAAATTATATTATCTTATTCAAAATATGGTGATTGTGCCTGAAACCCAAAAGTGGATTCCAAAGTATACATTTCTATCAACGCCATGCTGATACTGGTATAAACTTGATATGAACTCACTAGTACTTGTTTGCATGGCAAACTTATGTGTTAATAAAAATGTTGTTGGGCAATACATGATGTACATGAGTAAATAATACCTTAGGACTAGGCCCTGGGATCGGTTACGAAAGGTAGCTGGGCGGAATGGTCCGCGGTAACAGATCTTTCGGCCGATACCCGCACGCAATGTACAAAATCCCTACTTAGTAGGCCAGCTGGAGGTAGCCGCCTATAAGCGGGATCAGGCATGTAGCTAGCCATGCCTAATAAATAATCAAACATCCGAGCCGATCACTTGGTACTTTGGAGGGATAAGGATTTCTGTGCTTTCAAAAGTGGAGAGATAAGGTAGAAGAACCACCAACAACCTTTATTTGAGAAATGTTTGTTAAATTGTAAATGATTAATTTATCAGTTTGATATTGATGCCTTGAAATCTCTATGAGAGATAGTGAATTTTGAAAAGTGTCATTACTGGTATGGGATTGTGGTAAGATGGATCACCTTAAATTTTCGACTAAAAACCTCCCCTCACTACTTCTGGAATTATTAATGCTTCTAAGTATTTTGTATATGGTATTTGAGAAATTTGTCACTCTGTTATTATTGTTACATCATCTCACTAAACCATTCGGACTTACGTTATTCTATTGTTATCTTCCATTCTTTACCCCAGATCAGGGCAAGCGACGAGGATAGACCAACCCCGAAGACACATGAGGCAATGAGAGTGATAGAAGTGCTAGCGGGATCCATGATATTTTGATTTATAGTTGCACCTTTGATGAAGGTTGGTTATAGAAGTTAAATACTTTGGATTATTGAGAAATGTATTTTCCATTATTCAGAAGACTTGTGGTATAGAGTGGGTAGCATCTTGTATGGGAGCAGACACCTCTCGGTCAAGGAGTTACAGAGGTGCTCATTGGCTACATGTTTTTGTGGTTTTGAATATTGGTATTTATAATAATTGAGTCTTGATATGTTTCGACATATTTAGTTTTTGAAACCTATCTTGATTGACTTAATTAATTGTTGGGCTCATCGGACCCCTTTTTTATTCATTTTATTTAATTAATTTGACCTTTTATTTATTTTTTATCTTTTGCCTTTTAGGATCTTATATTGATCATGTCAATGATATAGTCCAAAACAAAGATATAATCACATTTTAACGTGTCATTTGGTATAATTTTTGTTGTATTGTATTAATATCAAAACAAAGATAATTTAGTAAAATTTATACTTTTAACTATATCGCTATAAGTGGTATTTTTAAAAAATATTATTAAATATAAAATTGCCACACGTGAAACAAAATTCTTTTTTAAATATAGTTCAGCTAGATAAGGGGTCTCCCTCAAGTGCAAGTGAAAAGAAGAGAATTCTTTTTCAAATAGGTAAAGAGTCTCTCTCGACATGCGAAAGAGAAAAGAGACAAATTTGGTCCATCAAACCAAAAAATGACTAAAGCAGAAAAAATAGTCATATAACACGGCCCAATTCCATATACAACGTGTATTTCCTCTTTCTAGCCTTTGGTAGAAGCCCATATCAAAGAACCTTAAAATGTGGTCACCCCTCTCCAGCACTAGTCCTAGGAATTTTTGGAAAAATCGTGTTCATATTATTTAAAATTGTGTAAAACAACAATTATAAAATATATAGTCAAAAAGTGGTGTTTAACCATTTATATTAAACTAGCATTATTCCTGTGTTATACATGAATTTTTTAAAAATATTATATTTTAATGTAATTATTGAATTGTATATATATAAATAATAATACGATAACGTAAATATTGTAAAAAATAGTCAAATAATGAGTAAAATTAAATATTGTTCCAATAATATTAGAATTTAGTATTTAAAAGTTTGGTATATATAAAGACATCAAAGAACATAAAATCTTACATACATGATATCATGAAAAATGAATTTCAAGATTATTCAGTGGAAAGGTAAAAGAAAATTCAAAACTTCCACAGGTAAAAGCCTATAAACATGATTATGTACTTTATCAAAAAAAAGAAAAAAAAAATATTATGCAACCAAAAACTAACAGATAGTTGCATTAACAAATAAAAATATGATAAGGATAGAACACAAGATTGATAGCTCAAAAGTTGTTGGAAAAACTTAATATTATAATACTTTAAGATTGCCTTAAACTTAAAAAATGATGAGCACATATTAAGTTGAAATTTAAAATAAAAAGAGTTAGATAATATATAGCCTATAAAGAACTTAAAAAAAAATCTTATCTAATTTTAATTTTTGATTAAAAATCAATTAAGTGAAGTATGATAGCAACGATAAAAAATATAAAAAATCAAAAATAAATCTGTAGAATAATTGTAAAGTCAAAATAAACATTAGAGCATAAATTAATAAGAAACCTTTTAATTTGAATCATAGCTTAGTTATAGAATAAGTGAAGAAAAAAGTTTGACGTTATTGATACAAAGTTAAAATAATAATAAATTGATAAAGCAATTATAAACTCAAATTTAATTGCCAATAAATTAGTGATTTGTTTTGAAAAAATAATCGCCCAAAAGTTGAGACAACCAAAATTTAATTTTTATTTAAACCAAAAGTGATACATATTAATATGGCTTGAATTTGACAAAACATAGTTTGATTTAGATGTCCATTACAACAATGCTCACTACTCACTTATATATATCCCTATCTACCTTTGCCCACTTCACCCATTTTTCCAATTTTCCTCATTCTGCTAACAAGAAAAAAAAAAGCGCAGCGTTTCGACTTGTCAGCGAAAATGGAGCATCCAGTGAACGCAGTCGGGTGGGCGGCGAGAGACGCGTCCGGGTTTCTTTCTCCTTTCAAGTTCTCGAGACGGGCCACCCGCAATCACGACGTCCAATTCAAGGTGTTGTATTGCGGGATTTGCCATACGGATCTTCACTTCTTCTGGTCTACCTCTTACCCGATTGTACCCGGCCACGAGATTGTCGGGGTGGTCACCGAGGTTGGGTCCAAGGTCGAGAAAGTTAAGGTCGGAGACAAAGTGGGCCTGGGTTGCATGGTCGGATCATGCAGAAAATGCGATCAATGTGCTAATGATCTCGAGAATTATTGCCCTAAAGTGGTTAGCCGCCATTTCCTTCGTCTGGATTTTGCGATGCATATTGTGTTTTCTTAATTTACCCCTATAAAAAATTAAAAAATTAAAGCATCAACTGCACTTAATTTATAACTGATATTAAAAATTTATAGTTTTGATTACGAAATTGTCCTAATTAACTTCAAAATTAATATTCTCGTAACTAATGTTCAGTGCGATCAATTTGTAGCTGATGATTATTATTAATTTTTTATATATTTTAATTTTCTTATAAATAATATATGATCAAACTTTATTCTTCGAACATACAATGCTATGAATTGATGATTAATAATTTTTTTAATTATAATCTAAGAGAATTATATCTGCTACGAAAATTCATAACTATAATTTGTAGTTATAATTATGAAATTAATTTTGTATCAATTTTTTCATAATAGATACTTAATTTTTTTGATAGTGTACTGTTCTATTTCGAATATTTCTTGATTTTTATTCATAGTTTGAAGATAAACAGAAGCTATCAATCTTGAGAACAATTTGCTCTCCGCAGGTGTACATATACGGTAGCATGGACGCCGACGGCACCACCACTTACGGCGGTTTCTCTGACATAATGGTGGCGGACGAGCATTTCATCATCCGCTGGCCGGAAAATTTCCCTCTTGATAAGGGCGCTCCTTTACTCTGTGCCGGGATTACCACTTACAGTCCGTTGAGGTACTTCGGGCTCGACAAACCAGGTCTCCACGTCGGCATAGTCGGGCTCGGCGGGCTGGGCCATGTGGCAGTCAAATTCGCCAAGGCTTTTGGAACAAAAGTAACGGTCATCAGCACCTCCGCCAATAAAAGAAAAGAGGCCATCGAAACCCTCGGAGCAGACGCCTTTGTAGTGAGCCGGGAGCCGGCGGAAATGGAAGCAGCGGCTGGTACCTTGGACGGAATAATTGATACCGCTTCTGCAGCTCACTCCATTCAGCCATTGATTAGCTTGTTGAAGCCACACGGGAAGCTGGTGATGGTGGGCGTGCCGGATAAGCCGCTTGAGCTGCCGGTGGTCCCGCTGATTTCGGCTCGAAAGACGTTGGCGGGTAGCTTGATTGGAGGGGTGAAAGAGATGCAGGAGATGATTGATTTTGCGGCAAAGCATAATGTACTGCCGATCGTTGAGATTATCTCGATGGATTATGTGAACAAGGCGATGGAGCGGCTGGGGAGAGCCGATGTGAAGTATCGTTTTGTGATTGATATTGGGAAAACATTGAAAGCCGAGTGATTTGCTTGGCTTAGGGGAAAATTGCAAAACTAGGACCGTAGCTTTGGCCATGTTGTATTTTAGAATTAAAATTTGAAGTGGTATTAAAGTAGGATCAGAACTTAGTAAAAATTAGAAGACAAAGACGGAAACCATCGAAAAATACAATAAGCGCCGGTGATTTCTTGCATGGAACACTGAAGCAGGCGTCACGCTAGAAATCCCCGGTACTGACTGTGTTTTTTGGTGGTCATTGTCATTTTTTTCGATTTTTAATAAGTTTTCATCCTACTTTACTACAACTCCAAATTTTGGTCCTATATTGCAAATTAGCTATTGTCACGGTCCTATTTTTGCAATTTACCCCCTGGCTTAGTGAAGCTGGCTTAAATAATTTATTTTATTCTCTATTCCATTTTATTAATTTATGATATATGTATTAAATATTTTCTTATAAAAATAATTGATGGAGAATCAAATACGCTTGACATAAATAAAGTAAGTTGGAAAGATGAAATAGAAAATGAAATGGAAGATCCAAAATATAGTGAAGCTGATTTCTTTTGTACTTTTTTATTATTAAGGTTGAGTTCGGTCTATATATAATAAGATTTTAGTTTTCTATAAGGCCTTAAACCAATAAGATTAAAGGGTTGTTTTAATATTTATTTTGTTAAATGGTATTTGACCAATACGGTATATTGGGATATATTTAAAAAAAGTATGGTTGAAATAAATTATGCATATTATTGATATATTAACATAGTAAAAGTATTACTTTAGAGGGAGGTTGATGGGTTCGTCTCTGATGGAGAGAGAGAGAAGGAAAAGGAAAAAATAAATAAATGAAAAATATATTAGTTAAGGTTACTAATGTCAATTTGCATAAATTGTAAGGGACAAATGTTATATGATGTAATTCAGGAGAATTTAATATAAAGAATATGGCTCAAGAAGGGCGACATATATTTTATCCTTGATATGGGATGGCCCAATGAACCCAACCCAAAGACTACAGACTCGAGGATGTAACATCAGGCCCATCCCATTCCTAGGGGAATGGGGCTCAATTGTGCTACCAAATTCAAGTGATCCACATCGACCAGACAGATCGACCTTTCATACTCTGGCAAGCAAACATTCAATTGGGTCACAGACAAGACTGCTGGTCGACCCGTCAACCACATCGTTCGGTCGCCTCTTACGCCGCACGCCAACCCATCATAAGGTCGACGCTGGTCACCGACCAGGGAGGTCGACTCGGCGCAGAGTCATCTCTGCTACATTAAATGCTCTAACAGGCAGCATACCTCTGCATTAATATTTAATGGTGTTGTAATTAGGAATAATTACAAAGTTTAATTATTTGGATGGTTGCCAATTTTGGTTGGAATCCAAAGATAATTAAGGGGTAAAATGGAGGATGTGCAAATGGTTAAGTGTTGGATTGTCCTACATTGATAAATTGAGAAAGGGGAGACTTGCTTGTGAATTATAAAACCAAGTGGAGGAGTTGAAGGGTTATCCCAATCCTTCACTTGTCCCACATTGGTTTTATAAACTAGTGTGGACTAGTTTATATTGAACTCTAGTAAGAATGCTTGATAAAGTGTTCTTTAGGGGGTTCATATGAGTGGACCACATGCGCACCACCGTCGCCGCCGGCCGGCCTGGGTACGGGTCCGGGTCGCGGGCGTTAGGGCGAATGTCTCAGTCTCAGTCTTATCTTTTTGGATGAAATTCAATTAAAAATTTTAAATTTTGAATTTTAAAATTTAAAATACTTAACCGGATAGGGATAATCGGATAAGGGCTGACTTGGTCAAGACCCGTTGGAGATTACCTTGATATGTGGGATTTGACCGAGATCATGGAATGATGCTTGTGGAGACGTGGGACACGTGGCGTGAGGCTGTGAACATGTGTGACGTGTGAGGGCCAAGTGGCAGAACGCCATTGGCTATTGGTGGACGTGTGACGTGTGTGGTTGACGTGGCGAAATGCGATTCGCTGGGGTAACGCGTTAGAGGCCATTAACTGGCAGACTCTGACCCTAATCCCGCCTATAAATAGAGTGCCTCTGGCAGTCTTCAAAACACGCAACATTCGCCATCGTTCTCCTCATTCTACACTGTTCACGTTTACGCACACTGCCACCGTTCTTGATCCCACTCTCATAAATTCCTTCCTTCCCTTCTCATATTCTGATATTCTCCCCACAAACATTCTCTTTCCCGAATCTTGATATACGACTATCTCATTCTGATCCGGGTAATTGAGTACTATTCGAGGTGAACGAGACGGAGTGCACCTGGTCGTTCTGGACCATCTCATCCTGGGAGGAGCTGCACTATACCCGTTGCACTGGTGAGTCGGGGCGCTCGTTTCTTCAAGGCAAACAGAATTTCTCTGTGATTTGGTCGCCCTATTAATTCTGTTACGATACAGAATTCTTAAGATAAGTTTACTTTAAAATTCAGTATCTATATTAGATAAATCTGACAGCATGTTTTATTGTTTTATTGCCTCGGTTAATATTTGAATTTTGGCTTTTCCTGGACTCGTATTTGATTAATTATTTGAAATTTTGATTTGCCTTGAATTTGACGTTTATTTTGATCACGCATGATGTATGTTTAAAATCTGATATCACATGCTGTATGTTTAAATTCTGATAACGCATGTTGTATGTTTAATTCTTATACCACATGCTTTATTTGGATTTTATATTGATAAAAAAAACGCACGTATTGCCTTAACTGTGATTATTTGATCCATTCCTGATAATCTGACTTGCAATATTTGTTTATTGCATGTTGGCATAAATCCTAGAAACAACAAAGACCACAGACTCGAGGATGTAACATCAGGCACATCCCATTCCTAGGGCTCAATTGTGCTATCAAATTCAAGTGATCCACATCGACCAGACAGATCGACCTATCATACTCTGGCAGGCAGACATTCGATTGGGTCACGGACAAGACCGCTAGTCGACCCGTCGACCACGTCGTTCGGTCGCCTCTTACGCTGCACGCCAACCCATCGTAAGGTCGACGCTGGTCACCGACCAGGGAGGTCGACTCGGCGCAGAGTCATCTCTGCTGCATTAAATGCTCTAACATGCAGCATACCTCTGCATTAATATTTAATGGCGCATGCTACTCCAGTACCACCCATGCTGCCACCCTAGGTAGGAGGCACGTCAACAGTGTACTATTCTACTCATAAAACCTAGAAATGCCGCCACTTGGAATAGTACAGGAATGGAAGATGACCTAATGCCCCTCATGCAAGGACAAAGATCCTCCCTTCATGTTAAGGGCATCTCAAAAAATCCCCACTAAGAGAAGGCTATAAATACCTCCCCTCCAACCTCACAAAAAAGTATGCCATTCTATACACAAAAAGCCCTCACTCTGCTACTCGCTTTATTGGATCGACCCTATACTAACTTGAGCGTCGGAGTGCCTAAGCTGAGGGGACCCCAGCCAGCCTGACATTTGCTCGTGATTGCAGGACTCAACCCAACTAAATCCAGAGGTCGACCAAGCAGGTGACACCCTTCCAAGTTATCATCTGATCCAACTACAAGCAAATTTCATCCTCATCAATCCTTAATATTAATTTATGTTTTCCAGTACTGGACATGTCGAATGCCTCATTCCAAATTAATTGATAAAGATATATCTATAATTACGAATTACATATATTTAGAACAATTAATATTTATTTATATTGTGAAATAAAATTCTTTTTAAATAGTTCAACTAAATAGGGAGTCTCCCTTTTAAGTGTAAGGAAAAGAAGCGAGAATTCTTTTTCAAAAAGGTAGAGAGTCTCTCTCTATATCAGAGATGAATTTGGCCATCAACGACTAAAGCAGAAAAATAATTAAATAACACGACCTAGTTCTGTGTACAACAGAGTGTATTCCCTGTTTCTAGCTTTTGGTAGAAGCCCACATCAAAGCACCTTTAATTTAAATTTTCTGTTTTAATGAGTGTGTCATTATAACACATTATAAATAAATATTAATCGTACTAATTATTTTTTTTTTTTTTAAATATTGGATAGATTTTTATTCTTTTATAATTAAGTTGAGATATGATTAATGCATAGCAAAAGAAGGTTTGATGAAAGGGATCGGAGACCCCCATCACAATATCAGGCAATTGTTCCAAATAAATGGAAGAAAACCATTCTTCAAACTCAGTTCACCAAGATTGTGGGTTGTAAAATATACTAACATAGACATGCGCTTGAATATCTACTTTGGCAATCAATAACAAAGCCTTCTAATTTTCATCAATCAACATTCTGTTGGTCTAGTCTAGAGTGGTATTATATATGATACACAATCATTATCCATGTTTGGAGGTCTTCTGTTTCAAAGATAGTTCGAATATGCTTCTATTAATTCATAAGTTTACATGCATCAAGTACAGTACTTTGGATCCTCTATTTCATTTTGTGTTTCATCTTCTATTCTAATGTGATATATATATATATATATATATGTGTGTGTAAAGTGTATCCAATTTTTAATTAATTATTTTTATAAGTAAATATTTATACATGTGTCATATATTCATGCAATTGAGTAGATGATGAAACATAAATTGGAAGAACATCATGGCAACAAACTTTCCTAGTTTGTGCATGCCAGATTGAACCATTTTCATTTTTCACTATCTTTGAAAGCTGCATCCATATTGCTTTTAAAGATAGAATACATCAATTCTTTAAATATTTCTTTGAAAAAACCCAATTGATCAGTAATGTAACTTTTTATTTAAATGAATAATAGAGAGTATATATAAAGGAGTTTTTCTCACATACACCTCATGTATCATGTAATTATTTAGCAATCAGAGAACATACTATGCTTGTACCGTTGTAAACCATGAATGACTGAGACTTGCACTCAACATTCTGAATATAATTAAAAGAGCCAGAGATAATAAAACCTTTGTGAAAATAAACCCAAATTCAAAACTTAATTAAATATCAGGAAAGGATTATAATGCTACTCGTTTTTTGCTTAGAACAATGGAAAAAACATTCTTAGTACAATTAAAGAATCACTTTCCCTTGTTCAACCTAATCAGGTTGCTTCTTATTTTGGAGGGGAAAAAAAACAAGAACATACGAATCAACAAAAAAAGAAGGAATTAAACTCAGTCATCATCGACGGTGGTCTGGAAAAGACATGATATATATATAATTTCTTAGAACCTTGGAAGTCTGCATTCCTTAGGACGCCCCTGAGGGAACCTCTTAGCATCATTGCAATAGTTGTAGATCATATACTTCTCTTGGACCCATCGGATTCTGTTTCTTCCAACGGCATCTAATCCCTGGGTTTGCCATGCCTGGCTGTTTGCTCCATTACAGGAATTCCATGATCCACTCACAACACAGGCGTTAAAGTTGTAATTCCGGTAAGTGGCTGTAAAAGGAGCGTTGGTCCAATCGGTCTTCACTCTTCCGCCCTGCGTTGCCCAGTCATCGGCCTCCCATAAGCTGGCGTACATTTTCATTGGCTGGCTGGTCGGGAATGGAACTCCGTATGCAACGTTGTTGTTGAATACCCTAATTGGGATGTTGTCCACCATGAAGCTGCATGCATCCAAAACTGATCGTTTCAGGATTTACTCGCTATCCATGTTAAGTCATTTTATGAATCAATTAACGCTGTAAGAGAATTGACTAACATGATCATAGAGATTGTATGAGACATGGTTTCAAGGATATTGTTGGAACTTTTGAGGGTGGAGAAGAGATTTCTATAAGAGAATAGGGTTGACTGATAAATCGATCGATTGAATTATATATTTCTCGAAATTAAAGAATATATAGGGGAAATTGCATTTTTCATCCGGTAGTTTTATCTGCTTTATAATTTCTTTTTATAATTTACAAAATTACAATTAATTTTAAACTTTTAACCCAATTTCTATCCAAACCTCAAAAAAATGACCGAAAATCTCATATGTCCATATCTAAGCAAAAATTGGTGTACAGACAAGGCAAAAGTCACCAAATTGGAGCACCCATTTCAGTGTGTCAAATCAGCTTTTTCAATCACTTTTTGGAGTTTTAATGAAAATCAAACTAAAATTGATGAACTTTTGCTACATGGAGAACTAAAATTGCAATTTTATAAGTTATAAGACAAAATTGCAAAGTTAGCAAAATCACATGAGAAAAAAATATGATTTTCCCCAAAGGATATAATGGGAAAAACAACATAATGTTAGTCAGAAAATTAAAATTAAGTGATCATATGAAAAGTGTCACTAACATATATATTAAGTGGCAAGAATTGGCTAGCATTCTAAATTGTTACTATTGATAATTACTAACACGAGATTATCATTGCATTCAGTGATAATATTTTTATTATTATTTACTTATCAATGATAATAATTTAAAAATATATTATACTAAAATATTATTTCTCATATGCATAATATATAATTAATCTTAATGAAAACTTTCATATCGTCACTAATTCTCATTTTTCCTGCAGAGATTTGCTTACATTATGCGTTGCGAGTTCCAGAGAACGGAGTAAGTGTGGAATGCGGCAGTTGGGTCGAACCATGGACGGAATTGTTGTTCCCTGTTGCCCATCCCTTGGGTGTAAATATTGGTGTGAATGGTATACGGCTGCCCAGAAGAATTTCCCAAGAACTCGAAATCAATCTCATCATGTGCTGCTCCTTGAGAGGAAAACTGCAATTACATATAATCAAGGCTAATTAGTTAAATCCCAAAAGAAAAAACATTTGTTTGTTGACAGAAAAAAAAAAAAATTACATTATAACGATATTTTTTATATTTTTATATGTCATTACATGTACCATAAATTAGCTCAATTAATTAATGCTAATTTTTTGAGCTAATTTTTTGTTGTAATATTACATACCATATCATATACTCCATTTATGAATAAAATCATGAGTGCGCTAAATATTATTTTTGTTGTAATACTGGCATCATATATATATTTCATTTACGAAAATCATAAGTGCATAGAATCACAAAATTTCTGCAATGCATAAACTCTCCATCTCAGTAGGTATTTCATCTTCTATTTCACATTATAACTAAAAAAATTGTATTAAATATTATTTTATAAAAATATTTAATTATAAATCAAATACACTTGACATGTATTCAATATAATGAACTAGGAAACAAAACGCTTTCGACTTACAAAAAATGTAGTGACGGTGCCAGCTGAGTTTCCCGGTATAAGCTTGAGCTGCAAGTCAAATCTTCCGAATAAGTACTGATTGTTGGACTCAAAGCCAGAGCCCGAACTGTTGTCGACGGACAATGAAAGAACTTGGCCGGCGTCTTGTATCTGAGCCCGCCAACCACCCCAATTCACAGTCACATCTTGATAGAAATTTCCAGCCGATGAGGTAGCCAACAGGAACCCCATGACTACGAAAACCTTCATAAGCATTTCTGCAGAATCCATGGACCAATTTTCTCTTCTTTTCGTTTTTCTTTTTTCTTCTTTTTGTTGTTGGAAGAGGGAAATTTTTAAAGAAACTGAATGTTGATCGTGTGATGCATGAAGATTGGTCTTCGTAAAGGTTTATATAGAAAGAAATATTAATGGGGTTGGCATAGTTGACATTCTCCAAAGGAATATGACTGACATGTCCGAGAGAGGGAGGGATCAACTCAGGAAAGTGAAATTAGGAATTAATTAATACATAAGGTAACGAGGATATTACTTAAGCTTCTAACAACCTAATGTCAATATTATTGCATAATTTTATTTTACCTCGTTATGATTTTAATTCACATAAAAGTTTAAGGAAAAAATACAGGGATTAATTAGATTATTTTGGATATCATCTTGGGAGAATATGGTTAATTACCCCAAAACAAAGGTGCTAATACTTAAGATTTTTAGAT
This sequence comes from Jacaranda mimosifolia, assembly GCA_018894105.1. Lineage (NCBI taxonomy): Eukaryota > Viridiplantae > Streptophyta > Magnoliopsida > Lamiales > Bignoniaceae > Jacaranda > Jacaranda mimosifolia. The sequence goes on along the minus strand of CM032131.1, from coordinate 25,689,270 downwards.
GTTTTTAAGAATTAGTGCAAATTATTATGTATCAAATAAAAAAATAAAAAAAAATTGGTTCAAATAACAATTGAAAATTATTATCCCTCTCTCTCTTCTTTTCTTCAACTTAATTCCCTCAGACCAATAAATATATATATAGTTTGATATATAGGATTAGTACTCTCCAACACGATAATATTTAGATGTATTTTAATTATAAATCGTGCAAAATATTTCATTAGGTTTTTTAGAGTAACAAATTTAAGAATAATTATTGTGAAAACACCATCAAGTGAATGTTGAACTCTCCCTGGGGCATTAATTTGCATAAGATTTGACTAATGTTTTCATTTAATGGTATAACCAAATAATGTATTTAAATTACAAATTTCATATTTGATTTTATTATTATTGTTGTTGTTATTATTATTTTTCAATGGGCAGAAACCTAATTTGAGCAAGGCACGATCCCAACCTTGCTACCCGTTGATTTGTTGGTGGTTATAGACCACGTCTTTTCCTTTCTTAACTAATATTTCTTTCTTGATGTGGCTTCCATACACGCCTTAATATACCAGAAATATAACATAAAATTGGGAATCTGAAATCTAGAAAATTTTTAAGTACATAAAAGCTAGCTGTTGTCACATTGAATCGGGTCATCCAACTTTCCAAGAGTTAACTAGGGGGTTGTTTGTTTGGTGGGTGAGGGTCTTGTAGGTGGTGGCTTGAGAGTGGCGGTGTGGGCTGGGTTGTGCCGGCGGTGACCTTAGCTGATGGCGTGGTAATAGTTCTAAACTAAATTGGTAATTAATTAAAAAATAATTAATAATGTGAGAACGATCACAAATGATATACATCAAATATAATATTTCCTTACGCCGTTCATGATAATTTTTAAGTAATAATATTTTTTAAATAATAATTTCTTTTTTGTTAGGATATATATTAATACTAACAAAAATCAGTGCTTTAAGTGGGCATTCATTCCTTCATGACTCGTTTGCTAGACTTGACAAGACATGATTGAATTTGTGTTCATATTTAATTTCTTGTTTGTTTGCTTTTTTGCAGCCCATGATACCTTTAAAGTCTGACATGATATTATAGGTCATGGTGATATTTATGGATCAAGTTTTTGTGACTTGGTTTGTCTTCAAATCTTGAATGATGCTTAATTAAGATGTTAAAAGATATTTTTGCCCTTCTCTTTGGGGGGGCGGGGCGCAATCTTGGACCACCTAAAGTAGAGTGTAAATATTATAGACAATAAAAATAAGATATATTAAAAACTTATAATTTTATTTTTATTTAAATATATCAGTATTATTTTTTCTTGTAATAATTTTATGTATCATTTAAGAATAATTCATTACTAAACTAGTATATGTATTAAAAATTTATTTTATATTATAGCATATAGTTATTTTTTATTTACTATTTAGTATTTTTAATTTTTATTGTGATTTTTAGACATTTGTTTATTTTGATCATATGCCAAAAAAAAATGAAAAAAATAGTGCTTTTCGAATTTACATATATATTAACAATTTTCACAGCCAAAATATTATTTTTATGAATAAATTTTAAAAAAAAAGTATACTAATGCAATTATGAAGAGCAAACTTAAAAAATCAATTTAATCATATTAATGTAACAAGCTTCTCCAATCACTAGACTACTAAAAAATTGGGTATTAGTGACCACACTAGCGGTCACTAATTTAGCAAAAAAGGGGCCACTAACGGTATTTGTGACCGCTATGTGCGGTCACAAAATACCTCGTCACAAAGCGATTTTAGTGACCGTAGACCCCGTTGGTCACAAATTAATGACCGCGTATGCGGTCACTAATTTCTTAATTTCGGTCACTAATTTTATTACATAAAAATTTTCATATAACAAATAAACGGTCACTAACCAATCACTAATTAGTGACCGATTAGTAACCCCTTGTAGCGGTCACTCTTTAGTGACCACCATTTGGGGTCACAAGTTTTCAACAATAATTTTTGTTTCCTCCATTTAGCAACCGGTTAGTGACCACTTGTGCGGTCACTCTTTAGTGACCATCATTTGGGGTCACAAATTTTCAACAATAATTCTTCTTTACTCCATTTAGTGACCACTTGACCATCTCTAAGCAATCGCTAATTTTTCTATTTTTATTTTTTTTTGGCTTTTTAATGTTAAATGGATACCCTTTATTCTCATTTATAACAATCTAAAACTATACAATTCAAATCCAAAAATACAAAATTGTATCCAAAATTCAATAATATTATATATATATATATATATATCCAAATTCATAAACAAAACAAAGATCTTTAAATATAAAGAAATTCATTTGGTCCAAACATGTCAATTATAAAAACAAAGTAATCCAAAAACTATGTTCATAAAGAACTATAAGACATGTATGCTCGTCCAGCCGATATGGCATGGATTCAAAATAAATTAATGTGCCCGTCACACGTCTCTTGGGAGTCATGAAACCATGAGGTAAATCCAATCCCTGAAGTCAAGTTAAAACCCATTGAATTAAACAACTCCAGAATCCAGATGCTCATCATCACTACAAATGGAAGGAAGAAAGCATATTACTTACCATTATGCGGTCATGCGGAATAAGACTTGTTGTGTACACCTCAAAATTGGCAAGAGAACCAGATAATGGCTGCACGTTCACGCCCCATTTCTTTCCATCCAGATTAAACGCTGCAAGAGCTTTCTCTTGACAAAGAACCTCAAGTTCATCGATGTATTCATTGCCATCATAATATCTATAGCAGAAAAGATATCATTAGTTAAGCCTGCCGGAGTTCAAAATGATGTCAAAGTGCTTACTGCTGCATTCACTGATGCCTCACATACATAAACTAACCTTTAAAATTGTACAAAATGTTACCACTATCCAACTCTTGGCGGATTCAGATTCCCACAAATGTTGCTCAAAAACAACAACCGCAAGACAACACCTAGTAGCACTAGACAGACAACATGCTCTGCAGGAGAACATTGGACTTCCCTCTCACATGTAGGAAAAAGAGAGGCTTCTTTTTACCAGATGACTAAGAAAAAAAGAAAATGGTAGTTTTATTAATTCATTTTTGTATTCCAATTAGTGATGGTTTTATACTTTCATATTCCAATCATGGTCTATAAAAATAGATACTTGTAGAAGTCAGGTTTTCGCTTTAAGCCTAAAGGTTCTTTCTGTAGTTATATTCTGCACAGAACAGATTGTAGAGAAGCAAAACCATTGATGCTATGCAGACAATGCCAGCATTGAATCCCATCATATAAAGTAGCATTAGCATAGCATACAATGGGAAGGAAATGGGAGAAAAAATTGGTTGGAAAACACACGTCGTTTTTCAAGGATTTAATATATATATATATATATATCTGCCAATATTGTACTCTTTATTAACAAAATACTTTAGAATTAGTGACAAACCTGACATCAGGATTGAGGAGAACGTTCCTTGTTAGCCCAAATATGCACATCCCAGTTACAAAGCTCATGGTAGCCATAAGAGGTTACACCTGTTTTCATATTAATTAGCCAGGAATAACTTATTAGGTAGTATAATTGATACAGCAGAATGATATTTGAAGGGTAATTGGTAAATTGATAAATTAAAATATGAACTTAATTCATCCACAATACTTTGGATCCTCATATATCAAATTAATTTTGGATATCCTAATGGGCTCGTCAATTTAATGAGTCAAGGTCCTTTGTACAGATCAGAAAAAGCATTTTGACAATTCTACACAAAAATTCTTTTAATAGCAAGTGTGTTCTGATGTTCTTAATTCATTTAAAGTAAATTCTCCTTCAGACTGGCTCTGACAAGAACATGATACATACATACACCAAAACTGAATGAAAGATAAAACTCAAAGAAAGTCTTAATTAAGCTCTAACATATATCATATCGTATCATGTTATATTAAAAATAAATAATAATTACATAAATTTGGGGATAAACAATTATTGCATACCTCTGGTTTCATCCAACGCCCCATTTTGGATATCCTATGACTGCTTATATTATAGCCTTTTCTGTTAAAACTTCATAGAAACTATGGAAAAAGATTAATGTCTCTTCAAGACAGTTACCTATGAGATACCAAGAATATAACTCAAGAATCATCCTAACATATATATATGGCAAACATGTGATCATCTTAGATCCATCCCATCAAACAGTTTGAAATATTTTATGTACTATTTAAGCTGAAGTGAAAAGTGCCCTATATCAACCATGATAAGCTAACAAACTAGAATGGTGACATATTACTCCAACAAAACATTCCTCCACAAAATCTGTGCAAGTTAAAACACTAAAGATGCCTTCTTGCACAAAACAGATTCATGTTAAAGTCCTTATTTGAGAAACAACAAAGCCTTCTCATACTATTCCATATACCTTATCAAATCTCAAGCACAACTCACAGCTTTCATATGACATCCAACCTTGACCAGCCATATAGTTTACTTCAAAGACCCAGAGGAGACAATGCCCAAAAATGCAAAATTTCAAACCTGTACAATTAAATAAAACATCACTATAATTTATTAATTATAAAAAAATAAAAATAAAAAAGGGGGTGGGAGATAAAAAAATAAAAATGAAAAAAGAGAGGGGGGGTCCGAGGCCAGCAGAATCTGGCCTCTCGAGTCTCAGCTTCTGCTGAGCCAGTAGATCTGCTGGCTCTCGGTTTTGGCGTTGTGGAGGCCAGCGGTCCTTCGCGACGGGCATCTAGCCGGCGCTTTTGCCGGCGAGAACGGTACAGTCGTAACAGTAGATGCAAAAAAAAATAATTGAAAAACAACGAAGAGGAAGAAAGGAGGAAGATAATGGGCGGGAGGGAGAAGTGAAATTGAAATGTAAGGGAGAGGTAGGGTTTAGCGATTTGGTCACACTTTTGATTTTTATATTTGTTATTTTTTTATATTTTATTTTGATAATTTTTATTTAATTTTTAAATTTAAAATTTAATTATTTATTAATTCGTTATATATGATTTTAATTTACATGATAATTAATATGTTTGCATATTATATTTTAATATAATTTTTAAAAATTAATTTTTACGATTGCTATTGAATAATGATATTTAGTTTTAAATATGTGGATATAACAATGTTAATCAATAAAAATATTCTCTATTATTAATATTTTGGGGTTTTAAATTTATAGAGTTGTGAGATTTTAGAAATTAGAGTTTAAGTCTTATATTTAGATAAATTTTATTAGTTTTCTAAATTAATAATAGTACAAATATACAAAATAAAATTATGAAATGATATATTCATCTTATATTATATTTATAGAGTATAGTTAGATATTGTAAAACATTTTAAAAGTTGTTTAGTGAGTTTATAATTTTTTCAAAACATTTTATAAGATGTTCGGTAGCTTATAAGATGCCAAAAAGTATTTCATATTCTTTTTTAAGAAACGAACTTATAAAGATTCTAAAATAAAATATTAGAAACTTATAAGCTATTTTTAAAAAAGTAAGAAGTTTTTAACTTATTTTTAATATATTAACAAGCTTGCTGAATTTTAATTATATTAATTATAAAATTATCATTATTAATACCTTATAAGCTCCAAAATCCTATTATCCAAACACTTTGGCTCTGTTCACTTGCATTTTGGGCACATTCTAGAATTTTTTTTGAGAGAATGGACTTTTGAGAGAAAAATTAGAGAAAGTGTCAACCGTTTGTGTTTATTTTGGAAAATTAATATATGTATGTATATTTTATGGTTTGATGATGTGTATGTATATGTGTATATATGTAAAGATTGTAATGAAATGATGTGCAATTAATTTAATTCACAATTTATTTTGATATTTTATATTTTTTTAGAATTATAAATAACAAATGATATATTACTTTAAAGAAAGCATTCATTAATTAAAATTAAATATACATGAAATCATAATTATATGTTAATAATATTAATATCGACTTACATTAAAAAAAACATAATTTCAATTTTAATTAAAATGAACTATTTTGGCCATTTATTATTCCAGATTCATGTGTATATAAAACTTAATTAATTATTTAGTAAAGGTATTCATATATGAATATTTAGTAATAAAAAAAATAATTATTTAAAATTAATTTGTTAAATTAATTTATTATTATATTTAATTTGATATGTGATCAATTATTACATAAAATGGATTATTAACTAATATATCATATTAAATAGATTAGAAAATTAAATATATTATTAGAATATTTAATTATATATGTAATTATTTATCTGTATAAAATATAATTTATATAAATATAATAATTCATTTAAATAACTAAATAAAATAATTTTTATTAATATAATAAGTTATCTGAATAACTTAAAGCATTAAAGAACTAATACGTTATTTGCTAGATGAATTATTTAGCAATAAAGAAAGTAATTATTTAAAACTAATTTATTAAATTAATGGATTATTATGTTAATATTAGACAACAATTAAATTTTTATAATTTTAAGAAATGGCATGATTAATAATTAATAGGTATTACTATTTTCATATTATAATTTCATATCATATGTTATCGGAACATGTGACATTATTTATTAAATTAAAAATGTATTATTTAATTATACCTAAAATTTATTTGACTATACAAACAATAACTTATTTAAATGTATTATTTAATTATATATGTAATATTTATCTATATAAATTATAATTTATAAAAATATAATATAACTAGACAAATTAATTTTATTAATTATAAAAATATAATAATTTATTTAGTTAATTAGACAAATGAATTTTATTAATATAATTAGTTATCTAATTAACTTAAAGTATTATATAATTATTTAATAACCGCTTTTGTGACCCAAGAAAAGTCGGTCACTAACTTAGTGACCGCTTTTGTGACCCAAAAAAAATCAGTGACCACTTTTGTGACCCAAGAAAAATCGGTTACTAATTTAATGACCGATTAGTGACCGCCATGTTTGGGGTCACTAATTTAGTGACTGCGTTTGTGACCCAAGAAAAATCGATCACTAATTTAATGATCGATTAGTGACCGCCATGTTTGGGGTCACTAATTCCGTCACAAATCAGTCACTAATCCGTTACTATTTTTTTTTTAAATTTGAAATAGAATCGATCACAAATCGGTCGTAAAGGCGGTCACAAATTAGTGACCGCTGGGAGCGGTCACTGTTTGGCAGTCACTAAAGCCAGTTTTTATATTATAGCATATAGTTATTTTTTATTTACTATTTAGTATTTTTAATTTTTATTGTGATTTTTAGACATTTGTTTATTTTGATCATATGCCAAAAAAAAAATGAAAAAAATAGTGCTTTTCGAATTTACATATATATTAACAATTTTCACAGCCAAAATATTATTTTTATGAATAAATTTAAAAAAAAAAAAGGTATACTAATGCAATTATGAAGAGCAAACTTAAAAAATCAATTTAATCATATTAATGTAACAAGCTTCTCCAATCACTTCTAGACCCTTGAACTATATAGTCATTTGAGAATAAAATGTGATGTTATTTTTGACATTGTATATATAATCAAATCATTCAAGTCATATGCAAGCAACCAAACAAAAGAAAATTAGATATCTAGTCATCCAAGCCGTACAAACAAATATTATATAAAAATACTTTGAATATTAAACAAATAAAATTTATTTTATATCATATGTATCATGTCTAATTCAATCACACTAAAAAAACGGATCATTAATGTATTACGAATCACATTGAAATTACAAGATGGATCGATGCAGCAGCTAATTAATTAATTATTTTCTATATATATCATATGATTCATTTCTTTGCAAGGTGTTAATGTTGCAGATGGGGAAAAAGTAAGAATCATTAGCACGAAACTAACAGGATCGACTTATTCTTTGTGCTGCGAACAAGTAAGTATCAGAACTACTAAGGAATTATTTCTAGTTTGTCGTAGACACAAAGTAGTACGAGAAAACAAGAAACAATATCAGATGAAATCTATAAATTCCATCATTTTTATCTCATCGATCTATCCCTCGCTGTTTTTTCTTTCACAAACACCGTTTCCGCCGTCAAAATCTTTCCTTAATTACCTCGCCGACGATGCCGGTGTTCTGGGACTTCATTCTGCCTTATGCTCGCAAAACATATGAATTAGCGTTAAAACTCCTCTTAGGTATAACCATTTACCTTTACTATGTGATTTCATCGCTTCTGTCGTTGGAGAAAAACGAGGAAAAGCAGAATAATGTTTCTGAAAATGCAGAAAGGCAGCAGCAGGTGGAGGCGTTCGGTTGGGCGGCGAGAGATACATCTGGGATTCTCTCTCCTTTCAAGTTCTCCAGAAGGGCAACCGGCGATCACGACGTGCAATTAAAAGTCTTGTACTGTGGGATTTGCCATTCGGATCTTCACCTCCTCAAAAACGAACTGGGCTTCTCTACTTACCCTCTCGTACCCGGACATGAAATTGCCGGAGTGGTTACTGAGGTCGGGTCCAAGGTCCAAAAAGTCAAGGTCGGAGACAAAGTCGGCGTCGGATTAATGGTGGGCTCCTGCCGGGAATGCGATCAATGTGTTAACGATCTCGAGAATTATTGCCCAAAACTGGTATTGATTTCTCTTGTCTGGTTTTCTTTTGTGTGTTAAATCCACGGAAGATCCAAATAAAGGTCAATAATCTCGAGAATTACAGGTTTACACTTGCAACAGCATCGACACCGACGGCACCACCACTTACGGCGGTTACTCCGACATAATGGTGGCGGACGAGCACTTCATCATCCGCTGGCCGGAAAATTTGCCTCTTGATAGCGGCGCTCCTTTACTCTGCGCCGGGACCACGACTTACAGCGCATTAAAATACTACGGGCTCGACAAACCGGGCCTCCACGTCGGCGTAGTCGGGCTCGGCGGGCTGGGCCATGTGGCGGTTAAATTCGCCAAGGCTTTCGGAGCGAAAGTAACGGTGATCAGCACCTCCGTTAGTAAAAAACAGGACGCCATCGAAACCATCGGCGCCGACGTCTCTCTGGTGAGCCAGGACGCGGAGGAAATGAAAGCGGCGGCTGGCACATTGGACGGAATAATCGACACTGTTTGTGCAGTTCACCCCATTCAGCCATTGATAAGCCTGTTGAAGCCGCACGGGAAGCTGGTGGTGGTCGGCTTGCCGGATAAGCTTGAGCTGCCGGTGCACCCGCTGGTTGCAGGGCGGAAGGCCGTCGGCGGAAGCTTTATCGGCGGGCTGAAAGAGACGCAAGAGATGATCGATTTTGCGGCGAAGCATAACGTAGTGCCGATCGTGGAGATTATCTCGATGGACTATGTGAATAAGGCGATGGAGCGGCTAGCGAGAGCCGATGTAAAGTATCGGTTTGTGATTGATATTGGGAAAACACTGAAAGCCGAATGATTGAACTCGGCTGGGGTGGTCGGCTCCGTTGCAAATATATGCATATATCTTCTTGTAAATAAAAGAAATATGTAAAAATATGTTAATTTGTATATAAATAAGACATGCGAGCCCTAATTAGGGCGAAGGAAATTTATTGTATTATACTTTTATTCATGTCATGATTATTTCATAAAATTCAGCAACGTATGTCATAACCACGTTACACGTTGTCAATTAACTTTAATTTGTTAGGATATAAGGGCTTGTTCTCTTATGTTTCGGTCATTTTCTAGCAAAAAATTTGGAGGAATGGGTTTTTTGGAGAAAATTTGGAAAATATGTCAAGTGTTTCTTTTTGTTTTGGGGAAATATGAAAAATGATTTGAAAATGAGTTGTTTGTTTCTTTATGTTTTGGAAGGAGACAAAATTTACTGTTGATGTCAAATCAATTGTTTTTTTGTTGGATTTGTAAGGTAAAAGTGATTTTTTTATGTAATATATTATATATGTATGTATATTATAGTTGGATGATATGTGTGTGTATATATATGTAATGATTGATATATTATTGTAATAAAATGATATATAATTAATTCAATTGATGTTTTATTTTAAAATTTATATTTTTCTGAAATTATTAATAAATATTAATTATTTATGAATTTAGAATTATATCTTAATTAAAAAATGGCTAATATCATAATTGTTGATATCAGCTTATATAAAAAAATAATTATTGTACATTACTTATAAACTAATTATTGTTTATTCTTAAAATATAATTATTTAACTATTTATTATTTACAATTTATGTATAAATAAAACTTGCATATTTATTTAAATAAAATAAAATATATATTAGACTTAATAACGATTCATCAAATTACAAAAATAAATAATTTTATATTTTATGAAATTAAATCATCTTAAATTATTTATTAAACAAATAAGTGTAATATTCAATTATACGCAAAATATGAAACATAATTAATATATACATAATAAGTTATTTAAATAATTAAATAAATTAATTTAATAAGTTATTTATTTACTTTAACTCATTATTTAATTAATATATTATTTAATAAATAAATTATTAGTGACTATAAAAAAATTACTTAATTTTTATTAATTTTCTTGATAATTATTTTAATTGTATTAATATTAATTTATTAAACTTAATAGATTATTAAATAAATATCACACTATATTTAATTTTTTATAATAATTTTAAATAAATGTGAATATTAATATTTAATGAAGATTAATTTTTTGAAAAGATTAATTTATTTATTATATCAAATTAAAACATTTTAAATTATTTATTAAATGAATAAATATAATATTTAATTAATGCATTAAATATTAAATATAACTAATACATTATTTAATTAATAAATAATTTAATTATTTTAATATGTTATTTAGTAAATGAATTATTTATTAAATTTCATTAATTTTCTCGATGATTATTTTAATTAAAATTTGTAAACATAAGTTTTATAATTTTTTAAGTAGTAAAATTTCAACATTTTCATATATGTAAATATATGTATATATATGAGTGAAATGAGATAATGATAAATGAATGAGTGATGTGAAAGATAGAGTGAGAAAATGAAGGAGTAGATGTACTTTTTAGGGTGTAGGATTTTTTTTGGTGAATTGTGAAGGGGTTTTTGGGTAAAATATTATAGTGTTTTAGGAGAAAGATTGAAGAATGTGCATGCATTTTGAAATTTTTGTGGGGGTTAAATTTTTTTTTCCCAAAATGTAGGAGAACAAGCCCTAAGGATTTTATCATAATTAATTTTGATTTGTTACTATAAAAATTCAAGCCGATTTTATATTTTTTCTTTCTTTTTTTTCTTTTAAACTGTATAAAAATATTGTATTTATAAAGTACATTTATATCATATTTAAATTTTTAATAATTTTTTTTATCATATATTGGTCTAAAAGTTAAATATTTGAATACTAAACCCTCATGTAACATTATATTAATACATAAATAAACTATTATACATTGTTATATTTGATTTTTTTTTTATATCCCTCTTATTTTTAGGCTAAGAATCAATATCAATAGCATAATATAGCATTAATATAGACATTAGGCCAATATAATATAAAGATTTTAGTTTAAAATCTTTATTAATATTACATATAAAAGTATTAATCTAATAAAAAGTTATTAACGTTCGAATTCAAATGTTTAACGGATCGAATTACTTAGTTTCATATTCAATCCACTTGTTTCAAATTACGAATATTTATAATCAAATTTGATTCATCAAATATTTTAATGGATTAAAAATATTAAAATTTCAATCCGATTCGTTGACAGCCCTAAATTGAGCCCATTCCAAACATTTAAATTGGCCCATTTCTCAAACTTGTAGCCTAGTGGAGGAATTTTCACACTTCGCATTTGGGCCAGTTTACCAGAAATTTCTAGTCTACCACTACACCATCATAAGATTTTAATTTGCTTAGGTAATATTTTTAATTCGACGTACGGAACATAAAATAATCACTTAAACGAGAAATAATATAGCTAAACTAATTAAGAATTAGAAATTCTGTTTCATAGAATAATCAAAAGGAAGGGCATGTTGTAGAAGTTCAAACACCAAAGGGAATTAGATATTTAGATGATTGCATATATACCCGAAATATAGAATGTCATTAACATTTTTAATTTCTTATTTATTAATAATAATAGTTGAGTTTACAGCTAGTATTCAAATTTATTACTAGTTCCCATTAGTAATTACAATTATATATATCATTCATCAAAAAATTTATTTTTGTTATTTTCATTTTGAAATGTATGCCAAAATAATATTAAGTTTTTACTACAAGAAAAAATAAATTAATGACAAAAAAGCAAGTGACAATGCAAAAGTTGTCACTATTTATGTATTTTAGGTGACAAAATATTTTGTTTTGTAACATTAATAATTTTTCAAATTAAATTGTGACTAGAATAGTATTTAAATTGTCACTGACACACCTATGATGATAATTTGGTGACAATGAAATTTTTTTACAAATTATAGTGATAGTTTTTATTGTCATTAGGTTGTCACCATAGATGTGTTAATATTGTTAATTGTGACAACTTTAAATACTAGTTTTTGCCACTATTGAGCCACATTATGACAAAATAAAAATTATTATCACTTAAGAAATATCATTAATGACAACATAAAAGCTATTGTCGCTTAATAGATGTTATTATTGACAATTCTTAGTTTGTCACTTATTATTATTATACCTAATATATATATATATATTTGTAGTGGTTTTTCGAATTTTTTTTCAAAAATAATTTCACTTAGAAGTAATAACATAATATGGCATGACTAATTTCTTATAATTATTTTAGAGGAACAATATAAATATTGATGTGGAGTAAATAAATGAGCTTTTAATCAAAGCTCACTCTTATCTCTTATTATGTGGATAAATACATGGGCCATAAATTAAGGTCCACACTTATTTTTTGGTGCTGTGGAATCCCAGTGGATTGAACTCCAACAATTTGAAAACATGATATAAGCTAAGTCAAACTCTACAACTCTTTATTATAAATATCTTAAATTACAAGATTGCTAGGTATGTAATCTTTATCTAAAAATTTTCACATAATTCTCTCTACATATTTTCTTTTTTCTATCGAATGCTAACTTAAGCGTCGGAGGGTTTTCGTTGGGGAGCACAAAGGCATCCCTAACAATTTGTTGTTAAGCACAAGATTTGAATTGGAGCAAGTATTAAAAGACGTTTAGGTTTAGATCAAGAGCGAACTTTCTTCAGTGATTGACAAAGGGACCGGACCGGCCAGTTCGACGGTTCAATCGAAGACCGGCAAAGGTTCCGGTCCGATTTGATCATAAAAACCAGTTGGCCAAAAAATTAGTTCAAACTGGTGCAAACCCGTAAAAAATAGGTTGAACCAGTGGACCGGTTTTTATTTTAAATCGGTTAACAATTTTTTTAAATAAAAATTAAAAATTAAAGTGACCAAATTTCTCTCTCTCTCTCTCTCTCTTCTTTAGAGTTCAAATTTCTTTACTTTTTTTCTTCTTCCATTTTCTCATTCAAATTCTCCCCAAATTCAAGAACTAAGGTTCAAGATAATTGAAAATTTGTGTACTTGTGACTTTGTTCCTATTATAATATTGGTTTTAATTTATGTTTTGAAACTTTTATGTTGTTTAAGTTGGTATTTGTTGTTCTTGTAAGTTATAATAGAATTTGTAAGGATATTTTTTTGAAAGACTTACTTCATGATTTGACATTTTAAACTGATGTATGTATATTATTATGGAATAGAGTTTGTAGAAAGTTTAATAAATACTAGGTAATTTTTATTTTTTCCCTTATATATATTTGTATTTTTTATATTTTTATATATTTATATAATATTAAATATAATTATGATATCGTATCAGTTGAATCAATGGTTAAACCGATTGAATCAGTAACCAATAAGGCTATCGATTCGATCACGAGTCCGGTTTCTCAAACATTGACTTTCCTATACCTATACCAAATATATAATTTGCATTAATTCACATATATGGTCCATCATTATCTTATTACAATATATACTTGAAAAACAAAAGAGAATTAACGAGAGAAAGAAAAATGATTCAAATAAAGCATGAGAAAAATTGACCATAATATTGCCCGACTGTATTTTTTTTCCTTAGTACAATGAGATTATATTATACATATGTTCTAGAAACAGCAGTTAGTCTGTCCTTAGATGTTCACCAAGGTCCATTGTTCCTTTTCTCATCATAGCCACAAATTCATCGTAATTAATCCTCCCATCCTGTGAGGAAAAAATGAATATATTCACATTTTTCATGTGTTAATAACAAGATGAAGAATTATTTATCTTTTAAAAAAAAAAAAAGGCTTACTCTATCAGTGTCCACGTCATCAAGAACCTCATCAATTGTAGCTTCATCCCCCATCCCATAGTCAGTCATAGCATGTCTGAGATCATCTCTTGTAATAAATCTGATGAATAAAAATGTAAATGTGATGCAAAACAAAGAAGAAAGGAAGAGTTCGCAAGCACCAAATCTCTTTACATAGACAAAGTGGGGTGTTGAGAAAACTATCCATAGAGACCACTAAATAATTTAACCACCCACTATGATCACTCCTCACTAAACTAACTTCCCACTAAGTAACTACATATTAGGTAACTAAATGTTAAGGCACTATTCACTTCACACTCAGTAGTCAATTGGCTTCGTCCTCATACTTGTATATGTAATTATGGGTGTTAATTTAGGTTAAAATTTATTGGCTCAATTCAACTCACATGGTTTTGGATTGGGTTGGTCTCAACATTTCAAAATGGATTTAAGCGGGTTGGGTTTTAGATATGTTGTATTAAATTTGGGTTTAAAATGAATTTTAAGTGGGTTCAAGATGGGTCCATTCAAAAAATTTAATTAATTTAATAAATCATCTCATTATGTTGTAAAATTGTATATTAAATAGAATGTAGAAGGCATAATAATATTATTACGATCTTTTGAATTAATTTTTTGGAATAAGTAAATTAAATCAATTTTTTTTCTATTGGAACCATTTCAAAACTAACCCAACCTACAACTCAATCCATTTTGAACTCAATCCACATTCAACCCATCTATCTTGACAAATATTGAACCTAACCTATTTTAAACCCAACCCACATGAACACAAACCAAACCCAACCCAATCCACCAATTTGCCACCATGATATGTAACTTCTCTTATCTGCATTCTAACATACTCTTAGTGTGCATATGCAGAAAAACTATCCACTATGCAGCCACATAACTAATATATAATTCAGAATACAAACTACATGTAGTGAAAGAATTTCTCTAACAAACTGTACGTTTTTCATGTCAATCAAACTTAATGCAACCTCGGTATATACATAAGTAAGATATTAAAGGAAGCAGTGTCTCTTAGAAGAGTGACCCATATATATGAAAAATCGTTTGACTGAATTTATCCTTTTATCTTGTATATTGATGTGGTATTAGCATTCCGAATTATGTGGTTGGATCACTAATTGGGCCGGGCAGAGGTCCGTGTTTCTATTAAAAGAGGATTGCACGAGAGGCCACGAGGTTGGATAATAGGGAGCCAATCAAGCAATGCCACGTGGCCAACACATTTTTTTTTAATAATATTTTTTGTGGTTGGTGACGAGGGGGCGGGGGTGGTTGTCTCTTACTAGTAATACCGGATATAGGTTACACAATTCACTTTAACTTTCTAACACAATGTGTTTGGATGAATTTATAAACTTCTCAAAATATATTATAAAATATTTAAAAGCTTATAAAATAGCAAAAAGTATTTGGTAAATTATTTTAAAAAAGAGCTTATAAATTTTTAAAATAAGATGTCAAAAACTTGTAAGCTATTTTTAAAAAATTCAGAAATTCCTAATTTATTTTGAAAATCTTAACAAACTAGCTTAATTTTGATCGTATTAATTACAAAATTGTCATTACTAATATATTATAAGTTTCAAAATTTTATTTTATCCAAACAAGTTTAAAACTTATTACTATTTTTTTTTTTAAAATCTAACACCTTATAAGCTCTAAAAATATCTTATAAGATGTAGGAACTTATAAGTTTTTTTAAATAAGTTTAGCCAAACTCACTCTTAGAGTGTTCGGGTGAGCTTATAAGCTATTTAAAACATGTTATAAGATGTTTAAGTGCTTATAAGTTGATAAAAAATGTTTGGTAATTTTTTTTAAAAAAGAACTTATAAGATCTTAAAATAAGATGTTAGAAGCTTATAACTCTTTTTAAAAAAGTAAGGAGACCCTAACTTATTTTTAAAATCTTAACAAGCTCCTTTTATTTTTAACCATTTTAATTACAAAATTATCATTATTGACATCTTATAAGTTTCAAGATTTTATTTTATCCAAACACTTCAACAACTTATTTTAAAAATAAAACATAATATCTTGTAAGCTCCAAAAATATTTTATAAGATGTATAAGCTTAAAAAATGTTTTAAATAAGTTTAACCAAACACCATCTTAGTCTTATTGTCAAAATATCCCAATTCAACTTACTAACTTGATCACAAAAGGTACTGTCAAAATATATTGTATCAACAATATTGTGTTTTAAAATGAGGAATTAGATTTGACGGAGTACTTACCCACTATCATCCTTGTCGAAATACTGAAAAACCTTACGCAAATTCTCTTCTTTCTCCAGTCTATGCCGATGCATGATTGCGTTAATGAATTCAATGTAGACTATGTAGTCTATGGTCCCACTCTTGTCAACATCAGCCTGGAGCCAAAAACAGGAAGGTTATCCCATTTATAAGTTAATTAAGATGAGACACTGAATTAAGAGATTCTTACAACTTCCATCAGTTCTTGTATTTCTGCTTCACCAAACCTTGATCCTAGCTTAGAAGATAATCCAGTCCTGAGTTCCTCATATGTAATAGTCCCAATTCTATCTGTATCCATATTGTTGAACATTTGTCTCAATCCCATTATTTCTTCTTCTGACATGTTCTCTGCAATAACCTTCAAGTACACCAAATTTGTTATGATCAGGAAATAAAAAGACAACCTGGTTACTTCAAAAAAAATTCTGTAAGAACTGATAATTTTGGCACCTTGAGAGCGAGCTTCTTCATGGCCCTGAATTGCTTCATCCTTATTAGAACAGCACTATCAATCGACTTGTCTGATGCTTCGCCGTCTTCCTTGAGCCATGGGTGCTCTGATTAATGGGCCAGTCAATTTATCAAATCTTTGATCTATTGTTGAACAAGAATGGAAAAATTGTAAAATGGAATCGTGATTATAGTCAATTCACAATGTAGGACTGAAATTTGGGATAATATAAAATTAGAATCAAAACTTTTTTAAAAAATTAAAAAGAAATAACTTGTGCCAGCGAAAAGCACGAGCAACATTGGTTATTGTTGCATGGCGCTTGAGTGAAACATTTCCGAAAAATGCTATGCAAGCAAACGACAGTGCTGACTGTACTTTTTGATGACCCCTTTTTTTTTTTTTTTCAATTTTTTAAGAATTTTCGTCTTAACTTTGTACTACTACTGGATCCTACATTGCAAATTGGTGATAATTACGATCCTTTTTTTGCAATTTTTTGAAACAAGAATTCGTCCTAATGATTAACAAGAAATCTTTGATCTACTACTGACCAAGGGCTTCTGCAGCAGTGATCCTCTTCTTTGGATCCATCGTTAACATTTTCTGGATGAGATCCTTTGCACCGTTGGATATAGAAGGCCAGGGAGTGGATTGAAGATCCACATGACCCTTCAAGATTTCTGCAAAGATGATTTTCTCTGTCTCTGAAATGCAGAAAAATCTATACATCATCAAATCTCTCTAAGCCGGCCATTTTTGGCGGCTGTCTTAGAAGAGTTGATCGAGTTTGGTAGTAAACTTACCGCCCCAGAAAGGTGGAACTCCACTTAAAAGTATGTAGAGTATGACTCCGGCGCTCCAGACATCTACCTCCTTCCCGTAGTTTCTCCGCAAAACTTCTGGCGCCACATAATAAGCACTCCCGACAATGTCTCTATAAACTTTTCCTGGAAAACATTTGTGGAAAAAGAAATTGCAATGAAACTCAAATCTACTGCAAGCAAAATAGAAGTTGTCGAGTGCCTTTTGTTTTTTCTTAGAATGTAATATGAAATTGATGCAATTCTGAGTTAGCATTGGAGTTTGGATTCAGATGCAATACCATACTTCGACAGAATTCTGAGACGACTATCATAACCGTCTTCCTAATTAAAAGTTGTGCAAAGATTTCTTGACAGTATAATGTCAATAGAAAGAAGAACTAGTGTTTTAATTTTCCCACTTTTGACATTTTGCAGCACATGTATAATTGTTAAAGTCCTAAATCAATAAAATAAATAAATAGTGATTTTGGACAATCCTTACCTTTTCAATTAGCTTTTGGAGTGAGTTAGACCTAAATTTTATTATTTAACATAATATCAGAGCCACGCATTGCTAATGTTGGGATACTCAGTATTGTTGAGTCACCCATTTCATGTTATTCCATGCTCCAAATGTTTTTGGCGTGTTAAGAGTCCTATATCAGTAAAATAAATAAGTAGTGGTTTCTATATATGATTTTGGGCAATCTTCATTTTTTTAGTTAAGTTTTGGGATGAATTAGGCTCGAGTTCCATTCTTTAATCATAATGACAATTTAGTGACAATAATAACTATTATTATAATTCGTATAAAATTTTTTCCTATGGATGTAACGCTAATAATAATAATAATAATAATAATAATAATAATAATATAGTTGTTATCACTATTAAACTTGCAAAAATTATTATTGTGAATAAAAAAAAAAATCTACCACTTAATACATAATTAGTTACACTTTTTGCACTGCCACTTCAATATTATTCTTGTTCTTGTAGTTGGAGCCTATAATATTATCCTATGGAAACATATATACTTTTCAGGAATCAATCCAAGTCAGAAAAAGTGCAGTTAAAACTGAGAAACACAAGGACCCATCTTTATGAAGCACTAGATTCATAATAAACCCACCATGAACTAGACCTTTTGGGCATGTCCACCCGAAATTTTCAGGCAGCACATATTCTGAATCTGAACTTATTATACATAAAATAACATGGAATTCTTAAATGGGTCGGATCCAAAAGGGCCGATTGAGATTTGAGTGCGATCTAGTCGATATATTTTATTTATTTTATAACCACAATAAGGAAAAAAAAAAAAAAAGCGCCCCATGAGATATAGATGAGATTACAACAAAAGTATGTTTACAAATGTTAAAATGGTATATTCTTTCTATATGTTCATTATTATCCAACTATGAAATCACATAGAATGGTCCACCTGGACTTTAGGTAGCCCTACCCCCTACACCCCCCCCCCCCCCATCCTGTTATAGAAGAAAAAAACAAGATCGTTGACCTGTCATTTTCTAGTTGACTGGGTCTTCTTGACTTATAGTGAGATCCATGTATTTATTTCCAGCAACAACTGAGGATCAACTTTCACTAAAATCTTTTGGGTCAATTCGAAGTATTTTTCTTTACTGTGTATCCTAATTCTCGAATTGTACATGCAAATGTTCCTCTTTTTCCTCCTTCCTACGTGTACACCACTTTAAGAAAAAATATCCCCCAATCATGAATCATCCATGCTAAGCCGCGTAAACGTAGAGAAGTTGATTTTCTATTTTCCCTTTGTGCGCTTCATCTTTATCTTCTATTTTAAACTTAAAATACAATTCTTTGTAAAATGCGAAAATTTGCATTTACTCATTCATGCAATATAATAAGTTGTTTTTAAGCAGAGTGTTATACATCTTAACCTTGCAACGAAAAATGGACTTAAACATGTTATCACAAAACAAGAATCCATACATATATAATCAACAAACTAATTATCTAACACAATAGTATTAAAGATTAAAACTGAATAGTAATCAGAAATTAAACATGCATTTCACAAACTGACCTGTCTCAATGAAAACGGAGAGCCCAAAATTAGTAGCCTTCAAAGGAGAATCTTCATCTCTACTCACCATCAAGAAATTCTCAGGCTTAAGATCCCTATGCATCACTCCCATGAAATGACAAACATGAACCACATTCACAATCTGCCTCCCTAATACAGCAGCCTCCCTCTCAGAATAACTCCCTTTTTCAGTAATCCGATCGAAAAGCTCACCCCCAGAGCACAACTCCATCACCAAATAGAGGCTTTTCTTGTCCTCATACGCCCCTTTAAACTCCACGATATTGCGCAGCCCAGTCAAATGCTGCAGAATCATAATCTTCCTTCGAACGTCTTCTGTGTCCTTTTCAGTCACAAGCTTTCTTCTTGAAATGGACTTGCAAGCATATTTCAATCAGGTGGCCCTTTCTGTGCAGAGATAAGTGATTCCAAACTGGCCTCTCCCGAGTTCTTTGTCGAGATCGTACAGCGAGGTTATGTCAACGTAAGGCTTACCGAGAATGGACCCGATTCTGGGAGCCGGCGGTGGTGTGACGGCGACGGTTGTTCTTGGAGGAGGTGGCTGTGGCGGTGCATGATGGATGGGGACAGGCTGAGAACGAGTATGAGGGGAAGAGTTTGAAGAAGAGGGTGATGATATTGGAATGTTCCCGGATTTCTTGAATTTTGAGAAACAGAATCCCATTTGCAAAGGAGATGTTTTGTGGAATATATGTTTTATGAGAGAGAATTAATGGGTTCTTGGGATTGATAAAAAAAGAGTGACTTTTTGGGGAGATATATGAATATGATGTTGGAAGAAGAATGTTTTTTAGAGAAGAAAAATGAAGGGGGGGCGGGGGTCTTTGCTTTTTGAGGTGCTTTGCTTTGGTGTTAATTTGGGTGTTTGCGTTGGGTACTACTTTGCCTCTTCTGTATTGTTTTTCTCGTATCGTCCGTCACTCAGTTGCGTGGGATACCCTCCCGAGAAAAGGGAAATGGATTTTTTAATTGAAATTCTTGCTTCAAAGTTTGTCTACGCCATATTGGTAGGCCAATTTATACAAATAACACAATTTTGTAAAAATTTTACAAAATTAGTGTGATTTTGGAAATTTTATAAAAGTAGTGTAAGGTGTGGTTGTAAGCCGCGCCTTCAGTCTGATCATTTTTTTTTTTAAGAAACAAATAAGAGACACACCTCTTTGGAATTTTATTTTTTTTTAATTTGTAAAAATCACAAGCCACGCCTCTTGCATGAGGGGATTTTTTTTTTTAAGGCCTCTAGTGATTTTTTTTTTTTTTTAAAGTGCATGGTGGAAAGCACTCACATGGCGGACCATTACCCACACCTCTTGGGGATTTTTTTTTTTTTTAAGTGCTGTGCATGGTGGAAACAAAGATGTAAATTGCATGGGACAAAGCAAGAGGCGTGTCTTGCTAGCATGCCTCTAGTGGAATTGTGGCTTACTTATTTATTAGTGGAATAGATAAATAAGACCTAGTACGTAACAACATTATGTGATAGTTTCACATGCCATAATATTAACTTACCTTGAAATTACAAGCATCACTTAATGATTTCAAGATATGGTGATTTTTGATTAATGTATTAATATAAAATCATATACTGAGATGTTACATGCCTATTTTGGCCAAGGTTATTTACAAGCATCCCTTCACGAGTTAATATATTATATCAATTGAAGTAAGAACAAAGTATAGTAAATTTATAGAAATACGCCTCAATCACTTGAATTTTATTAAATAGTAATTTTATAAAATATTTTTAAAATGTATACTACATATTTAGGCTCACTTTTAATATTTTGAAAAAAAATTAATTATTCAAATTTTAAATATAAAATAACATATTCTAAATTAAGTTTTTATAATATAACTTTTATTACTCTAAAATAAATAAAAACTATTTTTAAATAAATATAATATACACACAATATTAGGCCTGGTATCAGTCTTAATGAATGCTGACATCAGCTGATAAATTCTTTAAAATTTCTTAACGAATGAAACATTTTTTAAAAAAATAAATTCAGCAAATAAATTAAAAAAAATTAAATTAAACCAAGTCCAAGGCTTCTGGGTAAATTAAATTGCCATGCAAGAGAAGTGGCTAGGAGCCACGCCTCTTGCGACTTTTTTAAAAAAAAATAAAAATTAATCCTTCTTTCCACCATGCACAGCATGGCGCATAAAAAAAAAATGAAATTTTTTTCCAAGAGGCGTGCTCTTGCAATTTAAAAAAAAAAAAATTTGCTCCCCCAAGAGGCATGGCTTGTAGCCATGCCTCTTATTTCTTTATTAAAAAAGAAAAATGACTGGACTACAGCCACGCCTTACACTAGTTTTCTAAATCTTTCAAAACTGCACTAGTTTTGTAAAATTTTTACAAAACTATGTTATTTGTATAAATTGGCCCATCTTGGTATGTTTTAGTGAGGCATTTTTACAAATAACACAGTTTTGTAAAATTTTTACAAAATAAGTGTAGTTTTGGAAGATTTGTAAAACTAATGTAAGTAGCCACACCTTTAGGTTTGATAATTTATTTTTTTTAATAAACAAATAAGAGGAGTGGCTGGGAAAGTTTTTTTTTTTTAATAAATTGCAAGCCACGCCTCTTGCATGGCGGCCATTACCAAGAGGCGTGCCTTCTTTAGTGGGAATTTTTTTTTTTTTTGCATGGCGGAAAGCAAAGAGGTGTGCCTGCAGTGGAAATGTTTTTTTTTCTTTAAAAAGCGCCACGCTAGTACATGGCGGAAAGCAAGAGGCGTGGCTACACGTCTCTTGGGCTGTACTCCCAACCCTCAACTCCTCTATTATTAATATTCTCATGCTTCTCATTTTCAAATTTACCTTCCTCATTCTCAGTCTCATATTTCTCATTCTCAGACAAAGGGGAGTGCTGGTGTTGTGTGTGCGATAAGTGCAGGAAAAATTGATGAGGAAAAGCAAAGAGAGAAGGAAGAAGAAGATACAAAGAAGAAGAAATTGTGTTTAAAATAATTTGAAATAAGGTGAATTTTTAATTTATGCTATTCAAAATTTTAATTTTTTATTTTTGGTTATTTTATGTTATTATTTTTGTATTGTTTAGATAATATATTGCTTTTTTTTTTTTTAAATTTTTTATAGTTTGGTTAGAAACTTAGTTTGGAGGAGGAAGATTTTGACTCACAAATATCAGGCTGGTTTTTAAGTTTTTAAAAGTATTCTAATTTGATTTGTTTACTATTAAGTTTGACATGATGTTGTGATTCGAAAGTTAATTTTAATTTTTAGTTTGAATAATTTAAAATTGATAGGCATGACATTAGGATTAGTTTTTATTTGTGGTCTTTCCTTTGTAATTATTAATTCATACAAAATGAAAAGAAAAGAAAAGCACATAATGAAGTATCAATATTTTACATTAGTGGTTATTAAGTAATTGAAATGCTAATAAATTTATATTAATTTTTAATTAATTTATATTAAGTTAGAAATTTAAAACTAAATAATAAAATTAATCCATATTAAGTGAAATATTTTTAAAAAAATTATGAATGTTATATATATATATATTTATAATAGTTATATCTCTTATAAATTATGTGTATCACATTTTACAGATTACTTATATATATTAATTATATCGTAACTATATTAGTTTATATACAACATATAGTGCATTATATATTATAATATATATATAGTAAATACAATATATGATATATATCATAATATATAGTACATTATGTATATTATAGTATACATTACACACAATATATAATATACAATATATATAATATATATTATATATATACATGTATTGCTGCTTTTGAAGCGCAAAAGCAGCTGAAGACAGCACCTTTTCAGGCGCTGTCTTCAGCACTGCCTAGAAAAGGCAAGCACGCCATGCTTGCCTTTTTCAGGGTGCTTGACCAGCGCCTGTCAGCCCTAACGAGGGCTGACATCAGCACAATATTTAAAAATATATATTTTTAAAAATAATATACATTTATGAAAAATATATATTTAAAGTAAATAAAATTAAAAATTTTAAATTTAATATATATTTATGAAAATAAATAAAGTTAAATTTGAGCAATAAGTATGATATTATTATAATTTAATTTAGAATATGTTATTTTATATTTAAATTTTGAATAAATAATTTTTTAATTTATTAAATAAATAAAATTTAAAATAAATAAATAATATATATTTTAATAAATAAAATTAAATTTGATTTATGAAAAATATATATTTAATATATATTTATGAAAATAAATAAAATTAAATTTGAGTGGTAAGTATGATATTATTATAATTTAAGTTAGAATATGTTATTTTATATTTAAATTTTGAATAAATTTTTTTTAAAAATAAAAGATGAGCCCAAAGCACTTTAGATTTTTTATAAATTGACTATTTAATAAAATTCAATTGTTTTCAAAATGTTTCTATTTTTGTTTTAGTGGTAGTTTTTATTTTCAGTACAAATGTGCATAACTTTATTAATTTACATTTAAAATATATATAGATCATGATACAGTTATTTTGTTTTCATTTTGTTTTGTAGGATGGATACCGCAGATGTGTATGGTTCACGTGATCCGACAGTTCTACACATGCAATCTACTCATCGATCAGAAGATGTATTTGTTGGGGATGTTGACACCACTCTTGTAGTGAGACGAGGAGATAATTCGTTTTGGAATGTCATAAGTCATGAAGAGCTACATGTCTGGGTTTTAAATTTGTTACATAAGATGAGATTTTATGGTGTATATAGTTGTGGGCACTTTGATATTGATCTACACTTGATCACGGCTTCAGTGGAGAGATGGCGTTCTGAGACTCACCCCTTTCATTTTCCTGTTGGATAGGTTACAGTTACACTTCAAGATATGGCTATCATATGGGGTTTACCAGTACTAGGTTGGCCTATTACTGGTGTAGACTCTAACTTGAAGGTTGAGGAGTGGCAGGATTATTGTGAGCATTATCTTGGTTTCAGGCCTGCCGAACAACGATTTAGGAGATATCGCCTCCATTTGATAGTTATTGCCATGCACATTCACAACTACTGTATTACAAATGATAGCTCTGATTTAGAGGTTGAACAAATTACACGTGTATGTGCATTAGTACTTTTAGGATGTATTATGTGCCCAGATTCTTCAGGTAACGAAGTACCATTAGTGTACTTGAAGCATTTTGAAAATATTCGTGATGTTCGTAACTTCAGTTGGGAAGTGTTGTTTTGTCATTCTTGTACGGCGAGCTATGCACTGCATGCCAACGGGGGAAAATTAATATTGGTTAAGCGATACAACTACTACAGGTGAAATAAAAAAACTTAGTGAATATTACATAGATGTATTTTTATTGTTATATGTCCCCTAATCACTTGTTCACTTGTAAATTTGGGCATGGTCCAGGATTAGAACTCTAACACCTCTAGGTCTATTGCCCCACATTACTATGGAACCCCGAGTAATTGATGACCATGAACTGTTGATGCCTCCATATGGTGCTCGGTAATATAAACTAAATTTTTGATCTTGAAGTCATTCCTAATAATACACATATCATAAATTAATTTGTAACTTATATGTGTAGGTGGGTGCAGTATTTCTCCTTTATGCATACTGCAAGTCACTCTGTACGAATTATGCGAGCCATGCTTGATACAATGTCAGCACATGAGGTGACTATATTCATATATATATATATATATATATATTGTGTTATGATATTAAAAATATGTATATTTTTATTTGAATATGACTTAAGTGCTTTATACGCAGTTTATATGGCAGTCGTATGTAATAGATTTGCCTAATATTCAGAATTTACCTCCTGAGTGTGCCCCAGAACTTTGGACCGCAGTTTGTCCATTGATTAACTATGCTATCGTAGAGATACATCATTCTGAGCGGGTTCTGCGATAGTTTGGCATGATCCAAGACATTCCTCCAGTGCTAGTAGAACATAGATTACGATTACATGATATATCCCGTAGAGGTCGTGTTGGTACAGATTGGTATGCATACCATACGTTAGATATTTCTCAACGGGATAATATAGATCAACTTGTTGTTCAACAACCCAACATCATGGGATCTGAATTTATGGATGTTGGATACATGACATGGTATGATCGAATTACACGCCGACTTATATCGGCATCATACGCAGGCATAGACATGGGATATCATCCAGTTGATCCACGTGCATAGCATGATGTGGTGTGTATACAATTCTGTCATAGGAGACTACAATATGATATTGATTTTTTACAATTAAGATTACTTAACATTAAATCATTTATTTTGCACATTACAGTATGCCAAAATGCAAAATCTAGTGCTCAGTTGTGATTACATTGTCGATGAGTCTGAAATTACATCATGGACACAGTTTAGAGAGCAAACTAGATTGATTGCCGAAGAGGTGTCGGATATAGTTGCGCGACAATTTCCAATCGAGGTGCCGCAACAACCAGAGGCTCCACAATAAGAGGCAAGTTAGAGTAGAAATAGGAGAAGACAAAGGCACATCATTAGATCTAGCAGCTCGACAGAGAATGATTCACACTTCGTCAGTTGAAGTTGATGTGGCATGTCCGTCTTATGTTAATCTTGACTTATATTCAGACTGCTACATACCTCAACCAGTACAGACTGATAAACTAACACCATTACCTCCATATACATCGATATTCAGTCAATCATTCTCCGCGTTGGTGAACATAAATCTTCGCTTAGGTTGGGGGTCAGCTAGACATAACTATTCCAACCTTGCACCAGCCCACCACTCATTCAATGTACCACCAGTGCCATATCCAGATATGTTGGGAACGTATCGTGACCGTACTTCATCTAACTCTACCACTTCTTCAAGACAGAATTTTAATTTGAGTGAGGATGAAAGGCAACAACTACCTCATGATCATGCACGAGATGAAGAGGGTCGAACACAATGTAGAAATAGGACTCGACGTGGTTGTGGCACACGGGGGCATTATTAGAGTTTAGGGTTCAAACAATCTTGCTAAAATTATATTAATTTAAAAGAACTAGTTGCTATATGAATATTTATGTTGTTCACTGAATTATTTACCATAATATGTGTTTGAGTTATAATAAATTTAAAGATATAACTTAAACAATTGCGATTAAGTTAATGTATAGCATATAAAAATAGCAAATACAATGAAAATAGATAAACACAAGACATAAATGAAAGTCTAGTTATCCTCCTCATCAGACATATCAACATCTGATCGATAAATAGGACTTTTACTGAGTGCCCATCGGCATCTTGCTTCATTGAGTAACCCTAATAATGTATAGTTTCTTGCCATATGTTGAAAGTGAACACGAGATGTACGCATGGCCATCATATTGTTTTCTTCACGTATGTAATTAAGAGCTACCGTCTGTTCTTGTGGTGTACCTCGGGGCATGGTGATAGCTTTTCGTCGAGGACAACGGATGCCAAGCTCATGACAATCTATGACAAAGCCTTCTTGTTCATATACACGGTGACGCCATTCCTCTTCCATTATCGCTAAGTATGTTGAAGAGTATCTTTGATTTGGATCTAATGAATAACAATAATCATCATCTAAGAGCCAACTACGACCCATGGCACGAAAAATATCACCAGGAGTATAATATAATTTCGGTGCTCTAAATGGCTCCATTTTACTGAACTAATTCAACCTGTTAGAATCTACCTATTTATAGACAATGTAACTACATATATGAATAAGTATGATCGTGATAGAAGAGTGAATAGTGAATAGTAATAGTGTGCAATAATAGTGTACGCACTCTTTTGTCATTCAAGCATGAAATTTGAATAGTCTTTCATGC
Organism: Jacaranda mimosifolia; assembly: GCA_018894105.1. Lineage (NCBI taxonomy): Eukaryota > Viridiplantae > Streptophyta > Magnoliopsida > Lamiales > Bignoniaceae > Jacaranda > Jacaranda mimosifolia. Next base: position 25,661,417 of record CM032131.1, on the reverse strand, counting down.
AGCAATAGTGTGCGGACTCTTTTGTCAATCAAATTGACTAAATAGTGAATAGTATTAATATACGGAAAGTTGGCAAAGCATGATTGATGTCACATAGAAACAAAAGTGTGCAGTGTCATGATTATATAATATTCGAACCCATACGATCATATTTGGACATTCCTCTTATAAATGCATAACCTACCATTCACATACCTTCAACATACTTAGAGTTTTATCTTTTATAATTGAACTCAAATGGGAGATGATCCATTTTTTGAGCGTGAATACAAATGGTTATTGAGAGAAAGAAATGATGACTATCTATCACTTTACTATTAAGATCTAGTAGAATATTGTTGTGGACTCCGGAGGGAATGGACATATAAAGTAAATGAATCTAAGGAGTTGGTATGTGATATGCAAAGGCTTGGTGTTCAAATTCCACAACGTCACTCACTGTCAATGCCAAGGAATGGAGAAGAAAACTGTACAATAGCTATTGCAAGAATAAGAAAAGAAAACAACATAATGCTTATGCGTCGTTGTAGGTATCACATGCTCGAACTAGCAGAAGAATTCACTTTTGCACGAGGTTAAAGACTCAAAAGGCGTGAGATTCATAATGTACTTAATCATCCAGACTATAAGTCTAATTATCATATTTCTGATGAAGATGACTCTAACATCATGTATTATTTCTATTGTTTGTAATTTTAAAGTTCTAATTTGCATATCAACTATGTCTTAAGATATAGAGAATATTGATTGGCTTATAACGCTATATGTATTTAATTTTGATGTGTGCACCATATTACAAATGATACTTAACTAAATTAATTATTTATTAAGTTTGATATAAAAAAAAATCACAGAACATAAAACATAAATTACAAACTTGGCACAATCATTCAGATTTAACCTTTTCATTATTTGTTGTTTGTTTCGTTTAATAAATGGATCTAAATCTTGAATTGTTTAACTTAAATACGTAAAAAAAAAAAAAAAAGAACAAAAGGCCGGGCTTGCAAGCCACGCCTTTTGGCCGGAAAACAATTGAATTTTGGAACCATAATTGAAAAGGGCTTGTAGCCATGCCTTTCAATTCAAAATTTCCCAACCAGCAAAATAAATTGATTGGTAGCCACGTCTTTCTTTAATTCTTCAATTAATAGACACACGTGGCTACCTTTCTTTAAGCCTTCAATTTTGTCCTACCGAGTAATTGATACACGTGGCTACCTTTGTTCAAGCCTTCGCTTTTGGCCCGCCAAATAATTGATACACGTGGCTACCTTTGTGTAGGCCTTCAATTTTGCCCTACCGATTAATTGATACGCATAGCTACATCAATTGTGAAAAAAGCAAATAATAGTAAAAAAAAACAACTTTGTCTCTGAGAAAAACTATTCAGTGTCTTCCTTGTCTTTTCCTTGTCATTCAACCTGACAAATTAAATGAATAGTTCAAGCTTGTCAATCAGTGATGAGTGCAATGTCTTTCGTGCAGAGTGGTTGTCAATCATAAATTAATTTTACTGAGAAAAACTATTTGGTGTATTATTTATGTATTGTTTTGTCATTCAACCTGACAAATTAACTTTTGTCATTGAAGCGTGAGAAAAGGGTGAAATGTGATTCATGCAGAAAAGTGTGAAATGTGATCTTCACTTGTGTAGCTTAAATATAAGTGTTGTACCAATACTTGTAGGCACAAAAATGAAGAAGTGTGTGAAAAAGAAAGATTTGAGAGGAAAACAAAAAAAGAGGAGTGGAAAAAAGTAGGGAAAAAAAGATCAAGTGCAGAAAAAGAGAGAAAGGAAAAAATTTCGAGGAACATGAATGGCCACTAACATTATTCTTGCACCTATGGCGGACATGAACATGATACACATTGTGGTATACAGTGGAGGAAATACTACAAGGGACTCTGATTGTGTGAGTTATGATTGTCCTATATGTAGATATATACCACTTTCCCGTTCGACAACATTCTCTAAATTATTGTCAAAGTTATATGAAGTATTGGGTTATAATAACCAATACTTCTTAAAAAATTTGGCAAAGATTTATTTGGATAAGGAAGCTTGCATATTAACAATCGTGCAAGTGGAAAATGACATTAATTTATCAAACTTATTGGATCTAAGGGTTGGCATGAATAGTATCGAGCTCTTCGTCGAAGTTGAACCAATTCGCCATAATAATATACAAGGCATGTCATTGCAAGGATAGTATGGATCCTACATGTCACTTTTGATGCAATATCCTTTGAGCGGTACTTCTACACCTCACCAAAATCCATTAGGAGGAGACTAATTTGCGACTTAATTTAATGGCGAATATGGGTATACAATTCCACACACAGAGGCAGTCATTCATGACTTGCCCACAATAACAGATGGCTTTACAAACTTTAGGCTCCACGAATTTTATGGTGGTGGTTCAACATCTCATCAACAACCCAATGTTGGTCCTTCTATTTCTCATCAAGAATATTCAGGGGGGGTACCAATATGAACCTGAGAGCCGACATGCAAACCATAGCTCTTCTGAACTATATGCAAACAGTTTCCATGATCGAGAGCTTAGTGATTCAGAGCCCGACGATTATGACACGGATGAAGTAGCCGATGATGCTAATGAAAAGCTTATACTACCACATGGTGAAGGAACCTCTAATTAAGCACAAATGGTTAGGGGACCGACAATGCCCTCTACGCCCGATCAATCACACTTGTATCCAGTCATTCCATTCTTCTCCAGAATAGAAGATGATCTACCCGAAGACTCTATGGATATTCCATCTGGAGCGTATAGGGGTTATTATGACAGTAGCCGCAGGAAGCATGAGATGGGCATGGTTTTTAAAGACAAGAAGAAGGTTAAGGCCACTGTCAAGGATTTCTTTGTACGTGTTGCTAGACGAGAATATTGCGTTGTTCAGAGTACAACAAAGCTATGAAAAGTGGTGTGTAAACTAGGGTGTTCATGGAGTATTAGGGCAATTCTGAAAGAACATATTGGACTGTGGAAGATTACAAAGTATGGGGGCCTTCATACTTATTTGATGAATGAAATTTCGATTGATCATAGAAATTTAAGTCAAGATATGATCACTATGGACTTGTTGGGACATGTTTGTGATGAGCCAGCATATAAGATAAAAAGTGTGTAGCAAAATGTCAAGGATAAATATGGATATGAAATCTCATATGCCAAGGCATGGAATGCATTGAAACGTGCAAGGGAGTACCTTTTTGGAACATGGGAGAGTTCAGTAAAAATGTTACCCACGTATATGGGAGTTCTCCAAAAGTGGAATCCAGGCGCTATTGTTGAGTGGAAACATCAACGAACAGGCATACCAAGGCAGAAAATGTTGAAGTATGTGTTTTGGGCCTTCAAACCGTGTATTGATGGGTTTAAACATTGCCGCAAAGTTATCAGTGTGGATGGAACTCATCTATATACGAAATATAGATACAAGATGTTGATTACGGTAGCTATGGACCGCAATCAACAAGTTCTACTGTTAGCTTTTGCAATTGTCGATGAAGAAACGTTTTTATCTTGGAAATGATTTTTGAAGATGTTGTCTAAGCACATCGTCAGAGGGATGGAAGGCATGTGCCTAATTTCTGATCGACACCATGGCCTTTTATCTGTTGTTCAATGCATAACTAATTTTACCACCCCTTGTGGAGTACATCGATTCTGTCTAAGGCATGTCTGCTCCAACTTCAACAAACATTTCAAAATGTTCAATTGAAGGATTTATGTTGGAAAACCGGCGCTGCAGTCCAGACTCGAAAATTTGATAAGCATATGAGAAAAATAAGATAAACTAATGAGAATGCTTATTCATATTTGCAAAACATTGACAAAGCTCAATGGACATTCTGTCATGATGGAGGATGGTGTTGCAGTATTCTAACTACGAACATGTCTAGGGTTCTAAAGAGTGCTCGTCGACTGCCAATTACAGTTATTATGCAACAAACATTCTCTCGTTCTATCAAACTGTTCCATGATTGGATGACCAAAGCTCATAAAATAATGCAAAAGCAGGAATCGTTGGTTGATTATGCATATAACATATATTCCAACTGGCAGCACCACTCTGTCGAGCACATTGTTCAAAAGTTTGATTACACTCAACAATCAGCTTCAATCATAATGCAGATGCACACATGTCAGAGAAATCATGTGCAAGTTGTCAAACTTATGAGACGTGAGCGCTCATGTGGAAAATGAGCTGAACTTGGTATTCCATGCTCACATGTGACGAATGCATGCCGACATTTTGGATTAAATGCTGCGGCATTTGTCAAGCCATATTACAATCTTGAATATTACTTGGCAACATATCAAGGGAGCTTTGAGCCGATATGGGACGAAAATTATTGGGATGAACTTAATTTTAACCTAGTCCATAATCCAGCCCGTAGAAAGAGACGTGTTGCAGGAAAGGATCGCACTACTCGGATCCAAAATGAAATGAATTGGCCCCAAGCACATGCAAGACAACGAGCCCGCCATTAAGCCCAAGCCCAAGCCTAAGCCCAACATACTTGATTCTTCCAACTTTGTAATTTGGGTTTTATTCTTTTATGTTTTTCCTTTGTATCATACTTCATGAATAATAAAATTGATGAAAATTTTCAAAAATTTTAGGTAGTTGTGATTTTTGTTTCATTTTACTTATATACTTAAAGAATAAAGCTAACCCATTGTTCTTTAATAACCATGTTTAAATAGAAATGATGCATGATATTAATTATTTTCATCTGAAATACATTGGCATTAACAATGAACATTTATTTCTCTCAATAACCATATATATCCACGCTCAAAAAAATGGATCACTCATTTTTGAGTTCAAATCTAAAAGATGAAAAAAAACATTGATGAAGTAATGTGAATTGTGGCTTACGTATTTATTAGTGGAATAGATAAATAAAACCGAGTACGTAACAACATTATGTGATAGTTTCACATGCCATAATATTAACTGACCTTGAAATTATAAGCATCACTTAATGATTTCAAGATATGATGATTTTTTATTAATGTATTAATATATAATCATGTACTGAGATTTTACATGCCTATTTTGGCCAAGGTTATTTACAAGCATCCCTTCACGAGTTAATATATTACATTAAGTGAAGTAAGCACAAAATATAGTAAATTTATAGAAATATGCCTCAATCACTTGAATTTTATCAAATACTAATTTTATAAAATATTTTAAAATTTTATACTACATATTTAGGCTCACTTTTAATATTCTAAAATAAATTAATTATTCAAATTTTAAATATAAAATAACATATTCTAAATTGAGTTTTTATAATATAACTTTTATTTCTCTAAAATAAATAAAAACTATTTTCAAATAAATATAATATACACACAATATTAGGCCTGATATCAGTCTTAACGAATGTTGACGTCAGCTAATACATTCTTTAAAAAAATTTAACGAATGAAATATTCTTTAAAAAAATAAATTCAGCAAATAAATTAAAAATAAATAAATTAAACCAAGTCCAAGACATCTTGGCAAATTAAATTGCCATGCAATAAAAAATTAATCCTTCTTTCCACCATGCACCAGCATGGCGCTTAAAAAAAAAAAAAAAATCCCTAAGAGGCGTGCTTGCAATTTCCACCATGCAAGAAGCCATGCCTGTTGCAATTTAAAAAAAAAAAAAAAATTGCTCCCCCAAGAGGCGTGACATTAGTTTTCTAAAATCTCTAAAACCACACTAATTTTGTAAAATTTTTACAAAACTGTATTGTTTTTATTAATAAGCCGTATGTTTTAGTGAGGCATTTTTAATGTTTTTAAGTTGAAAATAAGCTTATTTAATTTTTTTGTAGATATAAAAATATATATGACAATGTCCGTTTATGTTTTGGGAAAATGATTTTCTTCTCCCAAAAATATTCTTAAACATTATATCGTTTTGCCTTCAAGATAAAAAATTGTAAACTCCTGAAAATACCCCCAAAATACCGACTCTTGTACAAAAACCCCCTCAAACTTTTCATGTTCTTTTTTCTCATTGTATGTACATGCATCTAGGTATTATATATGTTTTCATATTAAACATATTGATTCTTGTCAAATATATATATATATTATATATTGATGATGTATAAATATGCAATGGAGGAAGCACTGGGATACTGCATTAGTTGACCTGGTGTATTGAGGCATTGGATATAGCAAAGGTGTAGGTCGAGTCCAGCAACCAATAAGAATATGTAAGGCTTCCTACAGTGGTCGAGCCCTCGACTAAAACTCTCCAATGCTTAAGTCAGTGTATACTCGACCAAAGGATAAAGCAGTAGGGTAAGGGCTTAAGTAAATATGAGAGCGGACCTAAAATTATGTTGAATGAGGATATTTCTAGTCTTCATCGTCTGTGTGGAGAGAGGGGTTGGAAAGACGATCCTCTCCATATAGCCTAATGGGACATTTTACTTGGATATAGGGGCCTTTGGGGTCTTTTTAGGGTTGGTTAATCACCATGTTGACAGCCGACATGAAATATGGGGTAGATCTTCTCCAATTAATGCGGAGGTGACTGGTTGACAGCACATTTAATATGGGCATGATATTGGTTCGGCTGCATTCAATGGGTGTAAACAAGTAACATATTTAATACGGTCGCGCCTAGGGGCATTGCCATGGTAGACCTCCGCGTGGTCGAGGGAGTCGAACATGCCTACCTACGAGAGGCTCTTCCACATAGATGGCCCTTGTCTTTTGGTTGATCGGCTTCATATATTAATCGACCTGGTTGGTCGAGAGGCTAGTAGGCTTGCTCATGGTCGGAGGTGATCTAATTATCGGACTAGGTCGAGTATACCCCTATCACAATATACAATAAATAATATTTAATTCAAATTTCACTCTATTTTACCAAATGAAAAAGCATTTGATTTGACATCAAATTAAAAATTATTCTTCTAAAATACAATCAAACATACAAATACTCTCAAAAATATTTTCTACCTTTTTCCCAAAATATAAATAGAACCACATCATATTTCTCAATCCCACTATTACATTTCCCAATCTGCACCCAAAATTTATTTTGTCAAAAAATATAAAACAAAATACTTCAAAACATTACCACACATTCCATTTGCGCTTTCAATTGATGATTATACAATAGGAATGAGAACTAGCTTAGGATTTTTTTTAATACAAAAATAGAGATGTATTTTTTAATTTTTTTTTAATATTCCTATAGTTTTAAAGTGATTAATAGAATCCACTATTTATTAAATCTTGTGGATGTGTGATAATAAAATGATAGAGTATGTATGAGAAGAATTACAAATAAAAATATGTAGAGTTTTTATTAAAAAAGATAAGAAAAAAAAATACATTTTCAAAATTCAAATGATAGAAAAATAGAAAGACTCTTTTATTAATATACAACAAAAACTGTCTTGGTTTATAGTGGATGTTAATGTTGAGCAATCCATTGTTTGATACCAAGTATTACTTTTGCGGGCCGGCCCATAAATTTCCACAAACCTGCAACTGTAGCATTGATTAGCCCTTATTCAAATAATATGGGCTGCCCTGCGATTAAGTAGTTGCAGCCAATTTTTGAACGAAGATTTAAAGTAGAAATTACACTACTCTCCTCTGGCCATTTTATTCCTCCCCAAACTAGAACCCAATACGAACGAAGAAGCAACACACAACAGAAGTGAACGAGGCTTAGTACTGTGCGAAACTTTCAACCTCTCTCTATTGCCATTCCTCACCCCATTTCAGTGCACCTTACATTCACATAGCAACTGGAGAAATGCTCCCCAAACTAGAACCAAGCCAGAAATCTGCCATTCTTTGCACAACAGAAGTGAACGAGCCCTAGTACTGTGTCAAACTTTCAACCTCTCCCTGTTGCCGTTCCTCACCCTGTTTCAGTGCAACTAACATTCACACAACAACTGGAGAAGTACCTCCGTTGTTTCTGGTTTTCAGTTCATAGACCCCTGAACATTATTTTCATATTTTGGTTGGGATTTTTTTTTTTTTACTCTCATTTGTTCTTTTTCTTCTCCATTTAACGCTGGTTTTATTTCCCACTATGTTCCAGGCTGCTCCTTATTACTCTAATATTTCTGATGGTGGTTTGTCCTTGTCGACGGTGAGGTATGCTCCAACTCTACAAATCGTTACCCTGCTGCAAGAACCGTGACATCGAGGTTTGTTTGTTTCAATTTTTTCAGTTGTTTGTATCAATTGTTTGGTTGTTTGTTTGAATTGTTTCACTTGGTATTGGCTTCAATTGTTTATAAATTGCTTCAATTCCGTGAGTTTGGAAAAATAGAGTGATTGTGGATGCTAAAGTGCCCAATGGATGAAAGGATTAATTGTAGCATTAATTAAGTATTTCAGTTCATGTACACACTAGTGTTGTGCATGGTCTGCTATTACAATGACTATGGTGTACCATTCCCTTTGCTTAACAGTCCACTCAGCAAGATTAATTTTCAATGTTAATTTCTGGATTAACTATATATAGCGACTGAATGTCTTTTTGCTTTCTATTACTATTAATAATTGCAATGAACTTTGCCATGAGACCATGCAAAATTATGGGAGCCATTGATACATTTCTATATTGGGGCATCCACTTGATTAATTTATGATAATGTTAATATAACAAAAATCCATGATGAACACCTACTTCTTCGTCTTTATGTTTGATATCCAACCAACATAACCCATTCGATTTTGCTCCTTTTAGATTTGTTGTAGGCAAATCGCATTGATCGGAATACTAAAATCCATTTTTTGTTGTGGATTTTCGTGTTTCTGCTATGAAGAATTATTTGCATTTATGTGCTATATCGAGCTTTCATTATATATTATAGAAGACGTGGGTATAGACGAAGTCAGGTCCCTAGACATTGGAGTGTGATTGCTAAGATTCCGAATCAATCAAAACACTTAAGGGAGATTGTGGAATTAAATGATGAGGCATGTTTGGATAACTTGTATATGGATAGAGGTGCATTTTGGAGGCTTTGTTATCTAATAGAGCATGTAGGGGGATTGAAGAATGAAAAAATTGTAGGCGTCTCAGAAAAAGTCATTGTTTTTCTTTCTATCCTAGCACATCATAAAAAGATTAGGATATTAAGCACAACTTTAAGAGGCCTAGCCATACAATTAGCAAGTATTTTAGACAATGTTTGAAAGTATTTATAAAGATTAGTCCCCTACTCCTTGTCGAACCTCAGGCCGTTGATCAAAATTGTACAAATGATACATGGAGATGCTTCAAGGTAAATATGATACACCATTGCATAGTCTAAACCATGACAACCTTACATTCTATTATTATTTGAATTATTTGCTTGTAATTTGTAGGGTTGTCTTGGCGCCCTCAACGGCACATATATTAAGGTGCATGTCCCAACGAGCGAACAAACACATTATAGATCTTGAAAAGGTGAAATTGCAATGAATGTTCTTAGGGGTTTGCAATCGTGAGATAAATTTTATTTATATGCTTGTTGGATGGGAGGGCTCCGTTGTGGATAGCAAAGTGTTACGTACTACAGTTAACAAGCCGAATGGCCTTAGGTTGCCAACTGGTAGGTGTTAGTATGTGCACGTTATATTAGAAGAACTATATATCCTTTGATACTAACGTTCTTGATACAAAACTGTTATTTTCTATGGCAGGGAATTACTATATATGTGACGCTAGGTATACAAACTATGAAGGGTTTTTGACTCCATATCGTGGCATCAAATACCACCTGGATGATTGGAGTGATGAAGCTTTCGCACCACAAAACCCTCATGAATATTTCAACATAAAGTATTCTAGGGCACGCAACATAATTGAGAGGGCATTTGGACTTCTGAAGACAAGATGGGCAGTTTTAAGGAGCACAACTTATTATCCAATCAAAACACATAACATGATTATTTTAGCTTGTGCACTCCTTCACAATTACATGCGCACAACATGGCCTTCGACCCTTTGGAGGACACTGTACTTGAATCCGATAGAGGACATGATTCGGAAGATGTCGAGCATGTTGAGACGATTGAGATATCTTTTGAGTTGAGCATGTGGCGTGATTCCCTAGCAACTGATATGTACCAAACTTGGAGAAGGTCTCGCACTGTGTCGTAGTTTCTTAATTAAATTTATGAACCTATAGAACTTTGATGACCACATTACTCCTTTCATATATGTACCTTTGCTAGTTTATGACAGTCTTGGTTGTATGACATTTTTTCCCAACTAATTGTTTGTTACATTTTAATTTGGTATTATTACATCACTTGATCTGATTTGGGATGTTTATTAGCTCATACAACTTTGACATGTGTACGAGGCACTTTAGCAAGTATTTGGAGAATGACCATTTTTCATTTATTTCTTGTCATTTACAAGTTATGGCACAAAGTGGTTGCTCTTCTCACAACACTGATAGGTCAGTTAAGACATCCACTGGCCCTTGCTTTTTTGGACTCATCAAGAGGATGAGGCCTTAAAATATGCATTGAAGCACTTGCGGACAGGAGGTTGGCGTTGTGATGGCTCCTTCAAGGCAAGATATATGGTCAGACTTGAGTCAATGCTTGGTGAGAAATTTTTGGGTAGTGATATTATCGTGAAACATATAAGATCTAAACTGCAAGTATGGAAGAAGACGTATTCGACCCTAATGGGCATCATTAGTTGTAGTGGGGGTGGTGGAGCCTGTACGGACCCCAACACACATATGATCATTGTTGAGTTTGAATTAGTTTGGGCTGAATATGTGAAGTTACACTCTTTAATCGCAATTTTATCATTTCTTTGTAATATTAAATACACTGGAGCAGGCATTATTTACAACTCAATATTTGTGCAGGTGCATCCTGATGCAGCAAAGCTTAGAGGAAAGCCTCACCCATGGTACAATAGTTGGGTTGAGATCTTTGGCAACGACAGGGCTACTGGCAATGGATCGTTCGATGTAGCTGACATTGTGCAAGAGATGTTGCATGGGGGGTCTCATGTTAATCAAGCAAAGAAGTCAGCTGAAAATGTGGAGACTCGTGGGTATGATTTGGGGCTTAATTTCAAAAATGATACTATATTGATCACTCCACCTTCTGTATCTGGTTCGAAGAAAAAGACATCATCCTCTAGAAAATGAAAGAGAGTTGATCCGTTAATCATTGAGTTTGATAATGTGGTGGGCAGCATCCTGGAGGACACAAAAGAAGCTATTGGAAGTATTGTTTATAAGCTTTTCCAACCCGCACCTGTGCCTACTGATTTGGATTCTACATTGAGGACATCTCTATTTGAAGCGATTGCTGAAATCCTAGATTTATCTTTGGATGACCAAGTGAAAGCAACGCATCATCTTGCTCGAAACAAAACTGATATGGATGCATTTTGGTGATGAACAAAGGCTCCAGGTCTCGCTATGTTCGACTAATTCTATCTGGTTATGTTCCATTCTCATAGGAATTAGACCCATGGCATCTCATCCACTAGCTATTGCTACGTTGATTTGTTATTGAAGGAATGCTGTCGGTCGTTTTTTGTTTAATGTTGTTCATGCTGGGTTTGTTTACTTTGACTCATTTGATACTTCTACTCAACCTCGACTCCCAATCAGGATGCATCCTGGATCTAGTTGACATATGATTATGTTTAAGACTATTTGCACTGCTCCTATTTCTTGTTTATACATATAAACTATATCACATATAAATACATCACATATAAATTATATTTCTTGTCAATATCTACAACAACTTCCGATTTTTCAAAAATTATATTCATTTATGTATGCGCCGTAATCAGGCGCCCTTTCCAATTGGCGATAAATAGTGTCATATGCTAAAATTCATTGTTAGGAGTTAGGACCCTTGTCAATGAAGTTTAATTATATTATTATGTTTTATTATGTCAACTAATGGGAACTCATTTGAATTAAAAACCATTGTAAACACTTCAATATCTACAGCATTCAATTATAAGTTTTGCATATATATTTATAATGAAATATTTTATTCTAATGGAAAATACCGGTTAAAGGATTAACTAATGGAATTGGACCCATGGAAATGCATGGTCAATTTGGAGGTAATTAGTAGTTAGATAGACAAATATAACATATTACCATGGTAAATAAACTAACACACAAAGGAACACAAAAGTCATGGCCAACACTAACTTGTGGTCAGTTAATGTTAATGCCGCTTATTCGAGCACACATGGGATGGGATATTTAAAGACACATAGATACTACATTGAAATATATTCTAACAAGTTCCAGATGAACTCTCAAAGAGAAAGATCATTTCTTGTAACGGGGCGATTTTGTGTTCGATGAAGACGCATAGGAGCTTGAAAGACCTCGAATTGGAGAAGGATTATACATTCCAAACATTTCATGCTCATCTTGTTTAGTCCACATGCCATCGGGATGACCTGAGAATGGACTGTGTACTACATTTTAAGATATAGTATGACTTGTGAACTTAACTGAGCCTTGGGATGTATCATCCTACCCATAAACTTTTTCAAGATTACTCCAAAAAGAAGCCATTAAAGGGTTCATATACACATTTGGTGGGGTTGCGGTCAGCACTGTGGCATTGTTGTTCACAGTCTAACATTGGCCTGTGTCGTTGTCATAAGAAATCTAAATAACGCTGGACTCTCCAAAAAGATTGACTGGCTTTGGATCGCCAAAGATGTCACATAATTCTTTCCACTGCTCCTCGCCTTTGATCATGTGTGCTTCCACTATTAGGTACTTCTAGAAAGCCATTAAACAAGCACAGAAAATATTACAAATTTTTTTCTCATTTATAAAAAAATAAAATTTTTTCAAGCAGTGCTAATAAATTAAAGTTCACCATGGTAATATAATCCTATATATAAAGTTTGGCAAACATTATATTTAGCTCCTCATCTTATGTAACTGGAGCTAGAGAAATCAAAAACCTAAAGACGTTGTGCCTATGCTATAGCGCCTTGAAATGCAGTTTACCGTCCTTGTACTTAAAGTTGGTCCTAAACTTTGCATTAACGCAGTGAGTGCATAAACGGATGACATCAACATCGGCAAGGCCGAAAGATCTCCCATCCAAATGTGCATACTTCGCAAGTCATCCGATGAACTCTTTGTCAATTTGCTCATCCCACGGTGCGTGATACAAAAGTTGGTCTTGGCTTTAAGGATTTTTGGGCGCCATTTTCCTTTGCAATGCAAGTTGTTTTTTTGACCTGTCTTATGTGTATGAGAGTTCCTAAATCAAACTAGCTTTGATATCCGAAGACACCGTTCCAACATACTAACATAAACTATAAATAAGTGGACATATAAGATCTTGGGGTGCTTGTAACATGACATTACCAACACTTTTTAATTGAACTATCTATCAATTGTCAATTTGAATGTTAGATTGTAGTGGAATAGTTGCCATGGAGTCACGGGAAAGTAGATTTATCACCTGCAGAAGGCTGCAAAATGCATGCAAAGGCTGTGGAGAAAATATTAAAAAATGAACTTTGCCATTCTTGAAAATCAAGTGAAGGCATATCACGGGAGGTTGGCCAAAATTGTGGCATATGCAATAATAGTGGGTGGTAGCTAGGGTCCATGCATCTTGCCAGACTTCATGCACATCCACATGCGTCCACCATCTTAAGTTGTATTTAGGAAATTAGTTTATCAATGTGCAACCCCATGCTTGCTTTGACGCATGAACTGCTCAATTTTAGCTAACCATGTCTCCTTAATTAGTAGTTTATGTAGCTTTATATTCATTCTCAAACACATAACATTCTGCCAGACACGTGGCCATGTTAAGACGCATAGAGGTAATCCAAACCAAGGTTTCAACTCTCTGAACTTTATTAACATTACATAATGGGAAATTAACAACCAATGCCAATTGGTCAGTGCATTGAATTGGACATTTGTAACATAACAAATGTATTTGGACATTTGTAAGAGCTTTCATTATACCCAAACTTGGACATTTGTAAGACAATCGAATAACCTTCTAAGTAACGATACAAAAATTAGGGAAAGCAAAATGTCAACAAATAACATTTTTCAAAAGTATCTGGCACATCCACATACGTGCTTAACAAGTCCTACTAAGGTGTTATAGAGTTGAAATGATCTACCCAATACACATAAACTCAATTACAAAAATAGCTTTCCTAATACAAGTCTCATAAACAACCCAATCAAGGCAACAATAATAACGCATCCGCACTCCATATAGCCGCTAAATAGCATTGCAGATCGCATTGTAGAGGGAAGGAGATTAAGTAAGTTTGGACCTAAATCAGGAGTGGCATGCATAGAGGAACCAATACGCAAATTTTCACTGTTATCTACACTATCTATGCATCCACTTGTTGTAGAGGTTGTGTCTTTCAAAGCTGAAGCAACCGAAACATAACCATCTAGATTGAAAGATCTATTGGCAACTTTTCCAGATCCAAGATCCACATAAGAACTCTGCCAAGTGGCACCTTGGTACGCATCCCACCACATGAACCCGCCGACATGATTAATCCCTTTTGGACATTTGTAAAACCAACAGTCGGGGTTTTTAGCTGTGTGTGATTGTTGAAGCATCATTGGACCTCCACCACATGGGCAGACGGGTCCCGACTTTAGTTGCATTCCAACCTGCTCGCATTAACAAGGACACATTAATATTAATAATAGAAAGTCCCGATAATATAATGTCAATACAACCTTTAGACAAAACAAATAATAACCAAGTTATTGATATATTACAAGATTAATATAGTTCAATACCTGAAGCCATAAAAAGCAAAATTATAATGAGGATGTGCCGAGTAGAGCAGTTTGTCATGCACACCTCAAAGCTCTCATACTATGAGATAAATTCAAGATTAATATGCCGTTAGATCAGTCAAACACTTTTCACAAGAGTGAGCACAATTATATCAATATGCTCAATTACTGTTGAGATAGTTTTTACAACTAGAATCAGGAGGATTATCGATCATATACATGCAAAACTACCTTACTAGAAACCTGAAGATTGACTGGAATATATTTGCTCATCACCTCACTAGATGGGAACTATCTGGTTCAATTCCATATACATTATATGAAGCCAAAATATTATTCCATATGGTACATCAGAGTTCAATTTTAGTATGCACCATTAAACTCAGTGGCGGCAAACACCTAAAGGCTATGAGTAGTTCAACCCAAACCCTACTTATCATCTATGCATAAGACAATATATGAAAATTTAAAATGGTTATGAAACTAACAATGTATTCAGAATCTCACTTCAATATAAGCATAGGCTTTCACAATTACAAAATCCAATTCCTAATCAATCATCACACAACAATATGCATTATGCCAAAACCCAAACATAATACAATTCATGTCCAAGTAAATGGCTCTCCAACTCAAATAATAAGCCAGAGAGTAAAAGATGTTGTTCGTACCTAAAAAATTGAGCCTAAATTGTACTCACAATCAAAATAGGTGAACAAGTTGTATGAATTATGTTGCAAATAAAGTTCTAGCAAGGAAAAAATGTTAAAGACCAATCAGTTTGACAGGACAGAGTGAGGTTTCATTTCAGGGCTACTCACGGGGCGGATATAAGCTTCTCATCGTCGCACAAGTGCAAGTACTATATTTTTCAATCTGCATTTACAGGGCAAAAATTTGCATCAACACAAGAGGCACAAAATTGTGCAATAACCACTTCTGACATTAGACAAATACGTGAAGGTGCGCATTTTCCCAATATATTTAGAACAGAAAAATCGACACTAAAACTACTATTCATCACCGTATACAAGCATTACATGTATGGACAGAGGAAGCAGAGTGGTGTACCTCCTTTGTTTGATTTCTCGTAATCGAACTGCTTTTAATCTGGGTTCCCCGATTCCCTCAAAGCCCTCCCCAAATCAACTCCGTTAGGCCGCAATTCGCTTCATGAGAACGTTATCGACGAGTTGAGATGCCACTGTGGCAGACCAATGCTTGATCGGAGGAAGAGATTTGAGGCAAGATGTTGTCTAGGAGATTTTGGCAACGCAGCGTGGGGGTCACCCTTAGGGATTTCACAAACTCAAATGGGGGTGAATGTGGTGAATAGTTCATTTTATGTAATTTAGAGACAAGGGGCAAAGACGGCAACAAAATTTTAATAGTGGAAAACAAACATGGCATAGCACTTTTCGAGAAATTTGAATTGGCACTAATACATGGGCCTGTCATATAAAACAAACAAAAATAATAACAACTCAATCTCATTCAATTAACTAACATTCACATATCATCTATTCCTCAAACTCCAACATCAAATGAGCCCATATTATTTTTGCAAGCATTTGAAATTAATTTCTGACAAATACAAACAATAAGCTTATAGCAATGAGATTGAAACTTCTCTAGCATGTAACAACAAAAATCTTACATTTCACATAAGGTATTTTTCATTCCAATGGTATAAAATAGGGCAACTAAAATGACGAGACTCTTCTTGACTCTATTCAAAAATCAAGTAATGAAGAATTGCACAAGTTAGAGCTATAAATAGATAAAGATCTTCTTTGGCTTTTATATATATATATATATATATATTCCATTTCCTATTTCATTTTATGAATATATGGTACGTGTGTTAAATATTTTCTTATAAAAATAATTAATTGAAAATTAGATACACTTTGCATAAATATAGCAAATTAAAATAAAAGATTAAATAAGAAATGAAATAAAGAATTCAAAGTAATTATATACGCCAATATATATAACCCAACTGAACTTCTAGGATTTCCGAAGTATATAACCGTACTAATATAAATAAGGAAATTAATTATGACTACTATGTCCTAGTAATACTTTTTTTGCTCATTATTATTAAAGAATTAAATTCATTATGACCACTACCATAAAGAATTAGCTCTTCAGAATTTATTAAAATTAAAAAATATAACATTAGAAAACCTAATGTAGAGTATGTGCTTGTTTTTCACATGTGTTTAATGTATTTCGTGATTAAGAATAATTTTATAAGCATTAATAATAAATATGCAGCGGTTCATTAATTCCTCCTAAGTTCCTCCACTTCTATTTGATGCTCAGGTGCAGCAAATTAATGATTGCTTTAACTTAAGAAATATTTAATAAAATGATATTAATAATACGAACTAATTAAAGTTGTTATTGTTAACTTATATTTAAAGAAGTATATAAAGAATTTAATATTCTAACAAAAGCAATTATTTTTCAAAATTTTAGTCATCAAATGCACATAAAGACATTTTGTAAAATATAAAAATGCGATAGCTTAAAAATTCAATGGTAAATTATATAATAAAAGACTCTGACGAAAACTAACCGGTTGTAGAGTTTGAATTCACTACAAGAAAACACCCCCTTCACTAACAGAAAATTTATGACGAAGAGGGTTCAATCACTATTCGAAGATACTTGTGATGAATTTTTTTATGAACTATTAATGAATTTAATAAAATAAGCAAATATATATATTAATTATGATACTTATGACGGATATGAAGAATATATATTGTAACGCTCCGACCAGGAGGTGCCTACTTCCGGCCAAGGTGCTACTCAGTCTATACCACAAATCTTATGAATTACAAAAAATACATTTATCAAAAGTCAAATTATTTAATCTTTACAAGCAATGTCTAGAAGAGGTTCAACTATGAACTGAGATATCACAAATCACACTTAGAACTTCTATTACCCTCATTACCTTATGTGTTGCTCGAATTAATCGATACTCGTCACTCAATCTCATATGGGGTAAAGAACAAAAAATAACAATAAAATAGCACAAGTCTGAAGGATTTAGTGAGGTAGTTTAGTAATAGCAATAGAATGACAATTTCATAAATAGTACTTAAGAGACAAGTAGAAGCATAAATATTCCCAAAAGTTGTGAGAGAAGGTTTTAGTCAGAATTTGAGGTGATCCATCTCACCACCGTCTTATACCAGTGATGAGACTTCACAAAATTCACTATCTCTCACAAAGGTTTTAAACCTCAACTATGATCAGAAAGTGGTTGATATGCCATTTGCACATCCATTGGATTCTAGTCAAATATTTAAATTTTAAAGCATAAGTGTCGACATATCGTATAAACTAAATACAATTTAGCAAAACATTTACATTGTTAAGCTGTTGGTAATTTCCTACCTTGTCACTCCACTTTCGAGAACATAAAAATTCTTATCCCTCCGTCCCGAGTGATCAGCTCGGATAAACACTATAACCAGTAAACATGGCTAGCTACACGCCTCATCCCCTCCATAGCTAGCTACCTCCAGCCAACTACGGAGCTAGATGTATTTAATGGGGTATCGGCTGAAGGTCGGTTGCCATCGGTCCGTTGCATCCGATCCACCTCACAGCTAATCCCAGGGCCCATCCCCAAGGGTATCCAGTAATCGGTATAATATATGCATACAATAGCATTTCATATAACACGCCATTCTACCATGACAAACAGTAATCAAATAATCAATATCTAACTCATTTTCAGATAACAGTCATGGCTATAACAGAAAATATATCTCAAAATTAGCATTTTACATAACACGTCATTTCGCCATGAGAGACCCTACCAGATGATCAACATCTGTGACCTCTAGTCACAATCATGGCTATGATGGTAAATACATCTCAAAACCATTTTCAACTTCCTCAACACAATCGCCAAATTTCAGGTCAAGCAACATTAATCAATATCAATAAAAGCACTCAGTATCAAAGAGCGATGTGGAGTACTATTTTCAACACCCAGATTGAAGGAAATAAGCGATCAGTATATATGACAAGTATATATGTTCTTTCCTCAACAAAGAAATCTCATACTATTGAGTATAACCTCACTTGGCAACTGCAGAGGAATTCCTAATCGTTTAATCGCTTAGGTTCTAGCTTCCTAGTCAAACTGAGCACTGTCATAAGATAACTCAAGTTATCATTCAGTCTACCCTCTGAATCTTAAGGATGAATATCACTAATGTCTTGATCAAACTCAAGGATATTCTGACACTTAGGTTCAATTCTATCTTATCCCAAATGGCCTTAATCTTCCAACCTTATAATATTTCAGTGTTATAAGACTTTACTTACTCGAGCCCAATTATTTCCACCTCATTATCTTACTATGTTAACCGTCTTAATAGCTTCATGGCACAGGCCAACTCAATCCTCAACTACCCCCAACAACTCCCATTTTATCACTTTACTTATTTTACTGTATGCAATGAGGGTCCAGGAACCAGCTAGATTCTATGAGTCAATATGGTCCAAGTTGGATAATTGATTCTTGTTCTAACATTCATATAACTTAGTCTTGTGATTTAGACTCAAATCCCTCCTCATAAAATAACATGTCATATTATCAAGTCCAGGGACATAGACTTAAATCAATATTTCTTAACTTACTAAACTTAATTTATGCAATCAAACCTTAATTTAACACTTACAACATTAAGTCTTTAGCTTGAATCAAATCACGATTTGATATTCCCAATTTAACGAACATTTGATTGAAATTGTAAAAATCAATCGAATTAATTTTGATACAAAATTTACCAAAAATTTGGATCAAATCGAGATCCAATCTCAAGCCAGGAATAGCCCAGGCAAGTCTGAAATCAAATTCTAAGCAAACTGTCCAAGTATCGCCGCCACTAAAGATAGAGACCGCCACCACCATCAGGTGCGCCTCATTGAAGCGAGTAGAAATCCCAAAACAATTTTTGATTCCAACATTGTTAAGTCGACCAATGGGTTGCTCAAAGCTGCGGCGGACCCTAGCCCGCCACCTTCCACCACCTCTTTCGATTACTCCACCGCCGCGAGTTGAAACCTAAAATTAACCTCACCAATCCCTTACCCATAGCCTCACAACTAAAACCTACCTAGCCCCCATTCATTTCTGCCTCTGGAAGTGGCGGAACCGCCACCACCACCATCGCCACGAGCTCACCGTCGGGTTCGATTTCCCAGCAATTTCACCGGTATTTTGGGTCAAACTTTGTAAGGTTTTGATCGTAGAGCTAAGGGCTAGCTTTAAACCGGAATGGTTTCGTGTTTTTAGATAGTTTTCTGACGTTTCGCCGCCGGGGTATGTCTGGGGTAGTTTTTAAGAATTAAGCAAAGTTTTGTCCTCCATTCTATATATATAAAAGTATTTTTCAACTTCTTCACTTCAGCCCCAAAATTTTCTGATCAACCCACTTTTCACCCCAAAACTCTTGAACCGCCTTCATTTTGGTCCCTGACCTTCAATTAAGTCTTTCAACTTTTAATTCTTACACATTGGCCCCTAACTTTTCTGTTTTTGGGCAATTAAGTCCAAATTTAATTATTTTAAGATCTTCATACTTTTGATTCCCTCACATTGACCCCCTAAATTTTATAATTCTAAACAATTAAGTCCTTTTCTTATTCACAATTGAGTCCTTCAATTCCCATATTTCTACCTAAACTTTAATTAATTCAATTTCAACCAACTTAAACTGATATTTCAAAATTTGGGGTGTTATATATATTGATATGAAGAGCTCATCACAATTTCCATAACTTTAAATACCATTCTTCGATCTGTGATGAAAATTTCATCATAAAATTAGTTTTATGACATGCTTTATTTTCGTCATAAAGTTAATCAGTGATAAAACAAATACTAATGGATTTAGAAATAAATCCGTCATAAAACGATAGATTTCATTAAATTTATGACAAACTTATTTCACAAATCCATTATTATATGCTTTGTCATTTATTAGTTTTGTGACAAAAATAAAATGCGTCACAAAACTAATTTTGTTATGGAATTTCCATCACAAAATGAAAAATCATATTATGTTATAAAATTTGTGGTGAACTCTTCATATCAATACATAATCTTGATATCTATCACAAGTATCATAACTAATATATTTTTTTGTCCATTTTATAAAATCTATTAGTAATCCAAAAACAAAAAACAAAAAATACATCACAATTATTTTTGGACTATGATGAAACCTTCTCCGTCACAAATTTTCCATTAGTGAAAGTGTGTTTTCTTGGAGTGATTCTAATGATAAAAACTTTTAAAGTAGAATCAAGTTAAATCATTTAAAATGAGTAAAATATTTTTCAATGCTTTCTCGGCAAAATCCAGCATAGCCTTAGTTTTTAAAAATATATAAAATGCATAGTTGATCGCTTGTGCATTATGTATATGGCACATTCAATGCATGTGCTAAAAACTTTTACAATATATAGCAAATAAAATGTATAGTATAATATTAGTTTTTTGAAAAATATTTGATATTTATATAAATAATGACAAAAAATTATAATAAAATGATAATATAAATGTAGAATGTACAGATTGTAAGTAGTAGTTACTGCATAAGTTGTAGTTATGACTTATGAGGATTAAAAAAGGAATGCAAGGGATAGTTTGGATACATCACTGAAAATATACCAAAAAAGGAATAGATACTTTATTAATAGTGTAGATGCTAAAAGTGTTATTTGACCAGCAAATCTAGGGCAAGTGCATAATTTTTATATGCAAAATTAAAATGTGTAATTTTTTTTTTTTTTTAAATTAGAGCTTCTTTTCTTGATTTATGGACAATGAATGAGTGTAGTTCAAGAAGTCAAAGAGAATAATGTGATTGTAAAAAAGTGTAAAGAAAATAAATAAATACAGTTTAAAATAGGAAGAAGAATATAGAAATATTGGGAGTAGTTTCTTCACTTTTCCAAGTTCAGTTTGATTTTTTCTTAGTAAAAGTTTATTTTTCTAACGTTGATTTTAAAACTTTTGGTACAAGCAATTTAGTTGGGAAAGTCTACCATTAGTCATGAATTATAGGTGACTAATTTTAGTCATAACAAATCTAGTTCATGTAATATTATTCAGCAGATCTATACTATGCATTTATTATAACCGATCACCTGCTAAACAGGTTTCTTAGATCTGTTACCTGTACAACTCTTATATATGATTTATACATAGTCTTTATTTAATTTAATATGTAAATGTAGGGAAAATTTATCTTTTTAGCCCCATAATTTAACCGCTATGCACTATTAGTCCCCAATTAATGAAATTAAACATTTTTAGTCTCAATTTCATAACTTGTTTAACATTTTTGGTCCTCCTCCCAATTTTTTTTCCAAATTTGGACCAAAATTATTATTTATTTATGAAAATTCCCCCAAAATTTTATCTATTCATGAAAAGACACATAAAATATACCATTCAACCCTCATCAAAAAATTAAAAATTAAGTACCATAAAAATAATATACATCTATATATATGTGGATATATATATACACATCTATATTATATATCTATATATATTTATACAAACACAAACACACACACATACACATATATATATATGAAAAAATTATTTTTTTGGTCCCATAGTTTAACTGTGTATAAACTATTAGTCCTGAACTTATGGCATTGAACACTTGTAGTCTAGATTTCATAATTTTTTTTAATATTTTTTGTTCTCCCAATTTTTTGTAAAAAATTGAATAGAAACTGCTATCTATTTATGAAAATCCCACTAAAATTTTATATATTTATAAAATGACTCACAAAAGATACCATTAAACTCTCACTAAAAAATTAAAAATTAAATACCACAAAAACTCTTCACAATATTTTTTAAAAATAATATATTTATATGTATATGGATATATATACACATCTATACTATATAAATATATTTAAACACACATATGTATAACTATATATAGCATATATAAAATAAACCTCCACTGAGTATCGTCAACGAATCACTGCTCTCGTGATCTGGTGAGAGTTGGGAGAAGGGGGTGGTGGGGGTTTGCCGGGCTAGGGTAGGGAGAAAGAGAATGGGAGTGTTGGTGGTGGGGGAATGCCGCAACGAGCATGATCAGTCCAATTGTAAGCTGGCGGGGGTTGGGTGGAGGGGGCCCAGCACCCGCCAACCCCACCCCTAAATAGCCGCTAGCCCCGACGGACACATGGCCACAGGCCCCCTTCCCCCCAAAATTGCTGCTAGCCGCGGCAGCCAGCAGATTCCTGCCATAGCCAGCCCAGCGTTGGCCGTGGCAGCCCGAGTGGAGGGGTAGGTGTTTATAGGTGTGTATATATGTCTTATATATCAAAAATATTTTTATGTATTTAAAATAAATGTGGAAGATATATATTTTATGTTTTTTTAGGGATGGGGTGGGGTGGCGGGTGCTAGGCCTCTTTGTTGCTTTTTTTTTTTTAAATTATAAATAATAATAATTAATATATATATATAATTTATTATTGTTTAAATTAATAAATAAATTTATTTAAATTGAATTAAAATATTTTAGGTATATTATAGAATTTAGTATTATTAAGTAATTTAGATTATATAGTTTGAAACATAGATTTTCAATTTTTAATTTAATTAATAAATAAATGCAATTAAAATTAATTAAATTATTTTAGATATTATTGAATGTATGGTTTAAAATAATAAAATTATTTGTGTAAGATGATAGATTTAAAGATTTATATTTTTATTTTTATTATTTTATATCTTAATTAAATTAAATTGAATTTAATGAAATTATTTTATATGTGTCTACTACTTCAAAATTATTAAATATATAATCCAAAAGGAGTAAGATTATATACTTCAAAGTGATAAACTAAATTTGTAAAAAAAAGCTTAAGGAAATTTATTATAAATTTAGAGTATATTTGGCATTTTAATTGTAATGTGTAGTTTTTAAATCTTTTAAGCACTCAAATTTTATTTAATTTCATGATTTGGACAAAAGCAATAATGAAGAGTATATTTTTAATTATTTCTTTATTGATTTCTTAATTAAATTAAATTTAATGAAATTATTTTGATACTTGTACTACTTTAAAATTATTAAATATGTAACATAAAATTATTAAGACAATGTAGTTTAAAGTTATAAATTAGATTTTTAAACAATTTTAGGTAATAAATTTGTATCAAATAAATTTTTATAAATTTGAGGATAGTTGTTATTCTAATTGTAATATGTGGTTTTTAATTTTTCTTTAGTAATTAAGTTGTATTTAATTGCATGATTTGGACATAAACAATGATACTTAACTTTCTTAATGTTGAGTTGTATGCTTCCCCACCCTTTTATTTTTTATCCAAGTTTAAATTATGTGACCACATGGGAAGAGGAGTTGCTAAACCATATGCCACATAGGAGAGTGTGAACTGATAGGGCACCACGCGACGCCAAATCAACTACCAAGCAGTCTCGAGCCATTCACTAATGAGTTCTGGGTCCAATTTGTCCTAATATTATCAAATTTTTAAAGACGACGTAACAATTATGTGGGTTGAAAAGTTGAAGTCAACTTTTACTAGTAGGGTATAATGACGATGCCAATTTTCAAATTTTACCTAAATTAAGCATATAGTTAGATATAGAATAGAAAATTTTCATTCTTTATATTTTGTAAGAGAATAGTCCACCTTATTTCCAACTTCTATATTTTGTAAGGGAAGAGTCCACTTTATTTTCAACTTCTGCATTGTACTGATCTATAATGTATAATTTTTAATTTTTTGAAATGAATAAATAGGATAAGCGCTAGTGGCTTTCTCAGAAAAAAAATAAAAATTAATTAAGCTAAAATACCAAAAAAATATTGTTAGGGTTATAAAATACTTTAAATAATAAATAAATACCAATAATGAGACATTATTTTTCTAGTCTCCATTTTCCTCCTTTCCTTTTCTCAATTTGCCCTTTTTCCTTTTTTTTTTTCTTTTTTAATTTCTAGCCTTGTGAACATGTTCCCTATTTATCTCTTTTCCTTTTAGTTTATCGCTATTTAAACCCTAGAATTGAAGCTTTTCTCTATGCTCCAAATTTTCATTTCAATTACTAGAGATCAAACAGCTCCAAATTCTCAATTCTATTAAAATTAACGTCGATATTTAATTTAAGCAACATAACTAAGATTTCATTTTATGAAACTTGCAGAAAATTGATGGGCAGCAGAGGACAACGACATTGAATTGCTTTCAGGTAACTTTTTATGGTATCTTCTAACACAATTTGTATTATGAGGATAAATATCGAGTGCTATTATTGCAGAGAGTTTTCTGGAAATTTTAGCATATTATTTGGTACTGCATCTTTATTGTGATTCAGGCTGGCTAGTTAGTTTGAAAAATATAATTTTGATTTTTAAATTTTTGTATAAATTGAAGATACAAAGATCATAATTTTGGAGTAAAATTAACTGGGACGTGAGGAATATCATATTCTAAAGTTTCAATAAACGCAATCATGTCTCCATATCGGTTAGATTATATTACAAGAAATAAAAGAATAAGCTTCAAGACGGAAATGGAGTGAGGACAATGTATCGCATGTCCGCTAGTTTTTTTTTTTTTTTTTAATAAATGCGAGACGTTATTTTCAGGCTAATTTGAAATATGGGAACAATTATGAATTTTGAGGATTAATTTGTCTCCATTTTTTATTAATTTTTCATGGAATTTTAACTTATACATGATGCATTTTTTTGCATATTTTGTTGCAAAATGTATTGCGTTATCTAGAATTTTTGAAGTTACATACATTATGAATCTCGTATAAAAATAGTTCAAAATATTTTTAAATTAATCAAAAATTGGGAACAGTATAAACAAAATATTTAAATATGAGTTTGGATAAAAGCGTCCAATGCAAGAGCTACTTTTAGATAATTTCAGATTACATTTCCTTGCGTCGGAGCTCAAATAAGTCGCACCCCAGCACAAAGCTGTTGTACTCCTCGAGATTAGCGTTGTGCCAAACTGCAAGCACCTTGAGCCCCGGTGCAAGAAGTACTGTCCTCCAAGACTCACCTTTGCATTGGGATATAGAATACTTGCACCCCAGAGTAAGGTATACTGGGACACAGAATGCTTGCGCCCAGGAGCAAGGTATACTGGACTCCAGAATATGCATCTGCGCCAAGGCGCCAGATACTTGCGCTAAGGCACAATCCTCCTGGACATTGCCTTGCACCCTGACACAAGGTACAGTATCATCCAGGACACGTCTTTGCGCCGACGTGCAAGATATTTGTGCCCCGGTGCAAATAGACTGCCCTCCTAAACATGGCCTTGCACCCCGATGCAAGGTATATTATCCTCTGGGACACATCTTTGCGCCCCGACGCAAGGTGTACTGTCCTCAGACACGTCTTTGCGCCGAAGTGCTAGATCATTACGCCATGCTCAAAAGTATACTGTTCTACTGAACATTGCATTGTGCTGGGGCACAAGATATTTGCGTCCCCGTCGCAAGATAATTTGCCCTCCAGGACAGAAATTTTTTATAATATTTTTTTTAGAGAGTTTTTACGGTGATTCATTTCTAATTTTATTAATCATGGTTAAATAATATATTTTTGTGTTTTTTTCAGTAAATAGATAAAATTTTAGGTGGGATTCATAAATTCATAATAGTTTTTGTCCAAATTTTAACAAAAAATTGGGAGGAGGAATAGAAGTGTTAAAAAGTTTGCAAATTTTGGGCTAAAAATGTTGAATTTCATTACTTTGGGACTAACAATGATCAAAATTAAATTATAAGACTAAAAAGACAATTTTTCCCTACACTTACAAATTAAATTAAACAAACACTACGCTAACTTATATATAAGGGTTGTACATGTAGCATGTTAATGAAACCTGTTTAGCAAGTTACCGATTAAAATAAATGGATGGTATAGATCTGTTAATGCATATCAAATGGACTAAATTTGTTATGCCTAACGTTAGTCACCTACATTTCATGACTGATGCTAAACTTAACCAATTTAGTTTTTGGGTTTGATTATAAATATTTCTCAATTCTCATAGACCAAAGATTTATTCTCCATAATTTTTATTTGAATTATATGCAACCTTATTTTCGCTGGCTGATTTTTTATTTTTTAATTGATTATTGTATAACTATTTTGCTGCATTTGGTTTTGAATTTTTTTAATATTTTGAATTTACTTTTTTATTTAATTTTAATTTTTTCTTTTTTTCATACTAAATTTATCCTTTTTAAGTTTTGATTTTGAATTTTTCTCAACTTTTTTATTTAATTTTGAATTTATCTTCCATGATTATTCTAATCCATAATTATTTTATTACCATCCTTAAGTGAATATAACAAGCTAGATAGGGTTGTCAATGGGATATCCGAATCCAATTATCAAAATTCATATCCGAATCCAAATCGGATATCATATAGAATCTTTTTTAGTGAGTACCATATCCAAATCCTAATCCAATGGATATTCAAAATAAGATAAAAAAAATCTGACCTAATTTAATATTTTTTTTTTTAGATTGTATAAAAATATTGTATTTATAGAGTAAATTTACATCATATTTGATTTTTAATAATTTTTTATTATATATTAGCCCGAAAGATAAATATTTGAATTATAAACCCTTATTTCACATTATATTAATACACAAAGTAAACTATTGTACATTACTATATATGACATTTCTTTTAAGGGCATGTCTACAGTGAGGTATGCTTATATTTACCTCATATGAGGTATCATTAAATTAAATGATATATGTCTTTTTACGACATGTCACTGTTAATTGTACAAGTTATTAGTTTGCATTTTCAGTACATTAGATGCTTAGTAAATATTTAAAAATAATAATTAAAAGATATTTTTCAAAAAAGAAATTATTGTATTAGATGACATAACTTCATAATTTCGAATTATATATTTTATAAAATAATAAATATTATTTAAAATAATATATTTAAATATAATTATCTTTATTTATTAATTAACTAAAATAAAAAATTTAAGAATAAATATAAAATCTAAAACTATCATCCTAACAATATAATTTAATTTTAAATAAATAATTTAATCATTTTAATATACTTTGATAATTTTAAATAAATACAATAAGTTAAAAAGATAATTATTTTTTATTAATGCTAATACTATATAAAAATGTAAATATATTTAAAATAATTTGATTAAATAAATTAATTAAAGTAAACAAAAACAAAAGAAAAAAAAAAAATCATCTTCTTCTCCCCACCCACAAGCCGCAACTGCCCAAACACCCCACCCCCAAACACCCTTCCCCATTGTTCCTTCTCCGCAACCAACCCCACGCCCCACCCAATAGAGATAGCCAACTATGGTAGGGCTGGCCATGGCTAGTCCAGTGGCCCAGCCAGAGCTGCTGGGCCATGGCAGTTGTTGTGTGTGTGTGTGTGTGTGTGTTGGGGGGGGGGGGGGGGGGGGAGGGGGGGTTATATACGTGTGTGTGTGTACTATGTATATATTTTATGTATTTATATATGTGCATATTTATATATATAAATATATAAATATTTTGAATATATTTTTAATAAAGTGTATTTTGTCATTTACTATTTAATTTTTTATTAATTTTCTTTTAAATGTTTTCAATGGGGGTCAAAATGATCATTTCAAATTTTCGTTAAGATTGGAAAGTAATTGTAATTTTTTAAAATATAAATATAGGTTCATGTTAACCAATATATTATACAAGATATTAAAATAATATAATTAATTAAAATTCACCATCAACCTCTTGTACATGTAGCAGGTTAAATGTATTTTATTATATTGCCAACTATTATCAAAATGTACGGATATAATGTCATACTTTAAATCCAACGGTTAAGGTTAAATATATTTGTACATTTCTCAGATGAGAAATATACAATCAAATTTGCACCATAGACTACTCCTTCTTTTAATACCCCTCTTATTTTTGGGCTAAAGCTCGATATTAGTTAGCATAATATAGATATTAATATAGACATTAGATCAACTAATATATAGATTTTATCTTAACATTTATTAATATTATATATAAAAGCATTAATTTTAAAAAAATATATTTAAATTGTGATTCAAACTTTTAACGAATCAAACTGCTTAATTTCATATTCAATTCACTTATTTTGGATTGCGAACATTTATAATCAGATCTCATCCATTGAATATTTTAATTGATTAAAAATCTCAAAATTCAAATCAAATTAAGATTGAATTCGAATTAAAATTCGATCCATTGATAGCTTGAAGCTGGAGAGCTCATCGTGGGCCTAGGAAACACGAATTTTATCCCTTTTGTCCAAGAAAATTGCAGGACTACAATAAGGTTGAGACGATGAACCCGAAACAAAATTTTGGGCTAATGAAACATTCCCTTACAAAACTACTTCTATCATTTTTTTCTTTTTAACTGTTTTTAATTCATGAAAGCATTTCAAAATAATATTTCATGGACTTACTAAGGCTTTGCATGTCATAAAAGAATATGAAATCTTATAAATTTCACAAATTAATTTAGTATTCTTTCGTTCACATTTTTTTGCCACTAAAAGTGTTTTCTAAAATCCAATGGCCCCTGAATGCTGAGTATTTTACTTTCATGCAATTTAAAAAGTTCGACAAATAATTAATATTTTATATTAATAATGTCATACTCTTTGTAGCAGAAAACGTAAATATTTTATTTATTTCATTATCTATTAAAATTCATAATTCAGAGTACCTCAATCAAGAGACTGAAGCACTTCCTAAATGAATTTTTAGTCGAATATATATTTTGATAATAACATAATGTTTTTCAGTTTATAGTTTTTATATGAATTTAATTACTTTGAAGTATTGGTAAAAGTTGTTCGTATTTTTGTTTCTTTTAAAAATAAGTAAAAATATTAAAAATTAAAAGTAAAACTTTGCTAATTGCTACAGCTCTTTGATAATATGCGTAGTGAATATTTCATTCTTTCTTCTCAAACACGAAAATTCTAATTATTTTTTTTCTTATTTTTATCATTACCTTTAAAAAAAAATAACTTTTATTATTCTCCATTTTTATAATTTTTCACTTCTTAAAAAATAAAAATTCTTGTAAACAGCCTAAAGTGTTCGATGTCTGCCTTCTCTCTTTTTCTTTTTTTTTTTGATAATTCTGCTATATATATATTTTTTTTGTTTGGTAATAAGCCCGTTCATTTATTTTCGACTAGCCCATCCTTTGATTTCTTGTCTTTAGAGACCTTCGACACGGCAGCGTATTGGACACGTGAAGTTATTAACATGGCATATTAAATTTTTTGATAAATCGGTGTTACTAAATTATTTAAATCTTAATATTTTCTATATTATTTAATATTGTTAGATTAATTTTCAAGAATCCACTAAATTATTTTTTCTTGCACCTAAAATAGTAAAGATTGACTGCTCAACTATAACAAAGGGATTTTTGTTTCATTTCCTCAATTTCAGCATTTTCAGTTGGGAAATGTGAACTTGTTGAAAAAATTTTAAAAAACGAAATTTCCAATCTTTTCTCAAACTTTGCACTCAACTTCACAAAAAATTACATCCCATTTGGGATAAATGTACACTATTTTATTTTAGTATATCAAATGAATCAAATATATGTTCTTAAAATAAAATATCAAATCATCTATTTATCAGTCAAACAATTCCAAAACTCTCATTCAGACCCATTTTTCACATTTTCCCCGTGACATATTCCCAAACAAAATATTCTCATAACATTCCTAAAAAATATTTTCAAGTGAATAATAATGAAAATGTATCCGCATGAGTTGCGTTGTGGTTACAAAAGCAAAAGAGGGCATATTCATAGAAACCTTTGCAGAACAAAGTTGAAACAACTTCCTTACCTTAAAAAAATAACACATACACAATGGGTGTAAGACACCAAGGTTTCCACACATCATACAAATTTTAAGTCAATATTGATCCTCATATGACATTAGAGCATCACCATTACCAAAAGATACATATATTCTGCTATATCATACAATAGCAATCCCCATCCATGGCAGTAATAAAGAAAAATTAGCAAAGCTTACAATATGATTAGCTCCCAGTTACTGAGCCACCCTCTACAGCCCTCACACACTTGGGGTGCACCTCATAGCCGCACTCAATGCACAGATAAGCCCACCCGGACCCTTGCTCGTCAAAGTCGCAACATATGAAGGGACCGCCTCCGTGGCCTTCAGACACCAACGTTAGTTCACGATGGTGCCCAGAATGGTACTCAGATTTCGGAAGATTCTTGGCCTCTTCGTTGATTTGCCTCTCCAGCAATTTTATTCTGGCCTCTGTAAAAGGATATGCATGTTCTTGGTACAGGTTGACGAGGTTTCTACCTTGTTTGGTCACAGTTTTCCCATCGGGTCCCAGAATGATCAAGCTGGGAATTCCTCGTATGTCGAAATATCTTGCAAGATTTTTAATGTTTGGATCACCATAAGGTAGTGCCAGCCATGGCATTGTCTGCAAATATGAATCAAAAGCTGTCTGGTCATGGTCGCTCGACACATACACTATTTCAAAGTCAGCCGACTCTTGGTTGATCTTTTGATAGATGGAGGCTAACTTGGGTGTGAATTTTACTCCTAGGAAGCACCACTGAGCTGAGAAATAGAGTCCAATTGTTTTGCCAATTAATGAATCAATGGGCACCTGAAAGAGACACCGACCAAAAAAAATTTTAATTTCTTCTTATCATCAATTTTAAACACTAGCAGTTGTCTGATTAATCATATTATTACATATCCTCACATTCATTATACTAGAAACTGATACGCATTTAAAATATATATCTGTAATTTGTATAATTATAAAAATAACAGTCACATAAAGTAAAAATTTTACAGTATATTATCAGTTTAAAGAAAAAAACTCAAAAGTCATCAAAATATTAAGCCTACTAGGAAAAATTCCTGAATAATGATGGTTATTTGGACATGAAACATAGAATAAGTAAAAGGGTAAATTTGGTATTATAACTTCTATTTTAGAGACAAAGAGTTTCCTTTTTCATGATAGTGTGTGTGCGCACATATATATATAGATATATATAATTGACATCAATATTTGCAGTTCCAGTCTTTGAGGAGAGTCAGCCTTCATATGTTAGGCAAAAACGTCAACATCAGTTTCACAAACAGACAGACAAAGCTATAGTTGAATCATGAACTATTGCCTAATCTTAAATTTGACGAATTAGAGCAAGCTGAAGTTACCTGTTTAGGTATTTTATGACCAATGAGAAAATCTCTTTCATGGATGGTCAGTAAATCTTTAAGAGTCTGATTTTCATGCTTGTCCTTCTCCTTCTGCAGCAGCTCCTCCAGTCTCTCTTTTGTAAACGGATATGCTTGTGTCCCATATCGATATATGAGATCAACCCCATCTACAATTGAAGAATCTTCTTTATC
Organism: Jacaranda mimosifolia; assembly: GCA_018894105.1. Lineage (NCBI taxonomy): Eukaryota > Viridiplantae > Streptophyta > Magnoliopsida > Lamiales > Bignoniaceae > Jacaranda > Jacaranda mimosifolia. Next base: position 25,629,043 of record CM032131.1, on the reverse strand, counting down.
ATTATCTGGGTGTAAAATAATCAAGCAGGGTATACCTTCAATATCAAACCTTCGATTTAAGGCTCTCCTTGATTCCAAATCCGAAAACGGAATAGCTAGCCATGGCATCAAAGCACGGTAGCCATCAAACGCATCCAAGTCTTCATCAGACGACAAAAAGACTATCTCAAAACCGGGATCACAGTTCTTAAGTTGCTCGTAAGCATTGACCAGTACTGGGGTGAACTTACGACAAGGTGGATACCAGTTAGCAGAAAAGTAAATGCCAACAATTTTGCCTTCGAGATCAGAGATTTTCACCTGTCTCAAAAACAGGCACTTGAAAGTGATAAATCTAAATCAAATCCATAATGACTTGATCAAATAAGAAGATCTGCTGAAAGTTGCTTTGTTCATGATCCAATCCTAAATCGTTTCATTTAGTTGGAAAAAGTAACTTTTAACGTTTGCAGCTGAAATGGTATTATGGCATGCACTTTTCCTATAAGTGACAAAAAAAGATATCCAAATTTTGCATGATCAACCTTTTCATGAACAGGGACCATAACATGAAAGGAAGGAAACAATCATATCTATTAGAACATAGACACGTCCAAACAAAGCATGTGAACATGCACGACAGAAAGAAAGAAGAAATATCCTCTTTACTGGCATAATAGCCTCAAAATATGATAAATGAAGCAACACAGTGCCATAAGAGAATGGTTGTCCATTAACTGATATGAGATATGTATGAAGCAGGTACGAGAAATGCAACTGCCATTTATAAACACTCATTGCTGCAAAATGATGTTTGGCCGGAGAAATGCATGCATATACTATTCCATCTCCGGTGGAGATCATGAGATCGTAGGTGACCGTAGAATTTCTCTTGTGCACGAATTTCAATCACTCTAGGCACTGATGGTATGATCATGCGTCAATAACGTTATGTTTTCTTCAAGTATAGAGCCCCCCCACAAGCCAGTTAAGTCAAGTTTCAATAAGATGTCTATGCTCTAATTAAATCGAAGGCCATTTCCTATAAACATCTCATTAGCTCAAGAAAGTTTACAAGATGACAAATCCCACCCCCAATAGAAGGGATCGTTTATGTAATAATAAAGGTTAAAAATAATCAGTTCAAGCCAGGTATCATCAACATAGTTTGTCCTCTAAAGGCCTCCATTTTAATCACCTCTAATTTCACCAGATTGAAAATTGCAAGAAAATTGGACAGCCTTGACGTGATTCTTTCTGGTTATCTTGGAAAACAAGAACGCGTACTGATCATATTTTTCATTACAGAATTATCATGTTCAGGATTTCGTCAGACATAAAATTTACAACTAAGATTTTGTCTGGAAAATAACTAGCAGGAGTTAAGATTCAAAGAAGGAAATAATAATAATAACCAACGCAGGCAATAACCAAAACAGGAACCGGTAAACAAGAAAGAACTCATGCTTCATGTCAATCTTCAATTCAACTGACTACAGTAAAGAATCCCTGCAAAAAACTTGACCCATAATGTAAGAGATCAAGTGTCCTAAGCTCCAACCCAGGTTCCAACAAAAAGATCCACAAATTAACAAGAAAGCCTTCATTTCTTTTTACGACTTTGAGTTTGAACTTACCCAGAAAATATATAACATAAAGAAGCTCAACCCATTATCAAGATTTACACACACACAGAGAGAGAAATAAAGAGTTACCCGAGTTCCAGTGGGAAAGAGCAGAAAGTCACGATCTTTAGAGGCCAAAAGGGAAAACAATCTGGAGCCAGAAATCATTTCAGATTCACCATACTTGTAGTTCTCCAAATCATATGCATCATCAACTCCATTATCCTTCTGATTGCTCTTCACTTCAATCTTCTTCACATCCTCTTCTTGCCTCATACCTCTCTCTCCCTCTTTCTCGGGCCCCCGAAGTACAGTGTTGCCACTGCAAAATTGTAATACTATTTCTCTATACAGTCTAGCTTTTATAATGCTAATGCTTATTAATTATCATGCATCTCCCATTCAAAAAGAAATCGGCAATATTTGAGAAGCAACACGTTGCACTCATCCGGGTCATTTTCAGCAGGTCCGGGTACTCCAGGGAGCTGTTCAAATCACAGCTGCATACGATTGGGCCCCACCCCCAAAGAATCAACGGTCGAGAGGTCCATAAGTATTTCCAGCACTCGTACCCTCCCACTGAGTCGCGTTAGCCGGAATCGTATAACCATGGCAGATAATGCTGCACACTGAAAAGAATTGGTTCTTAGTTGACTGGGAGTATAATAGTAAGGGGTTGTTTGGATCCACGGTCTTTGCGGTGTGGCATCACGAAATCAGTGAAGTCATTTAGATTGTGTTAGGCTGATTGGACTTGAATGGCACATTTTGTGCGAGTTGTCTATTCCGCAATTCATTTTCTACATAGAAATTATTTCCAGGTAGGTTTAGAAAATCCATGAAGGACATAAATTCTTATAAGTTGAAAACGAATTATAACAATATAAATTCAATGCTTATGATACACGTTAATCAACTTAATGTTGTCCATATAAATTTCATGCTTACAATGATATAAATAAAAACTTAACAGAATTATTAAATTACAATATATCATGTATTAGATTCATAATGACATAATAATAGATAAAACTCAAAGTCCAAATAAATATAATTATCAAACAGTCATAAAAGTTCTATGAAGAACTATTCTAAAAATAAAAGTCCTTTTACAAAAAGATTTTTTTTTCTTTCTCAAACCTCTATAAGTGCTATTTTCTATTCATTTTAGAAATTATAAGTTTCTATTCTAAAAACAAAAGTCCTTAAACCCGAATTGCCTGCACTTGAAAACATATCTTAAAATCCGTCCCACCCCTCCCCACAAATTTTAAGTTTGAAAATCCTAACCCGCCTCGTTTCGTCCCCCACCCTCAACCTACCATTTAAAAAAAAACTTATCTAACTAATCATAATTTGATAATTTAACTATAATATTACCCCACCCCATGCTAAGCATTTCAACTTTTAAACCGGTCTACACGAGACGAGTACTTGTAAGTTGGGTTGAAATTACCAGGTTTATTTAAATTTTTAATTTCACACTTTATGTATAAAACTTATATCATTATCCCAAAAACTAATCGATAATTTAATACATAATATGTGAGGTTAAAAATTCAAAATTAACGAACACCTAACATGCATATGTATGTATAAATACAAACGAGAACAAAATTTTCTACATCCTTAAAAGAATCACATCGCGTTCACACGATTGAGATATGTTTTTCAACATGGCCCACATTGAATTGCAACTCTAGAAAAAGAAAAGCCACAAACAAGGCCTTAGGTGTTCCGACAAAAGATTTTATTGTGGACGAAAATTGGGGCACTTAAGAAGTAGCACAGCGCCACGTATAGGCGAAAGATGTGAGAGATAACTGAGAAAGAAATCTTAAAATAAAGATTGTTTATTTGTTTTGGTAGGAAAGGTGGGAAGGTCCCGTGTCTTAATTAAAAAACAGCAGCCGTTATAATTTTATACTTAGATTGGTGTGGGGGCTGAACAACTCAAGGGGACACCTGTCTCAATTCCTCTTGATTAATTCACTTTCACATTTCTTTTAGCACAAAAAGTGTTTCCAAAACATTTTACATGGTACCAGACAAGGACACTTTATTGACTCTTTACCCGATTGAGATTTTGAAAATTCCTACTTTTTTGAGTTCGGAAAATGGGGGATAATATTTTTTTATTGTCGAATTATCGTTGCAACTATTTTTAGAACAGTTTTTTTCACTTTTTGTTTAAGAGAATATTTTCTCTTTCCATTTCTATTTAGGAGGGTTATTTTTAAATTTTTTATTTTTTAGTAAATATATATAGGTTTGTGTTTAATATTTTGTCTTTATTTTATTTTTTATTTTTTGAAATTCTATTTTAACTCAACAATTAAATCGTGATTTAATATATTCTTACATGAACTCAAATATAGGTTTTTTTTGTACAAAACGTTTTCTAAGTTGATACCACTTTTAATGTCATGTTTGTAAGTCTTATTAGTTGCATTTATTTTGTTCACAATAATTTAATTAACTTTCACATAACTTATATAAATTAATATTTAGAATGTTAGATAATAATTTTGAGATTGAGGGATTACATCAAACACCCATGTTTTGTTTAGTTTATGAATTTTGATACATATATAAATATATATATATATTTGGAAAAAAAAGAAAAATAAAATCAAAGAAATATGAAATCTCAAGTTTGTTAAAAGTTGTTAAAAATTCAAATATGACGTGAATTTGCTTTATAAATATAATATTTTTATGCAATTCAAAAGGAAAAAAGAAAAGAAAAAATATTAAATCAGGTCGAATTTTTTTATCGAATTTTGGATATCTATCGAATTCGAATATGGTAATAACTAACAAAAATTCTATAAGATATCGGGTCGAATTCGACTATGAATTTTGATAATTGAATTCGAATATGACTAATCCGATCTAAATTCAACCCGTTGAAAGTCCTACCTAGAAATATCATGACTTGCAACCTCCATCCTTAGAGTCATTTGCAATGTTTTGAAAATCGGATCGGACCGGTTGAATCGGTGAGTGAGGCCAATCAAATCCAATTGAAACTTAAAAATCGGGGACCTATTGAACTGGTCAAAATCGGCCATAATCAATCAAATATTAGTTCAACCCGTTTGCCACCAATTCACTTATTTTTTATTTTTAAAAATAAAAATTTAAAAATAAAAAATATATACAAATAAAGAGAGGAATTATGAGTTGAGCATGATGACTAAAAATTCTGGACATGTAGCTTTTTTCAAATATAAATTCAAAAGTACTAGTTATATGTGGATGCTTATGTTTAATTTGTTATTTTATTTTATTTAATCTCTTTTAAATTATGTTGAATATTTAATATGAAAAAAATTATTTTTACTTAGGTTTGAAGCATGAAACGAACAATCACTTAAATTAATATTAAGTATTCTTTTAATTAAATTATTTATTCATTGCTGACTAATTGTAAAATAGTATTTTTTTTTAAAGAACAACTTTAAAATAAGTAATAATGAAAAATTTTCAAATAATACTTTTTCTATATTATTGAACTTTTTATTTTATTGATACTAAAATATTATTTATAAAATTAAATAATTATAACATTATTATAACGTTACATCAATCAAATCATATAGCTACTATAGCAAATCTAAATTGTGGACCTCAGTATAGAGGGCAGACTACCTTCTTGATTGAACCGACTAAACAATAATCAGTAACATTACTGTTTCTTGTTCGATCGTATTTTGAAAACATTGGCCATTTGGCATAATTGAATGTCAAAACTGGAATAATAAACCTAATTCCTAGAAAGTAGAAATCCAAACACAACCAGTTTGGGTGACCACCAAACAAGCAAAAGCAATGATTACTGGAACCTCAATGGCCCACGTATTTGTACTGTTTTTTGAACTTTTGAGAAACCCTCCTGCCATTTAGGCTTTAGCTGTGGGTGTGTCACGTGTCCAATACGCTGTCGTGGCGGTTTGGCTAAGGACAAGAAATTAATAGAAAATAAATGAACGGACTTATTACCAAACAAATAAGAAAAATAATAAACATCGAACAGTTTAGTTGTTTATAAGCGTGTAACAGAGGGTGTCAAAATCAATTCCAATTCGATGATCCAGCTATGATCTATCTGAAAAATATCAAATTTGAATTTGATGTTTTTTGGATTTGGATCATCAAATTGGATCAGACCCGAAACTGACTCGAGAAAAAAGAATAAGATTAGGTTGGTTTCAGGTCAATTCACTACATTTGAAAATAACAAGCGCGGTGACCCAATAAACCCGACCCAATCCAAAAATAATCGACTAATTAAAAATAAAATTTTAATTTAAAAAATTTATATCCAATAATCTAGATCAAGAAAAAATTTATATCTAAAATTTCAAAAATCTTAAAATCTCCGATATATATCAAAAGAAGATTTTTTTGTGGAGTTTTGGGCTATGAATTAATGAGGAAACTAGCTATTGGTGCAAAAAAAAATTCGGATTTGATGGTTGTCATCAAAATTATTTTTGGACTTTAATTTTTACTATTTAGTAGTTAATTCTGCATTGGTGATTGTCATCAAAATTATTTATTGAACAATAATTTATTATTTTTTTGTATTTGGAGTAATTATGACATGACAAGTTTCAAAATTATTATATTTCTTACTTTCTTAAACCTTAATGATTATATAGAATTATAGATTTTATTGATAGATCAAATTTTTACTCAATTATAATATTAAAATTTATAAATAGTTGGATTGGATCGGGTCAGGTTTATTGGGTTATTAGGTGACCTAATAGAAAATCATGTCAACCAAAACCTGATTCGATTTTTTGTGAGTCAAGTTAGAGTTGAGCTTCTGAATTTAGCATGGGGTTAGGTTGGGTTGAGTTTAAGTTTGGCACTTTTATGTTATATTCCTACCTCAATCCAACTCAAACCCACCCAACCAACTCGAATTGACACCCTTAAATGTTTTGTTTTTTAAGAAGTGAAAAACTATGAAGTAGATAATAATAAAATTTAAAAATATTTAATTATAGTAGTAATAGATAAAAACAAATAAATAAAAGTTTATGTGTTAGGGGAAAAAATGAATAAATCAAAGCTACTGAAAATTTTTAAAAATTACTCGGGAGTTACTGGTTTTTTAATTTCATATACTTATTTTTTAAAAATTAAAATTAAAAATAACTCTTCTCAATACTTCGAAAACCTTAATTATAAGACTGAAAAACACTTATTTAAAACTCTTTAAACAATCTCTTACTATGAGAGTACTTTTACATACATATCTACGTGTAAAAACTTATTTGGAGTGCTTCGTTTATTTGATTGGGGTGTTTTTTGGAGTTTTGAATTTTATTATTATAAAAAAAATAATATTTAAAACATAAAATTATATTAGTTAAAATATTTCTTGTTGCCAAATTTTAAAATCTAATATATAATATTGAAAAGTGTCAATGTGTTTTCCCTAAAAGAAGGGTCAAAATTACCTGTTTTCCCCCGAAATTGCTGCGAGTAAGAGAGAGAGGTAGTTGTAGATTGGCCGAGACATTTCACAACGATGGCTCCACTACAACGCCGCAAAATATTTTTCGTAAACAAATTCGTTACAAAGCGTGAGATGTAAGGCTCAAACCTTAATCTAACCTCTAGTTGTGGGATTAAAAATAATAATAATAAAATAAAACAAAACAAGAAAAAACCCCTTCAATAAAGATTTTTTTGTTCAATTTTTTTTGGTTATTTATACAATATAAAAGGACCATTATTATAAAAAGTATCACACTATTGATATAACAATATTAATGACTTTTTAAGCTAATGAAGAACTCAAATTTTGTGTTAGAAGACATCCTTGGTGGGGAAAAAATATACATGAATGATGCAATAAATTAATTTATAAAATTTACAATATATATCACGTTGCAAGTCCAGTATAATGTTGTAGAACTTTCTCATGACTTGTAAAATCTTAATAAGTTGATGAAATATTATTTTGAATGGGTTTCTCAATTATCATACTTGAATTACATCAGTGTCACATGAGTTCGAATTCGATAAATATATTTATATATATATATTTGAGTTAGATTAGATATTCTATAGAATTTAAGTTATTTAATATCATATTTAATTTTATGGATATCTGAATTTGATAAAAAATATTTTTTATTTTTGAATTGTATGGAAAATACAACATTCACATAGTAATTTGTAGGAATTTGAGTTTTTAACAATTTTTTATCATATATTGATATAAAAGTTAAGGTAATGTTTGGTTATGTTTTTTATTTGATTTTATTATGTGTTATGGGAGAATGAATTATTGGAGAATGTGAAAGTTATTTTTTGGTATGTTTGTTTATGTTTTGAAGGATATATTTTTTACTGTAGCAGTTAAATCAATATTTTTTTGTTGGGTTTATAGGGTGAAAATGGAATTGGATGATTATTTTAATATTAAAATAATAATATAATATATATATAATATATATGTATATATTGGAGAATGTGTAATTTAGAAGAAAAATGTGGATATGTTTGGTTATGTTTCCCCAAAACAATGTTGTTCTGGGGAAACATAACCAAACATTCTCTAAGTATTTGGGTTGGGGGAACAAGTCCTTGTTTCATGTTATATATTAGCTCATAAATTTAAAAAAAAAAAAAAAAAAAGAAGAACGTTATTACACCCGACATTCTTTTTCTTTTTATTATTTTTGGCGCCCCTCTTTTTTATTGGGTTTGTATTTCTAAGGTTAAGGCCCAAAGTCATGGCAATAAATGTACATTAGGCCTACATAATATATATATATATATTTTAAAAAATATTCATTAATATTATCTATGCAAGAGTATTAATTTAATAAAAAAAATTATAAAAATATGAATTTGAATTATTAATAAATTCAATTATTAAATTCTATTTCTAGATTCATTTATCTCGAAGGACAATTATAATCAAATAAGTTAGAAATTTTAAAATTGAAATTACAATCTGTTTATTCTATTATGTGGGAGGTATTATGTACGACCTGCAATGAGCGTGTTGTGTACTTTATGTGCATTGTGTGTAATTTATACTTTGATTTATTGGATTTAAAAATAAAAAAATATTGATTTGTTGAATTTGAGAACAAAAAAATATTGATTTGTTGAAAGAATAAAAATTCATCATTTGTAATGCTCTTTCTCTTAAAAAAATGAAATTACAATAAAAAATTAAAGGGAATGTTTGGTTTTTTTTTTTTTGTGATTTTATTATGTGTTTAGTATGCGTTTTGGGGGAATGAATTATTGGAGAATATGAAAGTTGTTTTTTAATATGTTTGTTTATATTTTGGGGGAGATAATTATTTATTATAACAGTCAAATCAATATTATTTTGTTGGGTTTTTGGAGTAAAAATAAAATTGAGTGATTTTTTTTATTATTAAAATAATAAAAAAATATATATGATGTATAGATATAATATATGTATGTATATATTAGAAAATGGGGAAGTTTTGGGGATGATGAAGAATAGTAAAAGGTATTTTGGATTTTTTTTTTTTTTGTTGTGTTTTGAAGAAAAAATGAAGATATGTTTGATTATGTTTCTTCAAAATAATTTTATTTTAAAAAAATATAACCAAATATTTTCAAAATAATTTCAAATCAAATTTCGATATTAACAGCCATAAAGTTGAAATGCCTTCCTATTTAAAACAATCCAAATAAAAAATGATGAAACTACTTTAGCCCATCAATGTGGCCCAAACTTTTGTTCGGCTTTGTCGACTCAATATTATTGAAGTCTTGCACTCTTTAGAAAGGGATAAGTTGATAAGATTTATGTCTATCTTCCACGGTGTCATATAGTGTAAAGAGTTAAATTTATTTTATCCTCTGTACTATGGAGTACGTATCAAATATCTCCATATATTTAAAAATCTTCAAATACCCCCTTAATGTGTCAAATACCCTTATATATTACCAAAAATCTTCAAATATCCTCTTAAAGTCATCTGCAGTTAGTAAAATAGCTGACGATGTCAAAACTTTAAAATAAATTATTGATTTAACCTCAAAAATAACTAAATAACATAAAAAACTAGGATACGTGACATTTGTTTTTACAAATTAATGATAAATTATAAGTAAAATATAACAAAACCCTACATACTATTATATATTTTTTATATCCTAAACTGAATGCAGATTTGAATTTTAAACAAACAGTTACGAAATAAAAATATGCATAATGGTCCCATGTATTTTTTCTGCACAAGCAGCTTCTGTTTTGTTGGTCCCACATGTTTTATATTAAAATGGAATTGTTTAATGTTCTTTTGAAAAAAAATGAAATGATTTAATTTTTTTGTTGGATTAGGAGTTAAATGATACTTTAAGTCCTAAAATGAAAGTAACAAAATTGAAATAAAAAGCTTGAGCAATATATAGTAAATTAGAAGGGTATTTTAAACATAAAAATTCTCACTGATCATATGTGTAAAGGAAAATTAATTTTCATGCTACATTAGTCAAACAAAAAATATTTTTCTAACGGCAAAGAAGTTTGAGTAGGCTATTTAAAGGTTTTGGTAGTAGGGTGCCAATGATAGATTTGTCTACACAGAAAAAAAAAATTACGTATTTTAGATTTTTATGCTATTCAATTATTTTCTAAGGTTAAATCAGTAATTTACTGTAGAGTTTTGACACCGTCAGCTATTTTACTAATGATAGATGATTTTAAGGGGGGGATATTTGAAGATTTTTGATAGCACAGGGAGGTAGGGTATTTGAAAGTTTTGGAAGTATAGAGGGATACATACCCTATAGTACAAGGGGGTAAATTTAGCGTAAATAGATTAATTTTCAAAGTAAGTGTAATTTAAGTTTTTGATATTTGTCCTAAAATAGTGAAAAATTTCTACTCTTAATTTGGATGTATTTTTTATGATTAATTTTTTATTTTTCTACTATAATATATTAAATTTATCTTCTTGAGTTTTGATTTTTCTTAGTTATCTTAAATTCATTTTCCTTTCTTTGGTTTAAATTTCATTTTTGTCATTCTAAAGTTATTTTTTTTAATACTTATTTTTTTTAATTCCTTTCTAAAATGTCGATGTAATACTATATATATATATATATTATATTTTTTAATATTTATAATATACAATTTTCTTATAGTCCAAGTAGCATCTGTCTATCCTATTAAGTGGAAAGTTTTGTGTTTGACTCGTAATGAACGCATTGTGCGCTTTTATTTGCTTTGTGTGTAGTTTATATTTTAATTATTTGATTTGAGAATAATGATTTATTTAATTTGAAAATAGAAATATATTAATTTATTGAAAGGATGATATTTCTTTATTTGTAATGATTCAAATAAAGGAAGTTTCAAAACTAAATCATGAGAAAAATTGACCATAATATTGCCCGACAGTGTATTTTTTTTCCTTAGTACAATGAGATTATATTATACATATGTTCTAGAAACAGCAGTTAGTCTGTCCTTAGATGTTCACCAAGGTCCACTGTTCCTTTTCTCATCATAGCCACAAATTCATCGAAATTGATCCTCCCATCCTGTGAGGAAAAAAATGAATATATTCACATTGTCCATGTGTTAATAACAAGATGAAGAATTATTTATTTATTTAAAAAAAAAACAAAACCCATAGCTTACTCTATCAGTGTCCACGTCATCAAGAACCTCATCAATTGTAGCTTCATCCCCCATCCCATATTCAGTCATGGCATGTCTGAGCTCATCTCTTGTAATAAATCTGATGAATACAAATGTAAATGTGATGCAAAATAGAGAAGAAAGAAGAGTTCGCAAGCTCCAAATTTCTTTACATAGACAAAGTGGGGTGTTGAGAAAACTATCCATAGAGACCACTACATAATTTAACCACCCACTATGATAACTCCTCACTAAACTAACTTCCCAAAGTAACTACATTTTAGTTAACTAAATGTTAAAGCACTATTCATTGGGGCAACTATTCACTTCACGCTCAGTGGTCAATTGGCTTCATCCTCATACTTATATATGCAATTATGTGTATCAATTTGGGTTAAAATCTATGGCTCAATCCAACTCACATGATTTTGGATTTGGTTGGTCTCAACATTTTAAAAATGGATTTAAGCGGGTTGGGTTTTAGATGGTTTGTATTAAATTTGGGTTCAAAATGAATTTGAAGTGGATTCAAAATGGGTCCATTCAAAAAATTTAATTAATTTAATAAATTATCTCATTATGTTATAAAATTGTATATTAAATAGAGTGTAGAAGGCATAACAATATTACTATGGTCTTTTGAATTAATTTTTTGGAATAAGTAAATTAATTTATTTATTTTTTCTATTTGAACCATTTCAAAACCAACTCAACCCATTTTGAACCCAACTCACTTTCAACCCATCTATCTTGACCCATATTGAATCCAACCTAACCCAACCCACCAATTTGCCACCATGATATATAACTTCTCTGATATGCATTCTAACATACTTTTAGTGTGCATATGCTGAAAAACTATCCACTATGCAACCACATAACTAATATATAATTCAGAATCAAACTACATGTAGTGAAAGAATTTCTCTAACGAACTGTATATTTTTCATGGCACTCAAACTTAATGCAACCTCGGTATATATATAAGTATGATATTAAAGGAAGCAGCGTCTCTTGGGAGAGCAACCTATCGATCATATATGACAAATCGTTTGACTGAACATATCATTTTACCTCGTATATTGATATGGTATTAGTATTTTGGGTCACCCGAATTATGGTTGGATCATTAATTGACCCGGGCTAAGGTCTGTGTTTCTATTAAAAGAGGATCGCATGAGGGGCTACAAGATTGGATAATAGGGGGCCAATCAAGTAATGCCATGTGGCCGACTCCTGCCCCCGCCCCCCCGCCCCCTCTTCTCTCTCTCTCGCTATAGCTAGTAATGTTGGATATAGGTTACATGATTCACTTTAACTTCCTCCTCTCTTTGTCTTATTGTCCAAATATCCCAATTCAACTCACTAATATAATCACAAAGGGTTTGTTTATATTTGATGATTAGGTTATATTGACTATTTAATATGGCCTAATGTATTATTTACTTTGTTCAATAATGAGCCATGATTTAGTCAAGACCCGGTACTATTCTATACTGTTGTTACTTTTTGCTTGATAAATAATCACACCCTCAAGGCTGTGATTCAATAATCCAGCACACAATATAGTTAAAAATATTTATATCCTTTTGTTTATCATATCAAGTAAACATGGTATTATTTAAATAAAATAATCATATCTTCCATTTAATCATACAAATTATCTATCACTCGTTTATCTCATCTATTAAAGTAAACGTGCCCAAAAGGTATTGTCAAAATATAGTGTCAACAGTATTGTGTTTTAAACTGAGGAATTGGATTTGACGAAGTACTTACCCACTATCATCCTTGTCGAAATACTGAAAAGCCTTATGCAAATTCTCTTCTGTCTCCAGTCTATGCCGATGCATGGTTGCAGTAATGAATTCAATGTAGTCTATGGTCCCACTCTTGTCAACATCAGCCTGCAGGCAAAATAGCATCATCCAATTTATAAGTCAATTAAGATGAGACGGTGAATTAAGAGATTCTTACAGCTTCCATCAGTTCTTGTATTTCTGCTTCACTAAGCCTTGATCCTAGCTTAGATAATCCAGTCCTGAGTTCCTCATATGTAATAGTCCCGCTTCTATCTGTATCCATATTGTCGAACATTTGTTTCAATCCTTTGATTTCTTCTTCTGATATGTTCTCTGCGATAACCTTCAAGTACTCCAAATTTGTTATGATCAGGAAATAAAAAGGCAACATGGTTACTTCAAAAAAAATTCTGTAAGAACTGATAATTTTGGCACCTTGAGAGCGAGCTTCTTCAGCTTGTTCATGGCCCTGAATTGCTTCATCCTTATTAGAACAGCACTATCAATCGGCTTGTCTGACGCTTCGCCGTCTTCCATCAGCCATGGGTGCTCTGATTAATAGGCCAATCAATTTATCAAAATCTTTGATCTATTGTTGAACAAGAATGAAAAAATTATAAAAATGGGACCATAATTATAGTCAATTCGCAATTTAGGGTTGGAGTTTGGAATAGTACAAAACTAAAACCAAAACTCTTAAAAAATTGAAAAATGAAAAAACATGAGGTACTAAAAAACACAGACAACGTTGGTAATTACTTACATGGCGCTTGTGTGAAATACTTTCAACGAATGCTATGCAAGCAAAAACTGGCGCTAACTGTACTTTCCGGTGATCCGTTTCCATTTTTTAAATTTTTTAGGAGTTTTGATTTTAGTTTTATACTACTCCTCCAGTCCTACATTACTAATAATCAGTATAGTTACGGTCCTATTTTTACAATTTTCTCAAACAAGAATTCATTATAATAACAAGAAATCTTTGATCTACTACTGACCAAGGGCTTCTGCAGCAGTGATCCTCTTCTTTGGATCCCTCGTTAACATTTTCTGGATCAGATCCTTTGCACCGTTGGATATAGAAGGCCAGGGAGCGGATTGAAGATCCACATGACCCTTCAAGATTTCTGCAAAGATGGCTTTCTCTGTCTCTGAAATGCAGAAAAATCTATACATCATCAAATCTCTCTAAGCCGGCCATATTTGGCGGCTGTCTTAGAAGAGTTGATCAAGTTTAGTGGTAAACTTACCACCCCAGAAAGGTGGAAATCCACTTAAAAGTATGTAAAGTATGACTCCAGCGCTCCAGACATCTACCTCCTTCCCGTAGTTTTTCCGCAAAACTTCTGGCGCCACATAATAAGCACTCCCTACAATGTCTCTATAAACTTTTCCTGGAAAACATTGGTGGAAAAAAAAATTGCAATGAAACTCAAATCTACTGCAAGCAAAATAGAAGTTGTCGAGTGCCTTTTGTTTTTTCTTAGAATGTAATATGAAATTGATGCAATTCTGAGTTAGCATTGGAGTTTGGATTCAGATGCAATACCATACTTCGACAGAATTCTGAGACGACTATCATAACCGTCTTCCAAATTAAAAGTTGTTCAAAGATTTCTTGACAGTATAATGTCAATAGAAAGAAGAACTAGTGTTTTAATTTTCCCACTTTTGACATTTTGCAGCACATGTATAATTGTTAAAGTCCTAAATCGATAAAAATAAATAAATAGTGATTTTGGACAATCCTTACCTTTTCAATTAGCTTTTGGGGTGAGTTAGACCTAAATTTTATTATTTAACATAGTATCAGAGCCACGCATTACTAATGTTTAAACCTGAGAAACACAAGGACCCATCTTTATGAAGCACTAGATTCATAATAAACCCACCATGAACCAGACCTTTTGGGCATGTCCACCTGAAATTTTCAGACAGCACATGTTCTGAATCTGAACTTATTATACATAAAATAACATGGAATTCTTAAATGGGTCGGATCCAAAAGGGCCGATTGAGATTTGAGTGCAAGCTAGACGATATATTTAATTTATTTATTTTATAACCACAAAAAGGAAAAAAAACAAAACAAAACAAAAATGCGCCCTATGTTAAAATGGTATATTCTTTCTATATGTTCATTATTATCCAACTATGAAATCACATAGAATGGTCCACCTGGACTTTAGGTAGCCCTACCCTACTACCCCCCACCCCACATCCTGTCAAAAGTATAAAAGAAAAAAACAAGATCGTTGACCTGTCATTTTCTAGTTGACTGGGTCTTCTTGACTTATAGTGAGGTCCACATATTTATTTCCAGCAACAACTGAGGATCAACTTTCACTAAAATCTGTTGGGTCAATTCGAAGTATTTTTCTTTACTGTGTGTCCTAATTCTCGAATTGTAACTGCAAATGCTCCTCTTTTTCCTCCTTCCTACGTGTACACCACTGTAAGAAAAAATATCCACCAATCATGAATCATCCATGCTAAGCCGCGTAAACGTGGAGAAATTGATTTTCTATTTTCCCATTTTGCGCTTCATCTTTATCTTTTATTTTAAACTTAAAATACAATTCTTTGTAAAATGCGAAAATTTACATTTACTCGTTCACAATATAATATGTTCTTTTTAAGCAGAGTCTTATATATCTCAATCTGTAACGAAAAAGGGACTGAAGCATGTTATCACAAGGCAAACGATCATCTTTATTGATTCCAAATTCTTATATGTTCAAGATTCAATCTTAAAATAATTTCAAAAGTTTTTATATTATCAGTGAACAATTCAAAATACTTTCGACTCTTTTTGAACGAATTTGAGATAAATAACAATAGTTTACATTTTCTTTTACACTATCTTAAAAACACAAGAACTCAATCGCATATGAATGTATAAAATGCAATATTTTTAATCTTGGCAAGAACGATGAATTTGGGTATTATTGTTGTCACTGTTACTAAGAATAGGGCATCGATTCTAAAGATGGAGCCATTAGTATTATAGTGACAGCAAGTTCTAAACTTGTGCAACACAAAAGTTTGATCCAAAACTATTGTTATTTTCCAGCAAACCAATACTTTGCTACCAAGCAATCATCCAATCAAACTCAGCTAGCTATAACTAACAGATTCATCAAGCTGAAGAACAAAACAAGGATCCATACATATAGAATCAACAAACTAATTTATCTAACACAATAGTGTTAAAGATTAAAACTGAATAATAATCAGAAATTAAACATGCATTTCATAAACTGACCTGTCTCAATGAAAACCGAGAGCCCAAAATCAGTAGCCTTCAAAGGAGAATCTTCATCTCTACTCACCATCAAGAAATTCTCAGGCTTAAGATCCCTATGCATCACTCCCATGAAATGACAAACATGAACCACATTCACAATCTGCCTCCCTAATACAGCAGCCTCCCTCTCAGAATAACTCCCTTTTGCAGTAATCCGATCGAAAAGCTCACCCCCAGAGCACAACTCCATCACCAAATAGAGGCTTTTCTTGTCCTCATACGCCCCCTTAAACTCCACGATATTGGGCTGCCCAGTCAAATGCTGCAAAATCATGATCTCCCTTCTAACGTCTTCTGTGTCTTTTTCAGTCACAAGCTTTCTTCTTGAAATGGACTTGCAAGCATATTTCAATCCGGTGGCCCTTTCTGTGCAGAGATAAGTGATTCCAAACTGGCCTCTCCCGAGTTCTTTGTCGAGATCGTACAGCGAGGTTATGTCGACGTAAGGCTTACCGAGAATGGACCCGATGCTGGGATCCGGCGGTGGCTGTGGCGCTGGTGGTGCGGCGGCAACGGTTGTTCTTGGAGGAGGTGGCTGTGGCGGTGCATGATGGATGGGGACAGTCTGAGAACGAGTATGAGGGGAAGAGTTTGAAGAAGAGGGTGATGATATTGGAATGTCCCTGGATTTCTTGAATTTTGAGAAACAGAATCCCATTTGGAAAGGAGGTGTTTTGTGGAATATGTGTTTTATGAGAGAGAATTAATGGGTTTTTGGGATTGATCAAAAAAGAGTGAGCTTTTGGGGAGATATATACATATGAAGTCGGAAGAAGAATGTTTTTTAGAGAAGAAAAATGATGGGGATGGGGGGCTTTACTTTTTGAGGTGCTTTGCTTTGGTGTTAATTTGGGTGTTTGCGTTGGGTACTCCTTTGCCTCTTCTGTTTTGTTTTTTCGTATCGTCCGTCACTCAGTTGCGTGGGATACCCTCCCGAGAAAGGGAAATGGATTTTTTAATTGAAATTCTTGCTTCAAAGTTTGTCTACGCCATCTTGGTATGTTTTAGCGAGGCATTTTTAATTTTTAGTGTTTTTAAGTTGAAAATAAGCTTATTTAATTTTTGTGTAGATATAAAAATATATATGACAATGTCCGTATATGTTTTGGGAAAATAATTTTCTTCTCCCAAAAATATTTTTAAACATTATATCGTTTTGCCTTCAAGATAAAAAATAGTAAACTCCTGAAAATTACCCCAAAATACCGACTCTTGTACCAAAAACCCCCTCAAACTTTTCATGTTCTTTTTTCTCATTGTATGTACATGCATATAGGTATTATATATGTTTTCATATTATACATATTGATTCTTATCAAATATATATATATATATATATTGTACATATTGATGATGTATAAATCTGCAATGGAGGAAGCACTAGGATACTGTGTTAGTCAACTTGATGTACTGAGGCTTTGGATATAGCAAATGTGCAGGTCGAGTCGAACAAGCAATAGGAATGTGTAAGGCTTTTCAAAGTGGCCATCGACTAAAACTCTCCAATGCTTCAGTCAGTGTATATTCGACCAAAGGGTAAAGCGTTAGAGTGAGAGCTTAAGTAAATATGAGAGCATACCAAAAATTCTGTTGAATGAAGATATTTGTAGTCTTCATCGTCTATGTGGAGAGAGGGGTTGGAAAGACAGTACTCTCCATTTAGCCTAACAGGGCTTTTCACTTGGATATAGGGGCTTTTGAGGTCTTTTTAGAGTTTGTTAATCACCATGTTGTCAGCCTACGTGAAATATGGGGCGGATCTTCCCCAATTAATGCAGAGATGACTGGCTGATGACACATTTACTATGGACATGATATTGATTCAGCTGCATTTAATGCGAAGGTGACCAATGGGTGTGAACAAGTAACATATTTAATGCGGTCATGCCTAGGGTTATTGCCATAGTAGACATCCGCCTGGTCAAGGGAGTCGAACGGTCCTACCTACTAGAGGCTCTTCCACATAGATGGCCCTTGTCTTATGATTGATCGGCTTCATATATTGATCGATCTAGCTGATCGAGAGGCCAGTGGGCTTGCTCATGGTCAGAGGTGATCTAATTATCATACCAGATTGAGTATACTCCTATCACATATATGCAATAAATAATATTTAATTCAAATTTCACTTTATTTACCAAATGAAAAGGCCATTAATTTGACATCAAATTAAAAATTATTCCTCTAAAACATAATCAAACATATAAATACTCTCAAAAATATTTTCTACCTTTTTTCCCAAAATATAAATAGAACCACATCATATTTCCCAATCCCACTATTACATTCCCCAATCTGCACCCAAAATTTATTTTCTCAAAAAATATAAACCAAAATAATTCAGAACATTACCAAACGTTCCATTTGCGCTTTCAATTGTTGATTATACAAAAGGAATGAGAACTAGCTTAGGGTTTTTTCATACAAAAATAGAGACACATTTTTTAATTTTTTTTTAATATTCCGATAGTTTTAAAGTGATTAATAAAATCCACTATTTATTAAATCTTGCGGATGTGTGATAATAAAATGACAGAGTATGTATGGGAAGAATTGCAAATAAAAATACATAGTGTTTTTATTAAAAAAGATAAGTAAAACAAATGCATTTTTAAAATTCAAATGATAAAAAAAAAATAGAAAGACTCTTTTATGAATATACAACAAAAACCGTCTTGGTTTATCTATTTATTATTTTTGGAAGCATTTGAAATTAATTTCTAACAAATACAAACAAGAAGCTTATAGCAATGAGATCGAAACTTCTCTAACATGTAACAACAAAAATCTTACATTTCACATAAGGTATTTTTCATTCCAATGGCATAAAATAGGGCAACTAAAATGTCTAGACTCTTCTTGACTCTATTCAAAAACCAAGTAATGAAGAATTGCACAAGTTAGAGCTACAAATAGTTATGCATCTTCTTTAGGCCTTGTTTGCTTGATTTGATTAAATTTGATACATACCTAATCAAATCTCTTTTAATGTTTATTTCAATTAATAAAAGCTCTTAATAAATTCTAAGCCCAACATTATTTATTGTTGCTTTTGGAAAATGGATCAATGGGGGATGCTTGATTTGGTGTGATTAGAATTATAAAGATCAAATAGGGCATATTTTTTTATCTTATTTCCAATTAAACCTTGTTCCTAAGAATGGGGAAGAATGAGGAAATAAAAATTATTCAAAAGTATGAATGATATAATAGTAAATTTATATATTATATTTTAATTTATTTATTTATTAATCTTATCAATCAAATATAAAATTTGGATATTCTATCCTAATGGGCTTAAAATGTATCCATTTACTTATATATCACTTCTATTCACATTTATTTCATTTTATAAATATATGTCACGTGTGTTAAATATTTTTTTATAAAAATAATTAATTGAAAATCAAACACACTTGGGATAAATATAGCAAATTGAAATAAAGGATTCAAGTGATTATATACACCAATATATATAACCGAACTAAACTTCTAGGATTCCCAATGTATTTTTAACCGAACTAATATAAATAAGGAAATTAATTATGACTAATATGTCCTAGTAATACTTTTTTTTACTCATTATTATTAAAGAATTAAATTCATTATGACCACTACCATAAAGAATAATTAGCTCTTCAGAATTTATTAAAATTAAAAAATATAACATTAGAAAACTTAATATAGAGTATGTGCTTATTTTTCACATGTGTTTAATGTATTTCGTGATTAAGAATAATTTTATAAGCATTAACAATAAATATGTAGCGGTTCATTAATTCCTCCTAAGTTCCTCCACTTCTATTTGATGCTTAGGTGCATCAAATTAACGATTGCTTTACCTTAAGAAATATTTAATAAAATTATAGTAATAATACGAACTTATTAAAGGTGCTATTGTTAACTTATATTTAAAGAAGTTTATAAAGAATTTAATATTCTAATGAAAGCAATTATTTTTCAAAATTTTAATCATCAAATGCACAAAAAGGGTTGTACAGAAGGACACTTTGTGAAATATAAAAATGTGATAGCTTAAAAATTCAATGTTAAATTATATAATATATAAAAGACTGATGAAAATTAACTGGTTGTAGAGTTTGAATTTTACTGATAAATTTTTTTAAAATAAAACATTTATTTAAATCATTTAAAATGAGTAAAATATTCTTTAATGTTTTCTCAATAAAATCCAGGATAGCCTTAGTTTTTAAAAATAAGTAAAATGCATAATATTTGATTTCTTGTGCATTATATATATGCTAAAAGTGTTATTTGACCAGCAAATCTCTGGCAAGTGCATAACTTTTATATGCAAAATTAAAATGTGTAAATTTTTTATAATAAGAGTTTCTTTTCGTTATATTTTGAGTATATTTTGATTTATGGACAATAAATGAGTAAAGTCGTTAAAGAGAATAATGTGATTATAGAAAAGTTAAAAGAAAATAAATAAATATAGTTTAAAAAGGAAGAAGAATATAGAAATATTGGAAGTAGCATCTTTACTTTTCCAAGTTCAATTTGAATTTTTCTTTGTAAATTAAAGTTTATTTTTCTGAATTTGGTTTTGAAACTTTTGGTACAAGTAATTTATTTCTTGGGTTTGGTTATAAATATTACTCTTAGACCAAAACTTATTCTCTTGAGGCGCGTTTGATTTAGAATGTAAATAGTAGTAGAAATTTGAATAGAAAGAGATAAGATGAGATTAAATAATATAATAGATTGTTTGATATAGAAGATTGACCTAACAATTAGGTGCAACTATAATCTACCATAATCTCTTATGCATGTTTGATTTGTAGGATTATGTACATAAAAGATAGTTCTGCCCCTAATTATTTCTCTCATCTCCCACAATCTATAAATGTCCAAACAAGTTAACCCTTTTCTTTCTTTTTCTTTTTCCAGGAAATTAAGATTATAATTTTCTTATATATATAATTATGATTAGAAATCAATTTAACTACAATCACCAATTTTGATGAAAGGTAATAATATATATTAATGTAAAGAAAACAATTTTTTTTTATCGATCTTCTTTTATTTATTAAAGAAAAGGTTAATTTGAGATTTTGCATGAAAAATCATAAGTGTTGTTTCAACAATGGAATAACAGAAGGGGGGGGGGGGGGGGGGGACAATGGAATCATGCAATTAATGGGGTGTGCGATTATGCAATCACACCCCAGGGCTGAAATTGTAGTAGTAGTCAATGGCTGCAACAGTTGTGGGCTGCATGAAAATTTTTGGCCCACTTCTTTTATCCACTGTATCAAACAAACCACTATCTAAGATTATATATGCGATTAGCAGCTATTACACCTAATCAAACGCAGCCTATAATTTTTATTTGAATTATATGCAATCTTATTTTCCTTGGCTGAATTTTTTTATTTTTTTAATTGATTATTGTATAACTACTTTGCTGCATTTGGTTTTAAAATTTTTTAATATTTTGAATTTACTTTTTTATTTCATTTTAAATTTTTTCTTTTTTTTCATACTAAATTTATCCTTTTTGAGTTTTGATTTTAAATTTTTCTTTAACTTTTTATTTTATTTTAAATTTATCTTCCATGATTATTCCGATCCATAATTATTTTATGACCATTCTTAAGCGAACATAACAAGCAGAATAGGCTATCAACAAGTCAAATTTGAATCAAATCAAACATATCCAAATCCAAATATGACCCGATATCCTATAAAATCTTTGTTAGTGAATATCATTATCCGAATCCAATGGATATGCAAAATTCGATCTGATTTAATATTTTCTTTTTTTTTCCCTTTTGGATTGTATAAAAATATTGTATTTACAAAGTAAATTTATATCATATTTGATTTTTAACAACTTTTTGTTATATATTAGTCCAAAAGTTAAATATTTGAATACTACAATCTTATTTCACATTATATTAATACATAAGGTAAAATATTATACATTACTATATTTGACATTTCTTTTAATATTCCTTTTATTTTTAGGCTAAAACTCAATATTAATAGCATAATATAGATGTTAGGTCAACATAATACATAGATTTTATTTTAAAATATTTATTAATATTATATAAGAGTATTAATTTAATAAAAAATATTAAAATTCATGTTTGGATTTTTAACTAATCGGATTGTTTAATTCCATATCCAATCTACTTATTTCAAATTACGAATATTTATAGTTGGATCTAATCCATCAAATATTTTAATTGATTAAAAATCTTGAAATTAAAATCAAATTAAAATTAAAATTCGATCCATTGACAATTATAAAGCTGAAGAGCTTATCGTGGGCCTAGCAAACAGGAATTTTACCCCTTTTCTCCAAGAACATTGCAGGACTACAATAAGGTTGAGATGATGACCCCGAAACAAAATTTTGGGCTAAATTGATGGGCTAAACGGGACATTCCCTTACAAAACTACTTCCATCGTTTTTTCTTTTTAACTGTTTTTTAATCGGGAAAGCATTTCAAAATAATATTTCATCGACTTATTAAGGTTTTGCATGTCACAAAACCATACTACAATACTATCTGGATATGAAATCTTATAAATTTCACAAATTAATTTAGTGGTCTTTCGTTCACATTTTTTCGTTCTTTATAAAATTTAGAAATTGGAATAGGTCATACTATTCATCATAGGTCTATGGTCTAATTTTGCCTAGTTTAGGTAAAGGCTTAAAAAAAATCATTTTAATTAAATAAGCTACACTTAATCTCTTTTAAAAGTTTGTAGAGCCTAACAGACCAAACTGTTTATCCTTCTTCACATAATAATAATAATAATAATAATAATAATAATAATAATAATAATAATAATAATAGCAATTATATTTGATTTCTTTAATTAGTCCTTTATGGAATCTTTTATATTGTTTAGCATTGTTTTTTATTGAAATGCTACTCTTTTATTCTTAGATTTAAATTTTCATAATTATGCATTTATTATTCGTCATTTCAATTATTGTCTATCAAGATCTATTACAAATTTGAGCATATTAAAAATTTAGATTTATATAATGTTTAGATTTAATTGAGACCTTAGTAGAAAATAGACTTTTAAGTAAGCTTTCAAGTTGAGCTAAAGTATTAGAATTTATTAAAAAGGTTAGGTCTAACCTTTTAAAAAAAAAGCCTATCATAGATAATAGGCTAGGTTCAGACTTGTTATTTGTATAATAGGCCTAGCCTATTTAAGCAAAGCCTAGCCTAACCTAGCATATTATTTCCTTACTGAAATCCAATGGCCCCTGAATTCTGAGTATTTTATTTTCATGCAATTTAAAAGGTTCAACAAATAATTAATATTTCATATTAATAATCTAATACTCTTTACAGCAATGATCTTAAATATTATATTTGTTTTATTTTTTATTAAAATTCATAATTCAGAGTACCTCAATCAAGGAACTGAAGCACTTCCTAAATGAATTTTTAGTCGAATATATATTTTGATAATAACAGAATTTTTCATAGACCTTTTAGTAAATGTTTTTCAGTTTAATAGTAGAATTTAATTATTTTGACGTATTGGTCAAAGTTGTTCGTATTTTCGTTTCTTTTAAAAATATTAAAAATTAAAAGTAACAATTTGCTAATTGCTGCAGCTCTTTGATAATATATTATATACGTCGTGAATATTTCATTCTTTCTTCTCAAGCACGTAAATTCTAATTTTTTTTCCCTTATTTTTATCATTACCTTTATAAAAAAAAATTTAACTTTTATTATTCTCCATTTTTATAATTTTTCACTTCTTAAAAAATAAAAAATGCTTGTAAACAGCTTAAAGAGTTCGATGTCTGCCCATTTTTATTTATTTATTTATTTTTGATAATTCTGCTTTTTTTTTTTTATTTGTTTGGTAATAAGACATTTTATTTATTTTCGACTGGGCCATCCTTCGATTTCTTGTCTTTAGAGAACTTCGACACGGCAGCGTATTGGACACGTGAAGTTACTAACATGGCATATTAAATTTTTTGATAAATGGTGTTACTAAATTATTTAAATCTTAATATTTTCTATATTATTTAATATTATTAGATTAATTTTCAAGAATCCACTAAATTATTTTTTATTGCACCTAAAAATAGTAAAGATTGACTACTCAACAATAACAAAGGGATTTTTGTTTCATTTCCTCAATTTCAGCATTTTCAGTCGGGAAATGTTAACTTGCTGAAAATATTTTAAAAAATTAAATTTCCAATCTTTTCTCAAACTTTGCACTCAATTTCACACAAATCTACATCCCATTTGGGATAAATGTACACTCTTATTTTAGGATATCAAATGAATCATTATATGTTTTTAAAATAAAATATCAAATAATCAATTTATCAATTTGATGAGGGTGAAATCCATTTTGAGTTGGATCTGATGATGAATTTGGGGGTGTTTAACCTAGGTGGTTGATAAGTAAAGGAAATTGGCTAAGTTCTGCAATTACAAGCAAATGCCAGGCTGGCCAAGGTGTCCTCGGCTAAAGCACTCCAACATTCAAGTTAATATAGAATCGACCAGAAATATCGAGCAGCAGAGTGAGGAATTTTGGATATAGAATAGCATACGTTTTGAGATGTTGGAATGAGAGTATTTATAGCCTTCTCTTGGTGGGGATTTGTCTGAGATGCCCTTAATACGTAAGAAGGATTTTTGTCCTTGCATGACGGGCATTAAGTCAACTCACATTTCTATACAATTCCAGACGGCTGCCTTGCCAAGTTTCATGGGCAAGTTAGTGTAAACGAGCTTCCTGCCTAGTGTGGCAACATGAGTGGTATTGGGACGGCATGCGTCATTAATGCGAAAGCATACTACCTATCAGGACATTTAATACGACAGAGTTAACGCCGCGCCAAGTTGACCTCCATGGTCGATGACAAGGTCGACTTTATGATGGGTTAGGGCGCGGCGTGAGAGGTGGACGAACGTCGCAATCGAGGCGTCAATCAGCAGCCCTGTCTGTGAACGACATCGATTTAGATGGTCAATTTAGGTCACCGGAGTCAGTAGACCTGGCAAAATTCAATCCATACCCGCGGGTACTCAAAAAAATATGGGTAATAGGCCTTGTTTCTCTTACTCAAAAAATTGCAGGTAATTTTACCCGTACCCAAATTTACCCGCCATCTTTTGGCCCAACCCACGGGTACTCATGGGTAACCCGTAAATATATTTATATATATTATATATTATATATTATATATTTACATATAAATATTTTTAATCTAAATATTAATTTTTGATTTCATAAATTAAAAATCTATAGCAAATTAAATTAAATTATATCCTAAAACAACTTGTTGTGCATATTCCTATGTATGCAACATCTTTTTCCACAAGAATAATAATGTTTGATTGATATTTAAATTTTCAATTCAAAAAACTTTTGGCATGTAATGGAATTTAAGTTTGAACTTTTGAATGTAATGTACTTTAAATTTGATAGATTTTAAATACTTAAGATATAAGTTTTAAACTATAATATTATTATTATGCTTTAGGTATTTGTTCAATTTAATGTTTGAAATTTGTAGTTTTTTTTTTTTGTAGTTTTATTTAGTTAATATTTGAGTAACATCAAGTTTTTCTTTAAATATTATACAAAAAATAAAATAAAAAATAAAATAAAAAAATTACGGGTACCTGCGGGTTACCTGTTACCCATCCTCATGAGTAACGGGTCCCATATCTCATACCCATTAAAAAAAAAATAAATTTACCCAACATATTGGTACCCGTAATTGAATTACCCATAAGTACCCAATTGCCAAGTCTATGAGTCAATAGCACCATTGGGCCCAAGTCTGAAATGGGTCTGGCGCTACATGCTTGGACCCATGATCTTTGGGCCGAGTACATTGGCTATCCCATGTCACAATCAAACAATTCCAAAACTCTCATTCAAACCCATTTTCCACATTTTTCCTCGACATATTCCCAAGCAAAATCTTCTCAAAACATTCCTAAAAAATACTATCAAGTAAATAATAATGAAAATGTATCTGCATAAGTTGCGTTGTGGTTACCAAAGCAGGAGGACATATTCCTAGAAACCTCAGCAGAACAAAGTTGAAACAACTTCCTTACCTTAAAAAAATAACACATACACAATTTTAAGTCAATATTGATCCTCATATGACATTAGAGCATCACCATTACCAAAAGATACATATATTCTGCTATATCATACAATAGCAATCCCCATCCATGGCAGTAATAGAGAAAAATTAGCAAAGCTTACAATATGATTAGCTCCCAGTTACTGAGCCACCCTCTACAGCCCTCACACACTTGGGGTGCACCTCATAGCCGCACTCAATGCACAGATAAGCCCACCCGGACCCTTGCTCGTCACAGTCGCAACATATGAAGGGACCGCCTCCGTGGCCTTCAGACACCAACGTTAGTTCATGATGGTGCCCAGAATGGTACTCAGATTTCGGAAGATTCTTAGCCTCTTCGTCGATTTGCCTCTCCAGAAATTTTATTCTGGCCTCTGTAAAAGGATATGCACGTTCTTGGTACAGGTTGACAAGGTTTCTTCCTTGTTTGGTCACAGTTTTTCCGTCGGGTCCCAGAATGACCAAGCTGGGAATTCCTTGTATGTCGAAATATCTTGCAAGATTTTTAATGTTTGGGTCACCATAAGCTAGTGCCAGCCATGGCATTGTCTGAAAATATGAATCAAAAGCTGTCTGGTCATGGTCGCTCGACACATACACTATTTCGAAGTCAACCAACTCTTGGTTGATCTTTTGATAGATGGAGGCTAACTTGGGTGTGAATTTTACTCCTGGGAAGCACCACTGAGCTGAGAAATAGAGTCCAATTGTTTTGCCAATTAATGAATCAACAGGCACCTGAAAGAGACACCGACAAAAAACATTCTTAATTTCTTCTTATCATCAATTTAAACAGTAGCAGTTGTTTGCATGTAGTTCCTGCACATATAAATTATTTTTGATTAATCATATTATTACATATCGTCGTATTCATTATACTAAAAATTGAAATGCATATAAAATATACACCTGTAATTTGTATAATTATAAATATAAAAGTCGCATAAAGTAAAAATTTTACAGTACATTATCAGATTAAAGAAAAAAACTCAAATAGTCATCAAAATGTTAAGCTTACTAGGAAAAATTCCTGAATAATGATGGTTATTTGGACATGAAACATAGAATAAGTAAAAGGGCAAATTTGGTATTATAACTTCTATTTTAGAGACAAAGAGTTTCCTTTTTCATGATAGTGTGTGTGCGCACATATATATATATATATATATATATAATTGACATCAATATTTGCAATTCCAGTCTTTGAGGAGCGTCAGCCTTCATATGGTAGGCAAAAGCATCAACATCAGCTTCACAAACAGACAAAGCTATAGTTGAATCATGAACTATTGCCTAATCTTAAATTTGACGAATTAGAGCAAGCTGAAGTTACCTGTTTAGGTATTTTATGACCAATAAGAAAATCTCTTTCATGGTTAGTCAATAAATCTTTAATAGTCTGATTTTCATGCTTGTCCTTCTCCTTCTGTAGCAGCTCCTCCAGCCTCTCTTTTGTAAACGGATAAGCTTGTGTCCCATATCGATATATGAGATCAACCGCATCTACAATTGAAGAATCTCCTTTATCATTATCTGGGTGTAAAATAATCAAGCATGGTATACCTTCAATATTAAACCTTCGATTTAAGGCTCTCCTTGATTCCAAATCTGAAAATGGAATAGCGAGCCATGGCATCAAAGCACGGTAGCCATCAAACGCATCCAAGTCTTCATCAGACGACACAAAGACTATCTCAAAACCGGGATCACAGTTCTTAAGTTGCTCGTAAGCATTGACCAGTACTGGGGTGAACTTACGACAAGGTGGATACCAGTTAGCAGAAAAGTAAATGCCAACAATTTTGCCTTCGAGATCGGAGATTTTCACCTGTCTCAAAAACAGGCACTTGAAAGTGATAATCTAGATCAAATCCATAATGACTTGATCAAATAAGAAGATCTGCTGAAAGTTGCTTTGTTCATGATCCAATCCTAAATCGTTTCATTTAGTTGGAAAAAGTAACTTTTAACGTTTGTGGCTGAAATGGTATTATGGCATGCACTTTTCCTATAAGTGAAAAAAAGATATCCAAATTTTGCATGATCAACCTTTTTATGAACAGGGACCATAACATGAAAGGAAGGAAACAGTCATATCTATCAGATCATAGACACATCCAACCAAAGCAGATGAACATGCACGACAGAAAGAAAGAAGAAACATCCTCTTTACTGGCATAATAGCCTCAAAATATGATAAATGAAGCAACACAGTGCCATAAGAGAATGGTTGTCCATTAACTGATAAACAGTGCCATAAGAGAACGATTGTCCATTAACTGATATGAGATATATATGAAGCAGGTACAAAAAATGCAACTGCCATTTATAAACACTCATGGCTGCAAAATGATGTTTGGCCAGAGAAATGCATGCATAAACTATTCCATCGACCAGTGGAGATCATGAAATCGAAGGTGACCGTAGAATTCCTGTTGTGCACGAATTTCAATCACTCAAGGCACTGATGGTGTAATCATGCCTTAATAACATTATGTTTTCTTCAAGTATAGAGTCCCCCCCACCCAAACCCACAACAAGCCAAAACAAGCCAACTAAGTCAAGTTTCAATAAGATGTCTATGCTCTAATTAAATCGAAGGGCATTCCCTATAAACATCTCATTAGCTCAAGAAAGTTTACAAGATGACAAACCCCACCCCCACCCCCACCCCCACCCCCACGGATCGTTTATGTAATAATAAAGGTTAAAAATAATCAGTTCAAGCCAGGTATCATCAACATAGTTTGTCCTCTAAAGGCCTCCATTTTAATCACCTCTAATTTCACCAGATTGAAAATTTCAAGACAATTGGACAGCCTTGACGTGATTCTTTCTGGTTATCTTGGAAAACAAGAACGCGCTCTGATAATATTTCTCATTACAGAATTATCATGTTCAAGATTTCGTGAGACAAAAAATTTACAACTAAAATTTGTCTGGAAAATAACTAACAGGAATTGAGATTCAGAGAAGGAAATAATAATAACCAACACAGGCAATAACCAAAACAGTTACTGTTAAACAAGAAAGAACTCATGCTTCATTTCAATCTTCAATTCAACTGACTACAGAAATGAATTCCCAGCAAAAAACTTGACCCATAATGTAAAAGATCAAGTGTCCTAAGCTCCAACCCAGGTTCCAACAAAAAGATCCACAAATTAACCAGAAAGCCTTCATTTCTTTTTACAACTTTGAGTTTGAACCTACCCAGAAAATATATCCCAGAAAGAAGCTCAACCCATTATCAAGATTCACACACACAAACACACATAGAGAGAGAAATAGTTACCCGAGCTCCAGTGGGAGAGACCAGAAAGTCACGATCTTTAGAGGCCAAAAGGGAGAACAATCTGGAGCCAGAAATCATTTCAGATTCACCATACTTGTAGTTCTCCAAATCATATGCATCATCAACTCCATTATCCTTCTGATTGCTCTTCACTTCAATCTTCTTCACATCCTCTTCTTGCCTCATACCTCTCTCTCCCTCTTTCTCGGGCCCCCTAAGTACAGTGTTGCCACTGCAAAATTGTAATACGACTATTTCTCTATACAGTCTAGCTTTTATAATGCTAATGCTTATTAATTATCATGCATCTCCCCTTAAAAAAGAAATCGGCAATATTTGAGAAGCAACACGTTGCACTCATCCGAGTCATTTTCAGCAGGTTCGGGTACTCCAGGGAGCCGTTCAAATCAGAGCTGCGCAAGATTGGGCCCCACCCGAAGCATCAACGGTTGAGAGGCCCATAAGTATTTCCAGCACTCGTACCCTCCCACTGAGTCACGTTAGCCAGAATCGTATGACCATCGCAGATAATGCTGCACAGTGAAAAGAATTGGTTCTTAGTTGACTAGTAAGGGGTTGTTTGGATCCACGGTCTTTGTGGTGTGGCGTGACGAAATCAATGAAGTCATTTAGATTGTGCTAGGTTGATTTGACTTGAATGGCACATTTTGTGCGTGTTATCTAGTCCTCAATTCATTTTCTACATAGAAATTATTACCAGGTAGGTTTAGAAAATTCAGAAAGGACATAAATTCTTATAATTGAAAATGAATTATAACAATGTAAATTCCAATATATCATGTATTAGATTCATAATTACATAATAATAGATAAAATTTGAGGTCCAAATAAATATGATTATCAAACAGTCATAAAAGTTCTATGAAGAACTATTCTAAAAATAAAAGTCTTTTTATAAAAAGATTATTTTTTCTTTCTCAATCCTCTATATGTGCTATTTTCTATTTATTTTAGAAATTATAAGTTTCTATTCTAAAAACAAAAGTCCTAAAACCCGAATTTCCCACACTTGAAAACATATCTTAAAATCCGTATCACCTTGCCCCACAATTTTTAAGTTTGAAAATCCTAACCCACCTCGTTTCGTCCCCCACCCCCCAACCTATCATTTTTTTTTAAAAAAATTTTTTATCTAACTAATCATAATTTGATAATTTAACTATAATACCATAAAACTTAATACAAAAAAATTCAAACAACATGATAATATTTAAAACCCACCCCACTTCATGCAAAGCATTTCAACTTTCAAACCGCTCTACAGGAGATGAGTACTTGTGAGTTGGTTTGAAATTACCAAATTTACTCAAATTTTTAACTTCGTACTTTATGTGTAAGACTTATATTATTAGTTTAAAGATCACTCGATAATTTAATACATAATGTGTGAAGTTAAGAATTCAAGATTAATGAATGCTTAATATATATATATGTGCGAATAAATAAAAAGAAAAAGAAAAATTTCTACATCCTTAAAAGAATCACATCACGTTCACACGATTGAGATATGTTTTTCAACATGGCCCACATTGAATTGCAACTCTAGAAAAAGAAAAGCCACAAACAAGGCCTTAGGTGTTCCGACAAAAGATTTTATTGTGGAAGAAAATTGGGGCACTTACGAAGTAGCACAGCGCCACGTATAGCTGAAAGATGTGAGAGGTAACTGAAAAAGAAATCTTAAATAAAGATTGTTTATTTGTTTTGGTAGGAAAGGGGGGAAGGTCCCGTGTCTTAATTAAAAAACTGCGGCCGTTATAATTTTATACTCAGATTGGTGTGTGGGCTGAACAACTCAAGGGGACACCTGTCTCAATTCCTCTTGGTTAATTCACTTTCACATTTCTTTTAGCACAAAAAGTGTTTCCAAAACATTTTATATGGTACCATACAAGGACACTTTATTGATACTTTACCCGATTGAGAGATTTTGAAAATTCCTACTTTTTTGAGTTGGGAAAATTGGGGATAATGTTTTTTTGTTGTCGAGTTATTGTTATTATTATTTGTTTTAATGATTAAGGGGTGTATTAAGGGAGTGGTTGCAACTATTTTTAGAACAGTTTTTTTCACTTTTTGTTTAAGAGAATATTTTCTCTATCCATTTCTATTTAGGAGGGTTCTTTTTCAATTTTTGACTTTTTAGTAAATATATATAGGTTTGTGTTCAATATTTTGTCTTTATTCTTTTCTTTTCTTTTTTGAAATTCTATTTTAACTCAACAATTAAAGCGTGATTTAATATATTCTTACATAAATTCAAAAATGGGTTATTTTTGTACAAAACGTTTTCTAAGTTGATACCACTTTTAATGTCACATACATATATATATATATATATTTGGAAAAAATAAAATAAAATCAAAAAATATAAAATCTCAAGTTTGTTAAAGTTGTTAAAAATTCAAATATAACGTGGATTTACTTTATAAATATAATATTTTTATACAATTCAAAAGAAAAAAATATTAAATCAGGTCAAAAAAATTTATCAGATTTTGGATATCCACTGAATTCGAATATGGTACTAACTAACAAAAATCCTATAAAATATTGGGTCGGATTCGACTATAAATTTTGATAATTGAATTTGAATTCGAATATGACTAATCCAACCCAAGGACAGTCCTACCCAGAAATATCATGACTTGCAACCTCCATCCTTAGTGCCATTTGCAATGTTTTTGCAAATCAGATCGGACTGGTGACTGTTTCGATCCGGTTGAAGCTTAAAAATTGGAGATCTATTGAACTGATCAAAATCGGCCAAAATCAATCAAAAATCAGTTCAACGGATGGTGGTTCAACCCGTTTCCCACCGATTCATTTATTTTTCTATTTTTAGAAAAAATTAAAAAGAAAAAAGAAAAAATATACAAATAAGAAGAGGAATTATGAGTTAAGCATGATGAGTACAAATTTTGGACAAGTAGATTTGTTCAAACATAAATTCAAAAGTAGTAGTTATATATGGATGCCTATATCTAATTTGTTCTTTTATTCTATTTAATCTCTTTTAAATTATATTGAATATTTAATATGAAAAAATTTATTTTTATTTAAATTTGAAGCATGAAACGGATGATTACTCAAATTAATATTAAACATTTTTTTAATTAAATTATTCATTCATTGCTTACTAATTATAAAATAGTATTTTTTTTAAAGAACAATTTAAAAATAAGTAAGAATAAAAAAATTTAAATAATACTTTTTCTATATTATTAAAAATTTTATTTTATTGATATTAAAATATTATTTATAAAATTAAATAATTATGATATTATAACATTACACCGATCGAATTAATGATTAAATCAATTAAACAGTAATCAGTAACATTACTGTTTCTTTGTTCCATCATTTTTTGAAAACATTGGCCATTTGGCATCATTGAAGGTCAAAACTGGAATAATATACCTAATTCCTAGAAAGTAGAAATCCAAACAGAACAAGTTTGGGTGACCTCCAAACATGCAAAAGCAATGATTAATGGCCCACGTATTTGTACTGTTTTTGGGACTTTTGAGAAACTCTCCTGCCCTTTAGGCTTTTGCTGTGTGTGTGTGTCACGTGTCCAATACGCTGTCGTGGCGGAGTTGGCTATGGACAAGAAATTAATAGAAAATAAATGAACGGACTAATTACCAAACAAATAAGAAAAATAATAAACATCGAACAGTTTAGTTGTTTATGAGAGTGTAACAGAGGTATCAAGATCAAATCTAATTCGATGATCTAGTTATGATTTATCTGAAAAATATAAAATTTTAATTTGACGTTTTTGGGTTTGGATCATTAAATTGGGTCGGATTCGAAATGAACTTAAGAAAAAAGAATAAGGTTGGATTAATTTCGGGACAACCGGCTAAATTTGAAACTAATTAGCTAATTAAAAATGAAATCTAAATTTAAAAAAATTATAATCTAAATCAAGAAAAATTTTATATCTAAAATTTCAAAAATCTTAAAATCTCCAATATATACAACAAGAAGATTTCTTTGTGGAGTTTTGGGCTATGAATTATGGAGGAAACTAGTTATTGGTGCAAAAAAAACTTCGGATTTGATGGATGTCATCAAAATTATTTTTGAACTTTAATTTTTACTATTTAATAGTTAATTCTGCATTGGTGATTGTCATCAAAATTATTTATTGAACACTGATTTATTATTTTTTTGTATTTGGAGTAATTATGGACATGACAAGTTTCAAAATTATTATATTTCTTACTTTCTTAAACCTTAATGATTATGTAGAATTATAGATTTTATTAATAGGTTAAACTTCTACTCAATTATAATATCGAAATTTATAAATAGTTGGATTTGGTCGGGTCAAGTTTATTAGGTTATTGGATGACCTGATAGAAAATCAGGTCAACCCAAACCTGACTTGATTTTTTGTGGGTCAAGTAAGAATTGAGCCTTCTGGGTTTTGGCATCAAGTTGGGTTGGGTTTGGGGTTGATAATTTTATGTCATACTCCTACCTTAACCCAACTCGAACCCATCCAACCGACTCGAATTGACACCCTAAGTATTTTATTTTTTCAGAAGTGAAAAACTATAAAGTAGATAATAATAAAATTTAAAAATATTTAATTATAGTAGTAAAAGATAAAAATAGATAAATAGAAGTTTATGTGTTTGGAGAAAAAATGAATAAAGCAAAGCTACTAAAAAATTGTAAAAATTACTCAGGAGTTACTGGTTTTTTAATTTTATATATTTATTTTTTAAAAATTAAAAATAAAAATAACTCTTCTCAATAATTCGAAAACATTAGTTAAAGATTGAAAAACACTTATTTAAAACTCTTTAAACAATCTCTTACTATCAGAGTACTCTTACATACATATCTACGTGTAAAAACTTATTTGAAGTGCTTTTTTGAGTTCTGAATTTTATTTGATTGGGGTGTTTTTTTGAGTTCTGGATTTTAATATTATAAAAAAATAATATTTAAAAAATAAAATTATATTAATTAAAATATTTCCTGTTACCAAATTTTAAAATCCAATATATCATCGAAAAGTGTCAATATATTTTCCCTAAAAGAAGAGTCAAAATCACCTGTTTTTCCTAGAAATTGCTGCGAGTAAGAGGGAGGCAGTTGTTGATTGGCCGAGACATTTCACAACTATAGCTCTACTACAACCCCACAAAATATTTTTCGAAAACAAATTCGTTACAACGTGTGAGATATAAGGCTCAAACCTTAACCTAACTTCTAGTTGTGGATTTTTTAAAAACAAAAAAAACGTTCAATAAAGAATTTTTTGTTCAATTATTTTTTTGATTATTTGTACAAAATAAAAGGACCATTATTATAAAAAGTATCACAGTATTGATATAACAATATTAATGACTTTTTAAGCTAATAAAGAATTCAAATTTTGTGTTAGAAGGCATCCTTGGTGGGGGGAAAATATATATGAACGACGCAATAAAATAATTTATAAAATTTATAATATATATCATGTTGCAAGTCTAGTATAATATTGTAGAATTTTCTAAAATCTTAATAAGTTGAAATATTAGTTTGAATGGGTTTCTCAATTATCATACTTGAATTAAATCAATATCGCATAAGTTCAAATTTGATTAATAATATATATTTGAGTTAGATTCGATATTCTATAGAATTTAAGTTATTTAACATCATATTTGCATTTATGGATATTGAATCTGACAAAAAAATCATATCCGATTTATTTATTTTTATTTGTGAATTGTATGAAAAATACAACATTCACATAGTAATTTGTGGGAATTTGAGTTTTTAACAACTTTTTATCATACATTGATATAAAAGTTAAGTATTTGGGGGAACAAGTCCTTGTTTCATGTTATATATTAGCTCATAAATTTTAAAAAATAAAAATAAAAAAGGAACATTATTGCACCCAACATTCTTTTCCTTTTTGTTATTTTTTCAGTGCCCCTCTTTTGTCTAGGGTTAATGTTTCTAAGGTTAAGGCCCAAAGTCATGGCAGTATATGTACATTAGGCTTACATTATATATATATATACACACACACATACACACATTTTATTTAAAAATAGATAAAATTACAAAATTGATCCCGTACATATGGCCCTCTGGCAATTTTGGACTTTATATTTTCGGACAGCAAAATTGGTACAACAGCTCCTAAAATTTAGTAATTTGAGGACAAATTGGGCCCGATTCTCATCTGCCAGCAACCCAAGTTTATGTGGCACGTGATTTGGTGACGCTTGGCACCCTGTCACTCCAGACTCCATCATCTTTCCTAGGTGGCATATGACCAGGCGACCCATCTAGCCACGTAAGCAAATTTATTCCACCTGGACACAAAAAAATGCAAAATTACACAAATAAATTAAAACAAAATAAAAACATGACATCAAATAATAGTACGTATGACCAACATAAAAAGTAAAAAGTGATTTTAATCTTCAAAAGAAAACAAGAACGTAACCCTGAAACTCATTCTGTAAAAATCAAAATCAGAAAATCAAAACAAAAAAAATCTACCCACAAACCCTAGAAGAAGAAAGGACATCAAAAAATTGCAACTCGTTTGTACGAAATCCTCTCACGCGCAAAGAGAAATCGAACATGGTGTATAATATATCAGACAATGAAAGAATGTGGATCTTCCACCCCCATTCTATCGTAAGTCTCAATTTCCCCTTATATATTAGGTAGGTTTATGGAATATTCTTTGCTGGGTTTATTAGGAGCAAATGGGCCTGATATTGTTTTAAAAAAATAAGTTTTTGACTTCTTTATTATGCAAAGAATCTTTTTCTATACAAATGGTGTCACATGGTCCCCAGTTTGTACTCGAACTACACGAAAGATGGTCCCCCACCATTGTGTTGTCAATTTCAGATAATGTTATTAAATATTTTGTTTTAAAATTAATTTTTGCCATTATTTTTTGGCTTTTGCAGACCTTGACGACGCGTGCATTACTGTGACCATTTATCACGAGGGTGAGATTCAGAATAGACCTGTCATAAATACTATAGAGGCACTTTGAATAAGTTTGATTATGTCCTTGCACCTAATTGCGGAAGAAGTACTCTTAGTAAATGCTGTGAAATGGTTGGATTACATGGGGTTTTTGCTATCTATATAAAGAAACCACTTGGCTTTAAAAAAAATAAGTGAAGGGAATTGCCTGTTGAAATTAGCTGCCAAAGCTTTAAAAACTAATAGGGAGGTGGTATTTTATCTAGGTGTAGTTACAAATGCTTCTATTGATAAACAAAATCAATTTTTTGATATCCATTATGAGGAAGGGAATGAGAGAAGAGGTGAGGGAGTACTTGCAAATGAAACTCAGGGAGCTGAAGGGGGTGAAAGAGTATATGCAAAGCAAATTTAGGGGGCTGAAGGGGGTGGGGGAGATGTAGAAGGTTTAGAGAAAGGTCTTGGGGGATGTGAGGGGTGTACATAAAGGTCCAGTTGATGTGGACGATGGTGAAAAAGGTTTGAGGGATATGGGGGTGTATAACAAGGTCTGGGAGAGGAAAAAGATGATGAGTTAGATGAGATTTTGGCCAGTATGGATTTATATCCTTACGAAGTGAATATAGAACAACCTTTAGAGGATAACTTCATGGCAACAAGAGAGGTACCTGTAGATAGGGTTAGCGAGAGTGAGGTAGATACTGACACTGATTATATATTGACTGATCATGATGTGAGTGATGGGATAGACTTAAGCCAAGTAAGTTTAGAAAGTGAAAGTCATTACAATAAAGAAGAAATAGGGGAAGATGATGATAGTAAGAGCAATGGGAGCAGTGAGGAAGACTTGATGGGCAGTGACATGGAGATGTTTGATAAATTAAACTCAGATGGCGAGAATGAAAAGTGTAAATTCCCTATTTTTAACCCTAATAACATGTGGAATCCAACATTTGAATTTGAGATGATATTTAGCAACAAAGATGAGTTTAAGAAAACTATTCAATCACATGTTTAGCAGCTAAGAGAGACTTAAAGATCACTAAGAATGACAAAAATAGAGTTTACGCAAGCTGTTTGGGAGGGAAAGATAATAGTTGCCCTTGGAGAATCTGTGTGTTTAAATTAAAGGAAGAGTATACATTCCAAATAAGAGAATACATTCCTAGACACAGATGTGGAGAAAATTTGACATTAAAGCTGTGAAAACAAAATGGTTGTGTGATAGGTACTTGCATATGTGGAAAGCTGATCTTAAAAGAAATGTTGAAGGGTTTAGATAAGACATTATCAAGGAGATGAATATAAATGTGTCTAAGGATCAAGCTTATAGAGCCAAGAGAATGGCATTGCTTAAGCTTGAGGGAGATCCGAAGTGGCAATATGGGAAGCTGTGGGATTATGCTAAAGAGGTTAGGAGAACTAACTCAGGTTCAACTGTATTGGTGGGTGTGGAACAAGTAGATGGTCTAAACAATTTTAGTAAGTTTTATTGTTGTTTAAATGCATTGAGAGAAGGCTTTAAGGCAAGTTGTAGGCCATTTATTGGGGTAGATGGTTCTCACCTCAACACAACACATGGGGGGTCTTACTCACAATAGTAGGAGTTGATCTAAACAACAATATTTATATAATAGCATATGTTGTGGTCAATAAGGAAAACTTTAGTAATTGGGAGTGGTTTTTGACTATGTTGAAGACTAACTTGGAAATTAACAACTTTGAGGAGCACACTTTTATGTCAGACAAGCAAAAGGGCCTAATCTAAGTTGTTGAAGAAGTCTTTCCAGGTGTAGAGCATAGATTTTATATGCAGAACTTGTGGAAAAATATGCATAGAAGTGGCTTTAGATGGAAGGCATTCAAGTAAGCTTTATGGAAAGCTGCTACTGCCACTACTGTAATGAATAGTGTGTGATCTTGTTGTGAATAATATGTGTAAAACCTTCAACAACAACATTGTCATGGCAAGAGAGAAACTTATCCTTACGGGCTGTTTGGTTTTATTTCAATTTTCAATTTTCATTCCCATCATTTCTAAAATGGTGAGAATTAGTTATGTGATATGATGTGGAAATAAAAATGTATTTGGATGAAATGTTGGAAATGTAATGATTATGTTGGTTTAATTAGGTTGTAGGTGGAGAAAGATGGAAATAATGAAATAGAGAGAGAAGATATATATGTTATTGAGAAAAGATATATAAGCTATTGGAGAATATGCTTTGAAAATAAAAATAAAAATAAAAATTATGTTGGGTGAAAATTTCGAAAAAATTATGGTTTCTATTTCTGGAATAGTAGAAAATGGAAAAAGTGAGTGTGGAAATAAAACCAAACGAGACCTTACAATGCTTGAATGGATTATGGAGTATCTAATGAAGAGGTTGTCAACTAACAGAGATAGAGCCAGAGGTAAGTGGAGAAGTGGATTTCTGCGCCCAAAGACCAGAGATGTTCTATTGAAGAATTCTAAAGATGTTTTCTCTTGCATACCTATAAAGTCAATTGATAAACATTATCAAGTATCTTGTGTTGATGGTTCTCAGCATTGTGTTGATCTAGACAAGTGGACATACAGCTGCAGAGCATGGGACTTGACTGGTGTGCCTTGTATGCATGCCATCAGAGTTATAAATAATCAAAATCAAGACCTTAAGATCTTTATAATGTCCTACTACAGTGTGCAAACATATTGTAGAGTGTATGAAATAGCAATAATGGGAATTTGTGGATCAGATGTGTGGGGTGAGAGTGGAATTATACCACTGATGCCTTTAGATTTTGGAAAGAGGGCTGGGAGACCCAAAAAGACAAGGAAAAAAGGACAAGATGAACTAGTTTTGAAGGGGAAAAAAAGAAAAAGAGGGGCCCCTCTAAAGACAAAAA
Organism: Jacaranda mimosifolia; assembly: GCA_018894105.1. Lineage (NCBI taxonomy): Eukaryota > Viridiplantae > Streptophyta > Magnoliopsida > Lamiales > Bignoniaceae > Jacaranda > Jacaranda mimosifolia. The sequence continues at coordinate 25,589,351 of CM032131.1, read as the reverse complement.
TGAGGAGGAATCAAACCATTGTAAAGTGTAGTATATGTGGCAAAGAAAAGCATAATGCATTGACATGTCCATTGAAAGGCAAACAAGGAGAGCAATCTTCAAAAAAGGGAAAGTTTCTTAATTATTAAGTTATTTGTTAGTAGTTTTAGTTATTATCTAAATAATTTGATTAATTACTAAGTTTTTTGGGGGGTTAACATGTATCTTAGGTGAAGAAAAGAAATCAAACAATAGGTGACATTGGAAGAACTGCAAGGACTAGAAGGATTGCAACTAAGAAGGTTAGATAATTTTATTTTGCAATCTTGTTGCTTTAGGGCAAGAAATGCCATCACTAATATTGTTGTTGTCTATTTTTCAGGGTAAGAATCACCTTGAAGCTCTTCCTCAATCTGATGAAGAGGTGGAATATGATGCAGATTTGGCTGCCAATGAAGAGCTAAACATGTTACCTCCATTGAAATAGACTACAACAACTTTTGAAACTGAAGAAGATTGGCGCTTGCTTGAATCTCAAGCTTCTATGTAGGACATTCTCCAACAACCAATATTGCAACCAGGACCTGCCATGCATGATCAAATGATGCTTTCAAAGTCCCAAGGAAGTCATAGAGTCAATATTAGGGAGTCCCACATTTATTGGCACTCAATAGTCTGAGTTAAATTGTCAAAGTAGTAGGTTGACTTAATTGCCTGTACCAACATTCATGGAAGATAGAGTGAAATATGTGACAATGGCCAACCTTATTGCTGCAGTGAAGGAGTTGAATGAGAATGGTAAGAAGAAGATGAAACGGTGATCTGTTTGGTGCCTAGACATTTAATAGGATTAAACCAATTGATAGGAAGGCACTTTTTGATGTAATTGCTTTCGGTTTACTAAAAGTTGAATTGTTGTCAAATTGTCATCTTTTTGATATAACTATTTCTGGATTAAGCCATGTTTTGATATAAATTCAACCTTTGGAGCAGGCATGCAAACTAGTGTAAGATATCCTTATCCCTCTACGTTCTGAGTAATATTGGCTCGGATATGTAACCAGGCGTTAGGCATGGCTAGTCGTATGCCTTACCAGTTAGTAAACAACTACCTCTAGTTGGCTAGAATACTGGGTCATGTGTACATCGTGTACAGGTACCAGCCGAAAGATTTGTTGCCGTGGATCGTTCCGCGCAACCGTCTTTCGTAATCGATCCCAGGGCCCACACCCAAGGGTATACTCATATTCATGCATATTATGTAACATGCCCAATAACATTTTAAGTAACGCATAAGCTCGCCAGGAAAACAAGTAATCAGTAATTCAGCGTCAAGTTTGTTCTAGGATAAGCATGGCGATTATAGAAAAAATATATTTTGAAATCACTTTTCAATTTTCTCAACACAATCGTCAATTTCAGATAAAACGATGTCAATAAATATCAACAAAAGCGCTCAGTATAAAAGGGCAATGTGTAATACTATTTTCAACACATGGATTCAAAGGCATCAAGCAGCAAGGATATAGTAGAAAGTACATATGTTCTCTCCCTAGCAAAGAAATCTCATACTATTGAGTATAACTCACCTGGTAAACGCAGAAGAATTCCTAGTTGTATGACCGCTCAGGTCTTGGCTTCCTAATCAATCGAGAATTGTCAAAGATAACCCGAGTTATCATCTTATTAATTCTCTAATTCTTAAATATAAATATAGTTAATATCTTTATCAAACTTAAGGTTATTCTAACACTCAAGTTCAATTATATCTTACCTCAAATGGCCTTAATCTTCCAACTACATGATACTTCAGTATTACAAGACTTTACTTACTTGAGCCCATTCATTCCCACTTTATCGTCTCAATATTTTAACCGCCTTAATGGCTTTACATGCTCAAGCCAACTCAATCCTCAAACTTCCCATAACAACTCTATTTGTCACTTTACTTATTTTACAATACATTATGAGAGTTTATGAGTTTTTCAGGTCCAGGTCTAACAATTCATTTTCGTTCTAACATTTATATAACTAAATCTTTAGATTAAACTCAACTATATTTTGTTCACAACATACTATATTATCGAGTCTAAGAGTATAAGTTTAACTCAATCTTCCTTAACTTAGAATTATAATCAGTTTTGTTCGATATTTACAAATCAAACATTGTCTTGATTGAAATTATATCTCAATAATCCTAATTTTAATTAACACATAGTTAGAAGTGTAAAAATCAATCGAATTTAACATTCAATATGAAATTTACCTAAATTGGATCGAATCAAGATCCAATCTCAAACTGAGAATAGCCCAGATGAGTCCGGGATTCAATTTTGCATAAACTGTCCAAAAATCGCCGCACATGCCGCCTCAGAGGTGGAGGCCGCCACCACCACCGGGTGCGCCTCATTGAGACAAACCAAATCCTCAAAATAATTTCTTAATCAGCTACCGTTTGGTTGGCTAATTTAGCCAAAAACCTCCTGGAAACCTTAACCCGCCACTGTCAACCACCACCCTCAAATTCTCTACCGCCAACGATCGAAACCTCAATTTAACACCACTATCTCCTTACCCATAGCAAAGCAGCCAAAACCCACTAAAGCCCATCCGGTTTTTGCCGCCATAAGTGGAAGAACCGCCGCCATTGTGCGTCTCCTTCAGGCTGCATTTTTTGGCAAATTCCTTGATTTTTTTTGAGTAATTTTGGTATGATTTTGTTCTTCTCAGCTAGAGGAAGCTTTTTATTAGGGATGGAAATGGGGCGGCTTGGGGTGGGTTAGGCTCGCCCCATACCTCGTCGCGCCCCACCTTATTCCATTGACCCACCAACCCAGAAAGAATTAGAAAAATTGAAATTAATCAATGAAAACATTAAATTAGAACAACTTGATAGCAATAAAAATTCAAATTTCAGATACACAAATAAAAAATTCATGCAAACAAGATAAGATTCTATAAGCAAAATAGGAGATAAAAATAGAATTAACGTAATAACAAGCACAACATTCAAATTTTTATACATTGTGAGTTTGACACTAAACTGAAACAAAAAAACTCAAAAATTTTAAATCCAACAAGCTTCCACCATATAGTTCTAATCCCATCTAAATTAACTCATCCCACATTCTTCAGATCTTCCTCTTCATCGAACATAGTTGGACATTATTTTTAATTGAAAAAATATAAAATTATAAATATTATAATATTTATATTGGTGGGGTGGCGGGGCAGGGCGGGGGGGTTTGGGGGAGGGGTAGCGAAACCCCATACCCCGCCCCAAACTCATCCCATTCGAGACGAGTTGAGCTCGGGTTCCGGTTTTGCTCCGCCCCATTGTCATCTCTACTTTTTTTCGGATTGGTTTGGCATTTTCTAGTGGTTTTCTGACGATTCGTCATCGGGGTGGGTCTAGGGTAGTTTTTGAAAATTAAACATATTTTCGTCCTTAATCCTATATTTATAAAATATTTTTCAGCTTCTTCATTTTGACTTCTAAACTTTCCCACCGCTTTCAATTAGACCCCTGAGCTTTTAAACTGCCTTGAATTTGGTCCCTGGGTTTCAATTAAGTCCTTCAATTTTTATTTCTTACACATTGACCCCTTTCTGGGCAATTGGGTCCCAATTCAATTATTTTGAAATCCTCCAACTTTCAACTTACTCACATTAACCCCCTAAACTTTGTAATTCCCAACAATCGAGTCCTTCACTTATTTACAATTTAATCCATCAATTGTAAATATTGATCTCTAGATTTTAATTAAATTTAATCCAAAATTAATCTAGCCAAACTTACCGATTTCATATTTTATTATATTTTAGGATTTCAAAATTCGGGGTGTTACACAGTCTCAATTTGGCAGCTTGAACCTCAATTCCTACTTCGAAGCTAGCTACACAATTAAAAAAATCAAACACTAAATCCCAACAGAATTTTACAAGTTAAAGAGAACATTTCAAGACCCAAATAACTGGCTTTATATTTCATTACATCAAACTTTTACTTCACAATCACATAGTACTTAAATTTCACTACATTTTTGCCTTCAACAACCCTATGCTTCTTACAAAATAAAAATAATAAAGTTAAAAAAAAGGTAAAAAATATAGGTCAAGTGAATACAGAGGAAAAAGATACAAAAATTTTCAAAATCCTTCTTAAAAAATAACACTTCCAGCAATCAAGTCTAAAGCACTACAACAGAAAACACCAAACATCCAAACAGTAAAATCTTCATTTTCTTCAATTTCCACTTAAGTTGAGCATTCTCATTATGCAAAATGCTCACTTTTACCTCCATACCATTCAGTCTCCTGAGAAGCCCTGGAATAATTCTTCTTGCCCTTGCACACAGTGGGTTGTCTACCCATTGAAAGAAGGAACATCCTCCACTCTTATCTGAACAAGTTTGAAACCTTCTACCTGGATTTTTGTCTGCCCATGATGTGCAGAAGACGACGGCCTTCCCACAGTAGCAACTGATGGGTGGTGGCATGTCAGATATCCCTCCAGTTGTTAGCTCCAATCGCCAATTTTATTTGTTCTTTAAAGCCCAATTTGAAGTGAGAAAATTTCAATTTCTGGATTTGGTGAATGTGTAAAACTAGGGTTCTTAGAAAGGAACCCCTCTTTTGAAGATTAAAATCACTTTTTTACTTTTTATGTTGGTCATACGTATTATTATTTGATGCCAGGTTTTTTTTTTTTAATTTATTTGTGTAATTTTGTATTTTTATTTTTTTTTGTGCAGGTGGAATAAATTTGCTTGTGTGGCGAGACGAGTCACCTGGTCATATGCCACCTAGGAGAGATGATGGAATCTGGAGTGACAGGGCACCACGCAGTGCCAAATCACGCACCACATAAGCTCAGGCTGGTGGTGGATGAGAATGGGGCCCAATTTATACTTAAATTGCCAAATTCTAGAAGCTGATGTACCAATCTTGCGGTTCAAAAATATAAAGTCCTAAATTGTCAGAGGGTCATATGTATGGGACCAATTTTGCAATTTTGCCTTAAAAATATTTATTAATATTATCTCTACAAGAGTACCAATTTAATAAAAAAAAATATTATGAAAATATGAATTTGAATTATTAATGAATTTGATTATTAAATTCTATTTCTAGATTCATTTATCTCAAAGGACAATTATAATGTTAGAAATTTTAAAATTGAGATTACAATCAAAAATTAAAGGGAATGTTTGGTTATATTTTTTGTGTGATTTTATTATGTGTTTAGTATGTATTTTGGGAGAATTAATCATTGGAAAATGTGAAAGTTGTTTTTTGATATATTTGTTTATATTTTAGGGAAGACAATCATTTACTGTAACAGTTAAATCAATATTTTTTTGTTGGTTTTTTGGAGTGAAAATGGAATTGAGTAATTTTTTTATTGTTAAATAATAATAAAACATATAATGTATATATATAGTATATGTATGTATATATTAAAAAATGGAGAAGTTTTGAGGATAATGAAGGATAGTAAAGGGTATTTTGGAAAAAACTTTTTTTTGTGTTTTAGAGGAAAAACGAAGATATGTTTGATTATGTTTTCCTAAAATGAAATCAATTTGGGAAAACATAACCAAACATTTCCAGAATAATTTCAAATCGAAATTCAACCCATTAACAGCCATAAAGTTGAAATTACGGCTATCAATGGATCGAATTTTAGTCCGAATTCGATCCGAATTTTAAAATTTTTATCCGATTAAAATATTCGATGGATCAGATCCGATTATAAATATTCAAAATCCAAAATAAGTGGATCGGATATGGAATTAAGTAATTTGATCCGTTAAAGATCCGAATCCAAACCTTAATATTTTTTATTAAATTAATACTCTTATATATAATATTAATAAATATTTTAAAATAAAATTCATATATTATATTGATCTAATATCTATATTAACATCTATATTATACTATTAATATTGAGTTTTTAACCTAAAAAATAAGAGGAATATTGATAAAATGTCAAATATAATAATATATAATAGTTTATCTATACATTAATATAATGTGAAAAAGGAGTTTAGTATTCAAATATTTAACTTTTTGGCTAATATATAATAAAAAGTTGTTAAAAATTCAAATATGACATATATTTACTTTATAAATACAATATTTTTATAAAATTTAAAAGGAAAAAAATTAAAATTAGGTCTGATTTTTTAATTGGGTTTCGAATATCCATCGAATTCGGATATGGTACTAATTAACAAAGATTTTATCGGATTTCGGGTCGAATTCAAATATAAATTTTATTAATCGAATTCGAATATAACAGATCCGAGCTAAATCCGACCCGTTGACAGCTCTAGTTGAAATGCCTTCCTCTTTAAAACAGTCCAAATAAAAAATGATGGAACTACTTTAGCCCATCAATGTGGCCCAAACTTTTGCTCGGCTTTATCAACTCAAATTTGTTGAAGTCTTGCACTCTCTAGAAAGGGATAAGGTGATAATTGATAAGATTTATGTTTATAGGTCCACGATCAGCTTTCCTTGTTATATTCGCAAAGTATTGTCTTCCACGGTGTACTATAGCGTAAATAGATTAATTTTCAAAGTCAGTGTAATTTGAGTTTCTTATATTTGTCCTAAAATAGTGAAAATTTTCTACTCTTAATTTGGATGTATTTTTTATGATTGATTTTGATTTTTCTACTATAATATATTAAATTTATCTTCTTGAGTTTTGATTTTTCTTAGTTATCTTAAGTTCATTTTCCTTTCTTTGGTTTAAATTTCATTTTTGTCATTCTAAAGTTATTTTTCTAATACTTAGTTTTTTTTTAATTTTTTTTTAATGTTTATATAAAAATGTCACTGTAATACTATATATATGATATTTTTTAATGTCTCTAATATATAATTTTCTTTTAGTGATAGCATGGACATGGATCGAAAAGGTCTTCATTTCTTTCACGCAATATACAAACCAAATCCACAATGTCTTCATTGCTTTTACGCAATACAAAAACCACAGAATATGGGCTTTGGTGCTGATTGTCAACCAGCCAGAAATAAAGCCACGAAGGATAACATATAATAAGCACTAAAGCAAAGTTGCTGAGTTTGAGTCCTAAAGTCGCGCTAGTCAAAAATATTTAGAGTCTGTTTAGCTAAATTTATTTAAAATATCTTATAAGTTTCTATATCTTATAAAATATTTTTAGAGCTTATAAAATATTAGATCTTATTTTTAAAATAAATTATTGAAGTGTTTGGATAAAATAAGATTTTGGAGTTTATAAGATGTTAATAATAGCAATTTTGTAATGAAAATAGTTAAAAGTGAAGGAGCTTGTTAAGATTTTAAAAATAAGTTAGAGTCTCCTTACTTTTTTTAAAAGAGCTTATAAGCTCTTAATATCTTATTTTAAGAGTAGTTCCACCAAAAATCTGTATTGTTTAGGTAAAGCAAAATCATGCATATTCTACAAACTTGTATCTCCTTCATTTTCCTCCCTCTTGTGCGTGTGAGTTTCGACCTCCTTTTATATTTTGAAACTTAGTTAAATTTAAAATAATATATATTATTTAACCTCTCTTTTAAATTTACGTAGAATGAGGTATAAACGTGGGTAGCCTTTCTTTAAATTTTACATGCAAAGAGATTGATTGTGGACTCGAGTCGCATAAGAAACTGTTGGACAAACAAAGATTCTCCTTAAACAAATTCTACATTAAATTTTTATTAAAATATCCAACAATCTTAACACACAAATTACTAAAATTAAATATGTGGAGACCATCAAGATGATAATTAGTTAGAAGGGCTTCGAATTGATGGGAGTATTAGTAATCCTACAATGATAGGTTCACCTTTTTAATAATTATAACTAAATTTGAATGTTCCTTATTCCTTGAGAGTAAGTTTGTTTTTGTTTTTAAAAGTCCTATTTATTTTCAGCACTAATTATTTAAAAATTAAAAATCATCAACTTACATATATTTTTATAAATTTTTTTTATTTTTTTTAGTTTTTTATTTCTTCTAATATACGTCGATTAAAAATTCAAACTTTGTTTGATATAAAATATCCACTATTTTAATTATTATTTTGAAATAAAGAAAATATGAATACATTATTTTGAAAGGCAAAGTATTCATGTGCGATTGTAAATTTCACGAAGCAGTAGTTCTCTCTCTATATTACAAGCATGGGATCAGTGAATTTATCTTCCTTCAAACCGTCTATTGGTAATCTGCGTTTATTTATTAATGAATTTCACTCTACATTATCAATGAGTAGTTCTTTAAAAGTTCAATCTCTTGAAATTTGTATCGAATTGAACGAAATGAAGAATAAAACTCTATGTAGAGTACGTTTTTAATGTGGAAAAGGGAAAAATTCATTGACTTTTCAATTGTTAAGAATCTTAAAGGCAAAAATTAAAAATAGAAACATATTAAAACGGCCCTAAGAACTCTCGTGTTCACGTTCAATAATTCATTGGATTGCCAAAAATTTTCAACGCATTAAAGAGTACAAGAATGAAAAAGGTGAAATGCGTGGAGGACAGGTGGCCATATTATTAAACTTCCAAGAACATATGAAGTCAAAAAAGAGGCTTACCGAACAGTTGTCTAATGAACGATGCTTGAAAACTGTGAATGAGAACTTTTCAGCTACAGCTCACAGAGTATTCTTATGGATTCCCACTCAGTTTACCTTCCAAGATTCCACCCTTAAAAGAGTTTCTGTATATTGCATATGGGGAGTTGAAGTGTCACTTGTCCTATAATTAATTCGAGTGCCACCCTCAACCCCCACGCCCCACCCCAACCCATCCCTCCCCCCTCCAAAAAAAAATAATATTAAAAAAAAATTATTAGATTCCTACATGAATTAAATATATGAGCAATAATCTTTATATATATGATAAATTATCATCCTATTAAGTTAACTTTTAGTGTGAATTATGTTCAAAATTCATTCTGTGATATTTTTAGATATAGTATCAGACAACACATTTTTGTTGTTGGACTGCTCAATGTTGTTGGGTCATTAATTTTATGTTATTTCACGTTTCAGGCGTTTACTCCTTAACATATGTGGAGTGTGTTATATTCTCAGCTAAGTATATAAATAGTGGTTTATATATATATATATATACACACATATATATGACATGAAACAATTTTTACTTTTTAAATTAATTTTTGAGATAAATTAGGTCAAGTATAAATTATTTTGGAAAAAAGGGAAATATTAGTTCCCCATGCCAAAAGGAAATTGGATCTAAGGTAAGAAGTCGTTAATCCATTTATATTGTTATGTGTAGGAAATTTATTTACTTTTATTGTGTAATTGTAATGAAATTGTGTGAATTCTTAGAATTTATTTATTTATTTTTTAGTTATTTTGAATAGTTTTGTTGACCGCTTGACACCATTGTGAAATATTTGTTTTCAAATTATTGACATATATCAACTAACCAAAATTACCTTTAATACATTTTTTAAACCTTAAATTTTTTAGAATATAATTATTTAAAATAATTTAACTGAGTATCTAACATTAATATTAAATTTCCTAATTTTTACATCAGGCATTCAAATTTAATAACCTCTTAATACATTAATCTTTAACCAACTAATTAAGCATAAGTTATAAAATTTTCAACCATACATAAAATTTAAGAAAGATCACAGAAATTGAATCTGGACACAATATGATCTACATACATTCATCATTTTCTCTTCTTTATTATTTTTGTTCATTACTTTAATCAGTTAGTGTTCTACGAAAATATCATCAGCAAACTTTTTTCTTTTAACGGTGCATCTCTCCCTTGTCAATTTCATCAGTGTTTCTTAATAGATTGTCTATATATATATATATATATATATTAAATGTTATTTGCTCCATTGCTTTGTAATGCATTAATTTATTTTGAAATTTATCTTTTAATGCTATAATATTTTATAGTAATTAATTGAAATTTTGAATTATTTAAAAATGATACAATTTAATTAAATTTTCTTTTATTTGTAAATGTTTTACATGAATACACAAAAAAATCCCAGGTAAGAATTTAGGGAATGTTTGGTCATTATTTTGGAAAAACAGAACCAAATATATCCCAAATCCTCCAAAACACACATTTTCTAATATATACATATATATATTATATACATCATATATATTTTATTGTCACTCTAATATTAAAAAAATCACTCAATTCCATTTTCACCCCAAAAATTCAACAAAAAAAATATTAATTTGATTGCTACAATAAAAAATATCTTCCCCAAAACATAGACAAACATACCAAAAAATAACTTTTGCATTTTTCAATAATTCATTCTCCCAAATTATATAATAAAATCACACAAAAAATATAATCAAACATTCCCTTAAATTTTTTGCAACTAGCATATTAATTTAAATTATTTATTTAAACTTTTATGATTAAATTTCTTATATAATTATAAATTTCTGGAAACTTCATATTTTCTCAAGGAAAAATATCTAGCGTGGGCCGCAAGCATGTAGCAATTAAAAAGTACAACCAAATCACGCGAATGCTGTTTAATGTGGCCATTATGTCAACATTCTGGCAACCCCAGAAAAACTCGGGGTGTTGTGCGACGGAATGAGTACATTCTATACTCGATGCATTTGTGATCGTAAAAATTTATTATAAATGGCTAATTTTTATAAACTCAATTTAACTTTTTTTTTTTTTGAAAGTACGACATTTAAATAAAAATTCTGAAAAAAAAAAATTCAAATGATCTTTACTTCAATAATGTAAATTTTATTCACCAAGTATAAGATTGGGATTCAAACTTAGTAAATACTATAGTCTGTACATATAAATTGAAAAAAAAAAAAAAAAAAAGAATTGAATAAAATAAATCTTATAAATATAATTCACTAAAATTTTTACATACAAAATTTGACTATCCTTCAATATTTTAAGAATTTTCTTTTCGTTTCAGCATAAATTGGCGTCAGGCGGATTGAGGAGCTCCGGTCCAATCTTGGCCCTGCAAACAGGGCAAATGGGGTTCTTCGAGAGCCACATGTCGGCGCATTCTAAATGGAAGCCATGGTTGCAACCGGGCACCATCCTGGCCGGTTGCTCGCTCTCAATGTTGTCCAAACAGACCGCGCAATCGGTGCCCAAGACCAAATCTTTGCCGGTGACTCTCGGGAGCTTTTCCAGATCGGAGGCGGAAAGGCCCTTCTGTTGGTTGGGTTTCACCGGCGGCCGGAACTCCAGGTTCTCAATTGGTCTACTCACGGAGTAGCATAGCAAACAGATATATACCAGGAAAACTGCGCTCATCCCGGCGCATGGTAGAAACAGAGCAAGAAATATTGATACCATCATTTCTTCTTCTTTTTCTTTTCTTTTTTCAATTTTTCTCGAATTCGAGAAAAATTGGAGAACTCTAATTCTAAGCGGGCTGGTTTGCAGTGCACACTACGATTCATGGTGGGAGAGGACAGAGTGAAATGGGTGGGTTTATATACTGGGTTGGGCGGGGTGGGGTGGGGGGTCTTAAGGGGCTGTTTGGCTGCTGGAGTGAGCCTAAGAGGCTCTGAGCTGGGGGAAGTAAATGGGGTAGGCCAAAATTCAGGTGATCATTTTATGTGTGAAATTAGATGGAAATATGTGGGGTAGGACGTAACGGAAAAAAGAAAAATACAAAGACAAACAGAACTTGTTCTTTTGCAGTTTTGGCCAGCTGACGGCTTTCTTAATCTCAAGAAAAAAGAGTACAAAAAGGAAACTGACAATGATTTATGGGCACAAATTTCACCGATTTAAACCAGTTACAATTTATATTTTATTTTTTATTTCACCTTACAAATACATAATATGCGTATTAAAAATTATTTTTATAAAAATAATTAATTAAAAATTAAATATATTTTGTATATATACATCATATTAAAATAGAAAATAAAACACATAATAAAATAGAGGATGAAAGTACATATTTCATATTTTGAAAATAGGGAATTTTACTAGGAACATTGAACCTGCAAACTATGTAATCTGATTTTTCATACTCTTATTACATTGACCAAAAAAGAGTGTTAAATATCTTCGTCGGTTGAGTACTTTTGTGACCTTTTTGTTTAATGCTTAGTTGTTGAGCACAAATGTGATTACATGGCAACATATGCTAAATTTGAGGAGGTTTTTTGTGGTGGGTTTTTAATGAGAGGAAAAAAAAATATATATATATCTGTGGGCTGTAATACAATCTTTGTAGTGTAGTCTGTATGATGTGATCTCTGTGTGCTTGTAATCTTTAGAGGGCTGTTTGGCAAATCCAAGAGGGATCTGGTAGTTTCCACTTTCCACAATATGTATTGAATTTGTTTTTTGTTGTTTTGGGGTCAGCGAAATGAGGAATTTTGTCAAGCTGAAAGAAATTACGTAATGTGGGCCAATTTCAAAGAAAAGAATCTAAAACAGAATGAGGATTACTGGTCAGAGATTAATGGGAGCTAATAATGGCTTAGGTAAGTGATTTGACTAATGAAGTGCTCGGGTTAGCTGTTAATTTTTATTTTTAAGAGGGTATTATAAATAATGAAATATTATTATTTTAATAAAATAATATATTTTTATTTTTAAATTAAATAATCTATGTATAAACTAAACACAAAGTACATAAAATATACAATGAGCTGGTTACGGATCAACACAAAACTTGCCACTTAATAGAAAAAACGGATGCCACTTAATTATATACACATACGTCATAAATATATTAAATTAAAGATTTTAATTTTATATGTTATGTACGAAAGTGATGTTCTTGAACCAACAACTAGTGGACAAGTTAAATATTAGAGTTGCTAGAAATTCACGAATTGGGAATGTAATTATTATTTGAATAAAGACTCAGATATTTTTTAGTAATAAATTTGATGAGTTATAAAATGGTATGCTTAAGATTTTGTCATGGTAAATTTAAATAATAGAGTTATGATTTGGTGGTGAAGTAGCAACTATATTTAATAAAAAATTTATTGAAGTGAAATGTATGCAATATCGATACGTAATGTCGTAATCTAAAACAACATAAGAGCATAACTGGAATCAAAATCATTATTGTTGGACTTTCTTCTAAGCTCTAACTCCACTTTTATATTGTGAATACAAATTACTAGTAACATATTGAAAATACTCAACTAGAATATTGGCATTGTTACAACTAATTAGAAGAAACATGATAACATCTGATATGTTAGAGTAATAGTTTTATGTAGCTCTGGTTTGTGAAAATTACATAGAAATTAGGTAATCTCTTTTATTTGTTTGATTCGAGATACGACGGTGGATTTTGTAGCCACTCTAATTTTGAATTCTCATTTAATTTGTAATATTTTACTACAAAATTATATCTCTTGCCTCATTTACTCCATTTCTTCATTTAAATTCTTATACAAATTTAAACCATTAACTATTCACTACTTATTTCGAATTCATGAACAATTTTGGAATTTGAATATCAAATTGTGTCTTCCTAATAATATAAGAAAAAACAAATTGAGACATTATTATTATTATTATTATTATTATTATTATTATTATTATTATTATTATTATTATTATTATTATTTTCAATCAAAAAATCCTTCTTGATTGCAAGTATAACAAAACATATGAGTACATGTAAATCTCAAAATAACTGTTCCAAATAGAATCGACAATAAAAGAGAAGTCAGATATTATATTGGCATACATGTTTAATAAATACAGCAAGGACACAACGATAAGTCCAGATATAATCTGACATGAACAATTATTTAATTTCATCTCAAATTCAAAGATGTAATAAGCAGATAATCATGTGAACAGTATGAACTTGAAGTGAGTTTATCTTTCACTTGAAACCATCACTTTAATTTTTAATATCAAATATAACGCTACGTACTATTAATAAATTTTATTTAATAAATTATATTTCACCTATTCTCACAAATCAAATGCAGCCTTATAGAATTGCACCATGTGGAATCCCCATAGCCACATTTTTGGTTATAATCAAACTCAGAGTGACTAGATACAATGAACATTTGACTAATGATATGCACAAGACTTAATCGACAATTTGTTTGAAATTAAAGTACCAATTATGGGAAAACATTATAGTTCTTGAGTATAATTTATAACCAATTGAACTTTGGTATGTGTCAAAAATGGTGGATTCAAAATTAATGGAAACATGATCATGTCTTGGGATTCAACCATGCAGTTAACATATTTCGCTTTTCACTAACACTATACCTGAATTAGCTCTTTTCTATTCAGGCCTTCACCACTTTGGATCTTCTATTTTATTTTTTATTTCATCTATTATTTCAATGTGATATATATATCAAATATATTTGAATTCTCAATTAATTATTTTTATAAAAAAATATATTTAATACATGTGTTATATATTCATGCAATAAAATAAGATATGAAATATAAATTGAAATAAAGAATCTAAACCAGGCTTTCTTTTATCATATATCTATGCAATAAAATAAGAGATAAAATATAAATTAGAATAAAGAATTTAAACCGGGCCTTCACCTTTTGTGACACGATTTTTTTGGAATTTTGGAAAATTAGAAGAACTTCGAAGTTTTGGTAGATTTCCTGTAAATCCAGACTATAAAGTAGGATAACTATCCAAAAATTAAAAAAAAAAAAGACTATAAGTTGGATGTTCTTCAATAGTGATAAAATCTAAATACTTGTGATTGCCCAAAAATATTATATTTTTTTTTATCTTTTTATATGATTTTTTTTCCCTAGCATATTGTAGAGAAATTAACGAATTGGGAATGTAATTATTATTTGAATAAAAACTCAGATATTTTTTATTAATAAATTTGATGAGTTATAAAATGGTATGCTTAAGATTTTTGTGATGGTAAATTTAAATAATAGAGTTATGATTTGGTGGTGAAGTAACAACTAAACTTTTTATAAAAAATTTATTGAAATAAAATGTATGCAATATTGATACGTAATTCAAAACAACATAAGAGTATCATTGGAATCAAAATCATTATTGTTGGACTTTCTTCTAACTCCATTTTCATATTGTGAATATAAATTACTAGTAAAATATTTGAAAATACTCAACTAGAATATTGGCATTGTTACAACTACAACTACGAAGAAATATGATAGTATCTTACATGTTAGATTAATAATTTTTTGTAGCTCTAGTTTGTGAAAATTACATAGAAATTAGGTAATCTCTTTTATTCGTTTGATTCGAGATATGATGGTGGATTATGTAGCCACTCTAATTTTGAATTCTCATTTAATTTGTAATATTGTACTACAAAATTATATCTCTTTTCTCATTTGCTCCATTTAATTTTTTTAATACGAATTTAAATCATTAATTATTGGCTGCTTATTTGGAATTCATGAAAGATTTTGGAATTTGAATATCAAATTGTGTTTTCTAATTATATGAGAAAATACAACTTGAGACCGAACTAATCAATATTGATTTTTTTTTTCAATAAAAAAATCCTTCTGGATTGCAATTATAACAAAACATATGAGTACATGTAAATTCTAGAACATAAATTGTTACGCAAATACCTATTATTTAAATGTATTGTCGATAGCGTATTATCATAATTATCATACTTCACTTTAATTTTGCATTAAATATAAATTATCTTCTGATATAGCACGATTTGAATTGTCTTAAATAGAACCAACAATAAAAGAGAAGTCAAATATTATAGCTATATGCTTACATGTTTAATAAAATGCGACAAGGATATAACGGTAAGTCCAAATATAATTTTCCACAGACAATTTTTTAACTTTGTCTCAAATTTAAAAATGAAATAAACGTATAATCGTGTGAAAAATTTGAATTTAAAGTGAATTCAACCTTAATTTCACTTTGTACTGTCACTTTCATCTTTAATTAAATGTAATAATACACACTATTAATAAATTTTGTTTAATAAATTATGTTTCACCACGAATAAAATGCAGCTTTATAGAATTGCACCATGTAGAATCCTAATAGCCACATTTTGGTTATCGTCAAACTAAGAATGACTAGGTACCATGAACATTTGACCAGTGATATGCATAAGACTTAAACGACAATGCGCTTGAGAAGCACCAATCATTGGAAAACATTATAGTTCTTGAGTATAAGTTATCGCCAATTGAAGTATGGTATGTGTGGAAAATGGTGGATTCAAAACTAATGGAAACATGATAATGTCTTGGGATTCAACCATGCAGTTATCATATGTCGCTTTCCACTAGCACTATACCTGAATTAGCTCTTCGCTGTCCAAGTGTTCTTCACTTTAAATCTCTATTCCAGTCTTGAATTAGTTCTTTGTTGTTCAGGCCTTCTTCACTTGGGATTTTCTATTTTATTCTATATCTCATCTTTTATTATAATTTGATATAAATATATGTATCAAGTTTATTTGGTTCTCAATTAATTATTTTTATAAGAAAATATTTAATATACATGTCATATATCTATACAACAAAATATGAGATGAAACATAAATTGGAATGAAGGATATAAACTATGCTCCTCCACCTTCTGTGGCACGAGTTTTTCGGAATTTTGGAAAATTAGAAGAAATTTGTAGTTTTGGTAGATTTCCTGTAAAATAAGACTATAAAGTTGGATAACTATCCAAAAATAAAAAAATAAAAAAAACACAAAATTATAAGTTGGATATTCTTTAAATAACGATAAATTCGAAGTACTTATGATCGAACATAAATATTATATTATTTTTTGTCTTTTTATACGATTTCTTTTTTGTTGTGAATTTTGGTGTTAATTTTTTTCAATGTAGCCCCTCAAAAGCTTAAGTAAAAAATCTCTCTTATTAAAAATATTTAAATATTAAAATACATTAAGATAATATAGACATAATAAAGAATGTACCCCGGAGAAAGAGGAGATAGTTAACTTTTATAACATATTTTCTTTTGTAAAATACCGAATCTGCTAAAAATATTGTCTTTCTTAAAATTATATATCAAAAAAATTCTTTCAAATGTTGTTCTAAAAAAATCCATATCCATATTCCAAGCCCTGGATGCACAATCTGAATGAGCTTATTCATGCATGAATAATTCAACCCAACATCATTTAGGCTCAATTATTTAGAAAAAATAGGGCGGTATACTTAAGTCAATTAAAATTTCAATTATAACTTTTTTTCTTCAATTATTTCACCTTATATCATAAAATTTTCCTTATAGTTATCTTAAAAAATGAAATATATAAATGGAAATTATTAAAAACATTGTAGTATTGTATAGGAAAGTAAATAATTAATTTTATTTATTTTATATTATTAAAATTGTAGCATGCTGAAATTGTAATAGGTAGAAAATAACTGCACGATCAAGATTGGTGAATAATATTGTATCAAAATTTAAAACTTTCCATGTATTTTTCTTTATGACATTAAGGTAGTCTCCTAACTTTGTCAAAGTGCCCGCAGTCAAACAATTCGGACTTAAATTGAATGAGTTAACTTGAATTTGGATTGTACCACCCATCTCTTAGGTGGGATGTCTAATCTAAGGATGAAAATTTCTCAAATCGAATTAAAATTCAGGTCACGAGTCTTCACCATTTAAAGTGAATTAACTACCATGTTGACAAATTCTATAGCACCATATGGGTTTGGGTTCAACCCGAACCCGAACAATGGCTTAGCTTGTGGATTATGTGCACAATTTCGGCGCATGAAGTTGTCTTTTATAGACAAAGGTACTTTCTTAGGAACATGTTTGCGCAGACAAATGAGCAGATGCTAACTGAAAAAAAAAAAAATAAATAAATTTAGATCGTTGTCACGTCTTTACTCTACGTTACATTTGTTGAAACAAATAATAGAAAAAAAAATTACTTTTTGTTTAAGTGAATCAGAAATTTAATATGAAATTTATAAGCAGATCCAGCCCTATTGGATCGACATTGTAAAAGAGAATGATCCGACAATTCAAGTATCAAACGGAAATTAGCATATAAATCTTGACTAAGTTGGAAATCAACCCAATTCTAAAATGGTTTTATGAAATTTACTTGTTTCTTTTTTTAATTTTCCTTCTTGGAGTTATGCTGCATCATTTTGGGATTCTTTTCATAAATCAGTAAGTGTTAGATTATGCTCCGGAAATATATTTGTGTAGAGTTAGAGTTCGAATTAAAAAAATTATTTCTTAAATAGTCATTTTTTACTATAAAATGTGGTTTTTATCTCTCAGAAAAAAAAAAAAAAAAAAGATCTTTGTTTTTAATTAAACACATTTCTACATTTGAGATAGATTCATAAATTATCCAGTGACTTATAGTCCGATAACATCAATTTTTCCTTTTATGTGTGAGGTCTTAAGTTCAAATCTGAATATGTTTCTTTATGCATATTCTTGTTATTTGTAATGTCATTAAAAATTTAAAATAAAATAAAATGATAGGTTCATGAATTCAAAGCTTTTTAAGTTGAATTACATTTTCAACATTGCATTTATTACTCTGCTACACGCTTGATGGATCCACATTATT
The DNA here is from genome assembly GCA_018894105.1 of Jacaranda mimosifolia. Taxonomy (NCBI): domain Eukaryota; kingdom Viridiplantae; phylum Streptophyta; class Magnoliopsida; order Lamiales; family Bignoniaceae; genus Jacaranda; species Jacaranda mimosifolia. The sequence goes on along the minus strand of CM032131.1, from coordinate 25,570,790 downwards.
AAACACATATTTGAAAGACCAAAAAACGTGTTTCTTGATCATCCCTGTTTTTTTTGGTTTTCATTTTCTATATTTCCAATTCCTGGTAAGAAACTCATTAAAAAAACGTGCTAGAAAATTACATATGCTTTCGAAGTTATACATACATAACTTATATACATGATGTATAAATATATATATATAAATGATACAATGAATTATGAGTTCCACTATTATTATATTTGTCTAATTTGCTAGTAATTTCTTTCTTTCTTTATATATATATATTATATTTATTTAATATAATAGTAATTTCTTTCTATGTGATGTAGAAAAGATAAAATGGATTACAATTATTATACTTGGGTGGATTTTTTTAATATGGTTTGACCCATCAACCCTAATGTGTGAAAGAAGAGTCGTCGGATTTAAAGAAAATTGGACCATACAAATGAAGCCACATAGGTAAGGTCAACTAATCCTTCAACAATATAAATAGTTTCATTATTTCACTTGGAGTTATGCAGTTCGAGAATTATTTACTTTCAATTTGAGCATCGAAGAGGTGAACAACCTTAACACTTTGTGGGTTTTAGAAGCGGGTTGGATTGGAGACTTGCCAAATGCTTATGTTTAGATGAAAAAAGAAATCTTCTCTACTCACATATATATACATATATATATATATTAATTTAGGGCCATTGATTATATTTTGTCAATATATAATATTTTAAAATAATAAATGATCGATATAATTAATTATTTCTCTTTAAAAAAATGATGGCCATCAAAACATCCATGTCAAGGCTTTATCATTAAATTTCGTTCAACGGTTAGAAATCAAACATGTTGAACTATGTACTAATTGCGTGTTAGCATTTGCAAGTTGTCTAGGTGATACACATGTTGAGTGATCATATACAAAGCCCATAGTTTAGTACTCGTGAAAATAGCGGATTTTTTTTACATTATGTTTGGTTTGAGGATTTTGATAAAGCAAAAAAAATATTAAAGAAAAAAATATATATAAAATGAAAAAAAGGACAGAGAAAAGAGGGGTGATGAATGTATTGGAGAATAAAAAAGAGGTCAAATAGACTTGTCTCTCATTTTCCTCACTATTTTGTGAGAAAAATTCATTTTGCTTAGATGTACTATATTTTTCTCCAAATTGTTATTTTTTTAGCATTTTCCTTACCAATCAAATAATTAAAAATATTTTTCTTAAAATTTTCTTTTTTTTCCTCATAAAAATTCATGAACCAAACATAGTGCTCGAGTTAGAACATTTGTCACCACTTAAAAAAAGTCAACAGTTGTTATAATGAGAAGTAGAAATACGAATATGAAACCTATTGATTAAATTGATACATAATTTTTAAATATAAATTGATATCTTTAGAAGTGGCTATGGTTTTCATTAGGGGTTGAAATTGGAGTACTGTGACTAAAATGTGTCCCAATAATTAAAATTTACGGTTTTTGGACATTTGACAGTTCAGTAGTAGGTTAATTGATTAATAGTGGGGGGAAAAGTAGAAAAATTCCACTTACTTAGACGTGTTTGACGTAAACACTTGGTGGCTATTATTTTACATATTTTATAACAATTTATTATTATTATTATTATTATTATTATTATTATTATTATTATTATTATTATTATTATTATTATTATTATTATTATTATTATTATTATATTTGTGAATCAATCACTTAATTAAATTAAATTATTTATATCTATATTTGTTCACTAGGTAATGAAGTTAAAGCATTTGCATTTCTAGTTCATATTTATAAGTGTGAGATATGACTGACAAATTTTTAGCATGTAAGCATGTATAAAATGGATCAATAATAATGTATGTTTTACTTTATTTTTAAATATCTTGGCGAAAATATTTTATGAAAATATGCTGAAGAATATTGGGAAATTAGAAGTATGTTTTACTTTATTTTTATTGGGATATTTTTTATTGTAAATATCTTTCTATTAAAATTTTATTTAATTAAATGTATCGTATTAAATTTTTATACTATTATATGTTGTTAATAATAATTAAAAAATATATATCTTAAATGGGCTTCAAATAGGTGGATTTGGAAAGAAGATATCATGGGACCATTTTAGAAAATAATTTTAGTAGAAATTTGAAGGCCCATTTTCTAAATAAGCTGTGGCCATCGAGCAAAATAAAATAAACTACCCAATGTGTCATCTGGGCTTTGAATAAAGTAGGCTTGGAAATCGATATTTGTATAAGGAAAAAAAAAAGAAAAGAAAAAGGACTTGGCGAAACATTGAAGGCCCCATGTTACAAGGGGAAAGCGTTCTTTTTGCACCTTTCATTCTCCAGAAAGGATTACCTTTTTAGGAAAGTAATAAGTCTTTGAAGTAAAGGAAAATATATAGATACTTAAAGGGAAAATAGTTTGTCTTCCATTAGCATAAAGATGAAACCATATAAAGACATATTAGCTTTTTTGTACTTTCCATTCGTATCTTTGAGGAAGCAGGCAAAATGATGTGAAAAATCTTGATTTGGCATTTTGGTTTCAAAAGCACTAGACAATTTTAATTTTTTAATGATATATATTTTTACTGATGTTTATTATATGTCGGAGGAATTGATGCCATTAAAATAGTTTATATATTATTTATTTGTCTCATACGTTGAAATATCTTTTTGTACGGAAAAAATTCTCCATGATGCGTGTTAACAAATAATATTTCGCGAGCATAGTCCTTTCGTATCGGACGACGGATTTCATTGTTAGCATATTGCGTTGTTTGTAGAAAGCAATAGGAATGAGAATAGTTCAAGCTATTCGTTATGGGCTATGACCTAACCTATTTATGTCTTATCTTGGCCAAGTATATTTAATAAATAGGTCAGGTCAAGTTTAGATAGTAATTTTTTTAACTAAATAGGTTAGACTTAGGTTTTTCTAAGAGCTTGCAAAGTCTAATAGGTCGGCTCGTTTATCTTTGTTCATATAAGAAACAAAATCATAATAATAAAATATTAAATAGTTACTTGTATTTGATTTCTTTAGTTAGCCCTTATAGAATTCTTTATATTATTAAGTATTGTTTTTTGTTGAAATAATACTTGTTTATACTCAGATTTGAACTTTTATAATTATGCATTTGTTATTTATAATATCAGTTATTGCCTACTAAGATTTATTACAAGTTTGAGCATATTAAAAATTTATATTAATGTGATGCTTAGATTTAATTGAAACCTTAGTAGAAAATATGCTTTTTAAGTAGGTTTTCAGGTCGGGTCAAGACTTTAGAATTTATTAAAAAGGTTAGGCCAAAACCTTGAAAAAAAGCCTGTCACATATAATAGGCCAGGTTCAAGCTTATTATTTGCATCACAGGCCTAGCTTATTTCCATTCCTAAAAAGCAATAGTCACGTACCTCTTTTTCAATTTATCATTTAGAGATTTCTAATGATCCCAACTTGTACCATATATCAAGAAAATTATGAAAACTCGAAACAGTTCATAAATTATTATCCTATTTATTCATGCTTCTAATGGTACCAAGCTTTGCCCAAAATGGGAAAAATCATAGGATGTTGAAGTAGCTGATGAGCTATTCTAAGGGTCTGTTTGGTTTCATTTTCAAAGCTTATTTTCACGTTTTTCACTATTTCAAAAATAAAACATATTTCCTTTTATATATTTTCACTCAACGTCATTTTCATTTTCATTTTCAAATTCAAAATACATTCCCCAATAATCTATATATTTTCTCTCTCTCTTTACTTACAATCTCCTAAAACTAACATAATCATTACTTTTTAACAATTTATTTAAATACAAACTCATCTTCAACTCGTTTCCACTAACTACTTTCTAATAATTTAAAAATGATGGAAATGAAAACTGAAAATGAAAATAAAACCAAACGCTATTCTCGAAGTTTTTTCCTTTGCATGTCTCGCCTACAAATTTTCATGCATCGCAACATGAAATTTTTTACTTCAGGAATTATTATGAACTCATTATAATATAATTAGAAGAATGACTTTTAGAGCTGTAGAGTTGCTTTCTTAAAAATCTTTAAGACCATTGTTCTGAATGCTTCCATAAGAATTATTCTTTAAAATCTTTAGTAACTTAGATACTTTTTAATAGTTTTTTAAGATAAATGACCCAACCATCAAAATATCAAAACTAATTTAATTCAATTTTAAATATAACTTTTTATTCATTTATTTATAACATCTTTGTGAAAAAGTGAGATATTCAATAAGTTTTCGCAATTTCTGCATAGTATTTCTATACCAATCTATACATATATAGTTTTAAGGATTAAATACTTAGTTGCAAAATCATAACCAACTATTATTTCTTATTGCAAAGAAATTCTCATAATAATTAACAACTATTAAATTATGATTGTTGGAGCACAACGGAAGCAATTTAGGCACAAGATTTAATTTATCAGAAATTCACAAATCACACTCACAAATTTGATGATAAAAATAATACCCAGTAGATAGAAAAATAAAACAAACACATATTTATGTGGATTGGCAAATTTCGCCTACCTCAACGGGAGTTTTCTTTCTTAAATTATGATAGAATTTTACTAGTACAAGCAAACCCTTGAGTTTGATAGGCCCAAATCAAGCCAAAAATCCCTTGTACAACTCCTATCATAACTACTAAAAGATACTCATTACATCCTTTTGTATTGCCCCATTCATACTCACAATAACTACCCCATCAATATCATGAGTTCCACAAGTGTCGTCTCTTTCAAGTAATCAAATAAATACCTCTATTTATAATAGAAAATTACTTGACTACTTCACCTATAACTAGAAAACCTAATACAAAAAGGAGTCATAATTCTAGTCAAACTTAGTCTCCAGATAACTGAGCCAAGTCCCAACAATCTCCACCTTGATGAGATTTTCATATCATCAATTGTTTATGACTTCATCGCAAACTAAATTCCATTGGTCTTCAAAGATACCACTGCATATGCAGAATTAGTAAATTACTGGCACCAACTAACTCATCCAGGCCAATGCACATGTACAGCTTAATGTGTGACTTTTAGGACTCCACCTCCAATTAATATTCATAGCCCTTGGAATCCAACCGGATCAATAAATTAGATTTTTTTTGTATCTTTGGAACATAAGTCACACCACACAAAGTATGAACCTATTCCAACAAGTATTTTGATTTTCACCATTTTAATATCCATGACTCTCCAAGTAGAATCATCACACAAAGACAAATTACTTGTCTTCCATGATTGAAGTGAATCAAAAGTAATCCTCCATGGAGCAAATTTGCATTACGCATCCGGAATCCAAAATTCATTGATCTTCACAACATTATTGATAATGTTGTTTGCAATACAAAGTCAAATCTTCCGGTTGCAAATCCTTCGTATCTGTCGGCTTCTCCTACCTTCCCTTCAACGCCGTTGCTAGGCCTTATTGAATTAGTAGATCCTCCACCCTTCCTTCCCAAAGAGTGAAATTCCCTTTGCCATCAAGTTTTTGACTGGTAAAGTAATTTGCCAATGACACTGTCCATCCTTGAAAAATTAAATCTCAACTTGTAGCTCCAACCAAAAGCTTTGATATCAATATGTTGAAATCCATGAGGATCTATTATGAAACTATAAAATAACAGTAAAGTAATTCAATGAAAATTGATAATAAGATTTAACGCGGTTCGACGATATGCATAATCTACCCGACAAAGAATAGGATCTTGTTGATTTCAAATCAAAGTAATAAGTACAACTTGAGTCCCACAAGTCTTACGAGAACACCCAACACCCTCGTTCTCAACAACATCTCGAGAAAACTATCTTAAAAGTAGTTAGAAGCACTCGTGTATGGTTTATCTCAATTTGTCCCAGAAGAAAAATATTAAATACCTACAAAAACAAAGTGTCCTAGTCCCAGTAGACTTGTGCCGTGCGCAGGGGCACGCAGGTTACTGCCTTGTGTCAAGAAGTACTGCAAAAAACTGACTTGTCGAGCGCCCTAGCGCGGACAACTTGTACCAAGTTGCATGGTCACATTGTGCCGTGCACCTGGGCACGACAACCTTGCGTTGGGGCGCCCAGTTCCAGTAGCACCCACACCCTAGCACGCCACCCTTGCGCTCTAGCACACATCGTGAGTTCCTGCTGCCCAGTTTTGCCCATGCTCGCGCCCGGGCGTGCAGTGCTCCCGAACCCATTTCAACCGCTTTGCTCCATTTCTTCCGTGTCTCGTCAATTTTATCCCAAATTTCAAAGCAAAATCAACAATGATCATATATTAACTTGCCAAAAAAATTAAAATTCCACCAATTATCCTAATTTATGACCTTAACAACTACAAAATATTAGGAAAAAAAAATATTGGCGAAATATATTGTTAAGAAAAATAAAGCATTTCAGTATAAATTAATTTTAGAGATCTTTTGTTGAAATTAAGGATTTTACTTAATTATGATTTAATTTAATCAATAGATTTTACTGCCAAATTAAAATAATCAAGAAGCTCCAATTATGATGACCAATATATGGTAATTTATGTGTTGGAGATGTATGAAAATTTAATGAATAATTTGTAGGGATGAATTTTGACCAGCGAATTATTTCGCCTGCATATACGATAATTATATGTAATTATATGGTGAGAGAAAAGGTAGAGAATTTTAGTACTGAAATTTGTCGAATTTTAATAATTAATTATTAGTATGTTATTTAATGACTTGGTAAAAATAATTTAATTTAAAAATTAATAATAAAATAATTTTTTTTTTCTTCTAACACCACCCACGCCCACCCCTGGGGGTCCTTTTACTGCACCTAGACGCAAATTCGAAAACAATTCAAACATCCTCTTACGTATGGTTCAAATCCCTTATCTTTACTCCAAAATCTAGTGAAGATCAGGTGGAGCAATTATTGGATTATAATTAGATTACGTCCCTTTTAATGACATGATAAGGAGAAAACTAATGTTTTTGGTTGCTACCTCCCCCGCAAGAATGCGCCTTATAATCACCCAATATTCTGACTTCCACTGCTGCACATCACACTAGTCTAATCTGATATCTTTTCTGCTAGCAAAGTAGAGAAGAAAAGGAAAAACCCGAAGGAGCCCAGATTTGGAAAATGGGTTTTAAGAGTAATAAATCAAGAATTTTTGGGTTTTTCATGTTGTTGTGTTTGTTTTCTCCGATTGCAGGTCAGTCTACAATACCGGCGGAGCAGGATGGGTTCTGGTACGGCCAAAAGACGGCGAAGGAGGACTCGGTATTGATCGAGGCGTTCTTTGACCCGGTTTGCCCCGACAGCCGGGATTCATGGCCGCCTCTTAAGAAAGCCCTTCGGCAGTATGGCTCCCGTGTTTCGCTTGTTGTGCATACCTTCCCTCTGCCGTAAGTCTGGGAATTATCGCCTTGATATTTTGTGTTAATTCAGTTATATGAATATTGGGATTGTGTGGTTTGTTGGTTAATTTGGTGCTTTGGAGATTGAAATGATTGGCTCGGTTCATTGGGGAAAGTTTTTGATTACTTTCTTGATTGTAGAGAAATGAATTTTATTAATACTATCTTCCGTTTCATGTTAAGTAAACTTTTATGCGTAGCAGTGGCTTGTGAGCTAATAGACATACTTGTGGGAAAATTTGTAAATTGAGTACCCTTGAATGATGAGAAACATTGGATTGTTGTTCTTTTCCTTTTTATGGATTGTTTGGTGGATATAGTTGAGGTATTTTTTTTTGAGCACAATTTGGTTGTCTCTTTGAGCAGCCGTTGAGTTTTAGTTTTGGTTAAATTGCAGGTACCATGACAATGCTTTTGCCACTTCTCGAGCGCTGCATATAGTTAATGAGTTGAACAGTTCGGCCACATATGATATACTGGCGGCATTTTTTGAACAGCAGGCAAGATTGAATTTCATACAATAAGAAGCATTTCTTCTTCTATGTGGTCCAAGTCTCGCTTTCTTTGCTGCTATTTATTTCGCTTTCATATCAAACTCTAGCCACCCGATCATTTTCATATCCCGGGTGTAATGATTTCAATCTATTGATGCTTTTAATGTTGTACACATCTTCTCTTATTTTCTCGGCCAGAAGGGGTAGCAGTGACTAGGTGTGGACGACTGATTAGGGAGGATTTTGATTTAGATCCTCACTTTCTGAATGAAAAACTATTTGCAGTTTTTCACCTGGCCAAGTATTTGAATGGTTCGACTTAGATGGCTCCTCACTGTTTATCTTCTATGTTTATTGTTAAAATTTGTTATTACAAAGGTAGATTATTTTTTGGTACAATTAAGATTTGAAAATGCTGATATTGGTAGATTGTTAAGCAGGAGCAATTCTATGGCAAGGCAACATTTAACATGTCCAAAGCAGCTGTTCTACACCAAATTGTGAAGTTTGTGGCAAAGGAACTTGGAACATCATATCATTCTGCTATTGCATCTGGCTTCAATGACTCCAAAACGGACCATGCGACAAGAGTGTCTTTCAAGGTAAGATCAGCAATTTTTTTACATTATATAGAACATCATGGTTCACAACCCTTCCTCATTTATGACAATCTGATCCTACAAATTTTTTCATGTTTTTGCAGTATGGTTGCTTACGAGGTGTTTATGGGACACCTTTCTTCTTTGTCAATGGGTTTCCTTTACCCGACGCAGGTTCTGCTCTGGACTATAAAGGATGGAGAAAAGTCATAGATCCTTTAGTCCAGCAGCCTGTGCATTTCTTGAAATGAGCAGATGCTCTGTGGGATATTGTCTGTTTCTTTAGCTCATGTAATAATGTAGCAGTTGTAGTCATGAAGACAATATCTTATCTTCTTCTTTAGTTTTTGTAAGAGAGAGCTATGTTAAAGAAATCGCCACAGTTCAATCCTGTTAAGGCTGGTTGCTATATGTTAGTGCCCGTTTGGTTTGGTTTGGTTTTGCTGGACCCCTTTCTATTTTATGCTAAAAATGAAAATAAAAAATTTATCAATTTCTCCCTTATTTTTATAGATATTTTTATTTTCAAAATATTCTCAAAACACACTATTACACTCTCTTTTCATTTTCACTTTTTATTTTTTTTTACTCACATTTGCACGATTTTTAATATAAAATACTATATTTTTTAAATATAATTTATTTTCAACCTTATATAATCATTGCATTTTAAATAAAATATCCAAATAATATTTTATTTTTAAAAATAAATTTATAATTAATTTTTTATTATTTATTTTCATCAAAAAATAAAAATACCTCCAAAAAAACAAATTCAAACAGGCCCTAATCTTTAGAAATTGTACTATCAGTATTTGTCTGTCCGAACAGCACCCTACACCGCCCCAATCTCGGAATAGCTTTGCTAGCCTCTCCATAGATTTCCTTTGATAAAGAAGGCAACGGTAACTCTGTATATATAAAGTTAGAGAGAAGAAATGAAAATAATATAATGAAGAAGAAATAGAGAGAGAAAAAACCATAAAGCTTATATATATAATAAACATAGAGAGAGAAAAACATAATAAAAAATATTTCAACAGAAATGGAAAGAATAAAGTTAAATAAAAAAGAAATAATATAATAAGAAAAACAAGTGGAAAAAGATATAACATGATGGAAGAGAGAGAAAAGTAATATAACTTTTTGTGTTTGATAGTATAGTATATAAGGTTATTAAGTTAAATTAAATGTATATATTAAATTAAAGTTGGGAATTTTATTTTTTAGTAAATTGAGGTATTTTTTTAATATATACAAGAAAAAATTTATTCAATGTATTAAAAAACTATGTTTAACATTCTCATACTAGGTAATTTTAGCATTTTGATTAACAATACAAAATTTAAAAAATTTGAAAAGAAATGGTCGAATCAAAATGCAACGTGAAAAATAGAGTTCAATAAGTTAAGCTCACTTTATATACCCAATGGGGTTTGAACTTAATAGGGTAGAGTAGAGTATAAGATCTTTGTTTCTGTGTTTTAAGGTATAAGTTTAATTGGGATTGCGTAGGTTACGTAAAGTATAAAGTTTTATAATTTGAATATATCAGAGTATGCGTTTAGGTAGAGTAATATCTTACTTATCGACATGGTCCAATCTAATAATTTAAAGATCAAAATGCAATTTACTCCTCTAGTTAATTATGAACATATTTTTTTTTCACTTTATCAAAACTATTCTTATGCCATGTGTATTTATATAGTTCTCAATATGTTTTGTGATCGATTGACCCAATAACATCAACTTCTATTTGTATGTATGAGTTTTGAGACTTGAACTTTAATGAAATTTTATCTGTTTGCCATTGGAGCGGTACTTAGTAGCCAAATATGAGCATCATGGCTTTTCTTTTTCCTTTGAGGAAATCTCCATAGCTGCCTCATATGAAGGGGGCTGATTTGGTTGAAGTCCACCTCCTTAAAAAAAAGGTTTCTAAAAGGATTTATAGCATAAAATTAAAAATATTTTTGTATAAGGTTGTATTAAGGATGAACATGATTTTTATTTGAAATTCAAACATATCCATCTCAATCTTGTGGCAAATTTCTCTCCAAATCATGTCAAGATTAACTTTAAAGGAGTAGCGAATACTCTAGGAATTCAAATTGATATGCGCAGAGATGTCAAATGGGATGGGCCCAGCCAGCCCAACTCACCTTATCAGTGATTTGTGGTAGATACGATCTGATCGGGCCAGCTCACGAGCCTCTCACGGATCAAACCATTTCGGTTCAAAATTTAGAAAAGCCAACCCAATTTAAAATCAACCCACAAAATAAGTGGGTGGGTTTCTATATGAGCCCGGTTAGGCAGGCCAGACCATGGGGCTATTTTAAAAAAAAAAAAATTGAAAAATCCAACTTTTTATATTTATGTGATTCCTAATTTTTTTTTTCAATACTTATACTTTTTTGAAAAACTTAACAATTTATATTTATGTGATTCTTAATATTTTACAACACTTATATTTTATAAAAACTCAAAAAATTATACTTGTATTAAACTTTTGTATCAATTATATTTTTTCAAAAACATCACTAAACAAGGTGGTGAGGAGTTTGGGATGAACCCTCCTACCCATCATTAATTTTTAAAAAATATAATTACGTAGAGATAGATATGACCAAACCTCTAAGACATATTAACAATAAAAAGAAAATAAACAACTTTGTAATATCTAAACATTTAAAATTATAAATTCTTAATTTTTTAAAATTATAATATATAATTTAAATAAAAAAAAATGCAAGATAAGTGGGTAGGCCAACCCTTAGCCTATGGTCCTTCACGATCCACAGATCGAGTTGGTTCCAAGCACAAAAATTGCAACTCGAGATGGATTTTCATGTGAGCCAGCTCAACTCAACCAATAGTAAGGACTTAAATGAGCAGAGTTGAGCCCATTTTTTAGGCGAGCTAATCCTATTTTGACATATCTAGATATACGTGCATGCATAAATATAATACATATAGTTCCCAATATAGTTTTTGGATTTTGCGCCCTAAATTTAAACCATACATTTTAGTTATAATGTGGACATGACCATGGACTCAACCAAAAATATATTTGGAAGTTCAAAATGCGTTTAAAGTTGGAGCCTAATCCAAGGTCAACGTAAATATCTGGGGAGAAAAGCAAGATTGACAAGATCAATCCAGATATTAGAATATATCATTGAGATATATGGGCCAACAGGTTGAGGGCTGATTTTTAAACCACCTCATTTGGATGGATAGAAATCTCTTTGGATAGGATATGATTACCAAACTCTAATGTTTAAAACTTGAATTATTGAAGTCCTAATTAAATTTTCGATATTATTATTAAAATTATTATTTAGTAGTTAAGGAATAATGCTAAATTTAAAATAGGGCACAAAATGTTAAAAATTTATTGCAAATTATATAAAATTACAAATACGTGCGGTGTAAGGGTAATTTTTATTCAAATATTTAGGCTCTGCTCTCCTGGCTTTTCCCAAAAAAATTTCATTTTCCTAAAACAATTAAAAAATGGGTACACATTTTCCAATTCTGCTCCCAAAAAATAAAATTTTAATACCCAAAAAATCTTCACAATTCATTTACAAAATACCATACAACTATATTTTAATCATTACAAATATATAATATATATATATATATAATCATTTTCACCTTACAAACTTAACAAAAAGACAACTGATTTGATATTAACGGCAAAATTTATCTCCCTCCAAAACACAAAAAAAACAAATAATTTATTCTCAATTTATTTTTTATATTTTTTCAAAACAAAAAGAAACACATATCACATTCTCCAGATTTTTTTTTCTGAAAATTCATTCTTCCAAAATACTTTTTACAATTCACTTAAAAGCCAAAACAACATGCCCTTAAATTAATAGATAAGTGTTACATTTATTAATTTAAGAGACAACGGACACGTAATATTATAGTTGATGTTGAAAGTACATAACCCATTCTTTTATTTGGAAAACAATCATCCACTACCCACCGGTTCGACCGTGAAAAAGAACTAGGGCACAGATCCTGGACCGGGACAATAAATAGCTGAGAGGCACGCAGTGAGCGGTCAGGGCTGTAACGAAGAAACGAAGCCGGAGAAGAGGGCTGGAGCATATTTGCTTATCTTTTCTTACACACGCATAGAAAGCACCAAAGTAATCCATTTTCTATTTTAATTATTCAAATTTCGCCTAAAAAAATTATGAATTCTAGATCTGTAGCTCTCTTATGACGAGCAAAACCCTAATTATTCCTCCTTTTTGTCTCTCTTTATCAATTAATTGTCGCTTTTCCATTTTTTGTTTGATTGTTGGATTTTTTTATTTTTTTTTTGCCCTGTTAAATTTGTGTTGTTTTTGTTGTTTTGCTTTTGCAGAGCATGGATCGGTACCAGAAGGTGGAGAAACCAAGGGTGGAAACACCGATTGATGAAAATGAGATTCGGATTACAAGCCAAGGCAGGATGCGAAGCTACATCACTTATGCCATGAGTTTGCTTCAGGTATGTGTATGTGTATATATATATATATATATATATAGACAAGCACACACACACACACACATACATATATACACTTGCATATTATCTATACGTGTAGATGTATTTGCCAATATAATTGGTGAGAACCTGAGTTTGTTTGATGTTTTCCACGTATTGATTTGGTGAGTGTATTGGATGCAATTGTTGATTGTGCACTAAGACCTTTCTATTGTTTGATTTTAGAGGTTGGAATTATGTTTGCACGTGTGGTTTTCTGAATTATATATAACGAATTGGTTGAGTTTTAACGGAATGATTTGGTTGAGTTTGTGTGGGTGGGTGGGGAATTTTACGCTTTCAGCTTTGACCTAATTGGTGAAAATGAGGATTTAATTATAAGATGAGGCAGCAGATGCCTTCTTTTGCGGTTAGAAATTTGTTTATCTGGAGTATACTTGGTGAATAAATTCATTTATTAGGGGAATAATATGAAATTCAACTATTAGGCGTTTAATTGGCTCTCCAACTAAATTTTGCTTAAATTCTGTTTCAGAAAATTATTACACCCAAATTTCTTTGCTAATCTGGGGTCAATGATAAAAAATCCCCTAGGAATTTAGACTTTTTCTTTGCTTATCTATTGAAGATTTGACCTTTCCTCAACAATGTCAAATTCCCAGTGATATTCTTTGAAAAGAAACAGGGCTGGAGATATATTATAATATAGTTTCCTTGCTTTTTGATTGAGAGGTGCCTGGTATGTCGAAAATTGTTCTGACATGCTAGTTTGTTGTCTTGTACATGGCTGGTTAATTTGCACCATTTCTAGACTGCCAGATTTTGTTGTATGGGGGGAATATCTTTTCGGGTAACCCCCAAATATTAGTTTGTCTTACTTCGATGAGATTGTGTTAGTCCTGCATTCTCTTGCATATGAATGTCTCGAAATTTTATCTATATATGCAATGATTGTATTTTTCTTCAGAGTATTTGATTTCTCCAATTTTTCATGCAACACATTATAGGAAAAGGGTTCAGATGATATAGTGTTTAAGGCAATGGGCAGAGCCATCAACAAAACTGTGACAATTGTGGAGTTAATCAAGGTTTGTTTTGGTGATTCTTTTTGCTTATCGTTAACTGTTTATGTTTTGGTGTGATCTTATCTCAGGATATTATGTCTTTTCTGTAATTCAGAGGAGAATTGTTGGTCTTCACCAAATTACAGCAATTCAATCCACCGACATAACTGACACATGGGAACCCCTGGAGGAAGGGCTCCAAATGTAAGGGTCAATAGATTGTCGAAAGGAAACTGTTTAAACTGTAAATTTAATGAGTTTTGTCTCTCAAGAAGGGTTGAGTGATTACTGTTTTCTGTGACATTTTGTATTTCATTTCACAGTCTGGAAACCACGAGGAAAGTTTCGATGGTCACAATTACTCTCTCAAAAGTGGAGTTAGATAAGACAAATGTTGGGTAAGTTATTGTGGGTTTTTTCTGTTTGTGGAGTTTGCAATTATAACCACTTGCTCCCTTAATCTTTCAAAAGAACGATGAATTTTATTTCATGGCTCAATTTTGCCTCTCTTGGTTGTAAAGAAACCAGACCTTTTTTTCCCCCCCTTAATCATGACATGAAAAAGTTGCTGGGCATTATGACTACCGCTCTCTTCTTGGCTTGAAAACTGTTCTTTGTACTCCTAATGATATCATTTTCATTCACGTGGGGTTATTGGTTGGCCACTGTGTCTGTAGGTACCAACCTCCAATACCAGCTGATCAGGTCAAGGTTTCCACGGAGCTTGACTATGATGGAGGTGGCATCACGTTTTCTTATTCCTATACTTCATATATTCTTAGAAGTCCTATGTTTTGACATTTTAATTGTGTAGAGGGATCACCTCCTGTCCGAGGAAGAGGTCGATTTGGTAGAGGGAGGGGGAGGCCTAGAGCCCCATCTGGTATGAATTTGATTGACTGTTTTGTTTAATTCAGGTTATCTGAATAGGAGGGTTCTGGAAGTTCTGCAATTATTTGTCATTTATATATGGAACTTCTAGCAATCTGTTATTGTATTCATAGAGAATCCCCCCTATTGTTTAAATAGGGAACGGTTTTGCATCTGCCGAGTACGAGGATGGAGGCTATGAGAGGAACCGTGGGTACACCAGGGGAAGGGGACGAGGGAGAGGACGCAATTTCTATGGCCGTGGGAGGGGAGGGTACAACGGTCCTATGGTGGATGCTCAGCATGATGCTGGAGGCTACAATCAAGAAGCACCACGAGGTACTGCTTCTCTTATCGGGTTGATGTTTTTCTAATATTTCTTTGAAATATAGTGTTACCGGTCTTTTTAAGGCCTGTTTAGTTATTTGTTTGCTTGTGAACCAACTGAGATATGGTTTTTTGTCTGACCAATTTTATTACATCATGTAATTTGTTTGGTATGTTAATTAGCATTTATGCATTGATGGGGCAACTTAAATATACCAAAGGAGATACCTGTTGCTTTGTCAAGAGTTAGATGGCCTGCCCCTTGTGTGTCTTTCTGAACATGAGAATCTTCAGCTGGGACAGACAAAAGGGATTCAAAACATTAATTTATTATCTTGCACAGAGCAATCATCAATACTTTATCTACTTTGTCCCATTCTTTTCGCTTTATTGTATGCATAAAACCAGATGCCTTTGTGTTTACTTATCCACATTGTTCATATGGTACTACTTAATTTACCATGTGTGGTGGAACTCTTCTGCTGCAGGTCGTGGCCGTGGGAGGGGGACTCGTGGCAGGGGTCGTGGATTCAGATATAATGGGCCAGTCCAAGCCGCTGCTTGAGTTGCTTAGATATGTTCAAACTTGGGGTAATTTTATGAGGACAATATGATGTTCTATGAATTGATGATATCTGCCCCATTTCTATGTTCTTTGGCAGTTGTTGCTAGTATTAACTTTAGGATGTCATGTGTAATCATTGTAGACTAACTTGGCCGCGCTTGCGTGGTGAGCCTTTTTGTTTTCTTCGTGGCTTTCCATAGTTTTTTAGTTTTATTTAATTAGTGTACCCTGATTGATGAGGAGCACATTCTTTAATTTTTATGTCTGGATATTTTGTTGGTTAATATTTGATAATCCATAGATAGACTTTTTGAACTCCTTTCATCCTCTTTATGGATGAGGCTCTGGTCTTGTTTTTGTCTGACTATTGAGTATGAAGTGCTGAATGATTGGGTAATGAGTTTACCTCTCTACCCATATGTAGTTGGTTTAAAAGTTTACCCCATTTTATATGTCTATAGTAGAATATACAATAAAGTTGCACTGAATCTAAAAAGTTTTTAAGAGGTTAAGTCTCAAATTAAGGTACCTTTAATATGATTGAGATGAGCATGATACTTTTTTAGCAATGGTGCAAAGTTCAGTAGGCAATTTGAGTGATCTTGGCGTCATATATTATCATGATCTGTTCACAATTCTTAATGCTCTATGCCATAATATATTATTTAGAGAAGTTTAGAGCCTATGATCCTGGTGTAGACCGTATTTCTGATTTCTCCATATTACCAATTGGCACCAAAAGGTCTGGCCAATTATAAAAGGATCCCTATATCCATAAAATTGGTTCGGGTCAAGTCAAATCACCCCATGTCCAATAAAGCAATGTCTGATAACTCATCATACTTTAATATTAATGTACGGTTTTGATTGAGTCCACAAACCACTTGCCATGTGCTAAGAGGCTATGACATGATCTATTACTATGAATGGCTTATAATTGACTGTCAACATGCACGTTTTAATATCTCTCTCAATTTTCAACTATATAGGTTATTTCGGGACAAGTGGATTATTTATAATGAAGAGGATAATCTTTTAAGAGAATGGTTCAAAGTTTTTATATAGTGGAATCATACAGTACCATATACAAGATAAAGTTTAATAAAAAATGCTTTTTTAGATAAGTCAATTCATTTGAGATCCTGTAAATTTGCTGTTTGTTTTATTTAAATACCAGCCCTCTAGCTCTATATTTTGACATCAAGAATAATTTATAGATGAAAAAATGTCAAATGAGCTTTTTACTTCCCAATAGATCCTCCTACATCCATATATAAATGTTGGTTTATCAAGAATATACAAGAAAGGCACTTCAAATTGTTGATTAATTGTTAGAGATGGTTTATAATCAATACTGAATTACCTAATGGATCATCTGGTCTTCCTATCCAACAGTTATTAGTATTTTGTCAACTTTGTTCCTATATAATGGAAATGTTATTGGGTTAAATGACAAGAACATTATTAAGAAAAAAGATGGATTTTACCAGATGAAATAAAAATTGGATCCATGTAATATGAGAAAGATTGCTCATTCCTTAGAAAGATATGTGGTTATGATAGAGGAATTAAAATTGAGTGGGTGGTAGAGTAATAGAAACACTTCTTTCTTCTATGTTTTGAACCTTTACTTCATGGAACAATATGTTATTGCTGAAATATAGAAGATGCGAAATCTTAAATTTAAACATTGGGTGGATTGCATGAATTGTCCAAAAAAGAATTTTTGGATAATGAATAAATCTGTGCAGATATTCACGATCAAGAAGTATTAGATTCTCATTCTCTTTATTAAGCCTTGAAAGGAGAAGGAAGAGTGAGATACAACAGAAATTTATTATTACATTGACCCAAACATAGTAATACTCGTTTTGAAAACGTCTATTGTCAAAGTTAATGAATGGATAAAACATTAATTCTTGAACTATATAATATATTTTAGCCACTAGGTAACATGCAAATATTTTATCAGAATTCTCTAATCTATCTTTATGTGATTTTTATTGAAGCATATACTCTAAAGTGCATGTGCAGGATGAACAATTTTAAAGCAACTCTTTAATCATTAGATGAAAAAAAAAATTTATCAAAATTTCATGGCCTGCTGCTAAATTTGTTTTAATTTCAAGAGATCGAATCCAGTTGATATTTTGTGGAGTCACATCCACAGTTATGCATCGAAAGAAGCATTAGACATGCAATGTGAAAAGAACGTAACAGAGCCAGACAACATCACCTGTGCTCCAATTAAAACAGGAAAAACCTCACTCGTGATGTTTCGATAGGGAATATGGAGAAAAAGCAATGTTTGTATTTTGTCCTGAGGCACATGCTCAGCACAAAAGCTTTGGAAAGGGGTCTCAAAAAGTGGGCAAGAGACAGAAGGTGAATAAGTTTGTGTCTCATCAGGATCTCCACATCTTCTGCTTGTACCTGGTATTCTGTGTACGAGGTCGACTTGATTGATGAAACATAAAAAAGTAACTTTACCATTATCTTTTTTAAATTGAATTAACTAGGTTCAATTTATTTAGCAATCAGCTTGTCTGATTGCTAATTTTTAATCATATTTGTATCACAGTTTACATGATGACAAGTATTAAAAAAAAAAAAACTAAATATTTTCTTTTGATTACAATTTAAATAAGTGGTACTAAAAGAAAAACTGAATAGATGGGAGGGAAAAACAGAAAGTTGGTGTTATTAAGCAAAAACTACTTCCTCTTAAAAAAAAAACAAATGCAAAAAATACAAACGATCATAATTTGTAAGATTCAAAAACTTTTGTGTATTAATTAAAAAATTATGATAGTAGAAATAAAAATGTATAAATGCATTACATATGTTGGTGTGTATATATATATATATTTGTGTGTGTGTGTGTGTGTGTGTGTGTACATAATTAAGATTCAAAACTTTTGTGTATTAATTAAAAAAAATATGATAGTAGAAATAAAAATGTATAAATGCATTAAATATGTTGGTATATGTGTGTGTGTGTGTGTGCGCATAATTATCAGTTGTAAGTAAGGTGAATTTTAATTATATAACCCTCAAACAAATTCGAAAATAAGATTAGATTTCAATATAATAAGATTATTATTAGTAATCAAAGAATCCAAAAACAAATCAGTTTAATTTGAGCGAGTGAATTGATCATATTCGTGTCACCCCTAATCTTTACTGTCAAAATAGGCTTGTAAATTTGAAACATGCAATAAACATCCATAACATCTTCGCCTGAAATATTTTAACAAGTTTTAATCAGTTTGATGGAAAAAATGTTAATATTCACTTTTGTCACTTAGAAAAAAATTAATTTTTACTGGCTCCAACTAAATTAATAGTGGCAACTTTGTGGTTTGTGTAGTGACATACTCGATTCAACCATCACCGTTGAATTGAAGAGGATGATTGGACGGATGTATAAATCACTCATTTTTTTTTTTTTTTAAATCCAATCATGACGAATAAATTGAGTGCATTGTACCCGATTCATTGTAAATTCACCCATTATTTTATTTTATTAACAGTTAAAACCTTCGTGTAAAAGTCAATGAAAGCAAATGTGAAACCTTTCTTAATTTTATATATCATAGTTGATACATCATTGCACATATCATTAGTCAAATGGAACTATGAAAAAAAATATAATATTAGTGATAAAATAATAATTGAAAAAGTGATAGTTGTCACTAATAACATGTATTGACTAACAATAGCTTTTGTCTTATCACTGATGATCAATTTTTAAGTGACAAGAATTTTTATCTTGTCACAATATGACTTAATAGTGACAAAAGTTAATGTTTTAAGTTGTCACATTAACAATTAGTGACACCCATATAGTGACAATAAAAATTGTCAATATAATTTGTGACAAGATTTTTATTATCACCATAGGTGTGTCACTAATTGTTTATAGTGACAACTTTAATATTATTCTTGTCACTATTAAGTTTGTAAAAATCATTAAGGTGGCAAAATTAAATTTTTTGTCACTTAATATACATAATTAGTAACAACTTTTGTATTGACACTTACTATTTTGTCACTAATTTATCCTTTTCTTGTAGTGTGGGACTGATGAGGGTTCAATCCGTTGGATAGGATATAGGGGGAACTCGCCCTGAGAAGTTCGGGTTCCTGCTTGATTAGGGAAGAATCCTGCAATCACAGTAAATGTTAAGCTAGCCGAGAGGCCCTCGGCTTAGGCCCTCTGACGCTCAAGTCAGTAGAAATCAATCTCAGAAATCGAGCAGCGGAGTAAGGGCTTTTGGGTACATATGAGTGTGTACCTTTAGAAGGTTGGGTTGAGGGTATTATATCATTCTCCCTTCTAGGAAATGTCTGGGAAGCCCCTCGGTACATCCAGGGACCCCTACCCTTGTGCCAGGGGTAATTGGTCATTTCCCCTGTTTGAATATTTCCAACTAACTGTCCTTCCAAGTTTTAAGGACAAGATAGTACACTGTAGCGGCGCCTGCTGTGTCAGACGGTGAGGAGGATGGCATGTGCCATTAATGTGGAGGCGCCACGCCCGTCAGTACATTTAATGCGGTGGCAGAGTACTGTACTATTCTCGACCTCAGAGGGATCCTCGACCCGATTGACTTAGGCCAAGGAATTCCGTGGGCCTTGGGTGCTTGACTGGGCCTGGGCAGATTTGGTCGAGTGAAGTCGATGAGACATACGGGCCCTGAGCCCCAAACTAGGTATTGCTGGTTTGGGCCCGAGCACTTGGGCCATCCCATACTGGGCCTTGCTAGTTTGGGCCTAAGCACACTTGAGCCATCCCATATCATGAGTCCCCCCACTTCGCAAGGCTGAACGAGGAATCGATGAGAATCGTTGGGAAGTAACGAAACCGGTATTAATGATAGTCAACTAGGGTTTTTGAAAATCGACCAGGGTTCGGCGCATTTATTGAGCGGTTACATCATGGCGCGCGTGGGGCGGCGTGGCGGTTACATGCATCATTGCAGACGTTTGGATTGCCGCGCCCTTCTCCCTATAAATACCTACTATAATTCTAGCCATTTTTACTTTTACCGCTTTAGAATCTGGGCGAGTGCTTGTAGAAAACTTTTCGCTGCCAAGACTTCCTAAGTCTAACCTTCGCATTCACTTCAGTAAGTGTTCCGCCACTTTTACTTCTTGTCGTCTGCTTTTCTTTGAGAATCATATTGGGGTTATATAGTTCCGAGGTAGTCAAGGGGGAAACAGTGAGGCCACCCAGTCCGAAAGGCATAGGTATTCCTCTGCATCATCTAGCGAGTCATCGCGTGATGATTCTAGTTCCAGCAGCTCGAGCAGCAACCGGGAGGGGGGGGGGAAGAAGCTGGGCTAAGCCAGGTACCCCCTTCGCGAGGTCGACTGTTTACTCCCAATCACTATAGTGAAATAATATCTACCATGAACCCTGGGGACTTGAGGCGTCTCAGAGAGCTGTACCATATTCCTCCTGAATACCAGCTATTAGCTCCTGGTCCACCTGGTCGAATGCATCGTGCTCCTAAGGATTGCATAACTATGTTTGAGGATGCGTTTAGATGTGGGCTTAGGTTCCCTCTAAGTGATAGCATGATAGGTCTGCGTAGGGGTCTTCAAGTGTGTATAACACAACTTCTGCCCAACTGTTTTTCTACCCTTTGTAGTTTTATAGTGTTGATGCGTCTGTTCAACCAGCTTGCTAGCTTTGAAAAATTTTCCAACTTATTCCATCTTCCCATGTCCCGCAAGTCGGGTAGTGCCGACGAGTCGGGGTTCTATTACCTCACTGCTCGACCTCGTCGGAGATTTCTAGTAGCCCCCTCTTCTTCGTATGGTCAGGAGTGGAAAAAACGCTACCTCTTTGTTCGAGTGGCGGGGGGTTTTAATATTCCTCGGGGTTGGTGGAGGGGGCATGTCGACATGCCTGGGAATCGCACCCTGACCTGGCCGAACACATTCGTGCGGGACCTGGTCGAGTTTGGCCCCATGGAAGCCTATGTCTTCATCAAGGAGAGGCACTTAGTGTTGGCTGGGCTGTCGCTGGCCCCGATAGATTTTCCTGTGGATTATCGAATAGGTAGATAGAGTGTGTTTTGTTATTTGTTTGTCTTTGATGGCGTGCGTGGTTCTTTGGCTTTGATCTCTGTTAATTTTGATGTTTGGCAGATCGTGCAGAAATCATGAGCAGGTCGAGAGCTGAAGCATTGGCCCGAGCGGAAAGAAACCAGCAGCACCGACAAGGGGCCGCTGCTCAACAAGACGCCACTGCTGGTCGAGTGCCAGCTGCCGCCGATGAGCTGCGTCGAGTGGCCGCAGCCCCTGCACTGTCGCCGACTCCTTCGCCCGGTCGAGCTATAGCGGCCGCAAGCGAGAGCCCCGCAGACCGGGGCAAGAGAGCAATGATCGCGCAGGGCGATCCTCTGCTCAAAAGAGCTGCTGCCGGCAAGGGCAAAGAGAAAACAATAGGGTCGGGGCTGCCGACTGGGAACGATCTCTTCGGAGATCGAGGGGACGATGTGTTGTTTACTTTGCCAAAGTTCCCCTCTCCCCGATTTAGGTCCAATCCAAGTCCCATCATACACAACTCTTCATGCATGCACACGGCAGGGCCCACCAGGGTCGATCCTTTGAAGGTGCTGATGGTGGGTCAGTTTCTGGCTGACCATAAGAGAATAATGGGGATGAGCCTGGCTGCGGCACTTTGTGAGTTCGCATACCACGCCAACATGGTAAGGTTTCATATTCTGTATTCCTGCGTGTTTACACTCTTCTTGATCTTGTAGTAATGATCTTTATGTGTCGGGTTGGGCAACTGGGCTACAATTTCTACCGCCACGCCGAGCTGGCCCCGCTGATCGAGAGCAGTTGGAGGGTGGCGGCGATGCTGAAACTTTGAAAGCTCAGTTGGAGTGTTCTCAAATACGGGTCGACGAGCTGGAGAAGCAAGTCGGCCAGTACGCCCGGGAGATGGAAGAGAAGGATGAGCAGGTCCTCCTTGCTGTTAAAGAGAGGACCAAAATGGACGAGAAACTGAAGAAGCTGCAGCTGGACGTGCAAGTTGCTTATGAGTCTGGTCGAGCTGCTGGTCGGAGTGAACGTCTGGTCGAGGCCAGGGAAGAGTTCGACCGTGTGCTGCCACAGGCGCGCCGGGAGGCCGTGCAGCAGTTTATGCTGAGTTCTGCCTTCCAGGATGCAAGCGTTGTGTTCTCCCCGGAGGATGCTCTCAATGCTTTTGAGAAGGCCCTCAAGCAACTGCATTTTCTGGGCTACATCATTCAACCTGAGGACTGATCGTGCCTGAACAACACACTCGACGAGCAGCTTCGGCCTTACCCTGAAGAGGAGGACCGTGTTGAGGAGTCGATTGTCGAGGCAGGCGGGTTGTGGGGTCCGACGGTAGTTGAACTTACTGCGAGCAGAGGAGGCAAGCCGAGGTCTAGAGGAGGCTGAAGGCGATGGCCAAGGAGTTTGAGTTTGCTGGCGACCTCGCCTTCGACATGTCAGAGGGGTCTGTTGATGCCGCTGCTTACTTCCTTACTGTCGAGCGGCAGTTTTTACAAAATACAGCTGGTCCTTCTCGACCTATGACTGCTGCAGTCCCTGTTTCTGTTGCCCCACCTGAGCCTCAGCCATCCGCTACACCTGCTTCTGCACCTGCCGCCGTTGCCGAAGAGGCCGGGAGCTCTAGCTAGATCAAATGTTATTTTTTGTTTTCACTTGATGTATATGTGTGTGCCTCGATGAGGCCTTTGACAATGATGGTTTGGAATGGATTGTTGTCTTTCTTAACTGTGACTTCAATCATCAATTTTCTTGTTTTTGTTATGAGTTGTTTTGATTGCAATTTTGTTTGGATTGATGAAACGTATAAGTCTTGCAGAACATTAAAATGTTGTTCTGCTTGTCGGAATTTTCGAATGGATGCCCACGAATGTGGCGAGTAATTTTCATTCAAGTCTTATGTCGGATAAAGGTTGTGCTTTACCAAATTGCTTCTTGATTTTTGTCGAGCAAGTTGTAGTTAATCTGCTAGCATAATAGCTAATGTTCAAATTTGGAAGGACCTTGATGATCGTAGGATAGGTTTATTGTCATAGCAATTGTAATTACCAATTTTAACTAAGTCGGCCCCTAGGGTTCGACTTCACGCCGTAAAGGCTGTTTTACGAATATGTATATGATCTGGGAGCGAAGGCCTCGAATTCATGGCGTAGAGCCTTTCATCGACTGTGGGGTTGACTATTTGGTCTCGGCGCGTAGGCCTCGACTTGGCGGCGTGAAGATTGCTTCGTCGACTACGGGGTCGACTGTTTGAGAAAGATTTGTTGTATTCTGTGTGGCTTGAACATGTCATACTTTTACTTCGTTGGGTGGTACAGATGTTATCGATGATCGGTTACACAAAGAATTTTTTCAAGTTTACTGCATTCCAAGGTCGAGGCAGTTCACGGCCAGACGCATCAGCTAGACGGTAGGCATTGTTTTTTGACACCTTGATCACTGAGTACGGTCCATCTCATTTTGGGTCGAGTTTCCCAACAGGTTTAGACACTTCCACTTTCTTGAGAACGATGTCGCTCATCTTGAAGCTCCGTGGTCGTACTGTCTTGTTATAGCGGTTTGCCATCTTTGAGCGATATCGCTGCATTGTGTTGTAAGCTTCATGGCGTTGCTCTTCAACAGTGATTAGATCCAGCATCCTCTCCGATGTATTTGTTATCGGGCTATAGTGGATCACCATCGCGGTGTGTTGAATCAATTCTGAAGGGATTAC
This sequence comes from Jacaranda mimosifolia, assembly GCA_018894105.1. Taxonomy (NCBI): domain Eukaryota; kingdom Viridiplantae; phylum Streptophyta; class Magnoliopsida; order Lamiales; family Bignoniaceae; genus Jacaranda; species Jacaranda mimosifolia. The sequence continues at coordinate 25,546,177 of CM032131.1, read as the reverse complement.
CACCTCGGACCCGTAGACCAAGCTGTACGGGCTGTGGCCTGTGGCTGTTCGAGGTGTCGTTCTGTAAGCCATAAGCACACCGGGGGGGTCATCGGCCCAATTGGACCCAATCCCCGCTATTCGACTCTTGATGTGGTCGAGAACAGTTTTGTTGGTGACCTCGGTCTGTCCATTAGCCTGCGGATTTCCCACCGAAGTGAAGTGTTGGGTGATCCCCAAGGTCTCGCACCATTTCCTCGTGTTCTTGCTTTGAAACTGGGTTCCGTTATCTGAGATTAGGACCTTAGGCAATTCGAATCGACATACTATATTCTTCCAAATGAAACTTTTAATGGCCGCGTCGGTGATCTTCGGGACTGCCTCAGCTTCCACCCATTTTGTAAAGTACTCGACGGCCACTATGATGAATTTGCGCTGGCCGAAAGTTTTTGGGAGCGACCCAACTATGTCGATCCCCCACTGGTCGAATGGCCAGGTGATGTTAACGATGATCATCGGTACGGCTGGCTGGTGCTAGAAGTTCGAATGAATTTGGCATGATGAACATTTTTTAGCAAAGTCGACGGAATCTCTCAACAACATCGGCCAGAAATATCCGTAGCGAATGACCTTATGTGCCAGGGATCGACCGCCCGAGTGGTTGCCGCAGATGCCGGCATGTATCTCCTGCAACACTTTGTTTGCTTGGTCGGGTTCTAGACATCTGAGTGATGGTCTTGCTATCGACCCCCGATACAACTGGCCGTGTTCATCTAGCGCATACTTGGCTGCTAACCCCTTGAGTCTGCGGGCCTCTTTGTCGTCGTCAGGTAAGGTGCCTCGACTGAGGTAGAGTTTGATTGGATCCTGCCAAGAGGGGGCTGCTTCCTCTAGGCATCCGACAAGGCCCTGATCGGTGGTGGTGACACAGGGCTTGTCGGACACCAAGAATGTTATTGTTCTTTCTCTGGTGCCCTTCTTCGAGCTGGCTAGCTTCGAAAGCGCGTTCGCTCGCTCATTTTCTGATCAAGGGACTTGGCTCAGCGAAAAGTTTCTGAACATTTGCCTCAATTGGTGCACTTCTGTCAAATATTGCGCCATCTTCGCCTCAAAGTTGCCTTCGACCTGCTCTGCCACCAGCTCAGAGTCAGTGAATGCTGCAAGCTGCTCGACGCCGCGGGTCGTGGCCATGCGCATTCCCGCAATGAAAGCCTCATATTCCGCTTCATTATTAGTGACCAAAAAGTCAAGTTTCACTGCAGAGTCATACTCCTCGGCAAGTGGGGATCGGAGGGATACCCCTATCCCGCCTCCGGACGAGGTTGCGGACCCGTCGATGTGCAAGGTCCACATGGAGGTGTGTTCAACATCCTGCGTTGGTAGGTCGAGCCGCTCGACGATGAAGTTAGCCAGTACCTGTGCTTTAATGGCAGTTTGTGGTTGGAATGTGATGTCGGATTCCCCAAGCTCGATGGCCCATTTGGTGAGCCAACCAGAAGTGTCTGGTTTCGACAACACTTGCTTTAGTGGCTGATTCGTCATTACCAAGATTGTGTGAGATTGAAAGTGAGGGCGTAGTTTCCTAGCCGACGTCACGAGGGCTAGAGCAAACTTCTCGATCTCCAAATAGTTGAGCTCGGGTCCCTGGAGAGCTTTGCTGCAGTAATATACCGGATGGGGGGTTCCTCCCATTGTCATCGTCAACACCGAGCTGATGGAGACCGACGAGACTGCCAAGTATAGCTGTAGCACTTCTCTCAACTCGGGTTTGGTGAGCATAGGTGGCGAAGTGAGGTATTGCTTGAGCTCTAGCAAGGTCTGATCGCACTGCTGATCCCATTTGAATCCGGACTTTTTTGCGTTTATGAGGATTTTGAAGAAGGGTAGGCTCTTGTCCGCTAGTTGGGCTATGAATTTGCCCAAGGCTATAACTCTGCCGACAAGATGCTGGACTTCACGAACTGTGCGAGGTGGAGTGATGTCCAGAATTGCTTGGATCTTCTGCGGGTTGGCTTCAATCCCTCTCTGACTGACCATATAGCTAAGAAATTTTCCTCATCGAACCCTGAAAGTGCATTTGCTAGGATTGAGTTTCATGCCAAAAGCTTTCAGTATAGCGAAGGTGTGGCTGAGGTCGACCAAGTGGTCTTCGGCCTTTTTAGTTTTTACGATCATATCATCCACATAGACTTCCATTGACTTCCCGATCTCATTCTTGAACATGAAATTAACTAGTCTTTGGTATGTTGCCGCTGTATTTTTAAGTCCGAATGGCATAACCAGGAAGTAATATACTCCGTTGGAAATGATAAAAGAGGTTTTGTCCCTGTCTTCAGGTGCCATGAATATTTGATAATAGCCTTGGAATGCATCCATCATGCTAAGTAACTCACAACCAGCAGTAGAATCAACTATTAAATCTATATGAGGTAGGGGGTAAGGATCCTTAGGGCAAGCTTCATTCAAATCAGTAAAGTCATTACACATTCTCCACTTTTCCTCATTCTTGGGGACAAGTACCACGTTACAAAGCCAAGAGGGGTATTGGATTTCTACAATATATCCTGCTTCCAAAAGCTTGCCAACCTCCTCCTCGATGATCTGGGTTTGCTCAGCATTGAAAGTTCTTTTCTTCTGCCGCACTAGCTTGTGGGCTGGATCCACGTTGAGTCGGTGGACAATGATGTTGGGGTCGATGCCTTGAAGATCCGCAGCCTTCCATGCAAAAACATCAATGTTGCACTGGAGGAAATTGACCATAAGGCATTCCAATCGATCCCCCAGCTCGCTCCCAATCCTAGTGGTCTTGTCAGGGTTGCCAGGTTCGAGCTCGATTGTTTTGAATTCGCCCACAGGTTTGAGCCTGGTGTTTTCCAACTTTCTCTTCTTCGACGAAGGACCCTCATCGAGCTTCGCTACTGGGGTGTCCCCCGAGGGTTTCAATTCAGGTTGTTTCTTCTAATCGCTTGCATCGATAGAAATGGTGTAACAGCGCCAAGCGTCCTTGAGGTTACATAAAAGCTCGCCCACTCCGACTGGGGTCGGGAACTTTATCTTCATATGATAGGTGGACACAATGGCTCTGAAATCATTGAGGGCTGGTCGACCTATGATAACATTGTATGCGAATAGGGCGTCGACCACCAGGTAACTGATCATCAGTGTTCGGCTACGCTGACCTTGCCTAAACGTGGTGGAGAGATTGATGGATCCTACTGGGATGATCTCAGACCCACCAAATCCGACCAAGGGTGTTATGACCGGATCAAACTTCAACCGTCCCAATTTTATTCTGTTCAAAGTCGACAGGAATATGATGTTCACTGAACTTTCGTTATCGACCAGCACTTTCCTGACCTCGAAATTAGCTATTTCCAGGGCGACCACCATCGGGCAATCTATCTTACAGTTAGCTTCTTTGTGTTCCATGTGGTCCAGGTCTGCATTGGTGAAAGAAATTGGTTCAGTATTGGTTGACATGTGAAAAACTGCCTCGACCTTGGATGGCCTGGTCGAGTCGAGCTGCCTCTGCGTTTGCTTTCTTGCATTTCGGGAATCTCCTCCCATGGGCCCCCCCGACGATCATGTTAGTGACACCCCGGATGGGTGGGTGGGGTTCATGGGCAGGTCGCTTTCCCTTGTCTTCTCTCCTCGGGCTGACCGACCTTTCTCTTCGGGGAGTCCTGTCGGCCACGCCCCTCTCTCTTCGTGCCTGTTCCTCAACGAACTTCTTCAAGTGGCCTTGTCTGATCAGTCTCTTGATTTCGTCTTTCAGGTTAAAGCACTCTTCGGTGTCATGCCCTTTCTGCTTGTGGAAATAACAGTACTTCTTTGACTTCTTCATGGCCTCGATTTTTGTGATTTTCTGAGGCTTCTTGAGCAAGCTATCGTGTTGGATGGAAAACATCACTTCTTTCCTCGGCATGTTTAGTGGGGTGTATTCATGGAAGCGCTTGATTGGGGAGCGGTGTCCCTCATTGTTCTGTCTATCATCTTTCTCCTTGCCTTTCTTCTTGTCGGCTTCCATGTTGCCGTATTTCATTCTGTTCATCTCCTCCTGGGTCATGTACCTTTTTGCGAGGTCGAGGAGCTCCTCTATCGTTCTGGGTTGTGCGCGTACCAAGGCATTTGCGCACTTCTTGTGCCTCAAGCCCAAGAACAGTACATCAATCAAAAACTCAATCCTCAGGCTATCGATTTTTAACACCTCTGTGTTGAATCTGATGAAAAAATCCCGAAGGGATTCTCCTTCAGCCTGTTTCACTGTATGCAGGTGGGTGTGTGGGAGTTTCGCCTTCCTCCTGCTGGCGAACTAATGCAGAAACTTATCACACAACTGGTCGTAGGAGAAGATGGACGTTGGTTCCAGCTTCACAAACCAGTCCAAAGCCACTCCTTGAAATGTAGTCGCCAGCATCTTTGCATGGATATAGTCGTTGTGCCCATGCAACTGCATCATGTGTTCAAACTGCAGTAGATGTTTATTCGGGTCTGTGGAGCCGTCATACCTCGAGAGTCCAGTCGGGATCTTTGCATTGACGGCAATACGCTCGTGAATGATCTCCTGAACGAACGGCGAATCCCGCTCCCTTCTGAACCTTTGCCGCCCGTCTGACTGAGCAACTCTGTCCGCATTTCTTTTTGAGATTTCTTCCAGGCGCTTGTTTAGTTGTTGCACCTGGTGGGATACCTCCTCCCACTCGTGATGATATGCTTGAGATGTGTTTTTGCCTGGCCTGAGTCTGGAACGTTCGACCCTATCACGCTGCGGGGCTCGAAGGGGCCGAACGTCATGGTCAACGGAGTCTGCTACTTCCTCTCTTGGTGGGGGGCGGGCTGCTTCCCTAGGAAAGCGACCCAGGCTCAAATCTCTCTGGGGCTAGTGTCTTAGCGATTCCGGCTGCTGGGAGCGCTCTTCTGGCCGCGCCCTCTCCGGAACCGCAGGCTAAGGCGTGGTACTAACTGCCGGCTCCGATTGCACGGCATGTCTGTTTAGCGCGGCGGAGAGTTGGGCTGAAATCTATGCAGAGATCTGCTCACTGATGAGCTGCATCAACTGTGGCATTGTGAGTGTGACCACGGCCTCAGGCTGAGTGCTGGGTCCTTGTGCATTCGGTTCTGGGTCCTGTCGAAGGGGAGGAGAGCTGGACCTCATGTTTTCTTCTCTTCCAGAAGGGGCTCGCCTAGTGTTCACCATTTTCGACAGAGGATTCAGGAATTTCCCACAGACGGCGCCAAATGATGAGGGTTCAATCCGTTGGATAAGATATAGGGGGAACTCGCCCTGAGAAGTTCGGGTTCTTGCTTGATTAGGGAAGAATCCTGCAATCACAGTAAACGTTAGGCTAGCCGAGAGACCCTCGGCTTAGGCCCTCCGACGCTCAAGTCAGTAGAAATCGATCTCAGAAATCAAGCAGCGGAGTAGGGGCTTTTGGGTACATATGAGTGCGTACCTTTAGAAGGTTGGGTTGAGGGTATTTATATCCTTCTCCCTTCTAGGAAATGTCTGGGAAGCCCCTAGGTACATCCAGGGACCCCTAGCCTTGTGCCAGGGGTAATTGGTCGTTTCCCCTGTTTGAATATTTCCAGCTAACTGTCCTTCCAAGTTTCAAGGACAAGATAGTACACTGTAGCGGCGCTTGCTGTGTCAGACGGTGAGGGGGATGGCATGCGCTATTAATGCGGAGGCGTGGCACCCGTCAGTACATTTAATGCGGTAGTAGAGTACTGTACTGTTCTCGACCTCAGAGGGATCCTCGGCCCGGTCGACTTAGGTCAAAGAATTCCATGGGCCTTGGGCGCCTGACTCGGCCTGGGCAGATCTGGTCGAGTGAAGTCGATGAGACATACGGGCCCTGAGCCCCAAACTGGGTATTGCTGGTTTGGGCCTGAGCACTTGGGCCATCCCATACTGGGTCTTGCTGGTTTGGACCTAAGCACTTGAGCCATCCCATATCAGGGACGCTTTTAGAATTATCAATTTTTAAAGGGTAATATAAATATTATTACTCGTAAAAATTATAAATTTTATTTAACTCTCATACAAATTGGGTATATAAATAAATCAGGGAGCGCTCTACGGTCAGATTCAATTAGTTCGCACTAGCACTTTTTTTCATTTTCTCATCATTTTCTTTTTAATATTTTTCGATTCCTTTTCCATTAGATGCTAATTCTTGTTTATGGCTTCAGCTCAATCAATTCATTCCAACTCCCAAATAATTTTCTATCTATGAAATATTCCACAAGGCACCGATAGTCTCCAAAGCTTGAACAGTTAATTATAATTCCCTTATTATAATCTTTTCACCTAACTGATCATTCTTGATATTCCAATGATTGACATTGCTAGCGATTAATTTCCATGGTTGATTTATAGCCCACTTGTTCTTAACTTTTCCTTTAGGGAAAATTTTTAAAAAAAAATGCCCTTCATTATATTATAATGAGATCTATCTCGTGGACTTTGCTTGGATGATGGTATCATCACATGGCAAAGGTCATCAAAATGGAATGCATATTGATCGTACCGTTTCGTACAATTTTAATGAAAAGAAATTTCTGTCAGCTTTCCCGTCCGTAGGTCAATCAATTAATTATATATTTAAGTAAAAGATAAATTAAGGCTTTGTTTCGTTATATTTTTTTGAAATAATATTATTTTAAAAAAATATAACTAAATATATTTTTATTTTTTCTCTAAAATACATATTATCCAATATATACATATATATATATTATATTTTATTATTATTATTCTAACATTAAAATAGTCACTCAATTTCATTTTCAACCAAAAAATCCAACAAAAAAAATATTGATTTAACTGTTACAGTAACAAATATTTCCTTCAAAACATAAACAAATATACCAAAAAATAACTTTTATATTTTCTAATAATTCATTCTCTCAAAATACATAATAAACATATAATAAAATCAAATAAAAAACATAAACTAAATTTTCTCTCTGGTAGCAATAACATCTTGTCTGAAGTATTTTAACAAGTTTTAATCAGTTTGAAGGAAAAAAATGTAACTATTCACTTTTGTTACTTGGAAAATTTTTAATTTTTTATTGGCTCAAATTAGGTTAATATTGACGATTTTATAATTTGTTTAGTAATGTACTCGATTCACTCATTCTCGTTGAATTGAATAGGATAATTGGGTGGATGGCATAGATCACTCATTACTTTTAATTCAAGTCATGATGATTAAATTGAGTGCATTGCACCTGAATTAATTATAAATTTACCTATTATTTTATTTTATTTTTATTAAAACATTCGTAGAAGTCAACGGAAGCAATGGGAAACCTTTATCAATTTTATATATCATAGTTGATACATAATTGCGCAGATCATCAGTCAAAAGTGGACGGCTTCACAGTATCAATTTTTAAGGTTTATATAAACATTATTGCTCGTTAAATTATAAATTTTATTTAAGTTACATATAAAATTTGGATATATAAATAAATTAGCGAGCCCGACCACTAGCATTTTTATTCATTTTCTCGTTATTTTTTCTTATTATAATGTTTTTCAATTCCTTTTCCATTATATGCTAATTCTTCTTTATAACATAAGCTCAATCATTCCAACCCCCATAATAATCATGTATATCATTGTAAAAATTATCTAAGTATGAAATATGCCACAAGGCACTGACATCCTATTTGTTTTTGTTTTCAAAGTTTTTATTTATTTATTTTTTATTTTCGGCTGAAAATGAAAACAGAGGATCATCAACTTTTCTCCCATTTTCATAGGTATTTTCATTATCAAAATATTCTTTCAAACAAACTCTTACACTCTCTCTCCATTTTCACCTTTCATTTTCTCCTATTCACATTTGCACGACTTTAAATATAAAAACACTATATTTTTCAAATACAACTCATTTTCAACCCCATATAATCATTATATTTTAAACAAAACTTCCAAATAATATTTTATTTTTAAAAATACATTTATAACTAATTTTTCACTATTTCTTTCACCAGAAAATAAAAATACCTCTAGAAAACAAAATCAGACGCCCCTCATGAGTCATGAGTCTCCAAAGCTTGAACAGTTATAATTCCCTTTTATAATATGATATTCTTTTCACCTAACTGATCATTCTTGATATTCCAATGATTGACATTGCTAGCTATTAATTTCCATGGTTGATTTATAGCCCACTTGTTCTTAATTTTTCCTTTAGGGAAAATTTAAAAAGAAAAAACCTTGATTATATTATAATGAGATCTATCTCGTGGACTTTGCTTGGATGATGGTATCATCACATGGCAAAGGTCATCAAAATGGAATACATATTGATCGTACGTTTGGTACAATTCTAATGAAAAGAATTTTCTATCAGCTTTCCCCTCCTTAGGTCAATCAATTAATTATATATTTAAGTAAAAGATAAACTAAATTTTCTCTCTGGCGGCAATAATACCCTTCAGCATTTAGTTTCCCTCTAATCAAACTTGGCATCAAAGTTGCAGAGGTTTAAGAATAATAAGGTATTAGTTGTGATTAAAGTCCTTGTTTAGACTTAGTTATGCTAAATTCAATCAATCACACGATAAATATTGTTATACTTATTATATAATTGATCACTCTCCTTAAATTCAGTTTAAAATTTCAATTTCACATTCCGTTTTATATTCTACTATACTTCATGTATAAATATCAAATATTTTAAATATCTCTTTAAAAAAAAATTTGATCGTAGATTACATACACTTGACATTTGAATATAAAAGTTGAAGATCTAAATTGTATTAAAAACTACACATCAATCAGATAACAATTATAATTAACTCATTATGTTTGAATTGAGTTCTATCATACTTGAATCGAACTAAAATTTTCCAAGTCCAGACAAATCTATGTTCTCTTACTACTTTTTCGCCGGACCCCTAAATTAAGAACATTTTTATAGTGTTACGAATTATGAATATTGTCTCAAACAATTTCTATCTAGGGTTTGCTCTCCATAAGGGCAAATTAAATGTTTTGAGCTTGATTTACAAGTCACCTATGGCATTGATTGCAACTACAAAGTCTGCAACAATGGGCGTTAGCCTTCATAATTGCATTAGGCAGAGAAAACAACAACACCTTACTAATGTAATGTCAAAGACATGTGCAATACACATGAAAAACACTTCTGCTGTGCCACATATGCTTAAAATCAGGGCACATGATACGATACATATAAACTTTTGCCTCTAAAGAATGTGAGAAATGAATAATTCTGGTGTGGAAATTTGATCCATTCACGGCTCCTCTGCTGGGAGATCCATGTGGGCTTTGTGAGGAATGGGGGAAAGAACGTGGGAATAATTGAATGAGATTAATTCAGAGATAAAATTTCAATTTTAAAATTCTGACTTTCTTAGCTACTTGCAGGTCTGTCACATGTGGCCTTGTTTCTTTACCAGAAATTCTCCCACCTATAAAACACCCACAAAATCTTGTGTTTTTTGGCCAACTAAATCCCACATTTTCATCCAAAACAACAATCTCTTCTCTTCTCATCTTTCGATCTCCACTTTAATCGTCAGTCGAAACGACGAAAAGATGACGAAAAATGACATTTTCTTACTAGGATTTATAGTCGGATTGTATAGTTTTATCATCAGCGGCCATGCCTTCACCGCATCTGGATGGAGCCAGGCACATGCTACGTTCTATGGAGGCAGTGATGCTTCCGGGACAATGGGTACGTTAAACCTAATTATTAGTATTTTTGAAAACATATTAATTGAAATAGAGGATCTGAATTTTATTTATTTATTTTTTGTTTTTGTGACAGGGGGTGCTTGTGGGTATGGCAATTTGTATGCAAGTGGGTATGGGACTAGGACTGCAGCATTGAGCACTGCATTGTTCAATGATGGTGCATCTTGCGGGCAATGCTACAAGATTATATGTGATTACAAGGCTAACCCTCAATGGTGCAAGAAGGGTGTCTCTGTGACCGTCACGGCGACAAACTTCTGCCCGCCAAACTATGCTCTCCCCAGCGACAATGGAGGGTGGTGCAACCCTCCCCGCCAGCATTTTGACATGGCTCAGCCTGCCTGGGAAAAGATCGGCGTCTATAGAGGCGGTATCGTGCCGGTGCTCTACCAAAGGTCTTTTCTTTTTACCCCCTTTGAACTTTCCTATGATGATACTTAACTTGCATAATTGAATAAAAATGATAGAATATGATACGGATACTCAAAAGAGGTATTAATCATTCTGAATTTTGTTTTCGATGCAATAAGAAAAGTTAAAAGAAAAATAAGGGTACTTTTATTACTCTTGATTCAATGTATGAAATCACTACATTGAAAAGCTATTTACAAGAAATTGAAATATAGGACTTAATCTTTTATGACAGAGTCTATGTCCTTAAAATGGAGTTTCACGGGCCATTAGGCTCAAATCTGTATTACATTACAATATATAACAATTATTGAGCCTCATGGGCCTTCAGTACATAGATAATTCATTGAACTTGTAGTAGGACACATCAAAATACATCATAAAAAACGTATAAATTTAAATAAAAGATTGCAAAACTCTTAACTCTCGATATTTATGATGTATTTATGATGCAGGGTTCCTTGCAAGAAGCATGGGGGGGTTAGATTCACCATCAACGGCAGGGACTATTTTGAGCTAGTGCTGATCAGCAACGTGGCGAATGCTGGATCCATTACATCAGTGCAAATCAAGGGCTCAAACACAGGATGGATGTCTATGTCCAGGAACTGGGGTGCTAATTGGCAATCCAATTCTTATCTAAATGGCCAATCTCTGTCCTTCATGGTCACTACAACTGATGGCATAACCAAAACATTCTCAAATGTTGTCCCATCCAATTGGGCCTTTGGACAGACCTATTCGAGTAAAATCCAGTTCTGAGCCAGATGGGCCTTTGAGTTCTGGGCTGATTTGGGCCGCGGCGTGCTTACTATTTTACTGAGAGCAGCCCGCCAAAAATGTATTTAGTCGAACAAAAATATTATGATTGTTGTGTGTTTCAATTTTTGGTGGTTGAGATGGAAAATCAGCCCATGCACCCGAGCAAGCCCTGAAGCTAAAGAAATTAATTCACACTGTATTTAGCTATTGTTTTTCTTTTTCGAATTTCAATAATATTTTGTAAGATAGATAAGCATAATAAGAAGCGCGATAAAATGTAGCTTCAGAATGTCCTTTTTTTTTTTTTTTTTTTTCAAATTTATTTGCATAAAATGTTGTAATTATACTGCGAGAAAGAGATATATTGTGATTGTTCGAAATTTAAACAATTTTTTCTTTTTTTTTTTTGTGTTATTGGTGTTATTGCTTTTGAAAATTGAAATCTTACATTAACACTGTTAGATGTAATAATTGTTTTTCAGTATACTATTCTTAAGTTCTTAGATTAAGAAATTTGACTAGTTGAAATTTTCTATAGATTTTTTTTTTTTTGATAATTTTTTCAAATTGATAAATTTTGTAGATGAGTTTTTGGAGAAGAATATTTTTTTTGAATTTTTAGATACATAATTATAGTAGATTTTCCTTTTTCAAAATTGAATGAGCTGCACAAATAGATTGGTAAATTTTCAAAGTTCATAAATCCAATTTTGTATAAATTTTTACTATATATAAACAACTAGAATTAAAAGAAAACAAATTTTAAAATTTTTAGAAGATGTTTTTTGCGGAGAAGCTGATTTTGTGTTCATTTATTGCAATTAGGAGATTAGGGAAATATCTAGTGGCCCTGGCTCATCATGTAATTCTACTCTGTTTTGAAACTTTATTCTCATATATATATATATATATACATACATATATATTCAAATTTTTATTTATACCATAAATAAAAATTAAATATATTAAAAAAAATTTGTTAAATTTTGGAAGGGCAGTATTTCAAAATTTTAACTATTAGATGAATAAAAATTATGATGTATCGTCATAAGAAATAAAAAAAGAGACAACAATTCATTTGATATTCTGATGAAAATTAATCACTTTTCACTTTTTTTAAATGCATATCTTTATAAATCTTATAAATGTAGAATAAGTGGAACTGAAGCATGAGAATGTAAAGGTACTTGACTTTATTTGTTGAACTCTATCCACCAAATATTTTTCCCTTTCTTTCATGATATTATTAAAAGTAATCCATGAGTGGGGTGGGTTGTTAGCATCCCAACCTAAAAGCAAAAGTTTGTAATTGCTCCATATGCTCATAATAACTCAATATTCAATCTTTTCTCCCAAAAAATCGATTTAAATAACATTCAATAATATTACAATTTCAAAGATTCGAAAGTATAGCAATGCAAAAAAAAAAAAAAAAGAAAGAAAAAATATAGGTAGGAGTATAAATGAGATGAGACGATTGGCGAATAATTTGGGTTTGACTCGATAAAAGCTCGTACTTAACTCAATGAAAGCTCTTAATCAAATGAGTCAAGTTGAATCCAATAATATTCGGCTCGACAAACTTGCGAACCTAAACAATTTTTTTTTTATAAATATAATTATAGTTTAAACCCATGTAATAAGGTTCATAAAGATGACGATGGTAATAATAATAATAATAATAATAATAATAATAATAATTATTATTATTATTATTATAAATATTAATATTTATTATAATAATAATAATAATAATAATTATTATTATTATTATTATTATTTTAGGCTTTGTTTGATTGTGAATTGGGCCATTCTCCCAAAATATTTTGGGAGAATGGATTTTGGGTAGTAGAGTTGGGGAATGTGATTGTTGTTTGTTTGTGTTTTGGGAAAATAAATTGGGAGAAAATAGTTTGTTTGCTAGTGTTTTGGGGGGAACAAGATGTCACATCAATGACTTTTTTGTTGGGTTTGTGGGGTGAAATAAGTATTTTAAAATTATTTATATATGTGTATATATAGATTGTATGAGTAGTAGTATGTGTATATATTTATAATAATGAAAGAATGTGGAATGCCTTGGGTATGGTGTGGAGTTGGGAATAATAGGGAATTTTTGGGAATAAATTTTGTATTTTGGGAGTGGGATTGAAGAATGTGTAGTGTTTGTTTATTTAAGTTTTGAGAGTTGGAAAACAAACTGGGAGTTTGCAACCAAACAAGGCCTTAGTTTTAGAATAATAATAATTTTTTTTTGAAAATTTTATAATTATAAATTTTATTTTGAGCTTAAATGAACTCAAGCTATTCTAAATCTATACAAGCTCGAGTTCATTTGAGCTTATATGAATCGGAGAGCTATTTTGTTACCTATGACGAGCCTTATCAAACCGAGCTCGATAAAGCTTGCATGAGCTTTTGTCTATTTAACGAGTCAATCGAGCTTGACTGTTTAGGTGAGCCCAAGTTTGAGCTCATAAATTAATAGACGAGTTGAACTTAAACTTGCTAGATTTGAACCTGACTCGACTCATTTACACACCTAGTAATATGATAAGTTGATAAAGAACTAAATATTTAGACCGTAAATTGTAGCAGAATGAATAATTATTTTAGGTTAGAGTATCCTTTTCTTTTTGCCCCTCCTTCTTAAACTACCTATATCTAATTATACGAAATATGATCTTGTATCGAAGGAATTGAGAGTTTTGAAATAATTTATCAATTGTTCCCTTCTCCCACCTATTGAAATCCTTTTTTCTTACAAGAACAATTTTTTTTTTACTATGAATGTTGACCTAACAATACATTACAAAATTAAATGTTACATATAAAAAATAAATTTAAAAAATGAGTAGCTATTTGACCCAACAGCATAAATCCCACACATAAAATATAAGATAGAAATTCGAATTTGACGAATGCTTCACGTGTGTGTAAACTTAAACAAAGAAAAACAACAAATCTCGACATCCTTAAGACCTAATGCACTTAATTCACTATCACATTATAGAGTCTGGTACCAACTTTAATGATAATGTTTTCGGGTCTCCTCTTCATGCCCAACAAAATGACTTGCCAACCAACGAAGAATAAGAATGTCCTCCACTCCTTTTCATATCAGAATTCCCAAACTACTCTTAACGAACTCAAAGTGGTTCTAGCTCAACAAACATAACAATATTGCATCCCACCCCCACCCCCACCCCGCTTTGTCTACAAATACCATTTATATATACCTCATTCAAGTCCCCTCAATAAGTCAAGGCACGGAAGAATAACTGACAGATACATACTATGGCAGCCATACTTGTAATTTCTCTAGTTACTATTATTTTTTCTTTGAGTTTGCATTCTTCAAATGCACTAAGTGTAAATTACTATCAACAAACATGCCCCAAGGCTGAATCAATTATTACACAAGTTGTAAGAAAGAGCATGATGAAGGACAAAACAGTTCCAGCAGCTCTACTTAGGATGCACTTCCATGACTGCTTTATCAGAGTAATTCACTAAATTATCTTTTTGTTATAGCTAGCCCTGTTTTTTTCAGCATTATTGGTTTATGCTTTTAATTGTTTTGTGTGTGTGAGTGTGTATATATGAATTAATATTATGTATATTTTTGAAGGGCTGTGATGCTTCTGTGCTGCTGGATTCCAAGGGAAATAACAAAGCAGAAAAAGATGGACCTCCAAACATTTCATTGCATGCATTTTATGTGATTGACAATGCTAAGAAGGAAGTGGAGAAAATGTGCCCTGGAGTAGTCTCTTGTGCTGACATTTTGGCTCTTGCTGCTAGGGATGTTGTTGCACTAGTAAGTAGATCAAGTACCCAATTATTAGTAGTGAAACTATTGAGTTAAAAGATACTAAAAAGAAAATCATTATGTTAAAAGCACTCATCTGCAGGTAAATCGAACATAGATTCGAGTATCATAATAATCAAATATTGTTTTTTTTTAAAAAGAAAAAACACTAGGAGAAACTTTCTTAGCATGGACGAATTAAATGCAACTGAGAACGGTTTTCTACTTTTAACATGAATTGAAAAAATTTAAATGTAACCAAGAGAAAATGCTTTTATTTCACAAAATTTTCGAAAATTTTCATAAAGAAACAAACATATAGTATACATTTGGAATGAAAGCATTAGGTGTGATAGTTGCAATATTAGACATTTGTTGTAATTAACAACTACACTTTGAGTATCTTTTAGATTTTAACTCTTTAGCCTATGAATTTGCTCTCAAACTATGCTAGTCTGGAGGTCCAACTTGGGATGTACCTAAAGGGGGGAAAGATGGAAGAATTTCAAAGGCTAATGACACAACACAACTGCCATTTCCCACCTTCAACATATCCCAATTGCAGCAAAGCTTCTCCCAAAGAGGGCTTTCTCTAGAAGATCTAGTGGCACTCTCAGGTAACCACTGGCCCTTATCATGAAATTTTTTCACACAAACACATTTATTTAGACGGGCAGTTGAACAATCAGCAAAGATCCTCTTTCTAAGGAAAAAAAAGAAAAATGAAAATGAAAAACACATATACCTACATTGACTATATATACCTATACACTTGTAGGAGGGCACACACTTGGTTTCTCCCATTGTTCATCTTTCCAGAACAGAATCCACAACTTCAACAACAAAACCGACGTCGACCCATCAATGAACCCATCATTTGCAGCCAGCCTAAGGCAAGTCTGCCCCATGCACAATAAGGTGAAGAATGCAGGAGCCAACTCAGACTCTTCCCCAACTGTGTTTGATAATGCATACTACAAATTGCTTCTTCAAGGGAAGAGCATTTTCTCCTCAGACCAGGCTTTGCTTACTTCTTCCAGGACTAAGGCATTGGTCACAAAATTTGCAGCCTCTCAAGAGGAGTTTTATGAGGCATTTGCCAAGTCCATGATCAAGATGAGCAGCAGTAGTGGTGGTGGAACTGAGATTAGATTAGATTGTAGAGCTGTTAATTGATAATCATTTATTAGGTAATATTTGTGGCCAGCCCAAGTGTTTGTTCTTTCTGATTTCTATTCTTTTTCTTTATGGAAAGAAAAAATTGTGAGTTTTTTAATGGGGTTTGAGGAACAAAAGAGTGGAAAAATTATGAGGTTTGTGTTCTTGTGATTTAGGAATAGAGATGTTCAAGGATGAGGCAACAAAAATATTTTTTTCTTTTGTAATTTTAATTCAGTTGTGATTATTCATTCTTGATGGTTGTCACATTTAGTTCAAGTTTTCAGTTTCCACATCATGATTAGCCTAAAATATTAATGGAATTGAAAATTTTACCATTTTTGATCGGATGCAAACTATTTAATATATTTTCCAATTTATATCTTATTCCATTTTTTATTTTATCTCATATTTCAACTTGCTGCAAGTGTTTTTAATTTTCAATCAATTATTGTTATGAAGAAATATTTAATACATATATCATATAATTAGAAAATAGAATGGGAAATGTAGAATATGAAATAGAGGATTTAAACCGTCATATATCATCTTGCATCGAGTCTATTTTTTGAATTTGAAATACAGTTGATAAAATTTAGTACAACCATTTAGGGCTATCAATGGATCGGATTTTAATTCGAATCCGATTTGAATTGGATCCAAATTTTAAGACTTTTATCCAATTAAAATATTCGATGATCAGACCCGATTATAAATGTTCGAAATCCAAAATAAGTGGATCGGATATGAAATTAAGCAATCCGAAACGCTAAAGATTCGAATTCGAAACTTAATATTTTTTATTAAATTAATACTCTTATATATAATATTAATAAAGATTTTAAAATAAAATCTATGTATTATATTGACTTAATATTTATATTAACGTCCATATTATACTATTAATATTGAGTTTTTAACCTAAAAATAAGAGGGATATTGATAAAATATCAAATATTATAACGTATATTAGTTCATCTATAAATTAATATAATGTGAAAAATGAGTTTAGTATTAAAATATTTAACTTTTGAACTAATATATAATAAAAAGTTGTTAAAAATTCAAATATGATATATATTTACTTTATAAATACAATATTTTTATAAAATTTAAAAGGAAAAAAAAAGAAAGAAAAAAATAAATCGAGTCGATTTTTTAGTCGGGTTTCGAATATCCATCGAATTCGGATATGATACTGATTTACAAAGATCCTATAGGATTTTGGGTCAGATTTGAATATTAATTTTGTTAATCGAATTCGAATTCGAATTCGAATATAACAGATTTGATCCAAATCCAACCCGTTGAACATTTTCTTGCACCACTAATTTAAATTACCAATGGGCCATATGAACCCTTTTTGGGCCAATAATGGGCCATGTAGATCTAACTTCATCAGTTCATTGAATAGCAACCAAAAAATTAATTTTCTTTATTTTCCTAAGTAAAGCAAAGCCCAACCCAATTAGTTTGCCTTAATTCTAGTCATATGAATTATGAAATTCCATACCTACGATTTTGGTACAAAATCGAAGAAACAAGTACAGAGCCGGAGAGCAAAGAGCAAATTCGATGTCATCGAAAGAGTTAAACCCCAATAGCGACTCCGAACAAAATATTGAAATCCCGCATGAGATCGACCCAGTTATTCAGTCTTGTACTTCGTCCTTAGGAACAACCGAAAATTTCAGGATTGAAAGAGAGCGGCTGAAAGAAGAAGAAGAAGAAGAAGAAATAGGACACGAACAAGAGGAAGAAGAACTGAGAAGGCTTTTGTTGCCCAATGTGGAGGAATTGCCCAACACTCCTCCGTCGGCTGTAGAAGCCAATTTCACAACTTTTTATGCTTCGGGTAAAGTAAATATTCTCATATATGGTTACTCTTATGTTTTCTCGCTGCAATACATGGAAATATAATTTATGAAAGCGCCGCTTTTTCTGTTTTGGCTCAATATGAACTCGTTTGTTGATGATTTTCAATAACTTAGCAAAGCTGTTGGCTAGATCCAACCTTATTAGTTATTACTCTCTAGAACATATCATATCGGAGCATGTTAGAAACAAAATATGCTATAGTAACTTCTTTTTCTATCTATTTCTCGAGTGATTAGCTTGGCATAACATGATGGACATGTGGCATGGTCGATCGTATGACAGATTCCACCACTCACAGATAGCTATCTCCAACTACCTGTGAGTTAAGATCATGAGTGGGTACTGGCCAGGAGAGTAGTCATTATCAGTCCATTTTGCCTAATCATCTTTTCAGACCTAGTCCCAAGCCCAATTTCTCGTGGGTCTGTAAGGGTAACAAACTTCCCAATGGCTTCCCCAAGGGTGACATAACAAAGTACCAACAACAGAATAAGATTTTTAGAATAACTAATTAGAAACAGATATATCAAAACATAAAACCAAGTAATCCAAATCACACAAGCATATTAGTTGGCAAGACTGTTCCAAATAACATGGCAAGACGATGAGTTCAAGAACTATAACAATTGATTGACAAGACTATTTCGATAACATTTCAAAAGAGCAGTATACTTGGCCAATGTGTAAATATATGATTTGAGATATTGATAAATTGGAGGAAAGAATTTAATATAACAATGCAATATTACAATATTTCCCCAAAATTCATGCAATAAAACTTTGGAACTATATTTTTGCTACAAAATATTTTTTACTCTCTCAAACTCTATATATGTTAACCTTATGCTAATATCTCAATATTGCTATATTCTCTACATGGGCATACTATATATATATATATATATATATAAGCAAGCAAGGTAGCTAATATTTGGATTAAATTGGGTGATATGGCTTTTTATTAGCCAAAACTTCTTTGCTTCAATTCTTGGCATATGATTAGCCAAGTTTTCATTTTATATGCCGCTAACTCAACTTCCTTTGACTTTCTTGAACCTTCATTTTTCTTTTTTTTATTTTGAATTACAAATTATTTTTCAACACCCCCTCTTAATTTGTAATTCGAACTTCTTTCCGAAGCTTCTCAAATTTTTCTGCACTGACTGCTTTTGTGAATCCATCTGCCAACTACTCATTTGTAGTGATAAACTCCAACTAAATTTCTTGATCGTTGGCGAGATTTCTGATAAAGTGATGACGAAGTTCAATGTGCTTCGACCTCGCATGAAAAATTGGATTTTTTGTCATCGCAATAGTTGACATACTATCGTAGAAAATTATTGTGCGAGTGTCTTGCTTCTGCTGAACATCCTCCAAAATTTTTCTAAGCCAAACAGCTTCGCAAACGGCATCAGTGGCAGCAATATATTTTGCTTTTGCTGATGAGAGTGATACCATTTTCTGCTTCTTAGATGCTCAAGAAATTATTTTGGTTCCTAGGCAAAATACATATCCAAATGTACTTTTGCGACCATCAAGTGAGCCGGCCCAATCACTATCAGTATATTCCACAAGCTTATTTTCTTTTTCTTTGACATACTTGATGACTAGTTTTCTTGTACCTTGCAAATATCGTAGAATTCTTTTTGCTGCTGCATAGTGTAGTTTGCTTGGATCATGCATAAACCTTGATATCAAGCTGACTGGATGAACAATGTTAGGCCTTGTATTTGTCAAATATATCAAGGAGCCAACTAAACTTCTATATGTCGTCGCATCAACTTTGGCTGCTCCATCATGCAATTGTAGTTTTTCATTGACTGCAAGTGGGGCTGAGATTAGCTTGCAATTACTCATTTGAAATTTCTTCAATATTTTTTCAAGATATTTTTCTTGAGATATAAATACTTCTCCTTATGCTCTTTCTTCTTTGCTACTGTTAATGTTGCTTCTTCCTCTGGTGTATATGTTTCACACCCATTTTCAACAATACCCCAAAGTTCATGAGACACGAACAATGTCCTCATTATAACTCTCTATAATTCATAATCTTGACCAACATGTTGAAAAATAATTTGTAATTCAAA
Source organism: Jacaranda mimosifolia (assembly GCA_018894105.1). Classification (NCBI taxonomy): domain Eukaryota; kingdom Viridiplantae; phylum Streptophyta; class Magnoliopsida; order Lamiales; family Bignoniaceae; genus Jacaranda; species Jacaranda mimosifolia. The sequence goes on along the minus strand of CM032131.1, from coordinate 25,526,349 downwards.
ATAAAAATAAAAATAAATAAAAAATAAAAAAGGAAAATGAAGGTTCAAGAAAGTCAAAGGAGATTGAATTAGTGGCATATGAGATGAAAACTTGGCTAATTATATGCCAAGAATTGGAGCAAGGAAATTTTGGCTAATAAAGAGCCACATCACTCAATTTGATCTAAGTATTAGCTGCCTTCTTGCTTATATGTATGTAGTATGCCCCTGCACAGAATATAGCAATGTTGAGAGATTAGCATAAGGTCAACTTATATAGAGTTTGAGAGAGTAAAAAATATTTTGTAGCAAAAATATAGTTCCAAAGTTTTAGTTGATGAACTTTGGAGAAATATTGTAATATTGCATTGTTATATTAAATTCTTTTCTCCAATTTATCACTCTCTCTTAAATTATATATTTACACCCAACATATTCTTGGTATTGGAGCCAGGTTGCTGAGAATATCCTTTTGTAATTAAACGTGCTTTGTGCTTGTGGATTGAGCCATCTTCCTTGTACTTTGTCTTGTAGACCTATTTTACTTCAATCACACTTTTTCCTTCGGGAAGATCTACAAGCTCCTATGTCTTGTTCTTTTCTATACTTGCAATCTCTTTGTCCATGGCAGTTTACCAAATTTCTTCTTTTGCAGCTTCATCGTACGTCTGCGGCTCACATTCAAAATATGCAACATCACCTAATTCATAAATTTCTTGCAAGCTTTTTACTTTTCTGATCGGGCTTTCAGATTCTGGATATAATCCACTAGATAAATCTGATGAGCTAGAACTTGGACTGGAGGTTGAACTTCCACTTCCACTAGTGCTTGGTTGGTCATCTTGTTTTGAAGTAACAGTTGGGCTAGGCAAATAAATGATCTTCATTTTCATTTTCTTCCTAATTCCATGCCTGCTTTTCATCAAAAATAACATCTCGAGATATAATGAGTTTGTTTGTCTTTGGATCTAATAGCCGATATCCCTTGGATTCGTCACTGAAGCCGATAAATATCAGTTTTTCTCCTTTATCATCAAACTTCTCTCTTTGGTGAGAAGGAATATGTGAATAAGCAATATATTCAAAGACTTTGAGATGACTAACTTGTGGCTTTCTTCGATGCCATGCTTCATATGGAGTCTCGTTTGGAACCGCTTTAGTTGGCGATCGTTCCAAAATATAGACAACTGTATTTACTGCTTCACCCCAATAACTTTTGGGAAGTCCTTTGCCAGACATCATGCTTCGTGCCATTTCGACAATTGTGCGATTCTTTTGTTCAACAACTCCATTTTGTTGAGGACTGTAACGAACTGTTAGTTGTCGATGGATTCCTTTCTCATAGTAATTTAAGAAGGATTTTCTAATAAATTCACCTCCTCTATCTGTTCTGAGAGTCTTTATTTTTTTGCCGCTTTGATTCTCCACATGTGCTTTGAATTCTAGGAATTTAGAAAATGCATTTGACTTTTGCTTTAAAATATACACCTAGATCATTCTAGTGTAGTCATCAACAAATAAAAGGAAGTACCTATTATTGTTTAGAGATGGCATCTGTGTTGGTCCACAACTCCACATACATCAGCATGTACCAATTCAAGAGGAGCTTTAGCTCTGTACGATATCTTTGGGAATGGTAGGCAATGCATTTTCCCAAAGATACATCATTCACAGGTCTTATCTTGATTTGGAATATTTGGAAGGCCAACTACCATATTTTTCTTTTTCAACAGATTCAAGTCTTTATAGCTCAAATGCCCTTACCTTAGATGGCAAAGTTTGCAATCTTCATCTAAGCACCACCTTCTCATTCAGTGGCAAATTAAGAGAAAAAACTTTATTGGAACTCATCTTAATTTTAGGCCATCATGATATTCTTTTGCTTGTCAATAATGACATAATGATCATTATTGAACTCCACTTTGTAACCTCTTTCCAACAACTAACCAACACTCAACAAATTTTTTGATAAATCAGGAATATAAAAGACATCCCTGAGGATATTAATTTTACCTTGTTTTGTTCTGACCTCAATTTCTCCTTTCCCAATAATTTTGCGAGTTTTTCCATCTCCCAGTTTCACTTATGATGAATATGATTCATTGAGCTTAACGAACATTTTTTTATTTCCGCACGTGATTGCTGCATCCACTATCCACATACTAGATATTCTCAAATTGTTGTTGAGAATTCTGGCATGAATAAAATAGATGATCGGCTTCAGTGAAGTTGGCTTTATTTGATTCTCCATCATCTCTATACCAACAATCTCTTTGGGAATGATTTGTATTTCTGCATTTCTTGTATTTGTAGCGGCAATTTTTGGTTTGATGACTACTTTTTCTATAGATTCGACAATAAAAATCAGAATTTTGACTAGAATTTCTCTGATTAAAATTAGTCCTTCCTCGTCCTCGTCCTTGGAGGTTTTGATATTTGCCACGATTTCTTCCTGTTGAACCTTTTTGCATAAGGTCATTTTTCTTTTATATGATGTTTGTTTGTTTGCTTTCTTTTTTTTTTTTTAAATTATATTTTCAGATTTTATGAAGCCTGGACATGATCAGTATGTTCATCGTCACGCCAATGGGTATGTTGTTTATGATTATTTGTGTAAGACACGTTTTAATGTTATTGAAGTATGTCTGATTGTTATGTGAGGAGTTAACTGTTGTTGATTGATAGGCTGTGTGTAATTGGTTTGGCTCCAACTCATGTGGCGTTCAAGGACAAAGGAGGTATAGCTTCAGTGGATTTTAATGTAGGGAAGTCTGATCGGAGTGGAATTAAAGTTACCGGAAAGCGAAAAAAGGTGAAACTTTTGTTTCATTACTCTTTCAAATATTATCCTCAGTATATCTAGTATGTCTTTTAAAACTGATGATACAATGGAACGTGAATAGCTATCAACAAACAAATAAATGTCAACGGTATAGGTAAAAGACTTTTAGAAGTGGTTAGAAAAATAAGTTTTAATCCAGGCTCATATAGTTTTAAAATTTGTTTCAGGCCTTGGTGTTCAATTGTGTTAAATCATGTGAGTTATCAGTGTTCCCGATCAAATGCCAGTGTCAGCACGATGATTTGTTCTTCCAATTCAGAGAAAATCATGTGCAAAATCATTGTTCCGGTTACAATCCAAGAAAGATTTTACACTGTTGTAGAAAACTATGCATTTATCTTATCTTTCCTTATCTTTCCTATGTATGTTCCTTGTCATGTGCTATACCGGGGCTTTTTCTTGCTGCTGTAATGTTCAAGCCATTGATTATCGTGGCTAATGTCGCTAATTCATCGGCTTATGTTGACATTCTCATTACTTTTCTGGGAAATCCTTCTTCATGTTATAACTATAAATCCTGGAAAGAAGAAAGCAAATTTCGTTGTTTTGGTGCCAGCCCACGTCTACTATAGCCTAACAATAAACATTCTGAAGTATGATGTTAAGTAAAGAGAGATGAACCAAAATTGCATACTGAGTAGGAGGCTTTTAAGTACATTTTTAAACACATGACTTGTATATTAAGATTTCTGTTGTGTGCCCTTGTCATTAGTCATTAATTTCCTGTTTCATGTCGGAGCTAGTTTCTAGGATTCTGGTTGTACTCTTTTACTATTTCAATATTGTTAGTTTGAATTATTGGACGAATTTGCAAAAACATATGTTGCCATAGTTTCAGATAACAAAAGAGCAAGCTCACAATTGGAGTTGTGTCTCATTACATATTTTGACAGATTTGATTTTGGGGATTGTCTGATGCAGAATGCACAGCATTTTGAATCCAATACGGCCTTGTGTAAAGTGTCTACCAGTGATACTTCTTACATAGTGAGGTCGAGTTTGTTCTTCTTCGTGTCCTTTCATATGATGGTCTTTATTTCTCTTAACTTACGAGGTGCCATTGGCTCTTTCAGGTGCTGTGTAAAAGGATCTCTATTAGAAGTCAATGAAAGGTTAATCAAGCAACCAGAATTGCTTAATACAACGGTAGGTGAACAACGATCGTCTTCAACATTCTCTGCTTACCTTCACTCTTTTGTATTCGTGTTTATACTGTCTGTTTTGACTTAAAGTTTTTGGTCCCTATCTTCTGGAGAACTTTTAATCTACATCGTGATGCTTACAGTTATAATTGCCAATTTATTCGTTATTAACGATACTTCATTTATTTCAAAAAAACCCTTGTCTTTGAGCTTGTATTGTCTATTATTGTAGCCAGACAGAGAGGGATACATTGCTATTATAATGCCAAAACCCGGAGATTGGCTCAAGGCAAAGGCTTCTTTGATGGACTTTGCAGAGTATACAAAGTTGAGAACAGAGCTCTGAGTCTTTACTTGTATCAATTGGTGCATTATTTTACTTGGCAGTAAGCCTTGAGGGCTTTATTGCAATAGATTGTTATTTCAGAAGATTTTTTAGTTTAATTTTTTTGGATTAATAATATATATCCTCCAGTGAATGCTATCTTTTGACCATCTATACCTTTAGCAACATGGCTTTGCTGTATATTGCAACTGTTGATTGTTTTTTGAGTAAACTCACGGTGAAGGGAACTCCTATGAAACTAATATGTGGAAACTGGAAATACAAAAGACATGTAATAACACTAGACAATAGGTAAGAGATGCAGTGTTTGGTTTACATCGTTTTACTCGAAAGAATAAAGAAAGCGTATGCGTGTAAAAGTAATGCTTACAGTTGCAAAAACATAGCAGGTTTTCATGAACAAAGATAGGTTTGAAATTTTGATCTAAACAAATTTGTATTCGACTTGTGGTTGATTGCCAAAAACTCATTCCGAATTCAATTATTATACATAATAAATACAACAAATTATATTTGAATATATTTTAATTAAAAAGGTTAAAATTTGGCTCGAACTTAATTTGATAAACTACAAAACAAAGCATTATAAATATCAAGTTACTTGATTTTGATTCATGTGGCCCAATGAGATTTCATTCGAGATTTTTCCTTTAATAATTATACAAGTTCAAATATAATTTCAAATTTGATAAAAGTTACATTAAATATAAATAATAATAATGCAATAAATAATCGGCCTCAAAACTTAGGCTTCAGGAAGAGAAGAACTATTTAATCTTTTTCAGTGTTAATTTCTATAGTTTCATCTACTAATTACATGACTTATCCAAAAAAAGAAAAGAAAATCTACTAATTACATGGGCTCAACTCTTAACCATTTCTTGTACAAGTAGCCTTCTCGATCGATTTATATCAAGAAAACACAAATATATCTGCTTCTCAAGCTCTTCCAATTGTTCCACAAAGCCAGACTCATGCAATTGGAATTCCCTCACAACTTCCCTCAGCATCTCATTCTTCCCCTTCTTAACACAAATTTCCGCCACAAACTTCCGGTGCTCCATCTCGTAGTTCAGCCTCTGCACCAGCCGGCCCATTGTGTCGAAATCATTGATCAGAATATACAACCCTCTTGCTGCAACGTCGAGCTGTGTTCCTAGTCCTTCGAGCCATGTAGTTTTGTTAGATTTTTGTCTGGCTCGTTTCAATTTTTTCATCACGAATAAAATCCCTAAAGAACATATGATGATAAGTCCTGGTATGGCCGCCAGGCCTGCCATGCTATGCACTATAACAAGGACTAACAAAGCTAGGACTAATGCACCAAATCCAAACACTAGAGAAGTTGTTATGGCCCTTTTGATGTAGCTAATGACTTTTGTTCTTCTCTTTGTCTTTCTACATTGGGAGTTCAATTGATGAAGCAAATCTACTTGGCTCTCGTGTAAAATGTGGAACTTCTCTGGGGTCATCGTCGAGAAGGGGTTCCTAGACAAGGAAAACGAAGTAAGATTTCTGTACAGTGCGTGGTATTGATTGTTCGTCCAGTTCGTACTATCAGGGACTCGTTCGATCAGCGTTATCACGTTCTTTATTGCACGATTGTTGATGTGAACTTGATGGACTTTCTGGAGGATGAATTCGCATATTCTGCCAGCTTCTAGGCTGATCTCGAAGTAATTGACAAGAAAATGGTGGAGATTTGAGCTTTCAAGTATTGAAGTTAGGATTTCTTGGCGAGGCTCTAGCAAATACTCCGAGGGATGGACTCGGGAAGAAGGTGATGACGGCGCCTGAGATTGCTCTTCATTTTCCAGTTGGCCTTGAAATTTGTTGCAGATTTCTATGTAAGACTTTGTCCTGAAGGCTTCTTTATATTCTTCGTATACGTTTGGCTTACCCATTAAGGTATTCACATTTCCTTTTCCATGTAGACCTAAAATTAGTTCAGAAAACATCAGAACTTTAACCATCACATGAAAGAGACCATTCAATAAGCTGCATGATGATCACATGAGCAAAAACTCTATTTTTTTCAAAAACCTCAAAAAAAGATAACATCAATCACATTTGACATAAAACTCATAAATTTGAGGCATGTGGAAGGAAGATTAATTAGAACCCGAAAAGGGTTTTTCTTTTTTAAGACAAAAAAGGAAAAGGGAAAAAGAGATCAAACCCAAAGTTCATAGATAAACACCATATACAATTCATCAATTTTGATTCGACTGAGGAAGTAAATTGTAATAGATCGATCGAATACACACCTTCCTTTCCCAAGGACAACCTGAGTTTGGACCATAACATTTTTCTGACATGAGACGCTGATTTGATCATAGTAAGCTAAAGATGAAAAAGAAAACTTATTTCCCATAAGAACACCCCCTATATATATATGTATAAGTTTTTCAGGTTTCCTATGTGATCATGACTTAGGTGGAAGAAAGAATTAGAGAAACAAAAGCAATGCCAGAACAAGAAAATAGCTGGCAGATATTAATTTAGACCGCCTTATGGCACACTGGATTTAGTTCTTATTTCATCATACACACGAGAGTAATCGTTGCTTACACGTTAAAATTAATGCTCTACGTGTAAACCTCATGGGAAAAGATGTAAACAAGATGAAAGAGAGGTAATAATCAATAGATAGGGATAAGGGTTTTAGGCCATTAACTAACTAAATAGAACCCTTTTGCTAAATTCTAACCTTATCTATCAGTAATTAGTACAACCATGTCCTTAGGTTTGTTAATTTCTGGATTATGACAACTATGAGCTTTTTAAGATTAAGGAAAATATGGTCGGATAAGAGAAACGTTAATTAGTTAGTTAAAATGCTACACGGTTTTGTATATCATATGATTTCATCACAAGTATTATTGGCTGGGAGTTGCTCTATTCTTTCTTGTACTCTACAAACGTTTGTTTGTCTTACGTTTTTCCGCATGTTTGTTTTTTTCTATTATAGTGAAGTTGTATTTCTTTTCTTTTTTTTTTTTTTTTTGTTTCCTTTGGAATATACCTTATTGTATATGTTTAATTTATTATGATGAATATTTTTTGTATGTTTCTTTTTCTTTTTAGGGTTTAGGGTTCAGAAAAATAGTTTAAGAATAACTAAAATAATAAATTGAAACACCCTATATAAATTGGTGGGAATTAAATGGTCATGAGGCCTTTAAAAAAAATTCTTACATGTATTGCATGTGTTAATTGATTCCCCAACAGTGAGAATGCCTTTTTTTTTTTTAATTTACACGTGCACGCATATATCAAGAATTTTTGGGGTTCAATTGTGTCTGAAGACATATATATATACATATATAAATTGAATATAAGGGCAATATTATTGAGTTGATTAACAACTCGATTGTAACTGTGAGATTATTACCTTATACATTTTGATGAGGTTTATGATTACAAAGTTAAATAAAATTTAGTGTAGTGCATAGTGTTATTTGTGATATATGATGGCTACTTAATGTATATGCCTCATTAGCTTAGACAATCTTGATATTTTGTGGTTATTTTACTTAGGGAGGTTATATATTTGAACAATTACAATTATTGTATGCCACTTTGGATTTTCTATTCCATTTCTTATTTCATCTCTTATTCCAACTTGCTATATTTATACCACATGTATTTAATTCTCAATAAATTATTTTATAAAGAAATATTTAATACACATATCATATATTCATGAAACGGAATAGGAGATGGAATAGAGAATGAGATAGAAGATTTAATCCGATTATATGCATGGTAAAAGTTACTAAAATTCAATCTTTATAAATAGTTGTTATTATTTGAAGTTTGAAATCTTTTGATCTTCTAAAAATTATATAATTATTATCATATATAATGTATAAGGATATATACCACGTATATAGTAAGAAGTCTCTTTACATTTACAACTCCTACCATAGTCCACAAGTGGAAACTTTCAGGAAACTACTTTGAAATTTTTGGAGGGCTGCGGTTTTGAATAATTAATAGATTTCCTTTAGCCAAGCTTTTAAGGTTTCTATCCAACCATTAATTGTGAATTAAATAAGTGACAATTTTGTCAACGAGAGATATATAATGTGATTAATGTCTAGGGCCCGACGTACCCGTCACTACAATTTGACAACCAGGCATGTTTTGTTTATCACAAATTTCAAGTATATGTTTCTATATATATTGAATGTGAAAATATTAAGTGCGACATTAATAAAATGCATATAGCATATATATTTGTTCATCATTATAAATTTATACTATTAATAAAATATCGATTCTATTTTGATGTGTTTCAGATTAATATCTAAAATGCTCCAATTTTTATCTTTCGATTCGTGTAACTACAAATTAATCAGTAATTATCATTTGTAGTCTACCTATTTTGTATCCCACTATTATTATTATTTTATCATAATATTTATTTAAGAATTTAAATTAATAATATTGAAATTGATTACATAAATATTTCTACTTATTTTATATTATAAAAACTTTGAGACATACCATCAAAAAATCTTGGTCCTCAAAACATATCCAATTAATTTAGGGATGACTTTTAGGTCAAAAGGGTAACTTCTCATAAGTTTGCTTGTGTTGAAATTGTAACGGGTCGGCTACTTGCATCGCTAATTTGCTTCAGATCCCAAATTATCGCACAAAATATGAACGCCATCGGGCATTCTTTCATGACTTAGTCTTAATTTCCACACTATAAGCATTAGCTTTTTATACGCCAACTGAAAAATTAATAAAAACTTTTGTTTCTTTTAAATAAATTACATTAAATATTGATGTAAATTTCTCGTGCTTGGGATATAATCTTCTCATTGGAAATAATTTTTTAGTGTGAGAAGAAAGTTATGTGCAAGTATGAATTTCATAAATTACTCCTTCAAATATTTGTCTCAGTATATTTGTCGTCCAGTTCATTGATAATCAATCTGTTCACTACCCATTTACTTATTTTTCAAATCTTGTGAGGAAATATATATATATATATATATATATGAGCAAAACAAGAAAGCGAAAGATAAGATACATCATTTGAAGCTACAAGAAACATTTTTGTTTATATTTTCATATTAAAATCTATCTATAAATCCAAACATAAGATATTTTAAAATAATTACCAAAACCAAAAGGGCCTGTTTGGTTTCATTTTCAAAGCCTATTTTGACATTTTCTACTATTTTAAAAATGAAATACATCACTTTTTATATATATTTACCTAACATCATTTTCATTTTCATTTTCAATATATTCTCCAATAACTTATATATATCTTCTCTTTAGTCTATTACTTTTATCTCTCTCCACTTACAACTGTAACACCCCAAACCATAGAAATAATGAAAATCGGAAGAATTTGAAATTGAAATTATAATATAGGTTAAAGGATTAATTAATTAAAATATTTAGGAAGGATGAATAAAAAAATTCTTTGAATTAGGCCTTAATTAAATAAAATTTAAATTAAAATGGGCCTTAATAGAGTAAGAAAACTGGGAGGACTAGAAATTAATGTAAGTGGACCTAATTGACAGAAATTTAAAAGCTGAGGGGGTCAAACACAAGAAATCAAAGTATGGGGGCTGAAACAAAAATTTGGGGCCTTTGTGTAAGGCGATTAAAAGTCGAAGGGGCGAAGTGAAAGCGGTGGAAACCTACGGGGTCGCCGGTGTAATTAGGGAAAAGTTAGCTTATATATATAGTTGAGGACAAAAAATTTTCAAATTCTCAAAAATAGACCCAGAGCTTCCAACGTTCGGCTTAACTCCGTTTCACCTTGAAATCGAATTCTAGTCCAATAATTTTGTTCTTTACCTCACCACGAACACAACCATACCAAGTTTTAATGAAAATGATCAAGGAAAACAGATAACCCGACGGCCAGTGGAGGAAGGTGGTCGGTGGTGACGAGGTGTGGATGTTTACGGTTTGAAGCTTGAAAATAATGGGTGAGTTGTGATGGGTTCACTACGAGAAACACACCGGTGGTTTTGGTTTAGAGTTTCGTGGCCAGAGAAGGAAGAATTGAGGAGCGAGAGAAGCGGGGGCGAGTGGTGACACGCGGGCGGTTCCGGGCAAATGCATCGGCAAGGAGGCTGAGTTGAAAGAAATTAAGTTGGGGGTTTAGTTAGGTGTGGCGAGGTGCATCTCTAGGTGGTGGTGGTTGAGCTCCGACGACGATCAATGGCAGTGCTCCTGTGGCCTGATTACAGAAGCTGGGAAATCTTATTTCAAGCACATTTGGACTGGAAATTGGACTTGATTTGCACTTTAGCTAGTTCAATTGGGCAAATTTCGATTTTATCACCTCAAAGTGATTTAAATTTAAACTCAAATTAATTTGAGCAGGGACTTGGACCTTGACTTGACCAATATATGGATGCAATTTTGATTACTAGACCTTTGATTGTGAACTTGAGTGTGGACTCAATTGGAACGAATCTAAGTAACTAAATTATATTAAATAACCGCTATTGAGAGAATTAAGGTTAAAATGCTAACCTCAGGGACTTGATTATAGGAATTGAGTGAATTAACTGTATTGATGCTATGGGCTATGGTGATGCCATTTATAGCCACACAGAGGTAGTCTCGTTCCTGATAAATTGACTGCCCATAAATAGGAAATATAAAGACTTCCTTAGGAACAAAAATACACTATAATTTAATAAAAATAATGTAATACTATTATAATCGGATCCTGATACTATGTTAAATGAACTAGGTAGGGAGACCGCGGATGTCACTGGTGATCAAGAGAGTGATATTTGACGAAGACTATCAGATGAGTTTATATTACTTTTCTTTGATGGGAAAAGAACATAAGCAATTGTTATTATGTCTTGACGCTTGGTTCTATTTGTGCTAAGATTTGATGATTGAGGTGTGCTCGTTCTATGCTATTCTTTGAATCTCATGTTTAATTTGTCAGTCTGCTTGAGCTATCTTTTCTGCTTGAAATTCTTGAGCTATTATTATTTAAACTCCCAATTCTAACTCATACGATTTCTTGTCTTATACATTTACATTGATACATGTATATCAACTATGTTTGGCTTCCTTTGCCGAAAATTGTCGTTCACCTGTGCAACACTGATGTGTTGCCTTGGTATTCTCTTAGTAGTTTATTTGGACCTCTCTAACTTTTGTCTGTAATTTTTGAGCTATTCTTACTTAAGTTCCCTCACCCATTTCAAGTGATTGAATCCTCAAACCGCAATTCACTTCTACACAAGTTTTGATAAAGTTTATGAAAATAGTACTCCACATCGCCCCTTTACACTGAGCGCTTCTATTAGTATTTATTGATGTCGCTTTATACAAAATTGACGATTGTGTTGAGGAAGTTGAAAAGTGATTTCGAAATATATATATCGCCATGCTCTGTTTGGAATAAGCCTTGTGCTTGTTCAGTGATTATTTGTTCATCATGGCAAAGTGATATGTTAAGTTATATGTTGTTGGTTGTACTAAATAATATCAGTGACTATATACTCAATACCCTTGGGGATGGGCCCTGGGATCGGTTACGAAAGACGGCTGGGTGGAACAGTCCGCAGCGACAGATCTTTCGACTGATACCCATACAAAATTATACATATAATCCCCACTCACAGAGGGCTGGAGGTAGTCGACTATGAGTGGGATCAGGCATGTAGCTAGCCATGCCTAGTGAGTGATTAAGTGTCCGAGCCGATCACTTGGTACTTTGAAGGGACAAGGATTTTCGTGTTTTCAAAAGTAGAGTGACAAATTCGGAGAACCACCAACGGCTAAGTAGTGAAAGTGTTTGTAAAATGCATGAATTATTTTCATCATTCTACTAAGTGCATATCTCTATGCCACTAATGTATCACACCCCCTTATTGATACTTGGATTATCATGCAGCACCAGTGTTTGACGACTATCATGTTATGTGCTTATGCCATCCCTTATTATGAATCTCACTAAGTCATTTGGACTTATAAATTTGTATTGTTTATTTTGTTCTTTCCCAGATGAGGACGTGAGGGCTTGATAAGGATAGGCACGACTGTACATATTGTATATAGTTTTGACTAATGTAATCAAATAGCATTGAATTGCCGAGGCTTTCTTGTAATTTAGTGTGCCTTAAGAGCACCATTTTGTTTGTATAATGCTGTACATGTGCGAACTACTAGTAGTTAATGTGTATGAGGAATTTTCCTTTCAGTGTGTTTGTAGCTCTTTTATATTTTTGGGCGGTATCTGTTAGAGTAATAGCCCCATGACTGAAGGCACCCACCTCGGGTTAGGGGCGTTACAACAACTTATTAAATCAATATAATTTTTATTTTTTCAACAATCTATTCAAATATAAACTCATTTTCAACTAACTAACTTTTTAAATTTTAGAAATGATGGAGATAGAAATTAAAAATGAAAATGAAACCAAACGGACAGAAATGCTTACTAAAAGCTGCAAATGAACAAGACAACACAAAATTTTTATTACAATGTAAATAGCAGCAATACTAAATTTGAAAATTTTCTACAATTTTGATGATCCGCCGGCAATATCGATAACAAATCGATACTTAACATCATTCTTCGCGAGTCGATCAAGGGCTTCATTAATTTTATCTGTACTAACAACCTCAATGTCACATGTTATGTTGTGCTTCCCACACAAATCCATCATATCCTGCGTTTCTTTAATGCTCCCAATCATGCTCCCCTTCACAACCCTTTTCCCTGTTAATTTTCAATGTTAATTGGTTTTATCTTGTGATTGATTGAGAGGAGATCAAGAATAGGAGGGGGCTTACCAAAGATCATTGGAAAAGATGGTAGATCCATGGGTTTATCCGGTGCACCCACAACCACCAGAGTACCATTCACTTTTAATAACTCTAGCATTGGTCCAAGGGAGTGTTTGGCTGATACTGTGTCCAAAATGAAGTCTAGGGTCCTCCTCTTTGACTGCCCAAGTAGCAAAAAATATTTTTAATAAGTAGGAATCAATCATTTCAATTTTTTAGTTTTCCTAAGGTTGATTTATGTGAATATTTTTATGTTGACTTTGAATTGACTTCTTTTCTCTAATTTGGTACATTACCAACAATTCTTTTCAACTTTTAGAATCTAAAATAAACAACAGTGCCATAAGAAATTGGAAAATTTTATGCATCATGACTATGTTAAATACGACAAATTAGACTTTGAACATGTTCAAAAAATAAATCAAATAAAATATTTTAAAAAATTTAGCATCATGCATTGATTTAATTAGTTGACCAACAACATATGAACCATTTTAATAGTAAAGACGTTACAATTATTAGGAAAATTTTTCCATCATATGCATTTAGAGTTGCAGAGTGAATTTTGAATAAAATAATATTTTTTATCTTTTATTTTATTTATTGAAAAAGTAATTAAAAAAAAAAAAAAGGAAATGTTAAGCCTTTTGTCATCTTGCAACGAGCTCTTTTCCAAGAAATTTCCTTACAATTTCGTCACTTCATTAGAGTTTAACCACTAAACTCAGGATAAAAAAAAATTATATCTAATGCCAAATTAATGATTTGAATAATACGTCCTAACTTTTATTAAACATAAATATTCAAAAAGTACGATATCTGAACTTAATTAACCACAAGATTGAAAAACGCTAAATTTATCGAACAGATACTTGTCAAGTAATATAAATTGGGGGACAAAATTAACAAACCTGCATTTGTTCTGCATTGGTGCTCAAGATGAAATCATCTGCACCCAATCTCTCCTTGGCTTCCTTCTCTTTGGATGGGGAGGTGCTAATTATAGTTACATGGTGGCCAAATGCCTTCCCAAATTTGACTGCAACATGGCCCAGACCTCCCAGACCAATTATCCCTATTCTCTTCCCAGGCGACTCCAACAAGTTGTTATCCTTCAATGGAGCAAACACAGTAATTCCGGCACACAGAAGGGGAGCTGCTGCATCCATTGGCAAATTGTCCGGGACATGTACAACGTACCTCCATGGTAATATAATTTTCACATAATTAGTTAGAAATTTTCAAATTGGGATATATCAGGCATTTATTGCGTTCATTGATTGATCAGAAAAAATGTCTACTTTTTTGCCTTTATAATATAGGGGTAGTTAGTACTACCGGTGCATTAAGGTCCACAAGGCTAAGTACGTGCTCAATGAGCAGTAACATCTCTTGACGCTGATACATGATCTAACAAGTTGAACTTTAGGAGTACGTATTTAAAACAGCTTTTGCTTTTGAAGAATTAAAAGTAGTGCATCAAAAGTTGTGTTTCAATATAATAATGAAAAATATCAAAAAAGAGAAAAAATTATAAGAATTGGATATGAATTGTTTTTAGTTTTTAACACTTTTTTTCCCCTTTTTCTATATAACTTCATAGGATTAAAGCAGAAGCATTGGATCCACACAGCCCAAAACAACCAACATTCAACTAAAAACAAAAAGAGATTCTTTAGAGGGTGTTTGGGTGAGCTTACAAATTTTTCAAAACATTTTATAAGATGTTTGAGAGCTTATAAGATGTGAAAACGTGTTCGATAATTTTTTTTTAAAAAAGTGCTTATAAGCTCCTAAAATAAGATGTTACGATCTTATAAGTTCTTTTTAAAAATTAAGGAGTGTCTAACTTATTTTGAAGATTTTAACAAGCTATTTTACTTTTATCATATTAATTACAAAAATGTCATTACTAACATTTTATAAGCTTCAAAATTTTATTTTATTCAAATATTTTAACAACTTATTTTAAAAAAAAAAAAGATATAGCATCTTATAAGTTTCAAGAATATTTTATAAAATGTAGGAGGTTATAAGATATTTTAAATAAGTTTAGCCAAACAACTGCTTAGAATCATTGCATGTACTCATACCTTCTCAAATGTAATAATAGTAGCTTTTTTGAGCAGTATTTATTACCTGTGATCTGCCACAAGAAATTCGGAATAGCCTCCATAAGTTATACTGCCATCCCAGAAAATGCCATTATACACAAACTGAACCTGATCGCAGTAGTTTTCTTGCCCTTCTTTGCAATACTCACAATTCAAGCAAGTTGCTGCCAAGCAGCCCACTCCGGCTCTGTCCCCCTCCTTGAAATTGGTCACATTGCTGCCCACCTTCGTTATAATTCCGATAATTTCATGCCTAAAATTAAAGCAAAATTCAGAAAAAAATAAATCAAATTAGTTAATTTAAAGAGACAAAAACATATATATATATATATATTCATATCTATGAAATTGTGCTAATAATTATATTACCCGGGAACAACGGGGTACATTGTTATGCCCCAGTCGTTCTTGACGTGGTGGAGATCAGTGTGACAAACTCCACAGTAGAGGATTTTGATGGTTACGTCGTTGATCCCATTTTCTCTGATACATTTTAATAGATTATAACATAACATAAATGTCACACTCAGAAAATGATATTTCAAAGATGCCCACAATAATCTTCCATCTATCACAACAACAATTTATTTATTTTTTATAGTTTTTTAATTTATAATATTTCAAATAATTCTTTTTTGTTCTAGCATGCCAAATTAAAATGCACCTTTTTTAAAAACTTGCGATTCCAATAAAACAATAATCTGATACCACAGATTTTCAACTACAATTTTAAATATTATTTTTTAAGAAAGCACTCAAAATTTATCTATATCGAATCAAGCTAAACCCATGAAAATGGACGTAGAAAAGTATATTACATGATTAGGTCACCTGAATTTTTTTAAAGAAAAAGAATTATGGTTGACTTCTCGGCTATTTATTATGAACAAGTGTTTGGATCAGATAATTCGAATACCTACCCAATTCAATCTATGTTGCCCAATTGAGTTTTTTAATTTAAAAAGTAAAACATCCCACCCGATTGAGTAGTTTCCACAACCACCTTGAATTTATATTATATATATGAAATTTTTACAAATAACCCCACTGTGTTAAGAAAAATGAGCAAATTACTCCCATGTGAAAAAAAATGGACAAAGAACACCCTCATATTTTAAAAATCATGCAACAAACCCCCCTGAGAGTGTGGGTGTAGGACACACGCCTGTGCGTGCAACTGGGCTTAAATTTTTTTATATAAAAAGATAATTATACCCTTATTCATCAACCGTTAGATCTTCTTTTAAAAAATCAACGGTATATATATAATGTGTATATATATATGTATATATTATATACAAGTATATATATATGTGTATTTATATTATATATATCACTACTCCAACCCACCAGCCACCGGCAACCGACATCCGCTGCTTGCAGCTCCCACTGATAAAAAAAAAAAAAGAGGTAGTCATGGCCGCCGGCATCTGCGAGAGGCGGCCATGGCCGCTGCTGGCACTGGCAAGTAAGATGGGGTGGGGGTATAAAATATAATATAAATATATACATAAATATATTTATGTATTTATATATTTATGTTTATTATATTATATATTTTATATTTATTTTATAATATATATAAATAAAAAAGAATAAATTAGAAAGATGAAAATAAAAAAAGTTAAAAGTAGTTTTAAAATTTAAAAATAAAAAAATTTGGTATAAAGGAGATGAATATAATTGATAAAATAAAAATAAAAGTGATTTTAATTTTATAAATAAATTTACATATGTATAAAATGAGAATATATGAAATAATTAGAAATGAGAAATAATGATAAATTTATATAGATGTATAAAATGAGAAATATATGAAATAATGGAAGAAAAGAGAAATG
This sequence comes from Jacaranda mimosifolia, assembly GCA_018894105.1. Lineage (NCBI taxonomy): Eukaryota > Viridiplantae > Streptophyta > Magnoliopsida > Lamiales > Bignoniaceae > Jacaranda > Jacaranda mimosifolia. The sequence goes on along the minus strand of CM032131.1, from coordinate 25,509,283 downwards.
AGAAATAAAAGAAAAGAAAAGAATGAAAGAAAAAATAATAATAATAAAAAGTTATTTAAATTAAATTGAAAATATATTAAATGATTAAGGGTAAATTAGTCTTTTCATATTCAAATTATGTTAAATGGACAGCACATGAGAAGGGGGAGGCGGTGTGCATAATTTTTTAAAACATAGGGAGGTATATCGAATATTTATTTTTCATAAGGGGTAAATTGCCTATTTCTTGAAATATAGGGGGTAAATTACTATTAGCCCTTATATATATATATATATATATATATATTTGTTGTATCTTAAGAAAGCCACAGTTTGGCCTCTTGTATTGGGTATTTGAATTCCTACTTGTCTATTCGACATATTTGAGTATCCGACAAGTTTGGGTGCTAAAATTGTTTTTTTAATTTATTTATTTATTTATATACACGCACATATATCAGGAGTTCATTAAAACTCGAACTCCTGACCTTCCACATTATGTGGGAGACATATGCTATTAGGCCACATGCCACTTGATGGTGCTAAAATTGTTATTAACATATTGGGCATTCAATTTAAACAATTCAAACTTGAACTATTGGATCTGAATACCCACCTCTACTAGTAAATGTTAATATGATACTCAAACATCCAGTCAATCTGTTTGCAAAAGTAGAACATAACTTACCACCAAACCGCAGTTCATCACTTAAATCACATGATTTTTAACTCTAAGATGGTAAAAACTACAACGGTTCATCTTTTCTTGATTCATGTTCAAAATTTGTACCAATTTTGAAAGGAAAAAAAACCAAACTTAAAATAGAGAGAATATACATATTTGATACCTGCGCTTGAAGGTATAAGGAGTGATCTTGGCAGATGGTTCGAGAGCTGCCCAGCCCGAGACAGTCTGAGTGTGGTTTGGAGTGGTTTGAGCCATCGCAATCACACGCAGAGATTATAGGTTTAAAGAGGGAAAGCTGAAATCTTAAAGCTGCAGCTTAGTGCTGGAAATGATGGAAGACTTGGAAAAAATGGTTTGTTTTATATATATCAATGGAGACCCAGCGAAGTGGGGATGGGGTCCAAGGAGAATTTTCAATGCATGCAAGTTGCATAATAAGTTCTGGTTGGAACTTTCCCCACGAAAATCACTTTGAATCCTTTATTTTATTTTATATTTCATCTTTTATTTTAGTGTGATGTGTATATATATAGTGTATTTGGTTCTCAATTAATTATTTTTATAAGAAAATATTTAATACACGTGTCATATATTCATATAATGGAATAAGATATGAAACATATAATGGAATAGAAGATCTAAACTGCTCAAAAAGTAAAAGAAGAAATAAATTTGTATAAGCGATATATGAGTATTTATTATAGTCTTTATTTCTTTGGGGGGAGTTGGGTTGGTGGATTTAAATTTAATTTTCCACCAATTCATGTGTGTCTATTCATATTGTTTGTTGCTTTCCAACCGTATGTCACACGGAAACTTATTGTGGGAGGAGTATATGCCAATTTAGCATTTGTTTGGTTAAATTTTTTTAATAAATTTTTACATATTATAAAATTTTGTTTGAATTTATAAGATAAAGGAATTTTTAAATTTTTTTTTAGAGAATAAGTTAGCAACTCTTTGTTTTTTTCAAAAAAAAAAAATATATAAAATTATAACGATTTATTTGTAAGTTTCTGCAAAAATCTTGGCTAACAAATACGAATAGCTCCTTTCAATTTGATTCCCTTTGTAATTATAAGCCCTGTCGAGATAGCTAAAGTTTCAGAAATCAAGCCAGGTAGCTGGGAGCTTTGAAAGATCTCTTTACCAATATAATATCGCAATAGAAAGAGAAGAGTTTTAAAGAAAATTTTTAAAAAATTTATTCAATGTTTTATGACATCTTATAAACTTTCAAATATTTTCTAAAATATTTCGACAAACTTATAAGCTCACACAAGCATACTTTGAGTTTATCTTTTAAGTATAGTCCTTTTAATGGGAATCCCTTGTTCAAAATTTTTATTTTTATATATCATTTTTCATGTTTCATGAAGTTCTCTCGCTCGAATTTTTTATTCTAAGAAGCTTCTAGTTTAAATAAATATTTATTTATCATTATCTTATATGAAACTTTTGGATTAAATATTCATTCTCTTTATGTAATTTTATCTATCTGTGTTATTTTTGGGCAAATTGTATTTTCCCCTCCTATGAAAATGAAAAAGAGCAAAAAATCTCCTTATGAGAAAAAATAGGCAACTAACCTCTTTGTGATTTTGAAAATCATGCACACTGCCTCCTCCTCCTTTTTTGATGCAATTTAACTCTGATTTTGACATATAAAGGCTATATTACTGTTATTCTATATTTATGTTTTATTTTTGTATATATTTAAATATAAATATGTAAATATATAATTAATATATATAAATTATTTAATAATATTTATAATTTTGTATATAAATATACAAAATTTATACATTATATATAAATGTAAACATAAATATATTCATATATTTATACATAAATATATCATATATTATATTTCATTTCTCTAATTTATTTATTTTTTATTTTTGTATATATTTAAATATAAATATGTAAACATATAAATATATATAAATTATTCAATAACATTTATGTATATATTTCATATTTTTTTTATATAAATATACAAAATTTATGCATTATATATATTATATATATATAAACATAAATATATTCATATATTTATAAATATATATATATACATAAATATATTCAATAAATTTTATATAAGAATATATATTCATATATATATATATACATATAACCCCACTTACTGTTGTTCGTAGGATATTCCAACATGCACAAGTGCAACAATATAAAAGAATATCGCAATTCAGATTATCAAAAATTTAAATAGATAATCATAAGATGGCAAACATGCATTTTTAATTGAAATTCAATTATTTAGCATGCATGATCAGAATAATTAAATTCAAATACAGCATGCGTGATCAGAATTATAAGCACAATATATTCAAGGCAAGACATAATTTATTTAATTAGATACGAGTCCAGGAAAAGCCAAAATTACATATTAATCGAGGCAATAAAGCAATAAAACATGCTATCAGTATATTGAATATAGATAGAAAATTTAAAGAAAACTTAGCTTAAGGATTCTGTATTGTAACAAAACCAATCAGACGACCAAATCACATAATTATGTTTGCTTTGAAGAAACGAGCGCCCCAACTCACCAGTGCAACGGGTACAGCGCTGCTCCTCCTAGGATGAGATGGTCCAGAACGATCAGGTGCACTCCATCATGTTCACCTGATACAGTATTCAGTCTCCAGAATCAAATAGCCAAAATAACAGAATTTTGGGAAAGCAAGAGGAAAAAGGAAAATGAGAATATAAGTGTAAAGCAGGAGAGGAAGAACGTAGGAAGTAAGCAGAGGAATGCTAATTTTCGTGTGTTTTCAACTCTGCCAGAGGCAGGGTATTTATAGGCGAGATTAGGGTTAGGATTAGGGTTAGGGTTAGGGTTAGCAGCCGTTAGAGTCCACCAATTACTGGCCTTTCACACGTCACCCTCCCGTCACCTGTCCAATAGCAATGCGCCACATCACCTTTACACGTCATGCACGTCCAGCAGCACTAAGCCACATCACGCACATCCAGCGGCATTAAGTGTAACCACCTCTGCATAAATCCCAATTATTAGGCTAAATCCCGAATAAGGCCTTATCCGACTACAAGCCTCGGTAATCTTGACTCCCTATTAAGTATTTTGAATTTCAAAATTTAAATTCAAAAATTCAAATGAATTTCGTCCAAAAAGATAAGACTGAGACATTCGCCCTAACGCCCGCAACCCGGAGCCGGGCCGGGCCGGGCGGCGGCGCGCATGTGGTCCATTTATATGAACCCCTTAGTGAACACTATAACAAGTATTCATACTTGGGTTTAATATAAACTATTCACCACTTGTTTACAAAAACCAATGTGGGACAAGTGAAAACCCTTCAACTCCTCCACTTGGTTTTATAAGTTACAAACAAGTCTCCTATTTCTCAAGTTATCAATTTGGGACAATCCAATATAACACTTAACCATCTCTTTCTCTCCAATTCCACACAATAATTATCTTTGGATTCCAACCAATAATTGACATCCATGCAAAATTAATTAAACATGTAATTAGACTATTTGTTCCAATTACAACACTTACACCCCCAACCCCACAAACACCCCTTCCCCAATCCTGCCCCTATGCTCGCCGGGGTCATGGCCACCTGCAAGCGGCGGCCAATGGCCACTTCGTCTGATGCTGCAGCCCAGGGGGAGTGGGGGAGGGGAGCAAATATAAATATGTATATATGTAAATATATATTTAATATATATAAAATATATAAATATATTTTATGTTTTTCATATAACTATGAATCAATTTGAACCATTGATTTTTTTTGTAAATATTCAACGGTTGATATTTAGGGATAAAATTGTTAGTTAAGTAATAAAAACACAAAACAAGTTGTATCTAGCGCTAGTGTAGTACACCGCTAGACAGGGAATGTGTTAATTTGCTATAGTTTTAAAATCATGAGGAGGCTTTTTGCTTCTTCTTTTTTTTTTTTTTTCATGATGGAGTTTTTTGCTCTTTTACATTTTTACATGGAGGTAAAAGTTAATTTGCCGGTTATTTTTTGGTGGTTCCATGTGATAGCATCTATTTAAGTATATATTCAATTTATAAATTATTAAATTATAGGCGATAATATTCATATTTTACTTTAACATATTATCACAGTACATGCTACATTCGAGGGCAGTTCATTCTGTCGGTAGTCACATGAGAGCAACTATTAAGTAGCACTAAATAAGAGTGTGGACAAGAATTTATTCAGTGCCAACTATAATTGCAATTCGTTGTGCCCTTGCCCTTGGGCTTTTATCACTTTAGGAAAATGGAAAATTGCGTGATAATGTTATTTATTGCCAGTCGTAATCACATTGCCTCGCAGTTGAGGGAAATAATAAAAATAAGGTTACGACATGTAACAACCTAGTTAGGCGCAAGCTAATCACCTTTTAAGAATGAATCATCAAGTTAAATATAAATACCCTCTTTCCAAGCCGGCCTAATTTATGTGGAAATTTCCTCCTCTTTACCTATTACTTTCTCTATATGAAAAAAATGACAATTCAAAACCAACTTTTTTACCTTTGACACTGTGTGGAAGATTTGTACCATTGAGCGACATGCCACTGAATTAAAATTTTTTATTAGAAAAATTACTAAAATCCCCTTAAAATAAATTTTTACATCTATAAAATCTATAAAATAATTTTTCAATCTAGTAAATCCATTTCACAATCTTTTTATTCTAAAAAGTCCAACTATTATCTTTTCTCTATTTTTAAACAAAAATACCCTTAAATATATATCTCACATTAGTAAATTTTTTTATTTATCAAAATTAATTCTTTTTAACTCTCTTTGTAGTAAATTAAGATTAGTAAAGTTACTTATGAATTTAAAAAAACTTTAGTCTTTTTGTTTAGTTCGTTTGATTTTAGTATTTATAAATATTTATGTTGTAATTTATATGTATATATATAATTAACGAAATATATTTCTTCAAAAACTTTTAGTTTATTAAACTTAAAATCATTGATAGATGTCAATTCAAAAAGTTAAAGAAAATATTCTATTAGAAAGAACTAATTCATTAAGTTTCTAAATTTATTAAGTTAAGGATAACTTAAAGAATTTAATAAATTAAGGGTAATTGAGTCAAAAAATTATTTGTTGGGTCTTTTGGAGTGAAAAGTTGATGGAATAAGTAATTTAGTATGGAAAATATTTTAATGGACTTTTTAGATATAAAAATATATTTTAAGGAGGTTTTAGTAATTTTTTCTTTTTTATTTGAATATACGAATACATCCAGAGTCCATTAGGGTTCAGATTTATGACCTTTCACATTATGTGAGAAATTTATGCCTCTGAACCACAAACCAATTGACCTTTTCAAAGACGACTTTTATTCAATGCCCAAAATTTTAGAACTTATAATATTTTTGTATTGTTGTTCTGAAAAATAATACCTGAGAATGGGTTACTTCAATTAAATGATAATCTTAATAAAATAAAATTATGTATATGCCTTTAAAAAAAAAAAAATTATTTGAAACATGTATAAATGAGATATTTATTTTTGAGAAATCCGTCAAACGACCATAAGTTACGCATTGAAGTATGGACAAGTACTTGAGGTTTATTGTTTCGAAAGTTCATAATCATTTCCTAGAATTTAAAGTAGAAGCTTATTTTAGTTGAAGTTCACACCGTTTGTTTGGATTGTGACAATGGGTCATCAAATCATGCTTAATACTATAATCTCACTTTAAAATCATATCGCTTTGCTCGCGAAGTTTCTTAAAAAATCACGGTAATGTTTGATTTTCTTTGACGGATTTTTAGGAGAAATATTTTATGACAGTATATTAAATCTATTTATACTATTATATATAACAGAATAGTGTGTGATCCATAATTATGCAATTTTGATCAAATTTTGAGATTTTTAATTAAATTTAAAAATTAATTTCTGATAATTATATTGAAAGTATTTCTTCCTTTTAAAGATATCTAGATTTTTGAAATCATTTTTTTTATTAGAACAAATTATTCTTTGTTTATCTCAAATACCAAAAAATAATTTCACTTTATCTACAAAACCTCTTTTATCTCTACTCTTAATATGTTGAAGATTTCTAGATCATTTAAATTTTATAGTTTGATAAGCTTTTCATAATTTTCTCTTATCTTTAATAATTAATTTATGTCCATACCACTATATATAAAGTGTTTGAAAAGTCATTCTATTAATACTTTCAGTTTCTAGCATTTTTTTTTCACTCTATTCTTTGTGTGCTCTTTATTTTCTAGCATTTTTACCCCTATCTCTTTGTGTGCCTCTTTATTTTATTCTTCAAATTGTTTATTGATTGTTTGATTTCATTTCACTTTTTTTATTTTATTTTATTTTTCTTTTATATTCTAGGAATGTTACGTACATGATGGAAGAGAATTTTTGGATTTTAATGCTATAATTTTCTTTTCAACTATAAATAAAGTGTATCATTTAGCTTTTAGTGTTGTTAACTTTGTCAATTTTTCTATCTTTTTTGTTTATTACTTAGTTTAAGTTATCGATTCATTTTTTAATTTTTAAATTCCTTTTTGTTCTTTTAACTTTGTAATTTTACGAGATGAGATATATATTAACTGCTCTTAAATTTTTTTTTATTTTATTTTGCTTTTATTACTTATATTTTTCTCTTCAATTATAGATAAATTTTGTCAGTTAATTTTTATTTTATTTAAATTGTTATACATTTAGTATCCTTTAAATCATTCTTTGAATTAAGTTATTAATTTATTTGTTAGATTTTGTAATTTATTTTTAAATTCTCTTATTTTTGTTTTTCTAAACTTATAATTTTATAGGATTAGATCTATTTTTTGATTTTGGTATTTGCAAAGTTTGTTTCACTTTTTGAATATTTATATTTTAAAAGTATGTCATTTAATTTTTATTTTTTATTCACATATGCGTAATTGTGTATGTATAAGGATGTATAATTCATACTATTTTTAAAATTTTTAAATACTATTTTATCCATATATATTCTTAATTCTTTTCTTCACTTAATTATTGGATAACTAAAATATGAGTCAATAAAAGGTTTAACTTATATCCTAATATTAATTTTAACTTTATAATTATTTTATATGTTTATTTTATTTTTTTATTTTTTTTTCTTTACTATCATAGTTTTGTCTTGACTTAATTGATTTTTACTCAAAAATTGAAATTAAATAAGAAACATTTTAAATTCTTGGCAGCCAATATATTAACTAATTGTTTATATTTTAACTTTTAACTTAATATATACTCATCGTCTTTTAAATCTAACGTAATCTTAAAGTATTATAATTTTAAATTTTTTCAAACAACTTTTAAGCTATCAATCTTGTGTTTTATATCCTTCTCATATACTTTTATTTTTTAATGCAACTATCTATTAGTTTTTGGTTGCATATTATTTTTTTCTTTTTAATAAAATATGTAATCATATTCATAAACTTTTATTTTTGGAAGTTTAGATTTTTTTTAACTTCTCACTGAATAATCTTAAATTTATTTTTGACTAATTGCTTGATCACTTTTTGTGATAATTTTATTTTTATATTGTTCTTTTAATTATATTTATAATTCAATAATTACATTAATATATAGTAATTTTAAAGAATATGTGCATCGCACGGGGATAATGCTAGTACTATTATATATAGCACAATTTTCTGCTTATCTAATTGTGTAATTTTATCCACGTGTCAAATTCTTAGAATTTTTAGTTTTTTAATTCAACTGAAAAATTTTCATTGGTTGTTGATTGTTATCTCTAACTGATATGATTGTATCTTATCTCTAATTTTCTTTTATCCAAAAATCAAAATATATTTAATAATATTTCATAATCTTTATTAAAGAGCTAGAAGTTTGAGAAATGAATAATTATAAATTAATTGATATGTAAGAGCTCAATTTATCAAATCTTTAAAATTTAATTATTTTTACAATAATATTTTTTGGATATGTAAAATATTTTTAGATAAAACTATATATATATATATAATATAACAAATAATTTAATCTAAAAAATATTTCAAATATAAAAAGTTATTTCCTGCAACAACTATAAACTTTGAACTTTATTTTTATATTATTAATTTAAATCATTTTATGTTTTTAGCAATATAATGGAGAATTTAGTTTCAATTATTTGAAAAAAGTTCTATTATATGGGACATACGTAGTTGATGTAGTTGAAAATTTTCAAAAGTTTGATAAATGACTGCTTAAATAGCAAATAATATCAATTTTTATATTTTCAATATATATTTAATTAAATAATTTTATAATTATATCTCCTACTTTATTTTAATATTTTTGCTTACAATAATTCATAAAAAGATATTTTTACCTGAATTAATAATATCATATCAAAAAAGTTTGATGGGAAGTAAGTATTCATTTAATTATTTGTACATATTTATATATTTATAAAAGAAACTTCTCTACGAGGGAGTGATATTTTATTTTGAATTGAATATTAAAAATTTACTTATTATTTTATTCATGTACATGATATATATTATTTGATAATTCTAAAATAATAAAATAACTACATATATTAATAAATATAAATAAATTTTACTTATCACAGTTATATAAAATATTAATTAGAGACATATTAGTTTATAAAAATTGCATGTTACAAACTATGTACTGAACTAGTTATCAAATAATAACCTAATGTAAGTTATTTTCATAAATAAAGTGTAAAAATGTGTGCATATTTACTCTAACAAAAAAACTTAACATTTAAAAATCTCAAATATCATGAAAATCATAATTATAACTTCCACATCTTAAGAAATCACATAAAAAAAAAACTTTACATTTTAAAAAAATTATTTGCTTACTTATCATATAAAAATATGTGTGTATAAATATATATAATTTAAAAAGCATATTTAGTTAAATATTCTACTCTACTATTATTTTCTTAATTCTTTCATTTATTTTTTTAAATTTTATCATTTTATTTTTTTTGTATAATTTATAAACTTAGAGTTAGCAATTCTTAATATTCCTCAACTTATTTAAGTACAAATTATCTTCAAACATAATGCTAATAAAAATTGAAATATTCATATTATTTTATTTAATTAGTAATGGACTTTGTTTCTTTAAATACTAAAATAATTACGGTTCATTTTTAATCACATGAAGTAAAATAAATATTATTATAAAATAAATTATTTCAATATTAAAATTCTTTTCGGTGCATCATAGCGGGCACATGCTAGTATATAAAAAAGTAAAGTTATATTCAACTTTATTTTAGATAGATATATTTTACTATATATATTTGTCCCATTAATAGTATTATATCAAAATTTTATGTTGGTATAATTTATTGTAATATTACTATAATAATTAAAATATATTATATATTTATAAATTTTAAAATTTGAATATGCATACAAATATATGGATGATGCCAATACATGTTAAGGCCTAGCATGGACAAACCCATATCAACGCATCGGGCTCAAATCAAACTACATCACATTTAAGAGGGTACAAAACTTAATATTGTTTCGCTTTGAAGTCAATAGAGTTAAGTTGACTTAACATTTCAAGGACCAAGCTGATATTCATGGAACTGAACAGTTTATAGGCCTTCAAATATCATGGATAGTAACGAGAAGAGACCTAAAAAGTGGGACTCTAGTTCCCTTAAAACTGAAATTAAATGTTAAGTTGACCTCACATTTCAATGACCAAGCTGATATTCATGGAATTGAATAGTTTACAGGCCCTCGAATATCATGGACAACAATGGGAAGTGACCTAAAAAGTGGGACTCTAATTCCCTAAATTACGTGTACTTATAGATGAATCTTGTATCAAATAATCACTTGATTAATAAAAAGAGTATTTCATCAGCATTTTCTTGATTTTTATTTGCATCTTGAGTATCTTTTCAATTCCAATTAAGTTTCATCATATACAAAATCTTACATAGAGACACGTGCAAAGCATACTTATGATTTTGTTAAGAAAACCAATAGAGGATCGAGAAGTGTATTATTTAAATTAGAGTTTATTTATTATATTTTAGAGAAAAAAATATTAAATATTTGATTGAGGATAAAAAAAATCTCTCCAAAAGAGAAAATCAAAGGGAATGTTTGGTTATATTTTTTGTGTGATTTTATTATGTATTTATTATGTATTTTGGGAGAATGAATTATTTAAAAATGTTAAAGTTGTGTTTTGGTATATTTGTTTATGTTTAAGAAGATATTTTTTACTGTAACAGTCAAGCATGCTCATTTTTCTAAAAATTTTATAATAAGAAAAGATATTTGGAATAGAAAAATAGTAACTGAGAGATAAAATATACAACGAAACTAAAATATTCCCTTTGCCATAATTACATATTTTTTGGCATTATTGATGAGTTATATCATTTTTCAATATAATAACGAAATTTGAGTTAGTTCTTCAAAAAATTTATTCAAAATAGTATTAAAGAATATGGGCCAACCCATTGAAACTCTTGGTGGGTTGACACAGATCCATAATCTCTATTCATTAGTATTTTGTAGCATACACATATAGGGGCCCGCACTGGCCCAAAACAATGGGCTAATAAATAGTGTAGATGCAGATTGTGCGAGAGTTTTATTTTGAGGCCCATAGAAAATTTCGAGAATTTAGTAAAGATTCATGAAATTATATCGCATTAAACTTTATCTTAAAATCACACAAAGCCCAGTGGCTTGTAGTTTAGTGGAATAAGTCTCCTACATAATGTGTAAGTTTAGGAGTTTGAATCCTAACGAATATGTCTCCCACATAGTGTGTAAGTTTAGGACTTCGAATCCTAACGAACTCCTAATGTATATGCATGTGTTATAGATAACTTAAAATTGCATAACAAATCTATAACTGGGTTAATAATAGAATCAAGCAAGTAATAAATTTTTTCAATTTTAGTATTAATTGATCAAATATTCTAACAATGGTGACAGATTTTAATAAAAATTTTATTAAATAAATATGAAAATTTAAAATTTCTCAAATAAATTTATTCATTTTAAGAATGAATATAATCAAAATTATTTTATTATAATTCCAAAGGGTATCCCAAAAAATTGATTCTTTTATTTTTAAATTGATGAAATAGCTATAAATCGCTAAATCTAATTCAATGAATTTAATTTAATATGTTGAGTGATCAATTAATTTAATAATATCACTACCGACATATCTTCATATGTAAGGTTTAGAGTTCGAATCTAACAAACTTTAAGTACTCATATAAGGTTCAGAGTTCGAATCTAACAAATTTTAAGTACCCATATAGTTATATATATAAAAAAGAAATTAAAAATTTTAATTTAACGTCCCCAGCGGCCAAACCTAATCCGTTAGCATATTTCGGATTTTGCCGAGTTCAAAACTATCTCATAACTCCAGGGCTGAAACGGACGTCGCTAATTGAGTTCAAAGTTCAAACCATCCCATAATTCTAGGGCTAAAACGGACATTGCGTCCCAAGCCCTTTTTCGGAAATTCGCAATAGTCTTTTAGCACCACCGCTTTTCAATACTCCCAAATACATTACAACACACACTCTATTACTATGTGAATACAGAAAATTTTGATCGCTGCTTTCTCTTCGGATCATCAATCTGAAGAATCCCTCAATTTCAATCGTCGCCGATTTTATTTATTTCTGTTCTTGCTTACAGAAAACACACATTTATATAGTTCTCGGGTTTTAGCGTAACGGAGCCGCGTTCGCCCACCGTCGCCGCCGCCAACGGCGGCGTTAACAGCCCTCTGTCGCGGCGGAGGAGCCTGCCCTCTCCGTGGGCCTCCGTCGTTCGAGGGGATTCCGACCTAATATCCTCTCCCCCCGCTCCGGTGGCGTCGTTGTCCCCGCCGCCGGAACAGGCTTCGGCGACGGATGACTATGTGATTGAAAGTTCGGGCTCTGAAGCCCAGCCTGAGAGCTCCGATGTTAACGGTGATAGCAATGCGGGTGGCCCGAGGAGGCCTGCTTGGAACAGGCCATTGAACGGCGTCGTTGAGGCGGGGTCAGTCATGGGTGGGGAGGTTTCTTGGCCCCCACTTTCTGAATCGACTCGAACAATTCCAAGATCGTCATCGGATTCCTCAAAACTCGTTGCTGACGGATCGGCCTCTTCATCTCAGGTTAAAACAAGCACATGATATAATTAACTCGGTTGCTTGTATGTTTTCTTTTTCCAATGTTATTATTTCTCTATAGCGTTAGTTCAGGAAATTTTCGTTGAAGGGCTAGTTCTCAAGAATAAATTTTCTTTATATTTCATCTGTTTTATATTTGTTATGTGTCTCTTTATTTATGAGTAGCCACGTTTGGTCATATTCATATGGTTTTTTGGTCACTAGTTTTTCTGGCCTGCAATGATCGGTCGCTCTTTTCATTAATGCGAAAAGACATTGGTGTGATCTATAATTTATGTGTCCGCATTGATGTTGAACCTTTGTTTATACTATAAAGATTGCATTTTGTTATGAAAATGATCGTTTTGCATGCATATAGATGTGGACACCCTATATGCTACCCCTCCTATACGTTATATGTAGTCATTGACAAAGTGTTAAATCATGGGGTTGTGAAAGTGTATCAAACTCTTAAAGACGTCCAAAATTTTAGGTCTTTTCATGTGTGTGAACCTACTATATTCGTCTCATGCATTTTGTGTTAGCATGTTTGACAAATTCATTCTACTTATTGGAATGTGCAAAGATTTATTACTATATTTTGGTGGTGTGCTATTAATCTTTTTTTCTTTTTTGCTTTTAATAGGCGCCTGTAATATCTGAATCACCTCAGAGACAAGAAAACACCAATAGCCAAGTTATTTCTGCTGCAAACAATACAAGCAAACCGAGATCAGGGAATCGAGGTAGCGGAAACAGTGGAGGCAGTTCATCAGGAAGTGGACCACCTAATAATACTTTTATTCGCCCATCTCCCCCTACCCCACCGCCACTTCCTGTTTTTGAAGTACCTTACGGGATGGTTCCCCCTATGCTAGATACTCCTGTAACAGAAACAAGACCAGTTAGAGGAGTTGGTGGTTCTCAGTCACATACCCGTAATGACCATTCATATCAAAGGAATAATTCAAGAAGGGGTAATTATGGCCCCCGACCTCGTGGAGACGGACCATACCATAATAATCATGGAGGCAGACGGAATCAAGATCGTAGAGATGTTCACCTTTCTCCCCAATACATGCCTCATCCCATGGGGTATATGCCATCCCCATTGCCATTCGGTGCAGTGCCTTTTATGGCACCTCCACCTATGAGAGGTTTTCCAGGACAAATGGGGTTTGGTAAGTCTATTCTAGTATTTTGCTTAAATGTGAGTGTTTCAACATTCTAACATGTATGTTGGATCTTCAGATATGGCGTCTCCATTTATCTATGTTCCAACATTGCCTCCTGATTTTAGGCCCATGCCAATTGGTCCTCCACCACCACCATTGCCTTTTCCTCCTACTAATGAGAATACTTTAGCAAATATGATTATGAGGCAGATAGATTATTATTTCAGGTAATTTTCACCAAAATATTAGTTCTCAAGAACTTACTTTTCGCGGTACTTCATCTGCTTTTGCTTTTATTATACCCTTTCAAGGAAATTTTTGTTGAAGTGAGTAACTATCTTGTGCTAGTGATGATAACTTGGTGAAAGATAACTTTTTGAGGTCAAACATGGATGATCATGGCTGGGTTCCCATTACTTTAATTGCCTCCTTCCGGCGAGTAAGTTACAACTAGAACTTGTGCCTGTATAATTCATATAATATCTCTAATTTATATGATTATACTATTAAGATTCTTTTTATCATAATGATTGATGCACTTATTCATCATAGCCCCAAGAATTTGTTCAATGGACAAACTATTTGATTTTAGCACTGATTATCTTGCATTAGGATGGAATGAAATGTAGATCGGTTATTAACTGTTTACAAGTTGCTAAGCTTGCAACAGGCTTGAAAATTATACGTGTTACAATGCCCGTTCAATCTTATACTTTTTCTTAAAGGCTTAAAGCATATTTTGTCCTGTACTTCTAATTTAAACTCCAATCTTTGGCTTCCACATTGATATTACAGCATTCCCCTTTAGCAAATAGTTTTTGGTCGCTAGACTTCTTCTGTGGTTTTAGTACTCAGTTCTATCTCAGTGAAAGCATATTTTAGGAATGATAACTTAAATATAATCTTTCTTAAAGTGATTTTGAATTGAAGAAAGTTTTTCATCTATGTCAATTTGTAAATCCCTATTTACTGTTATTTTTCTAGTTTGGTTGAATGAATTAAATGAAGCCCTCTAAGTTCTTGCAAATTTACTTGAAGATGATTGCTTAAAATTGAAAGTGATAGCATCTTGATGCTATAGGGGCATGTATACTTTAATGGCCATTTTGTAATTTATATCCATGAGTACGAGAGTTGAAAAAATGATTACGGCTGTTGATTATCTGATGCACCTGAGATTTTGGAATATTATGTTTTGGCAACGGACTGTTAGATTTTGTATTTATGGCACTAAAAATTTTGCTTCTAATTTGTATTACATAGTCGTACTAGTGATATCCAATGCACGGATCAAGGTTGCTTTGTTGTCTGCCTTTTCAGGTTCAGCAATTGACAAAGGATATTCCAGTGATTTTGGAGTCGTTGAGATATTCAACCATTGTGGAAGTGCAGGTTACTCTTACATTCCTACATTCTAAACTCCCTATCAACTTGTTATACCAAGTAACATGCTCTAATTTGCACCGCTGAGGATATTCAATGTTCTGCAACATTGATTGCATCAGATAGGCTTCATGCTAGATAATAGCAGTTCAACTAGCTACTAGCTATTTCCTAGTCTTGTTATTTTTGGAGAATCCATGGAAGCATATTTACATCATTATCTTTCTGCTAATTTTGCAGGGGGACAAGGTGAGGAGGCGTAACGAGTGGAACAAATGGCTACACTCTTCTGCCAGGCTGAACAATGATTCCGGCCCTTGGACACCAGGCGCATCACCTGGAAATGTTCTGGCAGCATCTTTACAGGAGGTTTCACTAAATGATTCCATGGCTAATGCAAATGGCAATATGGACATAAGGCCATTGTCTGAGGAGTTGACTGGCCAATCGAGGTTGGTTAATGGAGAGGATACTTCAGGAGAAGCCCACTCAGTTAATGCCTGAAATTTATCCTGTGAAGAAAGTTTTGCACATTCAAATCAAGGTGGGTCCAGCTGGCTTAAATTTATTCATAAGATAATTCCTTTGATGCCATTTTTCCCCTCTTCTGATATGTGCTGCTTTTCAGGAGGCATTTTGAGGAGATCAAAGACAATAAGCATTGGTAACTTATCAATCACAAAGAGGAGAGGAGCCAAAGAAGAATACCAGAGCTGCATAGTTTATTCCCAACAAGCTGGCCATTTCAAAAGCCACATGGATGAACAGTGCTTTTTGCCTTTTCTTTTTTTTTTGGTACTAATGGTTCAGTACTTTATTTTTGGAAAGCATCCTGGAGAAATGTTTTAAGGTGGATTTTCTTTGGCGTGCATGGCACTGTGAAAAATTAAAAAAAAGAAAAGAAAAGAATGAAGTTGATTGTGTGCCCTTTTAATTTGTGCTGATACTTCCAAGGCCTCTTGATTAGCCCTCTTAGTTTATTGATATCTATTATTTTTTCTTTTCATCGTTTTGCCTTTGATGATATGCATTCAAAGTCTAATTATAGAGACTCTTCAAGAAGTCCTACACTTGGTTGTATCCAGTGTAAGATTGTTGCGTTGTCGCAGCGCATAAAATTTGGTCAGGCATGCCCTCGATGGATTTGTATTTTATTGTTTTACTTTTTTGTTTGGACTGATTTGTTTACATATTGATATGAGTTCAGAAAAATATTCTTTTTAGTTGAGGATTAGCCGTTAAAGCTGTGATGGGTCAATCCCATCGCAGATCCTGAAATTAAAAGAAGTTAGGATTGTTGAGATTTGTACGACAAAAATAGCCTTAGGCACAAATTAGTGTTTGAGACAAGGAGGGATAATTTTTGAAAGAAAAATTAAGTGATTAGTTATGATTGTATATTTGGAAATACTTAGAAGTGAGGTATTTATGTGTGTTATTTGATCTACTATTTGGCAAGTAGATCTAATTGATTGATGTGACTTAATTTCAGCCCTTCAAAATGATTTATTCCAACAGATGAGATAGTCTAATGGAAGTGATCTCCTAAATATATGGTGGGTTGGGTGTTTTTTTCTTTTTTTTTGGTCTTGTTTGGGGGGGGGGGGGGGGGTGAGCCCTTCAAAATGGTTTAGTGTAACAAACATGGTCTGCTAGATCATGAATTGATCGAATCGAATTAAATTCATCATGAACAGATAAACACAAATTCAAGAACAATTTTAAAACATTCGCTCTATCTTGAATCTAAATGGAATTATCCACGTTACATATCTTCCCCGACGGGGCAAAGGTGGTTCAGTTTGCATATTATGGCTGATATTGTTTAAATTGTAGCAATGCAGCTAAGGTCTGTAATGTGGCGGCATAATCATTTGTAGAGTGTTGAATTTTGATATATGACTTCGGATAATACATTTTCTGTCTTGGAGATTGGCCCTTTTGCTGGGCGCGTTTTGGTATTGAGCTCTTTGGTCCCGATTGACATCTTTTCATGCAAAAAGTGCCTCGTCAGCCATCACGATGTGATTCTATCAACTTTGTTGGATTTCCAACTTGCTAATTACTTTTCACTCAATTAATGTGCATTATATTATTACTTAAATACATTAATGATATAACTTGATTTTGATTTATTATTATTTTAAAAAAATAAAGAATACATTTTATTTTCTTGCCCTCACTTAAAATTTTGAACTACTTTCAAATCAGTATAATTTTATTGGCGATTATATATATATATATAGAAGATCAATTATAAATGTGTAAACTATTTTTTTAAATAAATATTTAATTATCAGTTGTCATTAATACATAACTATAAAATAAAATATGTAATAATAAAATACACTAATATGTCGAGTGGTATGTGGTTCAATAGCATAAATCTCCCACATGATGTGGGAGGTGAGGAGTTCGAATCCTGATAGATTCCTGATATGCGTATGTGTATATAAAATAAAAAAAATACACTAATCTAATGTTATTCAAAATGATGCATATATGTGGGATACTTGAAATACGTGTAACATGCATATTTTTATTTTCATAACTTTCATTAGCACACCACTTAATAGAAACCAAATTCGAAGCTTCACCTTTCCCAAAAGTATCTCCAGTCCTAGTCCCACATCCTCTTTATTCTCCATGGAAGAATTCTGGAAAAACCTAACTATTTTCTCTTCTCAGCCCGGCGCCGCAGCCGCTGCCGCTACCTCCGCCGCTGGGCCACCACTTTGTTGGCTGGCCCATCAAGAGTTCTTGGCAGCTGGCTCTTGGGAGAAAGACACCACATCAGAGGCTCAAACTGATGATCCAAGGACTTATAATATCTCAAAGCCAGCCGGTTCGTGTGCTTGCTCCAGCCGGAAAAGAGGTCTTGATAGGGATGAAAATGGCGGCGGTGATCAGAAAAAGAAACGACAGATGAAGAACAGAGAGTCAGCCGCCCGGTCCAGAGCTAGAAAACAGGTATGTTAATATGTGTTTTTCTATCTGTTCAATCATTATATATAATATAATTCCACTTCCTCAATATTTTTTACTGAGTTTTAATTTTTCAACTTTTGTTGTTTTCTGGGATTGAAAAAGGCATACATAAACGAGTTAGAGGCTATGGTTGCACATTTGGTGGAAGAGAATGCTAAGCTTAAAAAACAACTAAAGGCAAGTGAGATTCTATATCCATATATATATATATATATATATCTTGCTAATTATCGTTAAATCCATTCTATTTCATGACACATGCCAAAATTTATTAAATATATATATATATTTTTTGGAAAAAACATAAAAAGCTACATGGTTGACCTTGGATTATATACATAACATAACATATATTCTGAATTCATAAAGTGGAATAAACGATAATTAAGATATTGCTCGAAATTGGATCCAAAATGACTAACTAGTCTCATGCATGCATGGGTTTATTTCATGTAAAAAAACTCAAAAGACTTCTGTCTATGATAATTTCATATATCCATTTGCAGGATTGTCTTGAAGCTCTTGATCATCAGCATGAGAAAAAGCATAAGCTATTTAGAACCTTAACAGCCCCATTTTAAGGAAAACTAAATTTGCAGCTATATCTCTGAAAAGTGGCCAATTACTGTGTGTATAGATGGAGGGGACATTGGAAGCAGAAACCAAGAAGAGATCAGAGGAGACAGCAACAAATGATACCAATAGTGGTGTCACATTTTTGATGAGATCCCAAGTTGCAAGAAGATGGGCATTATTTATGTTGCTTTTTGAGCATCTCCCACTTGTGCATCTTTGTGCATTTTGTTCTTGCTCTATCAACAAAGAAAATTATACCCCATATAAAAAACAAAAGGGCCACTTTTTTTTTTTTTTAAAAATTAAAATCAAGTAACAAAATGGCCACTTGAAAGAATAAATGAAGTACCTTTTTCTATTTCTATAATTGGTGATCAGAAATAACTCTTTTTGATGGTTAGATCATTGAATTATGTTATGTTTGGATTAAGAAATTTAATGAGAAAAAAATGTAAATGTGTAAATATTAGAATATAAAGTTTACTATTTAAACTATGAAAAAAAAAATTCTCACTAAAATTCAAGATCAAAACATAAATTAAATTTTATTTCATGAGATCTTGCTAGCTATTCATTCTTTCTGATCGTATTTCTAAAATATTAATGTGCGAGCAAATTTATTGGCTGAATTGTTTCAAGAACTAGCGCGATGATATCCAATTTTTATTTTAAATTATTGACATAATTAATGTATTAAGACATACAAAACGGACTAATCTTCATATATATATATATATATAGGATTTTAATAAAATAATATGTTTAGCCCATGTCAAGATTCATTATGCAATCGAACCAAGCAATGCAAACATGTATAAGCTCGATTAGATAAGTAATTAATTTCATTAGGGAACTAAGGAATGATCTTTAGAGAGGACGATTTGCATATATTATGTATTTTCCAACTAATATCAACCATCCGTTGTCGTCCAGCGGTTAGGATATCTGGCTTTCACCCAGGAGACCCGGGTTCGATTCCCGGCAACGGAATGTTTCAATATTTTGTACTCAAGACCTTCTGGTTTTATCCTCTTTCTTTTTAGGATCTAATTTTGCTAGTTTTTCACTTTTCAGTCCGCATGAGGTTTGTATCCTTCCAAATTCGGCCCATGTTTACCACAATATTTTATTGAAAGCCCGCAATTCTCTTCTCTCGTTCCCTAATAAATTTATTCATATTAGTATTAGTAGTAGTATTTTATAAATTAGGAGGAATTTAGAGTAATTATTGGGATATATTTTTTTAATGTGTTTTTGAATTATATTTATTTAAAAAAAAAAGATCATATTCAGATAATTCTTTTCACTTTTTCTCTTGTTTTCTTTTTCTGAAGTTCGGTTCTCTTTTGTCCTTTTATTTTTTTTTCCTTTACTAAATCATATTATGTCATTTAGGATATTAAAAACATTATTTTATTTATCATGATTATAAATAAGAGAAATGAAATAATTAGAAAAATACTATTACCCAAAATATACAATAAATATTTCTAATTTTATTCCTTCAAAGTTTTAATTTGTACAAACATCCAAGCATCACCATCACCATCTAATGGAAGAAGAAAACACACACACACACACACACTATAAGTGACAAAGAAGTATTGTGTACCTCTTTTTCTCATGCTAAAATTTCAATTCTAGCAATTTTTGTTATTTTATAACAATGTCCTACCAATAAAATTTAAATCTCGAAATTGGTGTTCATCAGTAAAATTTGAGAATTCATTCGTATAAAAAAATAATTGATTTTAGTTAGAGACTAAGTATAAAAATTGTTGATTGTTCACTCCCTTTCACATACCCTTGCGTAATCTTTGAATGTTCAATTTTTTAAAGAATAACTAAAAAATATAAAGATATCCCTAGTTATATTACTTTTATTAGGATAAATGTCACTAATAGTCCCTGATGTTTCGATTTGGTATCACTTTAGTCATCAATCTTTAAAACTTCATCTTTTAGTCCCTAATGTTAATATATCGTTTCACTTTAGTCCTCAGAATCATTTTCTGGTAGTTTTTGACCAGAAAATTGACAAAGTTTGACATTTTTAAGGGCAAAATTGTCAATTCATAGTTTTATGTTCCACTTTAGTCCCTATATAAAGTTTTATATTCCACTTTAGTCCCTATATAAGGTTTTATGCTCCAATTTAATCCCTATGTTACTTTTTTTTATTTTTATAAATATATGTCCATGTGTGTATATATATTTGTGTATAATATATGTGTATATATTTTTTATACTAATATTAGTCACATGCTCATATATTATTATTAATATTTAATAATATATTATTGATATATTAATATCATTTGTGATACTATTGTAATTAATAATATTAGTAATATTATTATTGATATGAGATAGCCCAATAGACCCAGCCCAATAACACTCAACTAGGACAGGAGTTGGTCTGACGCTCCCTAAGCAGCTCGACTGCCCTTAAACCTAACTCGTTTTGGACCACGCAGACATTCAACTGCTACTCGACCTCTGGATCCTTATCAGTCGTGGTGGATATTAGCGTTCTTGATCGATCAGGTTATAGTCGATAGCTTCCATTAGGTGGCCTCAATCCTTCAACCAGAATGATGTAGCTTCGACCAGAATTAGCCTAGTGACCAAGATCCCAGTAGATATTCATGTTGGAGTGCTTGTCTTGACCAGAGAGTTCGAGGAGTGACGAAAGCCCTTTGGCCACATTGATTGCCTTGCCAGGCGCCGTGCTGCCGCATTAATAGCACGTGCTACCAACAGTACCACCTTTTGCAGCTATGTCAAGCTAGGGAGCACCTATAGTGTACCACCTTCTCATAGGTAGCTGCCTCCTGAAATAGTACACAAGCTGGATAAGATTGATACGTCTTTGATGCCCCTGTTGTGTAAGAAGGGCCATTGTCCTTGCTTGAGGACTTTCCAATTTGAGGAGGGCCATTATCTAGCTTGTGTATTGTTTTAGCTTGTGTAAGAAGGGCTATTTTCCAGCTTGTGTACTGTTTCAGGAGGTAGCTACCTAAGAGAAAGTGGTACACTAGAGGCGATCCCAAGCCTGACACGGCTGCAAAAGGTGGTACTGTTGGTGGCACGAGCTATTAATGCGGTAGCACGGCGCCTGGCAAGGCATTCAATGTGGCCGAAGGGCTTTCGTCACTCCTTGACCTCTCTGGTCAAGACAAGCACTCCAACATGAATATCTACTAGGATCTTGGTCACTAGGCTCATTCTGGTCGAAGCTACATCATTCTGGTTGAAGGATTGAGGCCACCTAACGGAGGCTATCGGCTATAACCTGGTCGATCAAGAACGCTAATATCCACTATGATAGATAGGAATCCAGAGGTCGAGTGGCAGTTGAATGTCTGCGTGGTCCAAAACGAGTTGGGTTTAAGGGCAGTCGAACTGCTTAGGGAGGAGCGTCAGACCAGCTCATGTCCTAGTTGAGTGTTATTGGGTTGGGTCTATTGGGCTATCCCATATCAATAGTAATATTACTAATATTATTAATTACAATAGTATCACAAATGATATTAATATATCAATAATATATTATTAAATATTAATAATAATATATGAGCATGTGACTAATATTAGTATAAAAAATATATACACATATATTATACGCAAATATATATACACACATGGACATATATTTATAAAAATAAAAAAAAAGTAACATAGGGACTAAATTGGAACATAAAACCTTATATAGGGACTAAAGTAGAACATAAAACTTTATATAGGGACTAAAGTGGAACATAAAAGTATAAATTGACAATTTTGCCATTAAAAATGTCAAACTTGGTCAATTTTCCGGCCAAAAACTACCGGAAAATAATTTTGAGGACTAAAGTGAAACGTTATATTAACGTTAGGGACTAAAAGATGAAGTTTTAAAGATTGAGGACTAAAGTGATAATAAATCGAAACATCAAGGACTATTAGTGATATTTACCCCTTTTATTAGCATGCAATAATGATATCTTTGAAGGGAAGGGGGTGATTCCGAAATTAACATAAAGAGAGGGGTGGGAAAGCTAAAGGAAGAAATTGGGTTCGAGGGCACAATCCTCACACAACAAACAATTGGTACCACACTCTGTAATTGTAGCCTGCAAGTGCTTTAGTCTCGCTCTTCATTTTCCTCAACAAGAAGCTCGCCAGTTTCAGGTTAGTTTTTTTTCTTTTGTTCTTTCATTTTTGTTCCTATTTTTTCCTTAATTTTGATTTATAGGATTGTTCTTCGGATTCTGCTGTATTTCTTCATCAACAATTCATACTTTACCCTTTTCCGGACCCCAGCCCGTGAGGAAAATAACTAAGTAAAAAATAAGTGTTTCACATTTTTTTCCTAAAACCCAGAAATTGAACGAGCTGTTTTACAGCTTGGATACAAACTTTTGTCCAGTTTCATAATTTCGAGGATTAAAGGTCGCCTTCTTTCTTATTTAACTAAATGATGAGTTTTCATTTATATTTATTTATTTATTTATTTATTTTGTTGAAAATCATTTCGTCTGATATTGCCGTTTTGTCGTAGATTGTGTTATGGCATCCTTAAAGACTTCTTGTTATAACCACAGTGCTCCACTGTGAAAGTCCTAGTTAAGCTTTTAGTGAAATTTGTCTGCAACGGGAACAAAAAATAGTTCAAAGGGATTCAGCGCGGTGGGTTTTATCAATGAAATTGGATGCATTTTGGGGGTTGATGATTGAAATATGCTGAGAGCAGTATGTGGTGGCTGATGAAGGATTGAAGGCTTTTCTATGAACTTGTTTTTCAAGTAAAACAAACTTGAAAATGTAGAATTTAGTTTTTGGCTATTTAATATTGTGAAGTACATGTAAATATACCAACAATGCATCTATTATGTTGCAAAATGTTATACCAACACAACAGATTTCATTAGTAGTGGTACACCAGCAAATGGGGATGGGCTCAAACAATTAGCAGAAGTAAAAAAGTATATACATAAGAAAAGAAGTTGGAGAAAAGTTATTAATTTTATGGAATTTTTCCTACCCCACATCCCTGCAACAGTATTGCAAGTTATTTGGTGCTGTAGCTTATGAATGAGACTGAAGAGTAAATCAAAGGTTGCTTTGTTTTGTCGGTACTGAATAACCATTCCAGATGGCTTCAAATTCTTGTTGGTGTTAAGTCTTATTGCTTAGATTAACTGACCTGGAAATTGTTTTGTCTGGTGGTTGTTGTCGTATTGTTTTTGTGTGTGTTGGTGGAATATATTTGAAATTTGTATTGAACGGGGAAGGGGAAGAGTGCACAAATGACGTTTGACAGATGGAATATCTGATGAGTGTGGGCCTGCAGTGTGTGTATTTCCTAATTTCTTCAGTTGTCTCTTTTGGACCTAACGGAGCTTGGGGCATGATTTTATATCCCCCTTGTGCAACTTGGTGTAAGGGATTTATGTGGTGCTTGTCGTTAAATTTCTATGTTTTTCTCTTTTTTTCTTAATAAAAAATGGGAAATGCTTAAATTTCTGCATCTTGACTTAATGTAACTTACCCCAACTATAAAGAGTACAAGTTGATTTGGATCCTTAAATGCATCTAAATGATTTGTAGGTTGGCTTTTGTCCTCCAATTGGTTTTTTTCCCCCCTTCCTTTTCATCACTCCTTTAAGATACTATGTCCTGCATTGCTTGGTATACTTACAAAATTTGCAAAATGGTCTCTTTTGAAGTGCAATGGCTGGAAAAGCGGTAAAATCTGTTGCAAAATCAGTGGGAGAGTACCAGTATCCATGGCGAGAGAAGTTGGCAAAGTACAAGGATGAGCTGTCAAAGGGAGTCTGGGGTTACTGGGAGCTTGGGGCTTGGAAACCTCTTGCTATTAGTGCACGACGCCGAGCTCAACTCCGCAAGGAAGTCCTCCTTGCTGGAGCAGATTGGCCATATGATCCAGAAAGGAAGGAGATGAGGACCAAGAGGAAAGGGCATAAGGTTGACAGATTAGCTGCAGAAAAACGAGAACGTACCGCCGAACTAATGGAAGCTATGCCTCAGATGTTGGCTGATTATAGGAAGAGAAGATGGGAGAGAAAGATGAAAGAAGAAGATGATGCTGCCAAAAAAGCACTGCAAGAGTAGGTTCAGCATAACCATTTTTGCGGTGCTTTTAATTGGATATTTCCTTCTTGTCTGGTGTCAAGCTGAAGTTTAATCCTTATTTTGGTGGTGGCATGTGAAGCATTAATGAGCTTTCAGTTTCTTGAGGTTTTGCATTTCTTTCTTAATTCTGAGCTTAGATAATTCATGAATGTCTTTTACTTCCAAAGTTTATGATGAATGGCTTATGAGAGATTTCATCAGTAACGTATGATATGCTATCATGGTACTGGAAACTTTGTAGAGATCTGTGGATGAGATTTCCAAAATATTCTGTTGTGCTTTGCTAATAACATTACACAAACTGAGATTTGGTATAGCTGAGCTGCGGGCTGAATTTGTCATACATGATCCTGGCTTATCAATTGAAGCCCACTAAATGGGTTGCATCCCTGGATTTGGAAAAGGAACTACTTGACCTAGAGATACAAGTAGAATTTTGAATCCTTTATTTCAATATATTTTTCATCTTTTATTTCAATTGCAATAGAGGATACAAACTACAGATGCAGTGGATTTAGATGTTCCTTTTTTAACGGGTGACTTACTTCATGTACCATAAACAACATGCCTTAATTATTTATGATAATCTCTCCAAACAAGTCGACGCTTAACCGCCAAATACCCCTCTGTGTGTCTTGTGTGTGTGTATTGCTCAATGGGACAACTAACAAAGAGCTTGGAAGCAAGGAACTTTGGCATGACAGTTGAAACACAAAATTTTACTTCTATTTTATTTATTTATTTATTTTAATTTAAAAAACACATGATCAGTGCCAGTCTTATTTAAGGGTGGTCCAGTTGGTATCGGTTAGCTTAATCCATGCCTGAGTACATCATTGTTTCTCAGGTGGATCATTTCTAATCTTGGGCCAGCACTTCTTTTAACTATGCCATTCTCAGAGAACCAATTGTTCTCTATTTTCTATCAGGTAGCATCCAAACAACTGGAGAAGAACCTAATTGCCAAATAATGTGGAAGGTACACTGCATATATCTGCAAACAGGGCTACTCAATTATCAGGTGGCATACTCGAAGCACTTGCACCATATTCAGAGCCAATATTCTACATGATTGAATTGATTTGAAATTGAATGGAAATCCTTCACAATTTCACCAGATCTCAAGAACTGTCATGCTTTGTATACGAAGAATATCTGAATTAGTGGTGGCAAGGCCTATATCTGAGTGCAAGACATTCTGCTCTTTTCTATTGGCTGGTCACAATAAGGAACATAAGCAAATCCCACTAAGTAGGAGCAGCCGAATTTAGGTGCATCAGAACGTGGGCAACTTCAAAAAATATGTTTTGTGGAGCTATATTGATTAAGGATCATTATTTAACAAAACCCTTCTGTCCTACAGGATAAGCAACACAAAATGGTGATTAAGGCCGGTGGCGCACTAGCATGCTGAGATAATCTTCTTGCCCATATCACTGAATTTTTTGTTCTTATGACAAACAAAGTTGTTTCCTCATTCTAGGAACCTCTCACACTTGCACCTTTGATGTAATAAAATGGACACTTAAGATTTCACTAAACGAATCTATGCATGTATACAAATGTATATATGCCTCAGATTCACATACGTATACGCAGTATGTCCACAGGAAGTTTAAGCATCCCTCTAAAGTGTACAAGAGTGTGATTTTCATTTTAAGTCATGCCTAGAAGGCATCCTCATATTCTGCAACTGTTATGGTCAAAAGGCTTAAAGTGTGTCCCCTTTATCTCCAAAGAAAAGACTGCAAAAAACTCAATGCAGCACATGGAGTAGAAGCTCAATAACTGTAGCACTTTATGATATAATTAAAACTTGGTACTTCTTTTGTAACAAGAACACTACACATTTGAATGTATCAACTATTCAGCTAAGTTACCTAAATTTGTATTAAACAAATGATGTTTTCTCACAAACAAACCGAAGAACACTAAAAAGTGTGTACCAATCTCCACCATTTCCACCACGGTCACTATCAACCATTTCTGGGGTGGATCCAACGCACTTTGTGTGGACATGGAAGCACTATGTTGGCTGAAAAAATATAAGTGCAGTGGGAACACTCATGAATCCATTAGCTTAGGATTAGATACCAAGATTTCATTGCCTACTGTCAGGCCAAACTTGCCCTTTCTGACTAGTGCTGAACACTATATAAAGAGCTTCCCTTCAAGGCTTTGGAAGTGTGGACTTAGCACATTTTATATGAGCCAATCATGAGAGGTCTTTACCTTTGTTTCAGTTTCAGTCTTCTGTTTGTCTCATTTCTGGGAGAAACTTATGCAGCTCAATCAGGAAGAGATAGAGTTTATATTGTGTACATGGGAGCCTTAGTTTCACCAAATGGCGGCCCAAGAAATGATCACGCTCAGCTTCTGATCTCCTTGATGAAAAGGTTTTAGACAGTCTGTTTCATATTATTCACAAAAATCTTTGTAAGCCAGCAATAACTTGCCTGATTCTGAGAACTCTTGCTTCAAAGATAGTAGACCATATTTTGCAGTTTAAAGCACTTCATCTTCTTGATTTTGGGCTTTTGCCAACTACTTCGCTTAAAAATGTTTACTTTCAGGAAGAAGAATTCTGTGGTACAAACCTACAGGAATGGTTTCGCGGGGTTTGCTGCTCGTTTATCAGAGGAAGAAGCAAAATCAATAGCCCAAACACCTGGTGTGGTGTCTGTTTTTCCTGATCCAGTTTTACAGCTTCACACGACCCGTTCTTGGGATTTCTTGAAGTACCAAACTGCTGTAAAAATTGATTCCACTCCAAGCTCTACTTCAACTGGGGTAGATACTATCATTGGCATCTTAGATACAGGTGAAACTATTCAATCCTTATTACCCTTCAAGATGTCCAGTTCTAGACTATGGCTTGAAAAGCTGTTCCTATAGTAATCCAATTATCAAAGTATTTTAATTTCTTGTACTTGTTTACAATTTTAATGGCATTGCTCATAGCTGTAAATTTGAAACACCACTTCAGGGATTTGGCCTGAATCTGAGAGTTTTATTGATGGGGATGTGGGTCCAATCCCGCCACATTGGAAGGGAAAATGCATGGAAGGAAAAAATTTCACTTCTTCCACCTGCAACAGGTAAGCAATTTGCAGATGTAGTTTATCTTGTTCTGATGCTTTTTACTTCGAAAATTAACCCCAGAATCGGCATATCTATAGCCACTTTTCCTACTTCATAAATGGTGAACTGTTTGACACTTGTAATGATTCTTTTATCAAATCAATTTGCAACAGGAAACTGATTGGAGCAAGGTACTATGATGATCCCGAGTCTGGGGAAAGTTCATTCGGCACGCCTAGGGACGAGAGCGGCCACGGGACCCATGTTGCATCCACTGCAGCTGGGAGGCCCGTTTCTGGGGCATCATACTATGGCCTAGCTAAAGGGACTGCAGCAGGGGGATCCCCGGGTTCAAGAATCGCCATGTATCGTGTTTGTGTAGCCGGTGGTGGATGCTTGGGGTCGGCTATTCTCAAAGCATTCGACGATGCAATTGCTGATGGTGTTGATGTGCTATCCCTGTCATTAGGTTCATCACCAGGAGAGCCAGATTTTGCAATTGATCCCATTGCAATTGGGGCATTTCATGCTGTGGAAAAGGGCATCATTGTGGCATGCTCTGCTGGAAACAGTGGCCCGTCTTCTGCAACAGTTGTGAATGTTGCCCCTTGGATCCTAACCGTTGCTGCCACCACCATTGATCGTGATTTTGAGGCGGATATCGTGTTGGGAGGGAACAAGGTGATTAAGGTAATCAGTCGAACACCTCAAAATTGATAACTAAAAAGTACAATCACATTATGCATGCATCAAGAATCAAGGACAAGACTAGTCTGATGAGTGTTAGTATGATCTCAGGGTGGAGGAATCAACTTTTCAGCTCTCAATAAATCTTCCGTTTATCCCTTAATAGATGGACTCTCAGCAAAGTCGGCATCCAGCCAACATGATGAAACTGACGCAAGGTACAGTATAGACAAAAATTCCCAGGTGTTAACTTTACCAAGATACATTGGATTCGTGTTTGAAATGACATGGCTTCTTTTCAGAAATTGCATCCCAGGCTCATTGGATGATGGGAAAGTAAAGGGAAAAATTGTTTTATGTGAAAATAAGGACGAAGATTATGAGCCAAGAGATAAGTTTGACATATTGAGGAACCAAGGAGCCATTGGGATGATAGTGATTGACAATGACCAGAAGCAAGTGCCATCAAAATATGGAGCTTTCCCAATTGCTGCTGTCACCGAGGAAGATGGAGCTCAAATACTATCTTATATAAACTCAAATAGGTAAATTCTTTAGCTAAATCAGCAAAACAAAAACGCATAATCACTATATATATTACTATGAAAAAGTTGCTAATTGCATTGTTTGACATTGCAAAAAAGCAATCCGCTGGGGACAATTCTACCAACTGCGACAATACCAAATTACAAGCCAGCTCCCGTCGTTGGCTACTTTTCGTCAAGAGGCCCTACATATGGCATCAAAAACCTTCTCAAGGTAAAGATTTTTGCCTCATCTTTTGCATGTGGAAAGATGTGATTGATGGGCATACCAACTAAAGGAAAGACTAAAAGATCATGATGTGTTTGGTTCTGTAGCCTGATACTGCAGCACCAGGAGTGGCCATTCTTGCGGCATGGCCCTCAAATGACAAGGGAGAGGCTCTCCCGGAGAAGGAACCACCAGTCTTCGACATACTCTCGGGTACATCCATGGCTTGCCCCCATGTTTCGGGGCTAGCTGCAACAGTCAAGTCTCAGCATCCCACATGGAGTCCCTCTGCAATCAGATCAGCCATAATGACAACAGGTTGAATATATTCTTTTTAACCTAACAATTGAGCAACAGCATTCTATGTTCACAAACGTCATCAACAAAATCTGTTTTATCTCAATTGCAGCAATCCAGACAAACAATTTACACGCTCCAATCACAACAAACACAGGATCAAGCGCCACAGCTTATGATATTGGAGCAGGGGAGATCAGCCTATCAGGCCCAATGCAGCCAGGGCTTGTCTATGAGACAGAAACCCTCGACTACATCCAGTTTCTTTGCAACATTGGCTATGACACAAGCAAGATTAAAAACATTGCATTGGCTGTTCCTAATAACTTTTCTTGCCCCAGTAACTCAGGTCCTGACTCAATCTCCAACATGAACTATCCTTCAATAGCAGTTTCCAAGTTGAAAGAAAACGAAAGCAAGACAGTGAACAGAACAGTGACTAATGTTGGTGAAGAAGATTCAACCTACACAGCCACAGTGGAGGCTCCTGCTAATGTGCATGTTGAAGTGGTGCCAGATAAATTGCAATTCACAAAGAATGTTAAGAAACTAAACTTTCAAGTGACATTTAAACTTGGTACAGCTTCTCAGGAAGACTTGTTTGGCTCAATTACATGGTCTACTGAGAAATATAAAGTGCGGAGTCCATTTGTTGTAAGCAATGCTTAACAAAGAGAGCTGATAAAAAAAAATGTCAAACTGCAGTATGCAACTAGAAAGCTTGTAACATGAAATAGAGCAGTCATTGCAATATATGTTATGAAACATTGATTGCTTGTCAAGTTAAATTTGGGAAAGAAGGATACTCAAAAAGACTAATACTACATATCACTTATATTTACTACAGATTTATCAACACTAAGGGTGGCAAAATGGGTTGTAAACCACGGTTCCAACTCAACCCATATCGTTTTGGGCTTGGGTTCCAAAATTTTGAAAATGGGTTGAGTTGGGTTGGGTTTGTGGTGGGTTATATTTGGTTTGGGTTTAAAGTGGGTTAAAATGGGTCCAAGCAATTAATTTAATAAATTAAAAAATAATTTCAAATTAATAATCACAAATTTATATTATTTTTATTTTCTTATTTTTGTCAAAGTCTCGTAATTTTGGATCATTAATAATATTTAAATTGAAATAATCATCTTGGACTTATGTTAGTTGTCTTTAATTTTTCTCAAAATATAAATTTTAATATATGAATAATATATGAAAGTGATCATAGGAATAAATATTGTATCTACTAATTGAAAATAATTTCTAAATTTAATTTGTTGCTTAACTAATATTGCATGTCAATAGTAAGATTGACACACAACTTATATATATCAATTCTTGAAAAATGAAAACTATACAAATTATTTATTGAAAATTTAATATACATTTATTGGTGTGAATTTAGGGGTGGACGTTCGGATCGGGTACCTGATTTTTTGGATAGTAATTTTAACTACCTGACACCGACCTAAAATTATCGGGTACCCGACACTTTGAATATCCGACACTAGATATTATTTAAAAAAATTAAAATAAAAAATTAAAAAAAAAAGGAAAATTAACTTTGGCCTCTGTTAGTCCTGTTAGTCAGAGGACTAACAAAGGCCAAGGCCAAAGTTCGGCCACTGTCAAACTTTGGCCTCTTTCTCATATATATATATATATAATATTATAATCTATAATATATATTTATATATATAGTATATATATAATAAGTATTTTATATATTTAATATATATAGATATACATATATATTAAATATAATATATATAAAGATAAATATAAAAAATCATTATTATATATATATATTATATTATATATATCTATTTATATATAAATTAAAGTCGGGTACCTGAACTACCCGATCGGGTAGGACTTCCTACTCGATATCCAACCCGTAATTTTTTTAAATAAGAAAAATCTGACTCGATCGAATAATATTCAATCGGGTTGGGTCGGTATTCGAATTACCCGATCGGAATGCCCACCCCTAGGTGTGATAATGGTGTCATTGTCTTCAAAAGGATCAATTTTTTTTACAAAATAACTACTAGAATTGTAATTATTTATGAACATAATTACATATGAAAAATTAATAAAATAAGTACACAATCTAATAAATCTCCCATTATACTGTAAAATTTCATATTGAATATAAGATATGAAAGATATATTAATATTACTGATGAGGGTGTGATTCGTTTAGGGTTGGATCATGTGGATATTCCGACGATGTTCGACCTCTCTGGTCGATAAATGAGTGTTGATAGGTTGAATCCTGCAATCACTAGTAAACATTAGGCTAGCCAAGGAGCCCTCGACTTAGGCACTCCGATGCTCAAGTCAATATAGGTCGACTAGATAATATGAGCAGCAGAGTGGGGGCTTTTTGTATATATGAGAGCATACATTTGAAAGGCTGGAATGGGGGTATTTATAGCTTTCTCTCCCTGGGGATTTGTCTGAGATGCTCTTGATGTGCAGGGAGGACCCTTGTCCTTGCATGAGGAGCCATTAGTCATCTTCCATCCTTGTACTATTCTAGGTGGCTGTCTTCCCAGGTTTTAGGGATAGTGTAGGACATTGTTGACGCACCTGCCGCGCCAGGCGGTAGGGGGGCGGCATGTGCCATAAATGCGGAGACATGCCGCCTGTCAGTGCATTTAATGCAGCAGAGATGGTACTGTGCTCTGCCGACCTCTCTGGTTGGAAGAATGTTCGACCTGACAGCGAATTGGAGAACGAATTAGTGGTGCGAGTTAACACATCGACCCGCGGCCATGTATAAGGCCTGGTCAAGTGCTCATTTGCCTGGGCATGCCGTCGGATCTTCGAAGTCGACTAGGGTCGATAGCGCCAATGGGCCTCGGGTGCAAGATGGGCCTGGTGCTGTATCTTTGGGCCCACGGGGTTTGGGCCGAGCCACTTGGGCTATCCCATATCATGAGTCCCCCCCACTTCCGAATGTTGAATGAGGGGATCGAAGAGAAGAATTGGGAAGTAGCTTGATGGACGGTTACGTAGATCAACGAGGGTTTTTGAAAATCGACCAGGGTTTGGCGCATTTAATGAGCGGTTACATCGTGGTGTGCATGACACGGCGCGGCGGTTATAGCATTATTACAATTGCTTGGATTCCCGCACTTGCGCGCTTATAAATATGCGTTGTAAAAAATAGTCATTTTTACTTTTACTGCCTTTGCGTCTGGTCGAGCGTCTAGCCAACCGTTTTCGCTACTAATCTCTTCTGCTTTTAGTTCATCAATTCAGTAAGTGCCTTCTTTCTTTCTCCTCAGTGTCTTTAAGATTTATTGGCATGATGTTGCATTTATTTGGTTCGGAGGGCAGCCGTGATAGCGAGGCCACTCACTCTGATAGGCCTGGGGGTTTGCCAGAGGATTCGAGTGACTCGTCGAGCGACGATTCCAGTTCCAGTAGCTCGAGTGGCGACCACGGAGGGATGGAGCTAGGCCAAGTCAGGTGCTTCCCTCGCGTGGTCGATTATTCACCCTAGACCATTATAGTGAAATTGTGTCAACCATCACCCCTGTTGATTTAAGACGTATTAGGCAGTTATACCATATTCCTCCCGAGTACGAATTATTAACGCCTGGGGTTTCTGGTCGAATGCATCGCCCCCCAGCAAGCTGTATCACTGTTTTTGAGGATGCCTTTAGGTGTGGTCTTAGGTTTCTTTTAAGTGCTCAGATGGTCGATCTGCTTAGAGGTCTTCAGGTATGTATAACCCAGTTGCTGCCGAATTGTTTTTCGACCATTTACAGTTTCATTGTCTTGATGCACCTATTCGACTAGCCAGCCAACTTTGAAAACTTTTCTAACCTCTTCCATCTTCCCATGTCCCGCAAGTCCGGTAGCACCGACGAGTCGGGTTTTTACTATTTAACTGTTCGACCCTCGCTATAAATTCCTTGTAACCCCACCTTCTTCTTATGGGCAAGAATGGAAAAATGTTATCTGTTTGTTCGGGTTGCTAGGGGTTTCAACATTCCTCGGGGCTGGTGGATGGGGCATATCGAGATGCCAGGTAACCTAACCCCGACTTAGCCCAATACTTTCGTTCGGGATCTGGTCGAATTTGGCCAAATGGAGGTCTCGGTGTTTATCGAGGAGAGGAGTTTGGTATTGGCTGGGTTGTTGCCAGCTCTGTTAAATTTTCCCGCGGATGACCGACTAAGTAGATTATGGATCTTTCAGTTTGTTATTTTTCTGTCCCTGTGCTCAGTTTTAACTTTTGGTATTTTGCTGATTGGCAGATCGCAATGAGATCATGAACCATTCGAAGGTTGAGGCACTGGCCAGGGTGGAGAGGAACTAGTAGCGCCGCCAGGCGATGGCGGTCGATGCGCCTCAATAGAAGGCAGTGACACCTACACCATCGCCAACACCATCTCCAGCTCGGCCCATTCCCACTACAGGGCAGCAGCCCTGCGGGTCGAGGTAAAAGAGCAATGCTAGAGCAGGCCGGACTTGCTCCGAAGAGGACTGCCGCAAACAAGGGGAAATGGAAGGCTGTGGGGTCGGGCCCTGCGAGGATGATCTTCTGTTTCAGCTACCCAAACTGCCCTCGCCTAGGTTTGGGACTGAGCCAGGCGTGACGGTGCATAACTCGCTGTCAATGGATACAGCGGGGTGGACGGGCGCTACTTTGCTGAAAGTGCTGATGGCTGGGTAGTTCCTGGCCAACCAGAAGAAGCTAATGGGGCTAAGCCAGGACGCTACTCTTTGGGCGTTTTCTTATCACTCCAACATGGTACGGTTTTGGTCGAGTATATTACATTGCTAAATACTTGTTGATTATTTGCATTATTTCTAACAATGCTATCTTTCAGGTCGGCCAGCTGGGGTATAACTTTTACAGGCGGTCAGAGCTGGCATTGGCCGATCGCGAATAGCTGCAAGCTGGCGGGGATGTGGAGACTCTCAAGGCTCAGCTCGAGTCCTCACAAATGAGAGTCGAAGAACTCGCCAAGCAGGTCGAGGAGCTGAACAGACAACTTCGAGTGAGGGATGATCAGCTGGTTGCCTCTGTCGAGGAGATGACTAGGTTGGACGAGCTGCTGAAAAAGGCTCAATTAGATGGGCAGATAGCTTTCAACTCTGGTCAATCCGTGGGTCGAATGCTGGCCTTGACGAGGCCCGAGTTGAGTTCTACCGGATATTGCCGCTGATGTGACGGGAGGCGGTGCAGCAATTTATGTTGAGTGCGGCGTTCCAGGATGCAAGCTCTGTGTTTGCGCTCGAGGACGCCCGCAATTCTTTCGAGAAGGCTCTTAAACAACTACATTTTCTGGGCTACTCTTTCCAACCCGAAGACAGGCATCGCCTCAATCATCTGCTCAATGAGCAGCTACAGCCCTCCCAGGAGACCATAGCGGGGCTGAGGGTGGAGGCGTCTAAGCCACTGTGGTCGAGGGTGTCGCGGAGGTTCCGCCACCGGCGCCTCTGACGGACAAATAGAGGAGGCAGGCTGAGATCGAAGAGAGGTTGAAGGTAATTGCCCAAGAATTTGACTTTGCAGGTGACTTCATGTTTGAGGTCAAGGAGGGAGAGGTCGATGCAGCTACATACCTTCTTCCTTTGGACGGGCGCTTCCTAAGCAACGTGGCTGGTCCTTCTCAGCTGGCTACCGCCGCTGTACTTGTTGTCACTGCCATGCCCGAGCCAGTTCCAATCGCCATTCCCTCGAGCGGTGAGCTCGAGGAAACTATTGAAGAGGGTGCTCGAACAGCTGGTGATGAGGGAGCTGGGTCGAGCTAAAGTTGCTGTTGCTTAGATATTGTAGTCTTTTCTTTCTATATGCATACTGAAGGTGCTTCAAGTAGACGTTATTACATGGTCGATTTTTCATTATGTATAAATGAATGTTTTTGCATTTAAGCAAGTGTTTTGTCAAGCTTTTACATTGACTGTCTTTATTTTATTGCACAAATGCATTTGGCTCTTAGCTAAGATTAACTCAAGGCTCTTGTCGAGGAAATTGTAAGTAGTATACAACTTGATGAATAAGAGACATTAATATGTCACCTCGTGCGCTTAATTAAGCAACAAAATTAACAACCTTTATGCTTGCAAACCATTACGTCAATTGCTCGGTTAGAAAAAGTAATTACTTAATGGTAACCTTTGAATAGTTTAGCGACTACGTGGTCGACTTTCGATAATAAATGATAAGCTTCAAATAATTTAGCGACTACGTGGTCGACTAATTGGTCCTGGATTGGTTGCTAGAAGCTGGCTTGGTCGACTATGGGGTTGATTAGCTGGCCTTAATTTGGCGGCTAGAAGCCTGCTTGGTCGACTACGGGGTCGATTGTTTAGTCTTGGCTGGGAAGCCTTGACTTGGCGGCTAAAAGCCTGTTTGGTCGACTACGGGGTCAGCTATTTGGTCTTGGTTGGAAAGCCTTGACTTAGCGGCTAGAAGCCTGCTTGGTCGACTTATTGGGTCGACGACAAAGAGTTTTGTGTAAGTTTTGTATTTATAGAATACGTCGTAACTTTTTATTGCTGCTAGGGAATACAACGAAGGTCGATAGCCGCTTTACATATAGAATTTCTTTAGGTTTACAGCATTCCAAGGTCGTGGTAGTTCGTTGCCTATTATTTCGGCTAGTCAGTAGACATTGTGCTTTGACACTTTGATCACTGAATAGGGCCCTTCCCACTTTGGGTCGAGTTTTCCTATATTTTTTGATACTTCGACTTTCTTGAGGACGAGATCGCCAACCTTGAAGCTCCGGGGTCTGTTTTGTTGTAATGTTCTGTCATTTTCGACCGATATCGTTGCATTGTGTTGTAGGCTGTGTAGCGCAGCTCGTCGACAGTGATTAGGTTAAGTGTCCTTTCTTTTGCATTTTTGATCGGATTATAGTGAATCACTCGGGCTATGTGCTGGATCAGCTCGGATGGAATTACTGCTTCAGAGCTATAGACCAAGTTATAAGAGGTGTGGCCCGTGGCTATTCGCAGTGTGGTCCTGTATGCCCACAGCACCCCTGGGATGTCGTCTGCCCAACTTGCTACTGTGCCTACTATTCGAGCCTTGAGGTGGTCGAGAACTGTTTCGTTCGTGACCTCCATCTGACCATTAGCTTGGGGGTTCCCTACCGACGTAAAGTGTTGGCTGACACCTTAGGCCTCGCACCATTTTCTCGTGCTCTTACTTTGGAATTGGGTGCCGTTATCCGAGATAAGGACTTTGGGCAAACCAAATCGACATATTATGTTCTTCCAGATGAAGCTCTTGATAGCCGCACCGGTGATTTTCGGAACCGCTTTGGCTTTTACCCATTTAGTAAAGTATTCGACTGCTGCGATGATGAATTTGCACTGACCAGATATCTTGGGAAGAGATCCAACTATATTGATCCCCCACTGGTCGAATGACCATGTTATCTGGACATTGACCATCGACGCGGCTGGTTGGTGCAGTATGTTCGAGTGGATCTGGCATGATAAGCATTTTTTGGCCAAGTCGATTGAGTCTTGCAATAGGGTGGGCCAAAAATAACCGTAACGGACAACTTTGTGTGCCAAAGATCGACCACCGGAATGGTTGCCGCAGATGCCTGTGTGAATCTCCTTTAGCACTTTGTTTGCCTCTTCGGGTGCTAGGTATTTCAGTGGGGGTCCTAATATTGACCTCATATAGAGCTGTCTATGGTCGTCGAGAGCAAACTTGGCTGCCAGCCCTCTAAGCCTGCGGGCCTCCTTGTTGTCGTCGGGCATGGTCCCTTGGCTCATGTAGAGCTTGATTGGGTCATGCCAGGAGGGAGTCGTCTCTTCAACCCATCCGATGAGACTATGATCGGTGGCTTGGATACAAGGTTTGTTGGCCACTAAGAACGTTATGGTTCTTTCCCTGGTGCCTTTCGTCGAGCTGGCTAGCTTTGAAAGCGCATCTGCTCGTTCATTCTCTGCTCGGGGAACCTGGCTGAGGCTAAAACTCTTGAATGATCGTTGTAATTGTCTTACTTCGGCCAGATATTGGGTCATTTTGGCCTCTTTGGCTTCGAAATTGCCTTCGACCTGTTTCGCGACCAGCTGGGAGTCAATGATCGCCATAAGCTGCTCGACACCCCGAGCTGCTGCCATGTTCATTCCAGCTATGAGGGCTTCACATTCTACTTCGTTGTTGGTGACTGAGAAGTATAGCTTTATTGCAAAATCATACTCCTCGGCAAGTGGGGAACGGAGAGAGATACCTACTCCAGCTCCTGATGAGGTTGTTGAACCGTCGACGTGCAGAGTCCATACTGATGAGTTCTCAACGATTTGGTTCAGCAGGTCGAGTCTCTCCGCGACAAAGTCAGCCAGGACCTGTGCTTTTATGGCTGCCGGCAGCTGGAATGTGATGTCGAACTCCCCTAGCTCGATGGCCCATTTGGTGAGTCGACTTGAAGTGTCGAGCTTTGACAACACCTGTTTTAACGGTTGGTTCATCAATACGACGATCGCATGGGATTGGAAATAAGGTCGTAGTTTTCGTGCTGCAGTAACGAGGGTGAGAGCGAACTTCTTGATCTCTAGATAGTTGTGAGCCTTACTGCAATAATACACCGGACGGTGAGTCCCGTCTCTTGTCGATGCTAACACTGAACTGATCGAATCAATGGATACAACTAGATAAAGTTGTAGCACTTCTCCCAGCTTAGGCTTGGCTAGCATAGGTGACGAGGACAAATACTGCTTAAGCTCGATTAAGGCCTGGTCGCACTGCTGAGTCCACTGAAACCCTGATTTCTTCGCATTTCTAAGTATTTTGAAGAAAGGAAGGCTCTTGTCGGCCAGCCGTGCAATGAACCTACTGAGGGCTATGATCCTGGCAACCAGGCATTGTACATTTCGAACAGTGCGAGGCAGGGTGACGTCCAAAATTGCTTGGATCTTATGCGGGTTTGCCTCGATCCCTCTTTGACTGACCATATACCCAAGGAACTTACCCCCATGAACTCCGAATGTGCACTTATTGGGGTTGAGCTTCATGCCAACAGCCCTTAGTATGGAAAAGGTGTGGTTGAGGTCGACAAGGTGGTCCTTGGCCTTCTCAATTTTAACAATCATGTCATCGACGTAGACCTCCATCGATCTCCCGATCTCATTTTTGAACATAAAGTTGACCAATCTCTGGTACGTTTCTCCCGCATTTTTGA
This sequence comes from Jacaranda mimosifolia, assembly GCA_018894105.1. Classification (NCBI taxonomy): domain Eukaryota; kingdom Viridiplantae; phylum Streptophyta; class Magnoliopsida; order Lamiales; family Bignoniaceae; genus Jacaranda; species Jacaranda mimosifolia. The sequence goes on along the minus strand of CM032131.1, from coordinate 25,470,192 downwards.
GCCCAAATGGTATAAGTAAGAAGCAATATACTCTAGTGGGGACGACGAAAGAGGTCTTGTCCCTGTTCTCGTGTGCCATAAATATTTGATAATAACCTTGGAAGGCATCCATTATGCTCAACAACTCATATCCAATAGTAGAATCTACTAATAAATCTATACGATGCAAGGAGTAAGGATCCTTAGGGCAAGATTATTCAAGTCAGTGAAATCGTTACACATTCGCCAATTTCCCTCATTCTTGGGGACGAGTACAACATTACAAAGCTAAGAGGGGTACTGAATTTCTACAATATATCATACCTCTAAAAGCTTGTTGACCTCTTCCTCCATGATCTGGGACCTCTCAGCATTGAAAGTTCTTGTCTTTTGCCTTACTAGCTCGTGGGCGGGGTCCACGTTGAGCCGATGGACGATGATATTTAGGTCGATTCCTTGGAGGTCAGTAGCTTTCCATGTGAACACATCAATGTTTCGTCGAATGAAATCGACCATGAGGCACTCCAAGTGGTCGCCTATATCGCTTTTGACCCAAGTGGTCTTGTCGGGGTTTCCAGGTTCCAGCTCTATGGTTTTGAATTCCCCGACGGGCTCGACCAGGGTGTCTTCCAACTTTTTCTTCTTAGATGAAGGTCCCTCCTCAAGTTTCGCTACCCCCCCGAGGGCCTCAGTTGATGTCGCTTCTTCTGTTCGTTGGACTCGATGGAAATGGTATAACAGCGCCATGCGTCCTTAAGATTGCACAAAAGTTTTCCTACTCCCGCTAGGGTTGGGAACTTAATCTTCATGTGGTATGTGGAGACGATGGCCTTAAAGTCATTTAGAGTTGGTCGACCAATGATGACATTATAGACGAATGGAGCGTCGACCACCGAGTAGTTGATCATCAAAGTTCTGCTCCGGGGACCTTGTCCAAACGTTGTGGAGAGGTTGATAGATCCCTTCGGGATGATCTCCGATCCTCCAAACCTGACCAGCAGTGTTCTAACTAGATCAAATTTTAATTCCCCGAGTTTCATTATGTTCAGTGTGGACAAGAAAATTATGTTCACGGAGCTGCTGTTGTCGACCAATATCTTTCTGACCTCGAAGCTTGCTATTTCCAATGTTACCACCATGAGGCAGTCTATTTTTCTTTCGACTCCCTTATTCTCCATATGGTCGAGGTCTGAGTCGCTGAAGGAGATTGGCTCTACACTAGTGGAGAGCTGGAAAAACTGTCTCGACTTTGGCTGGTTTGGTCGACTCTAGCTGTCTTTGGGTTTGTTTCCTAGCGTTCCTGGAATCCCCCAGTGGGACCTTCCGCAATCATGTCAATAACTCCTCGAATGGGCGGGTGGGATTTTTGGGCAGGTCTTTTTCCTTTGTCTTCTCTCATCGGGCTGGCCGACCTTTCTCTACGGGGAGTCCGGTCAATTTTGTCCTCTTCGCGCCTAGCCTGCTCTTCAACATATTTTTTCAGATAGCCCTGCCTGATCAGTCTCTCGATCTCATCTTGCAAGTTGAAGCAATCTTCTGTGTCATGCCCTTTCTGCTTATGGAAATGGCAGTACTTTTTCGATTTTTTCATAGCTTCTGTCTCTGTGAGCTTTCTGGGTTTTTTGAGCAGGTTGTCATGTTGAATCGCAAATAACACCTGCTTCCTCGGGAGGTTGAGTGGAGTGTAGTCGTGGAAATGCTTTATTAGGGATCGATGTCCCTCTCTGACCTGACGGTCATCTTTCTCCTTGTTTTTCCTCTTCTCGACCTCCAGATTGCCATATTTCAATTTGTTCATTTCTTCTTGGGTCATGTACCTCTCTGCAAGGTCGAAAAGCTCCTCCATCGATCTTGGCTGCTCGCGTACCAATGCATTGGCACATTCTTTGTGCCTGAGCCCAGGAATAACATATCAATTAGGAATTCAATTCTCGGGCTGTCGATCTTTAACACCTTCGTGTTGAATCGGGTGATAAATTCTCAGAGGGATTCTCCCTCCTTCTGCTTTACCGTGTGCAAATGGGTGTGAGGGAGTTTGGCTTTTCTCCTGCTCGCAAATTGGTGCAAAAATTTGTCGCACAACTGGTCATACGAGTATATCGACGTCGGTTCCAATTTCACAAACCAATCGAGTGCTATCCCTTGAAAGGTGGTGACCAGCATCTTAGCGTGGATGTACTCGTTGTGTCTATGCAGTTGCATCATGTGTTCGAACTGCATTAAATTTTCGTTCGGGTCGGTTGAGCCATCGTATCTAGGTAAACCAGTCGAAATTTTGGCATTGACAGCAATGCACTCGTCGATGATATCTTGGACAAAAGGGGAGTCTCTTTCTCTCCGGAACCTCTACGGTCCCTCTTGGTAGGGCAACCTTTCTATGTTTCTCCTCGAGATCTCCTCCAGTCGTCGGTTCAATTGCTGTACTTGGTGGGATACCTCTTCCCATTCCTCCTTATTCGCCTGGGATGCGATTCTGTTCGTGTGCATCTCGAGTGTTCGACCCTATCGCATTGCGGGGCTCGAATGGGTCGAACACCATGGTCGACAGAATCCACCACCTCCTCACGGGACAGAGGTCAAGCCACTTATCTTGGAAAACGGCCTGAGCTTCGCGTTTCAATGGTGGCCTTTTAGATTCTTGTCATTCAAAGTTTTCTTCGGGCTTTCTTCCCTCTGGGGCCACGGGTTGCGGCGTTGCGTTGGCTGCCGGTGCTAGTTGGGTGGTGTGCCGATTCAAGGCAGCTGAGAGTTGAGCTGAAATCTACTCGCTAATGAGTTGTATCAATTGGGGCATGGTCAAAGTGATCACCGGTTCTGGCTGGGCGCTAGACCCTGGGGCGCCTAATTCTTGCTGAGGTCTATGTGGGGGAGAGCTGGATCTCCTATTTTCTTCCCTTCCTGATGGGGCTCGCCTGGTGTTCACCATTTTCGACAACGGACTCAAGAATTCCCACAGATAGCGCCAAATGATGGGGTGTGATCCATTTAGGGTTGGATCGAGTAGATATTCTGACGAGGTTCGACCTCTCTGGTCGATAAATGAGTGTTGATGGATTGAATCCTGCAATCATTAGTAAACGTTAGGCTAGCCGAGGAGCCATCGGCTTAAATACTTCGACGCTCAAGTCAATACGGGTCGACTAGATAATATGAGCAGCAGAGTGAGGGCTTTGTGTATATATGAGAGCATACCTTTGAAAGGCTAGAGTGGGGGTATTTATAACCTTTTCTCCCTGGGGATTTGTCTGAGATGTCCTTGATGTGCAGAAGGACCCTTGTCCTTGCATGATGAGCCATTAGTCATCTTCCATCCTTGTACTATTCCAGGTGGCTGTCTTCCCAGGTTTTAGGGATAGGGTAGGACACTGTTGACGTGCCTGCTGGTAAGGGAAGAGGGGATGGCATGCGCTATAAATGCCAAGGCATGCCGCCTATCAGTGCATTTAATGCAGCAAAGATGGTACTGTGCTTTGCCGACCTCTCTGGTTGGAAGAATGTTCGACCTGATAGCGGATTGGAGAACGGATTAATGGTGCAGGTTAACACATCGACCCGCGGCCATGTATAAGGCCTGGTCAAGTGCTCATTTGCCTGGGCACGCCGTCGGATCTTCGAAGTCGACTAGGGTCAATAGCGCCAATGGGCACCGGGTACAAGATGGGCCTGATGCTGCTTCTTTAGGCCCACGGGGTTTGGGCCTAGCCACTTGGGCCATCCGATATCAATTACTATTGTTTTTGAATTAATTTTTTTGGTTAAGTAAACTTTTTTCTTTTTTTTTTTTTTTTCTTGTCATTTGGACCTATTTTCAACCTAATTCAACCCACGTTCAACTCAACTCAAACCATTTTCAACCCATCTACTTAAAACCCATATTGAGCCCAACCCAGTTGAGCCCAAACTATACCCAACCCAACCCACCCATTTGCCACCCCTAATCAACACTCCTATTTTGGAAATATATTATTAATGGAATATACTCTCAACATAATATATCCTTCAGCTAAATGCACTCAACAATATGATATTCAAATAACATGGGACAAATCCAAAGGCCTCACAACCAATCAATTATGCAACTGCTTTTTGTTCCATATTCTCTAACCAATGACTAGTTGCAATTATCTCTGCTCAAAGAGAGATCTGATCCAGCCACATTCAGGCTGGTCTAGAATTTCTTTTTACACAAGACTACAAACATAGTAAATAAGGCATTACGAGGCACATCGATAGCAATTTAATAGGGAAATCACATGTCACATTAACATGGTTAATCCTCCAACAAAGAGAAATAAGACAGAAAAAATTGAGAGAAAACCAGTCTGGTGGAAGCAATCTTTGCAATACATATAATAGAAAGAGCCAGAGAATTATCCGTTTGCCACCTGGAAAGCTTAATTGACAGCTATGGATAATTCATTCACAATTTTTCTATTCAAAAGCCCACTGGTTCTCTCGTCGAGCTTCCTCTTCCTCTTCAGTTGTGAAGTCATTCTTGATATTAAATGTCTTTCGAATCTCCTCTGGAGTTTTTCCCTTGATCATGTCAGCAACAGTCTGGCAAGTCAGGTCCAGAAGGGTCTTGATATTCAGGTAGTTAGCAGCCTGGGTATGAGAAAGTGAAGAACATGGTTAACGTCAGAGTAACAAGAAAGAGGAAGAATTAGTTGTCATATAAATACGTTGTCGATAATAGCAACAAAAACAAAGCCCCGGTTTAAATGGCTTACCTCAACCAAAAATAATGCCTGTAACACCAATTTTATAGAATCTAAAGTCTGTTCAATCAAGCTAACTAACAACCATGCAGTACAATTTTTTAAAATACTTATAGAGCAATTTTTTGCTTCAGGGAAACCAGTTTTATAGATTAGCTAGACTGGGTCACTGAGTAAAAAACACATAGCACAGATAGATATACACCAGTATCCCCATATAAGTAATTTATCATCATACTGTCTAAATGAACAACTGATTGTTAATTGTGAACCTTTATAACTTGTTAAGGCAACAGAAATGAAGACTGGGAATAGTCTGTACAGTATATAAATCCATATTAAAAAGGCCAATATAGAACACCCTAACCAATCCATTAGAAAAGGGAAACACGGATGATAACCACACCACTTATACCCAAGTCCATTAGCAAACAGAGCACCCCTACAACATTGTCCACAACAAAAATAGAGAAAAAGGGAAGAAGAGAACAATGGTAATAGAAGCAGCAGAGCAAGCAAAAACATGGTAGCCATAGTGTCCATTAAAGTGATAACAGCAATTATTCCAAGTGCATAATAATCAGAATCAAAAAATTGGAAGCTGCGGCATGCAGGAAGGTCAAACTCAAAAAAAGCAAGGCAGTGCGCCATATTCTGGGAGCCTAACTATGGTATTGATTAAATCCTCCTCTATGTGTTGCGGATCAAGGCCCAAGGGATCCTTCATCCACCATTTTAAACACTACCACAGACAAAAATAAAGACATGTTGCTAGAAATACAGAATGAAGTCATCAACTGCCAAAAAAAAAAAAAAAATGCAATAACATACACTATTAACCTCAAATTTTAAGGAGAAAATAGAAAATCTACAGGCAAATATATACATAGTTGAAGGTAACAATGCACAGCAAAAATAGCAAACAGCACTAAACATAAAATCCAACCATCATTGATAAAAACCCAAACGCACAAATTCGCAACTAAATTGAGGCTAAAAGATAACACCAACACCTACAAACAATTGAAGTAACTACAATAGTGTCAAATGCATACCAAAATAAGATCAAAGAGCGTGGCCTGATCGACTTTGACGAAATCGGCGTCGAAAGCCTTGAGATCGTCATCGGAGGTGGCGGTGGAGGTGAGCTTGTCGTCAGTTTTGGTGGCGGAAGCGGCCGCGTCGACGTGGCGCTTGCAGTACTCGATGATTTTTGAGAGGATTTTTCCGGTGACGTTGGGGAGAGGGATAACGTTGTCGGCACAATCGTCCTCGATCATGTGCTTGATAGTCTGGGACTCAACCGCCACCGCCTCCTCCACCTCGAACACCTCACCGTCGGAGCTTCGCAACGCTATCTTCTTGCTCCCGTTCTCCGCCGGGGAAGACGACATCGATTTTGAATTTGAAGACTGTTAAGAGACCGAGTTGAGAGAATTTTTTTTGGAATCAGCTCCTTTTTCAGAGATTTTGCCCAAATGGAAGGTGGTATGCGTTTTTTGTTTTTCCCTTGACTGGCAATATTGCCAGCGCTAGTTTTGCTTCTGCCAGAACACAATTGCGGATTTAACTATTTTACCCCTAATAATAAAATCCTTCTTTTGCCGCAAATTATCTATAAGTCCTTTCTTTGCTATTTTTATTTGTAAATGCAAAAAGTAAAAAGCTTTGTTTGGAAACGTTGCCCGAAACAAGGAAACATGGCAATTGTGTGTGTTTGTATTTTTTTTTTTTCATTTTACTATTTCACATCCCAAAATACCCCTATTTTGTTTGGCTAATATCACAAACGCCTCCTTCATTTTCCTATTTCACTACATATATATACATATATACACAACATATTTTATTATTATTATTATTACATTTAAAAAAATCATTAAACTCAAAATTTACCCCCAAACACTAACACAAAAATATTGATTTGAAATTTACAGTATAAAATATCTCATTTGAAACATAACCAAACATATTAAAACTTTCAAAACTCATTTTTTAACTATTCTAAAAAATATAACCAAATATCAATCACATTCCTCAACCTTCATTTCATATTCTTCCGCAATTCTTTCAACATTAATTCTCCCAAAACACACAATAAACACATAATAAAATCAAACCAAAAACATATCCAAACACTACCTTTGCTATTCCCTCATTACTTCAAAATTTCTATTTATTAATACATGTAGACGTGCACCAAAAATTTTCTAGAACTCAAATCCTTCAATTTTTACACATGCAAATGCAAGAGTAATAATATTCAGCTAATTCATCAATCCAAGTGTCGTTCGACAATAAAAAATGACATTATTGTTTGATTGGTTTATAATATAAGAATATTATAGTTCATTTTATAAATCACATAAAATTTTAATCTTATTGATTCAGCCTTCTTATTATACTCTAAATATATAAATGACATAATTGAAATATTTCACAATAAATATAAATATAACTTAAAAAGCTATATTATCACAAACCTTGACAAACCCACAGCTATTTGTAATAAAATAAGCATATTTCAATTGCACAACAATCCATCATTAATAAGAAAGAAAGTAGCTATTCCACTGTACACATTCTTGTCTGAAGCTTCTTTCAGCATGTCGAGTGTAGTTTTCATCTAAAAGTGTCTGAGTCTGTTAATTTGATTAATCTGCACAACCAACATAAGCATGGCTTCAGCTGAGACCTACAGAAACGAAAAACGGGACCTTTCGAAGGGCGGCCTAGTCTTCCACAGGATCATTCAGTAGTCCATTTGTTGAGATGGTGGAGGGCTGGTCCTGGTCTTTTGTGCACCTGTAGATAACACAGATTTATCATAACATAATACTATTGCAAGAGATATTTTTGTTTGTTAGTGTATGCAGATCAAGAATAGCGTTTATAGACAGCCTAAGAGGCATTTTGGCAATAGGAACACTACCTCGTATTTCCACTTCCCTCCATTCTTGGACAAGAGCACAGCAACAACACATAAAGTGCGACAAGAAATCATCAAACCAACCGCCCTGCCAGAAATTAAGATTAGCAGAATACTACTTCCATTAAGTGCTGTTATGTAATAATGATCAGGAGATCTTAGTAAGAAACACAAGAGTGAGTTACCCTGATGTTAAGAGTCCGGCGGAGCTTTCTTCTGACACAACATGTGTAGCAACAGCATGCCAGAATCAGGGAATAGGCCATTATTTCATTACAAGCCTCTGCTGAAGCTGTCATAAATAAATGCTACATATTTCGTTCGTTCTGAAGGTATATATTAATCACAAGGATGTGATCATAACTATACTTGTAATAAAAAGTTTCAAATATACTAACATATTTCCTTGCTAGCTGCCACTGATGCTATCTTTGAGAGTGTATCACAAGGACAGAGAAAGGTCTTTATACCTGCCATTACATATATTTCAATAATTATCCCATATTAAGATTATAAATATCCATGCTTGATGGATAGGATGGACTTCTCATCTCTGTGGGAGACGGAGAGTAAATACATATAGTCTAAAATAATGGGAAAAAAAGAAGAAACAGATAGAAGAACACCATGCAGACGGTCTATTCTTACATAATTTCTATGCAATAACTCAATAGTAATATCTCTGAGAAGAGAGAACATACACAAGTAAGGTTCAGAACAACAGCCGAGTAGATCTGCATGCCATTCCTCTTGCCAAATTGCTTCCCTAGTTGAAGCCATATAGTGACCTGAGGAAATTGTGGCTTCTCTACAAGTGGAAATGCAGAAAAAGAAGAAACTCTCAAAAGAGAAACTAACAATTAGGATTTTTCTAGTTTTTGAGGTCAAAGTGAGAGATGAACCTTGAGCTTGTTGGAGTGTCGATTTTTCTAGTATTCTTCTCTCTGGAAAAATGTTCCGTGTCTGGCTTTGACTTTGGTGAAACTTTGGCTGGTGAGTCTTTCTCCCTTACAGAAGTTGCTGTGTTTTCAGTAACCTCAAGCAGACGTTCGATTACTTCGCATTGACCCACATCCATGTTAGCTTGTGAATGTTGAAGCTCTACCTTAAGCTTTTCTTGCTCTTTCCTCAGCGCCTTATCCAAAGGCAAATTTGGATAAGAACAAGATATACTTTTCTTCAAGATTATAGTGTCATATTCAGAAATTGCAGCTTGCGCTTTTCTATCATCTTCATCCAACGTGTACTCCCGCTGATCCCTCTCAATTTCTTCAAGCCGCTCCTGGATATTTACACAGATTTGTGAAAAAAGTGTTGCTAAATGAAAGGGTATCCTTTGTCCCTAAGACAGGTTTGGCATATCAACCGAAAACATTTCCAGAAGCAATATGGATTCATTACAAAATTTTGGCAAAAGGGCACAACAGAACGGAGAGACAAATTCAAAGCACCGAAGTAACCATACATCCTCCAAATAACATCAATCATACTAGAGGAACAATCTAAAACAAAAGTGCCCTTTTTCTTCATCAAGTTCATCCTAATTGATTAATGATCCAAGAACTAAAACCCATAGTCAACATAAAATCCTATCCTACTATACAAGAATGTATCAGAAAGCCTGAAATTTGTGATAGCATGAGTAAGCAAACAAAAACAATAAAGGATCTGTAACTAGAGCATTTTTACCAAAAATCAAGACTAGAATTTTTTGGAGTTCAACTGAATATTCCACAAAATCACAACATAAAACATGAAGATGACTTAGACATTTCTTGAAACATCAAGGTCCCATTCCCATTTTGACTGTAATACCTGAATTACAAAGCAATAAAGAAAAAAAGATCCCATCTCCCAACCCCCAAACATCATCAGTCACAATCCCAAATAAACATTCTTAATTTTTTTTTTCTTTTTAAATAAAGAAATCAAATCTGATTACCTTGAACCTGGCATTATCAAGCAGTGCAATGAGAGGAATAATCCTCAAGTACCGATCAATCTCTTCTTGAGACCTTCTAAACTGATACACAATATTCCACCCCATAGCCATCAAATACAAATAGCTCCTTTCTTGACAACTATTCACAAGAAGATAAGCCCTTCTCAACGCATCCTCCAGCTGCTCCAATGGCTCCCTCGTCTCCGGGTACCTTTTCAGCTCAGAAATCTTCAGCTGCTCCAGCAAATTCCCGATCAACTTGACATGCTGGGCAAACTGCCTGCAGTTCTTCTTGTGCATTCTTGCCGTGTTTGCCGCCTTCACAATCAGACCTATTAATGCCACTGCGTTTAGCCCAGCCAATTGTACAACATTTGCAACCTCCCCGAAGTGCTCCCATGAAGCCATCTTCAATTTTTCTTTAGTTTTCGACCAAGATTTCAAAAGGGTCTCAAAGATTTGTTGATATTGAGGAAAAAATGGGGAAGAAAAGACTAACCAACCGCCATAGGCAAAAATGGCTACTCATTTTCAACTGAAAAACATGACAGAATTGGGCCAGTTGGTGGAAAGGAAAAAGGATCATTGATTTCTGGATTTTGGCTTAAAGAGAAAGTGCCTTTCAAATCGTGAATTATATTTTGTTTGGATTTGGCGATATGATCACATTACTACTATGATAATGTTTCTTGATTGTACAAAGTGGGGGATTAATTTAAGGGGACCTTAGTTGTTTTCATGTGGCCACCTAAGAATTAACCTCAAACATGATATTGTAAGAATATATATATATATATATATATATATATGAATTGACCCATAACGAAATAATTGGCCACCTTTGTGGATGCCAACCTATGAGATTAGTAAAAGCAATTCTGGCAATAAAATTACTATTATTTTCACTTGGTAATGTCTTTTTAAGATAATTGTGGAATTTCAAGAGGCTATCAACTTTGTCTGGTTGGAAAGATGTCTGCCCATATTATGCATTATGCATTACCATGGAGGATTAATGATGCTTTTTTATATATACTTTCTGATGAGTTTTGGTTAGTAGCTGAAATATATAACAAAATGGGGAAACATAGCCATATGGGTAGGCTTGTGGATTGGTTTTGAGTGTAAAATATGTTCAATCAAAGTTGACTAGATGGGCTTGTATTAATGACTAAGATATCCTTAGGGTAAAAAAATAGTCATGTGCCATAATCAAGAAGAGCTTTTCAGTTGGTTTTGTGAGTTGCAAAGTCTTGTACTCAGTCAAGTTTTCAATTTTCTTTGCTTTGCTTTGATTGAGGGCAAAAAGCACTTGAAATCAAAAGTAAACACAACCCCCTTCCTAGATTTTACTATTTTAGCACATTAAATCTAAGAAATACTTTAAAAGAAATTTTGCTTTTTTATAATCTTAAATACTACGGAGCACCCTACCCTCCACGCTATTTTCAAGCTAATTTTTTGTTAAAATCTCTTCGTCAGTTGTCATGCTATTTGATACTTGGGATTTCCACCAATGTATAACTAGGGGCTATCGATAGAGCATATTTTAATTAGTATTAGATTTGAATTCAATCCAATTATTTGGAATTTTTAATCGATAAAAGATTCATCAAATATGATTCGATTAAAAAAAAAATTATAATCCAAAATAAATTGAGCAAATATGAATTTCGCTCAATTCGATCCATTAATAATTTGAATTCAAATATATATAGTATTATATATATGTACACATCGGATCCTATAGTAATGCTAAAGTTATATCCAATAATCATATTTACATACATATACATTTTAAATTATTATATATATTGAATTAATATTTATTTCTAATTGCTTCATACTTACCAAACAAAAAAACAATTAATTCAACATCAACAGTAAAAATTATCACTCAAAAAAAATATAACTAAACATGCAAATATTTTCTACTTATTCCCCATAATATAAACAAAAATCTATCACATTTTTCATTTTCACTTCCATTATTCATTTTTTCAAAACATACGAAAACCATAAAACATAAAATATAACTAAACATTCCCCAGTGAACTTTGATGAGTCCGAATCCATTGCCTATCCCCAATTGTATTATTCTCAATTTTAAGGCGGGGCTAAGTTAATTGAGCCATAAAATTAGGCGGGTGGAGGGGGAGCATTGGTGGGCCTCAATCTATGAATGGGATCACCGAATGGAGGTGGACTTTGTCTGGCCTATTGTTTATATGGGATGAGTCGTGAAACTCGTGAAATGAAGGGCTCGTTTGGTTTTATTTTTATTTTCTATCTTCATTTCTATTTTTTCTCAAATTTGAAAAGTTATTTAGTGAAAATGAGTTAAAAATAAATTTATATTTGGATAAATTATTAAAAAGGGAATGATTATGTTTGTTTTAATAGGTTGTAGGTGGTGAAAGAGATAAATAATCGAATAGAGAGAGAAGATATATATGTTATTGGAGAATATATTTTGAAAATAAAAATTATATTGAGTGAAAATGTATAAAAAATGATATATTTTATTTTTAAAATAATAAAAAATATGAAAATGACTTTTAAAAATAAAACCAAACGGACCATAAAAACTCAAAGAACCTCGTAACATGGAACCCTTCTCGTTACTAATTGTTTCAGATATGCAAGTCCAGGGCCCCAAATGCATCTGATTTTCATTTCTCGATTTCCTTTCTCCATCACTATGAAATTAAAAGCTTGAATAAGGATTTTCACATTCTCTAAGTCTGCATGAAAAGAACAGATCCGGAGTGGAAGAGCAAGCAGGAAAAGTTAATGATGATATAAAGGTTTAGCAATGCTTTCCTGTCCAATTATAGACATCCCATGTTTCAAAAACATTATTAAATGAAAAGGCAAAATGACAAGAAGTACAATGGTTCTGAAAATTTTTACTTCATTTGACAAACAGAAACTCAAAAGCAATGGCCCAAGAGGAAACCCATTGCTCTCAAAAGCTCAGTAAAGCATGATGAGTGTTTATATATCTCTTTATATCTCAGTTTATGATTAAAACAAGCTAGGAGAATGAAATCACTCAGATGATAGAAGCTATCATGTCATGTTAGCAACCAAAACTCCACAGCACACTTGACCGCAGTAATAATAAATGAATGCTCAAGAAGCATAAAAATGAGTATAAGATGTGCAAAAATGCAGAAGAACAATCACAGGGACCAACAGAAAAGAGACTTAGGACAAATTTTTCTGCAATGAAATGAGAGACAGGCGAGCACAATGGATGAGTGGTGACATGGCCGGTAAGTGGGAAAAAATTTATAAATAACATTGGAGATGCGGGGGATCGAACCCCGTGCCTCTCGCATGCAAAGCGAGCGCTCTACCATTTGAGCTACATCCCCAATTGATGGTAGCCTTAACATCTGTATTTATATAACGTCTAACTGAAGAAAAATTTCGGAAAAAACATATCGGAGCCAGGTTTCGATCCTGGGACCTGTGGGTTATGGGCCCACCACGCTTCCGCTGCGCCACTCCGATATTTTTGTTGTTCGATGTCAGAAACTATTGCTCTTACTCTGGAGCTTTCTATTGCTTCTATCCTAATACACTTTTCTAAATTTTCAACAAAATTATAAGTTTCTTGTTTAACTAAACATTTGCTACGAATTACAAATGCTATCAATAAAACAGGAAAAGCAAAACTACTATAAAAATTGAAAAAAATAAAGAAAAAAGAAAACTTAGAACACCATTAACATGAATAGAACTGCATGCCATCATTTCATAATTAAAGGAATATGCATTAATGAAAACAAAAGATATTATACACTAATGCATTTCAATATATTAATTGATAAATGCTAACTATGATTTATCTTTAATACACTAAATACCAAAAAAGTGATACACTTAGAAGAAAAAATTAAAGAACATATAGATTTGGATAAATTTGCCAACAAGAAATCAAAAAACATGAATTAGTAAATTGCGATCATTTATATCTTTTGGGTGGGTGGTTGTTTTTCCTCAAGATTACATGTTTATTGTTTTTCCTCAAAATTACATGTTTATTGCATTTGGTGACTATGGTGCAGGTGTAGGATGAAGAAGACATCAATAAGTTTTTTTGGGAATTAAAGACCTCAAAATCGGGAGTCAAAATTTTTTGGGGGGATTGTCCTGGGGGCCTTTGAACTCCGGTGCCTTGCTTCTCACATTTTTTTCATTAACTAAATTCCTTTCTAGGTTTCTTGTTCAATGATGAAGAATTAACTTGTGCCTTTTATGCTTGATGGATTTAATTTTGTGAAATTCAGCTTTTTTGTGGTCTAATATTATCTAGGATGCAGGATAATTCATGAATTTATGTTTGTGTTTGGTAAGAAGAATGTACTTCCAAACCTCGGATAAAGGTCTTTAATAAGCAAAAACCCCCATACAACTTTGCGTGCATATTTTAATGGTGTACTTCTTCTTTGAATTTGATTCTTCTCTTGGGACCCGTTTCTTGATCCATCCTATCCCTTAAAACTGGTATTTTAGTGTGATCTGGCTGAGCTAAAAGACATGGAAATATATAAAATATAGTTTTGGTGATGGTTGCATGTTTCTAATGGTTCTTCTTGCATCTTTCTAATGGCTCATCTTGCATGGAAAATGACATGGTCACGGCCACGGGACATGGGAGAGGCAATTCTTAAAGGTTCATCTTTGCACAGACATGGACATGGTGACACAGATATAATATGATACAAATATAGTGGACGGGCAATTTTTGAAAATTTTAGGATATGATATGGTTTGAACGCTATTTTTCCAATAGAAGTTTTATATACAAAAATATAAGTATGCACATGTACATATATATGCACGTATGTAATTGGCAAAGGATTTATAGAAATATATGTAGTATTTTATGAGAAATTCATTCATATCAATTATAGTGCTGGACATTTATTAATGTAATTTTTGCAAGTGAATTTAGATAATGCAATACTATATTTGATTAGTTTTGTGATTTTTTTGTTAGATCTTAAAACTCTTAAAATTTATAAAATATGAAAAAACTGCTCAATCCCTCTCTGTTGAATTTTTATTTTATTTTATTTATTTTTTTTTTTTTCTGGACACGTATTAGAGCCGTGTCAGTGCTGCATCCATGTATGATAGTGCATAGAGTGATTTTTCAGGGTGTCAGTGCATTATAGGTACTAGAGGAGTCTGCTTACATTCCTTGCTTCCTCTTTTAAAGGCATGCTTTCGCCCGTTAATCTGTTATGTTCTTCTCCAAGCTCTGGTGCTTGTGGACGAATCTTTCTTGTCTATTTGGTTTTATAATTAATTTATATATAAGGCACTTAGAAAGCTAGGGCTTGTTTGAAGAATTTAACTTCTATTGAAAATTGACTTAGGTGAAATCTAGACATGCATTAAATCGTACTTTGCTGTATATGCTTAGATACTTTCAGGCTATTTGATACTTAGGGTTTCAACCATTATAACAATATATATGCAATATTACAATGTGTTCTTTGTTGTTCTTCACAACTACTTTCACATATTTTTCATAAGGAAAAATGCAAAATTAGTCCACCAACTATTGTGTGCTGCAAAAAGAAAATTTTATTAATTTTCAATTTTAAAAAATGACCATCATATTTTGAAATTTAGCACATTTAGTCCAAATTTCTGCAATTTAAGTCATTTTAGCTGAAAAATTACACAAATTGCGCCGGAAATAGTCACGCCTCTGTCACATGAGCAAAAAATTGAGGAAAATGCGCCATGTGTCGCTGGAAATCCACATTGCGATGCCCTGTTGGTCGCCATGCCACATCATCCCACCACATGTAATATATTTGCCACATTACACGCTTGCTAGTCCCACATCACCTTGAATAAATTAAAAAACGTGCTGTTGCTGGGAATTAAACTCAAAACCACCTCTATGACAACCCAATGCAACAACCACTATAACAACCTTACAACGGCAATGCAAATTTATTATATATGTCCATTATGTGAAACAACAAGGTAAATGTAAAAGGAACGTTTTTGTAGTTTGGAAGAAATAAGTTTATTACAAATATATTTTTGTAAATGTTTGAAATTGAAAAAAATTATTTTTTTGAATGAATAAATTTTAATTTTTTATAAAATGATAATTTTAATAAATTATTGTAAAAACGATTGCTTTGGTAAAATTGTCGTAATTTTTTTTTGATAATTTTCATTAATTTAATTTAGTAAAATCTAAATTAAAAAAAATAATTACAAATTGATGAAAATAAAAGTAATTTTTTTTAGTTAATTTAGTTTTTGGTATTATTAAAAATTAAAAATTTAATTTTTTATTAAAAATTATAAAATAATTTTCATTAATTTAGTTTTCATTACCAATGAAATGTTATAAAATTTTGTTAAAAATTAAACAAATTGTAGTTTTTGAATTTGTAAAGACTAAGTCACAAAAACTAAATTAACAATAATTTTTAACAAAAATTAAAATTTTGATTTTTAATAAAAATAAAAATTAAAGTATTGAATTTTTGTTTTTATCTTCATTTTAATTAATTTGTAATTATTCCGTTTAGTTTAGATTTTATTAAAATAAAATTAAGAAAATTATAGAAATTTTTTTACAATAATTTTACCAAAATTATCATTTTTACAATAATTTATGAAAGTGATCATTTTACAAAAATTTAAAATTATCCATTCAAAAAATATATATTTTCAATCTATAAAATTATATTTAGGGATAATTACACATAATCCCCTGAGGTTTGGTCTATGTACAAATAAACCCAAAGGTTTGGGAAAATTACAAATACCCCCCTGAGGTTTTGCTCCGTCTTACAAATTTGAAAGTCCGTCAAGCTCCGTCAAAAAAAGTGCTGATGTCATCAAAAAAATTACATGGAAATCCAAAAAAGCCCTTAGGTTACTATTATCGTTATTTTGGAGACAAAAATACCCTTGGACCTACTTGTAATATTTCAGGATTATGAGGTTCTATTTGTTGATTTTTTGTAAAGCATTGCAGATGGCAGTTTGAAATTTTTTTCAATAATTCTGATTTGTTTAATCATTGATTTTACATTTATAAATATAATTTTTTTATCTCCTTAATACATATATATTTTTTTGCATATGGCCTATAAAGACAAATTAAGACACATTGCAAATACCCCTCTCAACTTTGAATAAAACTACATAAAATGTTAGAAAGAAAGGCTGAAATTTGTGCACCAACTATAAATGCTGCAAAAGCCTTACATTTCAATCCTTGAAATATGACAAGTTTGACAGATTCATCATCCAAATACTGCAAAAGCCTTAAACTAACTTACAAATTCATCATCCAAATACTTACAAAATATTTTCAGAAAGTTATCCAACAAGACAACAACAAAAATCAATTGTAGGGTTCCCCAATTTACAGTTTTTCAAAAATTCAGATTAACAAAAGAAACAGAAGGACAGATGACAGATTTAAGCAACATCTCATGACTGTCCTCCACCCCCCATGCACACATGTGCGGCAGCAGATGTAGAGCTGGATATAACCTTCTTTTTCCTTTTGATTTCTCTTAGAATTTCAGCCAAAGGAGTATTAGCATCAAAGTGGATAGATTTGTCACTTCTTTTATGCAAAAAGACAATAAAACAGTAAACAACAAGTTTTAAAAATTCAAATAAGTCTCACTATCATCAAATAGAGACTTCAAACCTTCTTCCTGTTATGAGTAGTGGACTGAGATGCTTGAGAGGTGGACTGAGATTGCTGGCTGCATGTCCTTTTGTTGTGCCCAAATGACTGGCAGGTGGAGCATCTAACATTGCATGATCTCTTGCTTTGTGTGGCAGCTGGTGCCTCACCTGGCTCTTTTCTTCTGCTCTTCTTGGGCCTACTTGGCAGCTTCTGCATTTTAGGAGGAAGAACTTTTGGTGGCTGTGGATTCAAGTCTGAAGGCCAAAAGGCAATATTCGGAATTGGATGCATCACCTCTGAGTAGGCCTTCAAGTAAACAGTCCTGTAGAAGCTAATATATGAATAAAGCTCTACTGACTCTCTCCTAGGGATATGGCTAATAGAGCATACTTGCATGGAATGCCAGAAATATCTCATTCTCTGCAATCACAGCTCCTATCATCAAGGTTGACAATGTAATGCATCCCTTTTCCTAACATCTGGAACTCATATGCACTACTAATTGTCAACTAACATGACACAACTTCTTCCTTCAAACCATTGATCTTTGAGATCACATTCTCACAAACACAGTTAGTCCACCTCTGCCCTCTCTCAAACCTCATCCTTAGCCTAGTCATTAAATTTGTTCTAAGACCATCAAGAAGGGTTAAAATTGGTTTTGACCTCAACTCACCTATCCAGTGGTTGAAAGATTTAGAAATATTGTTTGTGACATGATTATTTTTCAACCTTGAATCAAAAGCATGCCTTGCCCATAGCTGAACATGAATTCCCATCAACCAATCATATGTAGCCTGACTATGCTCCCTTATCTTATACATTACCCAATTAAAACCTTGGACATTGTAAGAACGCACAGCCATCCAAAAATATTTTTTCAAAAACACTCCTGGAAAGTGTTGTCTAAAATTGGCATAAATATGCCTGCAACACTTACTATTTACAGCATTGGGAGCAAGCACAGTTATAGCTTCAATGAAGCCCCACCAATAGAAAGGAAGAAGTCACAAATAATATCACAGAAACCCTTTAAGTTTCCAACATATAACAAAAAAACCCTTTAGTTACTATCAATACTAGATTTAACCCCTTAAGGTAATTACAATATTACATTTACCCCTTTACTATTTGAAAAGCCCTGACAAAGACCCAAATGATATTTGTGTTCAAAAGACAGCACTTGGAAGAGCCTACAATTTTGTAGATACATATCAAGGGAACCTTTAACTTTACCAAACATAAATTGCACATCCTTGAAATAGTTATAATCCTACTTTACCCCCATCAACTTGTACATATGTAGCAAACAAATAGTCTGAAATGCAATCATTTTACATACTATATAAAATCTATATATGATATTACATTTACCCCCTTAAAGGTTTGTAGACCTAACCAAAGAGGCATTTAAGTATGTGAAAAATAACCAATAAAACCAGTTAAGTTGTAGAAAGACAACAAAATATAAGAATACCTTCTGTCTATTAGTCATAAAGGTCCAGGGCTTGTCATTATTGAATCCCCCAAGCATATCCCTCAAGCATTCGAAGAAAAATCCCCAACTTTCCTTGCATTCAGTTTCAACAACAACAAATGCAACTGGAAACAGCCCATTGTTTCCATCAAGACTTACTACTGCCAATAGAACTCCTCCATATGGCCCCTTTAGGTGATATCCATCAAATCCTATAAAGGGCCCACAACCATTCAGAAAGCCACCTCTCAATGCTTTCAATCCCATGAAGCATATCTTGAAAGTAGGTTCATGTGGTATTAAACTACTTTCAGCACTATTTTCAGACTCTTGATTTGTTTCAAATTGCATGCTAAAAATGGAACCAGGGTTCATTCTCATCACCATCAGACCATATGAAGGTAGATGAGCATATGACTCACTGTGGTTGCCCTCAATATCAGTAAGTACCTTTCTCTTGGCTCTGTAAAGCTACATATAAGCAGGAGCAACCCCATATTTGGTTAGCTCTGTCCTGAGTCCTCTAAGCCTCATGGTGGGATTAGCTCTCAACACTTCTTTCAACTTCCCAGCCATCCACTTTGCAGAAGCTTCTTTGGTGCGATCAACTCTAATACATGTGTGATATGGCACCGTTATTTTGATTGCAAAACTAACACCATCTGGCATAGTGGAGGCATGAATCCTATAGGGGCAACCATCTGCAGCACACTTGGCAGTCACTCTAGTTCTATCATTCTTTATCCTAACAATCTCAAATCCAGCTCTAATGATGTACTTTTGTAATGCATCTCTGAAGGCATACACATTAGAGAACACCAGTCCCTTCCGAAGTTTGATTTCTGACGTTGAGTCTTCTGGGATGGTAAATTCATCTCTGTCCACTGCAGCACCTCCCAAAGGATTATCTGGAATCTCTTCATTTGATATGTTTTGAACCTCACAATGGTCATTTGACTGGTAGTCAGAGAACTCAGAGCCTGAACCATGAAGAATACTAAACTCCCTATCTTCCTCACCATCCTCTTCCTCACTTTCCTTACTTGACTCTGAGGAACTTAACTCTGACTCACCACCATTATTGGGATCATTAGCAGGGTAGTTTTCATCTTCATTCAAACCCTAGTCATGAAAAAAGTCATCAGCAACAACCTCACTTAAGAAATCTTCTGCAACCTACAACACATTACAATAAAAAATAAACAATACTTCAAATTATGTGTGAAGGACATAAGTATGTAAAATAACTAAAATAAACTCCTCTAAGTTTACATAAACTTTCAATAAACCCTATATTGTCTACATAAATTTACAATAAACCCCTAATCTATATTTTTATATTACAGATGTATCATTGAAATTCCTCAAACATTACAAATGCACCGTCATATTGGCACTGCGTCTTCATATTAACTTACCTTCTCAGCACCATCTTCCTCATTTTCATTCACATTTTCCCTCTCAGCAGCAAGGTCCTTCATTATCTCCTTAACAATCTACAACAAGTAGACAACTGTTACTAATAATATGCTATAAAACATACATAGCCAAAATATTTTGATAATTTACCTTCGCAGTGGCATCAACATCAGCAATATCATCACCAGTTTGATGATCAACCTTAAAGTCAGATGCAGGCTCACCAACAGGCTCCAGCATATCTGCTGCAGCTATAGAACTCTTAGCTTAGGGCTCCACCACATCCTCTGTAGGTGGAGCTGCCTTACTAATAGGCTCCAGCACATCTTCCCCAATAATAGAATTCTCAACTTGGAACTCCACCACATCCTTTGCAGGTGGAGCTGCCTCATTAACGAGATCCATTACATTTTCCCCAACTACAGAACCCTCACCAATAGCCTCCGCTATATCTTGTGGAGCTACAATAGGCTCCACCACCTCTTGTGGAGCTACAAAGCCCTCAGCCACAGCCTCTTTCATAGGCTCCACCACATCCTCAAGAGGTGCAACTGCCTTAGAAGATGTGTTGTCTCCATCAATGTTCTCCTCAACAACTTCAACAGTATTGCCCTCACCAACATGATATCCAAAACACTTATCATCAACAACCTAATTATAAATATGTCCACATACTTCAAATAAAACTTTAGCACACACCATTAACTTATAAATATATTACATAAACCCCCTTCATATTTTAAATAACAAACTAATACATCCCTGACAGTTATTTTCAATTTAAAAAATACAAAGAAAACTTACACTTTCTTTCACTTCAGTCTTACCCTCCTTACTAGTTGGATCAGCTTGTTTCCTTTCTGCCTGACTGCAACCTTCTCCACCATCTGTTTTGTCATTGTTGCACCATTCCTCAACATGAGCAGCCTCCAGCAACATCTCAAATGAATGGTCAATAGCCAGAGGAGGTGCCTCTTCTAGTTGTATGAATAAATCTATCTGTTTCATATCTTGATTGAACTTAAACATATTTTGTAGAGACCTATCATCACATACTATCATCTTTTCCCTATAGCCAATATGTACCAAATCACATCTAAAAATGAAAAGCAAATTTCCAGAAAAAGCTACATTGCTTAGCATACCCTCAGTATCACCAATCAATTTTTCATAAGTGTATGCGTCAGGATCAACATTTTCAATCTTATAAGTGGAGTCAGGCATGTGCACAATAAGGTCAACAGTTCGAGAAACCATATCTGTAACAAAATATTGAAAAGCACAAATTACTAAATGCAGTAAAACATTACATTTACCGCATTCTATTTTTCTAATATTTACATATAATTCCATCTGATTTCCTATAACATACAGAATAGTCCCAGATTCTGTTATAGCAAAAATAGGTCTAATAACATTAGTTTTACCACACCGTTCATCAGTAAAGTGAAAGTTATCAACATGCCTGGACTAAATCATATTTAAAATACCTACTCCAGTTCATATTTGGTGGAAAAACAGAAAACCTACAAACAATAGAAAAAAATCCATACATTAGGATTAACAACGGATAAAGTCGGTATTTTTTGACAAATTTTGAAGAAAAATATACGGTAATAACAAGATCGTACAAAAATAACAAGTTTTGGAAGAAAAAAAATTACCTTTCTCAAGGTTGCAAACCCTAGTATTTTCAAACTTCTCCCGTTGAAATGAACTCTAATGGCCACCGATCAACACCCGCAATGGAGAGTATAATGGCGGGTTTGACAAGAAGTTGGTTTTTGGGAATGTAGGCCGATGGTTTTTCCTGGGTTTTTGAGGAGTTTTTCTTTCTTTGTCAAACTGAGAAGAATGAGGAAGACAATCATCTTCCTCTATACTTTACCGCCTAGCGATGGGCATTTCGGTAATTGCCACAGGTAAGGGACATTTTTGTCTTTGGCAAATTTAAAACTTTTTTCTTTTTTTTTCAGGCAAGGGCATAATAGCCATTTCACAAAAACCGTCCACCTTAACGGCCTTCCGTCTGCTCCAGGGGGATATTTGTAATTTTCCCAAACCTTTGGACCTATTGTAAATAAGCCAAACCTCAGGGGGGTATTTGTAATTAACCCTTATATTTATAATAAACTTATTTCTTTCAATCTACAAATGGCATCTTTTTAGTTTATGCAGTTTCAGATGTTAGAGACATATAATAAAGTGGTGGAATTCTTAGTAAGAAATTCGTTATGGTGTAGTGGTTGTTGCATCACTTTAACATAGCATAGGTCATATATTCGATTTTGGACAACAACACTATCTCATTCATTTTAGGTGACATAGTAATGCATTACACATGGATAGCTGACGTGGAGAGGATGGCTAGGAAGCGTGTGATGTGGCATGGTGACTAATAGGGCATGGCAATATGTGGATTTCTGACGACACGTGGCGCATTTCCCTCAATTTTTTGCTCATGTGATAGAGGCGTGACTATTTCCAGCCCAACTTGTGTAATTTTTCAATTAAAAGGACTTAAATGGCGGAAATTTGGACTGAATGTGCGGAATTTTAAAATATGATGGTCATTTTTTACAGTTGAAAATTGATAAAGTCCTTTTTCTGCAGTACGCAATAATTGGTGGACTAATTTTACATTTTTCCCTTTTTCACACCACAACCGACATTATTTATCGCAAGAGTGCTATAATTTGTAGTGTGCCTTACCATTAACAATAACAAAAAATATTTACGAAACTGTGTCTTGCCTTTTGAATAATAATTAGAATGAATAATGAGCTCCGATGGTTAATGAAGAGCTTTCTAATAAAAATTTTGCTTGAAATCATTAATGGATGCTAAGGTACTATAACAAATGTCAATTCAAGTGATAAATATTTTTAAATTATCTCTTAAAAACAATGTACTAAAATAGTGAAATTTGAGGACGACGTGGGATGCAATGCAAATTACCTTGCTTTTATTTGTATTGCCTGCGCATTAAATTGCAAGAAAAAGGCAAGCAACCACACTAAGGGCAACGACATTAAATTTTAACTTATCACATATATTAAAACTAATATCTAATTCTAATTTTTTTCCTATTCATAAAAAAAATAATTAATTTAAATCCATTACATGCCAATACTTTCCAAAATATTTTTTATTTATTCCTCATAACATAAATATAAATCCATTACATTTTTCAATTTCACTCCCACTATTCATTTTTCCAAAACATACCAACACCATAAAACGTAATTAAACATTCCCCAGTGAACTTGGATGAATCCGAATCCATTGCATATCCCCAATTGTATTATTCTCAATTTTAAGGCGTGGCTCAGTTAATTGAGCCATGAAATTTGGTGGGTGGAGGGAGAAGCACTGATGGGCCTTAATCTATGAATGGGATCGTCGAATACTGGTGGACTTTGTCCAGCCTATGGCTTATGGGATGAGTCGTGGAACTCGTGAAACTAAACACTCAAAGAACCTCGTAACCTTGAACCCTTTTCGTTACTAATTATTTTAGAGATGCAAGTATAGAGCGCTCCAAATGCATCTGATTTTCATTTCTCAATTTCCTTTCTCCATCACTATGAAATTAGAAGCTTCAATAAGGATTTTCACATTCTCTAAGTCTTCATAAAAAGAACAAGTCCGGAGTAGAAATTTTCTATAAAGCTTATTGAGCAAAGATACTTGCTATCTTCCAGTGCAACAAGTCTTGGTTTAAGTACAATAAGGGTTGTGAATTCTTTCCAAATGAAAGTTGTCTGAATTGATGTTGGAATTTCACTACAGGCAGTCAACTTTTTTAGTTGCTTCCCAACAGTAACTTTCCTTAAACAGAATCTATATAATCAAGGTAAGTTCTATGCCAACTTTCTAATGGTTACTTTCCTTTGTTGTGAATATATAAATAAAACAATTATCTTAGTAGATTTAATAAAATAATTTATGCAAAATATGCATTAATCAAGACAAATCAAAGAAGATATTGTAACAATCTATCACTTTTTGATGATGCCTTATTTTGCCGTAGTCCCCCTGCGAATGAGCATAGTGATTCTACCCTTGTCAAAAAGAGTTCTAGCATCTTTTGTTTTATCAAGCAGGAAAGATTAAAAACATTAATCCATTATACTAAGACATAATGTAATTTGAAAATACAAGCATCAAAATAGAATTCAAGTTTTGCTAATAGTACTTAAAACATCAACATAGAGTTCGAGTTTTGCTAATAGTACTTAGTAGTCAAAAGATAATAGTTTAACTAAATAACAATTCATAGCAGCAAAAGAGACGACAATTTTTGTGATAATCTACTTTGTCTCCCCTCATTATCAAAAAGTCACCGACTATGAGTATATGTATTTACCACTATTCAAAATATATACTTACCAGTGTTGTGCAAGTATCTAGATGGTGAATGTGACTGTCCCTAGTTTATGTTTAAGAAAACAAAATATGTCATCAGGAAAAGGTTTGGTGAAGATATATGCCAATTGATTTTTTGATTCAACAAAATTTATGCACACATCACCCTTTTGAACATGGTCTTTTATAAAGTGATGCCTAGTTTTTATATGCTTTGTGCGTGAGTGATATACTGGATTTTTTGTTATGTTAATGACACTTGTATTGTCACAATGAATGGGAATGAAATAAAAGTTCAATCCAAAATCACTAAGAGTTTGTTTCATCCACAATACCTATGAGCAGCAATTACCTAGTGCCATGTATTCACCCTCGATGGTTGACATGACGACTACACTTTGTTTTTTGCTACACCAACTTACAAGACATGTTCCAAGAACTTTGCAAGTTCTAGATGTACTTTTTCGATCAATTTTATACCCTACATAATCAGTGTCAGAAAAACCAATCAAATTAAAGGTTTTAGAGTGAGGATTCCAAATACCATGGCTGACTATTACTTTGAGATAACGAAGAATCCGTTTAACGACCTTGAGATGAGATTCCTTAGGTTGTCCCTGAAACCATGCACAGAGACTAGTTGCAAATAGTATATTTGGTTGACTGGTTACGTATAATAGGCTTCCAATCATGCCTCGGTACATTGATTCATCAATACTGTTTCCTTTAGAGTCAAGTTCCAACTTGGTCAAAGATGCCATAAGAACACTAGATTATTTACAATCTTCCATCCTATATTTCTAATTTTTCTCAAACTAATAAAGCTCTTCTTATATTGTATTGATCCAAGATTCGTTATTTAAAGCTTCATTTATGTTGCTAGGTTTGGCATAGGATAAAAACACATGGTCATAGTATTGGGAATCATTATTTTGGGATTTAAACTTTGTAATTATTCCAACTGCTGGATCTCTACTCCAGTGATATTGTTGGTGGATACTTGATGCATGTTTGAATTTTCTAACTTGTCTTTCTCTATCTTCGTCAAAAGCTTCGCTAGTGGTTGAAATTGGTTTAGTAGTATTTTGAGTTTCTGCCAATTTTGCTTCTCTTTCTTGATTTAGCACTTCTATTACCTGGTCAAAACCTACAATTTCTATGCTCAAGGTGTCATTGGCCAGTAAAGGGTTAGTTTCATCAAATACCATATGTATGGATTCTTGTATTGTCCTTTTTCTTTTGTTGAAAACCCTATAAGCTTTACTGTTTGTTGAGTAACCCACAAATATACCTTCATTGGATTTGGAATCAAACTTGGCAAGAAGTTCCCTATCATTCAAAATGTGATATTTACATCAAAATACACGAAAATAAGAGATATTGGGCATCTTACCTTTCCAGAGTTTATAGGGAGTCTTTTTGATAAAGGGCTTTCAGAAGACTCTATTGATAATATAGCTGACTATTCTTATAGCTTCTGCCCCAAATGAATTTGGAAAGGTCATATTCGTTCAGCATTGTTCAAGCCATTTTTGGTATAACCCTGTTCTTTCTTTCAACTAACCTATTTTGTTGGGGTGTTTTTGGAGCAGAAAAATTGTGAGTGTAACCAAATTCATTATTGAAAGTAGCAAAACTATGGTCATCAAATTTCATTCCATGGTTGCTTTTGATGGTTTTAATTATATAGCCCTTTTCGTTCTGAAGGTTTTTTGTGAGGGTATAAAGTGACTTAAGGCTTCATTTTTATGTGAGAGAATCGTGCCCAGTTAAAGCAAGTGAATTCATCTACTATTACAAATACATATTCATTTCCTCCAAGTGATTGAGTTTTCATGGGTCCAAATAGATCAAGATGGAGAAGTTCTAGAGGTTTGGAAGATAAAATATCATTTATTAGTTTAAAAGATGTTTTTATTTGTTTGCCTTTCATGCATGCATTACAAATTCTATTTTTTGTGAATTTAACTTTAGGGATGCCTTTGACTAAATCATTTTTAACTAAGTGGTTTAGGAGATTCATATTAGCATGACCTAGACGCCTATGCCCTATCCAATAGGACTCGTAAGTAGCAACTAGACATTCAATATTTTGTTTGGATAGATCTTCTAAATTTATGCAGTATATGTTCCTTTATCTAACAGTAGTGAAAATAGTTTCCTCATGCTTAGTTACCACATATTGAGAAGGTTGAAAATGTACATGGCATCCGCTGTAGCACTAATTGACTTATGCTAAGAAGATTGTCTTTCAACTCATCTACTAGCCAAATATTTTCAATGAAAGTTCCATCCTTGTTACCTAGTGTTCTATTGCCAATAATTTTTCCTTTTATATTATCTATGAACACTACATTTCCTCCATTGTACTCTTGAAGTTTAAAAAATAATGATTTATTTCTTGTCATGTGTCTAGAACATCCACTGTCCAGATACCATAGGTCCATTTGAACTGCTTTCTTGATTGGTTCCTGCAAAACAAGATTTTGTGCTTTTAGGTACCCATTCTTTGTTGGGTGCCGCTGAAGTCGCCAGGAACGACCAGGTCTCTGAATTTCCTCAAAAGACTTAGCCGCCCACCAACGACACTCAACTACATGCGCATCGAAGAAGTCGGCAAGCCGGACTATGTTAGATTTTGGTACCCACACGTATTTGAATTCAATTTCTCTTTTTATAGGACATTCATAAGCTATATTATCGGTTTTGGTGTAATAATGACAAGTTCTCTTATCAAATGTTTTTGTTTCTTTATTTCTAAACTCTATTTTATTCTTCCCCTTAAGTGTCCTTTTCAAATTATAGTTACTTTCTAGTAAATTTTGAATTTGTTTTCTAGATATTGATTTTTCTCAACTAGCCTATTTCTTTCCTCCGAATTTTTCTTTATGATTTCATCATAGTAGCGGACTTGTTCTTCCTTTTCAATTAGAGTAATCTATAGTTGTTCTTTAAGAAAATTTATTTTCCTTTTTGCAACTGTTCACTTTCAGATACCATTTTCCCCAATGCAAACATAGGATTCACTATTTCCATGAAACGGGCGTACGTTTGGCTAATCGGTTCACCTATTTTCATAGAGAACATTTCATATTAGTGACTAAGTAAAGCAATTTTCTCTAATTTTACCTGGGAGGTCCCTTCATTGGTGACTTGGAGCATGTCCCACATGTCTTTTGTAGAAGTACATGTGCTAACTCGATTTTATTCCTCTTTGACTAACACACATGAAGGGATATTTTTTGCTTTTGCATTCATTAAGAGCATTTTCTTATCTTCAGTGGTAAATTCCAATATGATTGTTGGACACATGCCTTTGTTAGTTGGAATAAGAGGTCCATCAATGATGATACTCCATAGATCATAATCCAAGGCTATGAAAAACTCCTCAATCCTGTTCTTCCACGTTGAATAATTGGTCCCTTCAAATAAAGGAGGACGAGTATGAGATTGACCTTCCACATATACATCAAAACTAGAAAAGCCATTAGGATCTTTTAACTTAAGACTTAAGTTTATACATATGAGCCATAGGCTCCGGTACCAAGTGAAAGAATATAGAATCCCAAAAGGAAAGATGACTCAAAGGAGTCTAATAACTTACAGCAAGATATTTCAAGAAAATGATGAACTGGAACTTCCAACAATAACAATCGAAACAGAAAATGATATAGTAAATGAGACAAAGGACTTATATTTGTTCGACAAGCCTATTTCACTACCTAAACTACAAGATTTAGGATATAACTTGCACTTTACTCAAAGAAATGATTAGTACAAAAGTATAATAGTCAAGATTGATCCCTCAACACCTTGCTAGCAACCATACCCAACTTGGTTAGTCGATAACAATAATTTGAGGAGAGACTAATCTTGAGAGAACAAAAATTTTCTATAAAGCTTATTGAGCAAAGATACTCGCCATCTTTCAGCACAACAAGTCTTGATTTAAGTACATTACGGATTGTGAATTCTTTCCAAGTTGCCTGATTTGATGCTGGAATTTTGCTACAGGCAATCAACTTTCCTTGTTGCTTCCCAACGGTATCTTCCCTTATGTAGAATCTACATAATCAAGAAAAGTTCTATGCCAACTTAATGGCTACTTTCCTTTATTGTGAAGATATAAATCAAGCAATTATATTAGCAGATTTAATAAAATAATTTATGCAAAATAGGCATTAATCAAAACCAATCAAAGAAGATATTCTAACAAAAGTAATGATTATATATGATTTAATAGGTTGTAGGTGGAAAGAGATAGTAATAGTGAAAATAGAGAGAAAAGATACAGGTGATAGTGACTGAAGGTATACAGGTTATTGAAAAATGTATTTTGAGATAAAAATGAGTTGAAATTTTGATGAACATTGAGATAAATTATCAATAATTTATTTTGGAATAGTGAAAAGGGGAAATGATTTAAAAGACAGATCCAAGCGGGACATTAGTTCCACTATGCACAGAGACTGCATTTGATACGGAAGATTACAGTGATTAGCCCCTCCAATTCATGTTAGTAACGTGTTTAATAGAGAAAATTATGGTGACTAGCCAAGAGAAGATTGGCTCCGAGCCCATACCAAGCCCGTATTGTTCAACGATTGGGCCTATTGTCATCCTATGGTTGGAAGTAAAATTGTAGTCTAGCCAGATCAACTAAAAAGAACACATGGACGAATTTGTCCTTCATTTTGACGCAAGTAATTTTTAGAGATGGACAAATGAAGACAATAATGAAATTTAAGAAAATAGTCTTTTTCAATCTTTTAAGGCCGCGTTTGATGTGGAAGATTACAGCGACTAACCCCTTTAATCCATATTAGTAACTTATTTGATAGAAAAGATTATGGTGACAAGCTGAGCCGAGATTGGCTCCGAGCCTGTACTGTTCACGTGATTGGGCCCAATTGTCATCTCATGGTTGGAGGTGAGATTGTAGTCTAGCCAAATCAACTAAAAATACATGGACGAATTTGTCCCTCATTTTGAGATGGACAAATGAGGGCAATAGTGAATTTAAAAATATAGTCTTTATCTATCTTTTAAATCAAACATGAATGTAAGATTCTAGAATTGATAATATGAACTACAATCCCTAATATCATACAGGTATATTAATCCATTCAAACAACATCTAATCTTATCGGGGCATGATTAGATGAGATTAATAGTCTTTATTATCAAACGAGGCCCAAATCAAATATGAATGCAAGATTATAGAATTTATAATCTAAACTATGATGTGTTCATGCATCGACCTTCCATTTAATTTCATTAGAAATTTCTCCGCAATTCATTTGTACGTATTTCTTCGGAATTAATTCATTGCATTTATTAAGTGCGGACCAGTCTGGCGACTTTGAAGTCTAAGTCTTCGCAAAAAGTAGTACAAAAAATGTTAATATGTTCACACGCCAAGCCCATATATATCAAGCAACATACGCTTTGGTTTTATTTTCAAATGCCATTTTCATTTTCAGCCATTTTTAAAAGTTAAAAAGTTAGTTATGTAATGTGATGTGATGTGAAAATAAAAATGTATTTGGATAAAATGTTGGAAAGTAATAATTATAATAATTTGTAGGATTGAAAATTATGTTAATTTATATTTTTTATATTTAAAAAGATTTATTTTTTAAAATATAGGTATATTTTATTAATTTAAAAATAATAGTGGGTAACTTTATGTCAAATCAAATTTGAATTTGATTGATGTGTAATAAGAGTCTTATCGGGGCATGATTAGATGAGATTAATAGTCTTTATTATCAAACGAGGCCCAAATCAAATATGAATGCAAGATTATAGAATTTATAATCTAAACTACAATATCTAATATCAAACAGGTATATTAATCTATTTAAATAATTCTTAATATTATTAGGTTAAAATTAAATGTGATTAATAATTTTTGGTATCAAACACAGTCAGAAGAAATTATGGTAGCTAACTCGTGGGCTTTTCTAGCTAGATGCATCATTACTACTATCAATCAAGAATGGCAAGCATAATAACGACACAAGGTACACCGATCGAGCAATTTTTTCCAAATCCACTAGGTACACCAACCGTGCAATTTTTTCCAAGTCCACTAGGTACACAAATCGAGCAATTTTTTCCAGGTCCACTTTATGGACTACTGAATTTTTGTAGTTTACTAAATTACTTTGGCTTTGTTTGGTTATGTTTTTCTGAAATAATATTATTTTAAAAAAATATAATTAAATATATTTTTATTTTTTCTCTAAAATACACATTCTCTAATATATATATATACATATATTATATATATATTATATATATTTTATTATTATTTTAATATTAAAATAATCATTTAATTTCATTTTTATCTCAAAAATTTAATAAAAAAATATTGATTTGACTGTTACAGTAAAAAATATCTCCCTCAAAACATAAACAAACATACCAAAAAATAACTTTCACATTCTCCAATAATTTATTTTCCCAAAATACATAATAAAATCAAATAAAAAAATAACCAAACTATACCTTTAACTTTCATTAGTCAAGTGTGGTTTTTTTTTTTTTTAAATCCACTCTATGATGTGTTCATGCATCGACCTTCCATTTAATTTCATTAGAAATTTCTCCGCAATTCATTTGTACGTATTTCTTCGGAATTAATTCATTGCATTTATTAAGTGCGGACCAGTCTGGCGACTTTGAAGTCTAAGTCTTCGCAAAAAGTAGTACAAAAAATGTTAATATGTTCACACGCCAAGCCCATATATATCAAGCAACATATGCTTTGGTTTTATTTTCAAATGCCATTTTCATTTTCAGCCATTTTTAAAAGTTAAAAAGTTAGTTATGTAATGTGATGTGATGTGAAAATAAAAATGTATTTGGATAAAATGTTGGAAAGTAATAATTATAATAATTTGTAGGATTGAAAATTATGTTAATTTATATTTTTTATATTTAAAAAGATTTATTTTTTAAAATATAGGTATATTTTATTAATTTAAAAATAATAGTGGGTAACTTTATGTCAAATCAAATTTGAATTTGATTGATGTGTAATAAGAGAATAGGGTATGTTTAGAAATAGGTTTTGTGAAGAAAATATGTACTTTTTCTATTAAAAATTATGAAAAAATGTTTGTTTTCAATTTCTATTCTCACAAAAAAATGAAAAAGGGGCTTGGAAATGAAACTGAAGGGCCGTAAGTCTTCGCCAAAAGTAGTACAAGAAATGTTAATATGTTCACACGCCAATCCCATATATATCAAGCAACATATGCATGCGTGATCCTATACCACTAAGTGAATCCTTCTCATCAATTGATTCTAGCTTGCTAGTTGCGGCCTCAAAATGATGATCAGTACTATAAACTTTTTAACTTGTCTCCGAATTGCTCTTTTTTTAATTATATCGATCACACCTATATTTGGAGCCTATTCAAGCTTTGAAGATAATAGAGTTAAGTGCCAAGAAAGAGAAAGACTGGCACTGCTTAAATTCAAGGCTGGGCTGATCGATGATTATGATCGACTCTCCACTTGGGGAAATGAAGGAGACATTGGTGAAAAAGATTGCTGCAAGTGGGAAGGTATCCTCTGTGATAACCGAACTAATCACGTTGTAGCACTGAATCTTCATGGCCCAAGGAACGAAACACTTTCTCCTACTGCTCCTTTGAGAGGTAAGATTAGCCCGTCATTACTTGAGTTAGCTGATCTGAATTATCTAGACCTCAGTTTCAATGATTTTAACAAAAGCCAAATTCCGGAGTTTGTTGGTTCCTTGGGCAAATTACAGTCTCTCAGTATGGGATATTCTAATCTTGGTGACTTGATCCCACATTCTCTTGGGAATCTGTCTATGTTGCGGCATCTTGATCTTGGCAACAATTGGCTTCATGACACAGACCTTGATTGGCTTTCTGGTCTTCAATCATTAGAGTATCTTGACCTCTCAGATAATAATCTGAAGGGGAGGAACATTCCTAATGTTTTGGGGAATTTGACATCTCTTTGTCATCTCAACCTCACAAATAATAATCTTCAAGGGAGGATTTCCGATGTCTTGGGGAATTTGATGTCTCTTTCTCATCTTTCCCTCTCATATAATAATCTTGAAGGTAGCATTCCTGATGCACTGTGGAATTTGACAGGACTCACTTTCCTTGATCTTTCAAACAATCAACTACAAGGTGAGTTTCTTCAACCCTCCTCTCCTAATCAATTGAACTTAAGGCTTCCTAATCTTGAATGCCTAGATTTGTCCATGAATATGTTGAGTGGAAGGATTCCTAATCTTTCATCATGTTCATCCTTGAAACGATTAGCCCTAAATCACAACATGTTTAATGGCACTTTGACTAAGAGCATCGGGTACCTCTCCAATGTTGAGGTCGTGGATCTTAGTCAGAATCATTTGGAAGGTCTAGTCTCTGAAGCCCATTTGTTCAATCTCTCCAAGCTTGCATACTTGGACTTGTCCTTCAACTCGAATCTCACTGTAAGGATCAACTCTTCCTGGAATCCTCCCTTTCAGTTGGAAGGTCTACTATTGACAAGTTGCAATCTGGGCCCACATTTCCCCAAATGGCTTCGTAAACAAAAACAAGTCGAAGTTCTCCGCATCTCTAGTGCCGAAATCTCTGACACCGTCCCAGATTGGTTTTGGGATAACAATACTCAAACATGTCAGGAACTGGATATGTCAGATAACCAGATGTATGGTGTCATTCCTGATTTGTCCATTAAACTCAATCTTCGGCTTATAAACTTAAGCTCTAATGAGTTCAATGGTTCACTACCACAACTGCCCCCAGCTGTAGGCAGCGTCGATTTGTCGAGAAACAGATTTTCAGGCACCATAATTAATTTTTGCAATCTCAGGGGCTTATATTCTCTTGACCTTTCGGACAACCTATTGTCCATGGAGATTCCTCAATATTGTTTCATGAACTTGATGATGAGTCTACGTTATCTAAATTTGAGAAACAATAATTTCTTTGGGGAGGTTCCAAACTCAGTTCATGACTTGATGATTTGTAGTGTTTATTCATTGCATCTCCGGAACAATAATTTCACTGGAGAAATTTCGAGGTCGCTAAAGAATTGTCATAATCTGAATATCCTTGATCTTGGAGAAAACAAATTCATTGGAAACATACCAAGTTGGCTGGGAGAAAGTATGCCGAAATTGAGTGTTCTAAGCCTAACATCCAACAATCTTCATGGTAGTCTGCCTTCAAGCTTATGCCATCTGCAGAAACTTCAAGTCTTGGACATTTCTATGAACAAGATTTCAGGAACTATACCAAAATGTTTAAAGAATTTAACTATGTTACGTTCAAAACTAGATTCCAACTCAATTGACTATTGGGTTTATGAAAGGTGTGTAGATGACGTCTATGATAAAGCTTATATAATTTGGAAAGGAAAGGAGGCTGAATATGTTAGTACTCTTAGATTCTTGGCGGCCATTGATCTTTCAAGCAATAATTTAACTGGAGAAATTCCTCATGAAGTTACAAGTCTAGTGGGCCTTGTTGCCTTAAATCTTTCACGGAACAACTTGGTTGGATCCATTCCTGGCGACATTGATCGGTTGGAACTTTTGAACTTTCTTGATTTTTCCAGAAACAATCTTTCAGGTGGTATTCCTCCCAGCCTTTCCCAATTAAGCCACCTTGGAGTTCTGGACTTGTCATTTAATAATTTGTCAGGTAGAATTCCATGGAATACTCACTTACAGACTTTCAATGCTTCTGTCTATATGGGAAATCCAGGACTATGTGGTCCTCCCCTGGAATTTAAACCTTGTCCTGAAGATGAGATGCCTCGTAGCAATGTTGACGAGATGGACAATTTGGAGGATGAGTACAACATATTCAACTCAAGGGACTTTTATATTAGCATGGTACTTGGATTTATTGTTGCCTTTTGGGGAGTTTTTGGGACTTTATTTCTCAATAAGTGGTGCACCACTACTATTCTCAAGATGTTCACTAATGTGGAAGATTGGTTGTATGTAAAGATATTGGTGACTAAGAACCGCCTTCGAAGGTATTATGAAAATTGCTAAGGGACTAGTCTTGTGTAGTTTTTCTCTTTTTGAATAAAAAGTATTAATGTAAACTTTTTTATATTTTTGAGTAGAACTTTGTTGTAACTATTGAAGTGAACTCTTTTTTCACTCTTGCTCTTACTTGCGACTAGGGATGGGAATGAGCTAGGCCGCCCATTAGGGGCCTACGGCCTAGCGTATTTGAGGCCTAGCCCTGCTTAGCCTATTTAAAAAATAGATCAGATTTAGGCTTTTAAAAAAACCTATTTAGTTAAAAAGGCTAGATATAGGATTTTAAAAAACCTACAAAGCTTATCAGACCGGCTTATATTATTTAATTATATTATAATATATATCTAAATATTTATAATACTTATATAATTGCTTTTATATTTTATATTTATTAATTTTATATAGTTATATATTGTGTTCTTAATTAATACATAACCATTTTATTTCAAATTTTTTGTTTAACTATTAATAATATTTGGTTATGCTTTTCTTTTTATTTAGATAAATATATTATAATCGTCAATTATTTTTGCTTAATATAAATTATAGATATCTTAGGCCTATTAAGGCCTAAGCCTATTAAAAGCTTGAACCTATATAAAATTTAAGCATAATTAGAATCTTAATTAAAATTGGCTTTTTCAAACGAAGCATAGGCTTTGGAAAAATTTAAAAAGGCTAGGTCAGGCCTTAAAAAAAAGCTTATGTCAGGTAATAGCCTAGGCTTAGGCTTATAATTTATGCAACAGGCCTGACCTATTTAAAGCAAAGCCTAGCCTATTCCCACCCCTACTTGCGACGCCCTTCCTAGATTTTTATTTCAGTACTAGTTTGTGTCATGCCCAAAATTAAACCATATTTATTCTATAATTGAGCATGAAATTTAATCCCAAATAAATGAAACTAACAATCCAAAATCATAAGGTTAAATAAGAACTCATCCAATTCCTAGCAAACTCACAACATAAAACTCAAAGTATCAAAATCTTTCCAGAACTAAACACAATAAAATCCATAACAAATAAAACAAAACTAATGAACTTAATAGAAAATATACTAGTCTACTGAAAATTCCAGAACTACATCTTCATTGTTGATTCTCATCATATGCTGCATCCACCTCTTCACTAGGACTAAGATCTATGTTTGCCAAAAGGAAGTTAAAGAAAAGAAAAGAGTATGAGTAAAGGACTCAGTGAGTGCCAAGTGTGTATAAAGTGAGTTATTGCATTAAAATTACAGTGGAAATTTTTGAGTAAAATAAGTGGGATTCATAAAACAGTCTAACAGTAACAGTTGAGAGATTTATGAACGATCAAGCAGTAACCAGTCAAAATTTTATTAAACGATTTCCTAGACTGTCAACTTAAATACGATGATCAGTCAGTTTTGTTGTAGCCAGTCAACCTTATGACTCCCATCATAACAATCCCTTATCGCTCTAGGCAAGGTGCGACCTTACCAAAACAGTGTCCGAGTGTCCCTAGGAATTCCTACGACCCACCTCAGCCGCAAGTGGCTTCTGTTGTGCGTTGGGGGGATTGAGCCATGGGGGCTTAGGGTTCAATCGGCTAGCCCACTGCTGCCCAGTGAAGTCCATCGCACACCCATACCAAGCTGGATCTAACTAACAGTAATAGTAGCAGTAAGTATAACAGTAATCAGTTGATCATCGAATTTAATTGCTAGTCTAGAAACATAAGAAAAGTCATAAAAACGTAGGTTTTCGTTTATCCAAAAATAAGACAAGAAGGAAAAAAAAAACTTCTTTTATTCAGAAATAAAACAAAATAATTACTTCTTTTGTTCAAAAATAAAACAAGAAAAGAGAAAAAAAAAATTCATTTTGTGTGTAGTGGAATATATATAGAGTGCAATGTATCTTGAAAAACTTACGAGCAAATGGTACAATAGCATATATTCTTCTCGATTTTGAAACATAATATCATATAATACATAGGTTTAGACACTTACCTTTGAGATCAATTCTAGACGTCAATCTCCTATCTGAGAATTAATCGAACAAATGTTGAGTCACCTGGTTCATTTAATAAGTACATCAATCATCAATTCAACTGACTAACAAGACAAAACTTACTTAGGACTAGCCTTATGGGTACCAAAAGCCTGTAATATTTTAAAACCCCACAATCCTAATTGGGACTAAAATAATTTTACTCTATATATATATTCTCATTAAATTCCATTCAAAATCCTAAAATTATAAGTAACAAAATTTATCTCAATATATTCCAGAATCTCTACCCAATAAAATCAAGCGGACATATCCAAAATCCAACAGTCATGTCAAGTTTTATCATCAGGAACTCAAAATCCAAATTTATAAACTGATCAACCAAAGTCTCTAACCTCTGGTTAGAAAAACAACAGTGCAAAAGAATATATTGCCAAAAACAGAACTCACCATATTGTCATACCTAGAGCTATAAATGGATATTCAAAAATTCATTTATTGTTCGCAGTCGTATTCGTTTACACAGAATTTATCCGCATCCATTTAAAGCGGATATTATCCGTATTCGATTAATGGATATCCGATTATAAATGGATACGGGTATGGTAAATGCGTATCCAATCCGTTTAACATCCAATCCGAATATATATTTATTAAATAATATATTATTTATATTTTTCAATAAAAATCTCATAATCCATATATTTATATATATAAATTATAATTGAAGAATTGGGAAGAAAAAAGAATAAATTTAAAAAATTATTGTAATATAGAGAAAAAATTGAAAAATAAAGTTAGTCAACACAATTATTGTTAGTTGACTATATAATTAATATACTTAAATACCATTATTATTACTAATAAGTACTAATAATCAATTATAAAGTCAATTATTAATTAAAAATTATGTTATCTGTTTGATTACTTTCATTTTAATGAAATTATATAGTTCCTTCTATTAATTAAAATATGTATTTACTATAGGTTCACAGATTCACATATTTGGATATTCGTAAAATGGATATCTAAATAATTATCATAGAAATGAATATAAAACAATAATTCGAATACGAATAAGTTTAATAAAATATGAATATATATAAATAATTATAATTGAATACGAATATATCCGAATCCGACTGATATCTGACGGATATGAATTTGGATATCATTCTTAAATATTCATGAAATCCGTATCCGTATCCGAATATTCGAAAAGTTAAACGGATACGAATATGAAAACAGTGTATTCGATCCGTTTAATATCTGTTTACTCTCCTAGTCATATCTTCAATCAACTTATCAAAATCAATTTACTAATTTATCATATCCCACACATATATATAAAATTACACACCCACCGATTTAATTCATCCAGAAAAATAAAAACCCACATGCCTGAAAGTTGCTCACCCTCTCAGTTTTCTTCCTAATTTTCCTTCTTTTATCTTTTTTTTTTTTAATATTATTAAGAGTCAACAATTGCAGCTAATTGGTTGATTGCAAAAATTCAAAATTGTCTTCTAGTCAAAATTGGAGGCCATGGGCAATTCAATTAAAGGGAGGAAAATTAATGCTTTTGTGTGAAATATTCATGGAGGAAAGAAAAGGCTCTCGGTCAGCAGTGATGATGGGAAGAAGAAACAAAACAGAAAAAAGAAAAAAAAGCACTCCTAACTGTAATTTTTGAGGGAACGACTTGATGTACCTTGGCAATGTCTACCGTCGGTTTCCTCCCTTTCCTTTCTTCCGCCTTTTTTTTTTTTTTTTTCTTGTTGGGTATTGTTTATTAAAAGACTAGGATTTAAAATGATGGGACTATATATATGGAATAAGTTTTTACTTCAATTAAAACTCTGGTTATTTATCTTCTAGGAATAAGATAATCTTATAATAAATCTGATCACTTTATTATTAATTTCTAAAGTCTCAATTACTAATTCCTAATAACAATATAATATTAATTCGAGTAGAATTATAATAATTTATACTTTTAATTTATCATTATTCTTAAAAAAAATGGTATTTCAAGTCTTTTAATAAAATGAAATAAAAAAACATAAATAATTAATTAAATTCGAAATGAAAAAATTTGGGGCATTACTGTTTGCACTTTGGGTCCTATACTTCATTCCATATTTCATCTTCTAGAAAAGCCTCAACTGTGGGCAACAACAAAGGCATGTCCTTTTATGTGAAGATATTTTGCTTCTTACAGGATCAAAGCTAGGCTATAAATCTTTCTGATGCAGAGGATCCTTTTAAAAGGCAACTGCAGAGCATACTCAATTTAAGATCTTGATGATGGAAGAATTATAATAAGGCAGATATAAAACTGAATACGAAAGAGAATAAGTAAGATAAGTAAAGGAATAAGGAAAGTTGACAATAGCATATTATTTCACAACCCAACTTCGCTTACAAACATTACAAACTTGTTCTCTTATATAGAGGGAAAACTGACACTGTATAAGTGCATAGTTGGACAAAGGACAATTATTTTACAAACACTCATGGGCCTACACAGTACAATAATTTTTGACAAACGTTACAAACAAGGACAATAATTTTAACAAAGCAAAGCCTTAGTACAATAATTAAACACACCAAACAAACTTTAAATCTTGTCGTGCTCTTTAAGTCAAAAAGCCAGGAAGGTAGCGACTAAACACAACTGTTGAAGTATTCTGTTGAGGAATCTGTGTCAGCAGCGGATTTTCCGGTTCAGCAGATAAGCCAGCTTTTTCCCACCATTGGCCATCAATTTCGTAGGGGTCCTGCGAGTCTATCATCATGTCCTCTTCTACCTTTTCTTTTCCTTTGTCTGAAGGTAGTGATGGATGAATCAATAATGGAGAAGAATAGTTAATTGATGCAGTTGAACTCTATGGAGACTTATTGTGAGCAAGTGAATTCCAATTAGATTGAAAATAAGTCTTAGAATCCCCCCACATAGAATCTGGTGTAGCCTTAGTGGTTTCAGTGTGAAACTGCTCAAAATAGGCTCTAGCATCATTTTGAAGTTTGATTGCATAATCGATCGGCATTTGTTCCCATGGAGCATCATCTTCAAAACTAGGCCATATTTGAGGCAGAATAACCGAATTTTGTTCTGCCATTTTTCTCTGAAATTCTCTTATATCCATTCCATGTTCATAAAATTCCTTATTG
This sequence comes from Jacaranda mimosifolia, assembly GCA_018894105.1. Taxonomy (NCBI): domain Eukaryota; kingdom Viridiplantae; phylum Streptophyta; class Magnoliopsida; order Lamiales; family Bignoniaceae; genus Jacaranda; species Jacaranda mimosifolia. The sequence goes on along the minus strand of CM032131.1, from coordinate 25,430,458 downwards.
AGAAGATAAGGAAAAACACTATATTCTTGAACTGAATAGAAATATGGTAAATTGTGGATATGAGGAGAACTTTGCCTGGATAAAATATAAATGGCAGAAATTCCTGGAGTTGTACTTCCCATTTGTTTAAGCTGGAGTACTTTGAACATTCTCATCCAAGTAGATAAAGGATAAAACCATTCAAGAAATGTTCTAGCACAGGGGTTATCATCAAAATCATCAAACCAACCATTGTGCAACTCAACAATCCACTTGATAGATTGTTCAATAGGAAATTCTACAACAATCTTCCATTGTTCAAACAAGTACCAAAGCATGCATAAAATTATTTGGAAAACATAAGATGAAAGGGAGTAGACACACTGAACAATGTGAAGAAAGGATAATCAGGATGGAAACCTAAACCCCCAAAAGTATGAAGTCCAGTCTTTCTTACTGTAAGAGACTGATATTTCAACATGAGTTCTTTTGCTTTGGATTGGATTGTTTTGGTTTTAATGAGATCAAAGAGTTCAGGAGGCATGATCTCAAGTGGAAAATCATGAAAAGATGAAACTTTCGAGGGAGCTAGGGCAGAAAACATACAGATTATGAGAATATATTTTCTGGGGATTTCACAAAGTCTGGGTCTTGAGAGGAAATCTGCAAGAACATTATTTTTTCCTTTGATATAGTTAACACTGAAAGAATACTGAGAAAACCATTCTGACCATCTGAGTAACTGCTTGGGAGGAACAATGTTAGGTTTAAAGCTCAGCATCTTAGGAAAAACATTATATCCATTTCTATAAAGAAATGATGGCCAATAAGATGAAATTGAAACTTTTCAATACCTCGCTTGACAGCCAAAATTTCCTTGTAAGTGGAATGATAGTGTTGTTCTGAAACTTTGAACGATCCACTCTTGTACCCACACACCTTTCTTTTTCCTTCATTCTCTTCAAGGAGGATTGCAGCCCAAAAGGTTTCACTGGCATCTGTCTGTAGAATTCTTTTTCCATCTGAAGGGATCTGCAATGGAGGTAGCTTCTAGATTAAAGCCTTCATTGCTATAACGGCTTTTCTTTGTGCATAAGACCATTCTGGAGGATTTTTCTTTAACATATCCTGAAGAGGTCTTATTAAAGATGCTAACTTTGGAACAAAATCTGCTGCATAGTTAATGACTCCAAGGAATTGCTGAATCTGCTGCTTGGACTCCAAATCATCAGGGAACTTAAGCAATTCTTTACCAATATGTGACTACAGAGTATACTATCCATCTTTGATATGCATGCCCAAAAAATTAATTTCCTTATGAGAGATTAGCATTTTCTTCTTAGATAGCATGATACCATAATGTCGAACCAATTCCCCAAATTGATGCAAGAGATAAGAATGCGTCTTGATATCTTTAGAGAAAAGAAGTATATCATCAATGTAGATCAATGCATTTGGGAACAAAGGCTCGAAGATTTTGACCATAGCCTTTTGGAAAAGAGATGGAGCTATTTTGAGACCAAATGGTATAACAGTCCATTGGAAGTGAGCATTTGGAATGTAAAAGGCTGTTTTGAAACGGTCATTTGGATGAATTCCAATTTGCCAGAATCCTGCTTTTAAATCAAACTTGGAATATACATTAGCCCTGGTAAGATTAGAGAATAGATAATTTCTATTCTAGAGTGGAAACTTCTCATCTGCAAGAAAGTAATTCAGAGGTTTGTAATTTATCACCAATCTCATTTTAACCCTTGCTTGCTAAACCCTTTTATTGACATAAAATGCTTAACTAGCACATGAAGAATTTGTTGCTTCAATAAGTCCTTTATCTCCCAACTGGGCTAATTCTTTCGTGGCCAATTCAAGTTGATCAGGTGGCATTCCCGGATGACTTGCTCTTGTAGGGTTAACATTAACATCTTTTTTGAAGGGTAACTGCACAAAAAACTCTGAGTTTCTCCAAAGAGGATTAGTGCATTTGTGAAGGAATTCTGAGTGAGATTCTACACAACAATCTCTTATGAGTTTGGCTTGGATTTCTGGGATTGTATCAATATCCATGGTAAGATGGTATTGTGGTTTGATATATGGAAGAAAGTAAGACTTAAAACTAAGACCTTCTGGTTTGGGAACAACTTTTTTTTCCCAGAGATGCTTTATGATATCTTTACCAAGTAATGAGGATTCAAGAAACTTATGAGTGAATGATAACTCTGGGAAGAATTGAATCCTGACAGGCTTGCTGATCAACTCAATTGACAAAGTGTCACTATTGGCAACTTGGAACACTTCATGATGTTTTTTCCAAAAAGAGGCAGGGAAAATCTTTGGATTAAGAATTGAACAGGATGCTCCTATATCAAGCAGACCAATAACAGTAATTGGATTATCAAACTACTAAGGAATAATTTGTACCTGAACAAAGGGTACAACGAGAGCAAGTCCAATTATCTGAATTCCAAAGATAGAAAAATAGTCTTCTTGCACCTCAAGGTCTGAAGATGAAGATTCATCTTCAGAAACATCTTCCAAAGTGAATATTGTCTGCTCAGAGGGTTCATCTTCTTCAGAAAATAGAGACTCCAAATCATCATTCTCTATATCACATTGTGTTAATTGAAGAATTTTTTTGAGAATTTTGTCTCTCCTTCTGTTTGGACAACTCTTAGCCCAATGTCCTCGTTTGTGGCAAATATGGCACCTGTCTCCTTTATTCTTTGAGAACTTTCTTCTGAAAAATCTCATTGTCCTTCTTGGCCTCTATTGTTGGTGATGCTTCTTGAATCTTCTAGGTTGCTTTTGAGATCTCTTTGGACAATGACACTTCTCTATTTTGCATTTAATTTGAAGGTCCTTCCTCTGACATTCTTTTGCAAACTTTTTCCCTGTCTCCTGAAATTCTTTAAAGAACTTCCAATTGTTACACAACTTTTCAAGAGCCTTAAACAAAAATTGATATATTTCACCGAGAGTAACATTTGCAAGTGTACTTTCTCTTAGCTCAATCAATCTCAAGGTTTCTTGACCTAGGAATTTAGGAATAGAATTAAGGTATGCCTGCTTCAAATTTGGATTGTCCATTCCTCCGAGAATATAATATTTCTGAGACATCATCTAGAAATGTTTCTCCAAGTCTTTTCTTTTAAAAGAACAACATTTCATCTTGAAGAATTCTTCCCTCGCAGTATCCAGATGATTTTGATATTGCCCAAGAAACTCGACCTAAATATAATTCATGAAAGTATCAAGATTTGGTGAGTTTCTTGCTTGGATTTGCCGATATTCTCCAAGTGCATACCACCATTCCTTTAGAGTACCAGTCATTCTTGCTGTAAAGCCATTGATAACCCCGATAAGAGTAGATTCGATTTTTGGAGCTCAGTAACACACCAAGACATCATCATCTCATGTATTCTATCTCTCCATTGTGAATGAGGGATATCATCAAAGGTGAACAGAGCTCTAGAATTGATACCAATAGGTTTTTCAGGTTCTTCGACTTGTTGGTTTCTTTGTTGACCTCTTTGACTGGTTTCTGGTTCATCATCCTCAACAACAGGTTCATTAGGATTTTGTGGAGGTTGATTCATAAAGAGTAAAGGAACATCCTCTGATAGATCTTCAGAGTCACTGATGTCTTCAGTTGTAAAAACGGGCCAGCCACGGTTTGTTTGGCTTGTCAGATTCATAATCAGCAGCTTTTTTGAGAAATTCTGTCAATGGATTAGATGACGAGCCCTGTAACATGAACTGTTGAGAATCATTTGACTTTGAAACTATTGTTCCAGAACCTTTCTCCGATATTTGAGGTTTGCTCTTTTTCTTGTATTCTTCTCGAGAGAAAAATGAGGAAGAATCTCCAAACATCTTTTTGAAATTGTCCAATCCATGGAGGGGTTGAGAAATAACAGGATATGCAGGTACTGAGTGTTCTGACTTGTTTCAAATAGAATCTCTTTGATATTGATCTTCAAGAGATTTTAATTGGGTCTTCAGCGAATTTATCTCCTGCTCCTTATGATGGAATGGCTGTGAACTGTAGATAAGCCTCATAATGTCATTATGAACAGTATCAATTTTTTCTTTTAAAGATTGAATTAATACTGCCAACTGACCCTCTATCTTGGCTTCAATCCTTTCTTGGCTTTTGATAATCTTTTGTAACATGTGATTTTGTACCACTGCATTTTCTGATTGCCAATTAAGCGTTGCTTCTGCAGCAGTGATGTTGACCAAGGATCCATTCGAATTTCTGGATGTTGGGTTTTTTTTATCTTCCACGAATGTTTAAAATCAGAAGTTTGTACTTCTTTCGGAGGAAAATTCATTTGTTGAGAGGAAGAAGCCCCAAACATCATGATCTGTTGTAGTAGAGGATCTGTATCAAACCCATTCTTTGAGGGACCATCATAATCATCACACCTATCATCATCATCTCCCCATCCTGAATGAGTTGTTGTCCATGGCGTCGGTGGTGGAGGAGTGTATTTCACCAAGTAATCAAATTTTCTAGATGGCTTCCCCAGTGTATCAACAAAAGGATCATCCCTAGAAATTCTTGATGATCTATTTCTAGGAATAATTTCTTCTTCTGCTGCTTCAAAGATTGGAGATCCATTACCATCAAATCTACTAATTGGTCTAGTAGATTCAATAGTATACAAAGGATTAAAAAAACTAGGGACACCGATTTTCTCCTTTTACTTCTTAAACTGAATCTATACTGCTCCATCTTGATTTTTGTGAAAAGATGGTTCAGTAGATTGAATTGGTTTGGACTCCTTGGACGCTTGATGAGTTTGCTCATAGGCTGTTATCCATGTCTCAGGAATCAACTTCTGCAATTCTTCTTTTGGCATTTGTCTGGGTACATAGGTACAACTGGGTATGTGATTTGTGTCAATGGATATCAGCAAGACATCATCTGTTTCTTGAGGAAGAGCAAAATCAATTGAATGATTTTGTATTCTATACACCATCTGATAGTGGAGTGTTACTGAGTATGTAACGGCAAAAGGAACTGCACCACAAATCTGAATCTGAAGCTTGAGTGCTGATCTTAAGCAAGGATCTGCTCTCGGCATATTGAAATTTGGAAACATAGTTACGAGAACTGGTCTAGCATTCAATGTTGTTTGAACAGTGCCAATACATGCATGTTGATAATCTAAGAACCTAGTATCCATCAAGGCAATTCTGGAGGTTGTGGGAAGGCTTTTTCATCCATGTAACGTCAAAGCAAACTTGATGGCTCCAAAATGGATATGTGTATATCCTTCTGAAAGCCATAATTCAAGAAGATGAGAAGGCAATTCAATAGCTACCATCTGTTCTTTTTCTATTGCAGGAAGGAAATACTGGTCAAAGGTTGAAGCTTGAACATATTCTTTGACCTGGATCTTTGAAGGGTTAATGAGACTCTTGATAGTTTTGGCAAATGAGGATTTTGGTTTGGAAAAAGCATTATAGGGATTTATAACAGGAAGATTGGTAAGGGGAACTTTTTTATTTTCAGGAAGGTAAGTTATTTCATATAGGGAGTCTATTTTAGAGGCATTTGATTGACGAAAGCTAGGCCTAGGAGTAAGAGTAGTGGAAGAAGAAGAGGTAGAGGGCCTGGGTAGTATTTAATTTAATTTTCAATTTATTTTTATAAAAAGAAATTTATACAATAAAATAAAGAATAAAATAAAAACTAGAATAGATGGCTTAAACTACATAGTTTGTGCCGAACAATTGAGGTTTACACCAAAGGTTTTGCTATATGTTTGCGAATCCATTTCTGCATGCACTCCATATGTTCGCTAACACGCATGTAATGTCCAAAAATAAATAAACCAAAAAAAGAGTGTATCTACTATCTAGCTATCATATACCTTACTTTCTAGATATAATAATAAAAAAATTTCTCTAAAATTTGCACTAGATACGAGTAAATACCCTCTAATTTCCGAAATTACATCTAGTTTGCTTTTTACCTCATGAACCATTAATTTCTATAGTTAAAAAAAATGTTGACATCATCTAAGAATTTTAATGAAATTCCAATTTTATCATCAACCTTATAATTTTTAAAAATGGCAAGTTTTATACCATTGAATGAGGTTTGTCCACATGTAACGAGAAAAATCTGAATTTTTCAAAATTAGACAAATATTGTCCAATTTACATAAATTTCCTTGAGATTTAATATTTTTAGCATGCCAAAAATTTTGAAATAGTATAGGTCTAAATTTTTTTAGCTAATAATTATAAGAGTACAAAAAATTAAGTACACACACATCTATAAGTTCAAGTAAACTATTGTAATTTAATCCCTCATGAAAGATTTCGAGACAATTCACTTCCTCTTGCCACCGTTAAAGTAAGCGCACAGGAACAATTCTCGAGGTAAGAGCGTAAAAATCAAATCCAACTAGATGACCTGACAACAACTCACTTGAAAAAAAAAATCAAATCCAACTAGATGACCTGACAACAACTCACTTGAAAAAAAAAATTAGGTTTGCATTTGATGTTTTCGAGTTTGAGTCAAATTGAGTTGGACCCAAAAATGACTCGAGAAAAAAATAATAATAATAAGATTTGGTTGATTTCGAGTCAACACGTCTAACCTGAAAAAAACGAGCGGTTGACTCAATACCCAATAAATCTAACTCAATCCAACCTAATCCGACCCATCTAAAAAAAATTGATTAATTAAAATAAAATCTAAATAATATATATCCAAAAATCAAAATTTTAAAAATTCAATTACTAAACAATGGTTTGTTATTTTTTTGAATTCAAAGTACTCATGGACATAACAAGATTTTTGAAGTTTTTATGTTTCTTAGACCTTAATGATTATGCCAAATTTTAGATTTTGTTGTAGATCAAACTTATACTCAATTATAATGTTGGAATTCATAAATAAAATAAATAGATCAGGTTGGGTTGGGTTGGGTTAGATTAGGTTTATCAGGTTGTTGGGTGAACTGATTAAAAATCAAGTCAACCCAAACCCGACATAGTCTTTTGCGGGTCAAGTTAGGATCGAGCCTTTTGGGTTTAACATCAGGTTGGATTGAGTTTGAGTTTGGTATTTTTACATTATACTCCTACCTCAACCTAAATCGAACCCACATAACCCATAAGAATTGACACCCCTCTCTCGAGGCATTCATAAACATTGAAATTTATTATCAATTATATATGCACTGACATGTGTAATATATTTTTTACTCATAAATATATATTTTTTTATCTATTTGTGAATCTTTCAAATTAAATTCCAACCACATCAACAACAAAAAAAAAGTATTAGTGACCATTCGAGTGATCACTAGATAAGTAAAAGTTGGTGATAAATTCAATGACTGATTTAGTAACCTTCAGTATCGATTATAAAAATCCTCATCACTAATTAGTGTCAGTTACTAAGCGGTCACTAGTGACAACAAAATGACTATCATAAATTATATATTAAGGCAGTTATTAATTAGTGGCCACAATATGCACTCGCTAATTTAAAGTTGATCACAAAAATAAGATTTTTGAACTTTGCAATATTGAAGATACAAATAGGGATGCAAATGAGTCGAGTCGAGTCGAGTTGAGCCGAGCTTTGGCCATTTTTTCAGGCTCGACCTCAAGCTCGAATCAAATGAGCTCGAGTACTTGTTCGTGCTCCGCTAGACTCGAACTTATAATCAAGTTATAGGCTCGAGTTCGGATCAAATTCGAGTTCGAAAAATTAAATTATTTTATAAAGAAAAATTAAAATTAGTATATTTTATTTTATTTAAAATTAGCTATAGGTTCGAGCTCAAAAAGTTAAATTATTTTATAAAAAAATTAAAATTTAGTATATTTTACTATATTTTTTAAAATAAAAAATATAGGCTCTCGACCTTGCAAACAAGAATTATTTGACTTGAGCTTGGCTTAAAATTTACACAAGCTTGACTCGAACACTTTTCGAGTCAGCTCATGAGGCTCGTGAACTGGCTCAGTTCGTTTTCGTACCTAGATACAAACTCTTGACTTGTCATAGAATATGACCCACTAAGCACTAGACCATATATATTCTTATGTACTGATGTCACGCAAAATAGAATGTTATATTGTAGAAATTAGTACATAAAAATATATATGGTCTAGTACTTAGTAGATCATTCTATGACAAGTCAAGAGTTCGTATCTTCAATATTGCAAAGTTCAAAAATCTTATTTTTGTGATCAACTTTAAATTAGTGGGTGCATATTGTGGCCAGTACTAATTAATAACTATCTAATGATTATATACATGTTCCTTCAAAAATAATATATAATTTGTGATAGTTATTTTGCTGTCACTAGTGATCACTTAGTAACCGACACTAATTAGTGATGAGAGTTTTTATGATTGATACGGACGGTGACTAAATCGGTCACTAAATTTATTAATCACGGAAGAACTAGCAGGAAAAATTAATGATGATGTAAAAGTTTAGCCATACTTTCCTGTCTAATTATAGACATCCAATGTTCGAAAAAACATTATTAAATGAAAAAGCAAAATGCCAAAAAGTACCATGATTCTGAAGATTTTTACTTTACTTGACAAACAGAAACTCAAAACCAAAGGCCCAAGAAGAAGCTCAATTGCCTCCAAAGCTCAATAAAGCATGATGAGTGTTTGTATGTCTCTTTATATCCCAGTTCATGATTAAAACAAGTTAGGAGAATGAAATCACTCAAATGATAGGAGCTATCATGGCATGTTAGCAACCAAAACTCCACAGCACACTTGACAGCAGTATAATAAGAAATGAATTCTCAGAAGCAGAAAAATGAGTATAAGATGTGCAAAAATGCTGAAGAACAATCACAGGGACCAACAGGAACGAAGCATCAGGGCTGGAATTTGGGTGTTCCCATCTTTCACATACAGAAAAGCTGGCTGCAATTTAAATCTTTTGCCAAAATTCAAGTTCAAAAACGTTTCAACCTGACTGAAAATGTTCCAAACTCTTTGGGCCTCGTAACAACCCTCCCAAGGTCAAACCCCATCCAAACTCATCTTCGGGGGTATCACACATTGTAACTGCCCATTGAAAGTATCTAGGGTTTTTGCTTTTTGTCTCTATCCAACCTCCTATTCTTGTACTCTTATCAAGTTCGGAATCAAGCATAAGTGCGATGGATCCACGGCCACCTGAGTCAAGTCCTTCCCTGCTTGTTGGGCTATCTTCTTCAACAGATGTCTCTGGAAATCTATTACGCTTAAATATGCTAACATGGAGAGCCAATGCTCCAAGACTGACATTTTGACCTGATGGTCTAGACTCTCTGTGCACACCCAACGGGGACAGCTTCGTGTGTTCCAAAGAGCTGCCACACAATTTGTCCAAAAGTGCTCAAGGAACATGAAAAATAGTCATGTGCCATTATCAAGAAGAGCTTTTTAGTTGGTTTTGTGAGGTGTAGAGTCTTCTACTCAGTCAAGTTTTCAACTTTCCTTTGCTTTGATTGAGGGCAAAAAGTGCTTGAAAAGTTGAAATCAAAAGTAAACACAATCCCCTTCCTAAATTTTACTATTTTAACACATTAAATCTAAGAAATAATTTAAAGGAAATTTTAATTTTTTATTGGGCTAATTGCATTTTACCCCTATGAAAATGGAAAAGAGTAAAAAATCTCCTTATGAAAAAAAAAAAGACAACGAACCTCCTTGTGATTTTTAAAAATAGGCACACTGCCTCCCCTTCTTGACTTACTGCAGTTTAGCCATAATTTCAATATATAAAGACTATCCTACCTCTAGTTCCTTCATATATTTTTAATTTTATTTATTTATTCTTTTTAAAATATTTTTATATTTCTTTGTTCATCTCCTTTATACCAATTTTTTATTTTTACCCCATCTTAAAATTTTATCTATAAAATTTAAATAACTTTTGTTTATATCTTTTTCTTTCTAATTATTTATTTCAAATTAAATATTATATATATTTATGAAAATATATAATATATTTATATTTATATATTTTTATCATATATATGATAATATGTATAATAATATACCCCCACCCCTCTCCTCCCCCAAACCTTACGGGCTGCCATGGTAGCATTAATGTGGCCAAATCCAGCCACTAGTTGGCCACGGCAGCCGTGTTGATGGCGACCATCTTTTTTGATTTTATTTTTTTTAATATATATTCTCCATGGGCGCTCAAAGGGGCCTCACGGGAGGCCGCCTCGCATGCCTGACGCCGTTGGTCGGTGGCCATGGCCACTGCTTGCGTGGTGGGAAAGGGTTGGGTGGGTTGGTTGGGGGTGGGTGTCAAGTTTCTATATATATACAAGTGCAGGGTGCACCGCACAAAGCGCGGTGTCAGGCCCGTTGAATTGATTAAATATATGTTTTTAAATTATAGAATTCTGTAAAATGTACATTAAAATTAAAATTAGTATTAAATTTAAATTTTAAGTTTATATTATGTATTTAGATAAATATTATGAAAGAATATAAAAAATCAAACAACATAAATACTCATAAGCAATACTTAAATGATAAAAAAAAAAAGGAGCATGATAATATCACTGGCATAATGCAGTAGAATATAGTAACATCAAATTTTAAGTTTGGATAATCTACAAAACATGTAAACTTCTCAACAAAACGTTAATATATGAAAATAGTCAGAGTTTTCCTTCACAGCACATCAGTTTAAGATAAACTTGCTTGTGGTTCATTTTTGGTCTGCTCGAATTAAACACACACACACAAATATATATATATATATATATATATATTATGCGTGAAAATCTTCTTCTACCCACAAAACTTTCTTTGTTGTTTTTTTTCTGCTGTTCATCAAAAACACAAAGCTTCAACATAGACAGTTCCTTTCAAGACTAAAGCTTATTTGCAAATCTAATGAAGAGTCACCTACATATTGTCTCTTTACTTCAGTGGGCACTTAGAACTAATTGTCGGATTTAATGTTTATTGGAAAAAATAAAAAGATATAACGTAAAAATTTGTATTAAGAATTTATACCTTATTCCAGCCATTAATTGTGCATTTTCGACCATGCGACTATCATTCTGTAGAAATCAATTGCCTAAAGTTTCTTCATCAATGTCTAGAAGTTTGTCTTCACTTTCTTTTGAAACATTGAATTGGGGAAAAACCACTACAAAAAAATATACTTTTTACTATGGTTAATTATGTGTAGTATATAGTTATTAAGTGTAGTAAAAAGTTATTAACTACACTTGTGCCACACTTTTCTAGCCGTAGGCATTGCGAGCGAGGTAAAAGTTTCGCTACACTTTTTTAAACGTGGTAATTGACTTTTGCTACGAAATTATCTTCAATTACTACAAATTTAATGTGTGGTAAAAGCTATCAAATACATCACTATTTTTTGCTACAATAAAAAAAGTATAGTATATAGGTTAATTGCCACACTTTGAAAATTGTAGTAAATACTTAAATTATTTTTCATCACAATTAAATGTAGTAAAACCGAATTAATTTGGGGAGCTTACTTTTTTTATTTATATACACACAGATAATATGAGCTTATCAGGATTCGAACTCTTAACCTTATTCTTGTGTGTGTGAAAGTAATGCCACTACGCCAATGATCGGTTTGTTATTAATTTAGCTAAATTAATATATTTGATTACTTAATCAACTTTTTTTTAATAATAAAAGTTATTGGAGACAAATATTTATTTTGCCTCAAAAGTTAGATTTTCTTACTGTTTTGGGGAACTTTGCTACTTAGGAAAATGAAGTATTTGATTAATTAATCAAATGTTTTTTAATAATAAAAATAAGAGGAAATTTTTTATTTTACCTCTACTTTTATTAATTAAAACCATGAGTAGTTAGGAATTTTTTAGGAGTTTTATTTGTTAATTTAGAATTTAATTAATTAATTAAAATTTTAATAATAAAAATTGGAAGCAATTTTTTAATTTACCTTGAATATTATTTATTAAGCATTACTTCCAACATATTTTTCTTGTTTTCTGGTGAATTTTTTTTTTATTTAAGATCTTAATCTTTGCCTTCAAATTTTTATAAGTGTCATTGTTTTTACTTATATCATAGCAAATAATCCTTTTTCACTACATTATTTTTAGTGAAGTAAAAAATATTGTAGTAAAAAGCATATTTTTTTGTAGTGAACTAAGAAATAAACATAAAACATTTTACTATATAAATTATAAAAGATGATATGATAACAATAAAAAAATGTATATAATATAGTAACGTACCTCCTGGTAAACTGTTAAGAAAAGTTTTATCTAGCCATTCATCAACTTATTTAATCTCTTTTCGTGCTTTAGATTCGTCGAAGTTGTACAATTTTTTCTAGATCATTGCAAAATACGATTTTATAGTAAAAATGTAGCAGTATGGTGTGCTTACCGAATCCGTAACAGCTTATATTTCATCTCCATCTATACTTTTCAAATAAAAGCTGGTTTCCATGATCTGACTCAACTGATTTTTCTTATGTACCTTTAGCTTTTCATTAAATATTGAGTTTATTTTATCTTGCTGCATTTTCAATTTGTATCACTTTTGTCATTTTTCTTGAGATTGATGTAAGTTATAACTGAAAATAATAACTGAAATTATACATAATATAGTTAGTAATTTTATTATTAGAGTACTAACAAACAATTTGTATTATACATTTAGCTGATCCTTTTTTTGTTTTTTTTTGTTTTTATATAATACAAAAGAGATAAGAGACAATAAATAAATAATAGATATCATGAAGCAGGACAGTGTCCAATAAAATAATAAAACACTATGCATTGCCTAAAAAATTATATAAATATGTCTGACTTGTAATTTAGTTAAAATAGTTTAGGCTAGTTTGGTTGGAATGATAAGTTGGGATAAAGTGTTTCTATCCCACCTTATCATTCATTTGGTTGGAATGATACTAAACACTTAGGCCTACACGAATACAAAAAGCCCGTGCTTATATATGTAATTCCCACTATAAATTAACCTACAGCCCCCCACGGGATTATTTATCCATAGGTCTACTCCTTGTGTTGAAATTATCTATTTACCCTTTAATTTTTGAAATTATGAATTTTATATTTGAGTAAGGAATAAAAAGATAATTTATAAGGTATAATCAAGATACTTTAATGTTGAACCAAATACAATAATCAACAATCATGTGCACCCACATAAAAATATAATCATGCAAACCAAACTATAGCACAATGATAAATAATCACACAAATTATTACATGATAAATAATCATGAGATAACTTAAAAATCGAACCAAACTAGCCTAAGAAAAAAATTACGTACATGCTTCTCTAAAATGATAAGATATGGGATAATATAATCTAACGATCCGGTCGAATGCATAGAACTGATTTATTTTAGTTATAGAAAAAATTATATGTATAAAGGATACAGCTAAGAAATTGAAAAGAGAGATTCGAGAATAAATAAAAAATAATAGAAAAATGACTGATTTTTTGAAAATTTGAAATTGCTACATAATTCTTTATTTCTTTTTTTGCATTATGTTGGAATATTTTTCTTGTAATGTAAGCTGGTAAAATTTTAATATAATATTTGGAATATGGAACATATATTTTTAATAAAAATACTTATTAAAAAATTTAACACCAAAAAATTGGAATAAAATTTCTTAAAATTTACCAACTTCTTTGGAAAAATTAAGCAGTTACTGCAAAATATATATAACAGTACTATTGTACTGTATGAATAGGTTTCTTTCCTATAACATGCGCCTTAATTTTTTACCTTTTCTTTAAACTGTAAAAAAAATTGTTTAAAGTTCTGTAAATATAAAATATTCAACTGTTTCAAACACTAACAGAAACTAATTTTGAAAGCCATGAGCAAGGAGTAAATTTACTCGCTTGGCAATGTCTGAGACGTAAGGCGCTATTTGGTTTTATTTTCAGAGGCCATTTTTATTTTTTAGTGAAAATATATAGTGAAAAGTTATTTAAAATAGTTGAATTTTAAAATAAAGTTTTATTTGGATGTATTGTAAAACATTATAGGTTTATATATGTTTATAAAGGTGTGAAAATGAGATGTATTTGAATGTTGGGTGTTTTGCTGTGTTTTGAAAACTGGACCGGACCGGCCGGTCTGACCAGTCGGACCGGTGAACGGTGGCCAATCCTGTCCCGTTGATGCCTGAAAATCGATGCCGGTCAAAGCTTCAACCGGTTTTTGACCTGTTCACTCCTTTTTTTTTTTTTTTTTTAAATTTAAAAATTACTTTTTTAAAAAAAAAAAGAAAAAAAAAGAGAAATTATAAATTGAAGATGATAATTAAAGATTTTGGACATGTAATTTTTTGAAATATGAATTTATTTTCTTGAAATTTAATGAAGTGGAAGTTATATGTGAATGCTTATATTTAATTTATTATTTTATTTTGTTTAAATCTCTTAGATTATGTTGAATATTTAGCATAACAGAATTTATTTGTACTTAGAGTTGAAGCATGAAACAAATGATTACTTATATTAATGTGAAATATTATTTTTATTTATTTATAATTGACTAATTGTGAAATAGTATTATTTTCTAAAAAATATACTTAAAAATAAGTAAGTTGAAATTTTTTCAAATAATATTCTTTCTATATCAATTGAAAGTTTTATTTTTTGTTAATATTAAAATATTATATATTTTTATAAAATTAAATATAATTATTACGTCATTATGACGTCATACCGGTTGGACCGGTGGTCCAACCGGTTGAACCAGTAACCAATAAGGTCACTGGTTCTTTATCCGGTCCGGTTTTGAAAATATTGGTGTTTTGTATTAAAAGTTGTGTAGTTTTTGAATTTGAATTAATGATGTGATGTGTGATTGTTTGAAAAAATAATATTATAATTTGAATTTGAATTTATAATAATTTTATTGTGAATGGTGCATGAGAAATATTGGGAAGATAAAAAGTAATTAAGGTAATGATAGGGGTTGAAAAAAGGATAAAAATGGAAAGAGAATATAATAAATAATGTTTTGAAAATGAAAATATTTGAAAAAATAATGTAAATAGTGATAATTTTTTATTTTCATTTTGAGGAGAAAATAAAAATAGTATTTGAAAATGAAAACAAACGGGCCCTAAGATATTTACACTATGTTTTGCTGGAAGAATGAACTTCTCTCTCTTTTTTTTTTAATTTTTTTTTTCCCGTCAATATTCTTAAAGAGCCAGGTGTTTTCGTTTTCGTTGCACAACTTTTTGGGATTCTTCGGAAGAGAGAATGGCAGTTTGTGTGCTTTTTATGTGAGTTCACCACACATTTTATTTTCATATTTTTGTTACAAATTTTAATAATCCTTTGACTGTAATTGACCAAATGGGCCCAGTTCTCTTTTGTCATCTTTTGTGAATAAATAGTTTTGAGTTATTTAGGGAGTATTTGGTTATGTTTCTCCATGACAAAATTATTTTGGGAAAACATAATAAAATATATTTTCATTTTTACTCCAAAACTTCTATTTTTTAATATATACATACATAATATATATACATAATATATATTTTATTACTATTCTAAGAATAAAAAAAATCATTCAATTTCATTTTCATCCAAAAAATTCAATAAAAAAACATTGATATGACTACTGCTGTAAAAAATGTCTCCCCCAAAACATAAACAAATATATCGAAATACAATTTTCACATTATCCAATAATTTATTCTCCCAAAACACATAATAAAATCACACAAAAAACATAACCAAACATTACCTTAGATTTTATAAATATATATAAATAATAGGTTTTTTAAGAAATCTCAATAAATCTAATTTTAGTTAAGATATAATGTAAATTTCATTAAATTATTAAAAAGTTTGAATTAATCAAATTATTTGATAAATTAATTGCAATTACAAGTATTTGGTCATCTGAAAAGTTTATCAAATATGGAACTAAATAATGTAGTCAGTTAAAAATTCAAAATTGAATTTTAATAGATTTTATTCAATTAATTCTCCTATATGGTATATTCATAAATTTTTTATATAAAATCTGTATATTATATTAAATTAATATTTATATTATCATTTTTATGATGCTAGTAATATTGAATTTATGCTTAAAAGTTAATGAGATATTTGCAAAAAATAGGAAAAATATTTCGTATGTAATAATGTATAAAAATCTAACTAAATAGAACAACATAATATGTTTTTATATTGAAAACTTATTATTTAAATTCTTTTCTGTTATCATAGTATATGACAATATATCATTTAAAATTCAAATTTTATACAAATTAATTTTATAAATGTAATCTTTTTTTATAGAACTTGAATGAAAAAATTAATGAACTAAATATCAAATTAGATTTTAAATTTTTATAGATTTTTTTTTTATATCTATTGATCTCAAATATAATATTAGCTAATAAAGGTTGAATATGATATCAAGTTACTCAAAGTTGAATATAATCTACTTGATCTTAAATCTAAATTGGCAATACCTTTTACTATAAATAAATAATATATATTAAATGTCATGTGCTTTTATGCAGTGGACTGAAAATTTAAATAAGTATTTTTTTAGTATTTTTGGTAACATAATATTGCTAGCTTCTTTAAAAGTTTATATTGAAAATCTTTTTTTTTTTTTTTTGTTTTTTTTCATAAGAAGACAAACCAACCTATCACAGTCCACACTTGAAGCACAAAGTACAAACATGCACAGCTCAAATTAAAAAAGAAAAGGGAAAAAATATAGACAAAAAGTTTCAATTTCTTCCGCCCACTTTGTAGGGCCCACAACAAAAGTCCAAAAAAGACAAACAGTTGGACAACTCAGAAGCATCAAGTACAAATCAGAAAAGCATATTTAGGCCAAAACGACGTCGTTTTAGAGATTGAAAATAAAAAAGGTGAAAAATATAGCACGCGCTAGCAGCATTATTTACACATGCTTCGACTCTTATATAATATAGTTATATATATGTGTATATACACTTATATTTAACTATGTATGTATATATATAAATATATTTTATGTAACGCCCTGACTGGGAGGCTCCTGCTTCCAGCCGAGGTGCTATTCAAACAGTACCACACGTCTTCTTTACAATAGAAAAAATAATTTCCAAAATTCCAAAATAATTAATTTTTACAACAACATTCATCGGATATTCAATTCTAAATTGAAATATCTCGAATCATACTTAACAGTTCTATCATCCTCATTACCTCATAGGTCACCTGGGCTAGTCTGTTTTCGTCACTTATTCTTATCTAGGCTAAAGAATAGAGAGCAATAATAAAACAACATAAGTCCTAATGACCTAACGAGATAGTTTAGCAATAACAACAAAGTAATAATTTCACAATTATTATAAAACAGACAAATAGAGGTATAAATATCCTCAGAAGTTGTGAGAGAAGGTTTTAGTCAAAATTTGAGGTGATCCATCTCACCACCATCCCATACCAGTAATGAAACTTCACAAAATTTACTATTTCTCACAGAGGTTTTAAACCTCAACTATGATTAGAAAGGGGGTCGATATGCCATTTGCACGTCCATTGAATTCTAGTCAAATATTTGAGATTCAAAATATGAGTGTCAGGCATACTGAGTATCTAAATGTAATTTAACAAAACATTTTTACTGTTAAGCTGTTGGTGGTTCTCCGACCTTGTCACTCCACCTTTGAAAATATAAAAATTCTTATTCTTCCAAAGTATCGAGTGATCTGCTTCGACACATAATGACTCACTAGGTATGGCTAGCTGCATGCCTGATCCCACTTATAGACGGCTACTTCCAACTTGCTATGAGTAAGGATTTTATGTACACTTTGTACGGGTATCAGTAGAAAGATCGGTCACCGTAGTCTATTTTGCCCGGTCATCTTTCGAAACCGATCCCAAGGCCCACCCCCAAGAGTATTAAACACTTTCACTATTATCACTTAACACGTCCAATAGCATTTCACTTAACACGTCACTTCATCATGATAAATAAATAATCACTTAATCAACACCAGACTTATTTCAAGATAGACATGGCAAGCATTTCAATTAACACTTTGGTTTGCCATAATGATTAAGAAAACATGCAATTAATACTAAGTTCACTTCAAAATAATGGTCATGGCAATGATAGAACATGTATTTCGAAATCACTTTCACTTTTTCAACACGATCGCCAATTTTCAATAAAGCGATATAAATCAAAATCAATAGGAACAGTATGTATAAAGTGATGATGTGTGGTAATTTTTATAACATGTGTACAGAGAGGAATCAAACAACTATGATATATATCAATTATATATGTTCTTTCCCCAGCAAGAAAGTCTCATACTTTTAAGTATAAACTCACATGGTGAATGCAGAGAAACACTTAATTGTACAACCACTCAAGTCTCGGCTTCTTAGTCAAATCAGGAAATGTCATAAGATAACTTAGGTTACCATTCTATCAATCCTTTGAACCTTAAGGATAAATATCACTAATGTCTTTATTAAACTTAAGGATATTCTGACATAATCCTGATAATCCTTAGAGGTTCGGAAAGTCCTTGACCATGTTTCTTAGTTAACTCAAAGTTCAGAGTAAAGAACCTAAACCTATATTGTTTTGATCTTTGAATCATAATTCTTAATGCACTTAAATGTCCTTATCAAGTTTCTTAATCACTTTAACTGTTCAATCATAATTCTCAAATTTCATGTTACACTTAGATGTTTAAGATAATCACATATTATTGGCCTTAACTTGACAAGTCTGTAAACTAAAATCTTATTTAACGTCTCAATGGAAATATGATAATTCCTTAATGTCAATCGATTTCAAGACTATAGAAATTTTTGGGATTTATCCATAACTTGACATAAATTATGGTTTAACGGTCCTAATTCATATTAGAATTAGGTTTAAACTCAAACTCCAATCGCATTTGGTAAATTGATTGAATTAAAATTTGATTAAGAAATTTACCTAAATTAGACCGAATTGAGATCTAATCTTAAGTCATGAATGGCCTAGTTGAATCCAGATCGTAAATTTGAGCTAACTGCCCTGAAGCTGCCAGCATACGCCGTCGTCGGCCACCACTAGCCACTGTCGGACCACCACGCGCCACCATCAGAGATGGAGACTGCCACCACCATGAGGCGCGCCTCACCATGGTGAGCAAACCCCTCCCACAATTTCCAGATTGGCCATCGTTTGGCTAGTCAATTGGCCGCTCAAAATGGCAGCCAAACCCTAACCTCCACCATCAACCAATGTTAATTTCGCCACCATCGCGCGCTGAAACCCAAAATTAACCTCACCACCTGACTGCCCACCACCTCGCGACCAAAACCCAACCAAACATCGCCATTTTTTGCTGTTGGAAACGGCGGAACCCTGACCCCGCCGAGCTCCATGTTGGTATAGATGCGTTCCTCTCAGCTAAAGGAAGCTTTCTATATGACCAATTTCACGTTTTTCGTTGCTTTTTTGGCGTTTCACTAGTGGGGTGAGATTTGGGTAATTTTTGGGAATTTAATAAAATTCTGTCCTTAAGGTTATAAATATAATTATATTTTCCAGCTTCTATAATTGACCCCCAAAACTTTTCACCGCTTTCAACTACGTTTTTGAAAACTTTAACCGCCTTCAATTTAGTCCCTAGTTTTCATTTGAGCCCTTCAACTTCTACTTTTTACACATTGACCCCCTAACCTTTCTATTTTTGGACAATTAAGTCCAAATCCAATTATTTTAAAGTCCTCTAACTTTCAATTTGTCCACTTTAACCTCCTAAACCTTATAGTTTTAAAATCAAGTTCCTTCTTTATTTATAATTAAATCCTCCAATCCCTAATATTTCTACCTAAACTTTAATTAATTTAATTTCAATCAACTTAAACATGCGTTCTAAAAATTGGGATGTTACATTTTATATTTTATATTTTTTTATAGGTAGAAGCAACCTAGACCATTAATTTTTTTTCAATGGATCCAACAGTTGACATTTAGGGGTAAAATTGACATTTCAACAGCAAAAACCTAGAACCAATTGCACTCTACTGCATGATGGAGGGGGGTAATTTGCTACTTTTTTAAAAAATACAAAGGGAGGGTACTGCCTATTTTTTTTCATAGGAGTTTTTTTTGCTCTTTTCCATTTTCACATGGAGATAAAATTAATTTGCTCATTTTTTATTTTTTTTATCTTAAATGATATTCGCACTTACCCTCTTTTATATTTTCAGGCTAATTTTTATTGCAAGCTCTTTGTAAATTTTCAGGCTATTTGATACTTTGGGTCTCAACCATTATAACAATATATATGCAATATTACACCATGTTCTTTGTTGTTCTTCACAACTACTACACATATTTTTCACACAACTGACAATATTTATCGCAAGACTGCTATAATTTGTCGTGTTCCTTACCATTAACAATAACAAAAAATATTTACGAAACTTTGTCTTGCCTTTTGAATAATGATTAGAATGAATAATGAGCTCCGATGGTTAATGAAGAGCTTTCTAATAAAAATTTTGCTTGAAATCATTAGTGGATGCTAAAGTACAACAATAAATGTCAATTCAGGTGATAAGTATTTTTAAATTACCTCTTAAAAACAATATACTAAATTAGTGAAATTTGAGGAGCGGGGGATGAGATGAAAATTACTTTGGGGATAATTGGTTATGTTTTTTGTATGATTTTATTATGTGTTTTGGGAGAATGAATTATTAAAAAATGTGAAAGTTGTGTTGGAGAACGTAATTGATTTTTGGTTATATTTTGGAGAATAGTTAAAAATTAATTTTGGAGAATTTTGGTATCTTTGTTTATATTTTGGGGGAGATACTTTTTATTGTAGCAGTCACATTAATACTTTTTTATTGGATTTTTAGGGTGAAAATAGAATTGAATGATTTATTTATTGTTAAAATAAGAATAATATATATGATGTGCGTGTGTATATATATATATATATAATATGTATATATATTGGAAAAGGGGGAAGTTTTGGGGATAATGAAGGATAGTAGAGGGCTTTTTGGGATTTTGTTTTGTTTTGGTTTTTTTGTTTTTTGTATTTTGGAGGAAAAATAAGAATATGTTTGCTATGTTTCCTCAAAACAATTTTGTTCTGGGGAAACATAACCATACATTCCCCTTGCTTTTATTTGTACCACACTAAGGGCAAGGGCATTAAATTTTAACTTATTTTATATATATATAAACTAATATCTAATTCTAATTTCTTCCTACTCAACAAACAAAAAAATAATTAATTTAACGTCAACAGTAAAATCACCCAAGAAATATAACCAAACATGCAAATACTTTCTAAAATATTTTCTATCTATTCCTCGTAACATAAATATAAATCCATCACATTCTTCAATTTCGCTCCCACTATTAATTTTTCCAAAACATACCACCACCATAAAACATAATTAAACATTCCCCAATGAACTTGGATGAATCTGAATCCATTACATATCCCCAATTGTATTATTCTCAATTTTAAGGCGTGGCTCAGTTAATTGAGCCATGAAATTTGGTGGGTGGAGGGAGAAGCATTAGTGGGCCTCAATCTATGAATGGGATCGTCGAATACAGGTGGACTTTGTCCTGCCTATAGCTTATGGGATGAGTCATGGAACTAGTGAAACTAAACACTCAAAGAACCTCGAACATTGAACCTTTTTTTCACTAATTGTTTCATATATGCAAGTCCAGAGCCCCAAATGCATCTGATTTTCATTTCTCGATTTCCTTTCTCCATCAATATGAAATTAGAAGCTTGAATAAGGATTTTCACATTCTCTAAGTCTACATGAAAAGAACAGATCCGGAGTAGAAATTTTCTGTAAAGCTTATTGAGCAAAGATACTCACCATCTTCCAATGTAGTAAATCTTGGTTTAAGTACAGTAATGGTTGTGAATTCTTTCCAAATGAAAGTTGCCTGAATTGATGCTAGAATTTTGCTACAAGCAGTTAACTTTCCTTGTTGCTTACCAACAATAACTTCCCTTAACCAGAATTAATATAATTAAGGTAAGTTCTATGCCAACTTTCTAATGGCTACTTTCCTTTATTGTGAAGATATAAATAAAGTAATTATATTAGCATATTAAATAAAATAATTTATGCAGAATAGGCATTAATCAAAACCAATCAAAGAAGAGATTCTAACAATCTATCAATTTTTTATGATGCCTTACTTTGCCATACTCCCCCTGCGAATGAACATAGTGATTATGTCCTTGTCAAAAAGAGTTCTAGCATCTTTTGTTTTGTCAAGCATGAAAGATTCAAACCATCAATCCATCATACCATAAGACATAGTGTAATTTGAAAATACAAGCATCAAAATAGAATTCAAGTTTTGCTAATAGTACTTAAAACATCAACATAGAGTTCAAGTTTTGCTAATAGTACTTAGTTGTCAAAAGATAATAGTTTCACTAAAATAGCAGTTGATAGCAGCAAAAGAGACGACAAATACCATGGCTAACTGTTACTTTGAGATAATGAAAAATCCATTTACCAGCCTTGTGATGAGATTCCTTAGGCTATCCCTGAACCTATGCATAGAGACTAGTTGCGAATAATATATCTGGTTGACTAGGTAGGTATAACAGTCTTCCAATCATGCCCCAATACATTGATTCATCAGTATTGTTTCCTTTAGAGTCAAGTTCCAGCTTGGTAAAGATGCCACAGGAACACTAGATTTTTTACAATCTTCCATCCCATATTTCTAATTTTTCTCAAACTGATGAAGCTTTTCTTTCATTGCATTGACCCAAGATTCGTCATTTAAGGCCTCATTTATGTTGCTAGGTTTTGCATTGGATAAAAACACATGGTCATAGTATTGGGAATCATTGTTTTTGGACTTAAACTTTGTAGTTAATCCAACTGCTGGATCTCTAATGATATTGTTTGTTGGATAACTTAATGCATGTTTGAATTTTCTAACTTGTTCTTCTCTATCTTCTTCGAAAGTATTGGTAGTTGAAATTGGTTTGGTAGTATTTTGAGTTTCTGCCGATTCTGCTTCTCTTTCTTGATTTAGCACTTCTATAACCTTGTCGAAACCTACAGTTTCTATGCTCAATGTGTCCTTGGCTAGTAAAGGGTTAGTTTCATCAAATACGACACGTGTGGACTTTTATATTGTCCTTTTTCTTTTACTGAAAACCCTATAAGCTTTATTGTTTTTTGAGTAACCCACAAATATGCCTTCATTGGATTTGGAGTCAAATTTGGCAAGATGTTTCCTATCACGCAAAATGTGATATTTACATCCAAATACACAAAAATAAGAGACAAATGCTATCTTACCTTTTTAGGGTTCATAGGAAATCTTTTTGATGAAGGGCCTTAAGAAGAATCTGTTGATAATATAATAGACTGTGCTTAGAGCTTCTGCCCCTAAATGAATTTGGGAAGGTCATATTCGTTTAGCATTGTTCGAGCCATTACTTGTAGAACCCCGTTATTTCTTTCAACTACCCCATTTTGTTGGGGTGTTTTTGGAGCATAACAATTGTGAGTGTAACCAAATTCATTACAGAAAGTAGCAAAATTGTGGTTATCAAATTTTGTTCCATGGTTGCTTTTGATAGTTTTGATCATATAGCCCTTTTCGTTTTGAAAGAGTTTTGTGAGGGTATGAAGTGA
This sequence comes from Jacaranda mimosifolia, assembly GCA_018894105.1. Taxonomy (NCBI): domain Eukaryota; kingdom Viridiplantae; phylum Streptophyta; class Magnoliopsida; order Lamiales; family Bignoniaceae; genus Jacaranda; species Jacaranda mimosifolia. The sequence continues at coordinate 25,406,772 of CM032131.1, read as the reverse complement.
CTTAAGGCTTTATTTTTATGATAGAAAATTGTAACCAAGTAAAGCGAGTAAAGTTGTCTACTATTACAAACACATATTTATTTCCTCCAAGTGATTGAGTTTTCATGGGTCCAAATAGATCAAGATAGAGAAGTTCCAGAGGTTTGGAAGATGCAATGTCATTTATTAGTTTAAAAGATGTTTTTATTTGTTTACCTTTCATGCATGCATTACAGATTCTATTTTTTGTGAATTTAACTTAGGGATGCCCTTGACTAAATCCTTTTTAACTAAGTGGTTTAGGAGATGCATGTTAGCATGACCTAGATGCCTATGCCATGTCCAATAGGACTCATCAATGGCAACTAGACATTCAACATTTTGTTTGGATAGATCTTCTAAATTTATGTAGTGTATGTTCATTTCTCTAACAATAATGAAAATAGTTTCCTCATGCTTAGTTACCACATATTGAGAAGGTTGAAAATGTACCTGATATCCGCTGTCGCACTAATTGACTTATGCTAAGAAGATTGTGTTTCAACCCATCTACTAGCAAAACATTTTCAATGAAAATTCTATCCTTGTTACCTACTGTTCTTTTGCCAATAATTTTTCCTTTTGTATTATCTGCAAACAGTATATTTCCTGCATTGTACTCTTGAAGTTTAGAAAAGAATGATTTGTTTCTTATCATGTATCTGGAACATCCATTATCCAAATACCATAGGTCCATTTGAACTACTTTTTTGATTGGTTCCTGCCAAACAAGATTTTGTGTTTTTAGGTACTGATTCTTTGTTGGGTCCTAAAATGTTAGATTTTGGTATCCACACATATTTGAATTCAATTTCTCTTTTTGTAGGACATTTATAAGCTATATGACTGGTTCGGGTGCAATAATGACAAGTTCTCTTATTAAATGTTTTTGTTTTTTTTATAAACTCTATTTTATTCTTTCCCTTAAGTGTCCTTTTCAGATTATAGTTATTGTCTAGTAAATTTTGAATTTCCTTTTCTAGTTATTGATTTTTCTCAACTAGCCTATTTCTTTCCTCCAAATTTTTCTTTATTTTATCATAGTAGTGGACTAGTTCTTCCTTTTCAATTAGTGTAATCTCTAGTTGTTCTTTAAAAAAAATTATTTCTATTTGACATTCAGTGAGTTGGTTATGGCATTCTATGTGAATAATAAGATCTCTATCAAAATCATGATACAATTAAAAAATGCTAGAACTTAATTCACACTGTAAAGTTACTTATATGTCTACCATGAGATAATTTTCTTCATTATGAAATCGGTCTGAATCTAAATCATCCTAGATGATGGTCATAGCTGTTTGTTTGGAATTTCTTTAGGATTTTGGACTTCTTTTTAATTTTGGACAGTCGTGTCTTTTATGTCCGACTTCATGTCATTCATGGTATGTAATCTGGTCAATTCTTTGAAATTCTCCATTATTTCTTCTGGAATTTGGTTTGGAGTCTTTTCTGAAAGGATTTCTGGCTTGGGTAAGTTGTCGCAGTCGCCTGGTGATCATGGCTATTTCTTCATTGATCATTTTTCGTCTAAACCACTAGGATCTTCGTTCCAGTCTCCTTGTTCTACATTGAAAGTACTGTTTTCCTTGTTTTTGCTATCGAAACTTTCTTCTTTGCTGAGGAGAGTTATCTCGTGAGATGTGAGTAAGCCAATCAATTCTCCCATGGTCATCTTCTTGAGTTTTTGGCTTTATAAATCATAGTGACCTTAGAGGTCCATTCCTTACGTAAAGATCATATGATCGATCCTCCACAACTGCTCACTTTTAGACACTATTTTCCCCAATGCAAACATAGGATTCACTATTTCCATAAAGAGAACTTACATTTAGCTAATCGTTTCACATGTTTTCATAGATAACATTTCATTTTGATGAGTAAGCAAAGCAATTTGCTTTAATTTTACCTGGGAGGTCCCTTCATAGGTGACTTGGAGCATGTCCTACATATCTTTTGTAGAAGTACATGTGCTAACTCGATTTTATTCCTTTTTGACTAAAGCACATGAAAGGATATTTTTTGCTTTTGCATTAATTGAGAGCATTTTTCTTATCTTCAGTGGTCAATTCCAATCTGCATGTTGGACACATGCCTTTGTTAGTTGGAATAAGAGGTCCATCAATGATGATACTCCATAGATCATAATCTAAGGCTATCAAAAACTCCTCAATCATGTTTTTCCACGTTGAATAATTGGTCCCTTCAAATAGAGGACGGCGAGTATGAGATTGCCCTTCTACATATACATCAAAGCTAGAAGAAGCCAATTGGGATCTTTTAACTTAAGTTTATACATATGAGTCATTGGCTCTGGTACCAATTGAAAGAATATACAATCCCAGAAAGGAAGATGACTCAAAGGAGTCTAATAACTTATAACAAGATATTTCAGGAAAATGATGAACTAGAACTTCTAGCAATAACTAAAATTCCAATAACAATCAAAATAGAAAATGATATAGTAAATGAGACAAAGGACTTATATTAGTTCGGCAAGCCTACTCCATGCTTAAGCTACAGGATTTAGGATATTAACCTGCACGTTACTCAAAAAAAGGATTAGCACAAAAGTACAATAGTCAAGATTGATCCCTCAATACCTTGTTAGCAACCATACCCAACTTGGTTATTAGTCAATAACAATAATTTAAGGAGAGACTAATCTTGAGAGAACATAAATTTTTTGTAAAGCTTATTGAGCAATGATACTTACCATCTTTCAATGTGACAAGTTTTTGTTTAAGTACAGTACAGGTTGTGAATTCTTTCCAAATGAAAGTTGCCTGATTTAATGCTGGAATTTCGCTACAGGCAATCAACTTTCCTTGTTGCTTCCCAACGGTATCTTCCCTTAAATAAATCTGCATAATCAAGGTAAGTTCTATACCAACTCAACGGCTACTTTCCTTTATTGTGAAGATATAAATAAAGCAATTATACTAGCAAATTTAATAAAATAATTTATGCAAAATAGGCATTATTCAAAACCAATCAAAGAAGATATTCTAACAAAAGTAATGATTGTATAGAGTTTAATAGATTGTAGGTGGAAATAGATAGTAATAATGAAAATAGAGAGAAAGGATACATATGATAGTGACTAAAGGCATATAGGTTATTGAAAATGTATTTTAAGATAAAAATGAGTTGAAATTTTAATGAAAATTGAGATAAATTATCAATAATTTATTTTGAAATAGTGAATGTGGGGAAATGATTTAAAAAACAGATCCGAGTGGGGCCTTAATTCCATTGTGCATAGAAGAAATTATTTTAGCTGACTTGTGGGCTTTTCTAGCTAGATGTATCATTATTATTATCAATCAAGAATCGCAAGCATAATTACGGCACTAGGTACAACAAGCAAGCATTTTTTTTTCGAGTCCACTTTATGGTCAATTAAATTATGAAATTACTTTCATCAATCAGAGTGATATTTTTCCAGGCCACTTTATGTGTTAGGTGTAAATATATAATTTAAGAGAGAATAGATAAATAGGATGATAAAAATTATGTAACGATGCAATATTACACTATTTTTCCAAAACTCATACAATACAATTTTGGAATTAAATTTGGCTACAAAATATTTTCACTCTTTTTCTTACATCTATCTCTTTCTCACAAACTCTATCTAATAAGGGGGTGAAAATTGGTTATTTGTGTATTGGGCTGTAATCCACTAAATCGACTAAAGGGTGGTCGAGGATTGAGCATCTAATGTATTGGGGTTGAGTCATGCAATCAATAGCAAACGTCAGGCTAGTCGAGAGCGCTCTCCGATGCTCAAGTTAGTATAAAATCGACTAGATAATCGAGCGGTAGAGTAAGGGCTTAAGGTAAAATATGGCATACCTTGCTAAAGGCAATGGATAGGGTATTTATAGCCTTCTTTAGGTGGTTGATAAGTCCAAGATGCCCTTGTCCAGCATGAAGGGTTGTTGTCCTCACTTGAGGGTCTTTGGGTTGTCTCCCACCTATGTACTATTCCAGGTGGCGCGGTGGTGCACAAGTGGCACATGCTATTCTGGCACAGCTGAGAAAATGTGGTACTGTGGTGGCATGCGCCATTAATTCGGGGGCACACCGCCTGGTGGAGCATTCAATGCGACTAAGGGGTTGTAGCCTCGGTTCGACCTCCTCTGTTGAAGCAAGTATTTCTGCAGGGTACCTCCCCAGGCTCTAGTCGACAAGGTGTAACCTCGTCGCAGTCAGATGAGATCCGGGGTATACTTTGGCTATGGTCGACCATGATTTGATAAAAATGGAAAATGCCTATGCTCATTGCGGTAGGCAAGGTCTTACTGGTCGGAACTTAGTCGATTGGTTAGGCTTATCTATGGTCAGGCTGATGTATATAGGGCTATAAATGGGTAGGGTTTTACCCTACCCAAGCCCACAGCAATAACACAATACCTAGGCCCAGACCCAACAAATTTGTAATTTACCAAGCCCAAGCCCGACCAATTAAAAAATATTAGATGGGTATAGGTAGAATTTCTACCCATAAATACCCATTTACCCTAATATTTTAGACCGTTGGATTTTATCAAAATCGAATGGTCTAAATTAATCTAAAAATAACGAGAGAGAGTGAGAGACAAGACAAGATTTATCAAAATCCAATTTCTATTTTCTTCGGGACTTCAGGTCAGTAATGAGAGAGAGTGAGAACCACACCTCTTGCGCCATTTTCCACCCATCTCCAGATTCTCCATTGTTGCACATCACCGGCACCTCCACCACGGCAGCACGGCCCATCTGTCGATGACCTCCACTGATTACTTTTCTTACCTCTCTTCGCTTTGGCTTTCTTTCCCTCGTTTGCAACTCTACCGTATTATTTCAGGTATTTTTTACAACTTGATATATATTGTATATATCATCTCTATATTAATTGATATTCTCGCATGGCTACAAAAAGTTGTTGCTTGTTTTAATTTTCTATGTAGTCAGGGATTCAATTGGGAGTCAAGCAGCAAATGAGGTTGTACAACTCGCTTCTCAATGTTGTACCTGACATAGCCAGTGCTGGAGTAACTCATGTTTGGTTGCCTCCACCCTCACACTTTGGTGCACTCCAAGGTGAATTGTATTTTTCTTTTTTTAATTTTCATCCCCCAAAGGCCAAAATTATTTTTTTGTGTTTCCATTAGCTGTTTGCTAGTTGCATTAGGGACATAAACATTGAGTTTGGAGATAGAGAACTCTACTATAGAATTATGACACTATTTGATGATCAGTGAAAAGGGCTGCGGGCAGTTTCTTTCTGGACTTTCTGCTGAAACCCAGCACAATAGTGCAACTTCTTAGCAAAACTTTTGGTTGTTGGGCTTTGAAAGAAAGGGTTGTCTGGCTTGCTTTTGGTATTTAAAAGTTTATTTAGGCTCTTTTGGGAAGGGGATTTTGAGGAGTTTAGGAAGACTCATTTGTTCAACACTCATAAGTTTCACTTTTCAGGAATTATAGAGCAAGACTTCTGATAAATTTTGATTTTTTGCTAGCCTGATGTTAACTCTTCTTTTGGTTTGGATTTCTTTTTGAAGCAACTAAGATTATGATCTTATTTGGTATACAACATGACAACTAATATTATTTTGTGTATCATGTTACTGTGTTGAATGGATTGTATTGGTCTACTATGGCTTGTCTATTGATATCTTTATTTGCTTTAATTAATATCAATATTTTAAGTTTTGTTTTTGATTGAGTAATGTTTAGAGAAGATCATCAAGTTAATTAGCATTAGAGCTGTAGAATGTTAAGAATAATGAATTTATTCCCATATAAATCGTTGGAATATGTCTAATTGGTTTACAAGGCAAAGGATCTTGCGTATGCATCAATCCATCATTTTCTGTAGTATTCTTTTCAAGAAGATTGTCCATCTTCTACATTACTTAATATTACCAAGCATCCTGCTGCACTTTATATTTCTGTTGCAAATCTTTGAACAATAAATACTACTATTTGGATGATTTCTTTATTTGGTCTCGATTGCCTCTCTTCCCATATATCTTTGTGTGCATGTGTGCTGTTTGCATACTTTGTGTTTTTCCATGTGAAATCCCCTTTTTGGCACTCCATACCAAATATATAAGTTTGAATTATAGACTATTATTAACATCCATAAGTAATGATTTTAAAGCAAAACACAACTATTATTGGAATAGATAAATCCCCACATATATATGGACTCAAACCTAAGAACTTTACATTGTAGAAACTTTGTATTATGCACAGTTGTGTATATATATATTTATGTATATAAGTGATAAGTAAGAACATTTTGACAAACTTGGAAAACACCATCCAGAAAGCGCTTATAAGACATAAATTCAATGGCCTTGAAGTATTAGGCCATAAATCCACTAAGTAACAATGTGAAAACTTGGGATTACTAATATATTTGACATATTTTAATGAAGTTGGAATGAGCAATGAAGCATGGCTAGAATAGATGACTCAAAGTATTAAAAAGTGGGATACATATAGATATATTTTCTAAGGTTTGGTTTAAATTAAAGTAAACTCTATTAGTATTTTGAAAACATATATGGTGATCTTGTTCTTGATCTGATGTGTCATATGAAGTTATTAAACTCAAGTTACATCTTATTAACTTAACTTATTATCTTCTTTTTTTTTTTCTCAGATTTTGTAATGTCAACATCACATAGCCAATCCAGCCAACATGTATCTCTCGGTAGTGGTGATAATGAAGAAGTGAATACTACACCTAGAGGTACAAAAAGAAAACACTCAGTTGTATGGCAACATTTTAAAAAGGTCAGTGGTATAAATGATATTATGCATGCTAAATGCAACTACTGTGAAAAACTTCTATCTGGTAATTCTTATTACTCATTTGAAGAGACACCTACAGAATGCATGCCCAAAATTCAAGTTAGATTCCAAGAATAGTTTTGGCAGAAGTCCTAGGAGTGAGTTTATATTTGATCAAGTGAAAAGTCAAAAGGATTTTGCAATTGCATGCATAAAACACAAATATCCCTTCAATATAAGTGAACATGAATATTTTGAAAAAAAATTGAATGGTCTAAATCCGAATTTCAAGCTTCCTTGTAGAAATACCATTAGAAATGATGTGATTGAAGTATATGAAGAAGAAAAGGTCAAAGTTTATAATTTGTTAGATGGACTAAGATGTAAAATGTCTTTGACTACAGATATTTGGACTTCGGATCACTCACATGTTGCATATTGTTGTTTGACCGCTCACTTTATTGATGAGAATTGGGAATTGCAAAAGAAAATTCTTGCATTTAGAAAGATTCCATATCCACATGATGGTGAAGCTTTATTTAACTTCATGGAAGAAATGATTTTGGAATGGAATTTGGAAAAGAAGTTGTTTTCAGTAGTTGTTGATAATGCTACAGCTAATGATGCTATGATTAGAAGATTGAAAGCTTGGCTTGTTTGCGATTCATTAATTTCATTTGATAGGGATCTGTTACATGTGAGATGTAGTGCGCACATATTAAATTTGGTTGTACAAGATGGATTGAGTCAAATTAAAGGATCAGTTGAGAAAATTCGTGAAACTATAAGATATTTGAACAAATCTCCTACTACAACTCAAAATTTTAACACTGCATTAAATCAGTGTAACTTAGAGGGTAAGAGGCAAGTTGCCATGGATGTGCCTAATAGGTGGAACTTAACTTATGAGTTGCTTGCAACGACATTACCATTAAAAGAAGCATTTAGTCGTTCACAAAGAATAGATAGGCATTATCAATTCAATCCATTTGAGTCAGAATGGGAAGTGGCTAAAATTGTGCATGGTGTTTACAAATATTTTATGAAGCTACTCGCCATTTTAGCGGTCGCAAGTACTCAACATCCAATGTATTTTTTCCTAATATTTGTGAGATTCATTTGAAGATAGCTGAGTGGAAAGACAGTGAATTTGATTTTATTAGGAGGATGTCTGGTTTCATGAAGGAGAAGTTTGATAAATATTGGGATGAGTGTTGTTTGGTATTAGCTGTTGCTATTATATTTGATCCCAGGTTTAAAATGAATTTGGTCGAGTATTTTTACACTAGAATTTATGGTTTAAATGCTCATCCATACATTCAAAGGGTTTGCGATACTTTGGTTAAGTTATTCATTATTTGTGGAGATAGGGTTACCCCTTCAATGAATGAGACCACTTTGACAAGTAGCACAACTATTGAAACATTCGCTTCTTTACGTGATTTTGATAGATGGTGTAATGAATCATGACTTTTAGTTAATCAAAAATCAGAATTGGATAGCTACTTAGATGAAGTTAGATTTCCTAGGGCACATATATTTAACATCTTAGGCTGGTGGAGAACAAATAGCCCTAAGCTACCCATTTTGGCAAAAATAGCACGTGATATTATAGCAGTTCCAGCTACTATCGTGGCATCAGAGGCAACATTTAGTATTGAGGGTCGTGTTATTGATGAATCACATCCTTGTTTACTTCTAGATGTGGTAGATGCATTAATAATACCAGATGATGGGATCAGACCAATTCCTAAGGATGGTAAGTAAATTTGTTTATATTTTCTAGTTCTTTTGTTAATTTTATTGATATAATCTTTTTCTTACCATTATTTAATTTTTGTAGTTGGAAGTGATGCAAAATCATATGAAGTTCAAGTAGAAAGTGTAGTAAGATTTTAATGAACAAAAGTTGCAGGTAAATATTAATAATGCTCTTACTTCAATTCTATTTTATTTTAAGTAGCGATTTAATTAATTTTTTCTTCCTTTCAATTACTAGGTTGGAGATTACATGACTTGAAGATGATTTTGCAATTGGGTTAAAAGTAGTTTTAGTTGGACTAATTTGTTAAAATTTAGATGTGTATGTTTCTATAATTGGATTTGAAAATTTATATAGTTGTAACTAAGTATTGTGTCCTTCTCTTATTTTATCAAATTGGATATGAGATGACTTGGGGATGATTTTTATAATTAAATTGAATATGGTTCTACGTAGATTGATTTGTTAAAATTTAGATATATATTTATTATAATTGGAGTTAAGAAAATTGTTATAATTTTAATTTTAATTTTTTTATGTGTATATTAATAATTGTATGTCAAAAAATTGAATAAATAAAGTTTTTGCTTCAACAAACAGTAGAAATTCTACTGTCCAGCAGTCCAGGCAAGCAACAGAACCTACCAGTAGAAGCATAAAAAAAAATAAAATGGGGCCCGACCTAAAAATATTGGGCCTGGACAGCAGGCCCAATACATGGACCCAATGGGTAATGGGTCTACTCGGGTAGGGTAGAGAATGGGTATTATTTTTGGGTATTCTTTGGGTAGGTTAAAACCCTACCCATTTACAGCCATAGCTGTATATCACAGTGCTGCCTTAGTTGAGTAATGTTGGGTTGGGCCTGTTGGGCTATCCCGTATCATAAGTCCCTCCACTCCCGAGTCCTGATTGAGAAAATCGATGAAAGGGAGTAGCCAAAACTGTAAGCTGGGGTCAAATTGACGAGAAACTGGAGGAGTCGACCAATACTTTAGTGCATTTAATGCAACAGTGACGTTGTTCCAGGCGAAGCGTCAAGCGGCGGTTATGCAATTCTTACTTCCGTTTCAGTTGCCGTGCTCTGGAGGCTATAAATAGCTGCGGTGAAAATGGTCATTTTCACTTTTACAGTAATCCGTGAGGTTGAGCTAATCATTTGCTGCGCTTCTTTCTAGTTGCTTTCTACTTTGAGCCCCGTCAAAAACACGTAAGTCTTCCAGCATTTTAACTCAATCTTATCATTTTCATGATCATGTTAAGCATATTTGATGAATCAGGTAGTGAGATGAGTGACAGTGATGCTACTAGGTCGGGTATGGCTCCATCAGGAGGAGAGGGCGATTCGACTAGCGAGTCGAGTAGCTCAAGTAGTGATTGTTCTACCTCCAGTAGTTCGAGCAGTGGTCATGCTGATGTTGTTGGAGGTGAGGCAGGGCCAAGCCACACACCCCCAGTATCTCGCGGTCGGCTATTCACCCCTTATCATTAAAGTGAAATAGTATCTAAAATTTCTTCAGTCGACCTCACATATATTAAACAACTTTATCATATTCCCCTAGAGTATGAACTGTTAGTGCTCAATCCTACAGATAGGATGCATCGACCACCTAGCGGCTGCATAACCATGTTTGAAAAGGCTTTTAGGTGTAGGCTTAAGTTCTCTCTTGCATGGTCAATAATTGATCTGTTGATGGGTTTGGAGGTCTGTATAACCTAATTTTTGCCCTACTATTTTTTGACCATATGCAACTTTACTGTGTTGATGCACATATTCGACTAGCCCACTACCTTCGCCAACTTCTCAAATCTTTTTCATCTTTCTATGTCCCGAAAGTCGGGCATCGATAAGTCGGGTTTCTATTACCTTACTGCTCGACCCCATAAAAAGTTTCTAGTCACTCATTCGTCTTCACATTGTCAAGAGTGGAAAAAATGGTATCTTTTTGTTCCAGCGCTCGAGGGTTTCAATATCCCTAGGGGTAGTGGAGGGGGGATGTAGAAATGCCTGGTAAATTAACCCCAACCTGGCCCAATACATTTGTAAGGGATCTAGTTGAGTTTGGGCAAATAGAGGCTTCAGGATACCTCAAGGAGAGAAAGTTGGTGCTGGCGGGCTTATTGCCCGCTCAGCTAGACCTTCCTGAAGGTGCTCGACTAGGTAGATTGCATTGCTTGCTATTCATTTTCAATTAATTTTTGCTTTTGCTTTGGAGTATATGGTTGATTCTGATCGCTTTGTTTGTGTGTAGATCGCGAAGAAATCATGAACCAAACATAAGCCCAAGCTTTAGCGTGCGTGCAAAGAAACTAGGAGCGTCGGGAGAATATGGCTGCTTGACGAGGGTTGTGTCGCAAGCCGCGCCACCGCCTACTTATGTGGCATCTCCTGCTTGACCAGTGGCTCACCCTTCTTAGCCAACTCCAAGATCGAGCGCAAGTCTAGTTGCTCGGCAGAAGAGGCCCATCATCAAGAAGGTAGGGCCGACGCAGAAGAAAACCATCATAGACAAGGGCAAGGGCAAGTCTAGAGCGTTTGCTGCCCCAATAAGCTATGACCTCTTTGGACGTTGGGATGATAGGGTGCTGTTATATTTAATTGACCTCCCATCTCCTCGATTCGGACTAAAATAGTAGTCCACAACTCGATGTCGATGATGATAATAGGGTCGACAAGTTCTCTGCCACTGAAAATGATGATGGCAGGCTTATTCGCTTCCGACCAGCAGAAGATGATGGACCTGAGCCAAGGGGGGGTCCTAAAAGCCTTGGCTTCTCATTCAATATGGTATGTTTGTGGTCGAGTTATTTTCATTTTTTCTTGTTTCATTTCTTCATGCGTTGATAGCATTTTGTGCTTTTCAGGTTAACCAATTGGGGTGCCACTCCACAGGAGGTCGGAGCTAGTGCTCAACTATCGTGACCGATTTTAGAAAGAGCTCGATAATGTGGATGTGGCTAGGGCTCAGATCGAGTTAGCCAAGGAGGAAGTCGAGAGGCTGACCAAATAGCTGAAGGAGAGAGATGCACAACTCGAGGTTAAGGATGCACAATTGCTGGCCGCAGTAGCGAAAAAGAGCTCGGTCGAGCCACAGACACACTATGACATTGGTCGTGCCCATGGCTACAATAGCGCCCTGCATTATGCTTGGGGTGAGTTCACGAGGGCGCTACCTGTTGTTCGTCAAGAGGCGGTGCAACAGTTTATGTTCACTTCGGCATTCCAAGACGCTAATGTCGTCTTCTCCCTCAATGACACTAAGGATGCCTTCGACAAAGCTATCAAGCAACTGGAGTATCTAGGGTATTCTTTACCAGAGGATAGGAAGCGCCTGAATGCGATTCTCAACGAGCAGCTTTGTGCATACCCCTATCCAAATGAGGCTGCTCCTACTGAAGGGCCTAATCTCGATGAGGTCACCCCAGTCAAAGAGCCTGCCTTACACCAGTGCTTGATTATTTAGTTAGGCGTGAGGTGGTGACCTCAGAGTTTGACTTTGCCAATGATTTTGCTTTCGACATCAAAGATGACAAACTCAACATGGTTGATTTCTTCCCCAAGGGTGGGCACGCATTTTTGGTGGACGAGGCACGTCCTTATTGGCTGCCTCATATTGGTGTGCCCGAGCAAAAAGTTCAAAGCCCTCATTTGATCGTTCCCATCGTTTCCAGCCACGAGCTCGACCAGGCAATTGACGAGGGCGCGTTGGCTGCTTGTGGTGAGGGGGCTGGTTCTAGTTGAGCTTCGAGCTCGTTGTACTTTTGCATTTTTACAAGTTTTTGGTCGCCCTGCGAAGCGCCTACTTTTGTTCTTGTTTCTTTTGACTTTGTACTCGGATATTAATATAGAATGAATGACTATTCCTTTTCATCAATTTGTGTTTGATTTTTCTTTGGTCTCAGCACTTTGTTCATTCTCGTCGAACGTATTATTACTTATTGGGCAATAGTAATATTAAAAGTGCCCGGCAATCATTCAAAAAATGATTTACCCATGAAAGAATCAAATTTAACCAAGTTCATGGTCAACTTAGAAATTATATATCGTGAAAACAAGGAAGCGACCCCAAAATATTACTTGCATCTTTGTGTTGACTTCTTAGTCGGCTTAAATCGAAGCCATTATTGCACTGCTTGTTCTGGCAAGTCCACTTTCGACTATGTGGTCGACTTTGCACTTGTTGGTCAAAGCCAAAGCTCTATTATTCTTCTTTATGGTTGACTTCAAGGTCGACATTATGTAGGTAATTCGTCTTGTAGTTTGTTGTGTGTTTCATAAACGGCGTCGAGTTGGAGTCCATCGTAAATAATTAAGATTGCTTTGGGCGAGTTGGCCATTCATTAATTTAGGCCAGAGGCCTGTATTAATACTGTTTACGTGCCATTGTTGACTGTTAGGTTGACTTTGAATGAATGAATCACTCATTTTTTGGTGCTAGAAGCCTTTTATCTTTATGATGTGAAATTGATGTTGACTATAGGTCGACTCAAAAAGATCAAGTCATTTGTTAATGTGGGCTAGAAGACTTTAGTTTGCAGTTTGACACTGACATCAACTGCAGGGTTGACTACAAATGATCAAGTCATTTGTTAATATGGGTTATAAGCCTTTCGTTTTGGTTTGACATCGCCGTCGACAATAGGGTCGACTCCAAACGATCATGTCGTTCATTAATTTGGGCTAGAAGCCTTTATTTTATGGTTTGAAACCAATATTAACTACATGGTCTACTGCGAACGATTGAGTCGTTCGTTAATGTAGGCTCGAAACCTTTATTTTGTGATTTGAAATGAATATCGACTATGGGGTCGACTGCAAACAATTGAGTCATTCGTTAATGTGGGCTAGAAGCCTTTATTTTATGGTACGAACTGGGAGTTGTAGAAGTGGGGATTGTTTTATTGATCTTGAGAGATAGTACAGTACAAATGGAGATTTTGAGTATGTTTACACATAGAATTTCTTCAAGTTCATCATGCTCCATGGTCGAGGGAGCTCATTGCCGTTCATGTCTACAAGTTGATACACATTATGCTTTGCTACCTTGACCACCGAGTATAGTCCTTCCCATTTAGGGTCGAGCTTTCCGACGTTCTTTGATACTTTGACCTTTTTAACGACAAGGTCGCCTACTTTGAAGCTTATTGGACGAATGCCTTTGTTGTAGGACTCTGCCATTTTGATCTATACCTCTGCATTGTGGTGTGTAAGCTTGTTATCGCAGCTCGTTGATGGTCTCCAAGTTGAGTTCTCATTTTGAGATATTTTTGATTGGATTGAAATGGATTACTCGAGCAGTGTGATGTATTAATTCCGTTGGGATGACCACATCTGATCCATAGACCAAACTATAGGGACTATGACCCGTGGTTGTTTGAGGTGTTGTTTTGTATGCCCATAGCATGCACGGGAGGTCATCTACCCAACTCGCACCAGTCCTTTCCAATTGGGCCTTGAGGTGGTCGAGCACGGTTCTGTTCGTGACCTCCGTCTAGCCATTAGCTTGAGGGTTCCCGACTGAAGTGAAGTGTTAGCGGATACCGAGGTTTTCACACCAAGTCCTCATACTTTTGCTCTAAAATTGTGTTCCGTTATCTGATATCAAGGCTTTAAGCAGACTAAAATGACAAATAATATTCTTCCATATGAAGCTCTTAATGGCGGCATCGGTGATTTTGGGGACTGCCTCTGCTTGACCCACTTTGTAAAGTATTCGATGGCGAAGATGATGAACTTCCTTTGACCTATCGTCTTTGAAAAATATTCGACTATATAAATGCCCTACATGTCGAATAGCTACGTGACCTGTACATTCACCATCGATAAGGTAGGTTGGTGTGGAATGTTTGAGTGGAGCTGACAGAATAGGCACTTTCTAGTGAAGTCGGTGGCATCTTTTAGTAACGGCAGCCAGAAATATGCATATCTGATGATTTTGTGCGCCAATGACCGTCCTCCAGAGTGATTTTCGCAAATTCCTGCATGACCTTCATGTAAGACGTCACTGGCCTAAGATGGTGTTAGGCACCTTAATGGTGGTCTTGATATCAACCTCCTATAAAGCTGACCGTTCTTGTCGAGAGCGAATTTAGCTACTTAACCCCTGAGCCTCCACGCTTCACTTTTGTCATCGGGGGTGCTTCCTTCCCCCAAGTACGCCTTTGTGGCATCCTGCCAAGAAAGAGGCTCTTTTTCGATCTGCCCCATGAAATGCTGGCTGAGGACATTTATGGTGGGCTTTTACGCGACTAGGAAAGTTATTGTCTTGTCCCGTGTCCCTTTTGTCAAGCTTACGAATTTCAAAAGCGCGTCAGGCCATTCGCTCTCTGATCAAGGGACCTAGTTAAGGGAGTATTTCTTGAACAGTTGTTGTAGCCTCTTCACCTCAGTTAAGTATTTACTCATTGTAGACTCCTTGGCTTCAAAGTTTCCTTCAACTTGTTCTGCGACCAGCTGGGAGTCAGTGATGGCTACCAACTGCTCGACACCTCAGTCTGCTGCATCCTCATGCCGATGATGAGGGCCTTATCCTCTGCTTTATTGTTAGTTACCAAGTAGTCGAGCTTGATTGTAAAATCATATTCCACAGTAAGTGGCGAGCACAACGAGATGTCAATCCCTCATCTAGAGGAGGTCATCGATCCGTTGACATGCAACGTCCATACAAGGGAGTTGTTGTCATGTTGGTCAGGTAGGTCGAGTCTCTTGGCAACAAAATCAGCTAAGATTTTGTAATTAGCTAACTAACAGTCTACCTATGAAAATTAATTAACAGGCTAACTGCGATTCATTTTATAGCCGTATAACCATTACAACAAGTGATCGCAACACGCAATCACAAAAAATCTTCAAATCTTTGTAGTGAATTCTGTTATTTATATCATTTTGAATTTTAATATATATAGACTCCATTAGAGTCCAGGAGATATAGTCCAAAAGCGGAATAGATTTTAGGAAAGGAAAGATGAGATTATTACTACAAAGAGTTGATTTAGAATCCTAAGAAGTTCATTGATCTAGACCAAACGATAGATAAAGCTGGAATAGCCTATTCAGTTGTGATCTAGAAACTATAGTCAATAACCATCAAGTTGTAATGACAACTTAAAATTTAGTGAAAATTTATAAACTTCCTCTGCATCTTTATTAGCACATATTTTAAGATTATGGATTTTTGTTGACTTCATTTTTATTTGTCAAGAACAACCCTTACAAGTTCAGGTTCATTATACATTAGAGAATCAGTCCTTCTGTTGTTGATATTGCTTCATTTGGATTGGTGAATGGTATCAAAGAGGGTAGATCAAGATTTTGAATTTTACATCTCTTTCGTTTAGACAAATTTTCTTCAATTGGAAAGCACATTTTGAAATAAGGCCATTTTGTTCATTTAGAAATTGTTGATGGTAAAGCGGGCACGCACTATTTTTTGACCTAAGTGATGGTAACGAATTTAGTATGTGGGGCTTTACGACCTGAAAATGGTGGGGGTCGAAACCTGCAACCAAGTAGCAAACGTCAGGCTAGCCGAGAGGGTCCTCGGCTAAGACCCTCCGATGGTTAAGTCAATTCTTTGGATTGAATTATGAAATGAAAATGAGCAGAGTAACGGCTTGGTTCAGAATAAAAATCTTACCTTTTAGTTGAGAAAATAGAGATTTATAATGTATGCACATTGGTGAAAATATGAGAATTTCCTTAACAAGCTCCTAGCGGGATTCCCGCTGGTAAGGGCAATCATGGTCATTTCGACCAGAGCCCATGCTTTGCAACTGTTTACTGTGCCGACCACTCAGCTTCTCGGAGGGAGAGACCATGCTGTTATTAAATACGGATACAACAACATTTATAGCGGAGGTGACACACCGTCACAACAATAAATATGGATGGATGAGTGATTGAAGTGCATTTAATGCGGCAGATGGGGTGGTGCAGGCTGCATCATTAGTTGCTAAACACCTGAGTCTGCTAATCGGGTCGTATTATTTAACCTTGTTGGTCGAAAAGTCATCTCGACCTTTTCGATTGAATTTGGGCCTGACTAAATAAGGCCCAATAATACCAACATATCCTGACCTCCAGGTCAAAATTAAATTGGACTTGGTAAGTTTATTGGGCTTTCAAGGCCTTAATGGGATAATCCCATATCAGAAATCATGCTTCATTTGTTTCTCTCCAAGGTTTATTAATTAATTCGGCAAACCATTTGTTGCTACAAAACTTCAAAATCATTATCAAAATACCATCATTGGTATTTAGTGCTTTAATAATTAGAAATTTGAGAAATTATGTATACTTAATAGCTAGGGTTCTGATTCCATAGTATAGCTTTTTTAAGTCTTATTCAATTGAATTTCTTTGCTATATGTCATTTGCTAAGGTTCAAGTCTTGATCCTAAATCCTGTGTATCTTTGTTCATGTGGTTTTTCTAACAAATTTCTTATCTATAGCAAATATGCCATTGTAACTTGAAGCTCTAGAATGGCTGCTCCAGATGCCTCTATGCTATTACCTTTTATTTCACTTTGTTTTCTTGTTTGCAAGAATTTTTCTGTTTCATTTAGGCTTAACTTATTTCCCTAGGAATCTTGTTCCATGTTGTACATGCCATTTGCATAGGAAAAATTGAATTTCCAAATTGTAGTTTATGTACAAGTTGATTTATCTTGTCCTGCAAATGACTATGCATCATTTTATTTCCTTCCCTTTTTTCCTTGCCCGCGTTCTTAGGTGGAGTATTATGGAACACCAATCATCCTAAAGAGTATAGCTCATATCAGTACTTTGATGCAAGTTCACTCTTGATACAGCCCTATGATAAATCCAGTTGCCTTTCTAAAAAAATGATCCTTACTTACCAACCACATATTGTCTAACCAAATCAAATTCTCTCTCAATACGTTCCTCAAAAAATTCAATTCGTGCGGATTCTTCCCCCAACTAACGAAGGGCAACTCCTCGTACTTTACATTAGTGCATATAGAAAAATTTAAAGATCATTAGTTGTAGCATGCAAGGTAAACTCTAGCATGGCTCATGGTCTGGATTGAAAATGCAAAGTGATACACCATTTTTTTTTTACCCCAACACTTTTGTGAAAAATAGCTGATGCAGGAAAATAGAAGTTTACTGCTATTTTCTTCAATGGCCAGTTACATGTTATATTTTGTACATGATCCAATCACATTCAGATTGTCTGTTGTTTTCAGTTTGAAGGCTATAGAGAAAGTAATTGTCGGATCTCAACTTGGTTTTATTCCAAATAATGATGGAGAAGTAATTAGATTGACCCTTCCACAACTTATATATGAAAGGAAAAAGGTATTGAATGATCTTGTGCTTATTGACATGCTAGCTGCTAACAAGTTAACCGCATGGGTTTTTGAGTGTTCTTCATGCCAATTTAAACAAGATGATTTTTAGAATCAAATATGTATTGTCTTATAAAATTTTGGCCATCAACATATGTTTGAGACAAGATGCATCAACTGTATATTTATGCAACTCATGCTCTGGATTTTTTCTTTTTTTCTTTTCTTCTTTTTGTTTTATCTCTTTTATTGCAGGAGTTGTCAAAGATTGTGGCTAAGTAGGCTAAAAAAGGCAAGGTAAACTCTTTTTAGCTATTGAGGCTTGATCTTTTTGTTTGTGTGATTCATACGAACCATATATCATAATTGTTGGTCCAGTCTTGTGAGCGAATACATAATGGGTGGGGTTGTTATCTGGGTTGGAGGGGCTTAAGATTCTTTCATGCTACTTCCATTAACTTCTTTATCTTTTGTATTCCTTTAATTGGGATCCTCTTATGCATCCCCTACTCCTAGTAACTTTTGTTGAAATGTAATTTGTAATTCAAAATTAAAAAAAAAAAAAAGGAAAATGAAGATTCAAGAATGGTCAAAAAAAGTCAAAAGAGGTTGAAGAAGAAGTGGCAAAATTTGATTTTGCCTCTAAGAGATAAGATTCAAGTAGCAAAGTTCAACTTTACTTCTTCTACCAAGAGTGCCATATAGAAATGTGTAGAAAAATATGGTGTCTATATATATGTGTAGTATGTACTTGTATGAAAAAAATGGTAGAGAGAGATAGATATAAGAAAAAAGAGTGAAAAATATTTTGTAGCCAAAATTATTCCAAAGTTGTATTGCATAAACTTTGGAGAAATATTGTAATATTGCATTGTTATATCAAATTCTTTCCTCCAATTTATCAATCTCTCTCAAATTATATATTTACACCCAACATATTTTTGGTATCGAAGCCGTCTCTTGATCTGATAACCCTTTCTATACACAAAAATGGCTTCAAGCAGCAGCAATGAGCTTGCCTTCACATATTCCCAACAAGGTGTTCCAATCTTTGTTGGTCAAGATTATGAGTTATAGAGTGTTCTAATGAGAACGTTGTTTGTGTCCCATGAATTTTAGGATATCATTGAAGAGGGGTATGAAACATGTACACCAGAGGAAGAAGCAGAATTAACAGCAGCAAAGAAGAAAGAGCGTAAGGAGACAAGACTAAAGATGCAAGAGCCTTGTCCTTTATGCACCAAGGGATAAGTAGATCTATCCTTCCGTGCATTACAGGTGTAAAAGCATGAAAAGATGCATAGCAAATTTTGAAAAATCAATTTGGAGGATATGAAAAGGTTATCTCCATAACGTTGCAAAATTTATGGCGGGATTTTGATAACCTAGCGTAAAAGAGACAAAAAATGTGCAAGAATTCTTTTCTAGAGTTTCTACCATAGTTAATCAAATCATCAAACATATAGTTGCTATGATTGAAGAATCAAAAGATTTGTCAAAATTGTCTTTGGATGAACTCATGGGATCATTTGAAGCCCATGAAAAGAGGATATGCAAATTCTCAAGCAAAGCTTGGAACAAGCCTTTCAGATAAAAGCTAATATTTCAAAGCAAAAAAATTAGAGAAATGACCAAGAAGAAAAGAAAAATGACCTTATGTAAAAAGGTTCAAGAAGCAGAGCTCATGGCAAATATCAAAACCTCCAAGGTTGAGGACGAGGAAGGACTAATTTTGATCAGAGAAATTCTAGTCAAAATTCAAATTTTTATTGTCAAATCTGCAAAAAAAATGGTCATGACACGAAAGATTGCCGCTACAAATGCAAGACATGCATAAATGCAAATCATTCCCAAAGAGATTGTTGGTATAAAAATGATGCAGAGATAGATAAAGCTAACTTCACGAAAGCTAATCAAGTATTTTATTCCTGCTTGAATTCTACAAAAGCTTGAGAATATTTTGTATGTGGATAGCGGATACAACAATCACATGTGCAGAAATAAGAAAATATTCGTCAATCTCGATGAGTCAGATTCATCAGAAGTGAAATTGAGAGATGGAAAAACCCGCAAAATTAATGGGAAAGGAGAAATTGAGGTTTGAACAAAAGAAGGTAAAATTAATATCATTAAGGATGTTTTTTGTGTTCCCGATTTAGAACAAAATTTGTTGAGTGTTGGTCAGCTATTGGAGAAAGATTACAAATGGGGTTCAATAATGACCACTATGTCATTGTTGACAGCAAAAGAATCTCATGATGGCTAAAATTAAAATGAGTTCCAATAAAGTTTTTCTTCTTAATTTGCCATTGAATGAGAAGATGGTGCTTCAGACCTCAATAGATAAAGATTGCAACTTTTGGCATCTAAGGTATGGGCATTTGAGCTATAAAGGCTTGAGTCTATTGAAAAAGAAAAATATGGTAGTTGGCCTTCCAAATATTTCAAATCGAAATAAGACCTGTGAAGGATGTATCTTTGGCAAAATGCATCCCTACCATTCCCAAAGATATCATACAGAGCTAAAGATCCTCTTGAATTAGTACATGTTGGTATATGTGGACCAATAGGGATGCCATATCTAAACAATAACAGGTACTTCCTTTTATTTGTTGATGACTGCATTAGAATGATATGGGTCTATATTCTAAAGCAGAAGTCAGATGCATTTCCCAAATTTCTGGAATTCAAAGCACATGTGAAGAATTAAAGTGGCAGGAAAATAAAAACTCTCAAAACAGACAGAGGAGGTGAAATTATTGAAAAATCCTTCTTGAATTGTTGCAAAGAGAAAGGAATCCACGACAACTAACAGTTCGGTATAGTCCTCAATAAAATGGAGTACCATAATGAAAAAATCGCACAATTGTCGAAAGGCACGAAGCATGATGTTTGGAAAAGGACTTTCGAAAAGTTATTGAGCAGAAGCAACAAATGCAGCAGTCTATATTTTGAACCGATCACCAACTAAAGCGGCTCCAAACAACAATCCATTTGAAGCATGGCATCGAAGAAAGCCATAAGTAAATCATCTCAAAGTCTTTAGATGTATTGCTTATTCACAGATTTCTTCTGAGCAAAGAGAGAAGTTTGATGATAAAGGAGAAAAAATGATCTTTATCGATTACAGTGACGAATTCAAGGGATATCGGCTATTAGATCCAAAGACAAACAAACTCATTATCTCTCAAAATGTTATTTTTGATGAAAAGCAGGCATGAAATTGGGAAGAAAATGAAAAGATGAAAACGAAGATCATTTATTTGCCTAGCCCAGCTGTCATTACAAAACAATATAACCAGCCAACCACAGGTAGAAGCACTTGTTTAACCTCCAGCTCAAGCTCTAGCTCATCAGAATCATCTAGTGAATTATATCTAGAATCTGAATGCCCGATCAGAAAGGTAAGAAGCCTACGAGAAATCTATGAATCCTGTGATGTTGCATATTTTGCTTGTGAGCCACAAACGTATAATGAAGCTGCAAAAGAAGAAGCTTCGGAAAGAAATTCGAATTACAAATTAAGATGGGGTGTTGAAATGTAATTTGAAATTCAAAATTGAAAAAAGGAAAAAAAAAAAAAAAAAGAAAGGAAACTGAAGATTCAAGAATGGTAAGAAAAATCAAAGGAGGTTAAAGAAGAAGTGCCAAAATTTGATTTTGCCTCCAAGAGATAAGATTCAAGTAGCAAAGTTCAACTTTGCTTCTTCTACCAAGAGGACCATATAGAAATGTGTAGAAAAATATGGTGTCTATATATATGTGTAGTATGTACTTGTATGAAAATGATAGAGAGAGATAGATGTAAGAAAAAAGAGTGAAAAATTTTTTGTAGCCAAAATTATTCCAGAGTTGTATTGAGAAATATTGTAATATTGCATTGTTATATCAAATTCTTTCCTCAATTTATCAATCTCCCTCAAATTATATATTTACACCCAACAACTTTAAGTTGCTCTTAACTCTTGTAGGTTGCTATAAGAAATATATGACGAGATGCCATCAAATCCTATGAAAAACTTGAGAAAGTCTGCAAACTATACTCTCTCTCCTCTCTTTATTTTCCCATGTGATCTTTTATAATTTAGCAACATATCTTGCAAGAGAAGAAGCTCTCTGAAGACAATGTGAAGGACCTGTCTGCTGATTTGTAGGTACCTAGATAAGTTCTTTCCAATAAATAAGTAGAGAGAAGTATGAAACTCCTAGAAATCCTTTTTCATTGTTGCCAACCAGGTTATAGGGTTAACAAACGTCATCTGAATTGAGATCTTAGAATGGTTATGAATAAGGATACATGAAGTCTTAGGGCATATCTCCACTGATAAATTACAGAAAGTGACAGATGAGTACATGAAGAAGATTGATTCAATCTACAAACAAAAAGAGAAGGTAATATATAAAACCTCCAGCTTTTGATATGCTTGCATCTTTTTTTCACGTGAAATATGCTAATTTTCTAGGATATTATTTCTATTAAGCTGTTATTTAATGAAATAGGCCATTTCAATCTAGCTTACCTCAGCAATAGTAAATTTAATAGAAGCTAGCAACTAAAGCATTCTCTTTCAAAGGGCACCGGATGTCCGCTTATTTCCCTTGGCCTTTCTTATTGTCTTTTCCTTTGGCCTTTCTTATTGTCGTTTCCTTTGGCCTTTCTTATTGTCTTTCAGCAATTTCTTATTGTCTTTTCCCTTGGCCTTTCTTATTGTCTTTCAGGAATTGCTGACAGTATGCTTATTTCCCATGGCCTTTCTTATTGTCTTTCAGCAATTTCTTATTGTCTTTTCCCTTGGCCTTTCTTATTGTCTTTCGGGAATTGCTGACAATATGCTTATTTCCCTTGGCCTTTCTTATTGTCTTTCAGGAATTGCTGACAATATGCTTATTTCCCTTGGCCTTTCTTATTGTCTTTCAGCAATTTCTTATTGTCTTTTCCCTTGGCCTTTCTTATTGTCTTTCAAGAATTGCTGACAGTATGCTTATTTCCCTTGGCCTTTCTCATTGTCTTTCAGGAATTGCTGACAGTATGACAGAGATTAATGCGACATGTGAATGAGATAATTCCTTGCTCTAGTGAAATTTTGAGAAGCACTTTTCCTACTTTTTCTTCTTGCTTTTGCTTCTTATAAGAGGGTGTTTAGGTGAGCTTTATAAGCTCATCATATAAGATGTTTAAAAACTTATAAGTTGATAAAAAATATTTAGTAATTTTTTTAAAAAAAGAGCTTATAGAATCCTAAAATAAGATGTTATGAGCTTATAAGTTCTTTTAAAAAAAATAAGAAGGCCCCAACTTATTTTTAAGATCTTAGCAAGTTCCTTCATTTTTAATTATTTTAATTACAAAATTATCATTATTAACATCTTATAAGCCCCAAAATCTTATTTTATTTAAACATTTCAACAACTTATTTTAAAAATAAGATCTAAAATCTTATAAACTCCAAAAATATGTTATAAGATGTAGGAGCATATAAGATGTTTAAAATAAGTTTAGTCAAACAATCTCTTAGTTTGCAAACCATTACTATATGTTACACTGGGAGGAAAAGCACTCCATCTTTGAATTGTTCCTCATAATTGTACATGTTTTTGCATATAATACTATGGGTTCAATGCATGCAGGCTGTTCAACTGAGTTGCTCTTTGTGATTCCAGTAGCTGATTATGAGTATGAAATACTAAATTGTGGCCTTTGACCTGTGATTGGAGTTGAACTTTCATCAGATGTTGAAATTGAATATTTCCCAATTATTTACTTGTCTGGAATAGTATTTAATTAGTGTGTTGATTTTCAATCATTTGACCCCTATCAGATCACTCTTATTTTGGTCAGAAAATTCTTAGCCTCTTTGGGGGCAATCATGGTGTCAAGCGATTATAACTACCCATGATAACCTTAATGGTTCCAATTTCAGCCAATATGTAGTGTTATAATTAATATTTAGGTTGATATCGTCAATTGTGCTATAATTTCAGTATGAAAGTTATGCATGAAACGTAGTGCTTATAATTTTCCTCTAAACTTACCTGCTATAAGACTTGATATGTGGTGTGTAAGAGGTTTTTTTTTTAAAAAAATAAATAAATGTGTTTATATTTTTAATTTGTATATACATAAACATGTTTATTTAGTATTTATACTAACTAAAATAAAACTCCATAAAGAAATTGCAGATTCGCAGTCATCCCATCATATATAAGATCTTCATTAAAAGTACAATGAAATTTGGTAGTCATTCAAACATGATAACTTTTGAGAATTAGACCGTTTCTCTTTCTCTGTCTATTTTCCATCATATAATATGCAGGCAAGTTGGGCTTTTGTTTTTTGGTTTTTAGCGTCGTATTTGAAAAAAAAGAAATTGTAAAAATAGTGAAAAGCATGGAATGGATTGAGGAAAAAATAATTTAATTAGAGGAGAGGTGCAAGTGGGCACAAATGGCCTTTAATAATCCCGTGCCTTGTTGTCTACTTATGTTCAATGCATTCACGTTATCCCATTCCCAATTTTCCCTCTTATCCTTCTTTCTCATTTTGAACTTTTTTATTTAAATTTGGTCAAGCGTGCAAAATTTTAAATACTAGGATAACAAAATCTTTTGGTGGAGATAAGAACACTTCAACTTACTTTTGGAGGATTTTAATTAATTGACTCGGATTATGAAGATCATGATATTATTAAATTGTAATTTGTATTTTTTTTATTTATATATACACATATATTAAAAATTCATCAAAACTTGACTTTAGAATCATTTATATAATTGAGTTAATTGATCATTCAACACAGAACAATTTGCACATATGCATGCGTGATCCTATACTACTAAGTGAATCCTTCTCATCAATTGATTCTAGCTTGCTAGTTGCGGCCACAAAATGATTATCAGTACAATAAACTTTTTAACTTGTCTCCGAATTGCTCTTTTTTTAATTATATCGATCACACCTATATTTGGAGCCTATTCAAGCTTTGAAGATAATAGAGTCAAGTGCCAAGAAAGAGAGAGACTGGCACTGCTTAAATTCAAGGCTGGGCTGATAGATGATTCTGATCGACTCTCCACTTGGGGAAACGAAGGAGATATTGGTGAAAAAGATTGCTGCAAGTGGGAAGGTATCCTCTGTGATAACCGAACTAATCACGTTGTAGCACTGGATCTTCATGTCCCAGAGAACAAAATATTTTCTCCTACTGCTCGTTTGAGAGGTAAGATTAGCCCGTCGCTACTTGAGTTAGCTGATCTGAATTATCTAGACCTCAGTTTCAATGATTTTAACGAAAGCCAAATTCCGGAGTTTGTTGGTTCCTTGGGCAAATTACAGTATCTCAGTATGAGATATTCTAATCTTAGTGACTTGATCCCACATTCTCTTGGGAATCTGTCTATGTTGTGGCATCTTGATCTTGGTAACAATTGGCTTCATGACACAAACCTGGATTGGTTATCTGGTCTTCAATCATTAGAGTATCTTGACCTCACATATAATAATCTTGGTGACTTGATCCCACATTCTCTTGGGAATCTGTCTATGTTGCGGCATCTTGATCTTCGAAACAATTGGCTTCATGACACAAACCTTGATTGGCTTTCTGGTCTTCCATCATTGGAGTATCTTGACCTCTCATATAATAATCTTAAGGGGAGGAACATTCCTAACGATTTGGGGAATTTGACATCTCTTTCTCATCTTGACCTCACAAATAATAGTCTTCAAGGGAGGATTCCCGATGTCATTGGGAATTTGATGTCTCTTTCTCATCTTTCCCTCTCATATAATAATCTTGAAGGTAGCATTCCTGATGCATTGTGGAATTTGACAGGACTCTCTTTCCTTGATCTTTCATACAATCAACTACAAGGTGAGTTTCTTCAACCCTCCTCTTCTAATCAATTGAACTTAAGGCTTCCTAATCTTGAATCTCTAGATTTGTCCATGAATATGTTGAGTGGAAGGATTCCCAATCTTTCATCATGTTCATCCTTGAAACGATTAGACCTAAATCACAACATGTTTAATGGCACTTTGAGTAAGAGCATCGGGTACCTCTCCAACGTTGAGGTCGTGGATCTTAGTCAGAATCATTTGGAAGGTCTAGTCTCTGAAGCCCATTTGTTCAATCTCTCCAAGCTTACATACTTGGACTTGTCCTTCAACTCGAATCTCACTGTAAGGATCAACTCTTCCTGGAATCCTCCCTTTCAGTTGGGAGATCTACAATTGACAGGTTGCAATCTGGGCCCATATTTCCCCAAATGGCTTCGTAAACAAGAACAACTCGGATTTCTCCGCATCTCTAGTGCCAAAATCTCTGACACCGTCCCAGATTGGTTTTGGAATAACAATATTCAATCATGTCAGCAACTGGATATGTCAAATAACCAGATGTACGGTGTCATTCCTGATTTGTCTAAACTCTATCTTCGGTTTATAAACTTAAGCTCTAATGAGTTCAATGGTTCACTACCACAACTGCCCCCAGCTGTACGCAGTGTCGATTTGTCGGGAAACAGATTTTCAGGCACCATAATTAATTTTTGCAATCTCACGAGCTTATATTCTCTTGATCTTTCGGACAACCTATTGTCCATGGAGATTCCTCAATATTGTTTCATGAACTTGATGATGAATCTATATTATCTAAATTTGAGAAACAATAATTTCTTTGGGGAAGTTCCAAACACAGCTGACTTGATGATTTGTCGTGTTTATTCATTGCATCTCCGGAACAATAGTTTCACTGGAGAAATTTCGAGGTCGCTAAAGAATTGTCATAATCTGAGTATCCTCGATCTTGGAGAAAACAAATTCATTGGAAAAATACCAAGTTGGCTGGGAGAAAGTATGCCGAAATTGAGTGTTCTAAGCCTAACATCCAACAATCTTCATGGTAGTCTGCCTTCAAGCTTATGCCATCTGCAGAAACTTCAAGTCTTGGACATTTCTATGAACAAGATTTCAGGAACTATGCCAAAATGTTTGAAGAATTTAACTATGTTACGTTTAAAACTAGATTCCAACTCAATAGAATATTGGTCGTTTCATATAAGGTCAGGTGTAGCAGGCACCTATGATACAGCTTATATAATGTGGAAAGGAAAGGAGGCTGAATATGTTAGTACTCTTAGATTCTTGACGGTCATTGATCTTTCAAGTAATAATTTAACTGGAGAAATTCCTCATGAAGTTACAAGTCTGGTGGGCCTTGTTGCGTTAAATCTTTCACGGAACAACTTGGTTGGATCCATTCCTGGCGACATTGATCGGTTGGAACTTTTGAACTTTCTTGATTTTTCTAGAAACAACCTTTTAGGTGGTATTCCTCCTAGCCTTTCCCAATTAAGCCACCTTGGAGTTCTAGACTTGTCATTTAATAATTTGTCAGGTAGAATTCCATGGAATATTCACTTACAGACTTTCAATGCTTCTGTCTATATGGGAAATCCAGGACTTTGTGGTCCTCCCCTGGAATTTAAACCTTGTCCTGAAGATGAGATGCCTCATAGCAATGTTGACGAGATGGACAATCTAGAGGATGAGTACAACATATTCAACTCAAGGGGTTTTTATATTAGCATGGTACTTGGATTTATTGTTGCCTTTTGGGGAGTTTCTGGGACTTTATTTCTCAATAAGTGGTGCACCACTACTATTCTCAAGATGTTCGCTAATGTAGAAGATTGGTTGTATGTAAAGATATTGGTGACTAAGAACCGCCTGCGAAGGTATTATGAAAATTGCTAAGGAACTAGTCCTGTATAATTTTTCTCTTTTTGAATAAAAAATATTAATGTAAACTTTTTTATATTTTGAGTAGAATTTCGTTGTAACTATTGAAGTGAACTCTTTTTTCACTCTTGTTCTTACTTGGGACGCCCTTCCTAGATTTTTATTTCGGTACTTAGTTTGCACTTTGAATCCTTTATTCCATTTCGTATTTCATCTTCTATTCCAATTTATTGTATTTATGGCAAATATATTTAATTGATTTTCAATCATTTTTTTTATAAAAAAATATTTATACAATAAAATAAGAATGA
Source organism: Jacaranda mimosifolia (assembly GCA_018894105.1). Lineage (NCBI taxonomy): Eukaryota > Viridiplantae > Streptophyta > Magnoliopsida > Lamiales > Bignoniaceae > Jacaranda > Jacaranda mimosifolia. The sequence continues at coordinate 25,378,840 of CM032131.1, read as the reverse complement.
AATAGAAAATAGAATAGAGGGCTTAAATTGCAGAGTTTGTGCCGAGCAATTGAGGATTACACCAAAGGTTTTGCTATATGTTTACGAATCCATTTCTGCATGCACTCCATATGTTTGCTCACATGCATGTAATGTCCAAGAATAAATAAACCAAAAAAAGATTGTATCTATCTAGCTATCATATACCTTACTTTCTAGAGATAATAATAAAAAATTTCTATAAGATTTGCAGTAGATACAAGTAAATACCCTCTAATTTCTGAAATTACATCTAGTTTGCTTTTCATCTCATGAACCATTAATTTCTATAGTTAAAAAAAATGTTAACATCATCTAAGAATTTTAATGAAATTCCAATTTTATCATCAACATTATAATTTTTAAAAATGGCGAGTTTTATACCATTGAGGTTTGTCCACATGTAACGAGAAACATCTGAATTTTTCAAAATTAGACAAATATTATCCAATTTACATAAATTTCCTTGAGATTTAATATTTTTAACATGCCATAAATTTTGAAATAGTATAAGTCTAATTTTTTTTAGCTAATAATTATAAGCATACAAAAAATTACGTACGCACACCTATAAGTTCAAGTAAAGTACTGTAATTAATTTAATCCCTCGTGAAAGATTTCGAGACAATTCACTTCCTCGTCACCGTTGAAGCAAGCGCTTTCTCGAGGCATTCATAAACATTGAAATTTATTATCAATCATGCACTGACATGTGTAATATATTTTTTTACTCATAAATATTATTTTTTATTTATTTGTGAATGTTTCAAATTAAATTCCAACCACATCCAAAGAAAGAAAAAAAAGTACTAATGACCATTCGAGTGATCACTAGATAAGTAAAAGTTGATGACTAATAACTTGAGTGACAAATTTAACAACCGCCCGTATCGATCATAAAAGCCCTCATCACTAATTAGTATCGGTTACAAAATGGTCACTGGTGACAGTAAAATTACTATCACAAATTATATATTATTTTTCAAAGAACATGTATATAATCATTGGACAGTTATTAATTAGTGGCGACAATATGCACCCACTAATTTAAAGTTGATTTTGAAGATACAAACTCTTGACTTGTTATAGAATGATCTACTAAGCACTAGACCACATCTATTTTTATGTACTAATTTCTACAATATAATATATACCACATATACAAATTAAAAAATAATTATAAGTAACATTCTTGTAATTATAAGTTACTATTAATTTTTAGTCTTAAAATTAACAAAGTTTTTTTTTTATTTATACACACGCACGCATCAGGAGTCCGTTAGGACTCGAACTCCTGACCTCCCACATTATGTGGAGACTTATGCCACTGGGCCACAGGCCACTCGGTTACAAAAAATAATATTTGTATAATTGTTCCTTCAATCTAATAAAGTGTAATATTTATTATTTGTAATTATTATCTCTAAATTCTGGACATATTTAATATAATATATACACATTAAAAATAGTATGTAATACTAATATATTGTAATATATAGAATACATATATATAGTAACTAATATAGATTGTGCACCGCACAAAGCGTGGTGTCGTACACGTTGAAATGATTAAATATATACTTCTAATATTATACATAATTTTAAAAAATTAATTTTTTGTATTAATTAAATATTAAATTTCATGTAATTTGAAATCATTATTAAATTTAAAAGAACTTTAATGTAATGTAAGAAATTATTTCTATACAAAAGGTAGAGAAAAAAAAACGCAAGTTCAAGTAGTATGATAAGTTTAAGGGGAAAAAAAAGAAATAAAATAATAAGATTCAATTTTATAAAGAAAGAATTAAAAACAAAAATCATAAGCACAAATAAAATACATATCTTTAAGAACTCGTTTGATTGCTTTGATATTGCATGATAGATACACAATTCAACTCAATTTCAATATTTGGCTTATTTTTAGAAGCTCTTAATTGGTACAGTTAAAGCCTGATATGAATTTAAGGCCAAACTTGGCTTGTATATCAAAACCTTGGAGTGTGATATATTTTCCAATATAAGTAGGAAATAAATTGTAGTTTGTCAAATGGGATAATCATGCCTAGCAAACAATCAAAATTGGATATCAAGTTATTTAAAATATGTAAACAAACATTAGTTAACATATACAATAACCTACTATCTATTCTCAATCGTGCGTATCGTGCCTAATCCAAACATATCAAGCAAACGAGCTCTAAGAGTTTTCACAATATCTTATTTAATGTTTGTTTACATATTTTAAATAACTTGATATTCAACTTTGATTGTTTGCTTGGCATGATTATTCAATTTGACAAACTATAATTTATTTCCACCTTAAGTTGGAAAGTATACCACACTCAAAGGTCTTGATACACAAGTCAAGTTTAGCCTTACATTCATGTTAGACCCTAACTGTATCTAGGGGTGACAATTTTGGACACGACACGAACCGACACCATATTATTGGGTTTGGGTTATGGGTTATTGAGTTGGGTCGATATCGAGTCGACCCGATAAGCAACACAAAAATTATGGGTTGGTTCGGGTTGGGTTTTGAGTTACCCGATAACACAATAATCTTATCCCTACTTTGATCATTGGGGAGTATTTAATTGTAAACTAATCATCCTTTTTGTTTATTTGTCATAGTATCTACTAAAGTGAAATTGGATGAATTGATTGAAAATATTATGACATGTCAAAATGAAAATGATGCCAAGTCGAGTACTATAAATAAACAAATAAAAAAATTGTATAAATTTAATTTGTTATAGTCCATTTTCTAAATTTTTTGTGTAAGTTGACTTTTCTCAAAATCTTGGTATAAATTGATTATTTTATTAAGATTCTAGTTGAACATAAAATGTGTAGTTTTTTTAGATGAATTATTAATGAAAAATAATTATATTTTGAAACGGGTTGGGTTCGGGTTGATACGAAAACTTTCAAATTGGGTTCGGGTTGAGACTTATTGGATTGAGTACTTTTTGGGTTGGGTTCAGATTGAGTAAAATTTTGTGATATCCACACATCAACTCGACATGAAACAACCCAACACAACACGATTGCCACCCTTAACTGTACCAATTAAGAGCTTCTAAAAATGAACCAAACATTGAAATTGAGTTAAATTGTGTATCTATCATGCAATATCAAAGCAAGCAAATGAGCTCTTAAAGATAGGTATTTTGTTTGTGCTTATGATTTTTGTTTTTAATTCTTTCTTTATAAAATTGAATCTTATTATTATTTTTTTTTTTCTTAAACTTACCATACTACTTGAACTTACGTTTTTTTTTCCTTTTTTATAGAAAATATTTCTTACTTTACATTAAAGTTCTCTTAAATTTAATAATGGTTTCAAATTATATGAAGTTTATATTTAATTAATACAAAAAATTAATTTTTTAAGATTATGTGTATATAATATAGAAGTATACATTTAATCATTCCAACCAGCACAACACCGTGCTTTGTGCGGTGCACTCTACACTAATTACTATATATATGTATACTATTTATTACAATACAAATTAGTATTACATACTATTTTTAATGTGTATATATTATATTAAATATTCCAAAATTTAGAGATAATAATTACAAATAATAAATATTTCACTTTATTAGATTGAATGAACAATTATACAAATATTATTTGAATAACTGTTAATTTTGTTCAATTTTAAGACTAAAAAATAATAGTAACTTATAATGACAAGTATGTTAGTTATAATTATTTTCTAATTTGTAAATGTGATATATATTATATTGTAGAAATTAGTACATAAAAATATATATGGTCTAGTGCTTATATCGTGGATCATTCTATGACAAGTCAAGAGTTTTTATCTTCAATATTGCAAAGTTCAAAAATCTTATTTTTGTAATCAACTTTAAATTAGTGGGTGCATATTGTGGCCACTAATTAATAACTACCTAATGATTATATACATGCTTCTTGAAAAGTAAAATATAATTTGTTATAGTCATTTTACTATCACTAGTGACCGCTTGATGACCGACACTAATTAGTGATGAGAGTTTTTATGATCGATACTGAGCGATTACTAAATTGGTCACTGAACTTATTAGTCATGGAAGAACTAGCAGGAAAAGCTAATGATGATATAAAGGTTTAGCCATACTTTCCAGTCAAATTATGGACATCCCATGTTTGAAAAACATTATTAAATGAAAAGGCAAAATGACAAGAAGTACCATGATTCTGAAGATTTTTAGTTCACTTGACAAACAGAAACTCAAAACCAAAGGCCCAAGAAGAAGCTCAATTGCCTCCAAAGCTCAATAAAGCATGATGAGTGTTTGTATATCTCTTTGCATCCCAGTTTATGATTAAAACAAGTTAGGAGAATGAAATCACTCAGATGATAGAAGCTATCATGTCATGTTAGTAACCAAGACTCCACAACACACTTGACTGCAGTAATAATAAATGAATTCTCAAGAAGCATAAAAATGAGTATAAGATGTGCAAAAATGCTAAAGAACAATCTCAGGGACCAACAGGAACGAAGCATCAGGGCTGGAAATTGGGTGTTCCCATCCTTCACATACAGAAAAACTGGCTGCAATTTAAATCTTTTGCCAAAGTTCAGGTTCAAAAATGTTTCAACCTGAAAATGTTCCAAACTCTTTGGGCCTTGTAACAACCCTCCCAAGGTCAAACCCCTGTTGATATTTCTATTTCCGTTTATTTTTCTATTTCCAGCTGTACACATTTGTCAGTTAGTTAGCTTCCCAGTTAGTTAGATTTGTTGAATTAGTTAGTTAGGTTAGCTAGATTAAATTGCTAACCCTAGCATTCATTAAAACTAACCCTTATTATTTTTGCTAGCTACTGACTCACCATGTATATATATTTGTAACCAGCTGGTTCTTCTTCGCTATCCACGAATGAAATAAAAGTTCATTCATCTCATGGAGAACTTGCAAGTTCAACCTGGTATCGGAGCCACCCATTCCAGATGTTGGGCTGCCCAGTGTTGTTGGGCCACCAATTTCATATTATTCCACGCTCCAGATGTTTATTCCTGGGCGTGCGCGGGGTGTGTTAGTGTCCCACATCGGTGAAATAAATAAGTTGTGGTCTCTATATATGGTCTTGGACAATCCTCACCTCATGAGCTAGCTTTTGGGGTTGAGTTAGGCCCAAAGTCCATTCTTTAACACCTGTTAGTATCCCACATCGGTGAAATAAATAAGTTATGGTCTCTAATATGGTTTTGGACAATCTTCACCTCATGAGCTAGCTTTTGGGGTTGAGTCCGGCCCAAAGTCCATTCTTTAACGTGGTATCGGAGCCACGCTCATGTGGTTCCGATATTGATCCATCAGCTGCGGCATAACTCTGATTCATTGAAATCGTTGGCAATCGATTATTTGTCTCCAAGTCAGAATATGGAGGAAATAGGAGATACCGCTGCGAGTCACAACTTCGAGCGAGGAGGAAGAAGCCTCGACAACAATAATCCTCTCTTCCTACAGCCTTCCGATCATCCAGGAATGATGCTAGTAACCAATACTCTCACTGGTAGCAATTTCATGTCCTGGAGCCATTCGATGAAGATTGCCTTAAGTGCAAAGGTCAAATTAGGGTTCATCAATGGCTGATGCCCCATGCCGAGCAAAGATTCACCTAACTATGAACAGTGGATTAGAGTCGACTGTATGGTGACATTATGGATCCTCAATTCGATAGCTAAGGAGATAGTTGAGGCCTTCTTGTATACGAGTTCATCCAAGCAACTATGGGATGAAATCATGGAGCGGTACGGTGAATGCAATGGCCCGCTGCTGTATCAACTCCAACGAGAGATAAGTTCCATCGCTCAGGGGAACATGTCAATTGTTCAATACTACACAAAGCTGAAAAAACTGTGGGATGAACTAAATGCGTTGATGCCTATCCCTGAATGCTCTCGTGGAGCAGCAAGAACAGTGGCTTAGATGAATTCTTCTAGTCGATTAATGCAATTTTTGATGGGATTGAACGACATACACGATCATGTGAGGAACCAAATTTTGGTCATGGAACCATTTCCAACTGTCAACAAAGCTTACTCCATGATTATTAGAGTAGAAAAGCAGAGGGAGGTAAATGTATCTTACACTGATGTGGTTGAGAATGCAGCCATGATGACTGGAGATGATTCACTACGAATAAATTAAGGGAACAATAGACAGCTACTCAGAAAGGATGTGAGAAAGCAAGCTGACAAACATTGTACTCACTGCGGTAAGGATGGACACCTCAAGGAAAGTTGTTTTAAACTTTATGGGTACCCTGACTGGTATAAGGAACTGAGAGAGAAAAGATGACAGAATCAAGTAAAGATATTCTCCAATTATGTTGACAGCCCTCTGGATATTCAGAATGACAAAAATGCATCGAAATCCACTAACTGGGCATCCACTCTAGCGAACATTGCTCAGCAAGAAGTGGCAAGGGCCATGAGAGGAAAGGAGCAGACTGAAGAGAACCATGTCAACTTTGTTCATCTTGATAACTTCGCAAGTTCGTTCACTCATCTCTCCTTGAGCACACTAGATGTCATAGAACAAGGCTCCTGCATAGTAGACACAGGAGCTTCTAGTCACATATACAGTGACCTGAACCTGTTGACAGATTACCAGACTTTTACTCAACCAATATCCGTGTGCCTACCTGATGGAACTGTTAAATCGGTTCATCACATTGGAACCACCCAACTAAACCGAAGACTAACCCTATCTGATACCCTCCATGTTCCTGACTTTAAATTCAACATGCTATCAGTTACCAAGCTCACTAAAGATGCCCATATTAAATTCATTTTTTACTCCAACTACTTTGTCTTGCAGGACTTGCTGAGTGAAGAAACCATTGCTATCGGGAAGGTCATAGGGAGATTATATGTGATTGATAGTTCATGCTTTCTTGTAAGGAAATCTAATACATGTAACAACCAGAAATCCTCTCATTTGTCCTTTGCTAATTCTATTTCCTCTTGTAAATCCACTCTTTGGCATGCCAGATTGGGTCATGCCTCTTCTGACATCCTGAAACATATTCCTTATATCATAAATAAAGATGCAAATATTTCCTTTGATTGTTACATATGTCCCCTCGCCAAACAAACAAGACTACCCTTCCCTTCAAGCAAGACACACACTATAAGAAGCTTTGAATTGTTGCATGTTGACCTATGGGGGCCATATAGAAAATCATCTCTGATCGGGGCCTATTACATACTTACCATTGTGGATGACCATAGTAGGGGGCTATGGACCTTCCTTATGAGAAACAAACATGAGACACACACATACCTATCTCAGTTCATACTCATGATCCAAAATCAATTTCAAACAACTATTAAGATCATTAGGATTGATAATGGTAGTGAATTCCTCAATCGTGATGTCTCTGATCTCTTCAGACAAACTGGTATAATTCATCAAAGAACATGTGTCTATACTCCCTAGCAAAATGGGGTGGTTGAGAGGAAACACAAACATCTTATTGAGATGGTAAAGGCCATTATGTTTCAAGCTGGATTACCTTCCAAATTTTGGGGAGAGTCTATACTTATGAGCACTTACATCATAAACAGATTACCAAGTTCAGTTTTATCTTGGCAAACCCCTTTCGAGAAATTGTATAATAAAGCCCCTGAATATCACTCCTTGAAGACTTTTGGATGTCTTTGTTTTGTCACTAATACCAAGCCTCACAAAGAAAAATTTGCTCCTCGTACTTTCAGATGCATATTTCTTGGTTACAATATTGGCCAAAAGGCCTATAAGGTGTGTGATCTTGACAACCACACCACCTTCCTATCAAGGGATGTTATCTTTTATGAAACCACTTTCCCTTTCAAGGCCAACAACATTTCTGAACCTTCAAGTCTATCACTACCTAATGGAACCTTACTTGATGACTCTACTTCGGAATGTGCTGATGTAACCCGAAAACACACTACTCCCTTTCATTCTGAACCTACTGTATGGCCTTCTTCTCCCCAAACCTCTAGGTAAAGTACTCCCTAAAATCCAGTTGTCATAAGACAAAGTTCCAAACCAAAAAGAAGACCTACATGGCTCAAGGATTATGTCTCCTACACTAATAAACAGAAGCCACATAGAGTCTCACCAAAGACCTTCCCAATTGCAGACACTAACATAGCCAATAAAACTGTTTACTCTCCAAAAACCTATCCCTACTACAGTAAAGCCAACTTATCTACTACATATGTGAACTTTCTTGCAAATGTGTCTGCTATAAAGGAACCAACCTGCTATGAACAAGCTAGTACTCAGGTTGAGTGGGTTGATGCCATGGAGAGGGAGATTACAGCTCTTGAAATGAACAAGACTTAGGAGTTGACTACATTGCCAGCCGGAAAGAGGGCCATTGGCTCCAAACGGGTGTATAAGACCAAGCTTAAACTTGATGGCACAATAGACAAACACAAAGTAAGACTAGTGGCAAAAGGCTTCAACTAAATAGTTGGGATTGACTACACAGAAAGCTTCTCTCTAGTAGCTAAACTAGTCACCATGAGAGTATTGCTTGCTTTGGTTGCTGCAAGGAAGTAGTTGGTGCATCAACTTGACATCAACAATGCATTCCTACATGGTTTCATTCAGGAATAAGTTTACATGGAACCCCCTATAGGATACACGAAGGCTCAATCGGGGCAGGTATGTAAGTTGCTTAGATCTCTATATGGGCTAAAACAAGCATCTAGATAGTGGAACATAGAGCTGACCACTCAACTACAGAAGTTTGGCTTCAGACAGTCATCCTCTGATCACTGTTTATTCACAAAGAAGACAACCACCTTCTTTGTTGCTTTGCTTGTGTATGTGGATGATCTATTGGTCATTGGTGATGATGACGATGCTATTGCTAGCACAAAGCAATTTTTGGATTCTAAGTTCTCTATTAAAGACCTTAGGCAGGCCAAGCACTTTCTTGGCATTGAAATAGCTAGATCTAATCAAGGAATATACTTAAACCAGAGGAAGTATATCCTTGACATCATTGACGATAGTGGTTTATTAGGATGCAGACCTGCGTCCACTCCACTTCCTAAAAATCTCAAGCTCACTGCCAGTGGTTCCCCTTACTCTAATCTTGCGCAATTTCGAAGACTGATAGGGAGGTTGCTTTATCTTAATCTCACCAGACCTGACATCACGTTCAGCATACAACAACTTAGCCAGTTTATCAACTTCCCCACCGTTGATCATTAGAAGGCAGCTATCCACGTTCTCAGATACCTGAAAGGATGCCCCTCAAAAGGCCTCTTCTTTCCTTCTCAGAGCTCACTGGACTTATCAGCGTATTATGTTGCTGACTAGGCTGTATGTCTTGATAGCCGAAGATTTATCACCGGATATTGTGTCCTCTTAAGCTCATCTCTAATTTCATAGAAGACAAAAAAGCAAACCACGGTGTCTCACTCATCTGTAGAAGCAGAATATCACAGCTTAACATCTACGGTTTGCGAGCTACAATGGATCACTTACATTCTTAATGACCTGCAACTTCACAGCCTATTCCCATCCCCTGCTGTGTCATAATCAAGCTGCTATACACATTACTGAAAACCCTATTTTCCATGAAAGAACTAAGCACCTCGACATCGACTGCCACCTCGTTCGTGATAAGTTCAAACAAGGATTCATCATTCCCAAACATGTGCCCACGACTATTCAACTAGCAGACGTCTTCACCAAGACTCTTTCAGCTCCTGCGCTCCGTTCTATCTTGTCCAAGTTGGGCTTGTGTGACATTTACCAAGCTCCAACTTGAGGGGGGGATGTTGATATTTCTATTTCTGTTTATTTTTCTATTTCTAGCTGTACACATTTGTTAGTTAGTTAGCTTCCCAATTAGTTAGATTTGTTGGATTAGTTAGTTAGGTTAGCTGGATTAAATTGCTAACCCTAGCATTCATTAAAACTAAACCTTATTATTTTTGCTAGCTATTGACTCACCATGTATATATATTTGTAACCAGCTGGTTCTTCTTCACTATCCACGAATGAAATAACATAGATATTTTTTTATCTTCTGCTCTCTTTCATTCATCTCATGGAGAACTTGCAAGTTCAACAACCCCATCCAAACTCATCTTCAGGGGTATCACACATTGTAACTGCCCATTGAAAGTATCTGGGGTTTGTGATTTTTATCTCTATCCAACCTCCTATTCTTGTACTCTCATCAAGTTCGGAATCAAGCATAAGAGCGATGGATCCACCTGAGTCAAGTCCTTCCCTGCTTGTTGGGCTATCTTCTTCAACAGATGTCTCTGGAAATCTATTATGTTTAAATATGCTAACAGGGAGAGCCAATGCTCCAAGACTAACATTTTTACCTGATGGTCTAGTCTAGACTCTCTGTGCACACCCAAAAGGGACAGCTTTGTGTTTCCAAAGAGCTGCCACACAATTTGTCCAAAAGTGCTCAAGGAACGTGAAAAATAGTCATGTGCCATTATCAAGAACAACTTTTCAGTTGGTTTTGACTTTTGTGAGGTGTAGAGTCTTGTACTCAGTCAAGTTTTCAACTTTCCTTTGCTTTGTTTGAGGGCAAAAAATGCTTGAAATCAAAAGTAAACACAATCCCCTTCCTAGATTCTACTATTTTAGCACATTAAATTTAACAAATAATTTAAAAGAAATTTTAATTTTTTTTTATCTTAAATGCTATTAGCACCTACCCTCTATGATATTTTCAGGCTAATTTTTATTGAAAGCTCTTTGTAAATTTTCAGGCTATTTGATACTTTGGGTTTCAACCATTATAACAATATATATACAACATTACAATGTGTTCTTTGTTGTTCTTCACAACTACTTTCACATATTTTTCACAGTGAAAAATGCAAAATTAGTCCACCAACTATTGCGTGCTACAAAAAGAGGATTTTATTAATTTTCAATTTTAAAAAATGACCATGATATTTTGAAATTTAGCACATTTAGTCCAAATTTCCTCAATTTAAGTCCTTTTAGCTGAAAAATTACACAAATTGCGCTGAAAATAGTTATGCCTCTATCACGTGAGCGAAAAATTGGGGGAATGCACCATGTGTCACCGGAAATCCACATTGCGATGCCCTATTGATCGCCATGCCACATCACCCCACCACATGTACCATATTTGCCACATCACACGCTTGCTAGTCATCCTCTCCACGTCAACTGCCTGCATGTACCCGCACATCACCTTGAATAAATGAAAAAATGTGTTGTTGTCACGTCAACTGCGTGCATGTACCACCACATCACCATTAACCGCCTGCATGTACCCCCACATCACCTTGAATAAATGAAAAAAGTGTTATTGCTGGGAATCGGACTCAAAACCACCTCTATGACAACCCAATGCAACAACCACTATAACAACCTTACAACTAGCAATGAAATTTTATTATATATGCCCATTATGTGAAACAATAAGGTATATTTGTAAAAGGAAAGTTTTTGTAGTTTGGAAGAAATAAGTTTATTACAAATACATTTTATAAATCTTTGAAATTGAATAAATTTATTTTTTTTTGAATGAATAAATTTTAATTTTAAAAAATTATTGTAAAAATTATTGCTTTGGTAAAATTGTCGTAATTTTTTTTGAGAATTTTCATTAATTTAATTTAGTAAAATCTAAATTAAATGAAATAATTACAAATTGATGAAAATAAAAGTAAATTTTTTTCGTTAATTTAGTTTTTGCTATTATTAAAAATTAAAAATTAAAAATTTAATTTTTTATTAAAAACTATAAAATAATTGTCATTAATTTAGTTTTCATTACCAATTAAAAGTTAAAAAATTTTGTTAAAAATTAAACAAATTGTATTTTTTGAATTTGTAAAGACTAAGTCACAAAAACTAAATTAACAATAATTTTTAACAAAAATTGAAATTTTGATTTTTAATAAAAATAAAAATTAAATTATCGAATTTTTGTTTTTATCTTCATTTTTTTGTAATTATTCCGTTTAGTTTAGATTTTGTTAAAATAAAATTAAGAAAATTATAGAATTTTTTTTACAATAATTTTACCAAAATTATCATTTTTACAATAATTTATGGAAGTGATCATTTTACAGAAATTCAAAATTATCCAATCAAAAAATATATTTTTTCAATCTATCAAATTATATTTATAATAAACTTATTTCTTTCAATCTACAAATGCCATCTTTTTAGTTTATGCAGTTTCAGATGTTAGAGATATATAATTAAGTGGTGGAATTCTTTGTAAGAAATTGGTTATGGTGTAGTGGTTGTTGCATTACTTTAACATTGCATAGGTCCTGTGTTCGGTTTTGGACAACAACACTGTCTCATTCATTTTAGGTGATGTAGTGGTGCATTACACATGGACAGCTGACGTGGAGAGGATGGCTAGCAAGTGTGAGTTGTGGCAAATATGGTACATATGGCGGGATGATGTGGCATAGGGATGTGGATTTCCGACGACACGTGGCGCATTTCCCTCAATTTTTCTCTCATGTGATAGATACATGACTATTTCATGCGCAATTTGTGTAATTTTCCGTCTAAAAGGACTTAAATGGCAGAAATTTGGATTAAATGTGTTGAATTTCAAAATATGATGGTCATTTTTTAAAGTTAAAAATTAATAGTCCTTTTTCCTTAGCACGCAATAATTGGTGGACAAATTTTGCATTTTCCCTTTTTCACGCCACAACTGACATTATTTATCACAAGAGTGCTATAATTTGTCTTGCGCCTTACCATTAACAATAACAAAAAATATTTACGGAACTTTGTCTTGCCTTCTGAATAATGATTAGAATGAAAAATGAGCACCGATGGTTAATGAGGAGCTTTCAAATAAAATTTTTGCTTGAAATCATTAGTGGATGCTAAGGTACTATAATAAATGTCAATTCAAGTGATAAATATTTTTAAATTACCTCTTAAAAACAATGTACTAAAATAGTAAAATTTGATGACGATGGGTGATGCAATGCAAATTACCTTGCTTTTATTTGTATAGCTTAGAGATTGCCTGTGCATTAAATTGCAAGGAAAAGGCAAGCAACCACACTAAGGGCAAGGGCATTAAATTTTAACTTATCATATATATTAAAACTAATATCTAATTCTAATTTTTTCCTACTCAACAACAAAAAAAAAGCAATTAATTTAATGTGAACAATAAAACCAATTGAAAAATATAACCAACATGCAAATACTTTTCAAAATATTGTTTATTTATTCCTCATAACTTAAATATAAATCCATTACACTTTTCAATTTCACTCCCACTATTCATTTTTCCAAAACATACCAACACCATAAAACATAATTAAACATTCCCCAATGAACTTGGATGAATCCGAATAGCAGCAAAAGAGACGACAAATTTTGAGATAATCCATTGTGTCTCCCCCTCATCATCAAAAAGTCACCGACTATAAGTATATGTATTTACCACTGTTCAAAATATATACTTACCAATGTTATGCAGGTATCTAGATGGTGAATAAGACTATCCCTAGTTTATGTTTAAGAAACAAAATATGTCCTCAAGAAGAGGTTTGGTGAAGATATCTACCAATTGATTTTTTGATTCAACAAAATTTTTGCACACATCACCCTTTTGAACATGATCTTTTATGAAGTGATGCCTAATTTTTATATGCTTTGTGCATGAGTGATATGCTGGATTTTTTGTTATATTAATGGCACTTGTATTGTCACAATGAATGGGAATGAAAGAAAAATTTAATCCAAAATCACTAAGAGTTTGTTTCATCCACAATATCTGTGAGTAGCAATTATCTAGCGCCATGTACTCAGCCTCGATGGTTGACATGACGACTACACTTTATTTTTTGCTACACCAACTTACAAGACAGGTTCCAAGAAGTTGGCAAGTTCCAGATGTACTTTTTCAATCAATTTTATACCCTGCATAATCAGTGTCAGAAAAACCAATCAAGTTAAAGGTTTTAGAGTGAGGATTCCAAATACCATGGTTGATTGTTACTTTGAGATAACGAAGAATCCATTGAACGGCCTTGAGATGAGATTCCTTGGGTTGTCCCTGAAACCATGCACAAAGGTTAGTTGCGAATAATATATTTGGTTAATTGATTAGGTATAACAGGCTTCCAATCATGCCCTGATACATTGATTCATCAATACTATTTCCTTCATAGTCAAGTTCTAGCTTGGTAGAAGATGCCATAGGAACACTAGATTCTTTACAATATTCCATCTTGTATTTCTAATTTTTCTCAAACTAATGAAGCTCTTCTTTCATTGTATTGACCCAAAATTCATCGTTTAAAGCCTTATTTATGTTGCTAGGTTATGCATAGGATAAAAACACATGGTCATAGTATTGGGAATCATTGTTTTTGGATTTACACTATGCAGTTATTCCAACTGTTGGATCTCTAATGATATTGTTTGTTGGATAACTTGATGCATGTTTGAATTTTCTGACTTGTTTTCCTCTATCTTTGTTGACAGTTTCACTTGTAGTTGAAATTGGTTTAGTAGTATTTTGAGTTTCTGCCAATTCTGCTTCTCTTTCTTGATCTAGCACTTCTATAACCTAGTCAAAACCTATGGTTTCTATGCTCAAGGTGTCCTTGGCTAGTAAAGGGTTAGTATTATCAAATACCACATGTATGGATTCTTGTATTGTCCTTTTTCGTTTATTGAAAACCCTATAAGCTTTACTATTTGTTGAGTAACCCACAAATATGCTTTCATTGGATTTGGAATCAAACTTGGCAAGATGTTCCCTATCATTCAAAATGTGATATTTACATCCAAATACACAAAAATAAGAGATATTAGGTATCTTACCTTTCCAGAGTTCATAGAGAGTCTTTTTGATAAAGGGCTTTAAGAAGACTCTAGATAATATAGCAGACTGTTCTTAAAGCTTCTGCCCCAAATGAATTTCGGAAGGTCATATTCGTTCTGCATTGTTCGATCCATTTCTTGTAGAACCCTATTCTTTCTTTCAACTACCCCATTTTGTTGGAATGTTTTTGGAGCAGAAAAATTGTGAGTGTAACCAAATTCATTACAGAAAGTAGCAAAACTATGGTCATCAAATTTCCTTCCATGGTCGCTTTTGATGGTTTTAATCATATAGCCCTTTTCGTTCTGAAGGTTTTTTGTGAGGGTATGAAGTGACTTCAGGCTTCATTTTTATGTGAGAGAATCGTACCCAAGTAAAACAAGTGAAGTCATCTACTATTACAAACACATATTTATTTCCTCAAAGTGATTGAATTTTCATGGGTCCAAATAGATCAAGATGGATAAGTTCTAGAGGTTTGGAAGATGCAATGTCATTTATTAGTTTAAAAGATGTTTTTATTTGTTTGCCTTTCATGCATGCATTACAGATTCTATTTTTTCTTAATTTAACTCTAGGGATGCCCTTGACTAAATCCTTTTTAACTAAGTGTTTTAAGAGATTCATGTTAGCATGACCTAGATGCCTATGCCATATCCAATAGTATTCATCAGTGACAACTAGACATTCAACATTTGTTTGGATAGATCTTCTAAATTTATGCAGTATATGTTCCTTTCTCTAACAGCAACGAAAACAGTTTCCACATGCTTAGTTACTATATATTGAGAAGGTTGAAAATATACCTAGTATCCGCTGTCGCACTAATTGACTTATGCTAAAAAGATTGTGTTTCAACCCATCTACTAGCCAAATCTTTTCAATGAAAGTTCCATCCTTGTTACCTATTGTTCTTTTGCCAATAATTTTTCCTTCTGTATTATCTGCGAACAACACATTTCGTCCATTGTACTCTTGAAGTTTAGAAAAGAATGATTTGTTTCTTGTCATGTGTCTAGAACATCCACTGTCCAGATATCATAGGTCCATTTGAACTATTTTGTTGATTGGTTCCTACAAAACAAGATTTTGTGTTTTTAGGTACCTATTCTTTGTTGGGTCTTGAAATGTTAGATTTTGGTACCCATACATATTTGAATTCGATTTCTCTTTTTATAGGACATTCATAAGCTATATGACCGGTTCTAGTGCAATAATGACAAGTTATCTTATCATATGTTTTTGTTTCTTTATTTCTAAACTCTATTTTATTCTTCCCCTTAAGTGTCCTTTTTAGATTGTAGTTACTATCTAGTAAATTTTGAATTTTCTTTTCTAGATATTGATTTTTCTCAACTAGCCTATTTCTTCCCTCCAAATTTTTCTTTATGATTTTATCATAATAGCGGACTAGTTCTTCCTTTTCAATTAGAGTAATCTCTAGTTGTTCTTTAAGAAAACTTATTTCTATTTGAAGTTCAGTGAGTTGTTTATGGCATTCTATGTGAATATTAAGATCTCCATCAAAATCATGATCAAATTCAAAAATGCTAGAACTTAATTCAGACTGTCAAGTTACCAATTTGTCTACCATGAGATAATTTTCTTTATTATCAAACTGGTTTGAATCTAAATCATCCCAAATGATGGCCATCGCTCTTTGTTTGGAATTTCTCTTGACTTTTGGACTCCTATTTAATTTTGGGCGGTCGGGTCTTTTATGTCCAACTTTATGTCATTCATGGCATATAATCTAGTCAATTCTTTGAAATTCTTTGTTGTTTCTTTTGGAAATTGGTTTGGAGTCTTTTCTGAAATGATTTCTGGATTGGGTAAGTTGTCACAGTCGCCTGGTGATCATGGATATTTCTTCAATGATCATTATTTTATCTAAATCACTAGGATCTTTGTTCCAGTCTCCTTATTTTGCATTGAAAGCAATGTTTTCCTTGTTTTTGCTATCAAAGCTTTCTTCTTTCCTGAGGAGAGTCATCTCGTGAGATGTGAGCGAGCTAATTAATTCTCCCATGGTCATCTTCTTGAGGTTTTTGGCCTTATGAATTATAGTGACCTTAGAGGTCCATTCCTTAGGTAAAGATCTTAGGATCAATCTTCCATAGTTGTTCACTTTCAGACACTGTTTTCCCCAATACAAACATAGGATTCACTATTTTCATGAAGCGAGCGTACATTTGGCTAATTGGTTCACCTGTTTTCACAGAGAATATTCCATATTAGTGAGTAAGCAAAGCAATTTGCTCTAATTTTACTTGGGAGGTCCCTTCATGGGTAACTTGGAGCATGTCCCATATATCTTTTGCAGAAGTACATGTGCTAACTCAATTTTATTCCTCTTTGACTAACACACATGAAAGGATATTTTTTGCTTTTGCATTCATTGAGAGCATTTTCTTATCTTCAGTGGTAAATTCCAATATACCTGTTGGACACATGCCTTTGTTAGTTGGAATAAGAGGTCCATCAATGATGATACTCCATAGATCGTAATCCAAGGCTATAAAAAACTCCACAATCCTATTCTTCCACATTGAATAATTGGTCCCTTCAAATAGAAGAGGACAAGTATGAGATTAACCTTCCACATACACATCAAAGCTAGAAGAAGCCATTAGGATCTTTTAACTTAAGTTTATACATATGAGCCATTGGCTCCAGTACCAATTGAAAGAATATAGAATCCCAAAAGGGAAGATGACTCAAAGGAGTCTAATAACTTACAGCAAGATATTTTAGGAAAATGATGAACTAGAACTTCCAGCAATAACTGAAGTTCCAATAGCAATCAAAATAGAAAATGATATAGTAAATGAGACAAAAGACTTATATTAGTTTAGCAAGCCTACTTTACTATCTAAGCTACAAGATTTAGGATGTTAACCTGCACTTTACTCAAAGAAATGATTAGTACAAAAGTACAATAGTCAAGATTGATCCCTCAACACCTTGTTAGCAACCACACCCAACTTGGTTAGTCGATAACAATAATTTGAGGAGAGACTAATCTTGAGAGAAAAGAAATTTTTTGTAAAGCTTATTGAGCAAAGATACTCTCCATCTTTCAGCACAACAAGTATTGATTTAAGTACAATACGGATTGTGAATTCTTTCCAAATGAAAGTTGCCTGATTTAACGCTGGAATTTTGCTACAGGCAATCAACTTTACTTGTTGCTTCCCAACAGTATCTTCCCTTATGTAGAATCTGCATAATAAAGGTAAGTTCTATGCCAACTTAACGGCTACTTTCCTTTATCGTGAAGATATAAATCAAGCAATTATATTAGCAGATTTAATAAAATAATTTATGCAAAATAGGCATTAATCAAAACCAATCAAAGAAGAGATTCTAACAAAAGTAATGATTGTATAGGATTTAATAGATTGTAGGTGAAAAGAGATAATAATAATGAAAATAGAGAGAAAAGATACAGATGATAGTCACTAAAGGTATATAGGTTATTGAAAATTTTATTTCGAGATAAAAATGAGTTGAAATTTTGACGAAAATTGAGATAAATTATCAATAATTTATTTTGGAATAGTGAAAAGGGGAAATGATTTAAAAGACAGATCCAAGCGGGGCCTTAGTTCCACTGTGCATAGAGATCGCATTTGATACGAAAGATTACAGTAACTAGCCCCTCCAATTCATGTTAGTAACGTGTTTGATAGAGAAAATTATGGTGACTAGCCAAGCGAAGATTGGCTCCGAGCCCGCACCAAGCCTATATTGTTCACGCAATTGGGCCTATTGTCATCCTATGGTTGGAAGTAAAATTGCAGTCCGGCCAGATCAACTAAAAAAATACATGGACGAATTTGTCCCTCATTTTGACGCAAGTAATTTTTAGAGATTGACAAATGAATGCAATAATGAAATTTAAGAAAATATTCTTTCTCAATCTTTCAAGGTCGCGTTTGATGTGGAAGATATCAGTGACTAGCTCCTTCAATCCATGTTAGTAACTTACTTAATAGAAAAGATTATGGTGACAAGCCGAGCTGAGATTGGCTCCGAGTCCTTACTATTCACGCGATTGGGCCCAATTGTCATCTCATGATTGGAGGTGAGATTGTAATCTAGGCAGATCAACTAAAAAATACATGAACGAATTTGTCCCTGATTTTGAGATGGACAAATGAGGGCAATAGTGAAATTTAAGAAAACAGTCTTTATCAATCTTTTAAATCAAATAGGAATGCAAGATTATGGAATTTATAATTTGAACTATAATCCCCAATATCAAACAGGTATATTAATCCATTCAAATAACCTCTAATCTTATCAGACCATGATTAGGTGAGATTAATAGTATTTATTATCAAACACGGCCAAATCAAATAGGAAAGCAAGATTATAAAATTTATAATTTGAACTACAATTTTTAATATCAAACAGGTATATTAATCTATTCAAATAATCTCTAATTTTATTGGACCAAAATTAAGTCTAATTAATAGTATTTTGTATCAAACGCGGTCAGAAGAAATTATGATAGCTGACTTGTGGGCTTTTCTAGCTAGATGTATCTTTATTATTGTCAATCAAGAATCGCAAGCATTACGGCACAAGGTACACCAATCAAGCAATTTTTTCCAAGTCCACTTTATGGTCAATTAAATTATGAAATTACTTTCATCAATCAGCGTTATATTTTTCCAGGCCACTTTATGGACTACTGAATTTTTTTAGTTCACTAAATGACTTCAACTTTCATTAGTCAAGTTTTTTTGTTTTTTCGTTTTTTATTTCCAATCCACTCTATATCTGTTCAAGCATCGACCTTCCATTTAATTTCATTAGAAATTTCTCCGCAATTCATTTGTGCGTATTTCTTCGGAATTAATTCATTGCGCTTATTGAGCGTGGACCGGGCTGGTGACTTTGAAGTCTTAACCTATAATGTATGGAGACGTCAAAAACTTACTTCATACAGTGTCCGACACGTATCGGACACGGACACAGCCCCGACACGACTCCGACACGTGTTGGATACGACAAATAAGTGTTTGAAAATTAAAATAAAAAAGATAAAATCCAACACTGTATCGGACACGGCTAAAGAATGTGTCTGACACGGCCATAACACTACAAAGTTTTTTTTTAATTAAACTTTACAAAATTTAAAGGCTAATAAATAATATAAAAACTTTTTAAATGACAAACAAAGTTAGTAAAAAACCTCACTATGATTATAATATCCTAATAAATTTATATGATTAGAAACATTACAAAGAAAAAAATTTATAAAAAATAGTAAGTGATCATAGAACTTGGCAGTTGTCACTAATTATATAAATATCTATATATAAGTAACAAAAAATTTTTGTTCTATTACCAATAATAATTTTTACACATTTAATAGTGGCAAAAATTGTATTTAAGTTATCACCATTGATAATCGATGGCAAATCTTTAATGATAAGTATAAATCTTTTCAAATATTATTAGTTATAATTTTTACATTATCACATATTTTTTTGTGACTAATATTTTTTTTTTATTATTGAAAATTTCCATTATATAATTTACATGAAGTCTAATACTTATTCCTATTTAGGGGTTTCATTATTTATTTGAATTTTAAATATACTTATTTAATGTTCAATGTTGATTTTTTTCACTTTACTTTGATATATATTTTATATTACATATATTAATATGACTAATAAACACTTATCTATATAATTATATATATTATGACAACGTGTCGGTGCCGTATCATGTCCTAAAATTTTCAAATTTAATATATTGTTGTGTCCATATCGTATCGCGTCCATATAAACTTTTTAACTTGTCTCCCAATTGCTCTTTTTTTAATTATATCGATCACACCTATATTTGGAGCCTATTCAAGCTTTGAAGATAATAGAGCTAAGTGCCAAGAAAGAGAGAGACTGGCACTGCTTAAATTCAAGGCTGGGCTGATTCTGATCGACTCTCCACCTGGGGAAATGAAGGAGATATTGGTGAAAAAGATTGCTGCAAGTGGGAAGGTATCCTCTGTGATAACCGAACTAATCACGTTGTAGCACTGAATCTTCATGGCCAAAGGAACGGCACATTTTCTCCTATTGCTCCTTTGAGAGGTAAGATTAGCCCGTCATTACTTGAGTTAGCTGATCTGAATTATCTAGACCTCAGTTTCAATGATTTTAACAAAAGCCAAATTCCGGAGTTTGTTGGTTCCTTGGGCAAATTACAGTCTCTAAGTATGGGATATTCTAATCTTGGTGACTTGATCCCACATTCTCTTGGGAATCTGTCTATGTTGCGGCGTCTTGATCTTGGTAATAATTGGCTTCATGACACAAACATTGATTGAATTTCTGATCTTCAATCATTGGAGTATCTTGACCTCTCAGATAATAATCTTAAGGGGAGGAACATTCCTAATGTTTTGGGGAATTTGACATCTCTTTGTCATCTTCACCTCACAAATAATAGTCTTCAAGGGAGGATTCCCGATGTCATGGGGAATTTGATGTCTCTTTCTCATCTTTCCCTCTCATATAATAATCTTGAAGGTAGCATTCCTGATGCACTGTGGAATTTGACAGGACTCACTTTCCTTGATCTTTCAAACAATCAACTACAAGGCGAGTTTCTTCAACCCTCCTCTTCTAATCAATTGAACTTAAGGCTTCCTAATCTTGAATATCTAGATTTGTCCATGAATATGTTGAGTGGAAGGATTCCTAATCTTTCATCATGTTCATCCTTGAAACGATTAGCCCTAAATCACAACATGTTTAATGGCACTTTCACTAAGAGCATCGGGTACCTCTCCAATGTTGAGGTCGTGGATCTTAGTCAGAATCATTTGGAAGGTCTAGTCTCTGAAGCCCATTTGTTCAATCTCTCCAAGCTTAGACACTTGAACTTGTCCCTCAACTCGAATCTCACTGTAAGGATCAACTCTTCCTGGAATCCTCCCTTTCAGTTGGGAGCTCTACTATTGAAAGGTTGCAATCTGGGCCCATATTTCCCCAAATGGCTTCGTAAACAAAAAAAAGTCGAAGTTATCCGTATCTCTAGTGCCAACATCTCTGACACCGTCCCAGATTGGTTTTGGGATAACAATACTCAAACATGTCAGGAACTGGACATGTCAGATAACCAGATGTACGGTGTCATTCCTGATTTGTCCTTTAAACTCAATCTTCGGCTTATAAACTTAAGCTCTAATGAGTTCAACGGTTCACTACCACAACTGCCCCCAGCTGTAGGCAGCGTCGATTTGTCGAGAAACAGATTTTCAGGCACCATCATTAATTTTTGCAATCTCATGAGCTTATATTCTCTTGATCTTTCGGACAACCTATTGTCCATGGAGATTCCTCAATATTCTTTCATGAACTTGATGATGAGTCTTCGTTATCTAAATTTGAGAAACAATAATTTCTTTGGGGGGGTTCCAAACTCAGCTCATGACTTGATGATTTGTAGTGTTTATTCATTGCATCTCCGGAACAATAATTTCACTGGAGAAATTTCCAGGTCGCTAAAGAATTGTCATAATCTGAATATCCTTGATCTTGGAGAAAACAAATTCATTGGAAAAATACCAAGTTGGCTGGGAGAAAGTATGCCGAATTTGAGTGTTCTAAGCCTAACATCCAACAATCTTCATGGTAGTCTGCCTTCAAGCTTATGCCATCTGCAGAAACTTCAAGACTTGGACATTTCTATGAACAAGATTTCAGGAACTATACCAAAATGTTTAAAGAATTTAACTATGTTACGTTCAAAACTAGATTCCAACTCAATAGACTATTGGGTTTATGAAAGGTGCGTAGATGACGTCTATGATAGAGCTTATATAATGTGGAAAGGAAAGGAGGCTGAATATGTTAGTACTCTTAGATTTTTGGCGGCCATTGATCTTTCAAGTAATAATTTAACTGGAGAAATTCCTCATGAAGTTACAAGTCTGATGGGCCTTGTTGCCTTAAACCTTTCACGGAACATCTTGGTTGGATCTATTCCTGGCGACATTGATCGGTTGGAACTTTTGAACTTTCTTTTCCAGAAACAACCTTTCAGGTGGTATTCCTCCCAGCCTTTCCCAATTAAGCCACCTTGGAGTTCTAGACTTGTCATTCAATAATTTGTCAGGTAGAATTCCATGGAATACTCACTTACAGACTTTCAATGCTTCTGTCTATATGGGAAATCCAGGATTATGTGGTCCTCCCCTGGAATTTAAACCTTGTGCTGAAGATGAGATGCCTCGTAGCAATGTTGAGGGTAAATTGCATTTTTGGTCCCACAATTTAGGTCGTTTTCGATTTTGGTCCCATTCTTTTGCACTTTCTCACATTGCATCCCATAAGTCCATTTTTTTCTCAATTTAAGTCCTAAAAGGGGGTTCCGTCCAATAATTAACAGAGAAATCACGTGCCACTCACGTGGCCATTAAAATTATTGCTTTCTTGGTCCCATAAGTTAGGCCCGTTTGCACTTTTGGTCCCAATGATAGCTTCAATAATTTTTTTACAAAAGAAGAAAGAAAAATAACCGCAAGTGAAGGTGCCATTTATTTTTGTGGCACACTGTCTTCATTGAAAACCTCATGGACAAATGAAAATCCAAATAGGAGGTTTCATGGTTGTGCTTCCATGAATAATAGATGTGGTTTCTTTGTTTGGAAAGACCCTCAAATGTGTGAAAGAACAAGACAAGTGATACTTGGGTTATAGGATGTTGAATGTAAAGAAGAAAAGTTGTTAAAACTTCAAAAAAAATTATTGGAGCTATCGTTGGGACCAAAAATACAAACGAGCCTAACTTATGGGACCAAAACAGCAACAATTTTAATAGCCACGTGAGTGACACGTGACTTCTCCATTAATTATTGGACGGAACCCCCTTTCAGGACTTAAATTGAGAAAAAAATGAACTTATGGGATGCAATGTGAGAAAGTGCAAAAGAATGGGACCAAAATCGAAAACGGCCTAAATTGTGGGACCAAAAATGCAATTTACCCCAATGTTGACGAGACGGACAATCTAGAGGATGAGTACAACATATTCAAGTCAAGGGGTTTTTATATTAGCATGGTACTTGGATTTATTGTTGCCTTTTGGGGAGTTTCTGGGACTTTATTTCTCAATAAGTGTGCACCACTACTATTCTCAAGATGTTCGCTAATGTAGAAGATTGGTTGTATGTAAAGATATTGGTGACTAAGAACTGCCTGCGAAGGTATTATGAAAATTGCCAAGGGACTAGTCCTGTATAATTTTTCTCTTTTTGAATAAAAAATATTAATGTAAACTTTTTTATATTTTGAGTAGACTATTGAAGTTAACTCTTTTTTCACTCTTGTTCTTGGGACGCCCTTCCTAGATTTTTATTTCGGTACTTAGTTTGTACTTTGGATCCTCTATTCCATTCCATATTTCATCTTCTATTCCAATTTATTGTATTTATGGCAAATATATTTAATTGATTTTCAATCATTTTTTCTTTTATAAAAAAGTATTTATACAATAAAATAAAGAATGAAATGAAAAATAGAATAGAGGGCTTAAACTACAGAGTTTGTGCCGAACAATTGAGGATTACACCAAAGGTTTTGCTATATGTTTACGAATCCATTTCTGCATGCGCTCCATATGTTCGCTCACATGCATGTAATGTCCAAAAATAAATAAATCGAAAAAAGAGTGTATCTACTATCTAGCTATCATATACCTTACTTTATAGAGATAAGAATAAAAATTTCCCCTAAGATTTGCACTAGATACAAGTAAATACCCTCTAATTTCTGAAATTACATCTAGTTTGCTTTTCACCACGTGAACCATTAATTTCTATAATTAAAAAAGATGTTGACATCACCTAAGAATTTTAATGAAAATCCAATTTTACCATCAACCTTATAATTTTTAAAAATGGCAAGTTTTATACCATTAAATGAGGTTTGTCCACATGTAACGAGATACATCTGAATTTTTCAAAATTAGACGAATATTATCCAATTCACATTAATTTCCTTGAGATTTAATATTTTTAACATGCCATAAATTTTGAAATAGTATAAGTCTAAATTTTTTTAGCTAATAATTATAAGATTACAAAAAATTAAGTACACACATCTATAAGTTCAAGTAAACTATTGTAATTTAATCCCTCATGAAAGATTTCGAGACAATTCACTTCCTCTTGCCACCGTTAAAGCAAGCGCACATGAACAATTCTCGAGGCATTCTTAAAACATCGAAATTTTAATTATCAATTATGCACTGACATGTGTAATATATTTTTTTCCTCATAAATATTATTTTTTATCTATTCGTGAATCTTTCAAATTAAATTCCAACCACATCAAAGAAAAAAAAAGTATTAGTGACCATTCAAGCGATCACTAGATAAGTAAAAGTTGGTAACTAATAAGTTCAGTGACCAATTTAGTAATCGCCGGTATCGATCATAAAAGCCCTCATCATTAATTAGTGTCGGTTGCTAAGCGATCACTAGTGACAGCAAAATGACTATTACAAATTATATATTATTTTTCAAAGAACATGTATATAATTGATGTGGGTGGATATCATGTATGTTGATATCTTGGGCTAGAATTAACTGGAATCGACCTGAGAGAGATCAAGGAGTGTGCGTCAGGTGAATCGGGGTCAAGTCCTGCAATCAATATCAAATGCCAGGTTAGCTGAGGTGCTCTTGGCTAAGGCACTCCCATGCTCAAGTCAGAAATGATCGACTAGAGATATGAGCAGTAGAGTGGGAGCACTAGATGAGAAATGACATACCTTGCTGAAGGATTGTGATGGGATATTTATAGCCTCCTCAAGGTGGCTGATATGTCCTTAATGTCCATGTTGTGTAAAAAGGGCCATTATCTTTGTTTGAGGACTTTCCCGTCTTATCTAGCTTGTGTACTGTTCCAGGTGGCGCTGCCTCTAGCTACCTAGGACAAGGGAGTACACTGGACGTGCCCCCCAAGCCTGACACGGCTGCAAAAGGTGATCCTACTGGTTGCATGCGCCATTAATGTAGCAGCACAGCGCCTAGCAAGGTATTTAATGCGGCTAATGGGTTCTCTCTTTTCCTCGACCCCTCTGGTCGAGACATGCCTGCCAGCGGGAATGTCGCTTGGGATCCTAGCCATCAGGCTCACTATGGTCGAAGCTACATCATTTTGGTTGAAGGATAATCATCGACCGCAATTGGGACACTAATACTCGTCTCAACAAGCAGGGGTTTAAAGGCCGTGTTGTGGTCGACTCTCCTGGTCGAGTGCTATTGGGCTGGGCTCGTTGGGCCATCCCATATCATGAATCCCCCCAACTCTCGAATCCTGATCGAGCATGCCGATAAGAAGGAATGGGGAGTAGCTGACTTACTAGCTAGCAATTAGAAGAGATCAACTAGACAAGTGTGAAACGCCAAGGATCAGCATGGTAATAATTGCAGTCGTTTAGGATTCTGCGCATTGGGGCCTATAAATAGATGTGGTACTAATTTTCATTTTTACATTTACAACTTTGCCTGAGGTCAAGCCCAACGATTCACTGTCTTCTGCATTCTATTTCTAGATAGCCAAACCACATAAGTGTTTCAATATCTTCGACTGTGCTTTGCTCTTTGATCTTAAACGCAACGACATAACAATGATGTTGAAGGTTTTTAGCGAGGATAAGGGTAACCAGAGGAGTGATAGTGAGGACACCATGTCGGATTGGGCTCCGACCAGCAGTGAAAGTAATTCAACTAGCGATTTTGATAGCTCGTTGAGTGATAGCTCGACCTCTAGTAGCTCTAGCGATGAATGGGTTGGCACTGGGGCCGAGGCTGGGTCGAGTGAACACCCAGTATCTTGTGGTCGGTTGTTTATCCTCGATCACTACAATGAGATTAGGTCGGAGGTGACAGAGGTTGACTTTAATATCCTTAGGCAGTTTATCACATTCCTCAAGGCTATGAGCTGATTGTCCCAGGGCCTAGCGGTAGGATGCATCAACCACCAACTGGTTGCATTATTGTGTTCGAGGATGACCTTAGGTGTGGGCTTAGATTTCCCCTAGCCGAGCCAATAATCGACCTGCTGAGGGGTCTTCAGGTTTGTATCACCCAACTTCTCCCCAACTATTTTTTAACCATATATAATTTTGTAGTCTTGATGCACATCCACGAAGAGCCACCCACCTTTGCCAATTTCAGCAACCTCTTTCACCTCTCCATATCTCTTTAGTTGGGAAGTATTGAGGAGTTAGGCTTTTATTACCTGACCACCTGCCTTCATCGAAAGTTCTTGGTGACCCCAGCCTCTTCCTTCGGCCAAAAATGGAAAACTAGGTACTTATATGTTCAGGCTCTTAGGGGAGTGGGCCTCAATATCCTTAGGGGTTGGATGCGGGGGCATGTCGAGATGCCGGGAACCAAACTCAAACTTGGCCCAACTCCTTTGTACGGGATCTGGTCGAGTTTGGTCAGATGGAGACATCTTGCTATATTGAGGAGAGAAACCTTGTGCTGGCGGGCTTGTTGCTTGCCCAGCTAGACCTGCCCGCGGATGCCCGATTAGGTAGATAGTTACATGTGTTTTTGTTAGCTGTTATATCTCTACTGTTTGGTTGAGCTTTACATGTTTTGGTTTTGTTGTCATGCAAATCAAGAAGAGATAATAAATCAAACACGAGCCCAAGCTATTGCTCTCGTGGAGATGAACTGAGAGCGTCATGGGGACACAGGGGCTCGATGAGGGGTGATCGCACTAGCTGCAACGCAGCCTATTGTTGTTGTTCCTTCGGTGGGACCAGCGGCCCCGATGACCAGCAAATCTACTGGCCAAGGAAAAAGGCTTGCGACCAAACAGGTAGGGCCAGCCCTAAAAAGGACGGCGGCCGACAGAGGAAAAGGGAAGGCCAGGGTAGATAAAAAATATGACATCTTCGATTGTCGAGATAACGGGGAGCTCTTCGACCTAATGGAGTTGCTCTTGTCGTGGTTCGGGACTGAACTAACAGTCCATAATTCTATATCTATGATGACGGTAGGGGAAACTGGGTCCCGACTGATAAAAGTTTTAATGGCTGGTCTATTCGCGTCCGACCAGCCTAAGATGATGGAGAAGAGTCAAGGCGCAGTGATGAGGCCTTGGCTTATCACGCCAATATGGTAATGGTTTTAGTTGAGTAAAGATTCATAGTGTTTTGCTTATGTTGAAAATATTATTTTGTCATTGTAGGTTGATCAACTGAGCTATCATATGTTTCAAAGGTCGAAGCTGGCTCTCGACCAGGTGAACCAAATGCAGGAAGGCCAAAAAGAAATAGAGATGACGAAAGCGGCACTGGAATCTGCCCAGATGGAGGTCGAGTGATTGACCAAGCAGTTGGAGGAGAAGGATGCATGGATCGAGGCAAAAGATGTCGAACTGATAGCGGCTATGAGCGGGCAGAGTACAGCCGAAGAGCTCTTGAAGAAGGCTCAAGTGGTAGCGCAATCTTACTATGACAGTAGTCGAGCACAGGGGCACGAGACGACGCTTCAATTTGCTCGACATAAGTTTGATAGGATGCTACCTAACGTCCGGTATGAGGCCGTTCAGCAGTTTATGCTGACTTCTGCCTTCATGGATGGCAGCATTGTCTTCTCTTTTGATGACGCTAAGGATGCCTTCAACAAAGCCGTCAAACAGCAGGAGTTTCTTGGGTACTCCTTTAGCGTAGAGGATACGGAGTGCTAGGGCTACACGCTCGACGAGCAGCTGTGTGCATACCCCGACGAGCCTATTTCACCTGAGAGGGTCCTCACTGATGAGGTTGCACCTATCGAGGGGCCATCTGCTACACCGACTGTTGTTCCTGCCCATCAAGCTAGGGTCGAGGCAGTGACCACTGAGTTCGACTTTGCCTTCGACATCTAGGATGGTAAAGTTAACATGGCTGATTATTTCCCCCCTGGTTCACATCCCTTCCTGGTCAATGAAGCAGGGCCTTCTTGGCGTCCAGAGGAGACGAGGATAGCCTCATGCAAGCTGAAGAGATTGGGTCAAACAATCCTTGAAGTCTTGAGCTTTATGTGTTTGGTCGCCCTGCGAGGCGTTGATTTGTAACTTTTTGTTTTTTGTTTTTCGAACGCACTGTATTCGAATTGTTATTTTGGGATAATTTAAGTGTTTGAGTTTTATACATCAATGTACAATTTATCTAGCTTTCCTTTTGATGCTTTTGTTGAGGTTGAATTTTGATTGTCAATAAATAACAATTTGAACAAACATAACCCCTTAATGAAGGGAATTAATAAAGGAATTACGTGTCTTCGTGGTCGATGTAAAGATTGATCAGCACAAGAGTAATAGAATCCATCCAAGATATTTATATCATGTTATGATGTAATTGACATCGACTTGTGTGATAGTCCGAGTTAGATCAAGTCCATGGTCGACCATTATCGTCAAGATGTGATTTAAATTTTAATGTATGAGTTTCATAATTGGATCGGGTTGTTAGTCAATTGATAGGTCGAGAATAAATGATTAACCCATTTATTTAGTGTGGCTAATGAATATTTTGGGTAGAAACCGACCTCTTGTCAACTCTGAACGATTAGATCATTTGTTAATTTAGGCTAGAAGCCTATATCGTATGGTTCAAAATTGATGTCGACTATTTGGTCGGTTTCTACCGCATCGATTACTAGAAGCCTTTATCGTGCGATTTGAAATCGATGTCAACTACTGGGTTAACTCTGAATGATTGGGCCATTCGTTAATTCATCTTATGATTTGAAGGTGATGTTGACTACTGGGTTGACTTCGGACGATTGGGTCATCCGTCAGTTTTAGCTAGAAGCCTTTATCATGCAGTTTGAAACCGATGTCAACTACTGGGTCGACTCTGAATGATTGAGTCATTTGTTAATTTAGGCTAGAAGCCTTTATCTTATGGTATGAGTAGAATGTTGTACGAGTGGGCGTCGCTTTGTTGCTTTTAGAGGGATGTTGTAGTATAATGGGGGGCTTTGAGCATTGTCACACATAGAATTTCTTCAAGTTTATCGCGTTCCACGGTCGAGGGAGTTCATTCCCATGAATATCCGCGAATTGATACATGTTGTGCTTCGCTACCTTGACCACCGAATATGGGCCCTCCCACTTGGGTCAAGCTTTCCCATATTCTTTGATACTTCAACTTTCTTGAGAATAAGGTCGCCTACTTTGAAAGTTCTAAGTTGAACTCCCTTGTTGTAGTATTCCGCTATCTTTGACCAATATCTCTACATTGTTGTGTAAGAGCTCGTCGATGGTCTCCAGGTCAAGTTCCCGTTCTGAAATGTTTTTGATTGGGTTGAAATGGATTAATAGGGCTATATGTTGGATTAGTTTCGTTGGGATGACTGCCTCTGATCCATAAACCAGGCTATAAGGGTTGTTACCTGTGGTTGTTCGAGAAGTTGTTCTGTACACCCATAGGACGCCAGGGAGGTCGTCTGCCCAACTTGTGCTGGTTCCTTCTAGTCGTGCCCTGAGATGGTCGAGCACGATTCTGTTCGTGACCTCCGTCTAACTGTTAGCTTGGGAATTTCCTACTAAAGTGAAGTGTTGGTGAATCCCAAGATTTTCACACCAAGCCTTCATATTTCTACTTTGAAATTGTGTTCCATTATCTGATATTAGGACTTTGGATAGATCGAAACGGCAGATAATATTCTTCCATATGAAACTCTTAACAAAGGCATTGGTTATTTTGGGTACAGCCTCCGCTTCAACCCACTTCGTAAAATACTCGACAATGACGATCATAAATTTCCTTTGACCCATCATCTTCGAAAAAGATCCGACTATATCGATTCCCCACTGGTTGAACGACCATGTGATCTGTGCACTGACCATCAATGAAGTAGGTTGATGCGGGATGTTCGAGTGAAGCTGGCAGGATTGACACCTTCTGGCGAAGTCAATGGCATCTTTTAGTAGCATTGGCCAAAAGTATCCACATCTGATGATTTGATACGCCAGTGACTGCCCTCCAAAGTGATTGCCGCAAATACTTGCATGGACTTCGTACAAGACGTCACTGGATTAGGATGGAGTCAGGCATCTCAGTGGGGGTCCTGAGATTGACCTCTGGTATAGCTGCCCATGCTTATCGAGTGCAAATTTAGAGGCTTGCCCCCTTAGTCAATGAGCTTTTCCCTTATCTTTGGGGGCCGTTCCTTCTCTCAAGTATGCCTTTATGGCCTCCTGCCATGAGGGAGGAGTTTCTTCGACTTGCCCCACCAAATATTTATTCGGGTTACATATCATGGGCTTCGTTGCGACCAGGAAACTTCTTGTCTTGTCCCTCATCCTTTTTGCTGAGCTTGCGAACTTCGACAGCCGTCAGCACATTCATTCTCTAATTGAGGGACCTAACTAAGGGAAAAACTTTTGAACAGCCGTTGGAGCCTCTTGACCTCAGCCAAGTATCTGCTCATTGTAGACTCTTTAGCCTAAAAGTTTCCTTCGATGTGCTCCGCTACTAGTTGGGAGTAGGTGATGGCACTAGTTGCCCAACCCCACGATCTACTGCCATCCTCATGCCAGCGAGGAGGGCCTCATACTCCGCTTCGTTGTTAGTTACTGGGTAGTCGAGCTTGATTGCAAAATCATATTCCTTTGCAAATGGCAAGCACAGCGAGATGCCAGTCCCTCTTCCAAATAAGGTTGCTGACCTGTCAACGTTTAGTGTCCATACAAGGGAGTTGTGGTCGTTCTATTAGAGTAGGTCGAGTCTCTCAGCAACAAAGTCCGCTAACACTTGTACTTTTATAGCAACCCGGGGTTGGAATGTGATGTCGAATTCACACAACTCTATTGCCCATTTGTTCAATCATCCTGAGGTATCGAGTTTTGACAGTACTTGCTTTAAAGGTTGGTTCGTCAGAACAACAATGGCGTAAGATTGAAAATAGGGTCTCAACTTACGAGCTATTGTGACCAGGGCAGGGGTGAATTTTTTTATCTCAAAGTAATTGTGCTTGGGGCCTTGTAATGCTTTACTACTGTAGTAGACGGGCTAATGGGAACCATCTCTGGTCGACACAAGACGGAGCTTATAGAACTCAAAGAGACTGCTGAGTATAGTTGCAATATTTCTCCCAGCTCAGGCTTGTCCAACATAGACACAATGAGAGATAATATTTCAGGTTGATCCTTGGTCGCATTGCTCCATCCATTTGAAACCTGACCTCTTTCGTTTCTCAAGATCTTGAAAAATGGCTGGCTCTTGTTATCTAATCGGGCAATAAACCTCCCCAGAGGTATGATCCTTCCGACTAGACGCTACACATCTCTAACTATTCCAGGGGGTGCAATGTCCAAAATTGCCTGAATTTTTTATGGGTTTGCCTCAATCCCCCATTCGCTGACCATGTATCCCAAGAATTTCCCTCATCACACTCTGAGGTACACTTATTGGGGTTGAGCTTCATGCTAAATGCTTTAAGTATTGAAAATGTGTGGTTGAGGTCGACCAGATGATTATGTTCTTTTTCAATTTTGACGATCATCCTGTCGATATAGACCTCCATGGACTTTTTGATCTCATTCTTGAACATGAAGTTCACTAGCCTTTGGTACATCGCACCTGCATTTTTTAGCCCAAAACGCATGACCAGAAAATAGTATACCCCATTGGGGACGACAAAAGATAGTTTGTCCCTATCTTCGGGTTCCATAAAAATGTGGTAATATCCCTGGAATACATCCATCATACTCAATAACTCATAACCAGCAATAGAATCAACTAATAAATCTATGCGAGGCAGGGGGTAAGGATCTTTAGGGCAAGCTTTATTCAAGTCAATGAAATCATTACAGATGCACCATTTGCCCTCATTCTTAGGGACAAGGATTGCATTACAAAGCTAACTCGGATATTGAATTTCTACAATGTATCTTGCCTCTAAGAGCTTGTTGACCTCTTCCTCGATGATCTGGCACTGCTCAGCATTGAAGGTTCTGGTCTTCTACTTCACTGGTTTATATGAAGGATCTACATTTAGGCAGTGGACTATGATGCTAGGGTCTATTCCCTGGAGGTCGGAGTCCTTCCAAGCAAAACGTCAATGTTTTGTCTGAGGAAATCTAACAGAGGCAGTCCATGATATCCCCCAAGTCAGTACCAATTCTAGTAGTTTTGTTAGGGTTTCCCGATTCCAGCTCAATTATCTTGAACTCCCCAATGGGCTCCACGCTGGTTTTTTCAAGATTTCTCTTCTTGCTCGATTAACCTTTCTCAGGATTCGCTACTGGGGCATCCATCGAGAAACATAGCTTTGGTCGACTCTTTTGCTTGGTGGCCTCGATCGAGACTGTGTAACAGTGCCATGCTTCCTTGATGTTGCACAAGAGCTCTCTCGTGCCAGCGGTGGTCGAAAACTTGACCTTCATGTGATAGGTTGAAACAACAGCACAAAAATCGTTCAGAGCGGGTCATCTGATTATGGCATTGTATGCAAAAAGGGCGTCAACGGCCAAGTAATTGATCATGATGGTCCTTCTCCGGGGTGTTTCCCTAAATGATGTGGAGAGGTTGATGGATCCTTTAGGTATGATTTGCATTCCTCCGAATCCGACTAGCGATGTTCTGACTGGTTCAAACCTCAACTTTCCCAACTTTATTCTTTCTAAGGTCGATACAAATATGATATTAATTGAACTGCCATTGTTGACCAGGATCTTCCTAACGTCACAGTTAGCAATTTCTACAAATACAACCAAGAGGCAATCCAGTTTGTTATCTCCCCCTAACTTTCTATGTGCGACAGGTCTACGTCCGAGAAAGAAATTAGTTTTGCACTGGTGGAATGTTAAAAAATAGTTTCAACCAAAGAGGTTTTGGTCGACTCTAGCCTTCCTAGTGCTACTTCCTGGCTGACTTGGAATCCCCCCCGATTGGACCTCCTGCAATGGTTTCAATAACCACTTTGAGGGGTGGGCGGGGAATAGAGGTTGAAACAGTCTTCGGTGTTGTAGCCCTTCTATTTGTGAAAGTGACAATATTTCTTAAACTTCTTTATTGCTTCAGTTTCATTCAGCTTTCTCGGCTTCTTCAGAAGGTTGTCATGTTGAGTGGAAAATAACACTTCTTTTCTCTAGAGATTGAGCGGAGTGTAATCATGGAAATGCTTGATAGGGGATCGGCATCCTTCTCTTTGGTTTTCCTCTTCTCGACCTCAGGATTACCATATTTCAGTATGTTCATACTGAGTCATATACCTTTCCGTGAGGTCGAGTAGTTCTTCCATCGATCTAGACTACTCGTGCACCAATGCATTAGCGCATTCTTTATGTTGCAAGCCCAAGAAAAGCGCATCAATCAAAAATTCAATCCGTGGACTATCAATCTTCAAAACTTCAGTGTTGAACCTAGTGAAGAAGTCTCGAAGCGATTCTCCCTCATTCTGTTTAACTGTATGCAAGTGAGTCTAGGGATCTTTGCCTTTCTTCGTCTGGCGAATTGGTGCATAAATTTATCACACAACTGGTCATATGAGTAAATAGACACTGGCTCCAGCTTGATAAGCTAGTCAAGTGCAATGCCCTAGAAGGTGGTTACAAGAATCTTCGTGTGAATGTATTCATTGTGCCCATGCAACTGCATCATGTGTTCGAACTGCAGCAGATGTTCATTTAGATCTGATGAGCCATTGTACCTAGGCAGTCCTATGGGGACCTGAGCATTAATAGTGAGGCGCTCATCAATAATGTCCTGAATGAACAATGACTCTTTTTCTCATCGGGACCTCTGGACTCCTTCATGGTTCCGCTCAGTATTTCTTCTTGAGATCTCCTCGAGTCGCCTATTGAGCTGTTGAACTTGGTGGGAGACATCTTTCTATTCTTCCTGGTCGGCCTAGGTGAGATTCCTATTAGTCTGTTGCCTCCCGCGCTTGACCTTATCGCGTTGTTAGGCTTGAATGGGTCGAGCATCATGGTCAACGGAATTCGTAACTTCTTCACGAGGGTGCTGTCGAATTTTCTCCCTCGAGAACCACCCGAGACTGTCATCTCATCAAGTGGGTGGTTGCCAAACTTTGGGTCGGCCCTTTCTTCTCTGGTGGGCCTTTCTTCGCGCTGAGTAGGTTATGGTGTTGCACTGGCTGTCGGCCTAGGTGGGGCCGAGTGTCGATTCAGGGCAGCTGAGAATTGGGTAGAGATTTGAGCAAATATTTGCTCGCTTGTAAGTTGCATCAATTGTGGCATGGTCAGGGTGATCACCGACTTTGGTTGGGCACTAGATCCTGGAAAATCTAGCTCTATGTGAGGTCGAGGAGGAGGCATTGGCGACCCCATATTCTCCTCTCTCTCTGAAGTGGCTCACCTAGTGTTAACTATTTTCTCAATTGCAGACTCTTATTTCCCATAGACATTGCCAAATGATGAGGGTGGATATCATGTATGTTGATATCTTGGGCTAGAATTAATTGGAATCGATCTAAGAGATCAAGGGGTGTGCCTCAGGTGAATCGGGGTCGAGTCCTACAATCAACAGCAAACGTCAGGCTAGCCGAGGTGCCCTCAGCTAAGGCACTCCGACGCTCAAGTCAGTAAGAATCGACTAGAGATATAAGCAGTGGAGTGGGAGCACTAGATGAGAAATGGCATACCTTGCTGAAGGGTTGTAAGGGGTATTTATAGCCTCCTCAAGGTGGTTGATATGTCCTTGATGCCCCTGTTGTGTAAAAATGGCCATTGTCCTTGTTTGAGGACTTTTCCGTCTTATCTAGCTTGTGTACTATTCCAGGTGGCTCTGCCTCTAGCTACCTTGGACAAGGCGGTACACTGGAGGCGCCCCCAAGCCTGACACGGCTGCAAAAGGCAGTACTGTTGGTAACATGCGCCATTAATGCTGCAACACAACGCCTGGCAAGGCATTTAATGCGGCTAATGTGTTCTCTCTTTCCCTCGACCCCTCTGGTCGAGACTAGCCCGCAGGCATGAATGTTGCTTAAGTTCCTGACCATCAGGCCTACTTTGGTCGAAGCTACATCATTTTGGTCAAAGAATTGGGGCCACCTAAACGAGATCATCGACCGCAACTGGTACGCTAATACTCGTCTCAACAAGCAGGGGTTCAGAGGTCGAGTTGTGGTCGAATCTCTTGATTGGGTGTTGTTGGGCTGGGCCCATTGGGCCGTCCCATATCAATAATCATTAGACAGTTATTAATAAGTGGCCACAATATGCACTCACTAATTTAAAGTTGATCACAAAAAAAAGATTTTTGATCTTTGCAATATTGAAGATACAAACTCTTGACTTGTCATAGAATGATCTACTAAGCACTAGACTATATATATTTTTATGTACTAATTTCTACAATATAATTTATATATCACATATACAAATTCGAAAATAATTATAACTAACATTCTTGTAATTATAAGTTACTATTACTTTTTATTCTTAAAATTTAAAAAGAATTAACAATTATTGAAATATTATTTGTATAATTGTTCCTTCAATCTAACAAAGGGTAATATTTATTATTTGTAATTATTATCTCTAAATTATGGATATATTTAATATAATATATACACATTAAAAATAGTATGTAATACTAATCTGTATTGTAATAAATAGTATACATGTATATAGTAACTAGTGTAGAGTGCACCGCACAAAGAGCGGGGTCGTGCCCGTTGGAATGATTAAATGTATACTTCTATACCATACATAATTTTAAAAATTAATTTTTTGTATTAATTAAATATAAACTTCATATAATTTTAAATTATTATTAAATTTAAAAGAACTTAAATATAAGAATTTTTTTCTATAAACAAGGTACAAAAAAAAAACCAACAACAACGACAACGTAAGTTCAAGTAGTATGGTAAGTTTAAGAGAAAAAAAAAAGAATAAAAATAATAAGATTCAATTTTATAAAGAAAGAATTAAAAACAAAAATCATAAGCACAAACAAAATACATATCTTTAAGAACTCGTTTGCTTGCTTTGATATTGCATGATAGATATACAATTCAATTCAATTTCAATGTTTGGTTCATTTTTAGAAGCTCTTGATACAATTAGGGACTGACATAAATTTAAGACTAAACTTGGCTTATATATCAAGACATTGGAGTGTGATATGTTTTCCAACCTAAGTTGGAAATAAATTGTAGTTTGTCAAATGGGATAATCATGCCAAGTAAACAATCAAAGTTGAATATCAAGTTATTTAAAATATGTAAACAAACATTAGATAACATATTATGAAAAGTCTTAAAGCTCATTTGCTTGATATGTTCGGATTAGGCATGATATGCGTGATTGGGATAGATAGTAGATTATTGTGTATGTTATCTAATGTTTGTATATCTTTTTATATCCCAGTTTATGATTAAAACAAGCTAAGAGAATGAAATCACTCAGATGATAGAAGCTATCATGTCATGTTAGCAACCAAAACTCCATCGCACACTTGACTGCAGTAATAATAAATGAATTCTCAAGAAGCATACAAATGAGTATAAGATGTGCAAAAATGCTGAAGGACGATCACAGGGACCAACAGGAACGAAGCATCAGGGCTGGAATTTTCGTGTTCCCATCCCTTATGTACAGAAAAGCTGGCTGCAATTTAAATCTTTTGCCAAAGTTCAAGTTCAAAAATGTTTCAACCTGAAAATGGTCCGAACTCTTTGGGCCTTGTAACAACCCTCCCAAGGTCAAACCCCATCCAAACTCATCTTCAGGGGTATATCACACATTGTAACTGCCCATAGAAAGTATCTGGGGTTTGTGCTTTTTGTCTCCATCCAACCTCCTATTCTTGTGCTCTCATCAAGTTCGGAATCAAGCATAAGAGCGATGGATCCACGGCCACCTGAGTCAAGTCCTTCCCTGCTTGTTGGGCTATCTTCTTCCTTCAACAGATGTCTCTGGAAATCTATTACGTTTAAATGTGCTAACAGGGAGAGCCAATTAATGCTCCAAGATTGACATTTTGACCTGATGGTCTAGACTCTCTGTGCACACCCAAAAGGGACAGCTTCATGTTTCCAAAGAGCTGCCACACAATTTGTCCAAAAGTGCTCAAGGAACGTGAAAAATAGTCATGTGCCATTATCAAGAACAACTTTTCAGTTGGTTTTGACTTTGTGCCATTATCCCCTTCCTAGATTTTACTATTTTAGCACATTAAATCTAAGAAATAATTTAAAAGAAATTTTAATTTTTTATCTTAAATGCTATTAGCACCTACCCTCTATGATATTTTCTGGCTATTTTTTTATTGAAAGCTCTTCATATATTTTCAGGCTATTCGATACTTTGGGTTCCAATCATTATAACAATATATATGCAATATTACAATGTGTTTTTTGTTGTTCTTCACAACTTCTTCACATATTTTTCACACCACAATTGACATTATTTATTGCAAGAGTGCTATAATTTGTCGTGTGCCTCACCATTAACAATAACAAAAAATATTTATGAAACTTTTGTCTTGCCTTTTGAATAACGATTAGAATGAATAATGAGCACCGATGGTTAATGAAGAGCTTCTAATAAAAATTTTGCTTGAAATCATTAGTGGATGCTAAGGTACTATAATAAATGTCAATTCAGGTGATAAATATTTCCAAATTACCTCTTAAAAACAATGTACTAAAATAGTGAAATATGAGGATTACGGGGGATGAAATGCAAATTACCTTGCTTTTATTTTTATAGCTTAGAGATTGCCTGCACATTAAATTGCAAGGAAAAGGCAAGCAACCACACTAAAGGCAAGGGCATTAAATTTTAACTTATCATATATATTAAAACTAATATCTAATTCTAATTTCTTCCCACTCAACAAACAAAAAAACAATTAATTTTTGAACAATAGACTCAGCTGAGAAATATAACCAAACATGCATATACTTTTCAAAATATTTTCTACCTATTTCTCATAACATAAATATAAATCCATTACATTCTTCAATTTCACTCCCACTATTCATTTTTCTAAAACGTACCAACACCATAAAACATAATTAAACATTCCAAATCCACTGCGTATCCCCAATTGTATTATTCTCAATTTAAAGGCGTGGCTCAGTTAATTGAGCTATATATGAAATTTGGTGGGTCAAGGGAGATGCATTGGTGGGCCTCAATCTATGAATGGGATCGTCGAATACAGGTGGACTTTGTCCGACCTATGGTTTATATGGGATGAGTCATGCAACTCGTGAAACTAAACACTAAAAGAACCTTGCAACATTGAACCCATCTCGTTACTAATTGTTTTAGAGATGCAAGTCCAAAGCCCCAAATGCATCTGATT
The DNA here is from genome assembly GCA_018894105.1 of Jacaranda mimosifolia. Lineage (NCBI taxonomy): Eukaryota > Viridiplantae > Streptophyta > Magnoliopsida > Lamiales > Bignoniaceae > Jacaranda > Jacaranda mimosifolia. The sequence goes on along the minus strand of CM032131.1, from coordinate 25,339,641 downwards.
TTCATTTCCCGATTTCCTTTCTCCATCACTATGAAATTAGAAGCTTGAATAAGGATTTTCACATTCTCTAAGTCTACATGAAAAGAATAGATCCAAAGTAGAAAATTTCTATAAAGCTTATTGAGCAAAGATACTCGCCATCTTCCAGTGCAACAAGTCTTGGTTTAAGTACAGTAAAGGTTGTGAATTCTTTCCAAATGAAAGTTGTCTAGATTAATGCTAGAATTTCACTGTAGGTAATCAACTTTCCTTGTTGCTTCCCAACAATAACTTCCCTTAACTAGAATCTATATAACAAGGTAACTTTTATGTCAACTTTCTAATGGCTACTTTCCTTTATTGTGAAGATATAAATAAAGCAATTATATTAGCATATTTAATAAAATAATTTATGCAAAATAGGCATTAATCAAAGCCAATCAAAGAAGAGATTCTAACAATCTATCCATTTTTTATGATGCCTTATTTTGCTGTACTCCCCCTGCAAATGAGCGTAGTGATTCTGCCATTGTCAAAAAGAGCTCTAGCATCTTTTGTTTTATCAAGCATGAAAGATTAAAAACATCAATCCATCATACCATAAGACATAATGTAATTTGAAAATACAAGCATCAAAATAGAACTCAAGTTTTGTTAATAATATGTAAAACATCAACATAGAGTTCAAGTCTTGCTAATAGTACTTAGTTGTTAAAAGATAATAGTTTAACTAAAATAACAGTTCATAGGAACAAAAGAGATGGCAAATTTTGAGATAATCCACTGTGTCTCCCGCTCATCATCAAAAAGTCACCCACTGTGAGTATATGTATTTACCATTGTTCAAAATATATACTTACCAAATGTTATGCAAATATCTAGATGGTGAATGAGACTATCCCTAATTTATGTTTAAGAAAACAAAATCTGTCATTAGGAAAAGGTTTGGTGAAGATATCTGCCAATTGATTTTTTGATTCAACAATATTTATACACACATCACCTTTTTGAACATGGTCTTTTATAAAGTGATGCCTAATTTTTATATGTTTTGTCCGTGAGTGATATATTGGATTTTTTGTTACGTTAATGGCACTTGTATTGTCACAATGAATGGGAATGAAAGAAAAGTTTAATCCAAAATTGCTAAGAGTTTGTTTCATCCACAACTTTCCTTGTATCTTCCCTTAAATAAAATTTTCATAATCAAGGTAAGTTCTATACCAATTTAACGGCTACTTTCCTTTATTGTGAAGATATAAATGAAACAATTATATTAGTAGATTTAATAAAATAATTTATGTGAAATAGGCATTAATCAAAACCAATCAAAGAAGAGATTCTAACAAAAGTAATGATTGTAGAGCGTTTAAAAGATTGTAGGTGGAAAGAGATAATAATAATGAAAATATCTAGAAAAGATACATATGATAGTGACTAAAGGTATATAGGTTATTGAAAAAAGTATTTTAAAATAAAAATAAGTTGAAATTTTAATGAAAATTGAGATAAATTATCAATAATTTATTTTGAAATAGTGAATGAGGGGAAAATGATTTAAAAAAACATGTCCAAGCATGGCCTGTTTCACTGTGCACAGAAGAAATTATAGTAGCTGACTTGTGGGCTTTTCTAGCTAGATGTATCATTATTATTATTATCAATCAAGAATCACAAGCATAGTTACGGAACAAGGTACACCAATCAAGCAAATTTTTCCAAGTCCACTTTATGGTCAATTAAAGTATGAAATTACTTTCATGAATCAGAGTGATATTTTTCCAGGCCACTTTATGTGTTGGGTGTAAATATATAATTTGAGAGAGAATTAATAAATAGGAGGATCAAAATTATGTAACGATGCAACATTACACTATTTTTCCAAAGCTCATGCAATACAACTTTGGAATTAATTTTGGCTACAAAATTTTTTTCACTCTTTTTCTTACATCTATCTCCCTCTCACAAACTCTTATCTTATGCTAACCCTTTTTTTTGCTATCCTTATAAGTACATACATATATCTCATGCATGAACACTATAACATATATATATATAAGCATACACTAATGGCGGCTAAGCATGGTAGGTCGGCTAGTGAAGCTTCTAGCTAATTTTATTTCTCAAGTAACCATGCAACTATGTGGCAATTTTAATGCCACTAATTTCATCCGTAGCAAAATTGGCAAAGCTATCCACCAACCGCCATTGACCATCTTGAAGCTTCATTTTCCTTTTTTTTTTTTTTTTTTTTGAATTATAAATTATTTTTTAACATCCCATTTTAATTTGTAATTCGAACTTCTTTCCAAAGCTTCTCAAATTTTTCTGCACTAACTGCTTTCATAAATCCATTTGCCAACTACTTATTTGTATGGATGAACTCCAATTGAATCTCCTGATCATTGACAAGATTTCTAATAGAATGATGACAAAGTTCAATATGCTTCGACCTCGCATGAAAAATTGAATTTTTTGTGATCTCGATAGTTGACATTTTATCGCAGAAAATTATTGTGGGAGTGTCTTGCTTTTGCTAAACATCCTGCAAAATTCTTCTAAGCTCGGCATCAATGGCGGCAATATATTTTGCTTCTGGTGATGAGAGTGATACCGTTTTCTTCTTCAATGATGCCCCAGAAATTATTTTGGTACCTAAGCAAAATACATATCCATATGTACTTTTGCGGTCATCCAGTGAACCTGGCCAATCACTATCAGTGTATCCAACGAGCTTATTTTCATTTTCTTTAACATACTTGATGTCGAATTTTCTAGTACCTTGCAATATCATAGTATTCTTTTAGCTGCTACATAATGTGACTTGCTCGGATTATGCATAAACCTTGATATCAAGCTGACTAGATAAACAATATCAGGTCTTGTATTTGTCAGATATGTCAACTAGCTAATTAAATTTCTATATGTTGTCGCATCAATTTTGGTTGCTCCATCATTCAACTGTAGTTTTTCATTGACTGGAAGCGGAGTTGAGATTGGCTTCAATTGCTCATTTGAAATTTCTTTAATAGTTCTTCAAGATATTTTTGCTTGGGAAATAAATATCTCTCCCTTTGATTAACGAACTTCAATCCCAAGAAAATATTTCATAAAACCTAAATCTGTCATCTCATACTCCTTCATCATGGCCTTCTTAAATTCTTGCACCATGTCTGGATTTGTTCCTATACAAATCAAAGTATCTACATAGAGACAAATGATAAGAAAGTCTTTTGTACCTTCTTTCTTCATGTATAATGATGGCTCACATAGGCTTCTTTGAAATTCACTCATCTGAAAATAGCTGTCAATCTTGCTATTCTAGGCTCTTGGTGCTTGTTTCAATCCATATAATGCTTTGTTGAGTCGGTGACTGATGAGGGTTCGGCTTGTTGTGTATTGGTTCAACTAGGGGACTGGATGAAGTTCGACCTCTCTGATCGATATACTTGTTCAAATGGGCTAAATCCTGCAATCACCAGCAAACGTCAGGCTAGCCGAGGAGCCCTCAGCTTAGGACCTCCGACGCTCAAGTCAATATAGGTCGATGAGATAATCCGAGCAACAGATTATGGGCTTTTTGTATATATGATAGCATACCTTTAGAGGGTTGCAATGGGGGTATTTATAGCCTTCTCCACCTGGGGATTTGTCTGTGATGCCCCTGACGAGTATGGAGGGCCTTTGTCCTTGCATGAGGGGCGATTGGACAATTCTCCACCCTCAGCCCCTCTAGGTGGCCATCTCCCAGGCTCTAGGGCAGAGGAGTACACTGCTGGAATGTCTGCTGTGTCAAACGGTAAGGGGGTGGCATGCGCCATTAATGCAGAGGCATGCCGCCCGTCAGTGCATTTAATGTGGAGGCAGAGTATTATATTATGTCGACCTCTCTGGTCGATATGGTCGACCAGACACTGTTCTGGGAAATAGGTCAGAGGCACGAGTCAAGAAAGGGGTCAACCGAGGTCGATTGCGCCTATGGGCCTCTGATGCAAAGATTGGGCTTGGCTCTACATTTCTGGGCCAACTTGGTTTGGGCCAAGCTAATTGGGCCACCTCGTATCAGTGACCTTCTTTTCTTTGCCTTCAACAATATAGTCTTCTAGTTGCTCAACATAAACTTCTTCTTCTAAATCTCCATTGAGGAATGCTGATTTAACATCCAATTGATAAATTTGTAACTCAAGTTGTGCGGCTAGAGATAGAAGAATACGTATTATCTCCATTCAAGCAACTGGTACAAAAATTTTATTGAAATTAACTCCAGGTTGTTTAGAATATCCTTTTGCAACTAAGCGTGCTTTGTACTTGTTGATTGAGCAATCTTCCTTGTATTTTGTCTTGTAGACCCATTTTACGCCAATCACACTTTTTCCTTTGGGAAGATCTACAAGCTCCCATGTCATGTTCTTCTCGATGCTTGCAACTTCACCGTCCATAGTAGTCCGCCAAACTTTTTCTTTAGTAGCTTCATTGTACGTTTGTGGTTCACATGTAAAATCTGCTACATCATATGATTCCTAGATTTCTTGTAGGCTTTTTACCTTTCTGATTAGGCATTCAGATTCTAGATATAATCCATTAGATGATTTTGATGAGTTAGGGCTTGGACTAAAGCTTGAATTGGTGCTTTTGTTTGTGCTTGGCTTGTCATCTTATTTTGAAGTAGCAGCAGGGCTAGGCAAATAAATGATCTTCTTTTTCATCTTTTCATTTTCTTCCCAACTCCATGCATGCTTTTCATAAAAAAATAACATCTCGAGAGATAATTAGTTTGTTTGTCCTTGGATCTAATAATCGATATCCCTTGGATTCATCACTGTAACAGATAAAGACAAGTTTTTCTCCTTTATCATCAAACTTCTCTCTTTGCTGATAAGGAACGTGCAAATAAGCAATGCATCCAAAGACTTTGAGATGATTTACTTGTGGCTTTCTTTGATGCCATGCTTCATATGGAATCTTGTTTGGAACCGCTTTAGTTGGTGATTGGTTTAGAATATAAACTACTACATTAACTACTTCTGCCCAATAACTTTTTGGAAGTCCTTTACCTAACATCATGCTTCGTGCCATTTCAAAAATTGTATGGTTCTTCATTCAACAACTCTATTTTGTTGAGTACTGTACTGAACTGTTAATTGTCGATGGATTCCTTTCTCTTTGCAATAATTCAAGAAGGATTTTCCAATAAATTCACCTCCTTGATCAGTTTTGTGAGTCTTTATTTTTCTATAGCTTTGATTCTTCACATGTGCTTTGAATTCTAGGAATTTAAGAAATGCATCTGATTTCTGCTTTAGAATATATACCACATCATTCTGGTGTAGTCATCAACAAATAGAAGAAAGTAATTGTTATTGTTCAGAGATGGACTCTGTGTTGATCCATGTGGCACCCTGGGGATTCTGAGTCACCACACTATGACACTAACTCTCCCTAGGAGATTTTCCCTTCAAGAGCCAGTGCTAAGCGCAAATTAACAATTTAAAATGACAAATTGTATTTAAAGAAACAACTTATATGTATATATATATTTCTTTGTACACTAGCCTAAATGTTTCCTTTAGTTATAAATGAGCATACATATTCTAGTACCTGAGATATTGCACTAAAGCCACCATGGCTATAAATCTTATTACGTACACATATAAACTTATTGATATGGTTACATTTAGAATTAAACAAAAGATAATTTCTCCCTTCTTTATTCCCAAGTTTCTTCTTCAAGTACGACTAGTCCAGCCTCATCTGTATAAAGAGAAGTATGAGGGTGAGTCCGAATGACTCAGTGAGGAAAGTTGGATAGAGTTACCTGTATAGAGTTTATACTGTAGTAGAAGGTGATAAAATGAGAATTACGTATTAAGTAGGAAACAAACATGCTAGGATAACTTGATTTCTATAACAAGCTCTTGTAGTAAACGCTTTACAAGTCAAATGCACATATTTTTTTGGCTATCAAGTTTTGTATAAATTAGGATATACTTTAGCGAAATTACTTATAACAGATCTTATCGTATCAAAGGCATCATAATCATATCATGTAACTCCATCACTGTCCCATACCAGTGAAGAGAATTTATATTTCATGTTCAGATTCAAGTGTATAGGATTCTAGAGATGGCCACCGCCGCACCGCCGCACTTAGTTCCTTACACTTCATTTCATGAATAATAAAATAGGATTTTATCAATTGAGGTACATAATACGATTGAAAGATGTTTAGTACTGAAATTCAGAGGTGTTACGGTGACAGATTCATGAGGTGGCCCCCACTGTACATCCCCTGTCAACTAGTGTGACACATTGCTCTACCCGGCACATATTTTACAGTACTGACCAAATAAGATATTCAAGATGGTCAAGAATACAATAAATATAGCAGAAGATATCAACCTTGGGATTTTAGAAGTGGCCCACACTACACACCCCCTGTCAGCAAGTGTGGCACTTAGTTCCCAATTCGACAAGTAGGATGAGAAGATTTATAATTATTAGAATATACGAATCTTTTCATTTATAACCTATTTGGAGTAAAAGACGTTATCATAAATATTCTTCGGTGTTTCTTTTTATCAATCTTTTTGTGATGTTTTGAAAGTACTTATTTGAGTAGCATAGTTTTGATTATAAAGAAACTAACGAAATTAATGCCAAGATCTTGTAATTAGGAATAATTCAGGATTTCAACCGGCTTGAATTTACCAAATAGATCAAACAATTGTCATCACCATAAGTGAGACATTTCAGAATGTGCGAAATGGTGTTCAAGGAAACACCAGAAGATGCATGATTTCAAGAAAAAGAATTTCAGGCAATGGAATAAAAATTAAGAAGAAGTAGAACACCTCACATATCAACAATTGAGGTGCTCAAGAAAAAAATGATAGGTATATAATTATAGGAAAAATATTAATAGGTAACATAATGGAATTGAGAAGGACCAGAAAATCTCACATATCAATATTCAAGGTGTTTTGGCAAAAGAAATTACAGGCAACATAACAAAAATTGAAAAGGGATAGAAATCCTCACCGATTCCTATGATCAAGATTCTCCAACAACTTGTATGTCTAAATACCCAAATTCAAGATTTAATTACTATGGATTGTTCTTTTGGTAATAATACTATGAGAGAATGAAAATAAAAATTAGTTTACTTAAGGTACTATTTTAACTACTATTGTTATTATTTAATAATTCAAGCGACTATCGTTGAGCATATATATATGTATGTATTTAAGAGTGAGTGATATTTTATACTTATTAATTTTCAAATGAATTGGATATATTTTAATACTTTTCTTATCATATTGTTCTAGAATTACATAAAATCATGGTATCTAAATCATATGACAACAAACTATAAGTGACTTATATCTAAATCTAAATCAAAATCCAATTATCTAACATAACCTCAAGATCCAACATTCATTCATATCCAACCACATTTATCCAAAAAAAAATTACAAGTTATCATCATCATAATATTCCCACAATTTTTCAACAAAATCTGTCCATTTCCAGAACCTGTATCATGTATAGTAAGCTAGGATAGTTTCACAAAACTAACTTTTAACCAAATCCATGAACGAGTTTGACGGTGACTTTTACCTCAAAACAGATTAGAGCTTAATGAATTTTCTAATTGTGGCTTCAATTGGATGATCGAATAGGCTGATGTTTCCTAATTCCTATTCAGAGTTGAGTTCTGGCCCCAGTCGCGTCCTGATGGCAGGTTGCAGTTTTTGCACAATTGAGATTGGAATACCGCGTCAATTTCAATGAATCTTACTTCCAATATTATCTACACTCGTAGGGATTTCCATCCATGGTTTCATTTTCTCAGTTGAATAGTGGAATCTCCAGTTATAAGCAAAATGACATCACCTCCTGCTCTGCCAGCCTCTGCCTATATGTGGCAGTGTCAACTCCGGCAGCAATTCAGGTGTGATTTTGGTGTAATTTCTAAAATCCCATTCCACAAAGTAATCTACACAAACAAAGCTTTCTAACATTATGTTTTCATGGGTGATCAGGTGACAAAAAGGTTGGTTTTTGATTTTTTGAAAGTTTAAATTTGGGCAGCAGTTCTATTAGCTAGCGGGTTTCTTCTTGGTTTTGAGAGAAATTTTTTTTGAGGATTGTGATTCTTGATGAACTATGGAGGTTTTCGCTATAATTTGAAGCTTAATGGCTGAGGATTTGGAGGGATAGTAACTAGGTTTCAGACAGCTTGCAGAGAGAAGTTGTGTGGAAATGGAAATGGCGCTTGCCCATATTTATAGAAGTAAAATTTTTGCTATTTGCTTAGGGAATCCCTTGAATTCCTACTTTATTCTAATTTGACTCCTGCATTTTTATCGTAATTAAGTCCTTGATTTCTTGTTTTATTTAAATGGCCTTATAAAACTTTTATTATATACTTAATATATACACATATGCATGACGATGTATTTGTACTTTAAATTATATACATTTTGTGCCTTAGGGTGCATGTCCGTAGTGTAGGTATATTTAGGGAATTTTAAGATTATTCTTTTTTATGCTCGTTTAATCTAAAATGCTATTAACTCAATCAAAGGGATAAACTCATGAGATAGTCTATTTACTGCATAAAATTTTAAACTTCCAATTCCCTATAGTTATTAGATAAGCTTAATAACTTAACTATTATTGTATATTATTATTAAAAAAATTACTTACAAGAAAAGATGGGATGTTACAATCCACATATATTAGCATGTACTAACTCAAGAGGAGCTTTAGCTCAATATGATATCTTTGGAAATGGTAGACAATGCATTTTGCCAAAGATACATCTTTCACATGTCTTGTCTCGATCTAGAATATTTGGAAGGCCAAGTACCATATTCTTCTTTTTCAACAGATTCAAGCCTTTATAGCTCAAATGCCCATACCTTAGATGCCAAAGGTTGTAATCTTCATTTGTTGAGTTATGAAGCACCACCTTCTCATTCAATGGCACATTAGGTAGAAAAACTCTATTGAAACTCATCTTAATTTTAGCCATCATGAGATTCTTTTGCTTGTCAACAATGACACACTAGTCATTATTGAATTGCACTTTGTAATCTTTCTCCAACAACTGACCAACACTCAACAAATTTTGTTCTAAATCGGAAACATAAAATACATCCTTGATGATATTAATTTTATCTTGTTTCATTCTGACCTCAATTTCTCCTTTCCCAGTAATTTTGCAAATTTTCTATCTCCCAATTTGACTTTTGATGAATATGACTCATCGAGCTTGCACAAAGTTGGCTTTATTTGATTCTCCATCATCTTTATACCAGCAATCTCTATGGGAATAATTTACATTTATGCATTTCTTGCATTTGTAGCGGCAGTGTTTGGTGTCATGACCACTTTTTCTGCTGATTCGACAATAAAAATATGAATTTTTACTAGAATTTCTCTAATTAAAATTAGTCCTTCTTCCTCGTCCTTAGTCTTGGAGGTTTTGATATTTGCCACAACTTCTTCTTGTTGAACCTTTTTGCATAAGTTCTTTTTTTTTTTCTTCTTGGTCATTTTTTTTTATTTCTCTGCTCCAAAATATTGGCTTTTACGGCTTGTTCCAAGCTTTGGCTTGAAAATCTGCTTGTCCTCTTTTCATAGGCTTCTAGTAATCCCATGAGTTCATCCAAAGATAATTTTGAAAAATCTTTGAATTCTTCAATTGCAGCAACTATATGCTCGAACCTTATTGGTAAACTTTATAGCACTTTTTCTATGATTTTCGATCTTCAATAGTATCACCATATCCTCTTATTCGATTGACTATGGTAGAAACTCTAGAACAAAATTCTTGCATATTTTCAACTTCTTTGATGGCTAGGTTATCAAAATCCTGCCATAAATTTTGCAACTTAATGGAGATAACGTTTTTATATCCTCCAAATTGATTTTTCAAAATTTTCCATGCATCTTTTGATATTTTTACACCCATAATGCGCGAAAGGATAGATCTACTTATCCCTTAGGGTATAAAGGATAAGGCTCTTGCATCTTTGGTCTTGTTCTCCTTATGCTCTTTCTTCTTTGTTGTTGTTAATGTTGCTGCTTGCTCTGGCATATATGTTTCATATCCCTCTTCATCGATATCCCAAAGTTCATGCAACATGAATAACATCCTCATTAGAACATTCCATAACTCATAACCTTGGCCAACAAATATTGGAACACCTTGTTGGGAATATGTGAAGGCAAGCTCATTGCTGCTGCTTGAAGCCATTTTTATGAGTAAGAGAGGTTATTAGGCCAAGGATGACTCTGATTCCATAAATTTGTTGTGTGTAAATATATGATTTGAGAGAGAATTGATAAATAAGAGGATAAAAATTATGTAACGATGCAATTTTTAATTTTTTTTCTAAGCTCAAGCAATACAACTTTGGAATTAATTTTGGCTACAAAATATTTGTCACTCTTTTTTTCTTGCGTCTCTCTCTTTCTCTCTCTCTCACACATACACACACAAACTCTACGTATGCTAACCTTTTTTTGTTGTCATTATATAAGTACATACATATATCTCATGCATAAACACTATAATCTATGTATTACTATCTATTATATACGCAGAAGCGCGTATGAACAGTAACTACGTGTGTGCGTGGGGTTTTTTTTTTTTGATTTAACTTTCAAACGGCGCCATTTTGATTCATGGGACACTTAGGCTGCTTGTACGTTTTGCTGTTAGTGTTGATTGAATTTTGTCTTTTTGTAATTAAATTGATGGGCCTTCACATGTTGTTTAGAAGAAATCGGCTACATGATTTTTTCTCTTCTTCTTGGATTGTGTAATTAGCTAAGTTAGCAATGCCATATACATGTCTAGGTTCTTCATTTCTCTCTCTCTCTCTCTCTCTCTCTCCCCCCCCCCCCCCCTTTTTTAATCACAAATCACTTTTTTTTTTCTTTTTAGATATAAGAAAGTTGGGCTGCATGATTTTTCTCTTCTTCTTGGATTGTGTAATCAGCTAGTTAGCACCGCCATACACACTTCTAGGTTCTCTCTCTCTCTCTCTTGCAAATCACTTTTTTTTATATAAGAAAGTTGATCTCATTGGAGCTTGTTAACACCCAGCTAACATCAGTGAAGAACAACATAAAATCAAACCTTCAGAAGTAAGTTCTATTTTAGTTTGTTCTTTTCTTTTTCTTTTATTTTTTTGTATTCTTTTCTTAACCTTATTAATTCAAGATTGTTGGTTGGAAGTTAACAGTTGATGTGCTACTGTTGTGTATGTATATGTATATAAATCTTGCTCGAAGTGTTTTGTTTGTTTACATTTTTCTTAAATGTGTTTTCTGTCAAAAAGTAGCACATATAACCGAACAATGTTTTCCCTACACACACACACACACACACACTCATATATATATGTTTTCTTATATATATATATATATATATGAAGCAAAGCGGGTGATTTGTTCCATCTATTTTTATCAAATATTAGTAGCTGTGTAGTGGTTTTAAGAAATTTTTATATTTTTTATTAGTTATTTTAAAGTTAATTAAAATAACTTCATTGATGTTAATTGGAACTTCTGGCTCAATAACATTTTAAACCTCCACAATGAGCTATTTTTCCCACAATCACAAGGGTTAGGGTGTTGGAATTTTCCCGATAAAAATCTTTCAAAACTTAAGTAAAAAACGATTATATGAGAATATTTTTGTAGAGTGAAAGTGTAAGAATGAAATACTATCTTTTTACAAAATTTTAGGAAGTGAAGAACAAAAAAAAAAATTAAAATAAAAAAATTAAAATTTCAAGCCGGATTAGTTATTAAAAAAGATAATTAAGAAATGAATGAGAAGAAGAGATAAATAAAAAAGAGAGAGAAAATCTTACGATGAGAATTTATTTTTCTTACTAACTAAATAATAAAATAAAAAAAAGTAGGTTTCATAATATATTTTTTTTCTTTTCCTTATTTAAATACTTGAACAAAGACAGATTGTGAGTATATATATACACTCAAATAAAGCAGGTGAAATTTGTACTCATTTAATATATGTTCAAATAAACAATTTTACGCTACGTGGGGGGAAAGAGATACTTACTTCTGATGGAACAACCGTATATGAAAAAATAATGCTGGACAATTCCAACGTACAAAAATTAAAATATAAAATTGTATGTGTGTGCGTTGAATCTTAGTGATGTTTTTTTGAATTTTAGCTTGCTTGCAAAGATTTATTTTTTTGGTTTCATGTATTTCATTTAATTGTCTATTAAAATGTCATTAATAAGTTTCTTTAGCTTTTTAAATATAGTCAATTATAATTGTGAGCTAAAATATTGAACTATTTGTGACATTTTTTCAGTTGCAGTTTGCTATTTTTGTGGGTACTTGTTGCAGCTCTTGAATTTTAAAGTCTAGTATGTATTTTTCTAAATATTTTATTTTATTATGATTAGAGTAAATTTATTATTATTTATATAAATGTTTTATATTTTAATATTGTTTTATATTCTGTATAGGTAGTGTAATTTTTGTATTAAATCTAAGTTTTTAAATCTATTGTAAAGTACTATAAACAAAATCATTGTATCTTATTTTTTTGCTTCATTTCTTGTTGTTTAGGAATTTATTTTGCGATTGTTATATAAAATTGTTGTTTAGTACCTTTAAAATAGATAATATATCTTTCATTTTTTCTTATTTAGAATTTATTAGTGCTTAACTATGGATCAAGCTGAAGAGAAGAAAAAAAGAAATAGAGAAAGAGCGAAGCAACTTTATCATAATATGTTTGTTGAAAAGAAAGAAAAATTACTTGAGTGTCGTGGAAAACAATATTTAGAACACGTTAAAAGACTTAAAGCTCAAATGAATTCTTCAAATAATGTTGAATGTTCAGCAACTCAAGTTAATACTGCAACTAATTTTTCCAATAAATCTCCTCAATTTTATCAAAGCTCATTTCAGCGTTGTAATCTGCGTAGAGAATTTATAAATGCTCATATATTACAAGATAGTGAATCCAATGAAATTTCTTCTGGTTGTTTTAGTTCTTTTACAATTCTAGCTAGTTTTAATTGTTTACTTTTAGTTCCAACAGCTCCTTGGATATTGCCATCAACACCACCCTGTCAATATTGCCATGCTCAAAGATTCGCTCATGAGCCTCCTTCTTTTTGTTGTGCAAATGGTGAAGTGTTTTTGGCACCTCTTTCATCCAATCCAATTTTACAGCATCTTTTTGTTCATGACACTTCTACTATTGGAAATAGATACAGGCGGAGAGTTCGTACATATAATAATAATCTTGCTCTTACATCTATTGGAATGAAAACTGATACAAATTTTTGTTGGAGTAATCAAGGTATATATACTTTAAAAGTAAATGATCAAGTTTCTCATAAATTAGAAGCTCTTAATAATAGTGTTGAGCTTCCAATACGCCTTTAGTTATTTTTCTTAGACACAGCTGAAGATATAGGAATAAATGCTCTAAAAAAATATGATATGGAAGCTGATCTTCTTGATTTGCAGCTTCAAGCTTTGGCAAATAATCCATATTTTCAAATTTTCAAAAGGATGCATTCTTGGGATTATTTGGAAAATTTTCAAGTTGTGTTGCGTGCTCATCCTCAATTGAATCAAAAAACACAAAATATACCCACAATTGAACATATTGCTGGAATTTTGGATGAAACTACTGATGAACCTGAAGATATGAATCGTGATATTAAAGTATATGATTCAAAAAATTCAAGCCATACAATCTTGTATCATTTTGGTTGTTATGATCCTCTACAACATCCTTTACTTGTTTCACTTGGAGAACCTGGTTGGCGTGCTGGTATTGAACGTTCTTCGTTATCTACAAATATAAGAAAAAGATGTAGAGGACAAAACATTATGTTTCCATCAGTAGAACAGTCAGCATTTGATGTGGTGCAAATTGAAAATGAAGGTATGTTGCATTCAAATGAAAAAAAACATTTTGAAACAAAAAATTTACTTAGACTATTATATTTATATTCATATTATTTTGTAGTTTATCTACGAAATAGAAACAAGAAGACAAATGTCTCTTGTCGTGAACATACTGCTTATAGATGCCAAATGTGTGCAAATTATTTTAATTGTATACTTCATTCAAGGAGATTAGGACAACAATATAGCATAGATTCATATATAAAAATCGAAACACAACGCTTGGATTTCTACAGATCGAAATAACAAAAATTTGATGCGAGGACCGAAAGTTGACTCTCTAGGAGTTGATAGTTTGGATGACCCGACAAAAATAGGTCAGCATGTTTTGTTACCTTCGTCTTTCATTGGAGGACCAAGAGATATGATGAAGAGGTATATCAATGCAATGGTTTTAGTTCAAAAGTATGGTAATCCTGATTTGTTTATTACAATAACGTGCAATCCAAATTGGAAGGAAATTAAAGATCATCTTCTACCAGTTGAAGAACCAAATGATCGACCTGATTTAGTTGCTCGGGTTTTTCGATCTAAGCTTGAAGAATTCAAAGAAGAAGTGGTGAAAAAGAAGCTATTTGGAGAAGTTGTTGCTTATGTTTATGTCGTTGATTATCAAATGTGAGGTCTCCCACACGCTCATTGGATTATTATTTTGAAAGAGCGACATAAGCTAACCAATCTAGAATTATATGATAATATTATAAGTGCAGAGATTCTTGATGAAACTAATTCAATGTTGCGCTCTTATGTAATAACTCATATGTTGCATGGCCCTTGTAGTGCAAGCAATCCCAAAAATATTTGTATGAAAGATGGACAATATAAAAATAAATATCCTAAAGATTTTTGTGATGTTACTACTCATGGTAGATATGCTTATCCTAATTATAGAAGACGAAATGATGGGAATTTCTTTTTTTGGTACGTAATGCTTATTTAGATAACAGATATGTTGTTCCCATTGTCCTTGCTTATTAGCTAAATTCAATTGTCATATAAATGTAGAGGTATGTTCCGACTTTCAACTTGTTAAATATCTTTACAAATATATATATATATAAAGGACATGATAGGAGATATTATAATAGAGTAAACGATTCTTTTATCAATAACGTCGATGAAATAAAAGACTTTCAAAAAGGCCGTTGGATTTGTGCTATTGAAAGCTTATTGGCGAATTTATAGTTTGATATTACCCAAATGTACCCTCCATTTATTATTTTACCTATACATTTACTTAATGGACAATATGTTTATTTTGGTAGGAAAAAATCATTAAATGATGTTCTTTCAAATCCATTTATTGGAAAAACAATATTGACTGAATTTTTTTGGATGAATTAAAATGATCTCATTGCCAAAAAATTAAATTTATTATATAAAGATTTATCAAAGTATTTTGTTTGGGAGCAAAAGCATCGAAAATGGAAACTTCGAAAACATCAAATTGTTGTTGGTAGATTAGCAGTTGTTCATCCTTCTGAAGGTGAACGGTGCTTTTTGAAAATCCTTTTATCAAATGTAAGAGCTCCTAAATCATTTGAGGACCTTTTAACTGTTGAGAATAAACAACATATTACTTTTCGAGAAACTGCACTTCATCGAGAATACTTGAATCTGATATTTACACTAAACAATGTCTAGAAGAAGCTGCACGGTTTCAAAATGCCTGCAAAAGCTCTTTTCTATTCTTTTAGTACATCATTCACCACCAGACCCTAAAAAACTTTTTCAAAAATTCTTTTTTTCTCTTTCAGATGATTATAGAAGAAAAAGTCATTTCACTGAATCAGAAATTGAAAATAAAACTTTAGAAAGTATAGATGAATTTCTTATGTCAATGGATAAGTCTATTCATGATTATTCTTTAGGTCACCATTTCTGAAGTTTAACAGAAGAGAAAAGGTTTACAAAAGAATTAGCTTATGAAAGAAGTCTTATTCCATCTGCTAGTGATTTGTTATACATAAAGAGACTTAATGAAATACAAAAAAAAAGCTTTTGTTGCTATAACTAATAAAGTTAATTTTAATCAACCAAGAGTATTTTTTATAAATGGTCCAGGGGGAACAAGTAAAACATTTTTGTATAGAGCACTACTTGCATACGTTAGATCTAGGGGTCTAATAGCTTTAGCTGTTGCAACATTTGGGGTTGCTGCTTCTCTTCTACCAGGAGGTCGAACATCACATTCTAGATTTAAGTTACTTGTTGAAACTGAAGAAAAAAATGATGCAAAAATTAGCAAACAATCAAGTCTTGCGAAAATGATTCTAATTGCAAGATTGATTATTTGGGATGAAGTTTCAATGGCCAATAAAAAAATTGTTGAAGCATTTAATAGACTTTTGCAAGATATTACTAATCAAAAAGATTTTGTTTGGTGGGAAAGTTGTTGTTTTTGGAAGAGACTTTAGGCAAACACTACCTATTGTACCTCATGATAGTAAACATCATATGATAAATGCAAGTTTTGTTTCATCCAATATTTGGCCACAACTTATTAAAATAAGGCTTCAAGAAAATGTAAGAGCAAAAGATGATCCATTATTTACATCTTTTTCGCTAAGAGTAGGTGATGGCGTTGAGCCTTTTTTATTTGAAGACAATATTTTTAATCCAAATGATATATTTTTTCCATACAAAAATCGAGCAGAATCCATAGAAGATTTGATTAATTATGTTTTCCCTTGTATAGATTCTTATTTGCATAAGCCTAACAATTTAATAAGTAGAGCAATTCTTACTCCAAAAAATGATTGCATGATTGAGATAAATAATATACTTATTGATAAACTTCTTGGTGAATAGAAGGAATATATTAGTTATAATAAAGCTTCAAATTCACAAGATCAAGGACAATATGAAGACTTTTTTTGCTCAGTTGTTTCCAATAGCTTACCTCCACATAAGTTGGTGCTGAAAAAAAATTGCCCTATAATGTTATTACAAAATTTAAATCATGTAGAAGGACTTTGCAATGGAACGAGATTAGTTTGTTGTAGATTAGGTGAGAACTTTATTGAAGCTACAATAGCAACTGGAGATCATAAAGGCAAATTAGCTTTTATTCATCGAATTCCTTTAGAATGTACAGATAAAGAAAGTGCCCAATATCATTTAAAAGATTTCAATTTCCTGTTAAACCATGTTTTGCCATGACAATCATTAAAGCTCAAGGTCAAATGCTTGATTATGTAAGAGTATATATATTTACCACAACCTGTTTTCTCATATGGTCAGCTATATGTTGCATTATCTCGTGCAAAAAAATCATCTTCTGTTAAAGTATTGATTGAACCAATATTAACTGAAGGAGAATGCCTGTAGTTCACTAAAAATATAGTATATCAAGAAATGTTTGACCTAATTAAATGAGGTTATTCTCTTATCTTTCTATATGTTTATCAAGTTTATTGTATTGCTTTAAATGCTATTTAAATTTTTTATAGGGATGCAAATTATTTAATACATCTATCTTTAAGTCATAAAAATATATTTAATATTTATATTTCTTCTTGCAGCTGCATCTTCTAAATATGAAGACTATATTACACATTAAAGATTTCACTCCTTCATCAAATATTTGGTCAGTTAAAGTTTTAGTCGAATCTAAGAGTGTTGAATGGCAGTCAACTCGTAGTCCAAAAAGATATCAACACCTTACATGAGTTGATGAAACGGTATCGCATTTTTACAGTTTTCATAATATGCTGTTTCAAATGAAAAATATATAAAAGATATGAAATACTAAATAGTACTAACATAAAAATGTTCTTATGATATTATCTAAATAACTCATTTATTATTACAAGTATCTGCTTAGGCAATATATTTTTTATTCTATTTATAAGTTGAAATATTTTTTGACCTTGTATAGATATACTTTTATTCTTAAAAAAATCTTTGAAAAAGTTATTATAAATTAATATGATTAAAATAAAAATAATTTAATTAATCTGTTAAAAAACTTATTGTTACTAAAAAAATTGTCTTTAAGATACCATGATTTCTTATTCTTTTTTTTTTTGTGTATGTAAAATAAATTATTCCATTGATGTTCAAACAAAATTGTACTCATTTAATTTTCTTGATATTTTAAATTTATAAAATTTTAGTTAGTCTGTAATGATGACTTATCACATTTAAATAAAATGTATAATTTGCAGAAACGTAGAAAAATTTAACATTTTTTTTAAATAAATTTTAAGTTTGAGCTATCTTTATTTTTGTTATTATAAATTAAGTTGTACTATAAGAATGTCTATATATGATCTTATTGCTCTAGCATATATGATAACATAAGATTGTTATATAGAAACATATAATGATACTTATTAAAATAATTATTGTGTTATGGTTGATAATTGTTCTTTGTTCTATGTTTATTTAATTAATAACATTTTTAGTTGAAATTATTAAATTTAACTGTTAAATAGTTCTAAAATAACTATTACTCAATAATTATATCTATTGGTTTACAATTATTTTTATAGTGTTCTCAATAGTTGTGTTCTAATTTATTTATATGTTTTTGGTGTCTATAAATTTGAGGGTACAAAAATTCTAGCAACAATATTTGTTACTGTCATCAAGCACTTTGAGAAAATTCTAACAGTTCATGATACATACATAATTTCAAATGCTCGTGTTGCTCTTGCCAATCCTTTTTATGATAATTATGGGCAGCCATATAGTTGGACTATCACACAAAAAACTGTCATTAAAAGAGAGATAGGGAATGTGATTCCTTGTCCATAATAATGCCAACTTTCCAGCCCTTCATTTCTTTAACTCCTTCAACTGAGAAGCATACTGTTGGTAAATTAATAACATTTAGTTAATATATATTTTTGTATTTCTAACTATTGTTATATATGACTTTTCCTTTAAAATATTGATTCCAGGTATACTAGCTATCGTCATTAAGAAGTTTGATCAACGCACTATCGGGACTCCTCCAAAAACTTTCCTAATTCATGAGTTTGTTCTTTTGAATCATGAGTATAATATTTTGCTTTCTATCTGTTTAACAATATACTTTATTTATCAATTAAATTCGATAGCATTTAATATAAAAGGTTATCTAATTAATTTCTCTTTGATATTTCTCTTTTATTAGGAAGAAACCAATTATTCTATCTCTTTGGAATAATATAGCTACATTAGAGGGTGATGTCAAAATGTCTGCTCCAGAACAAATGCCAATTATAAGTGCGACAAAATTAAGCGTCTCTGGTCATTATGGTATGATTCAATTTACATACAAAA
The DNA here is from genome assembly GCA_018894105.1 of Jacaranda mimosifolia. Taxonomy (NCBI): domain Eukaryota; kingdom Viridiplantae; phylum Streptophyta; class Magnoliopsida; order Lamiales; family Bignoniaceae; genus Jacaranda; species Jacaranda mimosifolia. Next base: position 25,320,405 of record CM032131.1, on the reverse strand, counting down.
TCCTTTTATGAATTTTTCATTTATATTTAATTTGTTGTGTATACAACAAAATATATATTATTTTTAAGATTGATTTAGTAAAATAAATTTGAGAAATTGTGTAACTAAAATTTATCTGTATAGAAGTATCCCTTGGATCAACACCATTAATGACGATAGTTGTGGACCCTACTATTCTGGATGCACAGCGACTAAAAACTTGGTACATGATTTTTCTAAATAAATATATTCAAAAAATTTGTATTCTGTAAATTTATTTCATTTTTTTCAACTAGCTTATGATATTTCTGTTTCATTGCATAGGAGAGGTAACAATCAGCATGCTATTGCTGATGTATTGCTACAAGTGAATGAAATGATGAAAATTCAGAAAACTTCCTTGTTACCTACTGGGAAGATTTTCACTGTTGCCAATGTTATGAGAACTAATAATGTATGAAATTCTTATATGCTATTAGTAAAATTATAGCAATATTATTTTTTCTTTAATCAAACAACGCTTTAATATTACTTTGTATTTAAATTGTTTTAGTTGATTTACTAATTTATAAATTATGAAATGTGCATAGGTTGAAAGATTCATGTTAAAAGCGAAGATTGAAGTCACTAATGAAAATCAGAAGTTCTTTTACATGGCTTGTGAAAGTTGCAATGCTTCATATGTAGCTGAAGCAAATTAGTCAATATATTACCAAAGATGTGGTCAAACAAGATAAGGCCAAGGTAATTTATTATCATATATTCTAATTAGTTTTCAATTCTTTTGAAAATCTTATTTATAAATATATTATACACATAACTATTTAAAAATTTTCATTTATATTATGCGTATTATCAAATATTACCAAATTAAAAATATTATCTTTTAAAAAATCACATTTATGGTGGTATCTTATAAATAAAAATTTATTCCGAAAAATTTTAGTACTTGCTACATACTTTTATAATAGAATACTATTAAGTGCTTTATTTTGATATGTGAAATTATCTTAGGAAATTAATTATAACAAATGTTGTTGATGAGATTAGATCTCTGAAAGCTACTATCTTTGGTGATGATGCTGTGAAGATCATGAATATGAATGCGTATGCAATCATGGAAATGCATAATATTGTAAGTTATTATGTTATAATTTGTATTAATATATTCTTTAATTTAAAAAATAATATATCTTTATACAATTTTAGGGAATGGCACCTTCACTTGCTGATATGAATGATGCTATACAAAATAAGTTGTTTGTGATTAAGCTCAAAAGATACTATAAGACAAGACATGATGGTGTGCATGCTCAGTACACAATTTTGAATATGATAGAAGATGCTGATAAGCAAAGCAACAATCTCATAGTATCTGCGAGTGATTTAGCTTAGAATATTTTGGAAGAGATTCTACCAAATGGTGCAAGTGGAAAAACAACAGCTATGAAACGAGTGTTTTCTTCAGGTATGTTGAATTGTAAACTAATATATTGATATAAATAAGTTAGCAATTAATAAAACTAATATGTTGGATCTATATTAAAAATATACAACAATTACACATATTGAAATAAAATTTTCATTCTCATGTAATGAGTAGATGTTGATGATGAAGATGTTGGGTCTTCATCTCAAAGGAAGAAAATGAAACAAATTGGCAACAGGGATGAATGTAGCAATTTTGAAATTTTAAAGCTTCTTGTCAATTAATTTTTATTCTTACTGAAGCAAAATAAATTTGTTGATATCATTTAAACTTGCTTTTGAAGATGAAGGTGAAAATAATGAAGAAGACGTTGAAAGTGATAGCGATGAATAAGATGGGTGATATTTTTGTTGCTCGTTTTTTGATATAACATGATCAAGAAAATTATTATCTTGTTCCAGTTTTTTGTAAATCTACTATAAATAGATCTCGTTCCAGTTTTTTTGTAAATCTACTATAAATAGAACTAATCTCCAATGAGGAGAGTGAAATTACTATATCATATCTCTATTCTGGAATAAGATAAGATAGTTTCTTAATCTTTTATAGTAATATGTAAATAAAATGTATGCTACTTAGACAGTTACGTAATGATATTTTCAGTATGTGAATGTTCTATAATTTTATTGTTAGCTATTGTCTTCATCTACTTGTTCAATTCTCTCTACTCAGTGCATATTCAGCAGCTGTCCTATTGTATGTCTGATTCCTTTTCCTGATGAGATAAAGGCAATCAGTACATATTCAGCTGCTGCTTACATACCATAGTGTATCTAATTCTTTTTCCCGATGAGTTGAAGGTAAATCTCGATTGTCCTCTATTTCAATTTACAATCTGAAGAAGCTGGTCCGCAATTAAATTTTACAGACTTCCATTTTCTCTCTTTTGTTTCTTTCATCTTTTACAAACTATCACTACCACCACCAAAGCCTCTTTCATATTTTTCTGTAAATTTTGTGTTCATTTCTTAGACCCTTGATCTGCATGAGCTGCAGAGAATATTCATTTTGCTTTTTTTAATCAACTTCCATGAATAAGCTGTGTGATTTAATCTATTTGTTGGAGGAGCCTTGTCCAAGTAAGGGTAAGAACTTCAAGGAATTGGTATTCATAGGCTCTCCAAGAGCTGGTGCTGGAGCCTCTGCAGCAGAAGCATCCTCACTGTAACGGATAAAAACAGGATGCATTAGAAAAGCCAATAGAACTGGGAAAAGCAATAAGGAAGAGAACATAATTAACAAATTCATCATCCTTTTCCCTTTTTCTAGCCCTTCAGAAGTGAAAAACATGAGGATATATATTATAAGAGAGCAAATTGGTGCGGTGCCTAACGGACCGTTGGATAAGAGAACCTGAAGCAACTTGCAGATTTATATGCAAGATATATAAAACATGAATAACATTCAGAGTAGTTAAATACAGGGCTAATGAATATCACCCTGTAGTATAAACCAAAATGAAAACCTAAAATCTTAAGATAATGAGCTGATTAGGATACCAAAAAACAAAATTCATCATTTCATAAACTTCTATTGGCAAGGGGGAACATATTCATTTTCATTATTTCTGTGGACTAAGACAGACCAGAAGGTAAAGGACCCATCATTCAAGATGCTACAATGACAATGAATAAACAGGAACTCATCTAACTCAAATAAACGGTCAAATGAACGTAATCTAAGTTCCAATACCGAGTAAGTCACCTTCACAAAACTACGGAAGTTAAATCTTATTTTAATATGATTCTTTTATAAGACATAAATCAATCAGGCATAAAAATATCAGAACTGTATCTTTAAAATTCAAAATTTCCAGTTACCCTGACATTGGATTTTAACATCTTATTTCAACATATTCATTTGAAAATATGCAATTCAAGAAATCAACTACTCTTGAACATATGAAGTGAATTTTTAAAGTTCAAACTTTCCAATTACCCTAACATTTTACTTCCAGATATGAGCCTCCGGAACTTCTAACCTGTTACCACCAATGAATAAGCAACTAAATTAGGTAAAAACATTAAAAAATAATAATAATAATAATAACAATAAGATACAATAATAACCAAGGAAAAGAATAACTTATTATGGAAATATACCACAATTTTTCTTATGCTGCTCTTTAAAATATATCTCAAAATATAAATCTATATTTCATTAAATATATATGCTTAAAACACATATATTTAATAATATCAACGAAGCGCGGTGCACCTACACTAGTATATATATATAAAAGCATACACTAATGGCGGGTAAGCATGGTAGGTCGGCTAGTGAAGCTTGTAGCTTAATTTTATTTCTCAAGTAACCATGCAACAATGTGGCAATTCTAATGCAACTAATTTTATCCAAAGCAAAATTGGCAAAGCTATCCGCCAACCGCCATTGACCATATTGAAGCTTCATTTTCCTTTTTCTTTTCTTTTTTTCTTTTTTTTTTTTTGTTGAATTGCAAATTATTTTTTAACATTATGGACTACTGAGTTTTTGTAGTTTACTAAATTATTTGAACTTTCATTAATCATTTTTTTTTTCCTTTCTATCCACTCTATGATCTGTTCAAGCATCGACCTTCCATTTAATTTTATTAGAAATTTCTCCGCCATTCATTTGTGCGTATTTCTTCGGAATTAATTCATTGCATTTATTAAGTGTGGACGGGGCTGGTCGCTTTGAAGTAGTCTAAGTCTTCGGAAAAACTAGTGCAAGAAATGTTAATATGTTCACACGCCAAGCCTATATATATATATATATATATATATCAAGCAACATATGCATGCGTGATCCTATACTACTAAGTGAATCCTTCTCATCAATTGATTCTAGCTTGCTAGTTGCGGCCTCAAAATGATTATCAGTACTATAAACTTTTTAACTTGTCTCCCAATTGCTCTTTTTTTAATTATATTGATCACACCTATATTTGGAGCCTATTCAAGCTTTGAAGATAATAGAGTTAAGTGCCAAGAAAGAGAAAGACTGGCGCTGCTCAAATTCAAGGCTGGGCTGATAGATGATTATGGTCGACTCTCCACTTGGGGAAATGAAGGAGATATTGGTGAAAAAGATTGCTGCAAGTGGGACGGTATCCTCTGTGATAACCGAACAAATCATGTTGTAGCACTGAATCTTCATGGGCCAAGGAAAGAAATACTCTCTCCTACTGCTCCTTTGAGAGGTAAGATTAGCCCGTCATTACTTGAGTTAGCAGATCTGAATTATCTAGACCTCAGTTTCAATGATTTTAACAAAAGCCAAATTCCGGAATTTGTTGGTTCCTTGGGCAAATTACAGTCTCTCAGTATGGGATATTCTAATCTTGGTGGCTTGATCCCACATTCTCTTGGGAATCTGTCTATGTTGCGGCATCTTGAACTTGGTAACAATTGGCTTCATGACACAAACCTTGATTGGCTTTCTGGTCTTCAATCATTAGAGTATCTTGACCTTTCATATAATAATCTTAAGGGGAGGAACATTCCTAATGTTTTGGGGAATTTGACATCTCTTTCTCATCTTGACCTCACAAATAATAGTCTTCAAGGGAGGATTCCCGATGTCATGGGGAATTTGAAGTCTCTTTCTCATCTTTCCCTCTCATATAATAATCTTGAAGGTAGCATTCCTGATGCATTGTGGAATTTGACAGGACTCTCTTTCCTTGATCTTTCATACAATCAACTACAGGGTGAGTTTCTTCAGCCCTCCTCTACTAATCAATTGAACTTAAGGCTTCATAATCTTGAATATCTAGATTTGTCCATGAATATGTTGATTGGAAGGATTCCCAATCTTTCATCATGTTCATCCTTGAAACGATTAGACCTAAATCACAACATGTTTAATGGCACTTTGACTAAGAGCATCGAGTACCTCTCCAATGTTGAGGTCGTGGATCTTAGTCAGAATCATTTGGAAGGTCTAGTCTCTGAAGCCCATTTGTTCAATCTCTCCAAGCTTAGATACTTGGACTTGTCCTTCAACTCGAATCTCACTGTAAGGATAAACTCTTCCTGGAATCCTCCCTTTCAGTTGGGAGGTCTACTATTGACAGGTTGCGATCTGGGCCCATATTTCCCCAGATGGCTTCGTAAACAAAAAAAACTCGGAGTTCTCCGCATCTCTAGTGCCAAAATCTCTGACACCGTCCCTGATTGGTTTTGGGATAGCAATATTCAAACATGTATGGAACTGGATATGTCAGATAACAAGATGTACGGTGTCATTCCTGATTTGTCCTTTAAACTCAGTCTTTGGCTTATAAACTTAAGCTCTAATGAGTTCAATGGCTCGCTACCACAACTGCCCCCAGCTGTAGGCAGCGTCGATTTGTCAAGAAACAGATTTTCAGGCACCATAATTAATTTTTGCAATCTCATGAGCTTACGTTCTCTTGATCTTTCGGACAACCTATTGTCCATGGAGATTCCTCAATATTGTTTCATGAACTTGATGATGAATCTATATTATCTAAATTTGAGAAACAATAATTTCTTTGGGGAGCTTCCAAACTCAGCTGACTTGATGATTTGTCGTGTTAATTCATTGCATCTCCGGAACAATAGTTTCACTGGAGAAATTTCGAGGTCGCTAAAGAATTGTCATAATCTGAATATCCTCGATCTTGGAGAAAACAAATTCATTGGAAAAATACCAAGTTGGCTGGGAGAAAGTATGCCGAAACTGAGTGTTCTAAGCTTAACATCCAACAATCTTCATGGTAGTCTGCCTTCAAGCTTATGCCATCTGCAGAAACTTCAAGTCTTGGACATTTCTATGAACAAGATTTCAGGAACTATGCCAAAATGTTTGAAGAATTTAACTATGTTACGTTCAAAACTAGATTCCAACTCAATAGAATATTGGTCGTTTTATATAAGGTCGGGTGTAGCAGGCACCTATGATACAGCTTATATAATGTGGAAAGGAAAGGAGGCTGAATATGTTAGTACTCTTAGATTCTTGACGGTCATTGATCTTTCAAGTAATAATTTAACTGGGGAAATTCCTCATGAAGTTACAAGTCTGATGGGCCTTGTTGCCTTAAATCTTTCACGGAACAACTTGGTTGGATCCATTCCTGGCGACATTGATCGGTTGGAACTTTTGAACTTTCTTGATTTTTCTAGAAACAACCTTTCAGGTGGTATTCCTCCTAGCCTTTCCCATTTAAGCCATCTTGGAGTTCTAGACTTGTCATTTAATAATTTGTCAGGTAGAATTCCATGGAATACTCACTTACATACTTTCAATGCTTCTGTCTATATGGGAAATCCAGGACTGTGTGGTCCTAACCTTGTCCTGAAGATGAGATGCCTCATAGCAATGTTGACGAGATGAACAATCTAGAGGATGAGTACAACATATTCAACTCAAGGGGTTTTTATATTAGCATGGTACTTGGATTTATTGTTGCCTTTTGGGGAGTTTCTGGGACTTTATTTCTCAATAAGTGGTGCACCACTACTATTCTCAAGATGTTCGCTAATGTAGAAGATTGGTTGTATGTAAAGATATTGGTGACTAAGAACCGCCTGCGAAGGTATTATGAAAATTGCTAAGGGACTAGTCCTGTATAATTTTTCTCTTTTTGAATAAAAAATATTAATATAAACTTTTTTATATTTTGAGTAGAACTTCGTTGTAACTATTGAAGTTAACTCTTTTTTCACTCTTGTTCTTACTTGGGACGCCCTTCCTAGATTTTTATTTCAGTACTTAGTTTGCACTTTTGATCTTCTATTCCATTTCGTATTTCATTTTCTATTCCAATTTATTGTATTTATGACAAATATAATTAATTGATTTTCAATCATTTTTTTTATAAAATAATATTTATACAATAAAATAAAGAATGAAATAGAAAATAGAATAGAGGGCTTAAATTGCAGAGTTTATGCCCAGCAATTGAGGATTACACCAAAGGTTTTGCTATATGTTTACGAATCCATTTCTGCATGCACTCCATATGTTCGCTCACATGCATGTAATGTCCAAGAATAAATAAACCAAAAAAAGAGTGTATCTATCTGGCTATCATATACCTTACTTTCTAGAGATAACAATAAAAATTTTCTCTAAGATTTGCACTAGATACAAGTAAATACCCTCTAATTTCTGAAATTACATCTAGTTTGCTTTTCATCTCATGAACCATTAATTTCTATAGTTAAAAAAAAATGTTAACATCATCTAAGAATTTTAATGAAATTCCAATTTTATCATCAACATTATAATTTTTAAAAATGGCGAGTTTTATATCATTGAGGTTTGTCCACGTGTAACGAGAAACATCTGAATTTTGCAAAATTAGACAAATATTATCCAATTTACATAAATTTCCTTGAGATTTAATATTTTTAACATGCCATAAATTTTGAAATAGTGTAAGTCTAAATTTTTTTAGCTAATAATTATAAGCATACAAAAAATTAAGTACGCACACCTATAAGTTCAAGTAAAGTACTGTAATTAATTTAATCCCTCGTGAAAGATTCGAGACAATTCACTTCCTCTTGTCACCGTTGAAGCAAGCGCTTTCTCGAGGCATTCATAAACATTGAAATTTATTATCAATCATGCACTTACATGTGTAATATATTTTTTTACTCATAAATATTATTTTTTATTTATTTGTGATTGTTTCAAATTAAATTCCAACCACATCCAAAGAAAGAAAAAAAAAAAAGTACTAATGACCATTCGAGTGATCACTAGATAAGTAAAAGTTGGTGACTAATAACTTGAGTGATCAATTTAATAACCATCCGTATCGATCATAAAAGCCCTCATCACTAATTAGTATCGGTTACAAAATGGTCACTGGTGACAGTAAAATGACTATCACAAATTATATATTATTTTTCAAAGAACATGTATATAATCATTGGACAGTTATTAAATAGTGGTCACAATATGCACTCACTAATTTAAAGTTGATTTTGAAGATACAAACTCTTGACTTGTTATAGAATGATCTACTAAGCACTAGACCACATCTATTTTTATGTACTAATTTCTACAATATAATATATATCATATATACAAATTAAAAAATAATTATAAGTAACATTCTTGTAATTATAAGTTACTATTATTTTTTAGGCTTAAAATTTAACAAAATTAACAATTATTCAAACAATATTTGTATAATTGTTCCTTCAATCTAATAAAGTGTAATATTTATTATTTGTAATTATTATCTCTAAAGTCTGGACATATTTAATATAATATATACACATTAAAAATAGTATGTAATACTAATATATATTGTAATAAATAGTATACATATATATAGTAACTAATATAGATCGTGCACCGCACAAAGCGCGGTGTCGTACACGTTGAAATGATTAAATACTTCTAATATTATACATAATTTTGAAAAATTAATTTTTTGCATTAATTAAATATTAAATTTCATGTAATTTGAAATCATTATTAATTTTAAAAGAACTTTAATGTAATGTAAGAAATTATTTCTATACAAAAGGTAGAAAAAAAAACGTAAGTTCAAGTAGTATGATAAGTTTAAGGGGAAAAAAAATAAATAAAATAATAAGATTCAATTTTATAAAGAAAGAATTAAAAACAAAAATCATAAGCACAACTAAAATACATATCTTTAAGAACTCGTTTGATTGCTTTGATATTGCATGACAAATACACAATTCAACTCAATTTCAATATTTGGCTTATTTTTAGAAGCTCTTAATTGGTACAGTTAAAGTCTGATATGAATTTAAGGCCAAACTTGGCTTGTGTATCAAAATCTTGGAGTGTGATATATTTTTCAATCTAAGTAGGAAATAAATTGTAGTTTATCAAATGGGATAATCATGCCTAGCAAACAATCAAAATTGGATATCAAGTTATTTAAGATATGTAAACAAACATTAGATAAGATATTGTGAAAACTCTTAGAGCTCGTTTGCTTGATATGTTTGGATTAGGCACGATACGCACAATTGGGACTAGATAGTAGGGTAATGTGTAGCTATTTTAAATTTGAAGGGAAGCTATTAAGTAACTTTCCTCCAATCGTGATAAGTAGCTTTTGTATTGGCACCATGCAAAAGGTGGCTTGTTATTGCAAATAAAAACGAAACCCCCGTGTCTGACTAGAGTGCCTTTTGTTAAATAATGAATTTTGAGTCTAACTCAATCTCAAAAGCTAGCTTAAGATATGAGAATTGTCCAAACTCATATACAGAGACCATAATTTATTCATTTCACCGATGTAGAACACTAACACATCCCGGACACGCCGAAAATGAACTTAGGTTGAAAAAACATATCACACTCCAAAATTTTGATGTTCAAGCCAAGTTTGGCCTTAAATTCATGTCAAACCCTAATTGTATCAAGAGCTTCTAGAAATGAACCAAACATTGAAATTGAGATGAACTGTGTATCTATCATGCAATATCAAAGCAAGCAAACGAACTCTTAAAGATATATATTTTGTTTGTGCTTATGATTTTTGTTTTTAATTCTTTCTTTATAAAATTGAATCTTATTATTTTAATTCCTTTTTTTTTTTTAACTTACACACTACTTGAACTTACCTTCTTTTCTTTTCTTTTCTTTTTTCTGTTGTACCATTTTTATAGAAAAAATTTCTTACATTACATTAAAGTTCTTCTAAATTTAATAATGGTTTCAAGTTATATATATGAAGTTTATATTTAATTAATACAAAAAATTAATTTTTTAAAATTATGTATAATATAGAAGTATACATTTAATCACTCCAACGAGCACGACACCACGCTTTGTGTGGTGCACTGTACACTAGTTACTATTGATGAGAGTTCGATCAGTTGAAGGATGAATCATAGGGAATTCGGGGTGAGGTTCGACCCGTATGGTAAACTTTCGGTTGTGAATGGGTTGAGTCCTACAATCACTAAGCAAACATCAAGCTAGCTGAGGGGCTCTCGACTAAGGCACTCCGATGCTCAAGTCAGTATAGGTCGACCAGATAATGAGAGCGACAAAGCTGGGGCTTCTTCTATATATGAGAGCATACTTTTTAAGAGCATGAATGGGGGTATTTATAGCATTTTCTACTTGGGGATTTGTCTGTGATGCCCTTGATGTCTAGAGAGGGCCTTTGTCCTTGCATGAGAGGCAATTAGTCATCTCCCCTTGTTGTGCTATTCCAGGTGGCTATCTCCCCAGGTTCTAGGGAAGGATAGTATAATGTTGAAGTGTCTGCCGCGTCAGGTGGTAATGAGGCAGCATACGCCATTAATACAGAGACATGCAGCAAAGGTGGTACCGCATTATTCCAACCTCTCTAGTCGATCCAAAGGTCAACCTGACAATACTCTGGGAGCGGATTAGCAGCACAGGTCGAGCACAGAGGTAGACTCGGGTCGATCGTGGCCATGGGCCTCGGATGCAAGACTGGGTCTGGTAATGCATCTTTGGGCCAACATGGTTTGGGCCAAGCTGCTTGGGCCATCCCATATCATGAGTCCCCCGACTTCCTAAAGCTGAATGAGGGGTCAACGAGAAGCGTTGGGAAGTAGCTTGATGGACAGTTACAAAAATCGACCAGGGTTTAGCGCATTTAATGAGCAGTTACGTCGTGGCGCACGTGGGGCGGCGCGGTGGTTATAGCATTATTACAACCGCTGGGATTCCCGCGCTACTCATGGCTATAAATATCCGCTGTTAAAATAAACATTTTTACTTTTACTGCCTTAGCATCTGGTCGAGCGCCTGGTCAACCGTATTCGCTGCTAATACTTTTTGCTTTTAGTTCTTTGATTCAGTAAGTGCTTCATTTCTTTCTTTCAATGCCCTTTAGCTTTATTGATATGATGGTGGGTTTATTTGCTTCGGAGAGTAGTCGAAGGGAAGATAATGAGGCTACCCAGTTTGATAAGCTTGGGAGTTCATCGGAGGGAGTCAAATAAGTCTTCGAGTGAAAGTTCCAGTTCTAGCAACTCGAGCTCTAGGAGCTCGAGCGACAACCGCCGGGGGGATGAAGCGGGGCCCAACCAGGTTCCTCCCTTGTGGGGTCGACTATTCACCCCTGATCATTATAGCAAGATTATGTCAACCATCAACCCTGTCGACTTAAGATATCTTAGACAGTTATACCATATTCCTGCTGAATATGAACTACTGACCCCTGGGGCCTCTGGTCGAATGCATCGTCCTCATGTAGGTTGTATCATTGTTTTCGAGGATGCCTTTAGATGTGGTCTTAGGTTTCCTTTAAATGCTCAGATGGTCAACCTGCTCAGGGGCCTGCAGGTGTGTATAACCCAGTTACTTCCCAATTATTTCTCGACCATCTACAGCTTCATTATCTTAATGAACCCATTTTACCAGCCTGCCAGCTTTGACAACTTTTCAAACCATTTCCATCTTCTGATGTCCCGCAAGTTGGGTAGCACCAACGAGTCGGGCTTTTACTATTTGACTGCTCGACCACGTCGTAAATTCCTTGTAACCCTAGCTTCTTCTTATGGGCAAGAGTGGAAAAAATGGTATCTGTTTGTTCGGGTCGCTGAGGGTTTCAACATTCCTCGGGGTTAGTGAATGGGGCATGTCGAAATGCCAGGTAACCTTACCCTGACCTGCCCAACACCTTCGTTCGGGACCTGGTCAAATTTAGCCAAATTGAGGCCTCGGTGTTTATCATGGAGAAGAATTTGGTATTGACTGGGTTATCGCCAGCTCCGCTAAATTTGCCAGCAGATGATCAATTAGGTAGACTGTGCTTCTTTTAATTTGTTGTTTTCCATCCTTGTCGTCGATTTTGACCTTTGCTATTTTGCTATTTTGGCATATTGCGAGGAAATTATGAATCAATCGAGGACCGAGGCTTTAGCGAGAGCAGAGAGGAATCGACAACGCCATCAGGCAACTATGGCTCGTCGAGCCGCCGCTGTGATCGAGGCACCTCGCCATGAGGCCTTGACGCAAATACCTTCACCAACACTATCACCAGCTCGACCCGTCGCAACTACAGGTAGTAGCCCTGTGGGTCGGGGTAAGAGAGCAATGATGGAGCAAGCAGGACCTGCTCCAAAGAAGGCTGCTATTGAGAAAGGAAAGGGAAAATCCGCGAGGTCGAGCCGCCGACAGGAGACAATCTGTTCGGTGACCGCGAGGATGATATTCTGTACCAGCTACCAAAATTGCCCTTGCCCAGGTTTGGGACTGAGCCGGGCATGATCGTGCATAACACTCTCTCCATGGAGACGGCAGAGTGGTCAGGGATGGCTCCACTCAAAGTGGTTATGGCTAGTCAATTCCTGACCGACCCGAAAAAACTAATAAGGTTGAGCCAAGACGCTGCTATGCGGGCGTTTGCTTATCACGCCAACATGGTAAGGTTTTCTTCGAGCCTATTATGTTACTACATGCTGGTCGATTATCTAACGGTGTTATCTCTCAGGTCGGCCAACTGGGGTATAACTTCTATAGGAGGTCGGAACTGGCCTTGGCTGATCGGGAGCAGCTGGACGCTGGCGAGGATGCGGTCACTCTGAAGGCTCAGCTGGAGTCTTCACAAATGAGGGTCGATGAGCTCGCCAAGCAAGTCGAGGAGCTGAATAAGCAGCTTCAACTGAGGGATGACCAGCTGGTTGCTTCTATCTGGGAGAGGACAAAGATGGACGAGTTGCTGAAGAAAGCGCAGTTAGATGGACAGGTCGCCTTTAATTCTTGTTGGACTGTGGGCCAGAATATTAGTCTGGACGAGGCTCGGGCTGAGTTCTATCATATACTACCACAAATTCGTAGGGAGACGGTGCAGTAGTTCGTGTTGAGCCAGATGTTCTAGGATGCGAGCATTGTGTTCGCTCTAGACGACACCCGCATTTCCTTCGACAAGGCCCTTAAGCAGCTGCACTTTCTGGGATACAGTTTTCGACCAAAAGATAGACACCGCCTCAGCTACCTGTTCAACGAGCAGTTACAACCATATCCCAAGGACGACGACGGGGCTGAAGGTGGGGCCACTGAAGCAACTGTAGCAGCGGGGGTCGCAGAGGCACTGCCATCGACCTCTTTGACATATGAACAAATGAGGTGGGCCAAGGTCGAGCAAAGGCTGAAGGCGGCTGCCTAGGAGTTTGAGTTCGCCAGCAACTTCGCGTTCGAGGTCAATGAGGGGGCAGTCGACGCAGAAGCATATTTTCCTACTCCAAACAGGCAATTCCTTAACGATGCGGCTGGCCCTTCTCCACCGGCGATCGTCGTTGTGCCTATTGCCGCTGCCCTGCCAAAGCCCGCACTGATAGCCATTCCTTCGAATGACGAACTCGAGCAAGCCATTGAGGAGAGTGCTCGAGCGGGTGGTGATGAGGGTGCCGGATCGAGTTGAGCCTACTGCTATCTAGTTATTGTAGCTTTTTTTCTTTTACTTGATGTATAATAGAAGTGCCTCGATGAGGTGTTGAACTTTGGTTGATTTCATTTTGGCTCTTGTGCAAACGAACATTTTCCACTTCTTTTAACAAGTTTTGTTGTCTTTTTTACTTTAATTGTCTTTATTTTGTTGCATATATGGCTCTTGCACTTAGCTAAGATTAATTCAAGGACCTTGTCGAGTAGATCATAAATAATACACAATATAACTAAGGTGAGATGGTAAACTACCATCTGTGGGCGCGATTTAATTGAAAAAGTTGTCAACTTTTAGAATTACAAACCGTTGTATGGATTGCGTGGTTAGGTGAAGTAATCACTCGATGATAGATTTTTAAGTAATTCTGCGACTACATGGGTAATCATCCAATAACGGATAATAAACTTACCATAATTTGACGGCAACGAGGCCGACTAGTTAGTATGGGTTGGGGGACTTCGACTTAGCAGCCCTGAAATGGCATGGTCGGCATCTGGGTCGATGATAGAGAAACGACTGAAAAGCCTAGTCTGGCGGCACAGGGCCCGCTTGGTCGACTGTTTAGTCTTGGCAGCTCATAGCTTGTTTAGTCGACTGCGGGATAGACTATTTGGTCTTGGCCGAATAGCCTCGACTTGTCGGCTCGAAGCTTGCATAGTCGACTATGGTGTCGACTGCTTGGCATGGGCTGATCTCGACTATGGGGTCGACTATTTAGCCTTCGCGGCTCATAGTCTATTTAGTCGACTACGGGGTCGACTATTTAGCCTTGGCTGATGGGCCTCGACTTGACAGCTCATAGCCTGTTAGTCAACTATGGGGTCGACTACAAGGAAATGATTTGTGCAAATATTATATTTTTTATGTGTGTCGTAGCTTTTATTGCTGGAAGGTAGTACAAATGAGGCCAATGGCCGTTTATACATAAAACGTTTTTAGGTTTATGGCATTCCAAGGTCATAGCAATTCGTTGCCTGCGTGTCCGCTAGTCGGTATGCATTTTTTTTGACATTTTGACCACTGAATAAGGTTCTTCCCACTTTGGATCAAGTTTTCCCAAATTCTTTGATACTTCCACTTTTTTGAGGACTAGGTCGCCAACCTTGAATGACCGGGGTCGTACTGTTTTGTTGTAACGTTTCACCATTTTCAACCGGTATTGCTGCATTGTATTGTAAGCTGTGTGGCGCAATTCGTCGACAGTGATTAGGTCCAAGGTTCTCTCCATTGAGTTTCTGACCAGATTATAGTGAATTACTCGAGCTATGTGTTAGATCAGCTCAGACGAAATTACTGCTTCAGATTCATAGACTAAGCTATACGGGCTACGGCCTGTGGTTGTTCGGGGTGTGGTCCTATATACCCACAAAACCCCCGGGAGGTCGTCTACCCAACTAGCTCATATGCTGACTATTCGAGCTTTGAGGTGATCGAGAACTATCCTGTTCGTGACCTCTGTTTGGCCGTTGGCTTGTGGGTTTCCTACCGATGTGAAGTGTTGGCTGACTCCTAGTGTGTTGCACCATTTTCTCATACTCTTACTTTGGAATTGAATGTCGTTGTCTGAAATCAAGACTTTGGGCAAGCCGAATCGACATATTATATTCCTCCAAATGAAGGTCTTAATAGCCGCGTCAGTGATCTTTAGAACTGCTTCGGCTTCTACCCATTTGGTAAAGTACTCGACTGCTACGATGATGAACTTATGTTGACCAAATATCTTCGGAAGAGACCCAACTATGTCAATGCCCCACTAGTCGAATGGCCAAGTTATCTAAACATCGACCATCGACGCGGCTGGTCGGTGCGGTATGTTTGAGTGGATCTGGCATGAATGGCATTTTTTGGCGAAGTCAACTGAGTCTTGCAATAGCGTGGGCCAAAAGTAACCATAACGGATAACTTTGTGCGCCAGGGATCGACCACCGGAATGGTTGCCGTAGATGCCTACATGGATCTCTTGTAGCACCTTGCCTGCCTCATCGGGTGTTAGGCATTTTAGTGGGGGCCTTGATATTGACCTCCATAGAGTTGTCACTTGGCTGCCAAACGTCTAAGCCTGCAGGCTTTCTATTCGTCATTAGGCAAGGTTCCCTGACTAAGATAAAGCCTAATTAGCTATTGCCAGGATGGAGCCGTCTCTTCGACCGATCCAATGAGACTATGATCAGGGTCATGGATACAAGGTTTGTTGGCCACGATGAACGTTATGGTCCTTTCCTTGGTGCCTTTGGTCAAGCTAGCTAGCTTTGATAATGCGTCTGCTCATTCGTTCTCCGTTCGAGGGACCTAGCTCAGGTTGAAAATCTTGAATGATCGCTATAACTGTCTGACTTCGGCCAAATATTGGGTCATCCTGGCCTCTTTGGCTTCGAAATTACCTCCGATCTGCTCCGCGACCAGTTGAGAATCAATGATCGCTACCAACTGTTCGACGCTACGATCCACGGCCATGCGCATTCCTGCGATAAGAGCCTCATCTTATGCTTCGTTGTTGGTGACCGGGAAGTTGAGTTTTATTGCAAAATCATACTCTTCAGCAAGTGGGGAATGGAGAGACACACCTATGCCACCACCTGACGTGGTCGCCGAACCATCGGCGTGCAGTGTCAGTATTGCGGTATCCTTTAGCTTTTGACTCGAAAGGTTGAGTGTTTCGACAATGAAGTTGGCCAGGACCTGTGCTTTTATAGTAGTTCGAGGCTGGAATGTTATGTCGACTCTCCGAGTTTAATACCCAACTAGGTGAGCCAACCTGAAGTGTCGGGTTTCGACAATACCTGCTTCAAGGGTTGATTCGTCAACACCACGATGGCGTGTGACCGAAAGTAAGGTTGCAGCTTTCGTGTGGCAGTAACAAGGGCAAGAGCGAACTTCTCGATCTCAAGATAGTTATGCTCGGGTCCGTGCAAGGCTTTACTGCAATAATACACTAGGCGATGAGCCCCATCTCTAGTCAATGTCAAAACTAAGCTGATCGAATCAGCGGATACAGCCAAGTAAAGTTGCAGCACTTCTCCCAGGTCTGGCTTGGCGAGCATAGGTGGCGAAGACAAATATTGCTTGAGCTCCACTAAAGCCTAGTCACATTGCTGGGTCCATTGAAACCCTGCTTTCTTGGCGTTTCTGAGTGTTTTGAATAAAGGGAAGCTCTTGTCGGCTAGCCTCGCAATGAATCTACCGACGGCTATGATCCTCCCAACCAATTGTTGAACATCTCAAATAGTGCAGGGAGGGGCCACATCCAATATTGCTTGGATTTTGTGTGGGTTTGCCTCAATCCCCCTCTGGCTGACCATATATCCCAAGAACTTGCCTTCGCGGACTCCGAATGTGCATTTATTGAGGTTGAGTTTCATGTCGAATGCCCTTAGAATAGAAAATATGTGGTCGAGGTCGGCAAAGTAGTCTTCGGCCTTTGCGGTTTTCACTATCATGTCGTCAACGTAAACTTCCATCGACCTTCCGATTTCTTTTTTGAACATAAAGTTGATCAATCTTTGATATGTCGCTCCCGCAATTTTGAGCCCGAAGGGCATGACCAAAAAGCAATATACGTCACTGGGGATAACAAAAGAGGTCTTATCCCTGTCTTCAGGTGCCATAAATATTTGACAATAGCCTTAGAAGGCATCCATCATGCTCAATAATTCACACCCAGCAATAGAATCAACTAATGAATCTATCCGAGGCAAGGGGTAAGGATCCTTAGAGCAAGCTTTATTCAAATCAGTGAAATCATTACACATTCACCATTTTCCCTCATTCTTGGGGACTAGTACAACATTAAAAAGCCAAGAGGGGTATTGAATTTCTACAATATATCTTGCATCCAAAAGCTTGTTGACCTCTTCCTCAATGATTTGGGTCCTCTCAGCATTGAAGGTTTTGGCCTTTTGCCTCACTGGTTTATGGCGGGGTCCACATTGAGTCGGTGGATGATGAAATTTAGGTCGATCCCTTGGAGGTCGGAGGCTTTCCAAGTAAATACATTGATGTTCCTACAAAGGAACTCGACCATAAGGTATTCCAGATGATCAGCCATATCGCTCCCGACCCGAGTGGTCTTGTCGGGATTTCCCAGCTCCAGTTCAATTGTTTTGAACTCCCCGACTGGCTCAACCCAGGTGTCTTCAAATTTTCTCTTCTTATATGTCTGCTCCTCCTCCTTGGGTTTCGCTACCGGGGCGTCCCCTGAGGGCTTCAACTGGGGTCTTTTCTTCTACTCATTGACCTCGACGAAAATTGTATAACAACGCCATGCATCATATAGATTGCACAAAAGTTCATCTACTCTAGCGAAGGTTGGGAACTTAATCTTCATATGGTATGTGGAAACAACAGCCCTGAAGTAGTTTAGTGCTGGCCAACCAATAATGACGTTGTAGGCAAATGGAGCGTCGACCACCAAGTAGTTGATCATCAAAGTTCTGCTCCGAGGGTCGTGTCCAAATGTTGTGGTAAGATTGATGGATCCTTCTGGGATGATCTCAAACCCTCCAAACCCGACCAAAGGCGTTCTAACGTGATCAAACTTTAGTTCCCCAAGCTTCATTCTGTTCCAGGTAAACAAGAATATTATGTTCGCGGAGCTGCCATTATCAACCAGTATCTTTCTGACCTCGAAATTGGCTATTTGTAGGGCTACCACCATGGGGCAGTCTATTTTTTTGTCAACTCCTCTATTCTCCATGTGGTCGAGGTCAGAGTCGGTGAAAGAGATTGGTTCTGTACTGGTTGAGAGCTGGAAAACTGACTCGACCTTAGCTGATTTGGTCGATTGAAGGTTCCTTTGTGTCTGCTTCCTTGCGGATCTGGAGTCCCCCCAAGTAGGTCCTCCCGCAATCATGTCAATGACTCCTCGAATGGGCGGGCGGGGGTCTTAGGCTGGTTTTTTTCCTTTGTCTTCTCTCATCGGGCTTGCCGACCTTTCTCTACGAGGAGTCCAGTCTACCTTGCCCTCCTCACACCTGGTCTGCTCTTTGATATACTTTTTCAGATGGCCTTACCTGATCAACCTCTCGATCTCGTCCTGCTGGTTAAAGCAGTCTTCGATGTCATGACCCTTCTGTCGATGAAAATGGCAGTATTTTTTTTATTTTTTCATGGCTTCAGTCTCTGTGAGCTTTCTAGGCTTCTTGAGCAGATTGTCATGTTGAATGGCAAACAACACTTCCTTTCTCGAAAAGTTGAGCGGAGTGTACTCATGGAAGCATTTTATGGGGGATCGATGTAACTTCCTGACCTGACAGTCATCTTTCTCCTTGTTTTTCCTCTTGTCGACGTCTAGGCCGCCATATTTCAGCTTGTTCATCTCTTCCTGGGTCATGTATCTCTCCGCGAGGTTAAGTAGCTCCTCCATCGACCTGGGCTGCTCGCGGACCAACGATTGGCACACTCCTTATACTTCAGGCCTAGGAACAACACGTCAATCAAGAATTCGATTCTTGGGCTGTCAATCTTTAACACTTCCATATTGAAATGGGCAAAAAAATCTCAAAAGGATTCCCCCTTATTCTGCCATACTGTGTGCAAATGTGTATGGGGAAGCTTAGCTTTTCTCCTGCTTGCAAACTGGTGCAAAAACTTGTCACACAGCTGGTCATATGAGAATATCGATGCCAATTCCAATTTTACAAACCAATCAAGTGCTACCCCCTGAAAAGTAGTCACCAACATCTTGGCATGGATATACTTGTTGTGTCCATGCAACTGCATCATATGCTCGAACTACAGTAGGTTTCGTTTGGATCAGTCGAGCTATCGTACCTCGGCAGTCCAATCAGGATTTTTGCTTCTACGGCTATGCGTTCGTCGATAATTTCTTGCACAAACGGGGAATCTCTCTCTCTTCGGAACCTCTGCGGCCCGTCCTGATGGGGTACCCTTTCCATGTTTCTCTTCAAAATCTCCTCCAATCGACGGTTCAACGGTTGCACCTAGTGGGATACCTCATCTCATTCCTTTTTATCTGCCTGAGATATACTCCTGTTCGTGCGAGGTCTCGAGCATTCGACCCTATCGCGCTGCGGGGCTCGAAGGGGTCGAACGTCGTGGTCAACAAAGTCCGCCACTTCCTCTCTGGGCATAGGACGGGTCATTCTCTGGGAAAATGGCCTGGACTTACTTCTCACCTTGACGGGGACCTTCAAGATGCCAGCCACTCAAGGTTCTCTTCAGGTTGCCTCCTTTCCGGTGCCACGGGTTTGGCATTGCACTTGCCACCGATTCTGGTTGTAGGGCATGTCGATTCAAGGCAGCCGAGAGCTGGGCTAAAATCTGTGCAAAAATCTGCTCGCTAATGAGCTGCATCAGCTGAGGCATGGTCAGCGTGACTACCGGCTCCGGTTGGGCGCTAGACCCTGGGGCGTCCAGTTCTTGTCGTGGTCCAGGTGGGGAAGAGATAGATCTCCTATTTTCTTCCCTTCCCGAGGGGGCTCGCCTGGTGCTCACCATTTTTCGATAGAGGACTCAAAGCTTCCCACAAACGGCGCCAAATGATGAGAGTTCGATCAGTTAAAGGATGAATCGAAGGGAATTCGGGGTAAGGTTCGACCTGTATGGTCGACTTTCGATTGTGAATGGGTTGAGTCCTGCAATCACTTAGCAAACGTCAGTCTAGCCGAGGGGTCCTCAGCTAAAACACTCTGATGCTCAAGTCAGTACAGGTCGACCAGATAATGAGAACTATAGAGTGGGGGCTTCTTCTATATATGAGAGCATACCTTTTAAGGGCTAGAATGGGGGTATTTATAGCTTTTTCTACTTGAGGATTTGTCTGTGATGCCTTTGATGTCTAGAGAGGGCCTTTGTCCTTGCATGAGGGGTAATTAGTCATCTCCCATCACTGTGCTATTCCAGGTGGCTGTCTCCCCAGGTTCTAAGGTAGGATATTACGCTGTTGAAGTGTCTGTCGCATCAGGCGATAATGAGGCGGTATGCGCCATTAATGCGGAGGCATGCAACCTATCAGTGCATTTAATGCGGCAGATGTGGGTACCGTACTATTCCGACCTCTCTGGTCGATCCCAAGGTCGACCTGACAACGCTCTAGGAGCGGATTAGCAGCACAGGTCGAGCACAGAGGTCAACTCGAGTCGATCGCGCCCATGGGCCTCGGATGCGAGGCTGGGTCTGGCGCTGCATCTTTGGGCCAACATGATTTGGGCCGAGCTGCTTGGGCCATCCCATATCAACTATATATATGTATACTATTTATTATTTATTACGATACATATTAGTATTCCATACTATTTTTAATGTGTATATATTATATTAAATATGTCCAGAATTTAGAGATAATAATTACAAATAATAAATATTACACTTTATTAGATTGAAGGAACAATTATACAAATATTATTTGAATAATTGTTAATTTTGTTAAATTCTAAGACTAAAAAATAATAGTAACTTATAATTACAAGAATGTTAGTTATAATTATTTTCTCATTTGTATATGTGATATATTATATTGTAGATATCAGTTCATAAGAATCTATATGGTCTAGTGCTTAGTAGGTAATATTCTATGACAAGTCAAGAGTTTGTATCTTCAATATTGCAAAGTTCAAAAATCTTATTTTTGTGATCAACTTTAAATTAGTGAGTGCATATTGTGGCCACTAATTAATAACTGCCTAATGATTATATACATGTTCTTTAAAAAATAATATATAATTTGTGATGGTCATCTTGCTGTCACTAGTGACAGCTTAGTAATTGACACTAATGATGAGGGCTTTTATGTTCGATTTGGGCGATTACTAAAACGGTCGCTGAACTTATTAGTCACGGAAGAACAAGCAAGAAAAGTTAATGATGATATAAAGGTTTAGCCATACTTTCCTGTCTAATTATATACATCCCACGTTTGAAAAACATTATTAAATGAAAAAGCAAAATGGCAAAAAGTACCATGATTCTGAAGGTTTTTACTTCACTTGACAAACAGAAACTCAAAACCAAAGGCCCAAGAAGAAGCTCATTTGCCTCCAAAGCTCAATAAAGCATGATGAGTGTTTGTGTATCTCTTTATAGCCCCGTTTACGATTAAAACAGGTTAGGAGAATGAAATCACTCAGATGATAGGAGCTATCATGTCATGTTAGCAACCAAAATTCCACAGCACACTTGACTGCAGTAATAATAAATGAATTCTCAAAAAGCATAAAAATGAGCATAAGATGTGCAAAAATGCAGAAGAACAATCACAGGGACCAACAGGAACGAAGCATCAGGGCTGGAATTTGGGTGTTCCCATCCTTCACATACAGAAAAGCTGGCTGCAATTTAAATCTTTTGCCAAAGTTCAGGTTCAAAAATGTTTCAACCTGAAAATGTTCCAAACTCTTTTTTGGGCCTTGTAACAACCCTCCCAAGGTCAAACCCCATCCAAACTCATCTTCAGGGGTATCACACATTGTAACTGCCCATTGAAAGTATCCGGGATTTGTGCTTTTTGTCTCTATCCAACCTCCTATTTTTGTACTCTCATCAAGTTCGGAGTTGAGCATAAGAGCGATGGATCCATCTGAGTTAAGTCCTTCCTTACTTGTTGGGCTATCTTCTTCAACAGATGTCTCTGGAAATCTATTATGTTTAAATATATTAACAGGGAGAGCCAATGCTCCAAGACTGAGATTTTGACCTGATGGTCTAGATTCTCTGCGCACACCCAAAACGGACAGCTTTGTGTTCCCAAAGAGCTGCCAGACAACTTGTCCGAAAGTGCTCAAGGAACGTGAAATTCCAGTAGAATTAACCTGCATTTCTAGACCAGAAACAAACTGAGCCAACGAGGCAACCACATTTGATTTTCTCACCATTATGCCAACGGCACTGCCAGTGTGCTGGTTCAGAAGTGGAGGTCCAAATTCAGAATAACAAGTTAGGGCCCTTTCCTGCAGCATAAAAATCTACCATTACTATAGAGAACTGATACAATCTAATGGATTTGATTATGTATGATTATCTTACATCACCCACAAGCATGCATTAGATGCTAATAGATACAAGTAGAAAGCAACTGCTTCTAAGAATTGAGAAAGTATGGAATATATTTAATCATCAAATGCAAAGGACCAACAAAATGGCAATAGTTAGCAGACAAACTATACCTGATCAGAACTTGTTGAAACTCCAACATCTCTACATTGTGCACCCATTGGAATTGCAATTGCTGAGAACCAATCACTAACATGTGCTGTATAAAAAACTTTTGAAAGAGAAAGTGGACCACCCAACATATCACCTCGACCTTTTTCACTAGCGATAAACTCTGCTACAAGTGTATCCTTCTCCCGAACGCCAGTTTCAAATGTGATTCTTGCATCAATACCAGTTCTAATACCTGACCTTTGAATTGCATCATATTTTTGCTCATCAACATCATCCATAATGAAGAATGCCCCTAGGACATCCACCTTTCCCCTTACATGAGTGCTAGCTTCCTGGAATGGACTTCCCTTGGAAGATTTATAGAAGGTCAGCAGTCTTTCAACCTTTTCTTGCCTATCTCTGAGTTT
This sequence comes from Jacaranda mimosifolia, assembly GCA_018894105.1. Taxonomy (NCBI): domain Eukaryota; kingdom Viridiplantae; phylum Streptophyta; class Magnoliopsida; order Lamiales; family Bignoniaceae; genus Jacaranda; species Jacaranda mimosifolia. The sequence goes on along the minus strand of CM032131.1, from coordinate 25,297,031 downwards.
CATAATATCTGAAAATGCTTCTCGTTGCAACCGCTTCAAGATTTCAATCTGTAAATCATATCATTCGAACAGTTGTAAAGCCCCATCACATAGCTTGTTTCTACCTATAAAGCAACAAATTTGTCAAACATAAAAGTCCCACACAAAGAAACAAGTAATACAAAATCCATACTCAAGGCTAATAGATAAACCCCACGCCTTGACATATTGCTCAAGAAGCAAACAAGCCCATGGTCTTTAAAGGTAAAAATACTATTCAAATTGAAATCTTCTACCAATTCAATAGTGCATATTTACTAACTATCAAAATGGTGAAACTTATCCATTAAGCCATCCAGTTTCTCATTTGGACATAACATCAATACAAAACACATATGACAAAGAAGGAAGTGTTTTAGCTTATCCTTCCTCTGAAAATCAACAGTTAAGTCTCCCAATTCAAAGAAATTCAACAAGTTTTTCTCTACATCAAACTACCGGAAAAGAAAGCACTTCAATTTTAACTCTTTGCTAACTTTCTCATGACATACAGAAAAGATTCATCTGAACTCCATCAAGGGCACTATTAGATACAAGAATTCAATTAGCACTAATAGCTGAATGAGCAACCAATTCGTAGTGTCAACCAACAAATGGTCAACCCTTCATTTCTAGATCAAAATTTGCCAGATGGAAACAACTTAGCATCCATAATAGTGCATAAGCAAACGATTGCCTAGGAACAGAGCACCAATTACATTCATACAGCCCCATGAGATATGAACATAGCATCAAACACTATTTTTGTCAAATAAGCCATACACAGAGGAGAACCTAATTATCATACTTCATCAAACACCACGAAAACCAAGATTAATTTCCGATAATTAAATCAATAAATCAAAATATCAACTAAAATATCCTCATAAAAATGAAAATTTCTAAAATGGTAGGATTACCGGGCTTCGGCGGTTGGATTTATGGCGCCAGTTAAGGAGGTCGTGAGCGAAGTCCTGCGTGGATTTTGCAAATCCTTTCAGCTTGTCGACCACTGTGGTTACAGGCTCCATTCCTAAATTTCAAACCCTTCGCCAAATACTATGTACCTGTATTTATAGTTGTATATTTCTACTGATTGACCAGTGAATGCGGTAGAAATTAAAGAAGAAAATGGGTTGGGGTTTACATTTCCAGATCTTTAACGAAAACCGGGCTAGACTATATCGCGATTTCGGTACACACGCTTCCTCTCTCTGTAAATGCTGGACAGATACGGCATTTTCAGGTTTTGTTTGTTTTTATTTTTATAATTTTTTAGTTTTTACTACTTTTAATTTTGAAAAATTGTTTGCGTATATCACGTTCTATAAAATTTTATCTATTTATATTTTTAATTCTCCTCGCATTTATCCTATACTTTATTATGGTGTTCATAGAATTAATTGACTTCCAAATAAAGTTGATGATGGTAACACACCAACAGAGACGGAACCAGAATTTTTGTTTATGGGGGGTAAAATTATGAATTATAAAAAATATGATATATATATTTTTTTTATTACACATATATACAAAAAAGTATAATAGGACAAAAGACATATTTTCAATAAGATGAAGGACAAATTTATAATTTGAAGATGGCAAAAGTGTAATATTTTAAAATTTTTAATGTAAAAATAAAGTTTTAATATTTTAGGGGGGAGTCCGCCCCCCCTAAAATATTCATATATTTTAAAAGAATGCATCTTTTCACACACACACAAAGGCAAATCAAATATTTTTCATTTTCATACATATATAGTCAATATTCTCACTCGAATAATGGAAACATATTTTTATTACTTCATGAAAATCAAGTGAACTTATTTTTAACCTGCAAAACATTGACACTTAAGAATACAAGTGAAAATATAAACAAGTGGGCTCTTTACGAATACTTTGGAATGGTTAATTACACCATTAGCATATGTTTGCTTTCATTTTCGAAGCATATTTTTATTCCCAGAAAAAAAATTAAAATACAAATAAACATTTTTCTAAAATTCAATTTTTTCCTAAAATATTTTTTTTAATTTCTTTAAATTAGTACATTAATCAAATATATATAATTATATCTAACAAAAATTATTTTAATAGACATATATTTTTAAATTATTATATCATTATAAAAATAGAATATATTAATACAAAAACTTCATGTAACACCAATAATCATACAAAAACTTATATGAAAAAAAAACTATCATAGAATTTACTTTTCCTTCCAAAATATAATCAAATATAGCTTCATTCACAACAAATTCATCAATCCCACTCACAAAACATATTCTTCCAAAAAATCCCATAATACAAACAAATATTTCCCATTTTTTCTTTTACTAAAAGTTTTGAAATGAATCAAATTATTGCACTCTATCCTTAAAAAAATTTCCATTTGTATGGCACTTACTAATCATTCCCCTTGGATTCATTACTAGACAAATTTTTTTATAGTTATTTAGTTTTAAAAATGTTGATGTACTCATTTCATTTTTGGTTATGGGCAACTCATATCAAATACTTTGTGATGCACAAAAATAATCTATAAAAGCACCAATCAACAAAAATAAGAATAATTTTCTTTCTCGAGTGTCTCAGTGTTCAATCTCAATATCTGATGTCTCTTACAACTTTTTCCTAAGGCTTTTATTTGCCTAAGCATCCTACTACTTGGGTTCATAACTGCCCACTAAAACATCCACTATCTTGTTACAACTGAACCAATAAAAAAGATCCACGTGTAGCCCATGTTCCTCCATTCTCGGTCGTGCCTGGCACTATGGGAACCAAAGCAACTCTGAGTGCAGCACGGCTTTTCCCTTTAGTCCAGCTCTACTCTTGGTTTCAGCTCAGCTTTTCCCATGGGTTCAGCTCGGCTCTTCCCTTTAGCTCAACTCTACTCTTGGTTTCAGCTCAGCTCTTCCCTTCAGCTCAGCTCTACCCTTGGCTTCAGCTCGGCCTTTCCCATGGGTTCAGCTCGGCCCTTCCTATGGGTTCATTAACAATATTTGTTGGGCAGCCACCTCAGGTCTGATGTATGTCTTTAGCTCGGGCTATTACGAAGGTATCACTTTGTAAAGTTAAATATCTTAGAAATTTTTTGAAAAATTATCAAAGTGCAGGAGTGATCATGAAATATAGATTAAAAAAAAGGGTAATTAAGGCTGTTAATCCAATAAATGATTCACAAAAGGCTGTGTGCGTTGTTGGCAAAATGTGAAAATGTGAAGGCAAAAATTTACTATATATATTTTCCTTAAAAACAAAAAACAATTTCCTATATATGGAGATGAGTTCTGGACAACCTTATACATCATCAATATATTGCGTACTAATTTGTTTAAAACTATAAGAACAGACAATACTAGTTTATTTTTTAAACTTTATTTTATGAATTTAAAAAAAAAACAAAAATCTACACGAAAATCTAGTAAATTTAAAAAAAATACTAGTTCATTTTATTATTTGATTATTTATGAATTTTTAAAAATAATTTCTTTTTAATATGAAATGTGAAATATTAAATTGAAGCAAAAGATTTTAAAATATTCATGACATTTTTTTTCTTACTTTTTTCTTTTTTGAAGGGCTTTACCCATTAAAATCTTCTACTGAACGATCCCTGTTGACATTTAGAGCTCGTGTGGATGGGTGGAAAGTCAGTGTATAAGATTATTAGAAGTTGAGCTAACGATCTTTTATTTTTTTAAAATATTTTTTTTTATTTATTGGTGCATACAGTTATAGCCGTTTCATTTAGCAAGAAATTAATCAAATAAATGGAACGCACTAATAATTACTACTTAAAACATGATGGTCTCTCATACTAATCATATATTAAGTTATAGCTTACATAAAAATTTAGGGCAAATGTCATAAATGGTCCCTAAAGTTTTAGTTTAGAATCATTTTAGTTCTCAAACTTTAAAACTTCATTATTTAGTCCCTAACGTTTGGATTTAGTTTCAATCTAGTCCCTAAGTCAATTTTTCGGCAACTTTTCATTGGAAAATTGACTAAGTTTGACATTTTTAAAGATAAAATTGTCAATTTATAGTTTTATGTTTCACTCTAGTCCCTATATAAGATTTTATGTTCCAATTTAGTCCCTATGTCACTGTTTTTTCTTTTTCTTTTTTTCTTTTTGTAAATATATGTGCATGTGTGTATATATAATTGATACTCATATATTATTATTAACATTAAATAATATATTATTGATATATTAATATCATTTGTGACACTATTATAATTAATAATATTAATTGTATGATTAGTGATATATTAATAATAATAAATATTAAATTATAATAATTTTAATTATATTCATAATATATAGTATTAATAATATTATAAATATTATTAATATAATAATTTATTATTATTATAATATTATACTAATAATACATGATACTAAGAAATATTAAATTAATTTTTTTATTATTATTAATATAATTAATCATAAGAATAAGAAGATTAATATTAATATAATTAAATATGATATCTACTAATGAATAAATATGTATATAATATATACTAATAAATAAATATAAATATATAAAAATACTATATAATTGTATTTTATAATAATCCCACCCACCCCTGCACCCCGCACCCTCCACAACCCCCATCCCCATCCCCAGTTGTCCCGTCCCTACCCCATGGTGGTTGGCCATGGTAGCTACCCCCATCAAATAGGAAAAGTATTTTTTTTCATCCTATAAAATTTTTTAACTTTCTATTTTGTCCTATATGTTAGCAATTTCAAATTTAGTTCTATAAGTTAAAAAAAAATGCACATTTAGTCCAAAAGTTGTCGGAATCTCATAAAAATTATTGGAAATGCTGATGTAGCACACCGAAATTTGTTGAATTTGAGAATTTTTGCTTAGGTAGCAAATTTTCAGCTAACATGGCAATTTTTTTGTCTTGCTGGAAAAATTCTTTACTTACTTGAATTTTTGTTAGTAATATTATTAATATATTATAATAATAATACTAATAATATTAGATAATTTTATTATCATTATCATTGATAATATTAATCTTATTATTCTTATGACTAATAATAATAATAATAATAATAATAAAATTAATTTAATATTTATCAATATCATGTATTATTATTAGTATTAGTAATATTATAATAATAATAATAATAAATTATTATATTAATAATATTTATAATATTATTAATACTATATATTAAAAGTATTATAATATAATCTTTATTATTATTATTATTAATATATCACTAATCATACAATTAATATTATTAATTATAATAGTATCATAAATGATATTAATATATCAATAATATATTATTTAATGTTAATAATAATAATATAGTAGTATCAATTATATATACACACATGTACATATATTTATAAAAAGAAAAAAAAAATAGTAACATAGGGACTAAATTGGAACATAAAACCTTATATATGGACTAAAATGGAATATAAAACCTTATATGTGGATTAAAGTGGAACATAAAACTATAAATTAACAATTTTGCCCTTAAAAATGTCAAACTTGGTCAATTTTCCGGCGAAACGTGCCGGAAAGTTGACTTAGGGACTAAATTGAAACTAAATCCAAACGTTGGGGACTAAAAAATAAAGTTTTAAAATTTGAGGACTAAAGTGATTCTAAACTAAAATTTTAGGGATCATTTATGACATTTGCCCAAAAATTTATTAAACCTTAAAAAGGTGATGGCCTCTCATACGATTGTTAATTTATAGCTTGCAAAAAAATTTATTATACTTTAAAGGTATGGTCCTTTATATCGTATGTTAAGTTGGGGGTGTCTACAGTGAGGTATGTTCATACTTACCTCATATGAGGTACCACTAAATAAATGACATGTGTTATTTTACAATCGGTTATTGCTCATTGTACAACAAGTTGTTGATTTAGATTTTAAAATTTAGTACATTAAATGCTTGGTAAATACTTAAAAAGTAATTAAAAGATATTTTTCAAAAAATCTACTATATTAGATAACATAATTTAATAATTTTAAAAATGATTATTTTGAATCAATACTTAATATATTATAAAAATATAAGTGTACTAAAATAATTTAATTAAATTATAAATCAATTAAAAATAAATAAATAAAAAACCAAAGAAAAAACGAAAAAAAAAAATCACCTTATTCCACTCCCTCCCAGCGCACCATGCGTCCCCAACCCCAACGCAGCACTTGCAACTCCTCCCCGCCAACACCCTCCCCTCCTTTCCCATGGCAGTGAAATTTGGTTGGAAGATGGGGTTTATATATATATATATATATATATGTGTGTGTGTGTGTATAAATGTATTAGCAGTCATTTGCACGCAGTACTTCTTGCGCGTATAAAATAATTTTGAGTAATTATATTATTTATAAATATTATCACATACATATTTATAATTTGCATAATTATGAAGATAGTATTCACTTAAAGTAAAATTTTTATAACTCATTATCATATTAAAGAAAAAAATTAAAATTAATTAAAAAAGATAAATAGTGGAAGTTTTTGAAGAAATGGTAGTTATTTATACATATAATTTTTTATTGAATATTGAATAAGTGAAATGGTGTATATATTGAAATTTGGTATCATAACTTTCATTTTAGACACAAAAATTCCTTCCTTTTTAAAATAGTATAGATAATATAGATGTGTGTGTATATATGTATATATTTATATGTATAATATAGATGTGTATGTATATATACGTATATTTGTGAATATATATTATTTTAAAATATTTTTGTGGAGTGTTTTTGTGGTATTTAATTTTTATTTTTTTAATAATAGAATTTTATTATTGGTCGTTACTTTTTTAGTAAAAATCAACCAACAACCAACCGTACAGATAACAGGTTAAAATGTAATTATTATATTGCCAACTAATTATTAAAATGAAAGGTTATGATTTTATATTTTACATCAATCGATTTATATTAAGTACATTTGTACATTTCTTATATGAGGTATGTACAATCAATATTGCACTGTAAACTAGCTCCATGTTAAGTTATAGCTTGCATAAAATTTTGTTACGTCTTAAAAGGTAATGTTCTCTTATACGATTGTATTTTATAGCTTATAGAAAAATTTATTATACAATGTTATGCTAAATTAAAACTTGCAGAAAAATTTATTATAACTTAAAAGGTAATGGTATCTCATACTAATTATATATTATAAGTTCTGGCTTACACAAAAATTTATTATACCTTAAAAGGTCATGGTTTCTTTGTTAATTTATAGCTTGCAGAAAAATTTATTATGTCTTAAAAGGTAATGGTCTCTCATACGATTGTTTTTTAAGCTTGTAGAAAAATTTATTATACCTTAAAAGTATGGTCCTCATATGAGACATAGACGTATGCGTTACAACTTGCAGAGAAATTTATTATACCTTAAAAAGTGATGGGCTCTTATACTTGTATGCTAACTTATATTTTGCAGAAAAATATAGTAAATTTTAAAATGCGACGATCTGTCATATCAATCATGTGTTAAGTTATAGCTTACAGAAAAATTTATTACACCTTAGTAGCTTTTACATGGAAACATTACTCTTGGAAATCAACAAAGTTTGTTTACTCCTTCAGATCGGAAGAAGAAAACAAGTTAAAAAGAAGACATGTTGGCTTTATTAATGATCTATACCACGTTTCAAGTGCTAAAAGAATTCCACATTTTCTCAGTTCTGACAGTATAATTCTATATATCTTCTGTTTAACAACAATCACAAATGGCTGGACGTATATTTGTAGCTGGACTTGTAGATGAGCGTGTAAATCAGCACATTGACTTTCCACAGATGATGTTGTTAATGTTTTGCCTGAAGATCTGATGTACAAGGAGCCTGTATGTTTTTTCTGTCGGGTGAAAACTGTCCCAAAAAACATACTCGGATACATTGGAACATGTATATTGCAGAAAAATGCTACTTCAAGAATCCCTGTCCCACAACATCCCTTATCTGCAATCTTGAAACCTGTGGTGAAAATTTTATATTTTGTTACTTAGAATTGGGAAAGAGTGAAGTATATTATAAATAAGAGTGTTCTCTGATTGCTCGGATATAGTGGTGAAACTCATTATACCTGGGATGTATATACCTATTTTAAGAGGAAAACTATATATATTTGTAAAATTATCAAAAAACAAGAAAAAATACGTACCATAATTTTTCGGGTTGTTAAGGATATCAAGAAGAAGACTGTAAACATCTAAGTAAACCAGTCGTGCTTCTGGGAATCGTTTGTTGATAGAGGCCAATTCATCCGACAGCTTCTGGTTGAAAGATTGTGCTATGTGATTATATTCATCCACGCATTTTCTTTGAAGTCCTCCCCTCAAAGTTCTCTGTGATGGAAGACATCCCATTGGGGGCAAACTGAAAACACCAATTCTACGTGCCCCCAATCCGTACAAGTCCTTTACACATATTTCATAGAAGCAAATTAGTATCTCACTACAAGAAAGCACTCCCTTACGAAAAACTTGTGACAAACAGGTTCCATCATAGATTGAAGATAGTTGTGATAAATTTTTAATGGATCACTAACAAATTTAAAATAGGAAAAACAAGTATTAGTAATGGCACTTGTTACAGATATGAAGCGTTTGTATTGATATGAAGATTTTGTATTAATATAAAGAGTCCGTCACAAATTTCATAACTTAAAATATTATGATCGAATAGTTTTCAATCCGTGCAGAAGTTCCATCACAAGATTAATTTGGTGATGCACTTTATTTCATCATGAACTAATCAATGGCGAAGTATATATATATCTCTAAGGTAAAATGTGAAAAAAGGATTAAAAATGCCCAATTAATTAAATAATATATTAATAAATAAATAATTCAGGGAGTCCAACTGATTAAGCCTACCAAGAAAGGCATCTAAACCTTAGTGGATCGAAGCCCACTAAAAGAAAAAAACAATATTAATATCAAGCTCCAAAATCAAATTGGACACAAAAGATCATTTACGAAGAAATTGAGAGCTTGGATTCTCTGCATAGTGTTCTAGAGAAAAGAACTCAGACAAAATCCGCTAACTTCCGGAAAGGATCCTAGCTCCACTTTCCAGCAACATCATATATATACTAACAAATTTGTAAAATAAATCCATAATAAAATCATATTTTGTGACATATTTTATTAAATTTGTGATGGATTTTTTTGTTGGTAAAAGGGTGTTCTCTTGTAGTGTTTTTGTTGATGTTTTGAGTCATGCAATGCTGCTATTACTTAGGAGTCGCCAGATCTTTTACCTGCACGAAGCTGGAAGCATAGCTCACTAGTAGTTCAATGTATGAAGGAACATCATACTGAGGCTGTCTTAAAGGCGTCGCAAAATAGGTGTTCGTAATGTCATTGCTACCAGCAGCAACTGCAATAATACTTTCGCTCAAAATTCTTGATGTTCTTTCGTCTCCAGTAATATTCTTAAGTTTTCTTATGTATTCTTTGAACAAATCTAACTGATCCGATAATGACAAGGCCGACTGCGTTCATCAGAAGAAATCTAGTAACTTACCAATCATCCCAACAATATAACAAGACATTAAACTTGATACTCTCTTGAACAAAAAATAAAATTACCATGAGACGAGACGTTAAAGGGTCATATCCTGCGGCTCCAGACGCAAAGTTTACACCTGTTAAGAGATCTTGAGCTTGCAGAGATGGATCAAGATATGGTGGCAAAAGAGGTTTAATGCCCAACTCCTCAACTGTAAAATGTAAAGTAATTATAATACATTGATCAGATTCATAAATATGGCACTAGGGAAAATTGGACAAGAACATATAATTAGATATATTGTCTCATATATACCTAGAAGGTCCGAAGGAACTTTTCCATCAGAAAATCTTCCTGTCGGCTTTCCTCCCATAAAGTCCTTGCCATAAGGGGGGTAGTTGGCTTTAGCTATTGTCTTGATGTAATTATTATTACCAGTATCAACTATGGAATCTCCGAAGAATATGACTGCTGGAACTGTAGTGTTTTCTGGTAGATTTATGACTGCTCCAGCAATGTATATCAGAAATGGAAGACAGAAACAAAACTGGACAAAGTAAGGAAATAGTTTCAAGCATAAGAACTTCATTTCTGTTTGCATGTCCCTATAGAGCTGTCTCCAAATCAGGGTTTATTTATACAGTAATTAAGTTGTAGTCTTATAATTTGCCTTTATTCTAGATCGTTGACTTGGTTTATTATTCTGGCATTGGTGATATGCGTATCTAGATCATTAATGAAGGAAATTTTATTTTCTTGAAACTTACTGTCTACGTCAATGCTAGTTTATATTCTCCTATTCCATTTTATATTCTAGTCTATGAATGTATGATATGTGTATTAAATATTTTCTTATAAAAATAATTTATTGAAAATTAAATACAACAAATTGAAATAAAAGATGAAACAGAAAATGAAACAGATAATCCAATTAAGTATGTTCTCGCAAGTATCAAGTAAACTTACTATCTATATCAACTTAAGTAGTTCCATTATCAAGTGATATTTTCTTCTTTCAAAGAGGTTGAAAAAAAAAAGGCAACATAAAGGTATTTTCATTTATATGCTTTATCAACAATTTATATACCAGGAATTTGAGAAAATATATAGCTGGATCTGTCACATGGTAACTCCGTCAATTTCTCCCGAGCTAAGCACACGCAGCCTTTTCATTATCTTCTTTATTCCAAATTATGATGAAGTTGAATCTTTTAGCATTATCGATGGTATATTATGTTCTTTCTTAATATTATTATATTGTTAGTGGCTAAAATGTGAAGTAACTACATTAAAAAAAGCTGAGGATCCAGAGGAAGAGGATTGCTGCTTTGCTCTTGTGCACGTCGTCCCACAAGTCAATTGCTATTAGTCAAATTAAATGAGGTTCATTAGGGATTTTTTTTTTTTGTTTTGTTTTTTTATTTGTTCAAGGTGAGGTTCATTACATATAGGTTGAACGGATTTTACATGATAAGGGAATTTTTTAATTTTTTTATTTTCTATTAAAGATAAGGTGGGCTGTTTAGATATTTCAACGAAAAAAATTTATTACTTTCTTTTAATTAACATAAAGCCACACAAAAGTTTCGTTAAGATTCGAAACCCAATACATGTGAGGATAATGCCACTTAGCTAACGAACCACTTGACCCCTTTCGACACTTAAATAAATAGAGTTATTATTAGTTGTTTAAGATTGTTCTCAAATTATTTAGGATAATAGAATGCATATCTTTATCATTTTGTGGTTAGAGGTCCTTTTAAGAAGGTAATAATGAAATCTTTTATATTCAGCTTTCATGACATGATATGGCGATAACATGTGACCCATCATTCTGTCCAAATGGTGGGTCACATCTAGGTTATAAGCATGTAATACCCTACCCGAATAAAAAAAATACGAATTTTGGAATATAATCACAATAAATTTAACTAGTAAGGATAAAGTTATCCTTTCTATCATTCAATTATATCGGTCGATTCTATTGCAAGATGTTGCCAAGCATGCAAGCAATTTTTTTTAATAATTTATTTACAACATACACATTCAAGAGTTCGTTAACATTCAAATTCGTACCTTCATACATATAAGTTTACAGACGATTTCATTAAATCCATTGATCATTTAATAAGCATGCAAGCGATTGTGGAGACTTGAGATATCAAAAACCTTAATTAGACCATTTTATCACATATCAAGGAATGCCTCGCCATTCCGATAAAAGTGTCCAATTTTGATTACCACAGTATGCTTCTACTTAATGACAAAAGTCACAAACTCACTCGAGCTATACGTAAGTAGCCTTAAGATGATTTTCTGTCATGAAATGACTAGGGTTCACATATGAATGAATAGATGCTGTCGTAATTTGTAGAAAAAGCAATTCCATCTCTTGTATAAGAACAACATCAAACTGACTAAATATACACAAACAAATATGTATATATATATAGATATATATATAGAGAGAGGGGGGGGGGAGAGGTATATATTGTTTGTCTAATTTAATTATTCTTTATATGTCTATACTATCTATACTTCTTTATAGACATCTAAATTGTTAACAAAAGATAAGTAGAATTGTTCAAAAGAAACATTAAGTATCTATTATGAATATTTGCTACAAATTTAATTTCGTAGCTATAACTATAAATAATGGTTACATTATTTTCATAGTAAATATGATTTTTTTAAATTGTTAATCCTGTAGTGTTGAAAGCACACCAAATTAGCTATTGCATTATCCTGAAGAAGAAAAAAAAAAAAAAATATATATATATATATATATATATAGAATAATCATCAATTACAGATTAATCGTAGCGAGGATTAGATACGAGAGCATCTATTTTGGATTTGGGTGAGTCTATTTTGTAATTAAAGTTATGAATTTTTAGCATTACCTATGAACAATCAATGCTGAAATTTTTTTGTAGTGAAGATAAAATTATGATGCATTATCTTAATTATTTGTACTTAATTAATGAGAATATTTAATAGAATTAGTCATTTAATTAGATAACAACTGAGAAAAAGAAAGAAAAATTAATAAGTATACAATCATAAATGTTGGCCTGTAAATGAGTAGGGTATTACCCTACCTAGACCCAAAATATCAATACTCATACCCATACTTATTGAAGATAGTGTAATGGGTATGAGTAGGATCTATACCCATAAATTACTCATGTACCCATACCCAAAAATTACACATTACTTTATACTTAAATTTAATATATGAACCTAAAAATTGTTTATATCCAAATCAAATTTATATTAATGATAAACTTTTTTAAATATAAAAATTACAAATATGTAAATGAACATTAATAATTAAATAATTTTCTTCATTAAAAATTAAACTAAATTAATAAAGTTAATATATTGGGATAGCAATTTTTTTTTAAAATTGGAATAGCAATAGCAACAGTTGAACATTTTTCATTAATAATATTAAAATTAATAATGGAATAAATAATTTTTATATAAACAGTTAATAAAATTAATTTTTTTAATGAATAAAGTTTATTAACATAGAAATTAACTATTTTTATAAAATTAAATATAGAAAAAAAAATTGCTTTTAAACTGTTTTTATTAACTATTTTTTAATTATATTAATTTAATTAGCAAAAAGTTTAATTGTTAATTATATTAATAAAGTTTAACTATTATATCAATAAAACAGTTAATTTAATTAGCAAAAAGTTTAAAATTAAATAATTTAAATTTAATGATTAAATTATTAAATATAAAAAAATTATTTTTTGTTATCGTATGCCAAATAATATTTTTAGAATATATTGAAAAAATAAATATATACATTAAAACATAAGTTCAATAAACTAGACCCAATGGGTCTTGGGTTAGATAGGGTAGGGCAAGATTAGGGTGTCATCCTTCTGGGTATTTTAGAGTAGGGTAAAATTAGGGTCTCATCCTTTTGGATATTTTAGGGTATGGGTATGGGTAGGGTGATATCCTACCCATTTACAGGCCTACATAAATGTCTTGAAAATAATAAGGGCATTACATGAATTGAGGGGAAAAAAAGAGTTATTCTACTTTGGAGCACAAAGTGGGATCGTTTCTTATATCAATGGCATGCTAAATTATAGCTTGCAAAAAATTTATTATAACTCAAAAGGTGAGGTCTCTCATACTAATCGTATGCTAAGTTGTAGTTTGCACAAAACTGTATTATACCTTAAAAGTGTGGTCTCCCATACGATTGCTAATTTAATGTTTGTACAATAATTTAAGATATAAAGTAAGGTCCTTCATACGATTCGTATGCTAATTAGTTATAGCTAGGTTATAGGAAAATTTGTTATATCTTCAATGATGATGGTCTTTCATACCAATTTTGTGCTGAGTTTCCTTTGCAGGAAAATTTATTATCTATATTATTATAAAAATAAAAGTCTCTTTTGTGTTTAAAATGGAAGTTATGATACTAAAATTCAAATATACTAATTTTACCCTTCTATTAATTTATTCTATTATATTTAATAAAATTTACATAATTCAAATAACCATTATTTATTCAAAAACTTCTTTTATCACAAGTTAAGCTCAATATTTTAATAATTTTTTTTATTGAATTTGATAATGAAATATGAAATTGTTGCTTTATGTGACCGATATCTTTATAATTATACAAATTATAAATATATAATTTAAATACATATCAATTTTTAGTATAATAAATATAAGAATATGTATAAATAATATAATTACTCAAATATATTCTATACGAGCAAGAATTGCGTGCCGATAAGTGCTAGTAACTTAAAAGGTAATGATCTCTCATAGCAACCGTGTGCTGAGTTTATAGCTTGCAGAAAATTTTATTACACCTTAGAAGGTTTCGTGTGGAGATATTACTCTTGGAAATTAACCTGTGGACAAAGAGCTTCTTTCCCTTTTCATACAAAGTTGAAAAGAAAAATAGCATATCCTAAAAGAATTTATACTATACATCCTTCCAAGTACCAAAAAGAGTTTCCACATTTTCTCAGTTGATCAACCTTATTTCTATTTTCAGTTGTAACAACGTTAACAAATGGCTAAGGCTTTTATTGAAGGCCAAACTTGTAGCTGGATCACTTGTAGATCAGCACATTGACTTTTTACAGAAGATACTGTTAATGCTTTGACTGAGGATCTGACGTACGAGAAGCCTGTACGTTTTTTCCGTCGGATGAAAACTGTCCCAAAATACGTACTCCGATACATTAGGACATGCGTATTTGCAAAGAAATACTACTTCTAAAGTCCCTGTTCCGCAGCATCCCTTATTTGCAATCTTGAAACCTGCCATGAAAATTTTGTATTGGTTACTTGGAATTTAGGAAGAATGAAGCATTAGTTTAATCCTTGCATAGTCTTGCGACGATTGTAGCTTTGGAGGAACAAGGGATTTGAATCTTATCTGCTAAAATCTCAGCAGAGCGAAAAATATTGGTAAAACTATCAAAAAACAGGAAAACACGTACCATATTTTTTTGGATTGTTAATGATATCAAGAAGAAGACTGTAAACATCTACGTAGACTATCCGTGCTTCTGGGAACCGTATGTTGATAGAGGCCAATTCGGCCGAAAGCTTCTGGTTGAACAATTGTGCTATTTGGTTATATTCATCTACGCATCTTCTTTCAAGTCCTCCCCTGAAAGTTCTCTGTGATGGCAGACATCCAATAGGCGGCAAACCAAAAACACCAATTCTACTTGCCCCCAATGTGTACAAGTCCTTCGAACATATTCCATAGGAGCACATTAGCATCTTTTCTTCGATATTTTGAGTTTTGCAATATATAAAAACTGTGGGTCATCTTTTTTTTCTTTTACCTGCACGAAGCTGGAAGCGTAGCTTAGTAGTAAGCCAATGTATGAAGGAACATCATACTGAGATTGTCTTAAAGGTGTTGCAAAATAGGTATTGGTAATGTCATTGCTACCAGTAGCCACTGCAATTATACTTTCCCTCAAAATTCTTGATGTTCTTTCCTCTCCAGCAATCTTCTTGAGCTTTGTAATGTAGTCTTTGAACAACTGTAACTGATCCGGTAATGACAAGACCGTCTGCATTTTATCAGAATAAACCTAGTTTAACTGTCATATCATCCGAACACTATTGTAATAAGAAAATCTTGAACAAAAAATTAAATAAATTGCCATGATATCAGATGTTAAAGGGTCGTATCCTGAAGCTCCAGAAGCAAAATTTACACCTGTTAAGAGGTCTTGAGCTTGGAGAGATGGATCAAGATATGCAGGCAAAAGAGCTTTAATGCCCAACTCTTCAACTGTAAAACGTGAAGTGATTATATATTGATCAGATTAATAAATTTGGCACTAGGGACAATTTGAGCAAACATACCTAGAAGGTCTGAGGGAACTTTTCCATCAGAAAATCTACCGGTCGGCTTTCCTCCCATAAAATCCTTGCCATAAGGTGGATGGTTGGCTTTAGCTAATGTTATAATGTAATTATTATTACCAGTATCAACAATGGAATCTCCAAATACTATGACTGCTGGAATTGTAGTGTTTTCTGGTAGTTTTATGACTGCCCCAGCCATGTATATCAGAAATGGAAGACAGAAACTAAACCTGACAAAGAAAGGAAATGCTTTCAAGCACAAGAACTTCATTTTTTTTTTTTCCCCAAGTCCGGCCCCTTAGAGCTGCCTAGACATCCGGGTATTTGTAGAGCAAGTTGTATTCTTGATTTTGCCAGCTTTTGATTGGTCAATCGGTTGGCCTTTGATTTATTGCATTCCCATTGTATTGTTCTTGCATGGTTTTGTTCCCAGATCATTAAATGAAGTATATGTTAATTTCTTGATATTGACTTTGGTCCATATAAACACAAGTATTAAATGAAGTTACTGTTCTATGTGAAATTAGTTCAGAAAAATAATGAGGGTGTTTCTTGCTCTTTCAATAAATATTTTTTTATAAAAATAATTGATTGAAAATCAAATAAATTTAGTATAAATGCAGCAAGTTGGAATAGAAGATGGAATAGGAAATGGAATATAAGATCGAAAGTGTTCATCTTCTTGACTACGTATTACACTAATCTTGAATTGTTTAGCATTGTTTATGCTATATTTAGATCAAGAATTTAATTAGTGAGAAAAAATAAAAAAAGAAAAGCACAAGGGTGTAAAAATTAAAGCATAAAGTTATATCCTTTGAATCATTGAAAAAAAACAAAAAAAAAATCTATTACATTTTCATTAAAATTCAAGGTCCAAACATAAGGTTAGTGTTAGCTTAGAAAGAAACAACCTTAGTGACAATATTTTAGTTAGTTTATATTGATTATCAATACCAGTTGTCCCATTATTAATGTCAATCTTGTTATAATTTGAATGTAAAAATCAGCACTTTTTGTCTATAAACTTGATTTCTCTTTCCAGTCTCAGGGGAAATTTTCTTGAAAAGATATATTTTAAGGATCATTCTAACTTGTATAAATAAGAAATCAATGTGTTTATTTCATTCTCCTAATAAAAATTTTGTATATTGAGAAAAAGATATGAAATAATTTTCTCTAGCTAGCTAGTTGAAACATTTGCCAATGATAGAATAAGAATCTTCAAACTCTGAATTCAATCAGCATCATTGTATCCTTTTATAATAGTTGAATATTTTGCATTTATAAAATAATTTATAGTTCTTTCAGTAGGATGCAAATAAATAATATTATTGAATGAACCCTACTAATTTTCGTTCCAAGTACCACGTTAGTTTCACTCATATTCTTCATAACAAAATATTTTTTAAGCGCTTTGTAAAGTTGATAATTTCAATATTTGACCCAAATATCATAAAGTCATCGACATATTAGCATTTCATGACATGTAAACCTTATTTAAACAGTATTAAGTACATTTATCACTCTCTCTGGATTTAAATCCAATAGCCAATAATCTTTTATGCCATTATTTAGGTACTTATTTTAAGCTATGTACAGATTTGATTGACTTATTTTCATAACTAGCTAGGTTGGACAAACCTTATTTTCATAACTATATACAAACCTTATTTTCTTGACTAGGTTGGACAAAAACGTTTGGGTTGGTCAATGTATGTGTCCACCAAAAGTCTTTCGACGGTTATTTAAGTTTAGGAGAAGAAACAAGCCAAAATATGAGAATTTTAAAGCTTATGTAAGACTCAACAATACTTACAAAATAATCTGAAAATAAGGGTATTTATAAAAGTTAAATGCTAAAATATCTCTTACAGAAAAATTTATTACACCTTAAAAGGTTTTATGTGGAAACATTACCCTTGGAAATTAACCTTGGGGCAAAGTGTTTCTTTCCCCTTTCAGATTGGAAGAAGAAAACAAGTTGAAAAAGAAAAATATTTGTTTTATGTAGGATCTATAAAATACACCCTTCCCAGTACTAAAAGACCTCCTCATTTTCAGTTGATAAACAGTATTTATTTCGTCAGCGTAACAACAATAACAAATGGCTGGGACTTTTATTTGTAAGGCCGAACTTGTGACTGGCTGACTTGCAGATCAGCACGTTGATTTTGCACCTACGAAGTTGCCGATGCATCTTTCGAGGATCTGACGTACGAGAAGCCTGTATGTTTTTTCTGTCGGATGAAAACTGTCCCAAAATACATACTCAGATACATTGGAACACACATGGTTGCAAAGATATGTTACTTCTATGGTCCCTGTTCCGCAGCATCCCTTATCTGAAATCTTGAAACCTGTCATGGAAATTTTGAATTTGGTACCAAGAATTGGGCATGAATAAAGTGTTTAATCCTCAAGGGATTTAATCTTATCTACTTTTATATCATAAAGTTAGAATTGCTTTTACATTAGATTTCATAATTTTAGAAGTAGTAATTAAGTAATTTACTCTTATTATTGTTTTATTGTTCGGAACATACTTGTGAAATTCGTAAAAGACTTATTTTGAATTATGAGTAGAAAAATATAAAGGGTTGAGAGAGTGTTTTTGGGTTACTTTAAGAGTAGTCGTATAAGATATTTTCTTTTCTTTTTTCGAATTTGGACATTAAATTCAAGAATTATCTTTGTACTAGCAATTTTTTTCTCACAGTAGAAAAATCAAAATTCTATTAAACGGAGGCAGATTTTATCGAACCACGTAAATCTGTGCATTTTTTAAAAGGCATAATGAAAAGGCATCCGTATATGGATAAACTGTCTAGTTTTTCTACCATGTGCCTAATCAGAGGATTCAACCCAAAGTTTACACACATGAATCAACAGTGTCCAAACTTGTGATTTGTAACTTGCTAAAATTCCAGCAGAGTGGACAAAATTGGTAAAAACTACCAAACTCCAAAGACCACGCAATCCTTAAAAGTCCAAAAACAGGAACACGTACCATATTTCTTTGGATCATTAATGATATCAAGAGGAAAATTGTAAATATCTACGTAGACCATCCGTGCATCTGGGAACCGTCTGTTGATGGAGGCCAATTCGGCCGAAAGCTTCTGGTTGAACAATTGTGCCGCTTGATTATATTCATCCACACATCTCCTTTCAAGTCCTCCCCTCAAAGTCCTTTGTGATGGCAGACATCCAATTGGAGCCAAACTAAAAACACCAATTCTACGTGCCCCCAATCCGTACAACTCCTTCAGACATATTTCATAGAAGCAAATTAGTATATCTTTGTCGATGTTTTGAGTTCTGCAATAAAATGGTGGAGTCATCTTTTTTACTTTACCTGGACGAAGCTGGAAGCATGGCTTACTAGCAGGTCAATATATGAAGGAACATCATAGTGAGGTTGTCTAAAAGGTGTCCCAAAATAAGTATTCGTAATATCGTTGCTGCCAGCAACCACTGCTACTAGACTTTCACTCAGAATTCTTGTTGTTCTTTCCTCTCCAGCAATATTCTTGAGCTTTTTTATGTATTCTTTGAATAATTCTAACTGATCCGACAATGACAAGACCGTCTGCAGTAATCAGAAGAAAGAATTTACTAACACAGAATTGAAAGTCTAGTTAAAATCTTGATACTGAAAACAGAGAAAACAAGGAAAAGATAAATACCGAGAGTTCAGATGTTAAAGGGTCGTATCCTGCAGCTCCAGATGCAAAGTTTACACCTGTTAAGAGATCTTGAGCTTGCAGAGATGGATCAAGATATGCAGGCAAAACAGGTTTAATGCCCAACTCTTCAGCTGCAAAGTGTAAAAGTAATTATACATTGATCAGATTAATAATTTCAGCACGAGGGACAATTGGACAGAAAACATATTACATATTGTCTCATACCTAGGAGGTCTGAGGGAACTTTTCCATCAGAAAATCTACCGGTCGGCTTTCCTCCCATAAAATCCTTGCCATAAGGGGCATAGTTGGCTTTAGCTATTGTCGTAATGTAATTATTATTACCAGTGTCAACTATGGAATCTCCAAACACTATGACTGCTGGAACTGTTGTGTTTTTTGGCAACTTTATCACTGCTCCAGCAATATATGCTAGAAATGGAACAGAGAAACTAAACCAGAAAAAGAAAGGAAATAGTTTCAAGCACAAGAACTTCATTTCTGTTTCCACACTCCTGAAGAGCCGTCTCAACACCAGGAAATTTATAGTGTAATTTGTACTCTTGATGTGCCAGCTTTTGAGTGGTTGTCAGTTGGCCTTCAAATTATTGTAACTCAATTGTATACCTTACTTTATTATTATTGGTGATATGATCTCTCGATGATTAATGAAGTATATGTTCCTTGAGCTCTACTCTAGGCCATATTAACACAAGCCACTGTTACTATGTCAAAAAATATAGTACACATCCTCTTCATGATCTTCTTGATTCCTACTATGCCTATGTTTCAATTATTTAGCATTATTTAGTGACAGCTTATAGAAAGAGACAAGCTTAGTGAGAACATTACTGAAATAAGTTAGTTTGAGGCAGAGCTAACCATAAGAAGAAAAGCCAGCTAGCATAAGATGATATTATCTTTATGGAATGATAGAGACACATCTTTGAATGCTTAGATGTTGTAGTTTGTGAGACATATACCCAAACACTCGGTGATGATTCTTGGTTCTTTTCTAAATTGTACGTAGGGGTGTAAATAAGATAAAACGGTTCACAAAAGATTCGAGCTCGACTCAATATTTTAAAACTCAAGCGAAGCCGTGCCCGAGCTCGTTAGTCAAGCGAGTTGAGACCAACTCAATAGTACGGCTTAAAAAGCTAGCGAGCATAAATTAGCTTTTTATTTATATATATAGTTATAATTTAAGCCAACATAGTAAGGTCATAAAGATAAGTATATAATAATACTAACGATGATGCTAATATTTTTTGTTTTTTATTTTTAAGAAAATAATAAAATTATAAAAAAAATTTCAAGCATAACAAACTCGAGTTAATCCAAATTTATATCAGCTCAAGTTCATCCGAATCTATATGAATCAAACTTTTCTACTTTCCTATAATGAGCCTTAACGAATTGAACTCGATAATTAAGACCCACCTAGCATTCATCTATTCCAAAGGGTCGAGTTTGAGCTTGGTTGTTTAGGCTCGACAAAACTCAAACCTGAGCCCGAACTTAGAGTTAATAGACCAGCCGAGATTGAGTCTGCTAGATTTGGGTACGACTCGACTCTGTTCGTTTACACCCCTATTTGAACACTTATTATTGAACATTCATGATTCAGAATTCAACATGCTAATATAAAATAACATTTTTTATCAATGTAGAGTATTTCCATGTCTTGGACATCAAATCAACTAAAATACAAATGTATTATTTGTTTGTCTATTCTAATTTCTTATAAGAATGTGATCAAAATTAATGTAGGATGACTAGGATTTTGATATTCTATTGTTGCTAGCAAAGAATAATGTCGGCAGCTGGACTTCAACTTGTGAAGTGGGCATTCAAATGAAGCTGTTGATGGATTTCTGGAGGATATGATGTACGAGAAGCCTGTATGCTTTTTCTGTGAGATGAAAACTGTCCCAAAATACGTAGTCAGACACATCTGGACATGTATACTTGCAAAGAAATGCTACTTCTATTGTCCCTGTTCCACAGCAACCCACGTTTGAAACTCTGAATCCTGTCACAAAAAATGGAATTTGAAACTTAGATTCGAGCAGTTTAATTCCTTTATTTCATTCCCAATTCTATATCTTATTCCATTTCATTAATATATGATATGTGTATTAAATATTTCATTTATAAAAATAATTGATTCAAAATCTGATCTACTTGGCATCAATACAGTATATTAGTTCAAGAGATATAAATATAAATATTGGATTAGTTCTTCATCCTTCTAGATCTTTTGTAACATAGCTATCAAGTTAGGAAAACATCAGCAAATGTTTGAAAATATCTCCTATATCTTGAAAATGAAAGCGAAAGATTAATTAAATGTGACTATACTTATTAATCTCTGTCGCATTATTTTAAAGAGTTTGGCTGAAGGGTTTTATGTCTTAACCAAAACAAAAAAAAAATAAGATTACGTTAAGTCGAAGAATTAATGGGCATACCATATTTTTGTGGGTTATGGATGAGATCAAGGGGAAGATTATAAATATCCATGTATGTGACCCTTGCTTCCGGGTATTTGCTATTGACAGAATCCACTTCAGCTGATAGCTTCTGGTTGAAAATTTCTGCCACTTGATTGTATACGTCAATACATTTTCTTTCAGCCCCTCCCTTCAAAGTTCTTTGCGACGGCAGGCATCCAAGTGGCGGTAAACCAAAAACGCCTATTCTACGCCCCCCCAATCTGTACACTTCCTTTCAACATAGGGCAATAAAACAATATTTTGATTAATTTGGCATACGAAGGTACTATCAACGACATAAATGTTGTCTTTTTGTTAGGAGTGCGATCTAGTTGAGTCGAGTCGAGTTTGGGCAAAATTTTGGAGCTCCAACTTGAGCTCGTAAAAACTCCTACTTTTTGTTGATGACTAGCTTTAAATTTACATACTAATATACCAAATTAAGACTCCAAAGATATAAAGGTTAAATTAATTAATTAAATAAAAAAAAAAAGACACTGAGCCCACTCAAGAGATGTACTCCCCAACCCAAGTGGGTTGACGCCCACCAAGAACTCTAATTAGAAACAAAACCAACTTTTTAAAACCAAAAAACATTTAAACAACAATTTTTCAAAGGGAGCTCTAACTCCATGCAAACGCATTTCAAAAGCAAAGCTGCTGACAATACTTTACTAATTTATGAAAATGACACCAACTCCATTTTCGTGCAATATTTCATACTAAATGCAGTCTTACTGTAACAATGCGAACCAGATTTTACCTGGACAAAGCTGGAAGCATAGCTGACCAGTAAATCAGCATACGAGAAAACATCATACTGGGATTTTCGTAGAGGGGTTCCGAAATACGTATTAGTAACGTCGTTGCTGCCTGCGACGACCATAATTAGACTTTTGCTTAATATTGTGGATGCTCTATCGTATCCGGCTATCTGCTGGAGCTTTGCTATGTAATCGTTGAACATCTCTAACTGGTACGATAATGACAATACCGACTGCATTAAGTAGCACGTTGGAAGTTAAGTTTGGAAAATTAATCAGCATTTGAAATCCAGAAATTATTGTACTTAAAGCAATTAGAAATGTACCACTAGACTAGAAGTGAGAGGGTCATAGCCTGCACCTCCAGAAGCAAAGTTAACTCCTGTTAAAAGATCTTGAGCTTGCAAAGCTGGGTCAAAATATGCTGGCAAAAGGTCTTTAATTCCCAACTCTTCAGCTGAAAAGTAAAATACAAACTAATCAAACTTAGTCGAGCAAAAAGCACTATGGGGGCTTGTAAATGAATCGAGCTTAATAGAAATCATAGGCTTGGGTTTCAGCTCAACCTCAAGCTCAAAACAAGGAGAAAGAGCTCGAGCTTGAGCTTAGAAGCTCATTATTAATCTAGCTTGAGCATGACTTCGAGCACAAGCTCAGCTCGATCAATAAATTGCCATAACTCTAATATCGAATAAAATATAAATTATTAATATATAAAATACTTATAAATTAATACAAAAAATATATATTATTAATATATAATAATTATGTAATTAATATATGTTAAAGAATAGACCTTGGACTTGGACCTAACTCATTTCAAAAAGCTAGCTCAAGAGTGTGAATTGCCCAAAATCATATATAGAGATCACAATTTATTTATTTTATCAATATGAGATACTAACAATATATAAGAAATATTAAAAAATAACAAAGCTCGTGAACCTACTCACAAGGTGTTAAACAATTAAATTAGAGCTCGAGCTTGAAAAGCTCGAAAACTCAAACTCAAACTAAGCTGTAATCGAGTTGACTCAACTCATCTTACACTCCTAATTCATAATAACAAAAACATTATATCAAAAAAGGAACAGAGAGATACAGAGGAATATATACCAATGAGGTCTGATGGAACTTTTCCATCGGAAAATCTTCCTGTCGGCTTTCCTCCCATGAAATCCTTACCATATGGTGGGTAATTGACTTTGACGATTGTTTTGATATAATTGTTGTTGCCGGTATCTACTATGGAGTCTCCAAACATTATGACTGCCGGGATTGTTCTGTTTTCTGGTGGATTTATGTTTGCTTCGGCAATGTGGTTGGTAAAGAAAAGAAAGGCAGTCGACCACACTAAGAAAGGAAAGAGTACTTTCAAGAACAAGGAATGCATTGTTGTCGCACTTCTCTATAGAGCTATTACCTTTGATATTACCACAGTAAATTGCAACTTGTGTCTCTGATTTTAAGTATGTTTTCTGGGCATTATTTTACTATTCTTGGAATTGTATGCGCGTTGGATATATAGTTGACTTCATTATTTTTGTTGGCCGGTGGGTAAGGTTATCTTGATGGCATGGTCCGTTACATTTTGTCATTAATGGAGGCTGCATGTGTGTGTCTGATTAAGTTCTACCGTTCCAAGTAGAAAAACATGTACAACTACAAAATATGTCTTCAATGATGTGAATATATCTTTGCATAAAACCAATTAGTAGGCCCTTTATTTTGTGAATCTTCATCTTAGGATTGCTCGATTACAATTCAATATGTATTATAGAAATTGTTTATCTGATGATACCAAATATCATATAGATATTGTTCTACATTAGATTCAACAGTTCTATGACAGTTTAAAAATACTCTCCTTTCATATGAAAATATCTCTTGTTCTACATTAAATTCAGTACTCTCTTTTTATGTGGAAAAACTTGTTGTCAATGTCTATCTATAAAAGAATCTCTTACAATTAAATTATTTATCAAGAAATTTGAACATCATTGTTGTCGATAATAAATTTTCACTTTCCTAGTCTAGTTTTAAACCCCTTAATTTTAAAAGATAGTCGGACAAGGGTTTGCCAATGCAATAAAGAAGAGGCACATGAAACATAGCTTAATCCCATATCTAGCTCAAGCATGAACATAGACGGAGGCAAGGGCGGGGGCTGACAGGGGCAGCCGACCCCCCTCAAAATATTGAACCTTGATTTTTCGTATTAAAATTTTTAACATGTTACAATTTTGTCATCTCTCAAATTATAAATTGTCCTTCCTTTTATTAAAAATATGCCATATTTTTATCGTATCGATTATTTTGAAACTATAGGTTTTGAATGATTAGTATATATAATGAAATAAATATATATCATATTTTTTATAATTCAAAATTTTGTTCCCCATAATAAAAATTTCTTGCTCTGTCCCTGAGCTTGAATATAAATATATCCGAGTACATTAATCAACTGAGGCCAAGTTAGGTTTGTGCAATAGGTATTTAATCAGTAGTAGTATAAAGATGATGTCGGAGAAAGTATGGACGAATGTAACATATATTAAAGTATTGCCCGAGACGCTTGACCAACACCTTCAACGAACAACTGCACATATTAAATGCTCTAAATTCTGCAGTAGTCTTCTGGAAAAAAAAAGAAGAAAACCATGTGCAATAATGTTACTTCACATCTTAATTTGTTTATACAAATGATAGAACGGCGGGACAGATTTGGGTAATTATGAACTTGGAATCATCCAATGCTGATCGAGATATCATTTATTGTCGATTATATCAACACATAACATTAGATAATGACCTTATGTCGAACCAAAAATGTCATAAACAATTATTTTTGAGTATGAGTTGATTCCTACGTTGTATCCTTTTATGTTATATATAGTGGTGCCCAAATAATAATAATAATATATATACATATATATTTGTGTGTGTATGTATATATATAATTTAGAAAGAAAAAATAAAAAGAAAGAAAGAAAGAGCCATTAGTGGCGGGTCGGGCATAATCCTACGGATCCAGATCCGACATCATCAAAGGATATTTATCAAATATAAACAAGTATGAATATCTTTAGATACCATATTTATGAGGTGTCTTCACTATGTATATATCACCTTTATCTCTAATTAAATTTTCTTAGAGCTTCTTTGGTTGTGTTTTCTTAAAATATTTTTTAACTTTCAAAACAATATCAAATAAGCAACTTCATTCTTCAAGTTACACTCCCAAAATACGCCCTCAAAATAAAATAAAATAAAAAAGAAAGCATACTTACTCCCTCATTTTCTCACTCTACCTTTCATATCAACCCATTCATTTTAAAATTTTACTAATTAAAAAAAAAATTGACATTTTTTATATTGAGTTATAAATTTAACCAAAAAATTAAATATAGTGTGATAATTTTTTAAATAATCTAATATTCAACAAAATATTAATAAAAAAAATTAACATAATCATCCAAAAAAAAAAATTTAAAAATTAATTGTAATTTAAAATTATGATATTATTCATTTTTCTATTTTGAAATAAAATATATTATTTACCAATAACTATTTTATAATTTAATGCATTATTTACTAATTATAAAGTAAATATGTTAAGTATATTCCAATTATTTTATTTAATGGTTAATATGTAATTTTATTATTTTATTTATTTTTATTTATAAATTTGATTATTTCTTTAATAATTTCTATAATATTATTAAAGATTTATATTTAATTTTCTATTTAATAGTACTTATATTAATTATCGTTGATTTATATTAAATTATTTATTTAAAATATCATTTAAATTAGTAAATATATTAATGATTACACGCTAATTAAAATATTATCAATATTATTTCAAATATTACTTATTAATTACTATTAATATTATTAATTATAGAAATTTTGAAAATTTTATTTAGTTAACACTAGTGCATAATAATACGTTTAATCATTTTTTGTCTTTAATTATCATTAAATATTATTATTTTAATTTCTTTTGCTTTTATTTATTTTATTCAATTATTATGTCATATAATTTTCTTAATTATAAAATATTTTAAATTAAATTAATTACGCATCATTTCCCCACAAATGTATATATACATACATCAATCATCCATTTATTTACATACATATATGTTAATTTTAAATATATAATTTTACCATAGAAACCTAACAAAAAAGTAATTGATTTAACATTTACAGTAAAATTTATCTCCTACAAAATAATTCCAAATAAATCATTTTATTCTCCATGTTTTCCCAGAACAAAATCAAACTATTGGCACATTCCTCAAATTTAACTCCCAAAACACTCCCCATAATATTTTCCAAAAAATACCCAAAACATAATCAAACAAAGCCAGGTTTCCTACTTCACTACATAGGCATACTTGTTTTTCTTCCTAGACTTGTATTAATTAATAATAAATCCCACAATCTAAAATCAAAAGGATGAAGTTTATAAAATGAATTTTCTTTTTTTTTTTTAAAGAACAAAAATGGGTAGACAGGTTATAATGAGAAGAGAAATTGGTTAAGAAAGTTCGAAGAAAGGACTGTCGCAGTCGAATAAAAATTTTACATCATTGTAACCATTTGAAGGGACGGGTCACTAAAAGAAAAATAAAATAATGACAAAATATAATTAGTAAATAATAATATAAAAATTGTCACTAATTATATACATATATAGTAAGTGATAAAAATTTTGCTTTCTCATTTTAATAATATTTACATACTTGATAGTAACAAGAACATATAGTGTTTAAATTAGTGACAAGATTTTTGTTATCATTATATCACTACACACTACAAAAAAAGGATAAATTAGTGATTATATAATGAGTGACAATTCAAACGTTGTCACTAATTGTATATATTAAGTAACGAAAGATTTTATTTTGTCTCCTTAAAGATTATTACAAACTAAATAGTGACAAAAATAGTGTTTAAATTGTCACCATTGATAATTAATTGGTAACACATGTGACAATGAAAATCTTATCACAAACTATAGCAACAATTTTTATTGTCACTAGGTTGTCACCATAGGAGTGTCACTAATTATTAATAGTGACCATTTAAAATATTAATTATTGTCACTATTGAGTCATATTGTGACAAAATAAAAATTATTGTCACAAACAATACCATTAGTGATAAAATAAAAACTATTGTCACTTAATACCTATGATTAGTGACAAATTTTATATTGTCCATTTATTATTTTGTCAAAAATATAACATTTTTTATAGTGATAAGTATGTCATTCATTATCAATAATGACAATTTAAAATATTAGTTTTTGTCATTATTAAGCTATATCATAAGAAGATAAAAATTATTATAATCACTTAAAAAATATCATTAATGATAAAATAAAATTTATTATCACTTAGTATATGTCATTAGTGATAATTTTTATATTCACTAATACTACATTTTCTTGTTGTGGATGCCTTCCAGTCCTCCTCCCTCATTACCTCTCTGCGATAGTGGCCTTTAGCCACAATTCTCAATCTCATTAATATTCTAGTAATTGATCATATAGAAGAAAAACAAGTATTGCAACATTTAAGACAATCTTAATTACATCAAATCATAAGATAAAACCAAGTGCTTATATAACTGAAGACAATCTTATTAATTACATCATAAAAACTTTGACATTTTTTGGTTGTAGAATTAAGTAGTGTAGTTGGCTGGTTCTTCACGAGTCGATCGTTACATGAAATTCTTGATGTAATTTTGAATGGCTGCAGGATTTAAAAGCACCCTATATGCTTTCTCAGTGGGATGGTAACTGTCCCAAAATATGTACTTAGAATCATCTGCACATGTTCCGCTGTATTTGTTACACAATAGGGTCACCTCTAGATTTCCAGTGCCACAGCAACCTCTGTCACTAACTTCAAACCCTGAAATCATTAAAACCCCTCTTTAGTTAACAATTCAAGAATTGAAACAATGGAGGTGGTAACTTTCATGGTAAATATGGGAGACCAGAAACCTTGTTTCATATACCCGAGAAAAGAAGAAAAAAAAGGGGGGGGGGGGGGGGGTAATCTATTGATGAAATAATAATTAACAATATGAAAATTGTTACTAATAATATATAGTTAGTGATAATAATTTTTATTTCGTCACTGCGAACTGGTGCTTTTTTAAATGACAATTTGTCATAAAATAAGTACTAGTGACAAGAATTAGGATTATAATTAATCATTGAATTGACAATGAGCGATATGCATATGGTGAGAATTTACTAATAATAAAAATTACCACTATAATTCATGAAAGATTTTAATTGTTTACTATAGATGTACAACCATATTGCCTATAAAAACAACTTAAAAACAATTCTTTTCATTCTAAAATTTGTAAAATTCATTACTATGACAAAATAATTTTCATTACTTAATATATATATATATATATAATTAATGACAACTTACCAATATTGTTGTTTAATATTTTATTTCAACTTTTTCCCCTTGTAGTAAGGATAAATTATTTCTTAGCACATGAATCTTTTGAAAAATTAATGACATGCAACGACATAGCCAAGAATTAAAATTTTGGGACGATACAAAATTGATCAATTTAATTTGACAAATTTGAAGAATAATTTGTTATTTTTAGGGTGGGGGGGGGGGAGAGATTTTAAAATTTAATAAAAATAACAGTACTAGTATTGAATAATAATTAAAAAGAGAAAAAGGAAATAAGATTGCTCACCATAATTCTGAGGGTGTTGGATGAGATCAAGAAAAGGTTTATAGACATCAACGTGGACTATCCTGGCCTGGGGCAATTTTTGATTGAGTGATTCAAGCTCAGGTGAGAGCTTGGCATTAACCACTTGTGCTGCCTGGTTGTAATTGTCTGCACACAGCCTACGTGAGCCTCCTGCAATGGTTCTCTGAAATGGCAAGCATCCAATTGGGGGAATGGAAAAAACAGCCATTCTTCTTGCCCCAAGCTTGTGCAATTCCTTTCAAGTCATTATACGCAATCTTTTTAATATTGTATAGAAAAGGAAAGGCAATTATTAATGGTGCATGTGTTGTTACTTACGAGCACTTTGAATTTTTTATTATTTTTTATTTTTTATTTTTTATTTTAATTTATTGTATTTATATTAAGTGTATTTAATTTTCAATCAATTATTTTTATAAAAAAATATTTAATACATATATTATATAATTATAAAATAAAATAAAAAATGAAATAAAAAATAAAATAGAGGATTTAAACCAATGTACGGGGCACTATATATATAGCAAGTGGCAAGCTCTACTATTTTTCAATTGCTAGCTAGTCTTCATTTTATTCTACATAACTATCAATGTGATAAGGAGGTAACATAGTAGGTATAGTAGTGTAATTTTTAAAGTTATTACTATCTCTATTATTAAGTAAAATTGTCCAAATTTCATAATCTCCAAATTTTTATTTGAGCTTTTTGAACCTTGCCTAGTTAAACGTGGATTTCATTAAGTTAATCTCGACTCTCAAATTCTAATGTGAATGTTTTAAATTGAGTCGCCTCAATAATATATTATTTGTTAAATGGTACTACTTTATAAATATCCATCATTCTCCTATTAACAGATCTGATTATGTTGAGCACGTAATTTTCTTCAATTTAGTTATATTTGAATTCATAATTGATCCTCGTATGGTGTTCCTCAGTTGACCCATCAATCGTAAAACCCGAATTTTTACTTTTAGATCAAGTTTTCTCTAAATCGAATTCACCAAATCGGATTAACTTGATCTTACATTCATCATCACCAAGGAAGAAGCCTTTCCCAAAAGGTTTTAATATATCTTGAACATTATTCATTAAAAGAAAATAGCTCATCACCAACAGAAAAATTCATCACAAATTTAATAAAATCTGTCATAAAATATAATTCTGTAATTGACTTATTTCACAAATCTGTTTGCATATGCTTTGTAGGTTATGTGATGAATATAAAATGCATTAAAAAAATTAATTTTGTGATGGATGGAACTTCAGTCACAAATACAAAAATCCTTAGATTTTACAAATCATATTTAGTCGTGACGGACTTTTCATATCAATACAAACTTTTTGTATCCGTCACAAATGTCATTACTAATATCTACTTTTTACTCCTTTAATTTCAAATTCCTTAGTAGTCCATGAAAAGTGTATCACAATTGTTTTCGATTTGTAATGGAACCGTACTTGTCAGAAATTTTTTGTTAGTGATCAAGAGATAACGTGTGTACCTGTATAAAACTGGAAGCAGAGGCAACAAGAAGATCAGCATAGGACGAAATATTATACTGGGCGCGGCGAAAGCCGATGGTGAAATAAGTATTGGCAATATCATCACTGCCTGCTACCACCAAATATACACTGTTGCTCAAAATGTTGTTTGTACCTTCTTCGCCTATTGCCCCTTTCAGTTTCCCAATGTACTCTTTGAATTGCTCCAATTGATCCTTCAAGGATATCACTGACTGCAGTTCGTTTTTTTTTTAATTATTGTTATTATGAACATAAAAATATCTGAAATGGGAATTAATTAGTAGTATATATGAAGGTGGGAGAATTGCATTTTTCACCATGTACTTTTGTCCAGTTTACACTTTCGTCCTGTAACTTTTAAAATTACAATATTAGTTACTTTTAGGTATCAATTTTTGCCAGAGTTCTAAAAATTGGTCAGAAAAGATGAGTTGGTGGGCCAACAAAGCAAAAATTGACGTGCCAATAAGGCAAAAAGTACCAAATTTGACATATTCCGGTGTGCCAACTCAGCTTTTCGAGCTAATTTTTGGAACTCCAGCGAAGATTGTGTTAAAAGTGACAAAATTTTTATACAGAGTAAAATTATAATTTTATAAGTTATAAGATGAAATTGCAAAACGAATAAAATTACATAGCAAAAAATGCAATTTTTTCATTTGAAAGTTATACGTAAAAGTACCACTAGTATAGATGTCTGAGGGTCATATCCACAGCCGCCAGAAGCAAAGCTGACGCCAGTTTGAAGATCTTTAGCCTTCAAACTTGGGTCAAGATAAGCCGGTATCAGCTCTTTAATGCCCAGTTCTTCAGCTGTTATAATTCAATTCAAAGTTGTGAGATTATTCAGGCTAAAGTTGTATCCAATTTTCATTTTCTAGGAAAGTGATTGTAGAATTTTTCCTGTACAATAGCCGGTGGAGGTTGGTGGGAAAAGTCATTAATAATTAGAGTGCACAAGTAGGAATGGTAATGCAGTGTGGTTCAAGATTCAAACTTAAACTTAATCTTTTTGAACAGGGCAGGCGTGGAATGAACAATGCAACATATTTTTCAACATCCGATAGGTTCTGGAATTTATCCAATCTGTTGCATATCCAACCTCGGAATATCCATATATATCTACATACATGTATATATTTCAAGTAACCTTTAATCCAATAACATCAGTATCGCACATAAAGTATATATGAGGTTAGGAATTCAAACTTAGCAAACTCCTCATAATATTTGTGCATATAAATAAATATATATATACATATTTATATATAATAATATAGATATAAAAATATATCCTACATACAGAATCGGTCTTTTTATGCTTTTAGAAATTAATAAATAAATTTGTTGGTGTATTAATTCTTAAAATATTCGATTTGAAATTTGCTAAATGCATTTCATATGAATTACGATATGTTTAAATCACTAATTTACTACTTAAATTTGATCATTAGAATCCGTATATAAGATATTTTATATATATATTTAAAATTTTGTCCCGTGAAAATAACTTAATTGAAAAGAAGTCATGTGTGTTAATATATTTGTGTATTTACCAACTAAATCAGGAGGTGTCTTCCCATTGCTGAACCTGCCGGTGGGCGTTCCGCCCTGAAAATCCTTACCATACGGCGGAAAATTGCAATAGATCATCGTCTTGATAACGTTGTTATTTCCCTGATCAACAATTGAATCTCCAAAGGCAAAAACTGCTGGAACTGTCATATTCTTCGGCAGCGTCACAACCCCCTCACAGAAACAACCGCACAACAAAAGAAAAACACACAGCCCAAAAACCCTTGAATAATTCATAGGTAATGCATAGAAGGGCAATAAATAAGAATGCTGCTTCATAATGTAGCAAGGGGTGTATAGGGGAAGAGGGAGCTTAAGGGTTGGTTATTTGTTTGGACATTACATGTTTGTGGTTGGACCTATATATAGGAGTGTGCATGCAAGTTTATATACGTACACTTGAAGGAGATTAACTCAACTTTTATATAATTAATACAAGTGTATAGTATACACATATAGTCGAGTGATTTGTGACTTAATGGAATAAGTCTCTCACATAATATGAAGGTCAGGGGTTCGAATCCTAATGGACTCATGATATATGCGTGTGTATAAATAATATATATATATATACATTATTATATGTAGGAACATAAAACACACAATCAAGGATTGGTTGTGATGCCAATAGGAAAAAAAAAATTCAATTTTCAAAAATTCATTAACTTTTTATCTAATAATTTTTTCTATTTTCATATCATATTCAGTCTTTTTATAACAGTGTTGCATATCTTATGTGTAACAGAGAATATGACATATGCATTAAATATTGAATTGATTGTCAAAAAGTATAGATCAAGTTACTACTTGAATATTTTATTTTTTATTCCATAATGTAAATGAGTATTAAATATATTACATATTATTTTTACAAAAACACTTAAATATAAATCAAATCCAAAATATGAAATAGTATTTAAAATAAGCAATCATCCATACTCCTAATTATTGTAGTGTCTTTATCTTTTTCTAGCTTAGATATTCACCAGGCAATTTGGTTCATAATTTAATATATGTTGTGTCAATTCCCATGCATAAAAATTAAAGCTTTCCCAATTAGGTCATGTTTTTCCATGTGCCAAAGTTCTTCTTAAATGGCTAACACATTAATTTGCGAGTTGTGACTTGTGAATTGTAGTCAGGTACATATAGTGACATTTTATCCTTCAAATTAATCCTCATTTTTTATTTTCTATTCCAATTGCAACTTTACTATATATTTTACTTTATGATTATATGCTAATTGTATATATAGTTAATAATTAATGTTTCAAAAAAATATTTAGTACGCTTAATATTTATTTCTAATGTGGAGTAAAAGATGGGTATATTTCATTTAATATATATAATTCACAATTAAATATTTCAAAAAAATTCAATACACTTTATATTTATTTATGATGTGGAATAGAAGATTAAATACTAACTAAAATAGATGACTTAAACCGATACATTTCACACTAGTGAGAAATGAATTCTTCTAAATTTGCATAAATGGTGCAACCAAACCAAGCCAAGCCAACCCAAGCCGGCCGAACTTCAAGAAAATTTTAGAGATCGATCTGTATGAGCTTAAATTTTTTGAGTTTAAGTTCGGCTCAACTAAGTTCAACTTTTTCAATGCGCTTTGAACAACTACAAGTTCGAGCATTAGCCCGAACTCAATATTTAAAACAAAAAAAAAAAGATAATATACACATATATATATATATTAATAAATTAAATAAAAATTAGAATTATTTGTAAACCGACTGGGAGCCTCGAACCTAAATACAAATAGTTCAAAACTGATTCATAACAAAAATCGAGCTCTAATATAGTTCGTGAGACTCACCAGTCGGGTCGACTGGTTTGAACCTTAGATTTGCACAAGAAATTTCTTGTAATTAATTAAACAACTGTGCCATGGAAATGTATGCTTATCATCTGATCTAACAACAAATGCCCTACTTCTGATTTCTTTAGAACAAAATTTTGATACATCCTAAGAGAGTTTTGGACATTATTTTGCATTCAAATCTACCATTCAAAAATATGGAGGTATGAATGTTGCCCCTCTAATCAGCTTGTTGGTATGGTTGGTTCAGAAAAAATGCTCTTAACGCTACTAATTATAATTGATTCCCTTAAATGTAATTAATTAGGCTGAAAGCTTAATTAATTTATTCAAGACATTATGATTGTGGAGATAACACAACCAAAGATTTTGTTGATACTTTGATTGAAGGATAACCTGGTCGGTAAACTACGACCAAGACAGAATCAGCTTTTCTTGTAGTCTTATACTTTTGTTTAATTTCTAACCAAATGAGTTGATTATAAAGAAGTAATATGTATCAGTTGTCGGATAGTTGAAACTAAACTAGGAAAAAACGCTTAGTCTCAGATAATCCTTGTAGTCCACGAGCTAATGAGAATGTTAACTTCTACTTATCAAAAAGCTCGTTCTTAGTAACATATGAAGAGGTTACTTATCTCTTATTCTCAAAATCAAATTGGTCTTATGGAGAGTTATGAACAAGAATGACTCATGGTTGAGGAAGTTATTGAATGTTAGGGTTGATTTGGGTGAAAGAACAAAATAAATAATTAGGGTTATGTCGTGTTTAAGTATATATATTCTTTAATTGTTATAATTCTGAAGAAAATCGTTGAAAATAGAAACAAAATACTCTATTTCTATTTGCATATAAGTAAGGATATTTTAGTAATTTGACAATGATTAGGACCTGCAATTATTTTTTTTTCTCTCCACTTGGACCAACCCGTCTTTGTGGTTAGGAAGTATGATCCCTATCTTTGTCTAAAAATTAGTTTTGAAAAGATTTTTTTTATTATTATTTACATTTCCTTCCCCAGGAAAAAAGAAAAAAATTCCCTGAATTTGAGGACCGTAGTAACAGTGGGGAATTTTTCCCATAGCTTGTCGCACAGGAAAATTCATGAACTATTCCCATTCAACAAAATGTCAAATTATTTTTCCAGAGATATATTTTAAGATATATGATTGACTTGAATTCCAACAAATTGTATTGATTTTAGAATTTTCCCCAAGTTTTTAGTTAAAATTGGACCTTGATGGTAAATTTTGATTAAAACCAGTTTGGATATTTATTAAACAGTCCCACGCATTTGATAATAAGATTGGTTTCTCATGGAATTGGACTTAGGTAAACCACTACTTCTTAGTCCTTAATGATGGGACATTACGGAAAGTTAATAAAAGCATCCAAAGCATTTATTTGACAATCACTAGCAACTTCCATTTCCCAAACCAACATTTTAAATATGTTTTTAATATAAGGGAGTCAGTTTCCCTTCATCTCAAGTCATACCAGACATTGAGACAATTCTGTTTAATTAATTCAAGTAAAAATACAATTGCATTTATTTCGAAATTGATAGCTCATCTTGAATGTTAAACATAAAGAAATCATAGGCAAATGTGAAAAATGAAGGGGGAAAATAAAAAGAATAATTTAGTCCTTTCTTAAGATATTTAAAAATTTAAATACTAGCTTGATAAATTTGATGGTTTAATTTTCAAAAATACACCAGCACTGATCAATTGATCCAATACCATTATCCTTATAATTGTATGTGAAGTTTGGGTTCAAATCTTAACCATCTAGTCTATATAGTAGCAGCAGCAGTAGTAGTAATCAGTGCACCAAAGTATAAATAGCTAACCTCAAACTGCAAATGGTGGGGAATTAGGACACATAAAATCATATCTCTAGGACTCATATTATATTTTTTGGAAATATTTTCATTTGTTTTCCATATGCAAGACTATTTTTTGTAATATTTATTGAGAAAATTAGGGAAGAACCATCCTAACAATCCCCTTACACTTTGACTGTTTGGTTATATTTTGTCAAAACAAATTTATTTTGGCAAAATGTAACTAAACATGTTAATAGAATTTTTGCCAAAACATGAATAAACAATCCCCAAAATACCGCTTCAAATTAATTAATTTATTACCAAAAAATTTATATACATACATATACATATCAAATATTGTATCATTATTTTAATAATAAAAATATTATTCAATTTCATTTTTTCTCTCAAAAATCTAACAAAAAAGCATTGATTTGACTATTAC
The DNA here is from genome assembly GCA_018894105.1 of Jacaranda mimosifolia. Taxonomy (NCBI): domain Eukaryota; kingdom Viridiplantae; phylum Streptophyta; class Magnoliopsida; order Lamiales; family Bignoniaceae; genus Jacaranda; species Jacaranda mimosifolia. The sequence continues at coordinate 25,260,147 of CM032131.1, read as the reverse complement.
AGTGAAAATTATCTCCTCCAAAATATAAACAAATATACTAAAAATTTTCAAAATAATTTTCTAACTAGTCTCAAAATATAAACAAATATCCATCACATTCTCCAATGTAAATTTCAATTCCCCTACTTTACTTCCAAAATTCATACTTTCAAAACATGTAATCCAAAACATACAAAATGCAACCAAAGATTACCCTTTAAAATTATTCCAAATTTATATGAGTTCAATTCAACTCATACTTGCAGCCAGTCATAACCTAACATTTCAATTATCAATTTGAGACACATGGCTTTATTTCAAAATGCCACTTAACTAATATTTAGACCCAATCATAACTTGTCATTTCAACTATCGATTTGAGACACAGGGCTTTATTTCAACATGCCACTTAACTCATGTTTGAACCCAATCATAACCCGTCATTTCGATTATAGATTTGAGACACATTGCAATATTCCTAAATACTACTTACGTACGTGTCCATCTCAAAAGCTCCACATAAATTCATGCCCACATAAGCCCGAAGGAACACTTTTACCCATTTTATTGCTAGCCCATTGTTTTATTACCCCAATATTACGGCCCCCAGTGATCGAAATTTTAGGATATTTTCATTTTTCTCTTTGGTCGGGGGTTGTTATTTGTTTTGTGTGTGTGTGTTGGGGGGGGGGGGGGGGGGGGGTTCGAAATTCCACAATTTTATTCTCATGTTAAATATAATTGTAGCAAAATCTATTGAACAAAATATAATCTCCAGCAACCTGTTGAAACAATTTTTTTGCATTTAACACCTTGTCATCAATATCATTTGGCAATTGACATGAAAGAAAAATTACAACCCATGAATAGGAAATAGTAAAAATCTACCCTTTTATATAGTGCTACATAAAAAATAAAAAAAAGAAAAAGAAAAAGAAAATTATCTTCATAAAATTTATATTCCTTGATATACCAATAATTTGATGATATCTTCATCTTGCTTTCAATTTTGTCACATTCTAAATTTTAACTTAGCTTCAGACCTCATTTGGCAAGTTAAAAAATTAAAACATAACTTACATTCAGAGGTGAATGAACTTACTGTGGCCAACACGACTGCAATACACAAGAATTCTCATATACAGGTATATAAGTAATATAATACCAAAAACAAACCTGAAATCAAAGGCCAAAGTTTTAGTAAAAGCTCAAACCCTTAAAATAAGTTCAGAAATAAAACAAGATTCATAGCAGAGGAATTCGACATTTAAATTCAATGGCCAGTGACAAGAAAAGGATGTTGGCAAACCCCACACTCTATGGTCTCTGAACCAGAACTGGGAACATGGACCTACACCAATTATCAAAAGCAGAGCACAATGAAAATTATGGAGCATGCAACATTCCATATCATTATTTATGTAAAGAATGATTTGAACCTGCAAATGGACTGTACAAGTTGGGCAGGCAACCTCTTTCATCCGCTTTCCAGAACCATCTGACTTCGAGCCTGAAAGAAAAAAGAATAGTATGACAACTGGTGGTGCACTTCCAATTATATTGTCTATGAGCCAACCAGCATAACCAACAAGAACAAATACACAGGTAGAGCCCAACTCATCCACCACCATTAAGACCCAAAATTAAGTATAAACAAAACCAATTTGGTTATTTCAATCAACTGTATTGGGACCCAATGCAAGATTATTATATATAAAACTACCGGGTTGGATTTTAGAACTAAGAGCAATTTGGAAACCAGAACAGAAAAACAGCACCACAACAGGTTAATAATATAGCAAAGCAATTTAACCAGAGAATAATCAAGTCTTCAGTCCCTAAGATTTCCAATCAAATTACAAGTGAAAATCCGAAAGGAAGTAGGTGAACTGTGCTGCATTTACAAATGTTTCTTATCTAGAAACTCTGTAAACATTCCCATTTTGTCATCAACAAACAAAATTCTGGTGGTAATTAAATATTATTAGTTTTAATTTTCAATTTGTATTGCAAAACAAGTTTTCTTGGCATTTGCCTTTTCCGCCTTTCCAGAACTTGATAAGAAACAACCATAGAAGGCATTCCATGAAAGAGGAAGCGAAACAGAGGGGTTGGTTGGGGCCAAAAGGTGTTCAGGTAAAAGATGAGCAAAGAGAATTTTTCAAAATTGACAGGAGAGGAGACAAATCATAAACCAAACACAAAGTGAGATATGCATAAGGTCCCCAAAAATCAACAGATGGATGCATATCAGCTTTTACAAAATAAATGCACTGACAGATAGCACACAAAAGATAGGCAATAAGCTAGTACCACAACCAGTTTATATACTTCAGATTTAAAATTTACCTGAAGACACCTTGCAGTTTCTCTCCATCTCCTCCTGTAAAGAATCAAAAATACTTGGTGAAAACCATATATGGAGCCATTCGGAAAGTAGGAGATAAACTGGAATTGAGGTCCCAACAAATCAATTCACATTGTCTTGTTTCAAACTTAAAATTTTAACACCTGCTGACAACTAAATTGTTATAGCCATGGGGGGAAGAAACAGGTATGTTCTGGCTGCATTACAAGTTACAAAAACATAGAACCTAGAATAGATAACCATACCACTGCCCATAAAACATTACTCTTGACCAATAAAAAAATAATAATGTTGCATTAGCTCCTTGTAATTTGTTCATACAAAAGTTGAAAACCATAAAACCATATAAATGACAATTCAGATCTAGAATCTTGATGGTTCCTCTACCAAAAGAAGCACAGCAAAAGGAAGAAACTTGTGTGGGGTAGATGCATGTTTATGTGGCTTCATGAGTAATGTATCTCATGGTATGTCACCTGAAGTTTCTTGGCGAGATCCTCATGACTTTGAACAACAGTTGGTCTGCTGGCAGCTTCCTTCGCATTGCTCAATCTACGAGAAACCTCAGCCTGTAACATATTGAATCTCTATAAATTAGTGATCCGCAGATCATATTAAAAGACAACTATTATGAGAAATATTCAAACATCATTTTGACAAAAACCACGATTGTACTCCGGTTGCAATTTTTCTTTTTTTTCTTTTTTCTTCTCCTTTCTTTTGGGAACAACACCAAGCAATCACTTTTAGGTTGTTGTAAACCTTGGGCAAAGAGCCATACTCACCAAAAAAATGCAAGGGTTCAAAAATGAGCAAGAAACACAGTTGATACATACCAAGCATCGATCACAAACTCTAACTACGGGAGCATTCTCATCAGCAGTAAGAGCAGTTCTACCATGAGTGCACTTGTCACAAAAAATATCTCCACAATTCCTGCAATGATGCTGAAAAAAGAAGCCAGTTCAACATAATGCATGCAACGTACATATATACATGTATGCATATTCACACATCTACATAATGCATGTGCAAAACAGACAGCACACAAATATATTCAAAGCTGAGGAAGCAAGAATATAAAAAGGATAAAATGTAATCTAGAGGAGACATGCCTTCCGTACGAAAGCACTAAAGTCTGTCCCACAAGCTGTGCATTTTGTCACTGCTTCATCGGGGACCTGTTCAGTTGAGCAGAAATGAATGAGAACCCGGAGCTTCAACTCCAAAAGACTAACACAGAATGGGAAAGATTTCTAAAAAAGAAAAATTAAGTTACGGGAACTTCTCATTTATTCTTCAGTTTCCAAGATTTCACCACAAAACCCATAAATAATTAGACACTATTAAGGAGCTGCAGTAGATATCACAGTAGTTGTAAGGGACTTCAATGCCACCTACTTCACTTGACTAAAAGAAAGGAAAAACATGTTACCCAGTGATCTTTCTCCACGTTGACAGGCTTCATCATGTTTATAATATCAGCAAAACCTTTCTTCTTTTCTGGAGGTTGTTCAGCAATCTTCGGATATTCAGAAGGACGGCTTCTTCCACTCATCTCCTTATGCTGCAGTTTCAAAAAGGAACTAAACATCTCATTGAAACAACTTCCTATCAAATTAATTCCACTTATTGTGGCATGTCTGAATGTGCACTGATGCTTGTGGTCGTATGGGTGAACAAGCAAACAATAAGCAGAGCTACACAAGAATGTGCTGGAGCACCAGTGACTCCAAACTGCAAAATTATCAATGGATGATAAACAACAAAACCATTTGCATAAGATAAACAACTTTAAACCTGTATGATTGCAGCAGTAACTATATCCAAAATGGTATTGGTGGTATAACTATTAGACTGCAATCTGATCCGCCTTGGTTCAATGTCCACAGAACTTTTTGACCAGAAGGCAAGCGTCGATGAATCAATAGCCTAAACAAGGTAAATAAGTAGTTCAGTAAGCAGAGTCTTAAATAAATAGAAAATAAAAGTGCACAAGGTGAGACCGAAAAAACTAGACAAGAATTCAGAGAACATCTTATCCGATAAACTAGCAGAGACAGCAACTCATCTTAGCAGTAAGCATTGAAAAACTTTGATGCCGGTATGGCCCATCTAGTCCAATAAACTTCTTCATTTACCCAAATCAGCATGCATTATCTATTTAATTTGTACATATATCTTCAAATAACACATACCATGTTTTGTTTACATTAAACTTAAATTCACATCTATTACACCAGAGCTGAAGTCTTGGTAAATGTTATAGACGGAAAGATCAATTCTACCACACGATAAAAATGGGGCCTTTGGCTACATTTCCCCCCAACATTTTCCAACTCCCAAAACTTAACAAAAAATACGTCACATTCCCCAACTCCACTTCCCAAAACAAAAAATTATCCCCAAAATACCCCTACTACCCACACAAGAAAACCATTCACCAATGCACACACACCAATCATTATATACACATTTATAACTAATATCAAAATATTCATTTCACACCACTAACTTAACAAAAATTTGATTGATATATCGTTTATAGTAAAATTTGCCCCCTCCCAAAACTCTACCAAACAAACAAGTTTCTCCCAAAACATTCTCCACCTACCTCCAAAACAAAAGCAAACAACCATCACATTCCCCCAACTCACTTCCTTAAACAACTGTCCCCAAAATATTTTCCACAATTCACCCGAAATGGAAACAAACAAAGCCAAGGTTCTTAACAGAAAAAGCTTGTTGGTCATCTTGGTATTAATAAGCATAAATGCACTAGAGATGTTCCAAGCATAGTTCATGTAAAAAATCTCTCCTCCCAAACTAATACCCTTGTCGAGAAAAGGAAAAAGAGTAAGCTAAATCATACTTCACATCTGGTTATTGTGTCAAGAAGATAAATTCTCAATATCCGACTGGTGCTTGGATCCAGCATACGAATTCCATCCAAGCCAATCTGAAACAAAGAACATATGAAGGTTAGAATTTTATACCTGTTGCACATAATAAATAATAAGAAAATGTCTGTGCTACCACTACACATAATAGTGAAATAACATAAAGCAGCACAAACTTGTATGTCTTCAGGGAATAATTTACCGCCATAAAATTTCTCTGGAAATATGACATGAGGACATGACAAGATGATTCTATCAGGGCATGGAAAAGAGAGTGAACATCATCAAAATTAATAAGCAAAGCAAACATAGTCCTGAACTATTTATATACACTACCACACAGTAATGGAACCACCATTTATTTATGCGGTGGCGCCGTGGCGGAGGCTAATTAAATGGTTAACATTTTTATACAACTTAGTTAAAGACAGAGTATAAGAATATTCATATAAAATTGAAGTAAACATAGTACCAATACAATTCAAAAGTTTTAAACAAATCAACAATACAAACCATAATGAAATTGCCACAGATTCCAATAAAATTATCAACAATTGAAATCAATAATGAAAGTGCTATAACAAACTAAACAGAAGTAATTAGAGTAATATAGGACAACCTAAGACTGATTGTTGATTTTTCAGATTATATATATATATATGTATATATATAAAATAAAAAGAAAAAGAAATGTTCATAGGGGTGCTGGGGTGGCTGTTTGTAACCCCATTTTCTTCACGTTCTCAGATAGCTGAATCTTCTCTTGTCATGCCTCTATTTCCCATCTTCATGACAAGAGCAAAACTTTTTAATTACTCAGAGACCGTGCCACCATGATTTAACATCAATGCCTAAATACTCATCAGCCAGATTTACCATAATTTAACCTCGCATATAGAGAAGTGAAAGTCACGCCAAATAGTAGATAACTTAGTGAATGCAGCCTTTGCAGCCACTCCACAAGTCCGCCTACTGGTGGAAAGCTTTGAATCCGACATTTCATGAATGGGAGGAGTGGGTGTCCAGAAGTACAGGACAAGGAAAAATAATAACTCTCTCAGTCTATGTTGGATTTGTAGTATCCTCCATTCCTAATAATCACTTCAACTTTCAAAAAAAAAAAAACCCTAACTTGGTGCACTATACTTGATGGGTCAGCCACTGTTCTCGTAGGGATGGAGATGGAGAGTTATGACATGTAAACTTTTTAAACTGTCTGCAGACGTGCTTTTCCATTTTGAACAACCAGGTTTGAGTAAGAAAAGCAAGGGGTGAGAAGTAATTAAGTAAAGATTTGATCCGACAAAGAATTGCTGAATAGACCATAAAAACAACACAGTAGGGAAGAAGATAAAGGTTCAGCAAGACCTACCAATTTTACGAACAAAATAAAGTAATAACCTGCCATATAACACAAATAATCCCACAATCACAATTCATCTTAACGAAAAATATAACAATTACGAACCAGCCAAGCCTGAACTCCAGAACCAGTTACGTTCATTGCAAAAAAAATCCATAAAATTTAAGCAAGCAAAAGTAGTCCACGTGCATATAATTGTAGCTTTTCAAACCGCCTCATCAATCTATACATCGGAGAAACACAATAAAACATTTCCAGGCTAGTTCTTAATTGCAAACCTGGCAAAGAACATCCATGGTGCTCTGTCCACCACTTTCTGCCAACAACTTCACCCTGAACTTCTGAACGCCGCTCTTCGCATCCTGCTGTGTATCTGCCTTCGGAACGGCCCTCACAACCTTCAAACCAGGATTCGACGATCTCTCTTTCCCCGAAGAAGAGGACGAATAACCAATGGGCCTGCCAAAATCATCAAACCCAGACCATGTTGAAGATTTCGGAGCCGTTCCCCGAGCTCCATACGGTTCAGTACTTCCCCTGTAAGCATAAACCCCTTCGTCGTTCCCATATAAGCTATCATTTCCATACCGACCCTCCGGCCGTTTCCCATACAACTCGGACCCCAAATCTGACCTGCTTCGACTCAAATTCACGTCGCGATTATCATATGTGGTTTCGTAAAGAGTGGTATTTAATTGAGAATATTGAGACGGGGGGTGAATTGATGGGTGGTAACTCGAATTGGGGGAAACGGGATTGGGGTTGGGGTTGGGGTTTGAGGTGTAATTAGGCGCCGTCTGATCGTAAGATGGATGATAGGACGGTAATTGAGCTGGTCCTTGAACTTGGGACGCGGATTGGTGGGACCCGTGGACTTCAAATTGGGGGAAGGAATACGAGTGTTGAGGTTGCGAATACGACGGCGCTGTGGGGAGAGAATCGGGAGTTTGCGCAAAGGAAGGGTAGGAAGAGGAATTGTGGGGGTACACGGTGGAGTAGTCGGTGGAGGAAGGCGGAGGAGGGGTGTAGTTGTTGGGGGTGAACGGCGGGGCGGAGGCGTAAGACGGCGGAGCGTTGTAAAGGGGTTCGATCGGATTCTGGTTCGGGTTTGGATTCGGATTGTGGGTCTGCGGATATTGTTGTTGCTGGTAGTAGGGCGTTGAGGTGTAATCAGCGTTGTGCATTGTCTTGGCGAAAGAGTAAGGAATATTCCGGCGATCGATTGAGTTTTCTCTCCACGGCGATCACGAATAATTGCAGAGAGAGGGTTTTGTATATTGAAAGAATAGCAGCAACAAACTAGGGAACAGGCACGGAAGATCGTAAAATAGAAAAACTTTGGTGGCTGAAAGAACCCGTGTTTCAGCTGCTCTTGGATTATGCTGTAAAATAATTTTTAGGGACTTGGTTATTTTCCCAAAACAATTTTGAATTATGTTATCTAATAATTTTGAGAAAATATAACTAAATATATATTTATTTTTTTCAAAATATTAAAATATTTTTTGTTAAAATACTCTTTTCTATTTTTTATTTATCTCCAAAATTTTCCTATTTTTCAATATATATCATATATATAATATTTTTTTTATTATTTTATAATAAAAAATTATTTAATTCTAATTTTCCCAAAAATCCAACAAAAAAAAATTAATTTGACTGTTAAAATATATATATATATATATATCTCCCAAAATATAAACAAACATACCTAACACTATCTAATATAAATTTCTAACCATTCCCCAAAACATAAACAAATATCCATCATATTTTTCAATACAACTTTCACATTATCCAACTCCACTTTCAAAATTCATTTCCTCAAAACACATATCATAATCAAATATAAAACATAAGCAAACATTACCAATGTTCCTTTTGAGATTATAGTATTGAAAAAATCAATAAGAATAAATAAATAAAAATTTTGAACTCCTTTGAGAAATATATAAAGAAAAGCAGCACAAAAAGTAGTTCTTAAATAATGAAGAGAAAATGTATGAAAGAGAATTGAACAATTAAAAAAAAAAAGGAATAGTTAAAAGTTGTGTTTAACAAGGCTTAATTATTGAAAATGATGGTGTTGATCGAACAAATATGTTTATCTTGTCATACAGTTAATAAAATAAATGTTTTAATTGCTGACATGTACACATTTTTACTTATAGATATTTCCTAGTAGGGATGGTTTACTCGGACCCATTTCAAACCCGTTTTGCTAGATATTATATATATATATATATATATATATTAATTTTATTTATTTTATGTATATTTTATATAATGTGTATTTATATATATATGAAAAAATATAAATATTACATATATATTCTATGTATAAAAAAAATATTATTGTAGTAAATAACTTATACATTCAATATATATATAATAATATTTACAATTTATTAATTTTCGAAGACCAAAACTTTCATATATAAATATTTAAATAATAAATTTTTTTATTAATAATATTATTTTCTCATATTCTAAAGTTATAATGATGTTATTTTTTAAAAGAAATATTTTTAATTTTTTAAAATATCTTAAATGGGTCTAATGGAACAACCCACTAAATAAAGATTCGGGGCGAGAGGGATCTCAAGTTCATAAAATTTTTGCTGGAGTTTTGCCAAATTCATCCCAAACCCAACCCATTGTCATCTCTATTTCCTAACCTCTCCTTCGGGGAAAGAATGAAGCTATTTTGGTAGTGACATTTTTGCGCACATTTTCATTTTTACAGGCAACAAATTATACCATTTAAAATGGTTCACATTTAACTTTGACTTCTTATTCATTTAAAATTAGTTTCAAGGAGTTAATACCATACTCGTGTACTCGTGCTATTGAGTGAAATTTTCGAAAACCAACATAAATAATTAATTGATGTTTAATCAAAACTAACAAAACTTTACACGAATGTCAGACATATTGACGGCCATTTGGGCTTTTGGGCCTGCACGAAATAAATAATTGTCAACGAATTGAATTTGAATTGAATCAGTTCTTAATTTAAATTTAATTATTAAATTTTTTATTCGAATTCGACTCGATATTCTATAGAATCTTTATTAATCAATATCATATTCAAATTTCATGAATATTCAAAATTCGATATAAGAAAATTCAACCCAATTTAATATTTTCTTTTCCTTTGGATTGTATAAAAATATTATATTTATAAAGTAAATTTACATCATATTTAAATTTTTAATAATTTTTTATTATATATTACTCCAAAAGTTAAATATTCTAATACTAAATTTCTATTTCACATTATATTAATGCATGGATGAACTATTATATATTATTATATTTAATATTTTGTCAGTATCCCTATATTTTTTTTAGGTTAAATACTCAATATTAATAGCATAATATAGACATTAATATAGATATTATGTCAACATAATATATAAATTTTATTTTAATATCTTTATTAATATTATATATAAGAGTATTAATTTAATAAAAAAAATTATTAAAGTTCATATTTGGATCTTTAACAAATCAGATTGTTTAATTTCATATTCGATCCACTTATTTCGAATTATCGAATCTAATCCATCAAATATTTCAATCTAATAAAAATTCTAAAATTCAGATTAAAATTCAATTTATTAACAACCCTACACAAGTCTTATCTTATCATATGTACATCTTTACTTTAAAACTTACGGCCCATTTGGTTTTATTTTTTAGATCCATTTCCATTTTCAGACGTTTTAAATAGTTGAAAAAGTAGTTATAATTTTAAAAGAGAAATGAAAATGAGTTTGGATGAATTATTGGATAGTAATGATTAGATTAGGTATAGGATTGAAAATATAGTTGATTTATATTTTTTTATGTTTAAAAAAAATATTTTTAAAAATATATGTATATCTTATTAATTTTAAAATAATAGTGAATATTTTATGTCAAATCAAATTTGAATTTGATTGGTGTGATAATAAGATGATATAATAGATTTAAAAAGAGTTTGAAAATGAAAATAGGAATATTATCCTATCTAATATTTGTTTGCATATTTTAAATAACTTGATATTCAACTTTGATTGTTTGGTTGGTATGATTATCTCATTTGATAAACTATAATTTATTTCTGGCTTAAGTTGGAAAATATACCACACCTTAAGGCCTTGATACACAAGTCAAGTTTGACCTTCAATGCATGACAGGTCATAACTGATCAAGGGCTTTTAAAAATGAACCAAACATTGAAATTGAGTTGGATTGTGTATTTATCATCCAATATCAAAGTAGGCAGATGAGTTCTAAGTGAAAATAAGGAGAAAATGATAGTTTCTATTTTTTATCTCCGAGTGGAAATATAAATCAGCTAGGGCTGTCAACGAGTAGAATGTGAATCGGATTAGTCATATTCGAATCCTAATTCGACCTGATATCCTATGGAATGTTTGTGAATCAGTACCCTATTTGAATCCGATGAATATATGAAATTCAATAATAATAATAATAATAATAATAATAATAATAATAATAAAAGACTTAATTTAATTTTTTTTTTCTCTTTTAGATTGTATAAAAATATTACATTTTTAAGTAAATTTACATCATATTTGAACTTTTAACAAAATTTTATTATATATTAATCCAAAAGTTAAATATTTGAATACTATACCCTTATCTCATATTGAATTAATGCATAGGTGAATTATTATACATTATTGTATTTGATATTTTATCAGTATCCCTCTTATTTTTTAGACTAAAGACTCAATATTAATATTATAAAATAGACGTTAATATAAATATTAGGTCTATTATATATATATATATATATATTATTTTGAAATCTTTATTAATGTTGTATATAAGAGTATTAATTTAATAAAAAAATATTAAATTTTGGATTCGGATCTTTAATAGATCGAACTGCTTAGTTCCGCATCCAATTCACTTAATTCGAATTATGGATATTTATAATCAGATCTAGTCTATCGGATATTTTAATTGGATAACAATCATAAATTTTGGATCGAATTCGAATTAAAATTCCATCCACCCCTAAAATCAACCATGAAAAATGAAACAAAATTGGTCATTAGTGCCCGCTTGGTTTTGTTTTCACTTCCCATATCAACTATCAACTTCTCTTTCATTTTTAGCTTTTTACAGACACTTTCGTTTTCATTTTTCAATCCACTTTTACACTCTCTCTCTCCATTTTCACACCATATTTTCCTCTACTGTCATTTGCAGAATTTTTAATGCAAAAAACACAACATCTAAATATATTATATTTTCAACCATACACAATCATTGCGTTTTAGACAAAACATCCAAACAACATTTTATTTTTAAATTTAAACGCATAACTAAATTTTCACTTTTTGAATTTGGCAGAAAACAGGAAATGGCTTTGAAAACATATCCAAACGGGCTCTTAAGGTTATCATTATGTAACTGCTCTCAGATTTCAAGCTACTTAACTGGAAGAATTTTTTATGCTTGATTGAGTTTGATGCTTCATTCATAATTATGCAGATTGCGATACAGAATTCGGAGATTTCAGGAGCTCTGGACCAAAATGGAAACAACCAACAGGGCATACAGAAAAGGCATAGATGATTAGGGTAGGTTGCAGATGGTTCGATTTTTATGATTTATCATAAAAATTTATTGCATCGTACAAATAATTAGAACATTTGAATGTTTAAAATCAAAATTTTATTTTTTGATATTGGTATCAAACATCCGATATTATGTGAATTCAATATGGTATACATGATTTTTCAATTTTATTTAGTTTAATATTTCAATAAAATTCACTTATTACAATAGTAATTTTATTGTAATTAATAACAAATTATGTCTTTTAAAAATAATAATAACAATGATAATGATGATGGTGATGATGATAAATATTAAAATGTTTTTACTATCATTGTACATATAAATAGGGTCGTGTCTATATTCATAAATAAAAAATAAATAAACAATTAGTGGTAACACGAAAAGAATAAATAAACAATCTAGGTAAAAATTAGGATATCAGCCTATGGATGTTGTTCTAAGGGCTAAGAGTTGGAAAATGCAATAAAGCACAACTATGGGGAATAAGTCTTATCCAAATCTTAAAGGAACAACTATTTTATGCTTTAAGCCCGCATAAAATCTTTGAAGTACCTGACTTTATATATAGTTATTTCATTTTATTCATTATAAAAAAATCATCTTTAAGTATTATTAAAAGGATTATGGATATTCAATTTAGTTTCACTTTCGCTTTTCAGAGATCAAAATTAAATTAGTATGCATTTACGGGATTTAAGGACAAATTTAAAAAATCACTTATACTTTACATTTAATCATATCGAGCAATGCTTGTCCGTTTATTTTTGTTGTGGCTGCAAGCACAAGAGGATTAATCATATGTTGAGACTAATATCCCATTGTTTCTCAGTAGTTTTGTGGTCGTGGATCGAATCCGGTTTGTGGAGATTCATGGTTTGAGCATTAAAAATGGGTGAAGTTTTTTTTCTCTCCTTGAAAATTTTAAAATATCTAAAATAAAAAAAAAATAGTATTTGTTGATAATAATACAATAACGACAGTCGATCAATATAAACTCCTCCAAATCTAATCAAAATCCAATGATCCAATAGTACATATGGGTACACAAGAAATGTAATGAAAAATCAACAAGATTGGTTTATCAATACATTTATTATGTACTCATATGTACACAAGAAACTTGCCCTGATGCCCCTCTTTGTCAAAATGCAATAAAGTGCACTAAATTAAGGGTGCAATTGAGTCGAGTTGAGTTGAGTTTGGGCAAAATTTTAAAGCTCGAACTCAACGAGCATAAAATTTTAAGTTCCAGTTTGAACTAGAGCTCAAAATAAAAAAAATAGTAATGTAATATATATTTATTAATAAAATAAAAAATAATATTTAATTATATACTGACTCGCAAGTCTCGAGCCTAAATACAAATAGCTTGAGACTATTTCAAACTCGAATCAAGTTAGTTTGAACTCGACTCATTGGCATCCGTACACTAAACACAAATTTTGTCTGTATTAGCATTAATTAATGCCCATCTATCTATGAAAATCATCCCCATCCTCAGGATCGTCCAGGCGGCAAGTACTCTGTAGTCTGTCCAGAACCAGATCATGCATCAGTGGTAGTGGAGGCAGAGAGCAGCTGCAGTCTGGAAAGTGAAAGTGGTGTCCGTTTCTTTTCAAAGTCATAACTCTGCTGCCTTTCAAATCTTTTACTCTGTCAGAGGAAACTGGCATCAACCAAGAATCCCTTGAAAAATCAAATCAACTGGGCTCTAATCTAAATCAGGAAAAACAATTAATAAAACCACTTTCAGTAGAAAAGCAAGATTCTTTAACATTCATTTCACACATCCATTGATTTGGGTTTGGGATAAATGCTACTGCCCAGAAAAGAGAAAAAAAAAAAAAGGAACTCTGATGCCCAAGACCTAAAAAATGAACTAGACTAATAGGCCAGAAAAAACAAAAGATCAGAAACTGAAAAACAAATGACACCTTCCTTTCCTTCCAAGTTTCTTCTTTTCTGCTTTTTCTTAGACCAAAAAAACCTCTAAACTTGCTTCCTTTGCTGTTTGACAAACAGGACAATGCCCCAAAAGTGCCTCACAGGACTTGCAGCAACAGAGGTGCCTGCAAGGAAAGAAAACAACACACAAACTTCGAGCTTGGCACAATTTACAACCCATTTCTTTGCTTGAGTACTGCTCTTCTTGTCCTCTTTTCTCTCCTGAGGAGGAAGAATCACAAAACGACACAGCATCATCTTCTTGAGCTACTGCATTTGGGAAGAGGCAATCTTTCTCTTTGACTTGATTCAGCCTGTTTTTGAGACCTGAAACAATGGCTTCTTTCTCTGTGGCTTTCTTCTCCCAGGCTTTGGCTTCCATTTCTGCCACTTTCATGAAATTCTGGAGCTCTCTTGCTTTGTTTCTTGCAGTGGCTAATTCTTCATCTTTTTGCAGCATTAGAGTCTCCACACTTGATTCATATTTCTGCATTATGACTGCTTGATGCCGCGTTTCTTCTTGCAGGATTGACCTCCTCAGTCTCTTATTCTGTTCATTTCACAAACTATCAACAATTCTTGCAACTACCAAGAAAAGCAAAATCATCAACAGAATCCGAATTTGTAATAACACAACTTCTATTGAACCTTGAGGGAACATAAAAATCATCAAGAAACAACAATCCCATTTGGTTTTTAACCACGAAAATGTACCACTATAATCCACATGCAAACATGAACTCACAAATATTGGAGTCTACTACAAATTCCGACACACATGCATCTGCATATTTTGAACTTTGATTAATTTTACATTAAGGACAAGAAATTTATGGAAAAAGTTTGATTTTTACCTCCAGCTGAAGGAACCAATCAATTTCCACCCTTTGCTTCTCAAGGTCAGAGGACAAAGATTGGATGATCTCCACAGGCAGAGAGCCACAGCAAGAAAAAGAAGAAGAAGAAGCCAGATTATCATAAGAATACACAAGTGGATAAAGCTCCCTCTGTTCTTGGAAACAAAAACCATCTTCAATCCCCAAAACAGAGCCCATAAAACAATCGTGTATGGCAAATGGACCAAAAGCCATACTCTCAAACCATATATTTTCTGCCTGAACAGCCATAAGACTAATAATATATTTCAACCACCACAAGAAAAAGGCCAAGAAAAGCCCAGAAAGAGGAGAACCAAACGCAACCCTTTTCTCAGAGAGAGCCCTTTTGAAACATATGATAATGAATCCTAAGAATGGTACACATAAATGGAGACAAAAAAAGGGTAGGTTAAAAGCTAGAAAAATTTCATGTTCTTCTTACATCAAAACAGACGCATGACAACATAAAAATCTCTCTCATTAAAACTCTCTCTTAAATGGGGCTTAATCAACTTTGGCTGATTTATTGCTTTCTGGGGTTGTTTATCTGAAAGAGAGAGCAAGAAGCAACCTTTTTGCAGGGCCAAAGCCGCCTATATATAGTGATGGTTGCCAAAAGGTGAAAAATATTGATTGCATTGGGGTCTTGCCCAAGGGGGATTATCTATAACGTAATTAAAGAACAATAAATGGCAAAAAAAAAGAAGTGCTGTTGGGAAAATAAACTTTATTGGGATTCTCTGGCTTCTTTTGTCAATTGACCCAAAAAAGTTTGAGGAAGCTTTTTTGGATTATGTGAGAAGGAGATGGGGAGAAAAGGAGGCATAATAACGTGGAAACGTACAAATGCAGATGCAGATTAGGTGTACAAAGAAAGAAATAAAAGGAGGGAAGGCACGCATGCAGATTCTGTGACAGCATTCCTCGGTCCACATGCATGGTGGGGAAAAGGGTAATGGTGAAGAGCTTGGGATGGTGGAGTTGATGGAAATTTGCCAATTTGCTTCTTTTTCCATAAAAAATAAGAGGCTAAATTTTGATATTATCTATAAGACTGTAACGATACTATATTCATAAAGTGTCATTATTTTATAATAATTCATTTGGTATATCATAAAATTAATCACATTTAAAAATAATAATAACATGATAGTTTTTCTTTTCATCTCTCCTCTTTAATTCTTTTCATTATCTTTCTCTTTGATTATTAACTTTTCCCTCTCACCAATCCTGAAAATTCTAATAAATATGTTAAAATCATTAGAAGGTGATTTATTACATGAAAAGGTAGATAATTTTTTTATTTATGTTATACTATAAAAAATTTAGCGCATAAATTGAGTGTGTCAAAATCGTTCAATTCATATATTAAATTACAGGGGTGTCGTGTGATTTTGATTTTCTTTCTTTAAGTGTTATTGTGTTAAAGAGACATTTTACGTGTCAGTTGAACCAAATCCTCATTGAATTTTATTTTTTCATTAAAAAGGGGCTTGCACATGTTTTGCAATATATATTCCGTCAATATGAAAAGTTCTTAATGTTAATTGAGTACTTTGTTCTCCAATCGATTGGCATGTAATAATACCTACAGCTTCTTCGAATTCAATCAGATCATCATGAGTAGGACTCTGCCCATAACATAATCGATAGATACAAGATGTACCCCAATAGATATTATATAATTGTTCGATTTTCACAATTTTATCTATCCCTCTATGTAAATAAAACATTGCTTTACAGTCAATAACATTTTCACTATCGAGATTAACAATTAATCGAAAGATACTATGCATTGATGGGTGGTGACTCTATCAATTTTTCATAAGAACTCAAAAGGAAAGTCTCATTCAAATTCATTTATGGACATTTTGTAAATTATATTCGAGTGAACGATTTTATGTGGTTCAAGATGGTTTGAAGTGGCTTCAAAGTTTTTAATTTGATTTCTAATATCTATAATATTATCTTTCTTACAATTATAAGAAAGATTATTTTGTATTTACAGTGAAAGTTATTTGTGATTTTTTATATATGCTGGATCACCAAACTCCGAGCCAGCATTATCTGTTCTATTGGTTCGAAGGGATCTAATGCCTAACTATAGATTCCTTTCGAAATTGCGCTATCAAAGCCGAGCTAGGAATAGCGTTAGTGGTACCACCTTTTCACGGTTACAGAAGCCCTCTTTAATACATTAGAAAAGCTTTCACATTGGCGAGAATGACTCGGCCATAGGAATTTAGACCACCTACATGTTGGTAAACGAAAATCACCTCAATCGAATCAGAGCAAACAACAATGTCGAATTAGGCCGCCATTTACCTTGAAAGAATTCACACGTGGTTGCCAGCTTTCCCAATTGTCTTTTAATTATTCCAATAACTAAAATAAACAATGCAATTTGAATAATAAACTAAAGAATTGAACATAAGAAAAGTAGCTTAAAAACAATTTCACTAACATTTCAATTCTATCCTCTAAATTATGCTTTACAAATGATGATCTAATAAGAGAGAAGTTCCACTTTTAATAAAATCCGCAAACTCACAAAGCCACATTGTTAAAATTCCATATTCCGTTGTCTTTTTCATCATGCCAAACATGTAACAATGTTTACTTTACTTCACAATTTAGATTATTTCGTGCAGTAATTTTGAATAATCCAAAAAATATTTATGCGTGTGAAATTTGAGTGCAACCCCTGCTGGTTATTATAAAAAGAAAAGTTCTTTTGCATCTAAAATAGAGGTTATTTTGAGTTTTTACATATTTTGCCCTTTAATTATTCCTGCAACTAAAATGAAAAATGCAGTTTGAAGGATAAAATAGGGAATTCAACATAAGAAAAAGTAATATGGATAGCAATTTTATTAATATTTCAAATGTATCATCTTAATTATCCTTCAAAAATAATGATTTAATAAGATCACAAGTGTATTTTTCACAAATTTCACAAATTCATATTTTAAAAACTTCATCTTTCATTGCATCTTTTATAATTGTCAAATGTTGCCTATATAACCTTGACTTTACTCCACAAACTAAGTTATTTTATGCATTAATTTTGAGCGATCCAACAATTAATTTCGTGCACATGAAAACCTCACGGGATAACTGATACTGTTTCAATTTGTTTTTTAAAATATATTCTTCTCCATACATTTATGTGTAAATTTCATTTGAAATTTGATTGATGAACGCAAATTCCTTTATATTAAAATTTTATTATTATCAATAACTAATTTTAAACTATATTGTGTGTGTATATATATATGTGTATGTGTGTGTGTGTGTGTGTGTGTGAGTGTGTAAATCAACTATAATTCATTATTAGATATGCAAGCACTAAGTATGCACCAACCACTAATTAATTTTAGTATAAAAGGTAGTGTCGGGATATATACACTTTAAAAAAAAAAAACACTTAAGCTTTAAAATTATTAAAACTAATGAGGTGAAATGAAACAATAATTTAGATTAAATTGCATTATATCATTGATTTAATACTTCAGTATGATAACGAACTTGTCAAATAACTTGCCAACATTTATTTTTTCCCTTAATCAAGTGGAATTGTTGGATAAGATTTCAAAAGAGAAAAAGTAAATTCAATAAACTCAACTAAAAAAAAAGACAAGACAAGAGAAATAACAAATTCGGTGTAAACAATAGTTAAAATCACCAAAATAAATAAATAAATATATAGATATATATAATTATTTCTAAATCAGTTAATATAGGATGTAAATCAAAATAAAAGTGAAATATTTTTATCAATTTGTGGAGAGATATCATAATAACTAGTATTTTTGTAACAAGTATCATTTACAACTCATTTATACTCTATAATTACCATTTTATCATAATTTTTTTTATTTATGTAAACAATTAAATAAATATAATGAAATTATTATTATAATTCTATATAAAAATAAATAAATATTTTTATTCACTTTATACTTAAAAATTCTAACACAGACATTGAATTTTCCAAAATTACTAGTATGTATATAATGCAGTTTTACCTATTTGATTCCCAATCTCCTGTTAAGGGTGGTTTTTTTTCAACTGCAGCAGAACAGAAACCTCTTGGCAATATGGCCCGAGAAGTTTTTCAATCATGATCAGTCTAGTAAATTCAGTGATTAGTTCATTTATTTCCAAGGGTAATTCAAAACACAAGATTCTACCCATTTTAAAGGGTTTACAGATAAGATGTAAACAAAGAATAATACCAAATCCTTTTATTCCTTAACGAATCAGTTATATTTATATTATCATCATATCCCATGAATTATAACAAGAGTGGGATAGACGAGACCTGTAAGCATCTAATTCCTTGTAAACTAAATAATCAAATGATAGCAAGCTGTGCTTCCATAATATTGTCTACACACACCTGCAGGCTGCAGTAGATGGCGCTTAAAGGAGCACTTCACCCCTAAGATATGTATATGCAAAATCACAGGTTTGCAAAGAATGAATCAACCCAGAGGCACCCTTTTTTTCAGTTTGCAAAAAGTGCACTATAATCTATTTGTCAAGGTTTATCAGAATGAGATCTCACTCAAACAGGAGGGCGCATTATCATAGGGCAGAAAAATTCTAGATTCCATTGTCTTACTTGAGCTATGACTGGATTCTGGATGATACTCCCACAGCAGCTTCCATTCGAGAGTACCAATCACCGATTTGGGTGTGTTCCACCATGTCTCTACCAGACTTGAGGTAGCGAATGGGTCTCAGAACACCATAAACTGCAAGGTCAGCCAAGTTAGGCTTGGCTCCACCTGGTGAAAGAAGGATAAGAAAGAGATTAGCTATCATTTTACATAAACTTAAATTCTACATCTGATAGTAAATATACTGCACAAGAAAGAGTTCAACAAAACCTAGAAAATCTCGTCCCTTGAGTGCATCCACCCATGTTTCTGCAGCTTCATATAACGCAGCCCGTTCATCAGTGATGTTATATTTTTTCTTTAATTTCCTTGAGACAAAATACATTGCAGCTGCTCCAGCATATTTTGCTGCTATTCTCTCAGTAAAGCTGAAGTTACCTGCATTCCACCGACCAAAAACAGCTAGAGTTCAATGTAAAGGCAGTTGAGGAAACAAAGCAGTCCCTCATAAGTTCACAGTGAACAATTCAGAACCACCCGAAAATATAGTAATAGAGCGGTTGTGTGGAACATCTTCAAGAAAACTGAACCAACAGAAAATATAGCAGTTGAATGGAACACTTTCAAGAGAACTTCATGCATACTGTTTGTATCTGAACGGCAGAAAATTAACCCCTCTATGACCCACTTCAAAAAAGCATTTCATAAACTGAATACTATCTAGCTGATGCATAAGAAGTCAGCTCAAATGATGTACACATACTTTACTTAGGATAGTGATCTAGGAAAAAACAACGGCATCAAGGACACAGAAACGATTTCGATGCCAGACATGAGACAACTCAAATAGAAATAGAACATCACAAATCTCCTGGGGGTGAATATGCTTTTATCAGCTTTGACATGTAATGAATAACTTGTCTAGAATACTCCAACAAATAATCATCTCATGGAAAAACTAGTTGATCCATAAGATGCCCCTCATTTGTTTACCTTTTTCATCTCTTCCATAGTAGCACTTTTGTCTTTTTACAAGAGTGCATGAGTTTCTTTAGGTGCATAGTGCAGCGATCAATAATTTTAATCTTCATTCTATATAATGCACAAATAAGTTGCATTTCGGAATTCAAAGATAATAACACTCATGAGATTGATATTAAAATCTTACCGTGGCTAGTTATGTAATCAAATGACTCAAGGGCTTCAGAAGTACTTCGATATATATTAGGTGATAATACATGCACCAAGTGATTGTCCACCCAGCTGCAATAACAGCATTTGGCATTACTAGTCATTTGGGACTTTGATGGATAATGTTCATACATATTAGAAAAAGTCAACTACTAAGGAATTAAGGTTGATTAGAATTGTGAAATAAGATGTAAAATATGTAAAGCACAGAGGAGAGACATTATTCTTATAAAATAAAATAATGATGACATTGCTAAAGCTTGACCAAACTACTTTCACATAGCTCATCACAGCAACACAAAGTGATATAGAAGAGTGGATTCATTACAAATTCAGACAAAGTTCAATGCCAATGAGCTGATAAGAGCCAGAAATCCATACCTACGCCACTTCTTCTCTTCACTATCTTCTGCAACTGAATCAATAGCCCTATCCGCATGTATATTTTTTGCCAATTTATCAATTATATCTACACAGGTAAGGCATGAACGGAGTTACAAAATTGATTCTACAACCTACAATTACAAAGCTATAGTTTTGACTTAACTAGCCTCTTCAGATTATTGGCAAACTTTAGATGATAGTCATTCTAACACGTCAAATACCTGATGAGTCAATCATCTGCTCACCATCAACCATCAATATAGGCATTTTCTTGTAGTCAGACCACTTAATTTCTTTTTTGCTGATGGGGTTAACCTCCACAACCTTGTATGGAATATCATAGTAGTCCAGGAATGCTGGAAATATAAGACCCATAAATATAAAGAAGTGTTGAAAAACTTGAGACATGAAAACTAATGCGACCGGAAAAAAAAAAAACTTCTGTTTGTAAGTGTTCATTTTTTAAGCTCAAAAGATAAAACCTGAAGCTACTACTACTCCTACCTAATGAGGCTCAGCAAAATATATTATATTATGACATCAGACATGTAATTTCAGCGCCTTAAAAACTGCAGAATATGCATCCTTACTCTATCCAGAATCATAGGGCCTAGTTAAGTTGGCCAGTTATATGTGATATTTGTTTGTGGAAACACATCTTGTTTAGATCATTCCTATGTATAGTTTAACAGGTGCTCTGGAAAGAGAGGGTTCAGCCCTTGATATTATATAAGATGCTTGGACATATCATTCATTGCAAAAGAGGAAGATATCTCAAAACTTTTACAATGATTTTGAACTATATAACGACTTGACTGGGCGCTCTAAGATCAAAATATAAAACAAAACTCTTGTTATACCAAAATGAATGGGTCATCACTTGAGCAGATTTTTATCATGTTTCTTATGTTCAGAAAGAACTTTAGTGTATGATTGGCCTCCTTCCATTCTTTCACCATTTTCAGTATACAGAATATATTTAAGTTTCACATAGATTTTTCTTCATATTCGTGTCTAATTTCATAAATTTATAAGACAACAATAATGCATTTGAATGCTCAGAGGTGAAACTTTAGAAATGCAATTTGCGTGACATTCATTTAAATTTAATAGCAATATTTCTGATACCAATTCTCAAGTTCTAGCTACCAAAAGATAAGCATGCAAGGCAAGATGGAAGCAACATCGTCAATGATGGCAATACTTCCCATTCAAACATTTAAACATTAATCTTGCATGTTTCGTTTTAAAAAGAATTATTCAAATATCAAAATAAATGCAATCCAAAGAAATATGGATCTAATCTTGTTTATTTACTCCCTATCTCCCTAATGACGCACCATGTTATAAAACGACTCAAATGTATGTCAAAGGAGTCGCCTGTATTGCATGTCTGTCATCCCTGATTCTATATCCACTAATTAGATTCAAGAAGGACTTGCAGATGAAATAATTTACCATCCTAAATTCAATTCCAGATCACTAGGAAACACACATTACATACCCCAATGAATCATCAGAATTACTGGAGGTGAAAAGCAAGCGCTATACCTTTTACCTTGTTACAGAAAGGGCAAGCTTCATATTGATAGAGAACAACGTCGTTCGGCCGGAATTTCGACTGCACGGGCTCCTTGGCGTGGACCTCTTCCACGAGCGCAGTAGCAGCTAACGAGAACAACATTATCCCGGCAACGGCGTGTGCAGTGGAACCAGCAGACTCTTTAGCTGCGATCCTATTACACAAAAACCAATGAGATCTAGCCGAAGTGCTGCTGTTGGTGGTGGTGCCGAACAGAGCCGCCTGGAAGAGACGGTTGTGGCGGACGGCGTTTCTGGCAACTGAAGGAGCGGCGGCGACGCCCTCCGGGGCGCCGAATACGGCGGCGAGTCCGCTAATCCTCCTCATTCTAGCGCGGTCTCAGAGAGAAGTTTTCGTGAAGAGCTGAAATGGCTAGCACGTGCGCCGTTTAATTCTGGTTTATTCGAGGGTTTTAGAATCTGCCCACGACAGCGGAAAAATTTTGGCCATTAATTAATAGTTAGCCGGCGCCTCAGAGTGCGAGAATCGACTCGGCTGGAGCCGCATGGAATCAGCTTGACAATTTCGCGTCTTTTGCGGCTTACACTTTCACTCATTGTGACTTGTGTGCTCCTTCAGCTCGCATAGGGAAATAGATGTATTTTGATATGTATTCATATTTTTTAGGCTCCTATTTTACTCCAATGAAATATACTTTCACGTTTTTAACTCTAACTTCCAAAATTATTTTTGGCATTTTCAGTAAGAATGCGTGTTTAGCAAAGGGAAAAGAATGTGTAGGAATAATATATTTCAATCATATGGAATAAACGGTTATTTTATATAGAATATTTGTCAAAATTGTACAATAATATGAGATAGCGTATGTTTTTTAATTCGAATTTCAAATTTTACGGTCCATTTACTCAGTAATATGAAATGTGGAGTGGTAAGATAAAATATGAGACAAAGTTATAATGATTTTATATCTTTTAAATTATATTTATTTTGCGTAATGATAAGAATGATATAAGTGATATTTGTATTAATTGTTTATTTTGATTGATGATAATATTTGGATAAATTTTAAAATACTGAATTACCCCTCAATTAAAAAAATTATTTATTATTTTATTTAATACAAATAAATTATGTTTCCTCCATTATTCATCTTTCCGAAAGTTCCAATTTCTAGTCCAAGTATATTACCTCTCAAACCTTTCTTTATCAAGAAAAAAAAAATAAAATGAAAAATTAGTGTTCCAAACGGTCAACCATCACTACTACTGTCTGCCTCCCATTGGCCATCGCCCTCCGCCATCCGCTGCTAGCCGCCTATCGCTGCGCCGTGCCCGCCCGCCACTCCTATTCTTCATCTTCTTCTTCCGTTTTCTCCCTTTTTCTTCTGCTCTATTTCTTTCTTCTTTTTTTTTTTCTCAACTTCTTTCATCTTTTTTTTTCTGAGAAAATTATTGTTAACCATGATTTGAAAAACAGTTTTTTATATATTGCCGTGAAAACCCAGATTTTTCCTATGAGTTGATAATAAAATTGAAGCTAATCTATGATCATGTGCTGTTAAAGAAGTACAAGAAAATGGAAAAGAGGCACATGAATTCTAATTTGGGCCAAAGGCAGATGTGTAAATGCAATGACATTTATGAGAGTCTATTGTTATGACATTCAGCTCGGAAGACAAAAAGAAAAATGAAGAAAAATTGTTTAATCTCCTCTCTCTCAATGTATAAGGGACATAAATGTAGTCGCAATGACAAAATAAGGACATTTTTTAAAATTTGTACCATCATCCACGAACACTGAGGCCTGGATTGGTTGTGTTTTTATTCTAATTTTTTGTTTTTATTATTTTAGAATGTGTTTTTATTTTATCATTATTTTATTTGTGGAAATAAAAATATGATTGGTTGTGAATTGTGAAAATTTTGAAAAAAAGTAGATTGAAAATAATATTTTAAAGTAATAATGTTAAATATTTTAATGTAATAATATTAACTATCATTATTTAATTGATTGTAGGCCCCATTTTCTTGAAAAGATAGAAAGAGAAAAAATTATTTAATAAGTTTATAGATGATAATGTGATAAAAAATTAGTATTAAATTATATATGGGTCCATTGTCTTGGAATGATAGAAAAAAACAACATTTAATTAGTTTGTGGATTTTAATTATTTTTAAATTAGTAGGTATTGTAGGCTTTTTATAGGTATGGAAATGAAAATGAATGGTGTTTTCATTGAAAATTGTACAAACAATGACATTTTCTGTTTTCAAAATAGTATAAAATTAAAAATGATACTCTAGAACACAACCAATCCAACACTGAAAATGCTGAATTTATTATTCCACTAAAGTGGCTAGATGATACATCCATTATTTTATCTCTATAATAGCGGGTTTGGAGTTGGATATCGAGCTAACATCACAAAGTGTAAATATATGATGCTATTGAATATGAGCTCTCATCCCACATTATTTCGTAAAGGAAACTGACTTTAAGAGTTTAACTTCTAATGATGAATTGGTTGTAATTTTTTTCGTTCTCTATTTTTATTATTTTTAAATATTTTTTTATTTTATTACTATCTTGTGTATGAAAATGACAATTAATAGAGTAAAAAATTTGAAAATAATATTTCAATATTATAGTATTAAATATTATAATGTAAATATTAGCTATCATTATTTAATTTATTATGAGCCTTACTCTTTTCCTTATATCCCATCAATCAAATTATGTTAGGATAAAAGAATATAGAAGATTCAGAGCGAGCTCCATTGTCTTAAAAGGATAGAAAAGGAAATAATGGTTTAATAAGTTAGTGGATTATAATTGATGTGGACATAATAGCCCGAGCTAAAGGCATATGTTAAGCCTGCTACAACTAGAGTTAGACTTAGATACATCCCTTCTTTCAATCGAGCTGACCTTGATTGGCTGAGCTGAACCTATGGGAAGGGCCGAGCTGAATTCATGGGAATAGTCGAGCTGAACTCATGGGAATAGCCGAGTTGAGTTCATGTGAATAGTCGAGTTGAACTTATGGGAATAGCCTAGCTGAACTAATGGAAAAACCTAGCTGAACCCATGGGAAGAGACGAGCTGAACTCATGGGAAGAGTCGAGCTGTATTCAAATTCGCTTTGGTTCTCATAGTTCAATGCATAACTGAAAAAGGAGGAACATGGGTTACACGTGTCTTCATTTTAATGATTCAGTCATATTCAGATAATTAGTGTCTTAGTGGACAGTTATGGTACCAGGTAGTGGAGTCCGTAGTCATATAAAAGACTTTGGAAAAAAGTAGTAGGAGAGGTTGATACATTTCAGAAAATAAAAATTGTTCTTGTTAATTGGTGCTCTTACAGATTATTTTTTTGGTATTAATTTGATGCCGTCTATGGGAAACTAGATTAAGAATCAAGATGTGAGAATGAGTAATTCAGGAGATAACGGAGAGACATGTATGAGGATGACGACGTAGAGTGAGCAGACAACCATGGCCGCCACAACCCCGCCTCCAGTGGCTACGGCGCCAACGGCTGTTATGGGAGGAAAAACCGCACTAGTACCTCCAATAGTGGGACAAATTACCACTGAGCAATTGGCTAACTTCCTGTGGTTAACATTTGGCATAATCGCTTCTACTCAGTCCCCTGGAGTGATGCACGCAACACCCCTACCGATGCCAGCCAAGCCCCATGGTCATTCCCTACCTACCAGGAATTACACCTAATATTCCACCTCCCAGTCCGATGCCTTTTCCCCCGGCCCCGAGGTTGGTTAACCCCACACTTCCGACAAGGGTGACAGCCACGTCGGTGGCACTTATGCCTGCGGGTAGAACCACAACTCAAAGTCCCAGGCATCCCTTGTTTCTGGAGTAGTCGCGCAAGGCACGGTGATAGCTGGACCGATTTTCACCAATAATCAGGGATTGTTTATGGAAGGAGGGCAGAAGGCAACGGTGGCACCTGTGGGGGAAGTATTGGATGAGCCAATAAAGATGGGGGGGCATTTGCCGTTTGCCTAGGGAGACTGATATGAGGATCCCCACCCATATGGCAGGAGATGTAGAAGCGGTGGCGGAAAGTCAGATGTCAGTAAGGCCTAGTCTGGATAAGAAACAGAAGCCCCAGGCAGACTTGGCGGCAGAGATAGAGGAAATGAGAAGAGAATTGGGTGAGATGAGGAAGATGGAATGAAAGGTGGGGGAAGAGGTCAAGGCTTCGCCCTTCGTTGAAGCCATACTACAGGATCTTTTCCCAAGGAATTATAAGTCTTTCAATATGCCAAGGTATATGGGTACCGCAGACCCTGCTGATCACCTGTACGAGTTCAAGAATTTGTCCCTGTTGTATCAATTCTCAGATGGAGTAAAGTGCAGAACCTTCCTTACTACTCTGGGAGGAGTTGCTCAGTAGTAGTTTGGACAATTGCCATCCAGGTCCATTCATACATTTGATGAATTTGCCCAAAAGTTCCTACATCAGTTCACTAGTAACAAGTAGTGCGGAGTGCACAGAGCTTGCTCTCCTTTCAGTAGGGAGAGACTGAGAGCTTGAGGAGTTTTATTAGCGATTCATCACAACTGCTTTAGAGGTCCCATCAGCCACTCCAGAGTTGCTGAGTGGTGCCTTTGCCTAAGGACTTTGACCTGGCCCCTTTTTCAGGTCTTTGAGCAGAAAACCAGCTGATAGTTATAACGAGCTCCTGCGGCGTGCGAAGAAATATATTCACGAAGAGGAGGATAGTGAGGCGAAGGAGAAGGAGCTGAGAGAAAACAGAAAAGAGAAAAGGGAAGATTCTATCACCAAAAAACCCAAGCAGAAAGAAAGGTTCAGAGCAGCACTTGTACGGCAAGTGAAGGCTCCACCGATGATAGGTCCCCGGTTTGACTATTACACCCCCTTAAGGCTGCCATGGGAGCAGGTCATGCAGGCTATTGAGCATCTTAACCTATTGTGGTAGCCACGCACCCATAGAGACCCTCCGAGGCATCCCAAGTCTGACAAGTTTTGTCGAAACCAAAAACAGGTATGAACACCCGGCACAAGCTGTGCGGGAGGGACAATAGAGAACACGTCAGCCTGATTGGGAGAGGGATACTAATAAAAATGGGATGGTTAAATGGGTGATCTATATGATTTTAGGAGGTCCAGCTGAAGGGGATACTCATCGGGCCAGAAGGGTTAGGGCCTAAGTTGCGGCGCACAAGAACATGGAAATTGCTTGTCTCCAGCAATAGCGACATCCCTATTATTCAGTTCGGATCGAATGACCTGAAAGCCTTGCATCTACCTCATCAAGATGCCTTGTTTATTACAGCTATGATTGCAAACTTCAAAATAGCCCATATTTTTATCTATAGTGGCAGCTCGGTCGATATCCTTTTCTATGACGTTTTGTAGCAGATGGATCTGAAGAACAATATGCTGGAGCCTGTAGAGACATTGCTGTTTGGGTTTTCAGGAGAGACAATCAAACCCAGGGGGCGAATTTCCTTACCAGTCTCTCTAGGAATAGGAGTGTATTGGAAGACCTGTATGGTAAACTTCTTGGTAGTTGATGCTCCTGCATATAACGTGATTTTTGGCAGACCTATGCTGCAACTATTCGAGGTGGTAGCTTCCCCATACTA
The DNA here is from genome assembly GCA_018894105.1 of Jacaranda mimosifolia. Lineage (NCBI taxonomy): Eukaryota > Viridiplantae > Streptophyta > Magnoliopsida > Lamiales > Bignoniaceae > Jacaranda > Jacaranda mimosifolia. The sequence goes on along the minus strand of CM032131.1, from coordinate 25,231,728 downwards.
TATGAAATTGAAATTTATGGTGGGGCGAATGGTAGGGGAAGTGGTGGGAGATCAATATACATCCCGTAAGTATTATGTTGATGCAGCAAGGAAGGGATGTAATAAGGATGAGAAGGTCGTACACAAGCAGAGGTAGAATGGTTCGGTATGCCTCTATGGTAGAAAGGTAGCAAAAGCTTGAACCAGCAGGAGAGCTCTTATCTGTAGAACTGGTACCAGGAGATCTTAGTAAGATCACGCAGATAGGCTCCTACCTGGAGACAAATTTGAAGGTAGAATTAATCACTGCATTGAGAGAGTATGTAGACATCTTTACTTTTTTTGTCAAGGATCTTATAGGAATAGACCCTGGAGTAGCAGAGCACAAGCTCAATATTGACCCGGTTGTTAGACTAATCAAGCAGAAGAAGAGGCATTTTGGTCCCGAGAAAGACCGTATCATTTAGCAGGAGGTGGAGAAGCTTCTGAATGCCGGGCATATTGTGGAAATCCAGTTCCCAAAATGGATCTCCAATGTGGTGTTGGTACCAAAGCATGCGCACAAGTGGAGAGTATGCATAGACCTCAGAGAGTTGAACAAAGCTTGTCCGAAGGATTTCTATCCTCTGCCTAGGATTGATTTTTTGGTAGATTCCATTTTTGGGTGTGAGCTCCTCAGCATGATGGATGCCTCACAAGGATATCATTAGATTCCCCTCAGCACGGAGGATCGCAAGCGGGTGAGTTTCATTACTTCCCAAGGAACCTACTGTTATTTGGTCATGCCCTTTGGTCTTAAAAATGCTAGGGCCACATATCAAAGACTAATGGATCGGATTTTTAAGCATCAAATTGGCTGAAACGTGGAAGCATATGTTGATGATATGTTGGTAAGGAGTGTGAGCAGAGTTGATCATGTAGAAGATTTGAAGGAGACATTTGAAACTCTGCGCAAATACGAGATGAAGCTTAACCCGGAGAAGTACACCTTTGGAGTGAAGAGAGGCAAGTTCTTGGGCTACCTGGTGACGGAGAGGGGGATCGAAGCAAACCCAAAGAGAATTCGAGCTATCATGGATATTAGCCCGCCTAGAAACGTGAATGAGGTCCAAAGGTTAGAGGGAAGGATAGCCCCTCTAAGCAGGTTTATATCCTGCTTTGCTGACATAAGTTTCCCCTTTTTCGGGATATTACGAAAGGCAAGAAATTAGCATGGCCTTGGAACGTGCAGAATCTTCGGCATTTTTACACATAATTTCCTTTTGTTGAAGCTTGCATTACTAGTTCTACCTTACATTGGCATTTATTCCAATGTAAGTTTTCATTAAGGTTTAGTCCTGAATAGTTTTGATTTCTTGTAAGTTGTTTTGAAGTTCAGTCATTTATTCTTTCCCCAATACTGAAAATCAGCTTGACTGATCTAATATGTAATTGACGAATGTCGAAGTAAAAGAGGCAAATGCCCAATTGAAAATCAGCTCGGCTGATCTAATATACAATGGACGAATGTCCAAGTAAATAAGGTGAATGCCCAACTAAAAATCAGCTCGGCTGATCTGATATATAATGGACGAATGCCCAAGTAAAAGAGGCGAATACCCAACTGAAAATCAGCTCGGCTAATCTGATATGCAATGGATGAATGTCCAAGTAAAAGAGGCGAATGCCCAACTGAAAATCAGCTCGGCTGATCTGATATGCAATGGACGAATGTCCAATTAAAAGAGGCGAATGCCCAACTAAAAATTAGTTCAGCTGATATGATATGCAATGGGCGAATGCCTAACTGAAAATCAGCTCGGCTGATATGATATGCAATGGACGAATATCCAAGTAAAAGAGGCGAATACCCAACTGAAAATCAACTCGGCTGATCTAATATACAATGGACGAATGTCCAAGTAAGAGGTAAATGAAAGGCGAAGGCCCATCTGAAATCAGCTTGGCTTGTTTAATATGCGATGGACGAAGGCCCAAGCACAGCTCGACTTGGATGTTCTGAAAAAAAAATGCTAGCAAAAAAGAATATTACGCCGAGCTACGCGAGCATAAAGACCAATAGTGTGGCCAAATTTATAGCCGAGCCGATGGCCTAAAGAGCTTCTCCTCGACTCAGTCAGACACTGCAAAAAATGGTGGAATAATGCAAATAAGTTAAATGGAGGAAATCAAATCTTCATTCATTCTAAAGTCTTAGTACTAAAAGGGCATTACAATAGTTGCAAAGCAAAATAAGAGGCATGGCCTTTGGAAAGCTAATCTTTAACGTTAAGGAAAAGGCAAAGGGAAAAAGTTAACTGCGGCATGGATGGCATCCTCAGATGTGTGAGGGGTAGTCTCTACCGCATTGTGAGTGGTTTTCTTAGCGCTAGGAGCGGTCTGTGCAGCATTGAGAATAGTTATCTCGGTCGGGTTCTCGGCGTCAAGAGGAATAGGCTGTTCACTCAGCGCCGCCGCAAAAGACACCTCGATCGAGGCAAATGGCTTGGCAATGTCTCATTTCTCTCGATTAAATTGATAGCAACAAACTTGGCGTCTGGAAGGATTGAGCTTAATATACCTTTAACTCGGACTTGATTATAGTTCAAACTACTTTGAACTAAATTTGAGGGGGGAGATGTGATGTGGACATAACAACCCGAGCTAAAGGCACACATTAAGCCTGCTACAACTAGAGTTGGGCTTAGATACATTTCTTCTTTCAGCCGAGTTGACCCCGATTGGTAGAGCTGAACCTATGGGAAGGGCCGAGCTGAATTCATGGGAATAGCCGAGCTGAACTAATGGAAGGACCTACCTGAACCCATGGGAAGAGGTGAGCTGAACTCATGGGAAGAGGCGAGCTGCATTCAAATTCACTTTGGTTCTCATAGTTCAATGCACAACCGAAAAAGGAGGAACATGGGTTACACATGTCTTCATTTTAATGATTCAGTTGTATTTAGATAATTAGTGGCTTAGTGGACAGTTATGGTCCCAGGTAGTGGAGTTTGTAGTCATATAAAAGACTTTGTAAAAAAGTAGTATGAGAGGTTGATACATTTTAGAAAATAAAATTGTTCTTGTTAATTGGTGCTCTTATAGATTATTTTTTTGGCATCAATAATGTGATAGAAAATTATATTAAATTTAATGTAGGCCCCAATATTTTGGGAAGGTAGAAAAAGAATTTATTATTTAATTAGTTGTTGGGTTTTCATTATCTTTAAATTACTATATATTATAGATTTGGCAAACTAGATATAAGTACAAAAGTGAAAAAAATGCATATTTTCATTGCAAATAGTGTAAATAAGTGCATTTTCTATTTTCAAAATAATATAAAATGAAAAAGAGTATTTCTACGATACAAGCAATTTGAGCCTAAAATATGAGAACTTATATTTGATGAACCCGCTCTTGAATAAATTAGACTCTCTAATAAAAATTTACAGCCTCAACCCTAAATTTACATAGCTTAATTGCACTTTTAACTAAGAAATTCCAAGGGTGCTTGTAAGGGCTAAGGTAATCGGTGAATTTGGGGAGGGAAAGAAGAGAACGAGATTTAGAGAATTAGAAGATAGAAAGAGAGTTGGAGGAAAAAAACTAGATAATTCATCACCTCAAACGTCAAGATTATCCATACATATATAGCTGCCAGGAATAACAAAAAAAAGAAAAAGATAGTGCGAGGGCCACTACCCGCTAGCTAATTTGTTATAGATTCTGTTGTTGCTAACTTCTTAGGCTACGTGTCATCTTATGGATTGATGGAGCTACCCCAGGCTGTTTCAATTCAATCTGGTCCCTCGATTCATTTCCTTGGTTGGACAATTCAGATGAGCTCATTCTTCTCCTTTGATTGCAGTCTAATCCAACGGCGCAGAGTTGGGCAGCTTTAGTGAGAACGACATCATTTAGGATAGCAGACTGCTGGGCGCCACTAATGTTGACCAAATCCTGACCATCCTTTGTGTTAATCCTACGGCCACGCGGCGGGATCTTAATTCTGATTGGACGGCGCTGATTGATCTCTGGTTTTGAAGACTAAGACATGACATTACCCCCTCATTTTTCGCTTCCTTGTCCCCAAGGATCGAAACTTGGGAATCGTGCCCTAATGCTTGAGTAATCTTCTCATGTCGCATCCTGTTCGCCCGAGTAGGACCATTTCACCAATACCTGGGATACAACAACATTGCTCCTAGGTATGAGACGATTCCCCAAGATAGCCACAAGATATACCTTGAAGCGCCCTTCTTTGTCTGTTGCAGGTAAAGTTGCTGACGGTGAATGCTTGGAACCTAGTTTCTTCTTCAGCAGCGAGACATGGAACACTGGATGGATGAGGCTCTCAGCTGGTGAATCTAACTTGTAAGCTACTGTTCCAACTTTTTGTATGACTATAAATGGTCCGTAGTATTTTGGTGCAAATTTGAGATTTCTGCGCATGGTGATACTGGTCTGTCTGTAAGGCTATAGTTTTAAATAAACTTGCTCCCCCACTGCAAATTCTCTTTCGCTCCTATGTTTATCTGCAAAAAACTTCATACGGTTTTGTGCAAACAGAAGGTTTTCCTTAAAGGTTTGAACAATGTTGATTTTTTCTTGAATAAGTTGTGTGACTTCTGTGTGAGAGGTGTGTACAAGGGGACTTAAAGGGATGTGTGTAGGAGGGTACCCATAGAGTGCTTGAAAAGGGGTAATCTTGAGGCTGGAATGGTAGTTGGTGTTATACCAAAATTCTGCCAAGTGTAACCACCTATTCCAGTGCTTAGGTTTGAGGTGACACATACACCTAAGGTAGGTTTCTAAACATTGGTTGGCCCTTTCAGTTTGCCCATCTGATTGAGGGTGGCAAGCAGTAGACAAGTTAAGGTTGGTGCCTAGGAGCCTAAAAAGGGTAGTCTAGAAAGAGCTAGTGAAGAGCTTATCCCTATTTGACACTATACTCACAGGTAGGCCATGTAGCTTGTAAATCTGGTTCAAGAACAGTTTAGCTAGGTGCTCTGTTGTGTAGGGATGTGTAAGTGCTATGAAATGTGCATACTTAGTCAACCTATCTACAATCACCCAAATAGAGTTCTTTCCCTCAGGGTTAGGTAGCCCTTCAATAAAGTCCATAAAGATATGTGACCAAGCTTGTGCAGGTATAGAGAGGGGTTGGAGTAAGTCGGGGTAGGGGTTAGTTTCATGTTTGTTTCTTTGACATGTGTCACACCCCTTGACCCAATTAGTAACATCCATTTTTAAGTTAGGCCAAAAAAACATAGGCTTTATCCTATGATAAGTTCCAGATATACCTGAGTGTCCTCCAACTGATGAGTTGTGCAAAAGCTGAATAACCCTCTGCCTCAGGTTGTCAACTTTCCCAACACAAACTCTATCATGTTTCCTTAGCATCCCTCCATTGTAAGTATACTCTGGATAAGCACTAGGATCAATCACCTTAGCCCTTAGAACTTCACCAAACAAACTGTCACCAACATAGCTATCTTGAATCTCATTGACCCAACTGGGAATGGGTCCTAACACTGCATTGCACTGTCCTTGGTTATGCTCAACCCTTGATAAGGCATCTGCTGCTTTATTCTCCACCCCTTTCTTGTAGTGAACCTCATAATCCATTCCCAACAGCTTAGAAATCCCTTTTTGTTGTAGCATAGATTCCACTTTCTGGCTAAGCAAATGCTTGAGGCTCTGTTGATATGTTTTTATGATAAAGTGGTGGCCATGTAGGTACTGTTTCCACTTGGAAACTGCCATGAGGACAACCAATAATTCCTTTTCATAAATGGAAAGTGCTTGAACTTTTTGTCCTAATGCCTTGATGAGGTAAGCAATGGGCCGTTTTTCTTGCATGAGCACTGCTCCAATCCCCTTTCCACTGGCATCAGTTTCAATGATGAAAGGCTTGGAAAAATCTAGTAGGGCTAGGACAGGGGCTGTGGTCATGGCTGTTTTGAGTTGATTAAAGGCCACAGTGGCTTCAGGACCCCACTTGAACCCTTCATTCCTAAGTAGGTCTGTAAGAGGTTTGCTAATGATCCCATACCCTTCGATAAACTTCCTATAGTACCCTGTTAGTCCTAGGTATTATCTTAAAGCCTTGACTGATTTAGGTTCAGGCCACTCTACCATGCATTTTATTTTTTCTGGGTTAGTGGCTACACCAGCACTAGAGATGAAGTGTCCCAAGTAATCTATTTTGTTCTTCAAAAAGCTGCATTTACTTCTTTTAGCATAGAGCTGGTGCTTCCTAAGGGTTCCAAGGACTAGGGCTAGGTGCTCAAGGTGTTCCTGTTATGTTTTACTATAAATGAGGCTTTCATTAAAGAACACTAACACAAATTTCCTCAGTTGTTCTGCGAAAATCTAATTCATTAAAGACTGGAAGGTTGAGGGGGCATTACAAAGGCCAAAGGGCGTCACAAGAAATTCATAATGGCCTTGATGAGTCACAAAACTAGTTTTATAAATATCTTCCTTCTTCATTCTTATTTGGAAGGAACCCGACCTTAAGTCAATTTTAGAGAAATATCTAGCCCCATATAGCTCATCAAGCAGCTCATTAATGATAGGGATTGGGAAATTATGTTTAACTGTGAGACTATTTAGGTGTCTGTAGTCAATACACAACCTCCATGATCCATCCTTTTTTTTAACAAGCAAAACTGGAGAGGTAAAGGGGCTTTGACTAGGTCTGATTATGCCAGCTTCCAGCATGCCTTTAACAAGTTCCTCTATCTCATTTTTTTGAACATAGGAATACCTATAGGGTGGTTGCTTCTTAGGTACAACTTCTGGGATTAGGGTGATTTGGTGTTCAATTCCCCTAGAAGGTGGCAGACTACTAGGTTCAGCAAAAACATCCTGGAAAGAGTCTAAAAGCCTCCATAACTTAAGATTTTGGCTTTCTTGGGGCATAGGTGCAGCTGTAACTGAAAACAACTGCCCACAAATGCCCTGAGCCCCTTTTTTGAATAATTTGTTTATGGCCTTAGCAGAAATTAGCTTGAGTTTTAACTATTCTGTTACAGCTTTCATAGCAATTTTTTTCCTTTTCCTAGAGATGGTCAATTTCATTTTTTCATAATCTAGTTCCACTGGGCTATTTTGTCTAAGCCAATCCCCTCATAGGATCAAGTCACAACCAGGTATCCTAATAATCCTAACAGTGTAACTAAACTCATGCCCTTGGATTTTCCAGGAAAAGTTAGGACACTCAAACCTGCTAACTATTTTGTTTCCATTGGCTACACTAATCATCATGGGGGTAGCTGGTATTAAGGGGCATCCTAGCTGGGTGGCCATTTCTTTGTCCAAGAAGCTATGAGTACTTCCACTATCTATAAGGATATGCAAGTCATTCCCTTCCACAACCCCATTAATTCTAAAAGTGTTCATATTTGTGTTCCCTATTATAGAGTTATCTGAAAGAGTTATGTCATCCATGATTACTGGCTCTGAGTTACCCTTCTTACCTATCTTTGTCTGATAAGCTTCCTTCTCTTCCTCAGACATTATTAAGAATAGCTGTATCTGTTTACACTTATGTCCTGGGGTATAAGTTTCATCACAGTTGTAGCATAAGTTCTTATCTCTCATAGCTTTCATTTCTGCAGCTGTTAGGAGCCTCCTAGGGGTTGGGGTAGGATCAGGGGGTTTTAATGGGTTTCTGGAGCCATTGGGGTAGGGCTTGGAGATTTGATTTGGTTTGAATGGAGCTCTGTTGTTGGTCTGTTGTTTGTGTAGGTAGGTTGCTTTCTTAATGATGGCTTCAACGGTTGCTTCTTATTTTTTTGCAAGGGAAATGGCTTGGGATAACTGGTTGGTTTTAGTGACATAACTGCATTTTGAATTTCCTCTTTTAATCCACTCAAAAAACTGGTAATGAAGAATTCCTCAGGAAACTCTTTGTTAAAAATGAGCAAATGAGATTTAAGATCTTCAAATTTTTCCAGGTATTGAGAAACTGTACCTGCTTGCCTCATCCTCAGGAATTCTCCTAACTTTAGCTTAGGGTCAACATCATCAAATCTCTCAAGGACTGCTCCCAAAAACTGCTGCCAGGTTGGTAAACTCGTGCCCTCAATAAAACTTTGGTACCATATTTCTGCCTTCCCTTCCAAATGCACAAAAGCTAACATAACTTTCTGCTCATGAGTCATGGTGGTCACTACTTGGAAGTAGCGTTGGCATTTTTTGATCTAAGCCCTGGGAGAATCCCCATCAAAGTGAGGGAACTCTACTCGAGGAAAAGGCGTTTGACCACTTAACATCCCAACTGAAGGGCCATCAAAAGCTACTGGTCCCTTTGTAGTGTTTTGAGATGATGTTCCTTTTTCATTAGTAGCATAGAGACCTTCCCCCAGTATGGATTTGTTTTTATTGTACTGCTGCATTTGCTCCACAACCATTTGCAACTGTCGCTATACTAGTTTTTGTGTATGCTCAAGAGAGATGGGAGTCTCTTGGAAATTGCTTTGTGTATTCATGATACTTGCAAATTGCTCTTGTGTATGTTTCTCTTAAGGCCCTCTCTTCCATAAGAAGAATCTCTTGTCTTTTTTTATTTTCATGCAAATCCTTCATCCTGGTGTTGTCTGCTATGGTGGATATTGGGCGGTCTGGAGGACCGAATGGCTCCGATACCAGTTGTAAGGGCTAAGGTAACCAGTGAATTTGGGGAGGGAAAGAAGAGAACGAGATTTAGAGGATTAGAAGAAAGAAAGAGAGTTGGAGGAAAAAAACTAGATAATTCATCACCTCAAACGTCAAGATTATCCATACATATATAACTGCCAGGAATAACAAAAAAAAGAAAAAGATAGTGCGAGGGCCACTGCTCGCTAGCTAATTTGTTATAGATTCTATCACTGCTAACTTCTTAGGCTACGTGTTATCTTATGGATTGATGGAACCTCCCTAGGCCGTTTCAATTCAATCTGGTCCCTCAATTCATTTCCTTGGTTGGACGATTCAGATGAGCTCATTCTTCTCCTTTGATTGTAGTCTAATCCAACGGCGCATAGTTGGGCAGCTTTAGTGAGAACGACATCATTTGGGAGAGCAGACTGCTGGGCGCCACTAATGTTGACCAAATCTTGACCATCCCTTGTGTTAATCCTATGGCCATGCGGCGGGATCTTAATTCTGATTGGACGGCGCTGATTTATCTCTAGTTTTGAAAGTTGGGACATGATAGTACTTTGATGGAACATTGTGGGAAAATGTTTGAGAAATGTGTGATCAAGGTATATTTTGTGGTCAAGATCTGTTCTTAAAAAATCCTATTTTGACATAAAATAATACAAATTTATGTGAGAATGAATAATTTAAAGAATATATTAAAAAGTCATTAAATTGTTAATGATGAAAGTGTTTTGCATTTTGAAAATTAAAAGAGCATCCCAAATTTGAGCATTGCGGCACCGAAAACATTGCACTCGACAAATAGAAAGTTAGCGTCACGACGGTCAAGACGGAAAATTTTTTGGCCCTTTTTTTGGATAGAATCAAATTCAATACACTATATTATGGTTATTTTTTATGGATTAATTTTTGAGCATATGAAGTATTTTGAGATTAAAAGAAATCAGGGAGGCAGGGTTTTGAAATTGAGATTTGAAATCGAGAAATCTCTATACTCATCAAACTTAATTTCTTAATTCTTTGTCTCTTCTTACCGTGGACATAGATTTTTTGTTGAAGTTGAACCACATTAAATCTAATTGTCATTTGTCATTTTATATTTGATTTCTTATCTACTTTGTATTTCTACATCTACCTGTTAGATTGGGACACGACAAACTAATATTAAAATTGGATTAACCACAAATGATGTCCACCATGAAGTATGATTTGGACAAATTCAAATGTTTTTTGCATGTGGAAAATAAGAATGTAAGCATTTTGAGTCAATAGGTTTTTTAGAAAACACTGAGAAGTAGGTAATTTCTATCATATACACCTTTCAAGGAAGAGAAGTATAAATTTATGGAGAAGGCTTTAAACTCGCTAGTTCTTCCATTGGCGGACAATGTTCTAAGAGAGGTGCTATGGAAATAACATCAATAGGTTTGTGATTGAAGCCAGAAAGCTTATACATGATGAAGTCCCTCAGAAAATCTTTTATATTTGAAGCAACGCTTGTATACTCACAAGATAAAAGAAGGTACACCAATTGAACAATACATAGATTATTTTAATAAAATAATCATTAATTTAAGTAATATTGATGCAAAAGTTGATTATGAGGACCAAGCCTTAGCCTTACTACGTTCTTTGCCTAAATTCTATGAACACTTGATTACTATATTGTTGTATAAGAGGGATGCAATTTTAATAAATGATGTTAAGACCTTATTGAATTAAAATGAATAGAAAAAACAATGCTAAACAATAATGAATATGAAAGTGCAGAAAGTTTGATGGCAAGGGGAAGGCACAAAGATAAGAGAAAGGGTAGTGTTATGTGTTGGTCTCAGTCCTATGTGAAGGCTAAAATAAGGAATATATATCTTGAATGTGGTAGCAAGTGGCACTGGAAGCAAAATTGTATATTGCGTGCGAAAGAAAAAGAGTTTTGATGAAACTTCGAGTTAAGATAAAGCTAATGTAGATAGGATTGCTAATGATGAGTTTGATGATATCGTTTAGAATATTATTGTTGACCACTCAAATTCAAAGTGGATTCTAGATTTCGGATTCTTGTATCACATGTGTCTTAAGAAAGGCTAGTTTACCACTTGCAAATCAATAAATGGTGTTAAAATTCTGAAGGGGAATGATGCAACTTGTAAGGTTGTTGGAATTAGTGTTGCTAGTATCTGGTTGTCTGATGAGATAATAAAAACTTTGTTAGATGTTAAATACATTTCTGATTTGACAGAATAATATAATTTCTTTGGACATATATGCATGAGAATAGTTGTGAGTATAAGGCTCAATGCAGAGTCATTTGGTTTCAAATGTGCTATAGTTGCCATGAAAAGTGCGAGACTAAATAGTTTCTAACTTTTGTTGGACAGAACAATTGAAGGCACTGTAGTAGCTTAATTTTCTGATACAAAAAAGATATCTTATTTGATGGTAAATTAAATATTTAAGATATCAATTAAATTAATTATTCAATTTCAACGGTAGATTAATAATTAATTGGCTACTAATAGATTTTTTTATTGGTCATAGAATTAATATATATATATATATATATATATATATTAAAAAATTAACATTGATGAACTCAATTTTTTAATTTATTTTACATATGTAAAATTTATACGTTCACCTTTAATACTTAAAAGATTTAGAAAATTTGGAACTGTGATATTTTGAAACTTGATTTCCTTCCAAAATTGAGATGACAATCCAATTCCAATTTGGCTCCATCTTTTGGCCTTTGCCGCTCATGAATCCCAACCCTAACTAGTACGGGGACAAAACCGGAAATATAGATAAAGAGAAGGACCGAAGTGTAAAAGCGAAAACCGCGTCAAGGTCGGTCACTTCCTCGCCTATATATATATGCCTTTAGGCCTCTAACAATTCATTGTGAAATTTCTCTTAGCGATCGAGAGGCGATATTTTCTTTCTCTGCATAGCCGAAACCCTAACCCTAGGGTTACCGAAGATCTCTGATCTGTTCATCTAGATCTACTATTCCGCAAGATTTTTGTGAATCTTAAGCCGAACCTTAATTATACGTTGCCAATTGCTGGGCTTTTATTTTGTTGTCGGGAAAATCTTCGATTCGATCTAGAAGATGTCTAGGTGCTTTCCATACCCACCCCGTGGGTATACTCTGAGCAGGCACAGCGAAGAGGCCTTGATCGAATCGATTAAGGTTTGTTGAACAGAGCACCTTGATTGATTTATGCATGAGCATGAGTCTTCATCGATGTAAATTAATGGGTTTGTGGTGGGTCTCTCTATGTATGGATGCGACATGTAAATTTCAAAGAAAAAGTTATTGGACGGTATTTGGTACCAGGATTCTTTCTGAATATGATTGGTAGTTTGATTTGTGTGTGGTAATCTCTGGGATTTGTCTGGGTTAAAGGTTTTAGATTTGTAGTATAGGGAATTGGTTGGATATTCAATGAATTTCAAAATAAGCGATTTATTTTTTTTATATTTTCTGTAAATCCATTCAGAATTTTGGTTTGAATTGATAAGTAAACCTGAAATCATATATAGTTTATTTATTTATTTATTTTTATTATTTTTTTAATGAATATGATCGGCTGTCCTCGGCTATGTGTTTTCTAGCCCAGCTGTTTGGAGGTGTAAAACGTTTACTGAAAGCAAAGCTGGGTTGATTGTTTAAGTGAAATGATATGTAATTCAATGGTTGAGGACAAAAACCTATTGTTATTTGGGAGATGAATTTTGGTCGAAAGGTGGATTTAGCACAACTGATGTTTGGACCGAAGGTCCTTCGTTACGGGGATTCTTGAATTTTGGGTATGTAAGTGGAGCATAGATTTATTATCTGATTTTATGCTTTGGAAGTGGGAAGGCCATGGATGACTTGCACAACTCATAAGAAAACAAACATGATTTAAAATTTGTTGTTGTGGAGTAGACTTGGTAGTTTGAAGTGAGGAAGCTTGTGATGTGATGACCAACATTTGTGAATTGATTTTGTAGCAATTCCAGGTGGTGTATACCTCCAACCACTTAGGTTTCTTTTTGTGAGATCTTTGGGCCTATTTAGAAGGAAGGCTTGTGGCTATTTATATTAGCTCCAATGATGCATTTGGGCTTTAGAATTTAAACCTACTCAAAAGGACCCATCACTAGGCAAATGATGCAATGTTGAGGATTTTAGATGGTGGTCTCTCTTGAATGTTGAAGGTAGATGGTAAAGAACTGGCTGATGATTTTTAAAGTGCTAATGTCTCTCTTGGGTCTTAATTCTGAATAGACATGTTCTAATGAAAAACTTGAAATTGTTTTGTTGGAACATCAAGCTTATGGGTATATGCATTGATTCCCCATTTGTCTTGTATGCTTTGATAGGCTGTTTGGGCTGTTTGTGCTTAACATTTAAAGTTGGATTAAAAAGAGTCAGCATAATGATCAAACAAAAGATTTGATTGTTTATATTGTTGGTCTACATGAATAGACTACTGGTCATACTGTCTGATCCAACTTTGAAGGTTATTGATTTACTTGGCTATACAACAGATCTTTCCTCTGATTATTATGAGTGTTTGTCTAAGCTAATCTAATTATGTGGTTCTATATTTTGCTTTGAAGAGGTAAAAGAATTAAAAAAAAAAAAAAACTGTTTTGCAGCCTTTTTTTTTTTTTTTTTAATCAAGAAGTTCCATCAAGCCAAAGTGTATATTCGTCTGAAGAAATGATCATTTTGTGGGTCTAATTATGAGGAATTTCTGTTTCTTCAGCAAGTAAAATGTGAAATTTGTTAAGTCTTTACTAGTTTCTGCACCTGCCTCTAGAAACACAACACATTTTCAGCCATATATTGACATAAATGACCACTCTTCATATTCAGAAAATTTACTCTTTTTCAAGCACTAGATATCATCATATGTTTAAGAACAGGCAAGTTGTCTCATTTTCACATATCAAATTACTCTCATCAATTCAATATTTTGAATCTTGCAACTTCCTAGCTTCTTACATTTCTTTCAAACTCGAAATCAAAGGAAATTTGGTTTTCACATTTCAAATGCATCTTTTGAAATGAACCCAAAGAGAACCTTCAGCATTTGAGATTTAACTTGGATGCTGTTTATTTTTTCTGGTTTGCAAAGAAATTCAGTAATCTTTTTATGTTTATTGCCAAGTTATGGAAAAGACCACCTCATCTTAAATTTACTGGCAATGTAACTTGGGTTGCATGATCATCTGGTTGGTAGGCTTTTTGGGTTTGTACTGATTACATATGAAGTGAAATCATGCTGAGGTCTCTGTTCATTTCGTGGGCCATGTCAACGTTTGTTCTTCCCTGGCCCCAATTCTAAAATTGTTATTTGGTGCTCTAAAGCTCCAAAATGAAAGGGAGAAAGCTGAGGAACAAATGAAGAAGGAGAAGAGAAGGGAGAAGAAAGAAAAAAGGAAGGAGAAGAAAGAGAGAAAGGAAGAGAATAAACACAGGGCACATCAGAACCTGGAAAAGTTTGATGCTGTCCACGGTCACAGAGGCAAAAATTTCTGGGCAGATACAAAAGATGAGTTTGTCGACAAGGTAAGCAAAGCTGAATCTGAACAGTTGGAAAGAAGCAATCTGACCGAGGAGCAAGGGCAGCCTGTTTGTATACGCCTTCCCAGCACTTCCTCAGACAGCACAGAGAATAGCAATAAGAGGAAAAGACACCCCTCGCCGGTAGATGCCAACCGAGGGCCTGGTAAGATTGTTTTCCACTCATGAAATTTCTGCTCCCTTATTACATAGGTGTTCCTTCCCTTGATTTTTGGTTCTTGTTTGTGGACCAGGTAAGATTCGGCTACGGCTGTCCTTAAAGAAGCAGAATCAGTCTGATGCTTCAACCAATGGACAGAATCTTTGCTCTACATCTGGAAGTACACACTTTCCTCCCCAAAATAATGTTGACATTCGTGTCAGACAGAGGAGCAAAAGTATTTGCTGCACATCAGAGGGGACCAGCAATATAGGTTATGGCCCTGCTTTTAGAACCAATGGAAAGCAGATCTGTTCGACTTCTAAGCAGAATGAGTCTGTTGGTACAGTCAAAACCATAACTCCATCCACTACCAATGTGGTGGGAACCAGAAACATAGGTCAAGGCCCTGCTTTTAGAAACCATGGAAAGCAGATCTGCTCGACTTCTCAGCAGAATGAAACTGTTGCTGCAGTCGAACCTGTAATTACATCTGCTGCCAATGCAGAGGGGACAGGCCACACAGGTCAAGCACCTGCTTTTAGAATTCATGGAAAGCAGATCTGTTCCACTTCTCAGCAGAAGGAGACCCTTGCTGCAGTGAAAACTGTAACTCCCTCTGCTACCAATGCGGTTATGACTAAAAAGCAGAGAAAGGAACTGAAATATAAAAATCTAATTGAGAACTGGGTTCCACCTCAGTTGCAGGATGCATCGAATGAGCCTGATGATCTAGATTGGCTCTTCCAGGGCAAGAAGTATCAAGAAGGTACACACGCTCAGGAAAGACGGACAGCTGGAGATGATAGCATGTCTTGCTCTACCAGTTCGCAATTGTGCCCTCGTGCACAATATTTGCAAGAAGTTGATGTGTATGCGCTGCCTTTCACAGTTCCGTATTGAGCTTATTCTTGTGTAAATAGAGCAGAGTGATATCTTGCTGCTGCCTGAGGATTTTTGTAGTGGTCTCTCCTCAGGCAGGGCACAGATTATTTGTATTGTTGAGCAGAGAACTTATACCTGTGTAACTGTGTTTCAATTATTTTATGAAGCAAAATTTCTTGTCAGCCAACATATCAAGATTAATGCAATTAATTGGTTACATTAGTATTTCTAGAATGGTTTAATATTTTGGTGAATGAATGCTACTTGAAGGTGAGGCTTTTGCATGTAAGAAATTGGGTGCGGACCAAAGCAAGTCAGTTTTGGTGATTTTGAGGCGTCAGGCTGTGAGGCAATTGAAAAAGTAAAAAAAAATTGATTGCATCTTTATTTTATTTTTTGTAAAATATTAAAAAAAAAACAGATCGTTATTTGATTGGAAAAGTAATTTTAAAATAAAAAAGCACAAATTTTTATTTTTAATATAGTATTTTGAGATTCATAAAAAACATGAATAATGAATTTGAGAATAAAGTATAATTTAAATTTATAAACCACATACTAATTACGTAGTCAAAATTTATGTCTGTCCATCAGTAAAATCGTTGAGTTTGGCAATCCCGATTCCCTAATAATTAAGAGGGAAATGAATAAAAGAATTAAATATTACCATGACGAGTAATGTACGGCTCCCTCATCCAACTGAAAGCTGTTGAGTTGAGTAGAGAGAGAAAGAAGAGAAATGATGATATCAAACGGAATCGAAGACGAGGAGAAATGGCTCGCCGAAGGCATAGCCGGAATTCAACACAACGCCTTCTACTTGCATCGCGCTTTGGTACATTCCGATCCAATTCTATTACCTTCAACAGTTTCTCACGAATCAAATCAAAAAATTGAAAAAGGAAAAAAAGAAAAGAAATCCATAGCCCTAACTTCTCATTATGAAGCAATTTAATTGGATTCGCATTTGTTTCTTTATTTGGAAAATCAGGACTCGAATAATCTCCGAGAAGCACTCAAGTACTCCGCGCAATTGTTGTCTGAACTTCGAACTTCGAGACTTTCGCCTCACAAATACTACGAGCTCTGTAAAGTTCTTGGATCCATTTATAAGTAATTGGTTGATACGTGCTAACTATAAGTTGTAAAAATGAGTTTAGTTTGTGAAATTTCCTTTGATCTTATGATTTTTATGTGTTAGATATGCGCGCTTTTGATGAACTCAGGAGGTTGGAAATGTTCTTCAAGGAGGAAGATCGGCATGGTTGTTCAGTGGTTGACCTATATGAACTTGTGCAGCACGCCGGGAACATTTTACCTAGATTGTAAGTTTTTGTGGTTTAAGGATTTCGACATGGAAGCATGGCAATACCAGGGAAAATACTTTTGGCTTTTTTGCTACTTTCAATTTTATATGCATGTAGGTGTGTATGTATTCATGAAAATGCATGAGAAAATCTATAGCTGGAGGATACATGTTTAAGCAGTGATGGTGATACCATGAAGTGATCTGCTTTCTATAAGACGATATTATCATATCAGCCATCTACCTGAGTTCTAATTCAGACTGTAATGAATTTTATTTTTTCTTTATTCTTAAATATTTTTTCACCACTGTAGTGCATATCTTGTATGCCTAATATTGAGAACTGGGAACTCTAATTGTATATTTTGGACATATAGATTGAGGTCTAGAGTTGGCATCTGAACAATGTAGAAATTCCTGCTGTTCTGCTTTTCTGTTTGCCTATTGCTAATTATTGTCTCGAGAATAGTGCCAACTATTGGATTTTAGACTAAAGGAAATTATTAGTGGGAAGTGCCTTTCGATGCAACACAATAAAATGGAACACCTTTTACCACTAAATATATTTTCTCAAATTTGATTTTAAAATTAACTGTAATGGTTCATCTCCCATATTTTGCGATTCATTTTCTTTTTGTATCGTTAAGCATGTCATATCAAATATTAGAGGCTCGCTTGATGCATATTAATTTTGATTTGTCAACATCATGTTAGGTATCTTTTGTGCACTGTTGGATCTGTATATATAAAGTTGAAGGAGGCTCCTGCAAAGGATGTTCTCAAAGACCTTGTCGAAATGTGTCGCGCTGTTCAACATCCTATTCGAGGGCTCTTTTTGAGGAGTTATCTTGCTCAAGTTAGTAGGGATAAGTTACCAGATATTGGTTCGGAGTATGAAGGGTAAGGCAACGACCTTCTCCATTTCATTTTGCAATATACTGTCAGCATATTAAATTGAAGTTATTTACAAGATTTTGACTATGCTCATCGTTCACACGGGAGAGACAACTGCTTTTCCTTTTATCTTTGGGTATTTAAAACATTTCTATTGCATCATATCATCTCTTACAATTTTCATCTTTGAAGTTTTACCTTGCTCATCTCTCAGGCCATGAGTTTTTTTAATCATCTTATGATCAAGTTACAAGATGTTGCTTCACATTCATCTTGTAATTAATCACTGATATAATACACGATTTATGCCTTTTCTTTCCTTTTCTTTTTGTTTTAGAGCACCATGGTGGCATTTGGAAATATGGCATTTCGTTATTCCTCTTCCTTTGAGTTGTATGCCAAATATAATTGCCAATTGGCACTCAAATTCTTGGGAATTCATGTCATTTGCCCCCATTCTCCACTGCTGAACGCTCCAATTCCTTCTTAAGATGTACACAAGAAATGTTCCATTTCCTAAAATTGCAATTCTCCATCCAAAAGGCACTTTCTCATTTTAAGATGTGACTCTACTAACTTTCAACCATACTTTTGAGGCTAAAATTATAAAGATACTTGAAACTTTCATCTGTAAATGCTATCTAAACTCTCTGCCAAGTTAAACGTGAACATTCAAATTGAGGTGGGTGGAGTATGGCTTTACACTTCACACCATTTAAAAGGACATTTAAAGTGTCTGCTCTTATACATCAATGCTAAGATTCAAGCTTGCAAATATGCATGCATGTCATTCTAACAAAACAAATTTCAAGAGGAATCCCTCTGTGCTAAAGAGTTGAAATAGATATAGCAATTGTTATTTGTTAACATGATAAACTTGTGCTGATTAAATATCTATATTTTTCTAAGTAATGCTTATGCTGCAGTTTATTTTGGTTTGTGCTTTTCTTTAATGAGTCAATTGCTCTGCTTATAGTGAAGGTGACACTGTCATGGATGCTGTAGAATTTGTGCTGCAGAATTTCATGGAGATGAATAAACTTTGGGTTCGAATGCAGCATCAGGTTTGTGGAAATCTCTCAGGATTCTTCTTCAGCTCTTACTTTTGATATGCATGGCAACTGAAAACTTGCATGCGACAAAGGTGAAATAAATCATGAAAGGCATGTTTGGGCATGCAGGAGTGATAATGCTTATGATGCACATATTTGCTTTGGTGATCCTGAGTTGAGGTCTTCTTTCCGGATTTCTGGTCTGCAGGGACCTCCCAGGGAAAAGGAGAAACTTGAAAAAGAACGGAATGAACTGCGTGATCTTGTAATGCCAATTCCCCCAAGCAGTTAGTTTATCCCAATCATATCTTAACCCTTTTAGCTTCAATGAGGGTGATACTCATCCATCTCTCTGATATCTTAGGTGGGGAAAAATTTACATGTCCTCAGTCAGATAGAGGGTGTTGACCTTGAAATATACAGGGACACTGTTCTTCCTAAAGTATTGGAGCAGGTTGTTTTATCTGATTTGCTCCACAGCTATCTTGTGAAGATCTTAAAATATGTGATCTGCTTTCATCTAAAGCATGCATTCAAAATGTTTATGACAGATTGTCAATTGTAAGGATGAACTTGCGCAATATTATTTGATGGACTGCATAATTCAGGTCTTTCCTGATGAGTACCACTTGCAGACCCTTGAGACATTATTGGGTGCCTGCCCCCAACTTCAAGTGAGTGGTCAATTTTGCAATAAATCTTATTTCGTATTAGACAATGTTCCTTTGTTCTCTTTCTTTCTGCATGTGATAATACACATTGCTACATAATATTTCATCTCTTATGATTCATGGAGTTTTTTCAACATGGCTTTCCTAGTATGCTGTAACAGAATGAGATCGTTCTGTCTTTATAACAATATACACGTTTTAATAGGATGAGGTTGCTGAATGAAATGTCTTTGTTTAGTGCAAAGAACTTCCAAAGTAAATTTTTATTAACAAGCAATGTTTTGTAGCATGATATCTGTTGCATTTGACTTATCTGATTTAAAGTATAAGACAGATATGTGGAGAGTAGGCACAGTTAGTTGATATCTGAACAATGGTATTGGATAGAGATGGTAGTTTCCAAACTTGTAGGTTAGTAGGGGCAAGCTCTACTCACAATCATCTGCCTAATCCTTTGAACATTCTTTCTCAACAAATTTACTACTGTTGTGAATGCATCTCAGTAATGGTTTTTCTTAATGTAATTGTCTTCTACAATCAGTTGGAATGAATACAGTAAAATAGATAGTAACTTGGATGTTAGTATTATGTTTTGAACTTGAAGTTTGAATGTAATATTTCAACTATATTTAAAACTGAATTGCCAAATTACTGAACAACGGACTATCGATTGCGATGCAATGGACAATTGATTGTTCATTTTTGCTTATGAAAAAGTTCATTGCATAATTCCTTTGAAGATGAGCATAAATTGATCAGTATTTGGATTTGATATCTATAAATATTTTTTTGGGAAGTGTATGGTATGCTTTTGATATCATAATAAAGATCAAAGATAATATTATGAGGCGAAAAGATATACAAACATTGGATATCAATTTGACATTGTTAAAGGACCAAGCGAAAATTAAAGAGAAACTTTATATTCTCAAAACTAAAGATGCAAATGACTTAAGCTTCTAAAAACCAACAGGTTAGAGCTCATGCTCAATAAACCTATCTTAAGCTTGAGATCAAATTTGAAAGAAGTGCATAAAGTTAGAGCTCAACTAGGAGGCTCATTAAAAATTGAGTTGAACTCCATCTTCTGCTTAACTGAAGTTAGTTTCGTGCCAATGCACTTATCAATCATAAATATTCAAGAACTCAACTAGTAAAAAAATTCACTGTAAACAACCTTTTCATCAAATTGCAGATTAGATCACATTGTCATGACAAAAATAAAAAGGAACTTCTTATCGTAAAAAGAAATGAATGCTGATTAGGTAGCTGGTCGCCTGAGAGATAAAAGGTTTTTGGTGGCTGCCATGATATCTGCAGGTGGAGGTAGTGCAGGTGACCTTTGTTGGTGGAGGCCGTGAGAACGATGGCTTGGTGTGGTGGTAACAGCAACTTGGATGAAGGAAGAGATAATGAAAGTTGAGGAACAAGCTGGGCGATGCAGGATTTTAACCTATCGAATAAGACATCTATTAATTCTTGCTCAATTATATTATTACACAAATAAGAATACAAATGACGTAACAAGCTCATGAGCTTTCTAACACTTATATTTGGGTTTGAACTCGACAAGCTCGATGTTGAGCTTGCATCCACTAATACGCTTGGGGCGAGCCAGCTTGCAAGCCTTGACTTATAGTGCATCACCGATCGGGCCATTTTGACTTATGAACTATGGACAACATTTCAAATTAGGTTGCAGGTGGAGCTTGGCTACCCTCTCTCGATCTTTGGATAAGAATATAAGTTTTGCCCATGGATATTCTCTTTTATGAGAATAGTTATGTACTGTCTGCTAGCTGTTCTACTGTGTAAATGTTTGACAATCCTCACTATTCTACCTTGTAAACATTTGGCCTTAAAACATTTGTTATGGTGACCTTTACTTGTCCTCTTGTGATTAGTGAGCAATTTTTTTGATGTTGCACTATTTTGATTCTCAGCCTACAGTTGACCTGAAAACAGTGTTGTCACAACTGATGGAGAGGTTGTCAATCTATGCTTCTTCAAGTCCCGAGGTGAGTCATTTACATACTCCTCAACAATCCCAAGGATTTCATTCGTTACATTGTTTTGACTACATCTCCTCATATAGTTGTTACCAGAATTTTTACAAGTTGAAGCATTTTCCAAGCTGAGCAATGCAATTGGAAAGGTAAAGTTTAGATTCTTAACTAATTTAGTTCTGGCACACTGAATATTGGTTGAAAATATGCTTGTAAAAGGGTGTGTGATGTTTAACTGAAATGGTATGTATTTTTATTGTGCATTTACCTATCAATGTCATGTGAAAATGTTAATGTATGAATGTGGCTTATGTTTAAGTTACAGATTAGCAGACAAAAAGTGATATTGGAAGAACACTCTTGTTTGTTTTTAAGATTCAATGATATTAATATTGGAGTATTTGTGGCTCTGGTTTTACCTTTTCTGTCACCTCCCTGCTAATTGTACCAGCATTTAGAATCACACTTTTACATAATGAGTTAACATGCCTTAAATGCACAATCCATCTTTTAGGAAACAAATAATTGGTGCTGAAGATTTGTGTTGGTTGAATGTACAGTTTAACTGATGTTCTAAATATCCAATAACGTTAATATGTTGGTTTTCTTAAGATTGTATCAACATTTTGGTTTCTGTCTCGTGGTTTTAACTGCAAAAAGGGATGCTAGTGTTGAGAAGTATAATCAGTATTTAAAATATCAATGCTGATATATCTGAATCATCTGATGCACATCAGATACTTGTAAAATATAATGGAAAATAACAATAATATATAGAAGTTTTAAGAAAACATCATGACCTAGATATCTAGGCAATAATGTTAAAATGATAAAAGTATTGGTTTATTGAAATAATGACAGAAGTTATCCTATAACTCGCTACATGACTGAATTAAATGTCTCATTGATTCTCACTATTATGCCCATTTACCCTATATAGTATATTGAGACCAAGGTTAGCATGCTCAAAACCCGTAGCCTATTCACAACCCAGATGCATCCCATGAGGCCCGGCTAGGATCAGGTACCTGTTTGTCCTGTAAGTTGTCGTCCCTAGTAAGGAGGATGTGCATATGTTAAAAGCTGTACTAAGCTAATGGAGCTCTGACCTACTGAGGTCAATGTAGGATTTATATGACTCTATTCCTCCGTGCTTGTCTCATTTGACACAACCTAATGCTTCTTCTTGATTGTTTCTTCAGAATATTTTATTTATTGGTATGGACATGTTCTGCATAATGATTTCTGGTTGCCACTCATTTGAATAAACTTCAAAGGGTTTCTTATTCAGGTCATTGAAGCACAAGTTGACATGCCTGTTGTTGGAGCAATTACTTTATATGTGTCTCTTCTGACTTTCACTCTTCGTGTTCATCCCGATCGGTTGGATTATGTGGATCAAGTGCTGGTATGCCGATTCTCCATCTCAGCATTTTGATAAAGACAAAGCCTATATATGCCTATAGTCTGTTGGATTCCATCAAATTCTTGGGTTTCTAGTACACTTCTGTTCATTAAGAATTTATGGACCTCATTATAGTACATCACCAACAAAGACTACTATTTGGCCCTAATCATGCATACATGAAGTCAAAGTTCACAGAATCTCATAAATTAGTAGAGTTAATTGACTTCAGTGACCAAGGTGCATAATCTGAAATTTCTTACTTCAACTGCTTTTTGCCTTCTGATTTCTGAAAGGGAGCATGTGTCAAAAAATTATCTGGGAAACCAAAGCTCGAAGATAGTAGAGCAACAAAACAAGTGGTTGCCCTCCTGAGTGCTCCACTAGATAAATACGATGATATTGTGACAGCTCTTACACTTTCTAATTATCCCCGTGTAATGGATCACCTCGATGCTGGAACAAATAAAGTCATGGCAATGGTTATCATCCGAAGTATTATGAAAAACAAAACTTGTGTTTCAACTTCTCACAAGGTATGTTCCTCTTCAATTTTCTGCAGTTTTTTGGTTTTTACCTATCATATATATGATATAAATTTGATCTGCAGGTTGAGGTACTGTTTGAGCTTACAAAAGGGCTCATAAAGGATTTGGAAGGGATTTCTACGGATGAGGTATGTAGAAAACGTCTCTCCAATTGCACTATTTGTCAATGTCCCATTGCTTCAGAGAAATTTTATTTTGCGCTTTTCATAGCCTGTTCTATTTTTTCTTCCAGTGTGTGCTTATAGATATATCTTTCCTCATATCATATGTTTTGACCAATAGCTTGATGAAGAGGATTTCAACGAGGAACAAAATTCTGTTGCTCGTCTGATGCACATGTTGTATAATGATGACCCAGAGGAGATGTTAAAGGTAAGCATCTCTTACTATGATTCTGCTTTCTTGTGCATTTTGTCCTTTCATTTTCATGTTACTCAAGAGAACACTTCCGGAAAATAGGAGTGATTATCCCCATTTTGACTGATGTCAGAACATTTTGTTTTTCTAAAATTTGACTACTCACCAGTTCCAAATGATATACCCACTATTTTCTTGAGGTTGGCATAGTTTCTTGTCTTGAGGAATGCTATATACTGGTGACTTCACGAAGTGTTAGATTTATTTATTTTTCTATCTAGTCTTTTTTCACATTTACTTGGCTTATTGTAAGAAATGGTAGGGTAGGCCGGTAGGGCCTCTTCATTTCTTTGCTGTGGTTGCCTAATATAGTGTGACTGTGGACCGCATATGTGAATGTCATGGGCTTAATGTATTTCTTCTGGTATACTGACTTTTGCTTAAAAGAATCAATAATACACTGTAAATAGTTCTGAATTTATGCTCTCCTTTACAATGATGGTGGAATACTGGAATTGTTTTATTTTACATATGTCCACCCAGTGATGTGCTTACGCTGCAATTGTATATGTCTTTTCTACTTTGTCAGATAATATGTACAGTGTGGAAACATATAATGGCTGGAGGTCCAAAACGCCTACCTTTCACTGTTCCTCCGCTTGTTTTTTCTGCACTCAAGGTATGCTTCTTTTTGGGATGAAAATGCCTGTATCCTTTTCTTATTTGAGAACATGGCAGTGATGTAGATAGGGGGAGTAGCAGCAATAGGACAATGACATTGAGAAATAATTTGATTTTCTAAATATACCGGAGACTCCTGAGTATTTGTGAAGCCTCTAGAAAAAGTGACAATTGGTCTGTCAAAATTCCATATACAAGTACTTTTTATCTTCTGATACCAAAAATAAAAATTTGAATACATGCTAAATTTACCACTTCTCTGGAACAGCTGATTCAGCCTTCAGCAGTCACAGCTATTGAATATGTGCTTGAAAAATTGTACATCCAGATATTCTGTACTAGCTTTTCACTATATATGCCCTTGGTAGAGCGATATGTACTTGCAGTACCCTGATTTTTTATTTTCAAAGATGCCCTGATATATTTTCCTTGTGCCAAGAGTGAGCTGCCTAAAAGGTGAAGAATGAGCACACTTCTTGTCTGTTGTTGATTGATTGCTTGTCTAGTCATCTAGAGTTGGCTTTCAATTTATAGCATATAGCTTCCAATCTTAATAATTTTAGGCATTTAACCTTTTGATTTGTTTCTTCTCCTTCCTTTTTTTTGGGCTGTGACGGATTGCTCTCAATGTTATCCATGATATTTGAGTCATTTTAATGTGTTCTCTCGGTGAAATAATTGCCACAGATGAATAGTAACTTGTAGAGCCATTTAGTAATAGTTATCTTCTTGCATAGAAGTTAATCAGGGTACTTCAGGTAATTTAAGCATTTCGTATTTTCAGTAGAGTTTCTCCTCTTACCCCGAAAGGAAGATAAGAAATGTTATACCTTTATGAACATTTTCCTGGTGTAGTTGGTTAGGAGATTGCAAGGCCAAGATGGAGATGTAGCTGGAGAAGAAGTTCCAGCCACCCCAAAGAAAATATTTCAGCTCCTGAATCAGGTAATAAATGCTCTAACTTTAGGACTTCTGTCCTGGGGGTATATTTGAGTCATTTTGGTTTACAGAACGAAGCTTCATAGTCATCTACAATAAGAATGTGATGAGATAGGTTTTTCTTCATAGCAGTTTGGAAACCATCTGCAGGTTTAGCTAATGCTTCTAGATGATTCTCATAGGATCGCCATAGACAAAAATGTTCAACTTTGCAATCTATGATTGCAGAGATTAACTTCTGATTATCTATCTCCCTCATGCTGACCAGCAAAATATTTCTTTTATTTGTTGCAGATAATCGAGTCTCTTTCAGCTGTTCCATCTCCTGAACTGGCGTTGAGGCTTTACTTGCAATGTGCAGAGGTAAACGCTTTAACATTATTGGAGCACTGCTGAGAAGTGGATGGTACATAATAGCTAGGGAAGCTTGTACAATCACATTCTGTAATTAAAAAATCATCACTGTATGCTTGTACAAGCAGGTTTGGGATGTTCGAAATTTCAATTAAGATTTAGAAAGAGCAGCTTGAAAATTTAGCTGTTGAACTTTACCATCAAAACTACCGACCAGGAGACCTTGTCAATTGCACAACGTATTTCAATGGAGAAGTTAGGTTTCTATATTGATGGGAAAGTAGCATTATTTTTTAATATCCTAAACTGTGGCAATCTAAACATGGGAGGACATGGTAATTTGTTATTTATAAACCATGTCTTTCTGAAAAACAAAGAATTCCTGTTACCAGAGGAGCACTTGATTTAGAATTTTGTTGGTGTACTTCATTCTTGTCTTTGTGTCTTAAATTGTATCATGGTGCTTATCCTCGATCAATTCACTAGCATTATTGCTATATTTATCGATTTCACTGATTAGACACTAGTTATTTTACTTCAAAATTAAAAATCGGCAAAATCGATTCTTATTTAGTTGCCTTTGCTTGAAAATTTATGTGTACAGGCAGCAAATGACTGTGATCTCGAACCGGTGGCTTATGAGTTCTTTACACAAGCTTTTGTGCTGTATGAGGAAGAAATTGCGGTACGCATAAGAAACAATTGTTGAGCTGATAAATTTTATTCTGCAGTTGTTTCTTAAGCTGTAACTCGTTATTATTATATTCTATATTTTCTAGGATTCTAAAGCCCAGGTGACAGCCATTCACCTAATAATTGGGACTCTGCAGAGAATGAATGTATTTGGTGTTGAGAACAGAGATACCTTGACTCATAAAGCCACTGGGGTAACTTCATCATCTTTTGAGTACTGTGTTCCAAATATCATCTCTCTGCATCCTAGCCTTATTACCTTTTATTTTCAGTATTCTGCTAAACTTTTAAAGAAGCCAGATCAATGCAGAGCAGTTTACGCGTGTTCGCATCTTTTCTGGGTTGATGATCAGGATGGCATCAAAGATGGAGAAAGGTAAACTGCTGAGAATATGCTTTGTTGAAAAAAATTGTTGGCATCATTTATTTAAGTGAAGAAAAACATGACTTGCTTTTATCCTCATTGTATTTTACAAATAATCATTGGGTAATAGCTCAAACCTGGGCCAGCCATGCATCTTCAGCAATCTTCATATGCTTTCAGTTTGAGCCAAAAAGGCATGACCTCTGATCATCCTGTATTATAGGGTTCTCCTTTGCTTAAAGCGTTCATTGAGGATTGCCAATGCTGCTCAGCAGATGGCAAATGTTACCAGGGGTAGCAGTGGACCTGTGACACTCTTTGTTGAAATACTTAACAAGTTAGTTGATCAAACTGTGGCCGTCTATAATATAATTGTCTGTTTTCCATTCTCCTCCTCATTCTTCTCTGTTCTCTCTTGAATGTGATTCAGGTACCTTTATTTTTTTGAGAAGGGAAACCCTCAGATAACAGGTGCTGTGATTCAGGGCCTCATAGAGTTAATTAAAACTGAGATGCAGAGTGACAGTACTACGGCCACTCCTGCTTCAGATGCATTCTTCACTAGCACCCTGCGCTATATTCAATTCCAGAAACAAAAAGGAGGTGCTATGGGTGAGAAATATGATCCTATTAAGTTGTGACACATGATGATATTGCTTTGGTGGATGATGAAGTTATGAAATGATTGACTCCCTTCACTTCAGTATCTCCTGTTTATATGGAAACCGAGCAACTCATGGAAATCACTCGCCCCTCTGTGAAAAAATCTCTCTCCTTTTGGTAGTTCTTCTTCATCATGTTCCATAAGGTGGGGGTAGGCTGACCGAAAATTGCAGGCCATTTCCCTTCTCTTGTTTAGTTAATTTGTCGCTGATTGAGAATACCTTACTCTTTGTGGATCTCATTAAGTGCTTTTTGCATTCTCGAAGAACTGTTTAAAGGTTGTAACAAATAGTTTTCTAGCCGGTTGCAGTTCCTTGAATTAATTGCTCCCCTAAACGCTGATATGGTGAATGTGTAATGTATTGCCAACGGTTTATAGCTGAGTGGCATCTCGTACTTGTATTTTATGGATCTTTTTAACCTCCATGGAGGCTGCTAAGGTCACTAGGTTAGTAGATTATAAAGTTAGGGATCTGATTGTGCATAAGATATTGTATATTGATTCGAAGAATTTTTTTTTTAAATGCTACTGGGTAATATTTGGTGAAATATTTATTCAATTTGCCAGTATGCTTTGACTCCTGTAGTTTGCTTTCTCCTGACTCAAAATCAGCGCCATTGGCCGCTATTTATCTTCATGTTTTGCATAATAATTAAATTTTGGTTTATCATAGATAAATTCCAGCAGCTTCTTTCGTGGAAAACATGAAAAACTCCACCAAAATTTTTCCATTGGGTTGGCCATCTTCAAGTTTTGCCTATTTCTTTTATTTTGGTTTAACCGAAAGGGGAAAGAGGAAGAAAAGAAAGAAGACAAAAGGTGCGGAGGAGCACGGGGGAGACAATAAGAAAAAGTACGAAACAGAGCGCTTAAAAACCAGTAAACCACAATATGCGTTGCTAAAGAACATTATAAGAAATATATTACATATCACCGAGGATAGGGGGAAATAATACTCTGAAACGAAAGAAGGTACAATGCCTTAGCAATAAAATCTACTTAGTTAGGGGCTAGCTGCTTCTTGGGAGCAGTGGTCATCTCATTGTGGGGGTAAGCTTCTTGCCATTTAATTCTTAGAAGGTCTCAAACATCCACAATTACACCTATCATTGTATGGTTGGGTGAATATGGTCCAACAACATCAACAGACGTTATTTTCTCAAGACCTCCTAAAAATAATCCCTTCTTGGCTATGTTACAAAATGGAGCAGGCCCTGCGTCCTTTCTTCTTCTTTCGCTTTGGTGGTTGCAGTACTATCTTAATCGCTGCATCAAACACTGCCTTCACATTCTGCAGTGAATGTATAATGCTATCATGAGAAGGCTGCAATTTACCTACTTTTCTTCCATAATCATAAACGCTAACAAAATGGGTACCTGTTGTGTTTTTGAACTGCACTCAGTGTATACAGGAGCTCCAATAAGTTTCTTGAGTTCCTCGCCCTACATAGAAGTTTATGAAACATCATTGCAATGGTCTCGGAGGCTCAAAACATAATGAGAGGGTGTGAGGAATCGGATGTTAAGAGACATATATGACTTTCTTACCTGAGCCGTAGTGATTGGAACTGCTCCAGGATGATCGATAAAGAATTGCTTATCATCTCTAAGATCTGTGTATGAAAAGTATCCCAAAATGTAAAATGAGCTCTTTTGAGGTAAGTTTGTAGACGTACACAAAACCAACTATATCTCTAAGATTGGTGCATATGTTTCTACTAGTAGAAATATGGCAAGTTAATTATGTTCCGAGGACTAAAGGTGGAGCATCTGATCTACAAGCAAGTATTTCTATAAGGAAATATTTAATGCACGTGATATTTATTTATGATATGGAATACAAAATGAAATGCCTATTGAAACAGATGATCTGTAGTGGGACACGACTAATACATAATAATTATACGAGGTAAGGATGCAGACTGACTCGGCACTCCTTGAAATGGACAAGTGCCAGAAATTGAAATTGTCAATTGATTAAAGAAATAGACAGAACAACTAGGTGATGGGAATACTAACATGACAGAAGCGAAAATCTTACCAAGTTTGGTTCCAACGAGGATAATCGGAACACCTGGAGCATAATGCCTCAACTCTGGAATCCACTAAACAAATCAAAGAAGAGAAAAAGGCTGCATCAGAAATCAAGTTTTCCTTTTGCCGTGCTAGATAACAGAGCCATCCAAACAATTCTGACCTTCTTTGCAATATTTTCGTAGCTGGCCTTGCTAATGAGAGAAAAGGCAAGAAGGAAAACATCTGCTCCACGATAGCTCAGGGGTCTTAATCTGTTGTAATCCTCTTGACCTGATTTGTGATGCAAACTGAAATTAAGAGATGCTTGAAGCATATGGGAAATGTTTCAGACAACAAAGAAATGTGTCCAAGGAATCACCTGCAGTATCCCACAATCCTAGGTTGACAGTGCTGCCATCCACAACTACATTTGCACTGAAGTTGTCGAAAACAGTTGGAACGTAATCCTGTAGTGAAAGGGCAAACCATGGGGTAGAAATTTAAGTTGGCAATAGATAGATATCGAGGTCTACGTGCAAGAACAAGAACATGATCTGGAAATCCAGAAGAAGAGAGCAAGATTGTAGCAGAATGATAGAAATGCAACTTCAAGAATGTTTTTCTGCGACTCTACTATGACATCTTGTTGGGGAGATTTCATTTTCCAATCAGACAAATGTGAAAAATGCTAAAATGATGTAATGAAAGTGTAAAGCAGAATTCTTGATCATCAAAAGATCTTTGCCATTTAAGACAGAAACTAGGTTCACACCTTTTAGTCATTCAGCTCATTTACTTGTAAATCACAATCCATATACACTATATAAAATAAATTTCATTAGTTTTTCAAGCAAGAAATTGAAGGAACAAGCAAAAGACCCAACCCATATAACCTCCACTACTACAAAGAAACAAACTAGAAACTTTCAAAAAAGAAGAAGAAAGAGGACAATATTAGCAATTTTATGCAGAGAAAACTGATGTCAACAGAAAGTCAAATAATCAAGAATTAGGACAGAACATAAATTCTTGAAGAAAACCCTCCAAATAAAACTGTGGAATTATTATTTTTCTAAAAGAAAAAAATAAACTGACCGTAGGAAATGTGTTGCTGGTATATGAAATCAACATGCAAGTTTTTCCAACAGCTCCATCACCCACAGTCACACACTTTATGAATCTTGTTGCACTCATTTCCAGCTCAAAGATCGCCCAATTCTTCCTTCTTCCAACTTCAACTTCAAAAACTAAAAAAATAAAAAATAAAAAGAACAGTTCTTTCCTCAAATGTGACCCAGATCAAAATTCAAGAAACTAGAAAAAACCCATCACAAGAACTTCACATTATAGAGCATCACAACTAAAATTGACACAAGAGAATTCACCTGCTGTGGCCCTGAAGCTGGAGACAGAAATGCAATGCCTGTACTTTGCTGGCAAAAAAGGCCCAACTTTATGACAGCTTTTTCTATTCTCTCATAAATCTTTTTCTTGGGCTGGGAGGGGGAGTGGGGTGGGGTGCACTTTTGGTTTGGAAACTGTTTTTACTAAATTTGACTGGTTTCTAAAGTTATTTACCCTGCATTAACCAATCTCATGGTAAAGTTGATGAATTTGAATTCAAGAATTTAAAAGGAAAATTTGGGGTGGAAATAATCTTCTCCATTAATGAAGTAACCACATGGAATGGAGCTCAAATACAAAATGCCCATGTGCATTGGGTGACCAACCCTCCTACCTACTTTTAATTCCTCTTTTTATCTTATTCAATTTGCAGATTTTGCAGCATTACGAATTTGATGAGATTCCATTGGCGGGCCCTACTTAGACAGCCTAAGCTTGTATTTTATGGCAATGTAGTTGTGTTAGATATGGTAGACCACTCAGTGGTCCATTTTATCTCTTAAGGAGAAATTTCCATAGGACAGAGTACTATAATGCCTGTAAAATATGAATTCTATAAGTATTTGTGTCAAAAGACATTTATGTCCTTGTTAAAAATAATAATTAATAGAATAATAACCAATTGGCAATTATTCATGTCCTACACTAATACGGTATAATAAATATTATGTCGATTATTAAATTTTTATTATTTCCTCTACTTGAAGTGCACAAATATAATTTGTAAATCTTATTTTAGTATAGAGAAAATTAGAATTTTAATTAAAGGTAGCATGTAAATTTAGTTGGATAAAGATTTGATGGGAGCTTTCTTCCATTTTTCATTGGAGATCAATAGAATTATTGGGCATAGTAAATAATTTCTACCCTCTTCTCTAAATTATATTAGTAAATGTGCTACACACACGTTACCTTTTTAATAAATACAAAATACAAATTGATGGTTATTAAATATTATTGCATAAAAAATCTTTTAGTCGAACAAAAAACGCTTCAAAATTTACGTTTTATAATTCGAAGATTTCATGTATCAACAACTAGTGCTTATGTTAACTCCAGTAAAAAATTATCGTTATTTTTTATTTATACACAAAGCCATTAAAAATTTATTAAAATTTAAATTCATAATCTTTCATATTATATAGGAAACTTATGCTATTAAACCACATATCACTCGATAAATTCGAAGTCAATAATTCCAAGATCAAAACTCGATACCAAAAGCATAGTATAAATAGTAAATTAGCCTATTCTACATAGCATTTCTCTCTCAAGGTGCTTAAGATGTCATAAATCATAATCTTGTAATACTAATCATTACTCCAAATTCCAAAATGTGTAAAAACTTGGTTCCGGTTAGTTCCAATGGGTCTGATAGAGCCTTCCAAGTACAACTTAACAATTTTCCTTGGTGGACAACGTTTGTTTAATTGGGCTTACCACTGGCCCATTATTTATTCCTGAGGGATCCCTAATTAGGTTTCTTAATGGATTGGATTGCAATTCAAATTCAATTAGATTTTTTGGATTTTTATTCAATTAAAATATTTAATTGATAAAATTTAATTATAAATATCCGTAATTCAAAATAAGTGAATTGAATACGGAATTAAGCAATTCAATCAGTTAAATATTCGAATTCGAACTTTAATAATTTTTTATTAAAATAATTTTCTTATATATAATATTAATAAAGATTTTAAAATAAAATCTATGTATTATATTGACCTAATATATATTAACATTTATATTATGCTATTGATATTAAGTCTTTAGTTTTAAAAATAAGAGGGATACTAATAAAATGTCAAATATAATAACGTATAATAGTTTATTTATACGTTAATATAATATAAAATATGAGTTTAGTATTCAAATATTTAACTTTTGGACTAAATATTCAAATATGATGTAAATTCACTTTATAAATACAATATTTTTATACAATCTAAAAGGAATATATATATTAAATCAGGTTAAATTTTTTAATCGAATTTCAAATATTTATCGAATTCGAATATGATACTGACTAACAAGATCTTATAGAATATCATATCAAATTTAGATATAAATTTTAATAATTAAATTCAAATTCAAATATAATTGATCCGATTTAAATCCGACATATTTATAGTCTTTCTCCTAACTTGGGGTTAGAACCTTAGCTTACTAGCCCAATTATTAGTCAGTCCTTTCAGAAACCTGTTGCCTTTTTCTGCTGTTCAATTATACACAAAGTTCACGATTGCAATTTAGCCCATTATCTTGGAAAGAAAAAATTATCTTTTAAGTAATGATGACCAAATTTGTTATTAAAAAGCCAACCACTTCGAGGTATTATATGAAAGACAAGTGATATTACATAAAAGGGGCTAACATAAATAAATAATTTATAAATTATTTCAAATTTATATATAAGATTAATAATTATTATAATCCACATTTAGGGATTTGAAAAGAGATACGTAAGAATAGTTCTTACATGCGGCACTCAGTTCAAGGTATACAATTGACACATATTGATAGAGAGTATTGAAAAGGAAATAAATTATCTCCAAACCTTTGACTCGTCCAATGTAAAACAGAGATAGAACAAACTTCTTGCAAGAAATTCTGTTTTGCAGTGGATTGGTCTGTACAAAACCTTGTTAGACATGTGATAAGCATCCGTCGTTTACATACAAACAGAAACTAATCAGCTCTAACTAACTATTTATCCATATCATGCCAAGACTTCTGCACACTTTTCACCACACTGCAGTTGCACCAACTGAAAATACACACTTCCAGGCATGCTAAGAAGCTGCTCATGGCTGCCACTTTCCGCAACTTTCCCATTCTGCAACACAGTAATTGTATCAGCATCCTGCACAGTAGACAGCCGGTGCGCTATCAGAATCGTCGTCCTTCCCTCCACAAGCCTATTAAGAGCTTCTTGAACCTGCATTTCTGATGCAGTATCAAGAGCACTTGTTGCTTCGTCAAGAAGAAGAATAGACGGATCCTTAAGAATCGCCCTTGCAATAGCCACCCTCTGCTTCTGTCCCCCTGATAACTGCACTCCCTTTTCACCAACTTGTGTATGATATCCTTCTGGCATCCTACTGATGAATCCGTGGGCGTTCGCAGCTTTAGCAGCCTTCATTATCTCGATTTCTGATGCATTGCTTCTTCCATACTTGATGTTCTCATAAATAGTTGTGGAGAGCAGTACCGGCTCTTGCTGCACTAGGCCTATTCTCAACCGGAGTGATTTTAGGTTTAAGGTTGTAGTATCAAAACCATCAATCAAAATCATTCCTGAAGTGGGATCGTAGAATCTTAGTAACAGAGAAATAATAGTACTCTTTCCTGATCCACTTTGGCCCACGATCGCCATACTCTTTCCTTTTGATACTTTAAGGCTCAGGCCATGAAAAATGGTTACATCAGGCCGAGTAGGGTACTTAAAACCTACGTTTCTGAACTCAATGTCTCCTTTGATATCAGTTACCTTTTTTGACAAAGGGTTGTCAGGGTCGATAGTCGTTTTTCTTTGAAGAATGTCGAAAACTGACCCGAGAACTTGTGATCCCTTAGCCAGATTAGGTGCCAGTGCCAGAGTTTCTGCTACGGCCAATGCAGTAATGATCAAAACCATGAAGGATTTCATTATGTTCCCAAACTCGGACTTTTTGTCTCTTATAAGAACAGATGCATACCAAAGTCCTATAGCGTAGGAAGAGTATGCAAGGAAGAGTGATATTCCATACCCAAAACCCAATACATGGCCGCGCAGAAGAGCTCTCTTTCTTGGTTTGTCTAATTCAGATGCAAAGTGGGCCGTTATCCGATCTTCAGCTCCAAATGCAGCAACAGTCCGTATATTAGCAATGGCTTCACGTGCCACTTCCGTGGCTTGATAGTATGCCCTCACGTAGTCGCCTCCAAACCCCTTGAGAAATAGTTGCTGCAGACAGAACAGAATTGTAAGCTTAAAACCACATAAGAAACCTCTGTGAAACAAACTTGGGCAGGCAAGAGATGTCTGAAAGTCTTACCTCGGCTATGTTTGCTGCAATAAGAAGAGGAAACGAAGCAACCACAACAGCTGCTATACGCCAACATAGTACGAAAGCAATCACAAATGCTGTCACAGCTAGTGCTGTATTTTGGACAACTGTTGATATACGGTCGGCTATTGCACTGCGTACTAATGTTGCATCTGTTGCCAACTTTGATGCCAGTGAGCCGGTGCTATTCTCATCCTTATCAAACCAACCAATTTCATTGCGGAGGATGGCTGTAAGATTCAGACAAGTAATGGAGTTTAAATAAGAAAAACCAGCAAAACATAAACTGAACAAAATGAAGATAGAAAGAGAAGGAGACCTGAGAACATCAGCAAGCGAACTCGTGCAATAAGGCGCTCTCCCATTAAGGTATAGAAATAGTGTTGCAACAAATATATAAAGACAGTCACCAATGCGGCCCCAGTGAATATGAAGGAAACCTGTCGGATCTCTTGTCTGATTCGAGAATCATCAGAAGAATAAAACACAGTTAGAATATGTGTTATTGCGAGGGCAAAAAGAGGCGCCTCCATGCCAGCCAGAATAGCACCTAATGATCCAAACAAGGCATAGGGCCATTCTGGTGCATTTAATTTGATTAGTTCCCAGACAGGACTTGAAACAGTGCTTTCTTGTGAAGGGTTTTGATTATTCATCTCCAGCTCCCCGTTAGTGATTTGCTTTAACTGCTGTCGACAGCTTTCAGTATAAGGGAACTCTTGAGTGCTCCAAAGTCCAGGAGTTTTAGTAACATTGTCTGAACTAGGATTTCTTTTGTGGTCTGAAAGTTGCAGGCTTGCCATAGATGCATATTCACCGACTTTAGACATAAGTCCTGTGTGAGTCCCTGTCTCAACCACTTGACCATTCTTTAGAACAATGATCATATCAATGTCCCGAATAGTGGATAATCTGTGTGCAACAACAATTGTTGTTCTACCCGACATAACTGAATTCAAAGCCTGCTGAACGATGAACTCTGATTCTGCATCAAGTGCACTGGTTGCCTCATCAAGAAGTAGTATCTTTGGGTTTCTCAGTATTGCTCTTGCAATAGCTAGTCTCTGCTTTTGACCTCCTGAAAGCTGTGTTCCGCCTTCTCCCACCTACACCCCAACAAAATTTTTCAGACAAAGAATTTGGCAATAGAATTAAGAATCATAAACAGATCAAATTTTTCTGTCTCTTAGGGAAGCTGAGGCTTTTTGCAAGAAACCAAACCAACCTGAGTGCAATAACCATCAGGTAAACTTTGAATAAAAGAATGTGCATTTGAGGCCTTTGCAGCCTCTATTACTTGATCCATTTCTGCACCTTCTTTACCAAACAAAATATTCTCAGCTATAGTTGTAGCGAACAGAGCTGGCTCTTGACTGACCAATCCCATCTGTGATCTTAACCATTTTAACTGAAGCTGCCCCAGATCATGCCCATCCAACAAAATTCTGCCTGTTGGATCCCAATTCATTATATATTCTCAAAAACATAAAGATTCTTTTAAAGCTATTTTCATTACCTGAAGTTGGATTATAGAGTCGTTGGATCATGGAGATAATAGTGCTCTTCCCAGAGCCACTAGGGCCAACGATTGCTAATGATTTACCGGCAGGTATTGAGAAGCTCAGGTCATCAAAAACCATCATTGTTGGTCGGGAAGGGTAAGCAAAAGAGACCTCACAAAAATCAATTTTTCCATTGACTCTTGGCAATATAATCCCCTCATTTGAACTTTTAGAACGACTAGAATCATCTTCAATCATGGCTAAGATGCTTGCAACAGCTGCACGACCTTTAGCTATGGCAGCAAGGTTTGGAGCAGCCTGTCCAAGTGCACTAAGGGACGAGGAACTCAGATTTTTGGAGATGAATGAGGAATAACATAAATTTACTTGCAAATACTTCTTTATATACTTACAATCCACTATAGATCACGTTGATAATCGTAGTGAATGCTTTTCCTCCATTTGTCTCCCCATGTCTAACGAGGATACTGGCGTACCAAAGAAGTAATGCCCAAGCACAAAAAAGAAGCCCATAAGTAAAGCCAATGCCAATTCCCTTTGCAATCCCGGTTTTCTTTGCCAGTTTGAGTGCTTTTTTAAGTGAATTTGAATATGTTTCAATGGCATTCTCTTCTCCAACGAATGAATATACCGTACGAACTTGTGAAATAACCTGATCAAATTTTGCATATTCTAGTTAGCTAATATGTGCAAATAACTCCTGGAATGAGAGGGAAAAAGGGCCTTCTACCTCTTCTGCTAACTTCCCGGCCTCAGCATAAGCATCCTCACCTTTTTTAGACAAAGTGGACATGATTATCGTATAAGCTCCTCCGGCTACAGCTATTAGAGGAACAATAGCCAAGGTGAGGAGTGTGAGCTGCCACACCAAAGAGAAGCCTAAGGAAAATCCAACTAAGAACTGGGAAAGATAGCATATGCCGTGGCATATCTGCGTCACA
The DNA here is from genome assembly GCA_018894105.1 of Jacaranda mimosifolia. Classification (NCBI taxonomy): domain Eukaryota; kingdom Viridiplantae; phylum Streptophyta; class Magnoliopsida; order Lamiales; family Bignoniaceae; genus Jacaranda; species Jacaranda mimosifolia. The sequence continues at coordinate 25,194,637 of CM032131.1, read as the reverse complement.
ATGCAGAAGAAGTTAAACTATTAGACATTAAATTCAAGAATGAAACTAGTAAATGATATTAGCCTTGTCTTAAACTTATTTTTCTGTCTACCTTGTCTCCTATTGCATCCTGCACAAGTATGGCATCACTTGAAATGTGAAAAAGTATATTTTGTTCTGCTGCTTCAGTGTCAAAGAACTGAATATTCTTATTCAGAGCAGACTCAAGGTACTTCATTCGTAACCGGGCCGTTTGCCTTTCTCCTGTCTGAGTCCAACATGCAACTCCTGAAATTCAAAGACTTTGTCCCTTATTGCCATAAAGAATCATATCAGCTCCAAAAAAGAGCAAAATTGAAACTGAAACATACCTGTCCATGCTGATAACCAAACAGCTAATCCAAGATAAACTAAGTAAAGAGCATACTGCATGGAAGAAAACAAAAATAAGCATTCTAATCAGACATCGTCTCCCATTTGACAACCTTAAAAGAACAATTAAACTATCAACATAGTTAAAGTATGTTAAATTTGAGTGGTTTCTCTCCAGATAAGACAATTGGAACATTTGAAAACAATAAAATAACCAACTGCATCAGCATTTACGATATCCAAGATCAACAAAAGTGCTGCAAAATTCAGTTTCCAGAGGGAGAGAATCCCATAATGTACCTTGGAAACCTCTGAAGAAAACCTATGAGGGTCCGAAGACAGGCTTCCTAGAGAATTGATCATGCGACCAAACAATACAAAGAATACAGGAAGAGCAGCACCTTGTAAGCAAGCTCCAACGCTTCCAATAAACATTAAAACATAGTCAATCTTATCTGCCGCAGCAAACAGCCTAAAGAATAAACCAGTTTCTTGGTTCTTGGCAGTTGAATCTGACGGTTGTTCTATTCTTGGTCCTCCATTCTGCTTAGACATTTGCTTTGCTGAGAGTTCAACTGCATCCATGATCTCAAATGGTGAAAAAAAGATCAAGTTGGAGAAAGGAAGGAAGGACTTTTCCTGCTGTTATATTAGTAATTTATGGTTGGCAAACCAACTACTTGATCCTTTTACTTAACTATGGTTTCAATTATCGCAACATAATTTTGTGGAAACCCATGGTTAGCTTTTGTTTATCGCCCTGGAGCTATATATTCTCTATTCTATTTGTATGAAGAGGCTATCACTAGTAAACCATTTTCAGTAGTCTCTCTTTTCATGAACTTGTTTTCCAAGAATAGTTGTGCTGGACCTACTCAGTTATTGCTAACAACAAATTTGTTGTAAGAGAGATGAGGAGCTGAGGTGGATGTAGTTATTACCGTGAAAACTGAAAAGTGGTGAGCGACAGAGGGGATCAACATGCTGACTCTTTATATGTCTTGGACTTAGGAAGAGATATATTTTTATTTTTTAGTCGAGCGGATTGCAAAGAGGCATGTGCTATTGTGCATTAGAGAGGTTGTTATAAATACCATAGGAATTGAGAAGAGGCACATATCGTTCTCATTCAAGACGTTTTCATAAATGTGATATAATATTATATATTATGGAAAAGTAACAAATAAAATTGCCCTCCACTTGACAAATTTGGGATTGTATATAGTCATCATTTCCATAAGAAGAATTTCATAAAAAATATATGATCATTCTTCCTAAATATAGAGATTAACCGTATCAAAATATTGTCCTATTAGGACAAATATGATAACCAATCATCAAACATAAAGGTTAGCCACTTCAAAATATTGTTCCATTTACATTTGAGAATTTTGATTAAGAAGGACCCCAATTTCAATGTGAAACAAAATTGAGTATCTCAAGAATAATTGTACTTAAATCAATTGATGTGACAAAAGTACGATTAAAGAATATACCAATAAATTTATTATTAATAAAGTACATTTTAAGACAATGGACCTTTATAGCCGATTAGCCTTTGGCTAAGCGACATAAATCTCATATATAAAGTGTGGTGTCAGAAGTTTGAACATAATAAATATTTGGTACAAATATGTATAACTAAAAAAAATACAATGAACCTTTACATATGAGAACAACACTCATAATGTAAACATGAGGTTAGGCCCAAAATTATAGCTCAAAGCCTGTAAGTACCCAAAGTTGATTAAAGAGAGACATCCAATCACTTTTTCACTTTAACAGTTTTCTAAAAGCAAACATATTCTTTAATTAAAAACCAACTAGTTTTACTGTCTAGTATAAAACCAATCAGGATCACCAATGCATTCAAGAAATATGATTGTTCTCAGAGTTAGAAGCGTACGAGCCAACTGTCCATTAAAGTACATTTCATTCAGGTTCACCACTCTAAAAAGAGGAGGCTAAATCTAAATTCAGAGTAAGTTACAGGTTTTCCTCCTGCTCCATTTATGGATGAAAGGACGTTCGCAGTGCACAAGGCAGCCACCCTAGCTCTGTAATTTTCGTACTTAACTCTACGAGAATTCATGGAGAGCCATTTATATGGCTAAGCCTATACCAGACACGTGGAATTATGCCCATCTCACACCAATAAGGTCACATGAACCACTTCTACATAGTACAGTTGAGGAGGAGTCTGAATCCAGTTGTCCTAATTAATTGCTCAAGAGTTTAACTCACAATACAAATTGCCTCCTAGTTTAAACTGACAGTAGCATATGAGGTCCAGCAAGGACATTATATGAGTTCAATAAAATCTCCCTCTTAGTCTCGGGTTGTCGGGTCGGATCGATTCAAGTATGTGAGCTAATTAGTCCATTCAAACTATATAATTATACAACCACAAATGAGATGGGATTTAAATAAGATGAAATTTGATTGATCAACGAAAATTCTGCATGCTCAAGTCAATGTCGCGCTGACTAAGTCTGAACATCCACTAGTGTGAACAATTCAAGTCATGAATCATACTAGATTGCTCATACCGAATCAATTTGCCTAAACAACACTCAAGTTCTAAGGATGTCATAAAATTATTTAAATTTTTAAGGGCATTTCTGATATTCCATATAGTAATAATCTTTACCATAACCATCACAAATTTACTAATAGGCAACTTAAAAGGTCAAACTTACACTCCCATGTGATGCATTCAATTAAATCAGCTTCCAACTGCCCCAGTCTAACTAGCTGTACCAGCATTATTATGCAAAAAAGAGTGGCTAGATTTTCAATCAAGTGACATGAAAGTCCAATAGAAAGTTCTTTTGTTCCATTGGCCTGTGGTTGAAATTTCCTCTGAGATCAGAATCTTTTTGTGCATCATGTGAGTTATCAGTGTTAGCATTTTTTCGTTGCTCCATGCCCATGACAACAGAGTAGGCCTTATTTTAATTTAAGCCAAGAAAATTGCCATGCAGCAGAGCTCACAAGTCTTAATTGCTGTTGGTGAAGATGACTATTGAGCCCAACAAGAATTGTGAGAGCATTTAGTACTCATTCACATAAATTTTCTTGACAAAATGGACAAATTGGAAGTGATATATATATATATATATATATATATGTGGATATTATTATTTGCACTCTAAAATTTGTTATTCACACTTCATTCTACATTTTTGTGTTAGGTTATTGACCAAAATATCCACTTCATTTACAAAACACCATTTAGATTAATTTGCAAGACAAATGTACCTTTTAATATAATATTAATCATTTTCAACTTTGTTATTCATGAAAATATTTCGCCTCAATTTATCCAACTTAATATGAAATTACGAGGTTTAGTGTTTTTTTCTTTCTATATTTTACTTTTCTAATTGAAATAATTTTAGACAGTAGCCTTTATGAAGTAAAACAAAACCCACCTTTGGGGTGTGAAAATATACTACTTTGTAGTGATGCTATCATTTTTCTATTAAAATTCATAGCCATGATCTTCAACTAGATGACTGAATTTAGAGATGAAATATTTTTTTCGTTTTTACATACTCTATCAAATTTAACATGGAAATGAATGAGGGCTATGAATGAATCAAGATTAATATTTTATAGGACAATGAATAGTACACCAAAAGCATAATTAACTAGGGGTGTAAATTGATATTAAACAGATCGAATACATTGTTTCCATATTCGTATCCGTTTAAATTTTTGAATATTCGGATATGGATATAGATTTGACATTTAAAAATGATATTCAAATTCGTACCCATTGAATATCGGTCGGATTCGAATATATCTGTATTCGATTATAGTTATTCAGATATATTCATATTTTATTAAACTTATTCGCATTCGGATTATTATTTTATATTCATATTCGATGATAATCATTTAAATATCAATTTACGAATATTCAAATACGTGAATCTATGACCCATAACATATACATATTTTAATTAATAGAAGAAACTATATAATTTTATTAAAAAGAAACTAATCAAACAAATAGCATAATTTTTAATTAATAATTAATTTTATAATTGATTATTAGTATTTATTATTAATAATAATGGCATATAAGTATATTAATTATAAAGTCAACGAATAATAATTATGTTGATTAACTTTATTCTTCAATTTTTTCTCTATATTACTGATATGCTTGGGCCCAAACCAGCAAGGCCCAGCGGGAGGTGGCCGCCCAGCTGAGCCTCAGGGCCCATAAGTCTCATTGACTTCACTCGACCAGATCTGCACAGACCCAGTCAGGCTCCCTCGGCCTGCGGAAATCTTCAACCTCAGTCTACCTGGTCGAGGTCGAGGCTGAGGTCGAGACCAGTACAATACTCTGTCATCGCATTAAATGCACTGGCAGACCCACGCCCCCGCATTAATGGCGCATGCCGTCCTCCTCGCCGTCTGACACAGCAGGCGCCGCTACAGTGTACTACCTTGTCCTTGAAACCGGGAAAGGCAGTTGGCTAGAAATATTCAAATGGGTGAAATGAACAAATACCCCAGGCCCAAGGTTCGTGGCCCCGGGAGATGCATAAGGGCTTTCCAGACATTTCCTAGCGGAAGAAGGGGATATATACCCTCAACCCTGCCTCCGAGAGGTACGCACTGATACACACCAAAAAGTCCTTACTCCGCTGCTTGATTCCGGAGGTTGATTTATACTAACTTGGGCATCGGAGGACCTGAGTCGAGGGCCTCTCGGCTAGCCTAACATTTGCTGTGATTGCAGGATTCTACCCCTAATCAGTCAAGAACACGAATCTTCCAGATCAAGTTCTATCCATATACCAGCTCGGATCCTGACCCAACGGATCGAACCCTCATCAATTACAATAATTTTTTAAATTTTTTCTTTTTTCTTCCTAATTCTTCAATTATAATTTATATATATACATATATGGATTATGAGATTTTTATTGAAAAATATAAATAATATATTATTTAATAAATATATATTTGGATCGAATACGCATTTATCATATTCATATCCATTTATAATTGGATATTTACTAATCGAATAGGAATAATATCTACTTTAAACGAATGCGGATAAATTTTGTATAAACGGATACAAATGCGAACGGTAAATGAATTTTTGAACATCCATTTACAGCCCTATAATTAACCAATAGCTTAAATTAAATGATATTTTAAAAATAAATGGATATAATGGTCAATTTATGTAAATTAAAAATTAATTGAAGTGTGAATAATAAATTTTGGAGTGCAAATAACAATACTATATATATATATATATGTATGTCCATTAATTGGAGAAGAGTGGTCAGCGGTCACAAAATGGTATTTAGCACAATTTTCTCTTATTCTACTTTCTAGTCATAGAAGATTAATTTCAAGTGATGTCCGAATACTATGTGATGAAATGGCAGCTTAGAGGGTGTTTGGGTGAGTTTATAGGATTCTCAAAACATCTTATAAAATGTTTGAGAGCTTATAAGATGTTGAAGAGTATCTGGTAATTTTTTTTTGAAAAATCGCTTTTATGCTCCAAAAATAAGATGTTATGAGCTTATAAGCTCTTTTTAAAAAAGTAAGAAATTTCTAATTTATTTTGAACATCTCAACAAGCTCTTTTAAATTTAATTATATTAATTACAAAATTATCATTATTAACATCTTATAAGCTCTAAGATCTTATTTTATCCAAACACTTTAAGAACTTATTTTTCAAAAAAGATATAACATCTTATAAGTTCCAAAAACATCTTATTAGATGTAGGGGCTTATAGGACCTTTTTAATAAGCTTCGCCAAACACCCTCTTAGGCCACTTTGTAACAATAGTTAATTAACCCATCAAGATTGAGACCACTTAAAGAGTGTGTTCAACGAAATAAAATTATAGCTCTCTTTTAGATTTTATACTTATAAATACCTCATTCCATCTTTTTAAGGGATTGGGGATATTAACCCAAAAAAAAAGAAAAAAAAAATTGTTTGATATTATTCTGATATAAATACCTCATATTTAGGCCTGTCAATGAGTATGATTTTACCCTACCCAAACCCATGACAATTGTACAATACTCATACTCATACCTACTAAATAGACATGAGACCCAAATCCTACCCAAACCTATTAAGAAAAATAAAATGGGTATGGGTAGGGTATATACCCATAAAATACTCAATACCCAAAAAATACTCAATATCAAATATCTATGTTCCAATTTCCTCCTTCCCAACTTTAATCTTTTTTACTCATAAAACTTTATTTAGTTAACATTTTCGTCAAACTTAAATCCAAAAATATATTAAAAATAATTGATCTCGGATTACGAATATTTATAATCAGATCTGATCAATCGAATATTTTAATCAAATAAAAATTCTAAAATTCGAATTTAATTTAGATCGAATTTGAATTAAAATCCGAATCATTGACAGGCCTACCTCAAAATTACTCATTATTCAAATACTCAAATTTAACTAGTTAACCCAAATTACTTATATCAAAATTAAATTTATAATAATATTAATGGATACTTGAAGAGTATATTTAAAATTTTAATATATATATATATATATATAAAATAACAAATTAAAATTATTTTGAATTTATTTATTTTCAATAGCTTTGGCTAGTGAAGAAAGAAAAAAATTTATACTTTGGTGCTACATATTCAAATATTTAGTAACACAAAATTAAATTTTTTCTACTATTTACATATATTTGATTGAATATATTAATTGAATAATAATATTTCAAAAAAAAATGAAAAGAATAAAATTAAAAAAAGAAAAAATAATATCTTAGAGGAAAAATAGAGAGAGAAAAAATAATATGGGGAAGAGATAAAAAAAGTGATACATACTTTTGTGGTTCTTATTTGTTAATGTACAAAAAATTAAATATATAAATTAACTAAATTAAATTAAAAGATTAAAATTAAATGTATACTCTTTTTTAATTGTAAAAAAATCGAGTTAATATTTTTAAAATATGCCAAAAAAATTAGCCAATATTAATAAATTATTCTAGCATTCAAATATTATTAGTTTTAGCATTTTAATTGACACTAAAAAAATTTGAAAAAGATGAAAAAATTAGTCAAATCAAAACACAATTCAAGAATTTGGTCTAATAAACTAGACCCAACCATAGACCCAATGGGTCTTGGGTTTGATAGGGTAGGATCTAGTTTATGATCTATTATTTAGGTATTTTAGAGTATGGATCTAATTAAGTCTATGGGTTGAGTAGGGTAGGACAAATATATGGTCTAATTATTTGGGTATATTAGGGTATGGGTTTTGGGAAAAGCAATATCCTACCCATTAATAGGACTAAGCTTGAGGACTTTAAGGGTTTCCAATGAAGAAATAAACAAAAAAGATTGCATAGACTTATTTAACTTAATAATTGTTTTGTCCATTTATTTAACTTCAAATTATTGATTTGTAAATTTTGATTTTTTTTTTATTGTTATTTCATAAGAATTGAAATTAGTTAACAAAAAAATGGTTTGTAAAATTTTGATTTCTTTATTGTTATTTTAGATAGGAATTGAAATTAGTAAAATAAAATAAAATAAAAAATGAGTTGGGCCCATACCCTACCCGCAAGAAGTGAGTTTGGAAAAAAGACCCAGTACACAGACCCTATGAATTTTTCTTGGATATAGGCTTGGGTAGGGTTTCCATTGACAGGCCTACCTCATATCATTCATTTTAAGAGATCAAATTGGCAAATTAATTCCTAACCTTTCGAGCACAATAAATAACTATTTGAGCTACTAAAGAGTGCATCTTGAATGTGTCGATTATGTTATTATCGGAATCTTACTCAGCTGATCAAATTGAGAATGACAGAATTAACTACTCAAAACAATAACCACATCACCAAGCGTGCATGGGAGAAAGATTTTATGCTTGACATGTTGATTAGATGTGGGCCAAGTTCATGTTAGGCCCAAAAGTTAACATAATTATTCCCCCCCCCCCCCCCCCCCGACCCAAAAGTTCAGATAGTTTACAAATATATGTCATAAAAAAATTTAGATAGGATAGCCCTGCACAGGAAACTACTGCAATATGTTAAAGCATAATTTTTAGGAAATGGTGTACAAAGTTCTAGGGCTATCAACGGATTGTATTTGGATCGAATCATCCATATTTAAATTCAAATTCAATTATTAAAATACATATTCAAATCCGACTCGATATCCTGTAGGATTTTTATTAGTCAATACCATATTCGAATCCAATTAATATCCAAAATTCGATTTAAAAAAAAAGAAAGCAACATGATTTAACATTTTTCTTTCTTTCTTTTTTGCCCCTTTTGGATTATAGTATATTTACATCATATTTAAATTTTTAACAAATTTTTATTATATAGTAGTTCAAAAGTAAAAATATTTGAATACTAAACCCCAATTTCACATTATATTAATGCATATGTGAATTATTATACATTATTATATTTGATATTTTATCAATATTTCTCTTACTTTTGAGACTAAAGACTCAATATTAATAATATAATATAATCGTTAAAATAGATATTAGGTTAATATAATATATATTTTTATTTTAAAATTTTCATTAATATTATATATAAGAGTATTAATTTAATAAAAAATTATTAAAATTCGAATTCAGATCTTTACCGATCGAATTGCTTAATTCCGTATTCGATTCACTTATTTTTAATTACGAATATTTATAATCAAATTTGATATATTAAATATTTTAATAGAATAAAAATTCTAAAATTGGAATAAAATTCTAATTGAAATCTGATATACTGACCCTACAAAGTTCATTGGTTCTTTTATGTAGTCCAAGTGAACTCAGCCCAGTATGCTGGGGCATCATTGTCTGGATCGCTGTAAGGAGAAAACATGTAAAGAACTGATGGGCCATATTCATAATTCATTGGCTAGCCTGCTGAGCATGCTTGGCCCAAATTGATTTTCTCCCTAACCCTAAAATCCCTTGTTCGTGGAAATTATAGCTTAATTTATGAACCAAACAGTTTCATATTAGGTAACAATCCAACCACCATACCTGCCAATTTTCCGTGTCAGCATACTTCTTCTGCTGCAAATTAAATGTGAGCACGTACATAAAATGGTTCACTTTTTAGATGTCTAGCTAAAGTAGTAGTTCACTTTTTTTCTCTATTCTAATGTAAATTAGCTCATATTCAATTCATGTCAAGATATATTTAATTTATAATCAATTATTTTTATAAAAAAATATCTAACATATCTGGTAAATACATAAAATGAAATAAAGGATCTAAATCTACTAAGATGCCCTAAATTAGCGCATATTTTATAAGCATAAGATGAAACATTAATATTGACAGTCTTTGTTGAAACAAAATTTCACATCAATACTTTGAAAATGTACTCAAAATTCATGATTTACGTAAGGAATGAAAACTTTAATTATTTGAGATTTTTTTCGAAAACTTCATTGGAGCATTCCTTCATAATTTGCTTGCTTCTCTCTCTCTTCATGTTCAGTCCACCACACTAGAATCACTTTAGATCCTCTATTTTATTCTTAATTTTAATGTATCAGATTCTCAATTAATTTTTTTTAAAAAAAATATTTAATACACATATCATATATTTATAAAATAAAATAAAAAATAAAATTAAAAAAAAATAGAAGATTTAAACTGCAGTGGAATGATTCATTTTCTCAAGCCGATCATAAAAAGCACAAATATGAACAACTGGCGATCATTTTTCTATGGGAACCAGACAAGAAAACCAACTCATCCATTCAGACACAAACTAGAAGCAAATACAAGTTACACTTATATTATTGAAGAAACGAAAACACAGCTAATTTATCCCTTGGGCTTCAAACCAAATTTGTCTGAACTCTAAACCCTCTTTACACATACGAGGAGAATTATATATTGTGCACCCCATTGCGAAAAAAAAAAACATGAGGTAATCACAAATAGTACACTTTGCTTTACGACAACACCAAGAAAATATTAAAGAGCCAAAAGGGGCTGAAAAGAACTAGGAAAGAAGGAGAACTAAGAACCAGTACCATTACGAAAGCCACACACACTCTCCCATGTGCGTTTTATTTACAAACTATCTAAATTAGGCATATTTTCACCGGAGGCGAAGGAGTCGCCGGAGATTATCAGTGGCTCCGGTATCTATTCCGGCAGCCTCGGCGTTGCAGCTGAGCTTTGGCCTCAAAGAAAAAGTGGGCAAAGGCAAGCTGCTCGGCGGCGGAGAGATTAATGTAAACGCCACCGAACCAGAAAACATATTGTCAACCTGATCTTCCACTGCTTTAAGAGAGCTTAAACTATCAGTATTAGCACAATTATTAGCATTGCTATATATATTACCTGATGAGATATTGAAAGGCAAAACTTTTGCAACATCCTTTGGCAGCTCCTTTGGATCAGGTCTCAAAGGAGTTGTTGATGAAACAATAGCAGAATCCGAAGAGTTCTTTTTAGGTGAATTTTTCTCTTCTTTTTTGGGAGATTTTGACTTCTTGGGTGTGAGGGAGAAGTCCCTGGTTCTGTTACCATTGTTGGATTTTTTATTGGCCGGAGGGCATGAGACGCCTCGGCTGGCGGCGTTCCGGTGGGGATTTGCGGTGGCGGGAAGAGGAAGAAGAGGTGGCTGCGGCGGTTGTCGGAGGGAATACGGAGGGTAGGAGCGAGAGAGATACGGCGGCGGAGCTTGCAGAAGGCCCGCCGTGTGGAAATCATGTGATGGTAGAAAATTCTCAGAGGGCCTTGAAATGAAAGAGTGGTGGATTTTCTTGGGGTTTCTGATATGGGATTTGTATGGAGAAATGGATTGATCTAGAGATCCATGCAACAGAAGACCCTCCATCAGAAATTAAATTCTAAAGATTTCAAGAAGAAAAATATATCAAAGGAAATATTAATTAGGCAGTGACGATCTCAAATAAACACGGATCAGATCAGCAGCCCTTTCTCTATACTAATAAAGATCTTCAGACAAGCTATATATATATATATCTCTGTAAGAGTATTACAAGAATATACAAAACATTAAATGACAGATAAAAATCTTGGTAGTATAGAAGAAATTAAAAAACAGGAAGAACTAGCTAGAAATCATATGTTTATGTAAGCAAAAACTGAACCCAGATGGGGTTTTTGATTCAGTATTTAGAAAGCAACTCTCTTGAAGATGCTTTGGGTGCTCCCTTTATATAGAAAAGGAGAATCCTCCAACGGCTACTTTATTTTATTTATTTTCTTTCTGCCTTAAAAAAAGATATACATTTTCATCCTAATTTACCGACAACAGTAGACGGTCGGCTGATGCAAGATTTCCGAGTCGGATATTTCGCAGACTGCTTGCTATATTAAACGATGTAGGACGGCAGCCGCCGATTTCATGGTGACCGTCGATTTACGCTATTTTTGGAAATAGCCGTTGTGGCGATGATGACCGTTGATATTTGTCCTCGGGTTCCTCGAAGTGTAGGGAAAGTGATGTTGGGAGAAATCGTAGCCATACACGTTGTTAGGGTAAAGTAATTTGCCCTCACGTGGAAGGAGATTGGGTTAGGCAACAAAGGAGAAAATAAAGGAAAAGGAAAATAAGTGATTAAAAAAAATTGGTAGTTATTTACTAATTTATCCTTTAGTCATAATTTTAGTTGAAAGTCAATCTTCTAGGAAGTTTTAGCCTTAACTAAATAAGTAAAATAAAGGAACAATTAAATTGTATTATCTTTTCAATGAAAATCTTAATCAATGGAACAGTTGAAAAATTACGTGTCAATGAAGAATTATATGTATCAAAGCCATTTTGACACTTGTTATTTTTCTGTAACTTCTATTTTTATTTATGTTTTGAAGGATACCTACGTGGATAGAAAGATGGATTGGTAGAAAAAGTTGTCCCCTCAAATTTATACAAAATTATATTACTTATATCATTAAGTATGTGCTCATATCATTAATGAGACTTAAGAGTTACTGCAGAAAAAAATACTAATAACATATTAAGCAACAGTATTGCAAAAATTGTGATTAATTATGTACGTCACAAGTGGCAAAAAAAATATTTTACCATAATAATTATTATTATTATTAAAAGTTTAATAATAACAAAAAATTGTGTTTAAATTATCATTTTGACAATTGTTGATATATATATATATATATATTCTCACAGTGATCATAAAAAATTGGTCATAAATCATAGTATCAATCTTTATTTTGTGACAAGATTTTTCTTATCATTTGACTGCAAGCCATTGTACATATCTCACAATCTTTTAATAGTGACAATTCAAAATATTAATTTTTCCACTAGTAAGTCATATTAATTCAACTAAAAGTATCATTAGTCACAACAAAAATCATTATCACTTAATTATGCATTTTAAAGTATTATTAGTCACAATAAAAATCATTATCATTTAACTATACATACTATCAGTAATAATTTTTAGATTACAATTTAATTTTTTAATAAGTATTATACTTTTTTATAGTGTATGGTCACAATTTTGTTACCGTTGAATGAATCTTTACATTATATACTTTTGGATTGTAATTTAATTTGGTCACAATCACAACTCAACTTTTCAATCAAACATTTGTGGCTAAGTTTTAATTGGACATAGTTATGTCTAGTTAATTATAAGTGTCTAATCAAATGATGTAAGAAATTTCACGTAGTTATTTGGTAGTTTGAGAAAAATCTGAATATAAGTTGGTATATCCGTATTAATTGAGAATGACTTGACGAACTTATTTTCTAGTTTCCCTGTAGAAAAGGGCGCTGGAATAAACTTACAACCGACGAAAGTTGATTTCCTTGCCCACCGCAGTACGTTATGCCATGCACAACACCTTTAATATTTGACGATATATTTGGTATTTTATATAAAGTCAAAAATATTCTCATTTTAGGGTCCGTTCATTTGAATTATGAATTTAAATTTGATAAATTTTCAAACATTCACATCAGTATCTGAATGTTATGAAATAAAAATGTTGAAATAGAAATAGATACGATAATTGAGATTACGAATCAATTAATATTTTAAAGCGGGGGTATTTATAAATAATTATCACTTGATGTGTAGATTATGATTGGGTTAGCATAATCAAAATTATTTAAGTTGAAGCATTTCAATTTTTTAGATGAATTGAGTTATGGATTGGGTTAGGTTGAGCCAGTTCGGGTAGATCATCTGAAAAACGTAAATTCTTAAAATGTTAGATAATTACACAACTTTTAAGAGTATTTTGGGAACTATCCTCGTTAGTAGCTAAACTCTAGGAAAATTTTCTTGTGTTTGCAATGGATAAAGTCGAATAATTAGTTTTATTATGAGGAAAATTATTATTAGCAACAAATTAACTACTAAGTGATAATATTAAGATTGTCTCTAAATTTCATCTATTTAGTGGTAACGTGTATAAATTTCTTTTACATTAATAATGGTTTTTCGCAAATTTTATAGTGTTAGAAATTTTGTATTTAAATTATTATTGTTGGTGATTAGTAAAATATATATAACTATTACAACTTAATGACAATACAAATAATATCACTGATTGTTGGTTTACATGTGTAAATAATTGTTAACAATAATAATTTATACGCAATTTTGTTGTCATTAATTTGTTATGAACAATTTGTTCATAATTCTTGTCTTATTAAACTAGTGAAATTTTTGTTGTACAAAACAAATATTATTATTATTAAATGTATATAATCAATTATAATTTTGATATGATCACTTAACATCGATCTGGTCACTAACATTTATTTATGTTGGGTATTTATACATATAAAAAGTTCGATGGTTGTGAAATTTTTGAATCTACTAGTTTACTAAGAATTTGAATATTTATTTGCTTTTACAATAATTATTGATTAATATTATGATTCAATATGTATCTTAATCATTTCACTAAAAAATAAAAATTTCTAATTTGGGCGCTCAAGAGATTTTGTACAACTAAATTCAGATAAAATTAGAAAAAAAGAAATGTGAACTGAAATAATTATTAATCGCAATAAATTAAAATAATTGAGTTACATGCCTAATTTCCGCGTTCATTTGAATACTCACGCTCCCACCAAAATAGACTACGAAGAAAAATTAGTTTTTTAATTATTATTTCTTGGCTTTCAAGTCTTTTAACTCCAAACCTACACCCCTACGCCCCCCCCCCCCCCCCGCCCAGCCCCCACACCCTTTTTGTTGGTTAAAACTAGGGCAATGTTTGGTTATATTTTTTATTAATATATGTTTTGGGACAATGAATATTAAAAGTGATATTAGAAAATGTGAAAGTTATATTAGGGAATGTAATGAATTTTTTTTATATTTTGGGGAACAGTTAAGAATTGATTTTGAAAGTTTTTGGTATGTTTGTTTATGTTTTGGGAGGAGATATTTTTTTACTATAATAGTCAAATCAATACTTTTTTGTTGGGTTTTGGGGGTGAAAATAGAATTGAGTGATTTTTTATTATTAGAATAATAATACAATATGTATGATGTATGGGTACAATATATGTACTTGTATATTGAAAAAAGTGAAAGTTTTGGAAATAATGAAAAATAGAATATGGTATTTTGGAAAAACTTTTTTTAGTGTTTTAAAAGGAAAATGAGGGTATATTTGGTTATGTTTCCCCAGAACAATTTTTTTTTGGGAAACATAACCAGACATTTCCTAGGTAATTTTGTTAAGTTTTCAAGATATTAAATAATAAGTTACACAAATTATTTATAAAAAAAAAAAAAAGAAAGAAAGAAAAGAAAAGGTTACACGAATTATTAAATTAAATAAATAATCCCTCAACTTGCATGTATTAGCTCGAAATATGTAGAGATCTCTTCTTAGGAAGCTGCTTCATAGTTAAGTCAATATTTAATTTTGGTCGGTGCCAGCTACATAATCATCTTATTATTAAATTTTCACGTGGAATAAATAATAATTAATTCGTCCCACTAAATTAATCAAGAGAAATCAAAATAAATATTTTGGATTTTGTCAACTCTTTATCATATAATTAATGTGTGTCTAATGTTTGATCAATGCCAGACATGATGCATACATAGGATTAAATTATTTTTTGCAAAATTATTCTAATACAAGTTGTTAATATAAGGTTGTCCTGGCAATTAATGTGAATTGCCTCCCCACTTGGAGAAACATCAACAAGAAAATTAATTTTATAATGATTATGCGATAATACTGGTCTATTAATATTACTTTATGGGATTAATTGGTTGAGGTGGTCTATGCATTTTTGTGTTTTTTATTTGTTGCTTCCCATGAAAAGGATGGTCATTTAACATTAAAATTTACAAAGATTTAGATTGGTTCTTAATTATGTTTTAAATTATTTAGGTAGAACCCATCATTATCAAAAGTCCAAATCCTGATGCAAATGTTGTGCTAATTAATGAAATTTTGATTAGTAATTTGTATTAATATTTTTTTAAGGCTGTCGTACCAATGTTCACTTCAAAAATTCATGTTATAATAATGTCATTGTGCATGTTGGAAATTTATTGAACACATAAATTTATAATGTGGTTTGAATACACTTTGATCCTTTATTTCATTCTTTATTTCGTTTTTTATTTTAATTTATTACATTTATGTCATGTGTATCTGATTTTCAATCGATTATTTTTATAAAATATTTAATACATGTCATATATTTATGAAATGGATAGGAAATGAAAAGTGAATGAAATAGAGAATTTAAACTGAATTGAATGTGCATCCATGCTAGCTGCTGCAACTGTTGGTCCAAATATACTAGATTTGACTCATTCACCAGTCTAGTTTTCATCGACTCACAAGCATGCTTTACTCGCCTACAGAACTACCAACTCATTTATGCATAATTCAAATTTATTTGAGCTTGTAAGATCTTTTATTAAAAAATTTGTATTCTTTTTTAATTTCTCATAAAACTACTCTATCATCCTATCAAATGAAATTTTTTTGATATAAAATATCTACTATTATTTTAAAATAATTAAGTTATACATATATTTTGAAAAAATAAACATGTTCAGACATAAAATAAATAAATAAATAAGCCACCTAAATTTCAATTTTATATCTATTTTAATTATTATTTGTAAATAAAATATTTAAATATAATATCATTTTATTCTCAAAAATATATAAATGAGTTTTTAACTTTTAAAAATATTAAAAATAAAAAAATAAAAACAAAAATGAGAATAAAACCAAACGGACACTTATAAGGTCACGGCAAACTTGCTTTAAGTTTTCTTACATAAGGAAGAGCTTTGATCCAATAAAAAAAAAATTGTAATTTTATCCAAATATAAAATAAAAATTAAAAGTTTTCTTACATGAAAGGAAGAGCTTTGATCCGATAAGAAATTCGTAATTTTATCCAAATATAAAATAAAAACTTTATCCAATAGAAAATGTAATTTCATCCAAATATAAAATCAAAATTCATAAAGATAAGATATTAATAAGATAGTGGATCTAAAATCAACCCATTTTTTTCATCAAAAAATAAAAAATAAAAAAAAAATGGACCCAATTCTCAGACGTGCAACTGAAACATAATCAATTATTCTTAAAAGATATAAAAGAAGAAGCCAAAAAAATCTGATTAATGGAGTTTTTAAAGAAAGAAAAAAGAAAAAGCACTTTTGCATTATTCATGAAAGCTAAAGTTGTACCATAATGAAAAAAAGTCTCAGCCTTTTCCTACCTCAAAAAGGGGTAAAGAAAAAAACAATGATTCGAATCTGAGGTGTAAAACTGAAATAAAACGTTTGAAAAGTGAGTTTCCATCAATGGATGCTTTTGTTAATGGCAAACACTTTTTTATTTTATGACTAATTTTAAATTAAAATAAAAAAATAATCTGATTAATTAAATTTATAGGAATAGAGAAATAATATTAGAGAGGCAATTTAAGTATTTTTTAATAGAAAGGTGACGAGTAGGTGCAACCACTTACTTACACTGGGCGCCGACCGATTGGCTACAGCCCTTCACAGCATGTTCAATCGATTATTATAATATAATACAATATTATGATATAATATAATATAATATATGCTGGAGAATCATTTAAATCGTACTATGTATTTTATGTTTATGCATGATTAAACTAACAATTAAAATAGATAAAGTTGGAAGAGTGTTTGCATTAAACTCTCCAAACCTCAATCTTATTTCTATTTAAAGTTGGTGAAAATCTTCAATTATATATTCACTTCTCATGTTGAGCAATCTTTAATCTAATGGCATTAATCTCACATGCAGGGACAGAGTTATAAATCTTTACCACAGGGGGCAAAATTGAATTATTAAAAATATAATATATTATAAATTTGAAATGATAAGAAAGAACAATGACAAAGCGTACATCATCAATAAAAGGAATGATTATTTTATAATTGAGGAATGATAAAATTATAATATTTTAAAATTTTCAATACAAAAAATTAAATTTCAAAATTTTGATTGAGGGGAAGAGGGGGGCAGGGGGGGAGAGCTGCACCTCTCAGCCCCGTGGCTCCATCTATGCTCACGTGTAAAATATGAAGTCATATATTTCAACCTAACGAATTCCTAATGTGTGTGTATATAAATAAAAAAAAGAAACATTCATTTACCATGTTAAACTTATCCATACTTCAATTTCCTCCCCCAAACTAGTATTTGTTTGCTTGCTCTTAGAACCAAGGGTTATTAGGTTATCTATAATATCTTAATTAACTCTTTAAATTTTGATCAAATTAATTATAAACTTTTTTAGCTTTAGTATTTAATAAAATTTATGATCTTATTTTATTTTAATATTTTAAGAGCTTATTTCTTAAAATATAACTTAAGACTTTATAAGCTCCAATAATATTATTAATTCTGCAAACATCTAACAAGAATTTTTTGGAGACCATATAATATATATACAATCCTTTTATTCATTTGATGAAATATATATATATATATATAGAAAAGAATTTATGTATATATTTTCTTTGGGGATTAGGTCCCTTAATTACTTGTTCATGCACTGACAAATTAATAGTTAATGCATTAATGTCGTTTAGTAGGATTGCTTGAAATCTACTTATAAGATATTTTAAAATTCTTATTGCCAGCCGAAGCAAGGTATCTTTCCTCTTTCCCCCTTATTTTGTGAGGTGAAATGAAATAAAAATAAGACATCGATTTAGCCTACCTAGGGATAGGTTAACCTAGGAACTAGAGTCCAAGATTAACTTCATTTTTTCCTAAGTTGAGACCCAAATAATTTGCTGCGGATCTTGGCTTGCTTTTAGGGCCAAGATTCAATTACAAAGAATTTTTTAAAAATATTTATATGTGTACATTAAGAATTTGTAAAATTTTAAAATTATATTTATATCAATGTGAAGGCGACATTATTAGATTAATTAGTCACTCTGCATTACAAAAATTCGAATTTGGAACTATAATTTAGATGTTAGTCTCTTTATAATACTGCTAAAAGTTGACTATACGAGCAATTCGTAAAATTAACTAAACAAAGCATCATATCTAAAATTAACTTTATTTCCCAGCAGCATCACTTTATATTCTAAGTTTTTATGTACATTTGATAAGTAATATTTCAAATAATATGATTATTTGTAAATAGTAAATACATAAATGAATAAAATAGTTGATGGGTACTTGATCATATATATACACACACACTCATATTGAACTCAATACAATAGAACAATATCACGATTTTTCAATAAATTAAATTTTGTGATCCAACAAATTTCGATAAACTCAAATTACCATAGAACTACGTGTTTGAATGGAAAAATAAGGCCCAGATAAACTCAAATTGCCATAGAATTACGTGCTTGAATGAAAAAATTAGGCTAAGTGACTTGTAGTTCAAATGGCATCCGTCTCTCCTATTAAGTGTGAAGTCTTGTGTTCGATCCATAATTGACACATTTTGCACTTTATGTGCTTTGTGTGTAACTTATATTTTAATTATTTGATTTGAAAATAGAGATTTATTTGATTTGAGAATAGAAATATATTGTTTTATTGAGAGGATAACATTTCATCATTTGTAATGTTTTATCAAAATGCTCCCTCAAAAAAACGGAAGAATTAGAAACTTCAGATTCACAACTTATTTGCTCTAATGCTTAAATACTTTTTGAATTACAATAAATTTAAATCTTTAGTAATTACTAGTCATTTATCTAAAAATAATTAAATACATTTAAAAACAACTACTATTGAAGCCATAACCAAGTATTAATTCTAAATTATTTAATCAAATATATAATATTGATGTGTACATGAACTTTAAAACTAATAAATTCACCAGCAATCTTCTCAATTGATTCAAAATTCTACATGGAGAACAAGTTGTTAGAGTTAAATTACTTCTCAATGAAATTCTGCAATACTTAAATTAATTAATTAAAATGCATGTTGTGCTTATTAGAAAAGGAATATAAAATTTATTAAAAAGTATTTGCATACGTCAAATGGAATTTTAGGAGATGCTTTTTATAATGATAAATTTTCTTATTCCACAAAAAAAAAAAGGAATTTCAGGAATGTACGCATAGATTTAGGGTTGTCAATGAGGCACATTCGCAACGAATCATACTGGATCCGAACCCGTATCCGATAGTAATATGACATATCCGAATTCGATCCAAAATCCTATAAGATATGTGGTTGGTATAATCATATTTGAATTCAAATAAAAATTGAATATTCGAAAAAAGATTTGAATCCAAACACTCATAAAATCATCATATATTTGTTATTTTTCTAGAAATTTAGTAGAATCCAAATCCAAAATATTCATCCTTAAAAAAACATACACACAACAAATTAGTGAATAAAATTTTAACTCCATTGATCATTTAAAAGCAATAATAAAATATAACTTAATTACATTCATTCACCACATCATTATATTTTAGGTTCTCTTGCTGATAATAATAATTATTTGGCATTATAAATATATAGTTATACTTGATTCTTCAATCAACTAATTATAAACCTAAAGTTTTATTTAAAAATAAAAACTCATTTTGATCAAATCGATATTTGCATTTCATTATTGCCATATCATGACATTCTGCTCTTTGCTCATTGTTCCTTCCTCATCATTTTTTATTATAAAAATAGATAAACAAGTGATACAATTATGATGTAGATAAGCTTGAAATCTAATAATTTATATGAAATCACCTTATTTGATATATTACATAGGAACTCATTACTTCCTTCATCCAAAAACTTATTTAGTATTGCTATAGAACTCTATGTGTACATATATATAATATTATATATATGTACAATACTATATACATTTGGATTCAAATTATGAATAGATCGGATCAAGCCAAATTTATATTTACTCCATTCATTTCGAATTATAAATTTTCTAAATCAAATTATATCCGTTGAATTTTTTATCGATTAAAGATTCTAAATAATAGAATCGAATTCAAAACAGATTCGAATTAAAATACACTCCATTGACAACCCAACGCATAGTTTTTGAAAACTTATTTTATCTAGCTTTGGGCCTTGGTCTATATTTGATCTGGTCTGCTCTGTTCTCCATGCGAGCCTGTTTGTACATTTTTTTTCGGGCTACTCTGACCTTGGGCCGGTTTTAGCAGATTATGATGGTTACGCTTGAGCATGGGCCGCCCTATCATGTTTCTCCATTATTAGGCCCAATCAGTTACTCTATGATGCAGTACCCAAGGAAACATACAGGAAAATATTACGAAAACATAAATATATATAGATGTGTATATATATGTGTATGTCTGTATGTATTTATATATATCGGCATATTATAATAAAATATGTACATTATGTAGAACATATCGAGCACAAATTTAAAATTTTTCTAAATGTTGCAAGCTAAACCCCGTCTCATTATTATATCGAACTTGAGCAAACTTCAATTTTAAGAATTAATTATCTGCACTCATGAGCTTCACAGGGACAATCTAACTTAGGGTTTGGTCGAGTAATCAATTAATCACATAATATCGTCCCCACACTCATAAATGTAAAATTTGATGTTTGAATTTTAGCATATTCCAACTATATGTGTACGTGCAAATAAATAAATGATAGCAAAATAACTAAGAAACAAGTAACTTAGTGCCCATTTGATTTTGTTTTCAAATACCCTTTTCATTTTTTTGCTAAAAATAAAAATAGAAAACTATCAACTTCTCCCCTATTTTCACAAACATTTTCATTCTCAAAATATTCTCCAAAACACATTATTATACATTCTCTTCATTTTCACTTTTTATTTTTTTATACCCACAATTACACGACTTTTAATACAAAAATAATAAAATTTTCAAATACAACTCATTTTCAACCCTACATAATCATTATATTTTAAACAAAACCACCAAACAATATTCTATTTTCAAATTCAAATTTAAATTTATAAATAATTTTTTATTAAAAAATGAAAATACTTCCAGAAAACAAATCCAAACTGGCCCTTAGATTTGGACTAGAATTTGTCGAGGACAATTATTCTTAGGGCCTGTTTGGTTTCATTTTCTGAGACCATTTTCATTTTTTAGTGAAAATGCATAGTAGAAAGTTAGTTATTAAAAGTGTTTTTAAAAATGAGTTGTATTTGGATGAGATGTTGAAAATTATAGGTTTATATAGGTGTAAAAATGAATTGTATTTGGATGTTGGATTTTTTGTATTAAAAAGGAAGAAAGAATTTGAATTTAAATTGATGATGTGATATGTATTTATTTGAAATATAATATAAAATAATATTTTTGTGGTGAATGATGGTTGAGAAGTATTGGGAAGATAAAAAAAAGTAGATATAGGTAGTAATAGGGTTTGAAATGAGGTGAAAATGGAGAGAGAATATATAAAATAATGTTTTGAAAATGAAAATATTTGATAAAATGGTGTAAATAGTGATAATTTCCATTTTTTATTTTGAGAGAAAATAAAAATGGGTGTTGAAAATGAAACCAAACATGCCCTTAGGGTTTTGTCGGTTACTCTTTAGAAGTGTGTCATCTACTTTTCCAAGGACCTATTTATAGTCGTTGATGACCTCACTAACATTTTTGAATGCTGAAATAGAGAAATTGATGTCCCACACACTCTTGGGGCTTTTTGCCTCCATGATAGGCAATTTTAGAGCTTCCAAATTGTGACACAATTATCAACAAGTGATTAACTTTATAGCCCTTGCTTGTCTCAATTCCTATTGGAATTAGAGGGTTAAAATAGGAATTTTCTAATTTCATTTAAGCAACCCTATGTCAATCATATAAATTTAAAAAGATGACTATCTAACATATACTATTGCGAGAGTTACTTATTTAAGCATTTCCTCGAAGGGTATATATCATAATATTCAATTGTCTAATGATTGGTTCTTGTTTGACATGTAAAGAAAATTTATATGCACGTTTTTCAATTTTTATTCTTTTATTTGCTCTTTTTATTTTTAATATAGTGTCATGAAATGAGAGTTAAGAACAAATAAAATTAAATTAAAATTGTATCTTCATAAAGGAAGAGTGGTGTCACTGCAATCAATCAGTCAGTCGACTAGTGAGTTACGTGGTTTATCCCAATGTAATTAGCTTTACTAAATTTTGGGAGTTAGTCCATCAAATATATGACTTTTGTCATTTTATTTTAGTTGGGCCTGAGGATACATATAAAAGAAAAGCTTAAATGTGGGAAGTAGATTTATGTTTTGGACACTATCGAGCTTGAAAATTACCATTCAATACTAAGCATGTTCTCTTAGGACACTCCAACTCATATCTAGGACCCTCATGCTTTGTGGTGGGATCCATTTTCATTCAAACTCCTTTTTATCTTTTGTCTTATGATGCCCACAAAAAGTAGGTTAATTATTATCCAATAGTTTAACTTATTTTCGTTTCTATTTATGATAATGTTTTATCACCATAGCCTCAAGTTAATTGATAGCTACTGGTAAATTGATCGAGCGATATCATCTCCACAACTATATATGTATTAGACTTGAATAATTTCAATGTGCGTATGCGAACAAAATAATTAATCAATACTAATTTACATATATTCAATGTGTGTGGAAAAAATTAATTAATAAAAGGAGAAAAAGAGAGATGAGATAAGATAGATAAAAAAAATTTAAAATAATTAAAAATAAAAAAGAAAAGAAGAGAACTTGATAGAGAAATGTTGAGAGAGTCAGAATGTGAAAAATGACAAAAATAAAATAAAATGAAATGAAATAGTCTTCATACTTGTCAAATTTTAATCAAACTATTCAACCATCTTCTATTAGCAATACTTTTTATAGCTTAATTTAAGTTTACTTAAATGCTAAAGTTTATATCCAAAAAAAAGGAAAAGATAGATTCTAAAGTATGGTGACCATAAGATAAGAAGCTTTTGTGAGAAAGAAAAACCTAGGGTCTTTTTGTTTCTAAGTTGCCAAAATATTTTTTAATTTTTAAAACACAAAAAAACGACCATTCACATTCTCCAATATTACTATTCAAAATATACCTAAAAAAGCCCAAAAAACCATCTCAATTCATTTTCTACACATTCTAATATCTAATCGTCTTGTTTTTTGTCCCCCTACCCAATTTATATATATACATACATAAATAATTTTAAAATATAAATTTCACCTTACAACCTAACAAAAAAATTATTGAACATCTTATTCTCTCTCAAAATACAAACAAATAAATAATTTTCTCTCAATTCATTTTTCACCTACCACCCAAAATACAAACAGACAACCATCGCATTCCCCAACTCCACTTTCAAAAATATTTTGTCAAAATATTTTGGTAAAATGCTCCAATTCATAAACAAACAAGCTCCTTAATTTTTCAAAAACAAAAAAAACAAAAAAAAAAAACCTCGCTGACAAATAAAGCTGCTGCAACCAAAGTACACTAAAGGAAATATTCATATACGCAATAAATTTTGGAATCAAATTAAGGAAGATGAAGAATTAATAATGAATAGTAAAGACTGAAAATATATTTATAAAGTACTTTCATGTAAGAAATATTACTTAATGTAATACAGCATGTTTATATTTTTTTTTATATTTAAATTTGTACTAAGAATTGATTGTAATTAGAATTGACAACATATAGCAGTATTTATATTACTTATACAAAAATTAGATATTTGCAATATTACTAGATACTTATTTATAATATATAATAGTATTTAAACAATATATATTAGTGTTTCACATTGTTATTTATTACATGCAAAATAAATATGTAAATACATTTGTTGACATAGATATGTTGATATATTACATATTATACACTTTTTTTATAAAGTATATATAAATATCTTCTGTGTTAGAATTATATGTATATATCTGCGTAATTTACTATTTTCAAGACCAAATGAAAAGATATTTTCCTTCCAAAACGTTTTCCTATTAACAATTTTTAAAAATTGTCTTTTCTTGGGTTAAATACACTTCCCCCCCAAACAATCTGGTAGGTCGCTTTCACATCCTTCAAATGCTAATTATAACACTTGTCCCCTGAATTCAATACTCAACTAACGGCGTTAGTCCTACTTTACCATGGACTTAACTGCCACCAAAACATGCCACAGAATTACTATTTTACCCGGACAAATTGCGCATGGGATTGGGGATTTCTTTTTTCCTTTTAGGCAATATATGGGATAATAGATAAACTGGGTATAATTTATTAACTATACCGAAAACTTACACTATTTTAGATTTAGTATTTTATTAAAACAATACTAAAAATATTTATTTTTACATGACAATTCATTTTTTACTAATATTTAATATTTTCATTTTTTTCCCTCTAAAATTCTATCTAAGATAGTAAAATTTTAGATTTTGCACCACATGAAAATAAATTTACAGTCAGTAACTTAACCACTAGGGCTGTAAATGGGTAGGGTTTTACTCAGCGACGGATCCAGAACTGAGACTCTAGAAGGGCGAAAATTATAAAATATAAAAGTTTAAATATAAGTTCTATGAATTCCAAATACTTATCATCGAAGTTGGACGTAACACACTTTTATATTATAAAATTCATCAATGATCGAATCAATGTAAACAAATTTAGCAATATCTTTCTCAATATAAGTAACCAAACAATCAGTTAAAAATTCATATTTCATCTTATTGCTAAGCTTGGTCATGATTATTTTGTCTTTTTGCTTCAATCTCGTTACAGTCAAAAGAGAGAGATTTTAATTATTTTATAAGTTTCTATAAAGTTGTAAATGTTTTCTGTGGTTAGATCCCTATAAATATGTTCTCAAATAAATAAAATAGAAGTGTCTTAATGGGCATAATCTAATTGTGAATTATTTAATTGAAAATATGGGCTTAAAAATTTGTTTTAAACATTCCAACATTAAAATAGGTAAAGAATTAATAAAAATTATTACTAAATAATTAAATATATACAAACTAAAACTTATTACAAAAATTCATGTATGTGTGTGTGTGTACATAAAAGTGTGGGCGTGGGAGCAAAGAAAAACCACCAAAATGTTGGGGGGGCCACTGGCCCCTGGATCTAGCCCTGGTTTTATCATATCCTAGCTCATATCTAAATAATACTCAAAACTAATATCCATTTACCTATCATATCTAATTAGACTCACTACCTATTGGGTCTGTGCATTGGGTTTACTATTTGGACCCATCACTTTCAGGTCGAGTCATGACCTGACCTTTTTTTTTTAGATTCTTTTTTTTTCTTTCTAGATTCTGTTGCTGATGGGTAGCAAAATTGTTGCTATTTTCCAACAAATTTCTTCACTCAATGTATTTGATATATAATTAATATTTCTTCACTCAATAATGGGAGTTAGTGATATGGGATAGCCCAAAGTGCTCGGCCCAAATACCATGGGCCTAAGGGTGTAGCGATAGGCCCACCTCATACACTGGGCCCAATTATGCTACCGACGTCAGGTGACTCAAATTGATCACGCAGATCGACCTCGCTCGCGGACAGGACGTTGATCGATATCTCGATCGCATTGCTCGTCCACCCCGTACGTCGCGTGCCTATACATTGTTAAGTCAACCTGTCCTCGACCAGGGAGGTCGACTCGTCGCGTAACCATCTCTGCTGCATTAGATGCCCTGACAGGCAATACGCCTCCGCATTAATGGCGCATGCCGCCCCAGTACAACCCATGCTACCACACTAGGGAGGAGGCACGTGTACAGTGCCCTATTCTATCCCTAAAACCTGGAGAAGCAACCACCTGGAGTAGTACAAGGGTAGGAGATGACCTAATAGCCCCCATGCAAGGACAAAGACCATTACTACATGTCAATGGCACCCCAGTCAAATCCCTGCTGAGAGAAGGCTATAAATAACCCCACTCCAGCCTCTCAAAGATATGTCATTCTATACATACAAAGCCCTCACTTTGCTGCTCGTTATATACGGTCGACTCTACATTGACTTGAGCATCGGAGTGCCTAAGCCGAGAGCTTCTCGGCTAGCTTGACGTTTGCTCGTGATTGCAGGACTCAGCCCAGTTATATCCATATATCGACCAGAGAGGTCAGACCAATCCAAAAACACTACCTAATCCAAATACCAATTGATTTCACCCTCATCAGTGAGGTAGACCTGTTAATGGGTAGGGTATTGCCATATCCAAGTTCATATCCTAATATATTCAAATAATTAGATTCTATATTTACCCTGCCCTGCTCAACTCATAAACTCAATTAGACCAATACCCTAAAATACCCAAATAATAAATGCTAAACTAGACCATACCCTATGAAACCCAAGACACATTGGGTCTATAGTTGGGTCTAGTTTATTAGACCAAAATTTTGAATTGTGTTTTGATCTGAATAATTTTTTCATCTTTCGCAAAATTTCTTATTGTTAATCAAAATGCTAAAACTACTTAATATTTGAATGCTAAAGTAATTTATTAATATTGACTAATTTTTTTGGCATATTTTAAAAATGTTAACTTTGTTTTTTAAATTAAAAAAAGAGTATACATTTAATTTTTTTATGTATACATCAAATGTGGTTTGTATGAAGAGAAAGTATCATCCAAACATTCAAACATATATATATTTTATAAAATATTTTTGAAACTTATAAGACGTCACATCTTATTTTTAAAGACAAATTCTTGTGGTGTTCTAATAAAAATGATTTTAGAGCGTATAAAAAATGAATACAATTAAAAGTATAGGAGATCATTAAGATTTTAAAAATAAGTTAGAAACTTCTTACTTTTTGAGTTTTATAAAATTATTACATCTGATTTTGAGAGTTAATTTATAAAATATACTTTTTTAATTTTACTAAATATTTTCTAGCATCTTATAAGCTCTTATAAATATCTTAGAAAATGTTCCGAGAAGTTTATAAGCTCATGGTCACCCAAGCACTCCCTTACAGTCTATGTTTTTTTCATCTTGGACCTTGGAGGAAAATATATATGATAAAAAGGAAATATCTTTCTCCACTTAATATTGAAGAAAATGGTGAATATATAATTGTATTTGTAATAAATCTATTTTAAAAAAAAAAATAATACAACACAATAGTTAAGGGTATAAAATGAAAAAGAATGTGTGAACAAACATGTAAGAAAGAAATTTACCATTTCAGATAAATTAATAAGTACAATAATTACAAACAAAGAAATTCAAAATAATTTTAATTTTTTTATTTTATATATATATATTAAAAATTTAAGTATACACTTCAAGTATGCCATTATTAGTATAAATTTAATTTTGATATAAGTGATTTGGGTTAATTAGTTAAATTTGAGTATTTGGAAAATGAGTAATTTCAAGGTATAGGATATATGGGTAAGTTTTGCATATAAACATAATTACACCCGTTCAATTATTTTTAATATATTTTTGAGTTTAGGTTTGACAAAAATGGTAACTAAATAAAATTCTATGAGTAAAAAAGATTAAAGTTGGGAAGGAGGAAGTTAGAACATGAGTATTTGATATTGGGTATTTTTTGGGTATTGAGTATTTTGTGGGTGTAGATCTTATCCTTAGCCATTTCATTTTTCTTAATGGGTCTAGATATTATGTCTATTTATTGGGTATGAATATATATATTGTACTATTGTCATGGGCATGAGTAAGGTTTTACCCTACCCATTGACATGCCTATTAACCACTGTAATATGGCACAAGAAATAACATATCCAAATATATATCATATAAAAAATATTAAATATTGAAATCTATTTATTTGATATGTTTGGATATAACAAATATTAAAAAGTTGTTTGTATGCAAAGTTAAATTAAAATAAAAAACAAATATATAAATAAAGAAAATGCAATAACTATTTACTCACATCCCAATTTAAGCAACTTGCAAATTTTTGCGAAGAATTTATTATAGTTCTCTATATGATTTTTCGCAAACTCATGCTCTTAAAAAATTAATAAGATAAATGCTTGATCAACAACATAAAATACAAGATTTTTGTGAGACGAACAATTATTTTCCTAAAATTGTTAAACAAATTGAAAATTAAAGTTGTGGGGAAATATTCAAGTTATAAGTTAGGTTCAAAATGATTCAAGGTTGATCGTTGCTACTTATGAGGAGAAAAAGATAATTTTACCACACAAATTAGTGGCTACAAAGTTGTTGAAACTCCAAAGAAGTTTGCCACATCAGCAGTGAAAGGCCGGGGAAGACGGAAAGGTTAACGGGCAGTTAACTTTTAGAGGCATAAGTATCATAATTTATAATTTAGGAGGTGAAAATGCAATTATCATGTTATATAGGGGCCAAATTGTATTCAATCCTTTTCTTAATCCTAAAAATCCTGATTAGGCAACATTGTTGATTCTTGAGGCCCCATTTATCCAATACAATCAAACAGATATTTTCCCGATCTGGGGTCTACAAAGAATAAAGCCAAAGCATGGGGACGTTATAGTCCGTTACCCCGGTTTGCCGACATGCATAGTGCCGCCTGCGCTCCACGCGCTTAAATGCTTTGGAAAAGCCGTTACGTGGATCCAAATGGGGTCGTTGAGTGCAAAGATTGGCCGAGCATTTATGTTTTCTTTTATTGCTATCATGAACTTGTGACTTTTCATTCACACATTGAGTGTTTCTTTGTTTGCCTTTTGTTTGGCTTTGTAGAGAAAAATATCTACTTCTTCACTATTTGTCAGTAAGTTTTGTTGTTGTTGTTGTTGTTGAGATGCTGTATGGGGTTAAGTGGTTCTTGAATTTGATACCCTTTTCCTGATCAAGATTTCTGGATTGGTTTTCTTGATATGGAAACTTGAGGGCCCTTTTCTTGATAATTCTGCATACAGATACTTTACTCTTTGTGTGGGGTGCATTTTCTCTTGAATTTTGAGAAAATTTTGGTGGTGATTTGAAAGAGGACTCAAGATGGGTATCATAAGCACAGTAATGGGGTTTTTTGGGTTTGGGGTAGGGGTTACCATTGGGCTTGTGATCGGATACTTTCTGTTCATCTATTATCAGCCTACTGATGTGAAGGTCTGTTTTTTCTCTTTTTCTTTTCTGCTCTGTTTATGTTTTCTAATGTTCTGTGTTTGTGGTGGCATTTGGATTCTTGAAGGTTGTTGCTTTTTCCCTGCCTATTTATTCATTCTTGTTTGTGTGAATCTTTCTTCACTGATATCAGAATTGACTTTAGATGTTTGTTTCTCTTGATAAATACTAGTGATACTAAGGTAACTTTGATGACATTGCAATTTAGCTGCTTCCTTTCAAGGAAGTACTTATTCTCAATTTGGATTTTGCAGTGTGTGGTTTGTAGAACAATTATCCTATAGTGAAGTTTAATGTTAACCTGGACCTACTGAAGTTTCTGTATAATTTAGCAGCAGATTTGCAGTTGAAAATTTTCTGTCTATGCTGACCAATTCACATCTGCAAGATGTTCACATTTTGTCATTTATAACTAAATTCTAGTCATTTCTAACTAAATTCTAGTCATTTCTGACATATAGTTGATGGTTTTGTACGAATTTCTAGGCAAGAAGATATAGTACAATGTTTTGTTTAATTCAAGGGCTTGAAGCAGTCCTACATCAAATAATACAAATAAGAGATTTTAACTCTAGAAAGAACACTTTGGAGTCTTGGGGTTTGAAGCTTCTTCACTGCAGGAATGCTATCTTAGTTGAATGCACATCTTATTTCTTATTTGAACACTTGATGTATCATCCCTATTAACAGAATAATCATATTTGAAGATACTTTTTTGTAAATTAGGAAAGAGGGGAAAATGCAGGAAATACTTCAGTGTCTTTTGAAGAATAACTAAGAATGTGAATCATATGTAAACGTTTTAACCACTGAGCAGTCAACATTAGGTGGCTTTCATACGCAATAAGCACATATTTCTCAATTGTCATACGATAAAGAGCATAGATGAGTTCATTTTCATTTGTTCCAAATGTATTATTGGCAGGATCCTGAAATTCGTCCATTGGTTGAGAAAGATTCTAAAAGTCTCCAACAGCTTCTCCCAGAAATACCTCTTTGGATTAAAAATCCAGATTATGACCGGGTGGGTTCCATTTTACTGTGGCCTAGCAAAATTTTTAGAAGAAAAACTTTATCTAGCTGCTCATAGTTCACAGTTTCTAATTATATCTGACTGCAGATTGATTGGCTGAACAAATTCATTGAATATATGTGGCCATTTTTAGATAAGGTATGTTTGTACAATGCTTTGACTGTGAATTTGAATTTTTGATGGAATATTGACATCCAGAGGTTCTCAGGCAATTTGCAAGATGGCAAATAAAATAGCGGAACCCATTATAGCTGAGCAAATTCCGAAATACAAAATTGATTCAGTAGATTTTGAAACGCTAACTTTGGGCTGCCTACCACCTACTTTTCAAGGTTTTGCTACTGATTATTTCTTGCACTTTCACCCACATGTAATCTGTCTGGATAAATGTTTGGATTAGAAACATTTTTGGTAAAATCTGGTGCTTTTCACTTTATCTTTCCCTAGTAATATGAACTTGAGGCCATTGTTTCCGATCATTGCAGTTAGTTATTTGACAAAATTTCATGCACGTGCACATGCACAGACATATATAACTTTTTCTCAATTATTCTTTTTTTTTTTTTTTTGCCGGTTGTAGGTTCCTTATTTCTCATTGATGCTTATTCTAAAAATGTTTTTCTCCAATATGCTGCCGTGTCTTGCATGTCTTACATCTTGCAGTGACTTGTTTTCTCAGCCTCCTTCCCTTCCCCTTCCGCAAAGCAAAATGGAAAAAGTGATTTTTTGCATATGAAAATATATGGTTTCTAAAGAAAGAATGACACTTACTATTTTTTCTGTGAGTCATTCCTCTTCTGTTTTTATCATTTCTTCTTCCTTTACAACCTTAATTGCTGTTAAATCTATAATCTACCATATCATGGCAGGAATGAAAGTGTACAACACTGAGGAGAAGGAATTGATTATGGAACTAGGATTGAAGTGGGCAGCTAATCCTAACATCCTTGTTGCTGTCAAGGCATTTGGGTTGAGAGCTACTGTCCAGGTATCTCTCCTCTATATAATCATGTAAAAACTAGAAAGCTTGGGACTTTTGTCTCTCTCTTTTTGAGACTAAACAATTTCCAGCTCTAAGTGGTTTGTTTTTCTGTTTGGAGTATTTCAGGTGGTTGACTTGCAAGTATTTGCTTCCCCACGTATTACATTAAAGCCGCTGGTTCCAAGTTTTCCTTGTTTTGCTAATATATATGTTTCTCTAATGGAGAAGGTGAGTATAATGGGTTCATCTCTGCTATTCATGTTTCTCTCTAGTAGAAATAAATATTCTTGAACAAGATCGGACTAGTTGCATGTATTTTGACTACAGCACTCTTATGCAAATTATCAAAAATATAGTACTGCTTATAGTGGACATGGTTGGTTTTTGGTGGGAAACCAGAATGATATTCAATCAATTCAGAGATCTATACTTTCAAGGTCTTCTATCTTAAGATTTAGGTGAAAATTGAATGCCAAAACTTCTATTTGTTGGTCTGTATAATGTTTTTTCATTTAATTGTCTTTGTAGCCTCATGTTGACTTTGGAGTAAAGCTGCTGGGTGCTGATGCTATGTCCATTCCTGGGGTATACAGAATCGTGCAGGTATTTTTTCAATATTTGGTTTCTTTCATAATATTTGGTGTCTTTGGTATTTTTTCTTTGGAGAATGGAGGGTACTGGAGTTTGAATTTCCTATAGTTTTGGCATTCATGGATTTTACTCTTTTCAGGAACTGATCAAAGATCAGGTCGCAAATATGTATTTATGGCCGAAAAGACTGGAAGTTCAGATAATGGATCCCGCAAAGTAAGTTTGTATCTTTTCCCAGCTTTTTATGCTAAAAGGCGTCGAACTTAAAGCCAGCCCTTCAAATTCTGATCAGATTCTGTTTT
Source organism: Jacaranda mimosifolia (assembly GCA_018894105.1). Classification (NCBI taxonomy): domain Eukaryota; kingdom Viridiplantae; phylum Streptophyta; class Magnoliopsida; order Lamiales; family Bignoniaceae; genus Jacaranda; species Jacaranda mimosifolia. The sequence continues at coordinate 25,161,746 of CM032131.1, read as the reverse complement.
CCCAATTGGCAGAGCAATGAAGAAACCGGTCGGGATTCTTAATGTTAATGTTATCAGAGCGATGAAACTCAAGAAGAAAGATCTTTTAGGGGCATCCGACCCTTATGTGAAGCTGAAACTCACTGAAGACAAACTTCCATCCAAGAAAACAACTGTAAAACATAAAAACTTGAATCCTGAATGGAACGAGGAATTCACTTTTGTTGTTAAGGACCCTGAAGCTCAAGTTTTAGAGCTCTCTGTCTATGACTGGGAACAGGTATATTTGTTTCTTATTTGGGACCGACCTTTTCCTCCTCCTTTCTCAGAGTTCCTCATAATGGTTGTATTTGTTTAGGTTGGATCACATGACAAAATGGGTCTGAATATAGTCCCGTTGAAAGAGCTGACTCCAGAGGAGCCAAAAACTATTACTCTCGATCTTCTTAAAAATCTGAATCCAGATGATGTTCAGAATGAGAAGTCTCGAGGACAGCTAGTAGTTGAAGTAAATTACAAACCTTTCAAGGATAATGAGGTTCCAACCAATGTCGAAGATTCAAATGCTGTACAGAAGGCTCCTGAAGGAACACCAGATGGTGGTGGTTTGCTCGTTATCATAGTCCACGAAGCTCAAGATTTGGAAGGGAAGAACCATACAAATCCATCAGTACGTTTACTATTTCGTGGGGAGGAAAAAAAGACTAAGGTAACCTATTGTTATTTTCTAAAGGTATCTTTTACAATTTATATACACGCACGTTAGAAGTTCGTTAAGTCAAATCCCAAGCCTCACACTTTACATGTCAAACGTATGCCATTGGGCCAAATGGCCACTCTGCTTTCTAAGGGTATCTGTATTCTTAGTAATATCTTGTGGTTTTGGTTCCTATACAAGTATTTGTGTTACACATTTGGCAGGTTGTGAAGAAAAACAGAGATCCAAGATGGGACGAGGAGTTTCAGTTCACGCTGGATGAGCCGCCCACCAACGACAGGGTTCACGTGGAAGTAGTTAGTACTTCAAAAAGAATGGGTCTAATACACCCCAAGGTACAGTCATGTTCAAATAAGGATCCAATTGTTGTTCTATATGTTGAAACGTAGATTTTGTTGTTAATTTTGGGCTTGTTTTTGTTTTGGTAGGAAACTCTGGGTTACGTGGATATATATCTGTCGGACGTTGTGAACAACAAGAGGATCAACGAGAGGTACCACCTTATCGACTCTAAGAACGGTAGAATTCAGATTGAGATGCAATGGAGAACTGCATCTTGAGTTGAGGGTCTTATTGTTTTTGTGAATAAACAATGTGTTAGAACAGTTCTTATTTATGACAGTAATTAGAACTGCATCTTTTTAGTAGTTATTCGACTGATCTGTTTGTTGGTGTTAGTGTGATGGTCAAAACTTTGAATAAATTTGCTTGCTAACATTCAGAAGTAGACAGGGATAGCTGTCTTTATTTCATTTTGTCGGGAGTTCATTTCCTTTCCAAGAAAACTACATATTGAATTTCGCTTGTATTTTGATGAGGTTTTCTAAATTTTATTTATACACGCACGCACATTTAGCGCTCGTTAAAGTTTGAACTCTAAATCTTACGTTTATATGTGTGATAGCAATACAATTGAGCCAACTGGCAACTTGACAAGAAAGCAAATTATATTTGGATGAGCTGATGTTAAATGTTTTTAACTGGAGGGAGGAGTGATGCGGAACTATTTGGAAGCAATACAATTAGAGTAGATTGTTTGTATTTAAGATTTTTTAATTGAAACTTTTTCAGATTATGTTCTTTAACTGATTTTTAATAAAAATATCACTTATTTTCGTTTGTTTGGCTTTTAAGCAAAGTTAGAAATTGATGCCTTTTCCTTTAATCATGCATCTATTTTTCCTCTAAAATGTCAAAATATGTTTTCCCAAAATATCCTCTTCTATTCTTCATTATCTCCAAAAAAAAATTATTTTTTCATATATATTTTATTATTATTCTTATAATAAAAAATATTACTCAATTTCACTTTCATCCCAAAGAATCAACCAAAAAAATATTGATTTGATTGCTATAATGAAAAATATTTCTTCCCAAAATATAAATAAACATACTAAATTCCCCACCAAAATATTTATTTTACCTATTTCACTAAAACATAAACAAACATTTATTGCATTCCCCAGTCCTGTTTTTACACTCTCTAATCTTACTTCCAAAATTCATTTTTCTAAAATATATATCATAAACACACCCAAAACACAACCAAACATTCCCAAAACTTCGATCATTTCAAATAATTACATTAAATTATGTATTTATATCTTTCAATCTTTATTTTAATATAAATATATTTTTAATAATTATACCACCATAAAATGATATATAATAATATAAAATTTTGATGTGATAAATAATTAGATAAAAATTTACATAAAAAATTATTTGCAATAGAAACCTTTCTCTCAACATATCTAAGATTAAATATAACTTCAATCTCAATATAGTTTTCAATCTGGCTATCAAAATATTCTCCAAAATTCACAAACAAAATCAAACATTATCTCAACATTCATCTATGATATAAAATTAAAAATAAAATATTAATTTGATTAGTAAATTCAATCAAATTTACTACTTGTGCAGAGAACAAGCTGCAAGCCCTCCTAATTAATGTCATTTATGCGGAAGTATTTGGAAAAAAATTGGTTTTTTTATAAAAAAAATTGTAAAAATAAAATAAAATACAAAAATACCACCCTTTTCGGGGGTATTTCAAAATTATAGTAAGTTGCACTCGGTGAGTGCAACTTTCAACAGTAACAAACATTTGTACCTAGTCGCCGTTTTTTACTGGAACAAATTTTTTTCTTTCTTTGTTTATAAATTCTTTTAGGGCTTTTTCTCCTATATTTTGAGGAAATATTTTTCAACCCCCAAAAAATTTCAAAATGCATGCACATTCTCCAATATTTTTTCCAAAATACTACAATTTTTCACCCAAAAATCCCCTCATAATTCACCCAAAAAAAATCCTACACCCTAAAAAGCACACCTATCCTCTTATTTTCTCACTCCATCTTTCATATCAACCATTCATTACTTCACTTATATATACATATATATATACACACACATATATATTTACATATATGAAAATATTAAAAAAAATTTATTTAAAATTTTTTTAAACTTATGTTTACCTAAAAATATTTAATGTATTAATTAGTTAAAAATATTAAATACCTTATTAATTTTTAAATAAAAAATTATTTAAAAAATTCTTTCAGAAGAAATATTAGTTTAGTAGTAATAAAAACATTTATTTCACTTTCTTTTAATTTCATATCTCTCAGGTTCACTCCCTCCTCCTCCTCCTCCTCCTTCTTTTTCCTCTTCCTTTTTTTTTTTTGTTCTCTTTTACTTTGGCCGGCGAGCCGGGCACTGCTGGTGCGTCCAGCAGCACCAGCACCAGCTGCTGGTCGCGCGGCCGGCCAGATCTAGAATTTTTTTTTAAAATTAGTTATAATTTAAAAAAAAACTAAAATGGTTGTTTGGGTTATTGTTTCAGGTTTGAAGGGTGTATACTTGTGTATTATTTTCCTTGATTGAGGTAATTTTTTTAATTTTGCTAAAATTTAATTATGTTTTATTTATCTTCATTATGTTTTAGTTAATTATCTCCATTAATTAAAATTTGATTTATGTTTTAGTTATCTCTATTATGTTTTAGGTAATTGTCTCCATTAGTTAAAATTTAATTATGTTTTAGTTAAATGATTTATGTTTTAGTTATATGAAATATGTTATATATAATTTGCCTCAATTAGTTAAAATTTAATTATGTTTTAGTTAAAATTTGATTTATGTTTTAGTTTTATGAAATATGTTATATATAATTTGTCTCAATTAGTTAAAATTTAATTATGTTTTAGTTTTATGAATTATGTTTTATATAATTTGTCTCAATTAGTTAAAATTTAATTATGTTTTAGTTGAAATTTGATTTACGTGTTGGTTAAACTCAAATAATAATTTATTATTTTTGATATAATAATTTGATTTAACAGAAATAATGATTTATGTATTAGTTGAAATTTGAATTACATTTTATGTTAGTTTTATATGTTGTTATATTTGTTAGAGTTATGTTTTTATTAGAATTATGATTGAGTTAAATTTTCTAGTACTACATATTGAATTGTATTAAATATTTAAGTTTTCATTTAGTTTGTGGAATTATGATTTATTAATAAATATGTGAGCTTGTAACATGTGCCTAATGATGTAGGCTATCTTGACTTGGTGGAAATCTTTTGTGAGTGTTAATTTTAGTGGAGCATTTAAAGGTAAGTGTGGATATCTTGTTTTAATTTTGTAATATTTTTATAGTACAATACATTAGAAATATTTAGAATTGGTGGATTCAGGAAGGGGGGTGGGATGTTGGGAGAAGGGGTGGAGCCTTCTCATTTGTTGCTGATTGATTTTTAATTGCTTGCATGATGATAATGGACATAAGGGGGAGTGTTTATGTGTCATTATGTGTTTACTAATATTATTAATTATAAATGCTAATTTAAAATATAATTTATTATGTTAGTTTAAATTTAATTTATGTATTAGATTAAATTATATTAGTTTAAATTGATTTATGTATTAAATGTTGTTATATAATGTTAGACTTGTGTTTTTATGTGAATGAAAAATTCTATTAGAATTTTGATTGAGTTAATTAATTTTTTGTTAGTATATGTTGAATTGTATTAATTTTATAAATTTCAATTTTAGTTTATGGAATTAGGATTTATAGATAAATATGTGCACTTGTAAGAAAATTTTAGATTGATAATCACTTTATTAATTATTATATATGTTGTTTCGTTATAGTAATGAACACATATATGTAATTTGTGTTTATAAATATTATAAGTTGTTTTCGATTGAAGTAATGGCTTACGTTTTGTTGAGTCTTGTTTTTTAGGCAATTTGAAGTATTCTATTTAAGGAAAATTTTGATAGAATGTATTATTAATCATATTAAATCTTTGGTATTTTTATCTACTTGGATATGTTTGATGTAATGATAAACAAATTAAGAATTGGACTATAAATGGGCTATAGACATTCCAATCCTCAATTTGTTTGTCATTCACATTAATATACCAATAAGTATTTTGGATGTACCTAATCATATTATTTTTATTTATTTTTCCAACAAATATTTCAGGATGGATATCAGAGATATATATGGTCCACGTGATCCTAGTGTTTTATACATGCAAGATGGCCATCGATCAGAGGGTGTATTACCTGGAGATATAGATGACACTTTAGTTGTTAGACGAGGAGATAGAAGATTTTGGAGAATTATAGGACACTAAGCTCTACACCCTCGTGTATTATCTTTATTAAATGAGATAGGATTCTATGGTATCTACAGTTGTAGAAATAGATGTTCATGTAATTACGGCTCTGGTTGAAAGGTGGCGCTCAGAGACTCACACATTTCATTTACGTGTGGGAGAGGCCACAGTTACGTTGCAGGACATAGTAGTTATTTGGGCATTACCGATATACGGTATTGCTGTTACAGGTAAAGACCATGTTCACAACTTCACGCAGTGACAGGATTATTGTCATCGTTATCTCGGATTCATTCCAGAGGAGCGAGACCTTATGGGGTCACAACTTCATCTTACTGCTCTTACGGACCATGTTCATAATAATAGAATTATGGATCATAGCATAGTTTTGGAGGTCCAACAATACGCACGTATCTGTGCGTTGATACTTCTTTGAGGTCTTATGTGCCCAAGCTCATCGGGTTCTGCAGCATCATTGGTTTACATACAGCATATGAAACAAATATATGAAGTTCGTAACTTTAGTTGGGGTAGTGCAGTTTTATCGTTCATGTATCGTGAGCTTTGCACCGCATCACGTAGAGGAAGATCAAATATTGGTGGAGCGATGCAGTTGTTACAGGTGAAGTAGTATTATTTTGCTTTTATATTAATTCTTGCAATTAGGTATGACGCCTAAAAAATTGTTAATTGTAGATTTGGGCATGGTCACGCATTACAACATTGACGCCTATAAGATTAATTTCTCGTGTCGATCACAATGAAGCTCCAGTAGTAGTTGATGGACTTCCAATTCCTCCGTATGGTGCTCGGTAAGATAATATATGTTATAGTTTATTAACATTTTCATGCAACTATTTTCTGTGTATATGGATAATATAAATTGTTATATTAATATCAATTGAATGGATTTGAACTGCAGCACTAGCTTTCCAACACATGTCCTTCAATTGAACATTCTTAAAATGTTTATTGAAATTTGAACACACATGCCTCAAACAAAATCGATGTACTCCACGAGGTGGCGTGAAATCAGGTATGCTCTCTACAGCAGCCAAAATACCACGATGACGATTAGAAAGTAAACAATAGCCATCGACCCCTCTGATAATGTGTTTCGCCAACATCTGAAGGAAACATCTCCAAGACATCAAAGTTTCCTCATCTACTATGGCAAAAGCTATAGGCATAACATTCTGATTTGCATCCATGGCTACGGCAATAAGCATTTTATGTTTATACTTTGTGTATAGATGAGTTCCATCTACACTGATAAGTTTGCGGCAATGTTGGAACCCTTCTATACATGGTCGAAATGCCCAAAAGACATATTTCAATATCTTTTGTCCTGGTATGCCTGTTTCAAGATGACTCCATTCAACAATTGTTCCTGAATTTCACTTCTGAAGAGCTCTCATATATTTGGATAGTTTTCTTACCGAGGTCTCCCAAGTCCCATAAAGTTTTTCCCTCGCACATTTCATGCTATTTCATGCCTTAGCATAAGAGATTTCATAACCGTACTTATCTTTTACCATCATTTGCACACTTGCAACCCCATAACCTAGATTACCTCGAACAGTGTCCAATAGGTCCAAAGCAATCATATTTCTGCTTAAATTCAGATGATCCATTAAAACTTCATCCATAAGGCAGGTGTGAGGGCCTCCATACGAGGTAATTCTCCACAATCCCTTTTTCTCTTTAAATATTCCCCTCACACTCCATGGACAAGAAGGTTGTTCTCTGTTATTATGTTTGCACACCACTTTCCATAACTTTGGTATGCTCTCAAGAACCCGATATTCTCGTCTCGCCACTTGCACGGGATAATCTTTCACATAAGTGATAAGATGCTCCTTACTCTTGAATACTATTCCTACGTGGAGTACTCATTTACTTGAGTCGTAAAACTCAGTCCAACCACGGGTTGGAATATCCACAGAATCTGCCTATATAAATATATCATTATCATCTATTGCAGAGAAGAATGAATATACGGGATACAAACTTGGTTGCATAGTCGTGGATGTGTTTCTTCTCGTCTCATGTGATAGTTGTTTGGAAAATGTTCCCTCGCCGTGTGAAGGCAATAGCTCTTCCATTGTATCAATATCTACCTCATCATCGTCACTACCATTAAAATCATCACTATCATTTTTAGCTGGTTTTGAATCCCTCAACTCTTCATCACGAAAACTATCTACTTGTGGCTCTGGTTCACCATCATGAACGAAATGCGTTGGGTTATTTTGCTCTCCTTCAAAAACTTGATGAGAGGTAGAAGGGCCTTCACCAAAATCATGAATCCCAACACTTGCAAACCCTTGCGTAACCACAGGAACATTTATTTCTGATTGAGTTCGGTATTGTTGATCGTGTCCAAAATCTTAGTAAGAGGCAAATTGACCTTCGGGTTGCATCAAAAGCCCTATGTAAAACCCCACTCCAAAAGTATTATCAACACCAATCTGACATATTGCTTCTGTCTCAACATATAATTCCACACTATCAAGTTGGCACTGTAGACCAAACAGCATAGATAAAACCATTATCATTTTGTATTTCCACAAGTTTAGATATCCCGTACTGTTTATCCAAATAGAATTTTGCTTGAATTTTTAGTTTATAGCTGCTGCTGTCAATAGTTGTTGCTCCATAGATTTCGTAGCACAAATCAGAATATGTTATGTTATGAGATACTTTAATGATACTGCATGCTGGACGATCATAATCCACTGAGTGAGAATCTCTAGTAATTTTTCCGCCAAAGTATATTAGAACAACAACAGTACTCGAAGTCGACATACCTTCCACAAATACACACATAATTTATATTAATTAATCAGTCTAATTAATAACTATCATAAAATTTAATAAAATATTAAGATTTACATTGTTCAACATTTCTACAGTACAAAAAATAAATTAACACTCAAAAAAATTAATTAACTCAATCAAAATTCTAATAGAATTTTTCATTCACATAAAAACACAAATCTAACATTATATAACAACATTTAATACATAAATTAAATTTAAACTAATATAATGTAATCTAATACATAAATTAAATTTAAACTAACATAATAAATCATATTTTAAACTAGCATTTATAATTAATAATATTGGTAAACACATAATGACACATAAACACTCCCCCTTATGTCCATCATCATCATGCAAGCAATTAAAAACCAATCAGCAACAAATGAAAAAGTTCCACCCCTTCTCCCAACATCCCATCCTCCTTCCTGAATCCACAAATTCTAAACATTTATAATGTATTGTACTATAAAAATATTACAAAATTAAAACAAAATATCCAAACTTACTTTTAAATGCTCCACTAAAATTAACACTCACAAAAGATTTCCACCAAGGCAAGATAGCCTACATCATTAGACACATGTTACAAGCGCACATATTTATTAATAAATCATAATTCCACAAACTAAATGAAAACTTAAATATTTAATACAATTCAATATATAGTACAAGAAAAATTAACTCAATCATAATTCTAATAAAAACATAACTCTAACAAATATAACAACATATAAAACTAACATAAAATGTAACTCAAATTTCAACTAATACATAAATCATTATTTCTGTTAAATCAAATTATTATAGCAAAGATAATAAATTATTATTTGAGTTTAACCAACACGTAAATCAAATTTCAACTAAAACATAATTAAATTTTAACTAATTGAGACAAATTATATAAAACATAATTCATAAAACTAAAACATAAATCAAATTTTAACTAATTGAGACAAATTATATAAAACATATTTCATATAACTAAAACATAAATCATTTAACTAAAACATAATTAAATTTTAATTAATGGAGACAATTACCTAAAACATAATAGAGATAACTATAACATATTAATGGAGATAATTAACTAAAACATAATTAAATTTTGGCATAATTAAAAAAATTACCTCAATCAAGGGAAATAATACACAAGTATACACCCTTTAAACCTAAAACAATAACCCAAACAACCATTTTAGTTTTTTTTTTTAAATTATAACTAATTTTTAATTTTCTTTTTTCTAGATTTGACCGGCCGCTGGTGCTGCTGCTGGCTGCACCAACAGTGCCCGCTCAACCGGCCAAAGTAAAAGAGAAGAAAAAAAATTAAAGAAAGAAGAAGAAGAAGAGGAGGGAGGAGTGGACCTGAGACATATGAAATTAAAAGAAAATGAAATAAAGATTTTTATTACTAATAAACTAACATTTCTTCTGAAAGAATTTTTAAAATAATTTTTTATTTAAAAATTAATAAGGTATTTAATATTTTTAACTAATTAATACATTAAATATTTTTAGGTAAACATAAGTTTTAGAATTTTTTAAATAGCAAATTTTTAATATTTTCATATATGTAAATATATGTGTGTATATATATGTATATATAAGTGAAGTAAAGAATGGTTGATGTGAAAGATGGAATGAGAAAATGAGAGGACATGTGTGCGTTTTAGAGTGTATGGTTTTTTTTTGGTGAATTATGAGAGGATTTTTTTGGTAAAAAATTGTAGTATTTTGAAAAAAAGATTGGAGAATGTGTATACATTTTGAAATTTTTTGGGGGTTGAAAAATATTTTCCCAAAATATAGGAAAACAAGCCCTAAAAGAATTTATACACAAAGAAAGAAAATTTTTATTCTGGTAAAAAACGGCGGCTGTGGACAAATATTTGTTACTGTTGAAAGTTGAACTCACCGAGTGCAACTTTCAACAGTAACAAATAGAAGTTGCATCGTTACTGTTGAAAATTGCATTCATCGAGTGCAACTTACTATAATTTTGAAATATCCCCAAAAAGGGCGGTATTTTTGTAAAAAAAAAAATTACAATTTTTTTTATAAAAAAACCGAAAAAACTTATATATACAAAATATTAAAATATCAAAAGGGCGTGCATTATATATCATTAATATAAAGTACGAATCTCAATTATTATATGTGATTTGTATTATTTAATGTTTGTACTTAATGCATAAATAAATTGTCACAATTATTATACTATTGCGCAAGAAAGTACAGCTCCATTTTTATGCTCTAATATTGAACATTATGTGCCTTTGTTGTCATTCAAATATCATATTGGCATGGGATATGTTGTAGAAATGACCATTAAATTGCATTACACGATGTCACTAGTTTTCAGGGTAAAATTCATTTTCATCCAAGAGATTTCGACTCAATTGTAAAATCATTCTTATTCTCTTAATTGGCTTCAATCTCATCCCTCTTGCCATCTTTCGGTAACATTTTCCGGCCAAAAATTGAAAAATGATAGAAAGACCCCTTTAACTATTTTTAAATAACACATAATAAGCAAACTCATTCCCAAATATATAAAAAAAAAAAAAAAAAAATCAAAATGGTGCATGAGTTTTGCATAGACGACGCATTTTGAATGAAAGATGCATTTTCAATAAAAGATTCTACCATCAACATATTATTTTTAATCAACAATATACCATATTTGTAACGCCCCAACCAATGGGTGGTGCCTACTTCCAACCGAAGTGCTATTCACTCTAGACCACAAATCTTATGAATTACCGAAAATACATTTTTCAAAAAGCCAAATTCGAAGTCACTTTTCAACTTTCTCAACACAATTGCCAATTTTGTATAAAGCAGCATCAATAAATATTAATAGAAGTGCTCAATGGAAAGGGGCGATGTTGAGTACTATTTTCATAAACTGTTAACTTTATCAAAACTTGTGTAGAAATGAATTGCGATTTAAGGATTCAACCACTTGAAATAGATGAGGGGACTCAAGTAAGAATAGCTAAAAAATTACATATAAGGGTAAGAGAGGTCCAAATAAACTACTGAGAGAATACAAGGGTAGCACATCAAAGTTATATAGATGAACGACAATTTTCAGCAAAAGGAGGCCAAACAGAGCTAATATAGATGTATCAATGTAAATGTACAAGACAAGAAATCGTATCAATTAAAATTGGGAGTTTAGATAATAGCAACTCAAGAATTTCAAGTAGAAGGGACAGCTCAAACAGACTGATAGATTAAATATGAGAGCCAAAGAATAGCATAGAACGAGCACGCATCAATCATCGAATCTTAACATGATAGAACCAAGCAGCAAGACATAATAACATAAGTATATGTTCTTTTTCCAGCAATGAAAGCTAATATAATCTCACCTGGCAAATGCAGAGGAATTCCTAGTTGTACGGACACTCAAGCCCTAGCTTCCTTGTCGAATTGAGAACTGTCATAAGATTACCCAAGTTATCAGTTTATCAATCCTCTAATTCTCAATTATAATTATAGTTAATGTCTTTATCACATTTAAAGCTATTCTGACACTCGACCTCAATTATACCTTATCTCAAATGGTCTCAATCCTCCAACTACATGATATTTCAATATTATAAGACTTTACTTACTCGAGCTCAATCATTCCCACTTTATTGTCTTAACGTTTTAGCCGTCTTAATAGCTTTACGTGCCTGAGCTAACTTAATCCTTAAACTACCCCCAACACTCTATTCGTCACTTTACTTACAGTACGTGGTAAGGGTTCAAGTTCTTAAACCAACTAGGCTTATGAGTTTATTGGGTCCAGGTCTGATAACTCATTTTCATTATATCCTTTATATAACTTAATCTTTAGATTAAACTCAACTATATTTTGTCTATAACATATACATTGTCGAGTCTAAAAGTATAATTTTAAATCAATCTTTCTTAATTTATTAAACTTAGAATTGTAGTCAATCTTGTTCATTATTCATAATCAATCATTGTCTCGAGTGCAATTACATTTCAAAAATTCTAATATTTTTTAACATTGATAGAAGTGTAAAAATCAATCGAATTTAATATTCAATGTGAAATTTACACAAATTGGATTGAATTGAGATCTAATCTCAAGTCGAAACTAGTCCAGATGAGTTCGGAATCCCAAACCTAGCCGACTGTCCTATAGCTGCCGCACGTGCGCACCGCTGGAGATGGGGACCGCCACCACCATCAGGTGCACCTCGACGCCAGGAGCAAAATGCCTCGATCATTTTACAAAACACCACCGTTTCGCTGCCTGATTTGGCCAAAAATCTCTCTGTAACCCTAGCCCCGCCACCGTCCACCACTACTTTTAATTTCTCCACTACCAGTCATTAAAATCTCAAATTGACATCTCCATCACCTTGCCATGTTCTCACAACCAAAGCCCCACCTCGTTCAGCCGCCGAAAATTGCCCAACCGCCACCTCCGCCAATCATCCGCAATCGCCTTCATTTTTCAGCGAATTCATCGGTTGTTTTTGGTGAATATTGGTAAGGTTGTGTTCATCGTGAGGAGAGGGACATTCGTATAGTTAGTTTTGGGTTTCACGGCCATTCACTGGCGGAGTAAAGTTTGGGTTGGTTTTGAAAATTTGAACAATTTTTGTCCTTCTTTCTATATATACATATATATATATAAATATTTTTCAGCTTCTTCATTTCGACCCCAAAACTTCATGACCGACCCACTTTTCACCCCAAAACTCTCACACAACCTTCAAATTCACCACTGACCTTCAATTGAGTCCTTCAACTTATGATTCTTCCATATTGACCCCTAACTTTTCTATTTTTGAGCAATTGGGTCCAAATTTAATTATTTTAAGGTCCTTAGACTTTTGACTCCTTCACATTGGCCTCCTAAATCTTATAATTTTATGCAATTAAGTCCTTCCCTTATTTATAATTAAATCCCCCAACTCCCAATATTTCCACCTAGGCTTTAATTAATTTAATTTCAATCCACTTAAACTGATGTTCCAAAAATTGGGGTGTTACAATATTTTACTTCTATATTTTATTTTACATTCTAATTTCATCCCCATATCCTATCACTAATTAATATTTTAAAATTAATTTTGAGTTTACAAGTACCTTATCAATTTACTATAATTTTAACTTTGTATTACTAATGTCAAACCCTTTTCTTCACTTAATTATTCGATAACTAAGCTATGAGTTAAATTAAAATGTTCCTATTAACTTATATACTAATATTGATTTTAACTTTATAATTATTTTATATATTTATTTTTATTTTTTAAAAATTTTTTATCTTTACTATCGTAGTTTTATCTTAGTTTGATTGATTTTTAACAAAAAAATTAAAATTAAATAAGATTTTTTTAAAATTTTTAATTAGCAATCAATATATTATCTAATTCTTTATATTTTAAGTTTTAAGTTAATATATATTCATCATCTTTTAAGTTTAAAGTAATGTTAAAGTATTATAATTTTAAGTTTTTTTTCAACAACTTTTAACCTGTCAATCTTATTTTATATATCCTTCTCATATATTTTTATTTTTTAATGCAACTATCTATTACTTTTTGGTTGTATAATATTTTCTTCTTTTTTAAAAAAGTATAGAATAATATTCATAGACTTTTATTTTTGAAAGTTTTGAATTTTCTTTTTAGCTTCTTGCTGAATAATCTTGAAAGTTAGTTTTCATGACATCATATATGTGAGATGTCTTTATATGTACTAAGCTTTTAAATACTAAATTTTAAAGTTTTAAATTTAATTTTACTTGACCATTTTTTGTAATATTTTTATTTTTATATTGTTATTTTTAATTATATTTATTGAACAACTAAATTAATATGTAATAATTTTAAAGAATCTGTGCATAATACGAGGATAATGCTAGTATAAATATATTTAATAACTTAACTTATTTATCGACTTTCAATTAAACAAACATATAATTTATTTACTTTAAAGTGAAGAGATCTTACCTTTAAGATTGAGAATAAATTTAACTAAATTAAACATAAAAGAAAAACTGAAAATAAATCATACATGTTACCTTTGGTTTTTGGTTTATGGTTTAGATTATTCCATAAAAATGAATGACCTCATATTTTATTTTGGTTTTTTATTAGTTTAATTATTAAATGGGCAATTACTAAAGTACCCTTTAATTTGGCCACACATATTGCCAGGGGATGACCAGAATGATAAGATTGAAGTCAATTAAAAAAAATATGGATAATTTTAAAATTGAGTTGAAACCTCAGGGACAAAAATGAAGTTTACCCCTGGTTTTCACCATTCAATTCTCTTAAATTTAATGGTGCTGAGTGAATTTAATATATTAAGAGGATTTTTTAGGGTATAATCTAAGTTGATTAATCAAATTTTAACTTATCATTTGAATGAGTTAAATATGTTGGAATGTGGTGGATATAGTGCTAATGCATTCATCTAATTGAGTAAATTTTGTCGGACTATTTTATTTGCCTAAAATCGAATAAGTAGTAAATGAAAAAATTGAATTTAAAATTGTGATGAATTAATAAAGGTATTAAGCTACAAAATGTGATAATGTGGCACCCATGTTGAAAATATAAAGTCAAATAAATCAATATATATGCAATTGTTTTTCAACTCAAACTTGAACATCAAGGGATGTTGCTAATTTTCAAAGGGGAGGACCCGACATCAGTAAGTTCAATCCAAATTCCACACATCTTGATTTGAGACAAGATACAAGTGTGGATATACGACCTTTAACTGGTCAAGTGTGCTCTTTAATTTAAGCATATTGTTTTTAGGAGGCATGTCATAATTATAAATAGAACTTTTCAGAGCGCGATTGTACATCTAAAATAGTAATGAGATCACTATATGAAACATTCATACACTCAAACATTTCATTCAAATCAATCTGAGTTTTTATTACAATTAATTGGAGTGCCGCATTTGATTATCAAAAATCATCATGGGATCTCTGATGTTGACTGCTTTGTTTTCTTGTAGTTTGGTAAGCCTGAATCATATAATAGAAGTTTTATATTTTTGCTTGAATTAGAGTCTTTTTCTGCATCAATAGCGATGGACTGATTGGCAGGCAGAGCAATTTTATTGCAAGGAGCGCATTTGCAAATTCAAAGCAACTATATCTTCGAAGTTAAGGTTAAAATATGCTAAGGATCGAAAAGCCCATCAAAAGAATTAGTGATATGCTCCTCAGTGAGGAGGAGTAGGAGCAATGATGTAGCAGTAGGGTAGGCAATCGAACGACAAACCTTCAAAGAAGTCTGGAACGGCAAAGAGGGGGGGTTACACTTGAAAGCCAATAGAGATGAATAAAGTTTTAAGAACATTGTGTAATATACAGATCTTGATTCCCCCCATTTTATCCGATTCACTTAATACTATTCAAGTAAACTTTCTTCCTATACTGTATATTTCAATTAAATTTTTTGTTTAATATTTATGTTATGCTTTTGCTTCACATAACATAGTTTTATTTCTACAACAAAAAATTAACTCCAGAAGTAGCCTAAATCTGATTGTACAATGCTTTATTGAATACAACCATGTAACTGGCTTTCACAAAGTCAAAATATATCAGCATCTTTATCAAAAATGTTGTCTAGCTAAAAATGGTGTGATATATCCACCATATAATGGTAAACAATAATGGCAAGCATTTACTCAGGAGCACTTGGGCCATGTGCTCCACAAATGTAAGCACCTATCTCAATTCTCAAACGTCCAATTGGGGCTTCTTTCCTAATGTTAGGTTATGTTTTTTGGGTGATTTTATTATGTGTTTGTTATGTATTTTGAGGGGTTTTTTAATAAAAAATAGTAAAAAAAAAATTACAAAAATACAGTACTGTTCAAAAGTTTTATATTTTTGTAGTAAGTTGCAGTCACCGACTGCAACTTTCAACAGTAATGAATAGTAATTACTGTTCACAATTTTTTTTTTTTTTTTCCTAAAAAAATTTTATTTTTTTGTGCATAAATTCTTTTAGGGCTTATTCTTTTATATTTTGGGAAAATATTTTTTAGCCCCCCAAAATATTTCAAAATGCATGCACATTCTCCAATATTTTTCCCAAAATACTCTAATTTTTGACCAAAAAAATTCTATCATAATTCACCCAAAAAGCCATACACCCTAAAAAGCACACCTATCATCTCATTTTCTCACTACATCTTTCATATCAACCATTCATTACTTCACTTATATATACATATATATATATACACACACATATATTTTACATATATGAAAATATTAAAATTTTGCTATTTAAAAAATTCTAAGACTGATATTTACCGAAAAAATATTTAATGTAATAATTAATTAAAAATATTAAATACCTTATTAATTTTTTTAAAAAATTATTTTAAAATTTTTTTTCAAAAGAAATGTTAGTTTGATAGTAATAAAAACTTTTTGTTCATTTTCATTTCATTTGATATGAGTCAGGTAAGCCTTTTCTCTTCCTCCCCCTCCTCCTCCTCTCTTCTTCATTTTTTTTTTCTTTTTTCTTTTTCTATTTTTCTTTGGTGCGGCCGGCCAGATCTGGTTTTATTTTTCTTTTTCTTTTTTTTTAATTAGTAAAAAAAAAAAATAAATAAAATGATTGTTTGAGTTATTGTTTCAGGTTTGAAGGGTGTATACTTGTGTATTATTTCGCTTGATTGAGGTAAGTTTTTAATTATGCTAAAATTTAATTATGTTTTAGTTATATTCATTATGTTTTGGTTAATTATCTTCATTAATTAAAGTTTGATTTATGTTTTAGTTATATTAAATATGTATTATATAATTTGTCTCAATTAGTTAAAATTTATTTATTTATTAGTTAAAATTTGATTTATGTTTTAGTTTTATGAATTATATCTCAATTAGTTAAAACTTAATCATGTTTGAGTTGAAATTTGATTTACGTGTTGGTTAAACTCAAATAATAATTTATTATTTTTGGTATAATAATTTGATTTAACAGAAATAATGATTTATGTTTTAGTTGAAATTTGGATTACATTTTATGTTAGTTTTATATGTTGTTATATTTGTTAGAGTTATGTTTTTATTTGAATTACAAATTTTGCTAGAATTATTATTGAGTTAAATTTTGTGGTACTACATATTGAATTGTATTAAAATTTAAATTCTCATTCAGTTTGTGAAATTATCATTTGTTAATAAATATGTGTCCATCCTAGTAACATGTGTCTAATGATGCAGGCTATCTTGACTTGGTGGAAATCTTTTGTCAGTGTTAATTTTAGTGGAGCATTTATATACCAATAGATATCTTAACTTGGTGGAAAAAATTAGTTTTAGTTAATGATTTCAATCCTCAATTTGTTTGTTATTCACATTAATATATCAATAAATATTTTGGATGTATCTAATTATATATATATTTTTTTTTCCAGCAAATATTTTAGGATGGATATAAGAGATATATATGGTCCACGTGATCCTAGTGTCTTATACATGCAAGATGGCCATCGATTAGAGAGTGTATTAGCTGGAGATATAGATGATACTTTACTTGTTAGACGAGGAGATAGAAGATTTTGGAGAATTATAGGACGCCAAGCTCTACACCCTCGTGTATTATCTTTATTAAATAAGATGGGATTCTATGGTGTCTACAATTGTAGACATATTGAGACTGATGTTCATGTGATTACGGCTTTGGTCGAGCGGTGGCGCTCAAAGACTCACACATTTCATTTACGTGTGGGAGAGGCTACAGTTACGTTACAAGACATAGCAATTATTTGGGCATTACCGATAGACGGTATTGCTGTTACCGGTGTAGACTATATTCGCAACCTCACGCAGTGGCAAGATTGTTGTCATCGTTATCTCGGATTTATTCGGGAAGAACGAGACCTTAGGGGGTCACATCTTCATCTTACTGCTCTTACAGACCATGTACATAATAATAGAATTACGGATCATAGCACAATTTTGGAGGTCCAACAATACGCACGTGTTTGTGCATTGATACTTCTTGGAGGTCTTATGTGCCCAAGCTCATCAGGTTCTGCAATATCATTGGTTTACTTACAGCATATGGAGCAAATCTATGAAGTCCGTAACTTTAGTTGGGGTAGCACAGTTTTATCGTTCATGTATCGTGAGCTTTGCATTGCATCACGTAGAGGAATATCAAATATTGGTGGAGCGATGCAGTTGTTACAGGTGAAGAAGAGAGGAGGAGGAGGGGGAGGAAGAGAAAAGGTTTACCTGACTCATATCAAATGAAATGAAAATAAACCAAAGGTTTTTATTACTATTAAACTAACATTTCTTTTGAAAAAAAATTTTAAAATAATTTTTTAAAAAAATTAATAAGGTATTTAATATTTTTAATTAATTATTACATTAAATATTTTTTTCGGTAAATATAAGTCTTAGAATTTTTTAAATAGTAAAATTTTAATATTTTCATATATGTAAAATATATGTGTGTGTATATATATATATATGTATATATAAGTGAAGTAATGAATGGTTGATATGAAAGATGGAGTGAGAAAATGAGATGATAGGTGTGCTTTTTAGGGTGTAGGGCTTTTTGGGTTAATTATGATAGAATTTTTTTGGTCAAAAATTAAAGTATTTTGGGAAAAATATTTGAGAATGTGCATGCATTTTGAAATATTTTGGGAGGTTAAAAAATATTTTCCCAAAATATAGGAGAACAAGCCCTAAAAGAATTTATGCACAAAAAAATAAAAATTTTTTAGAAAAAAAAAAGTGAACAGTAATAACTATTCATTACTGTTGAAAGTTGCAGTTACAGACTGCAACTTACTACAAAAACATAAACCTTTTGAACAGAACCGTATTTTTGTAATTTTTTTTTTTTTACTATTTTTTTATTAAAAAAGTCTATTTTGAGAGAATGAATTATTGAAAAATACAATTAATTTTTGATATGTTTTGAGGAATGGTTAAAAATTGATTTTGAATAATTTTGATATGTTTGTTTATGTTTTGGAATGAGATATTTTTTTACTGTAGCAGTCAAATCAATACTTTTTGTTGGATTTTGGGGGTGAAAAAGGAATTAAATAATTTTTTTATTGTTAGAATAATAATAAAATATATGTAATGTGTATATATATAATATATGTACGTATATATTGAACAAAGGGAAGTTTTGGGGATAATGAAGGATAGTAGAAGATATTTTGGGGAATTTTTTTTTTATGTTTTGGAAGAAAAATGAGGATATATTTGGTTATATTTTCCTAAAATAATTTTGTTTTGGGGAAACATAACGAAATATTTCCTTTTGTTTTCAAAAAATAAAGCAATATTTATTTGGTATTGTTTCTCAAGAATGAATTTCATTCTTAGAAAATAAAATTAAATATTGTTCTCAATATTCAAAATTTTATTCTAAAACATTATTAGAAATTTCAATTATCAATGTCCGGTGTTTGTTTACAAAAATGAATTTCATCCTTAGAAAATAAAACTAAACATTTTTCTCAACATCCAACTTTTTTCTCCTAATATATTATCAGAAGTTTTATTTTGCAACTTCAAGCATTATTTTTCTCGAATAAATTTCGTTGTTGGAAAATAAAATTAAATATTTTCCACAATATCCAATATTTTCTTCTAACAGCATTATTAAAAAAAATATAGTAATATCAAATTATCACATCAACCAACACTGTACGCATTCATATCTATTAATTATTATCTTAATATTTTAAATTATTATATCACTAAATATTAATAAATAAAATGTCTGAGAAGGCACCACTAACTAGACGAAATCTATACGAAAATACATTTACAGTAAAATTTATCTTTTTTTTCAAAATAATACAAAGTATAACTTCACTTTCAACATATTCTCCAATTTCACTGTCAAAATATACTTTTCTAAAATAAAATTAAATATTTTTTTAAGAAATATAAAATAATAAACCTCTTTATTCTCTACATCACTCTCCTTTGATTCTTAGTTTTTATTGTAAAACCCTTTAATTGGGAATGGGAATTTGTTCTCTCTCCATAGTGGATAAATTTTTAGGTTAGGGAATATATGCTGCCCTTTTTTCTCACAAGTTGAGTGGCCTCCAAATTTCTATTGAGTAATCTATTCTTTTTTGTGAGGACCAATTCTCTCAAAAAGTCACTTTTGCCCACAGTTGAAATTCAGTTTGGCATTGCAGTATCTAACCCTATTTTAATTGGGGAAGTCTGCGCTTAAGGGCTCCTTTTGTAAAGTGAAAAGTACGGTTTTGTGGCATTGAGACATTCTAGTATGGTTTTCTTAATTCAAGTGGAGAAAAATGTTAAGGGAATGTTTAAATTATGTTTCTTCGGAATAAGATTATTTTGGAAAAATATAATTAAATATATCCTCATTTTCTCTTTAAAACACACATTTTTCAATATATACATACATATTATATATATATTATATTTTATTATTATTTTAACATTAAAAAAATCACTCAATTCCATTTTTACCCTAAAAATCCAACAAAAAATATTGATTTGACTGCTACGTTAAAAAATATCTGCCTCAAAATATAAACAAACATACCAAAATACAACTATCACATTCTCAAATAATTCATTCTCCCAAAATACATAACAAAATCACACAAAAAAAGAACCAAATATTCCCTAAGAAATTATTAAAATAAATTTTTTTTTAATTATGAAAATATATTCTCGATCCAAAAATTCATTGAATTTAATTGGGTCTTTGTGGCTAGATGTTTCTTACTTTGACTTTTTGTGACAGGCAATTAATTTTTTTAATATAGAATGAACTAATTAAATAATTAATAATGTTTGGTATTGTTTTAAAGTGATTTAAAAGAATGTTCTGGGAAAATATGCTTAGATAGTGGAATTTGAGAATAACTTTGAAAATGAAATTATGATTACATTATATATTTGGAGAAAGGTCAAGTTTATTATGAATATCTTTTTATAAGTGTTTTTGTTTGATTGACAATGTCATTATCATATCAATTTTTTTTATATTATTACAGATTATTTTTATTGTGATATATATATATATATATTGAAATAATAATTGAATGAATCATATAAGGAATGTTTTGTTATATTTTGACAAAACAATTTTGTTTTTCCAAATGCCAAAATAGATTTTCCTGGAATGCCTTCTTCTATCCTTTATTATTCTTAAAATTTCCTCATTTTTCCACACACATATATATTATATATATATTTTATTATTATTCTTATAATTAAAAAAATTATTCAATTTCATTTTCAATCTAAAAATTCAATAGAAAATTATTGATTTGGCTGCTATAATAAAAATTTTCTCATATAAAATATAAACAAATATACAATATTATCTAAAACATAAACAAATATCTATCACATTTTTTAATACCGTTTTCAACCCCAAACCCATGATTAGACATATTATTACATTTAATAAAAAATTCAAAATAAATGCAACTAATGTTTTATTTAATTTGCTCGATTTATCTATCCTCATTACATAATAATAGCAATTATAATTATTTTAAAAAAAATCGCTTCCTTTAAATTTGTGAATATGAATTTCTTTAAATTCATATTTTCTATTAATTGATAAAACCAAAAATAAATGAAAGCTTTTATTATATTTCTGAAAGAATAACTAAAGACTTGAGCAATGGCGAATGGCCCACAACCAGATGGGTGGTGATTGGTTGAAGACCATCAGACCAACAGCACTAAAGTAACAACAAAAAAAGAGTAGACTTTCTGCTTAATAACAAAATAGAGTCAGAGAGGGTACATATGTCTTTTTGGGTAAAGACAGACCCGGCCTTTGCCCCGGCCCCATTTGCCCAAATCCTTTCTCGGAAAAGCACAAAAGGTCTCTCTCGCATGGTCCACAGAACCAATACTGCGTCGTATTTGGATTAGTAGGCTTGGGGGGTCGGCTGCGTTATAATGAGGCTGTCATTCAAACCGTCGAATCACGCCGTCAATATTCAGACTCTATTTTGCATTAGCTCATTAGGTTTTGAATTATGTGTCATTGCGGTGACTGCAATTTCAGAAAATGTGGTCATTTCATATTTATAGATCTAATAATTAGATTCTATATGGGAATTCATATAGAATAATTTAAAATTATTGGTAATGTTTTAAAATTATTGGTAATGTTTGATTATAAATTGTATGTTTTGTATTATGTATTTTGAGAGTGAAATTGAGAATGTGATGAAGGTTTATTTATATTTTGAGAAATAGTTAAAAAATTAATTTAGAGAGTTTTTGATATGTTTATTTATGTTTTAGGAGGAAATAATTTTTACTGTAGGGATCAAATTAATATTTTTTGTTGAATTTTTTAGGTGAAAATTAAATTAAATAATTTTTTATAGTAAGGATAATAATAAAATATATATGATATGTGTATATATTGAAAAATAGAAAAATTTTGGGGATAATTGGTGATAGAAGATGGTATTTTGAGAAATTTAATTTGACATTTTGAAGAAAAAAATGATATATATATTTGGTTACATTTTGGCAAAATTGTGTTAATAGGGCTATATTAATTATTATTTTGATTTTAAAAATGTTCATCAACATTAAGTTGGAAAAAAATAGAAGTTATTTAATTTGTTATTAAATTTTGACTATTCTTTAATTCATAATGCAACATATCAAACATTAATGATACAAGTCATGTCTTGATAGAGTAAAAGTTACAGGTACAAAAATGTACTTATGAATTTATAAATGAAACATTTTTTTGTTTTAAATTGATTTAAAAAGAGTTTTAAAAATAAAAATAATTGGTGTTATTATTGAAAAAAATAGCTAAAAATACATCTCAATTTCAAATAATAAAAAACAAAAAAAAAAAAAAACTTTTTAGAAATGTAAACAAACTGATGAGGGTTGATTCCGTTTGATGTTGGGTCAATTAGAAGACTTGGTAAAACTCGACCTCTCTAGTCGATATACTTGTTTAGGTGAGATGAATCCTGCAATCACTAGCAAACATCAAGCTAGCCGAGGAGTTCTCGGCTTAAGCCCTCCGTCACTCTAGTCAATACGGGTCGACTAGATAATAAAAGCAGCAAAGTATGGGCTTTTTGTATATATGAGAGCATACATTTAGAAGGTTGAAATTGGGGTATTTAGAGCCTTCTCTACTTGGGGATTTGTCTGTGATGCCCTTGACGTGTAGATAGGGCATTTGTCCTTGCATGAGAGGCAATTGGTCAACTCCCCTCCCTATGCCATTCCAGGTGGCCATCTTCCCAGGTTATAAGGCAGAGTAGTACACTGTTGAAGTGTCTACTGCGTCAGACGATAATGGGGCAGCATGCGCCATTAATGTGGAGGCATGCTGCCTATCAGTATATTTAATGCGGCGGCAGAGTATTATACTATACCGACCTCTCTGGTCGATAAGTTCGACCTGACATCGTTTTGGGGAACAGATTAGAGGCGCGAGTCAAAAAAGAGGTCGATTGCGCCTATGGGCCTCGGATGTAAGACTGGGCCTAGTGCTGCATCTTTGGGTCAATTTGGTTTGAGCCAAGCTGCTTGGGTCATCGCATATCACAAACTAATTCTCTCTTTTTCCTCCAATTTTCCTAATTAATTGGCCACTATGGGATTATTGGAATTACATGATATATATATATATATATAAATTTATAAAAAATTCTAAACTTACCTGACGAAATACATGCAAAATTATAAATTTTTAGACTAAAAGAGCTCATAAACTTTATAATATCATTAACAAGCTTATAAGTTCACCAAAAAAGCAGTCAAATCAATTTTTTTTATTAAATTTTTGGGGTAAAAAAAAATTGAATAATTTTTTTAATATTATAATATGTTTATATATATTGAAAAATATATATTTTAGAAGAAAAATGAGGATATATTTAATTATATTTTTTAAAAATAATATTATTTAGAAAAACATAACCAAATTATAGGACGGCAGTAGTTTTTTGTGATTTTCAATATCTCTTTTAATTTAACATCTTCAAAAAAAAAAAAAAAAAAACTATTAATAAAATCTCATTGATGGATATTTTATTGTAGATAAATAAAAAATGTAAAAAAGATCATAACGGCGTCAGAAACTTAACGGTCCCAACAGACGAAGACCCGCAGAGAAGAACAGCAGAAGACTCTTCAGAAGTAAAAACTGACCATCAGATTCACATACCACGCAAAAATCCAAGTTAACTTTTTGCATATTATTTTAATCTCTTTGTCCGTTCGGCCCTTCCATTCTATTCCCACTCAGTTCAGCTGCCTATAAACCTCTGTCCCGTACGTAGAAATATTTTGTACCTATCCAAACAGTACGTACTCCACAGCTTCCATTGATACGAAAAGAAGCATGGCCAACACTGCTGCTCTTCTTTTCTTCCTTTTCATCTTGTACCCTACTGTATTTCTCCATGCATACTCGGATCTCGATACCCTTTTGAAGCTAAAATCATCCCTTGTTGGCCCTTCGGGTTCGGGTCTCGAAGATTGGGCAGCGCCGCCGTCGCTGTCGCCGTCTCTATCAGCCCACTGCTCTTTTCCCGGCGTCACGTGCGATTCTGATGCCCGAGTGACGTCGATCAACGTCGCTAATGTTCCGCTCTTTGGCACCCTTCCCCCGGAAATTGGGCTTTTGGACAAGCTTGTTAATCTCACGCTCGCCGCCGATAATCTCACCGGTCCTCTGCCTGCGGAAATGTGTAACTTGACTTCGTTGAAGTATGTTAATCTCAGCTGGAATGTTTTCAACGGTACGTTCCCTGGAGAAATGGTGCTGAAGTTTACTGAGCTTGAAGTTTTCGACGTGTACAACAACAATTTCACGGGGAATCTGCCTGTGGAGTTTGTGAAGCTGAAGAAATTGAAGTTTCTTGAGCTTGGGGGGAACTATTTTTCCGGGGAAATCCCGGAGATTTATTCCGAGTTCGAGAGCTTAACTCACTTGGCTCTTCAGGGAAACAGTTTGACGGGGAGCATTCCCGCCAGCTTGTCTCGGATTCCGAATCTTCAGGAGCTGTATCTTGGATATTTTAACACGTATCAGGGCGGTATCCCGCCGGAGTTTGGCTCCATATCCACGCTTCGGTTGCTTGATCTCGGAATGTGTAATCTTACTGGTGAAATCCCGGCGAGTCTTGGAAATCTCAGGCATTTGCACACTTTGTTCCTCCAGGTTACAATACTATCGTCGATTAATATATACTGAAGTTTGATGATTACTGGACGGAAAAGTTTCTAAAATTCAATACTGAATGTTTTCTTTCTTTTATCCAATAGGTAAATAACCTGACGGGGCGAATTCCGCCGGAGCTATCGGGTTTGATGAGGTTGATGTCATTAGACCTTTCCATTAACAACCTCAGTGGAGAGATACCGGAGAGCTTTTCTGAGTTGAAGAATTTGACGTTGATTAATTTGTTCCAGAACAAATTCCAGGGCCCTCTCCCGGGGTTCATCGGCGACCTTCCCAACCTTGAAGTTTTACAGATTTGGAACAACAATTTCACGCTCGGTTTGCCGGGAAATCTCGGCCGGAATGGAAGGTTGAAGCTGCTCGACGTTACGAAAAATCACCTGACGGGGACTATACCGAAGGACTTGTGTAAAGGAGGGAGATTGAAGACTTTGATTTTGATGGATAATTATTTTTACGGCCCTTTACCCGAAGAGTTGGGGGAGTGCAAGTCCCTGACAAGGATACGAATCAAGAAGAATTTCTTGAATGGCACTATTCCGGCAGGATTTTTCGCCTTGCCATTTTTGGATATGCTTGAGCTCAATGATAATTTCTTCAGGGGCGAGCTGCCGGAGGAGATTTCTGCAAATAAACTGGGAAGTCTTACGATGTCCAACAATTGGATCACCGGAAAGATACCAACGGCGATTGGGAATTTGATGAATCTTGAGATTTTATCACTTGATATGAATAAATTTTCCGGGGAGGTTCCGACGGAAATCTTCAATCTCAAGAAGCTTTCGGAGCTGAACTTCAGTGGCAACAGCTTGACAGGTGAAATTCCGGCATCCATTGCACATAATTCCCACTTGACCTTCATTGATCTGAGCCAGAATAATTTGTATGGTGGAATTCCAAAAAGTGTTTCTGGGCTACAGAATCTGAATGTGCTTAATCTGTCAAGAAATCGGCTGGAAGGTGCAATTCCAGAGGAAATTGGGCTAATGAAAAGCTTGACAGTGTTAGACCTTTCTTACAATGCCTTCTCTGGCAGACGGCCGACGACCGGGCTGTTAAAAGATCTCGATGATCGATTTTTTATGGGCAATCCTAATCTTTGTCCACCTCATAGCTCCTTTTGCCCGTCAGATTCGACTCGATCACATCACTCGTACAAGAAGCGTGCATCAAAAATTGCAATCATAATCATAGTATTAATCACCGTCTTATTATTGCTACCTGGGACTTGGATTATATTTAGGAGGCGGAGGCTTGAGAAATCAAGAGCTTGGAAGCTCACTGCATTCCAAAGGCTGGACTTCAGAGCGGAGGATGTCCTGGAGTGCTTGCAAGAAGAAAACATTATCGGCAAAGGTGGAGCTGGAACTGTCTACAGAGGGTCTATGCCTAATGGGATCGATATCGGTATAAAGCGCCTAACAGGACGGGCTAATAGCTGCAATGATCGTGGATTCATGGCAGAAATCCAGACTCTGGGGAGAATCAGGCACAGGAACATTGTTAGACTCCTAGGATACTTGTCTAACAAGGACACAAATTTGTTGTTGTATGAATATATGTCACATGGAAGCTTAGGAGAGATGATACATGGCTCCAAGGGGGCTCATTTGCAGTGGGAATTGAGGTACCGGATTGCAGTGGAGGCAGCCAAGGGCTTGTGTTACTTGCACCATGACTGTTCGCCTTCGATCATTCACAGGGATGTGAAGTCCAATAACATTTTGCTCGATTCTGATAATGAGGCTCATGTTGCTGATTTTGGTCTTGCCAAGTTCTTGCACGATGCCGGTGGCTCTGAGTGCATGTCCTCCATCGCTGGCTCCTATGGCTACATTGCCCCAGGTGAGTGTTCTTTGGACCCAACTAAATTTGATTTTCCAGACACAGTATTTCATTCTGGTTATGTGAAAAAGTTGTCTGAAAATAGTTTGGATATTCTGGTTAGAGTTTGCCTGAATTAAAACCTGTTAACATCATCCATATATGTGCTCTCAATTTCACATGTAAGTTATGTGTGTATATATATATATATATATGGTGTTGAATGTCAAATTTTTGTGTGATATTACTCTTTCACTTTATTATTGTTAGTTATTGATTTGGATAGTGTTTGATACTACACATTAGTTAGAAACATTGGCTATTAGAAAATTAGGTATTAGAATGGGATTGATAATCACGCATTCTTATTTGATGTTGAAGATTGTAATCCGTTTTGGTACACTATAAATCTCCATCAATATTATTTTGTTATTTGATAAGAGAGGCTGACCATGAAAATTACATAATTGTCCCAAATGTCTGTCATTTCTTACCAAATGTTCATAATAGTGAAGTAATTTTGATGCTTGTCGTGGTTGTGCGATTGCAAATCGTACATCCAAACCCTTGATATGATAAACACCTAGGGTTTGTTTGTTTGGGCATATAAGATTAGATATGATACATATACTAGTAACACATAAGCTAGAAATGATATGCAAAACTATCTAATCTATGTTTGCCTTAATTTTAGAAATTAGTGATATCCCGTACTTGAAGCAATATAATGTTTGGTTGGGAAGATTGTTTAAATTTAAAAGGGTGGAAAATGAATTAGTCCATCTTGGCCTGATCCATAAACCATCTTGGTCCATGATACCATGTCGAGCCGCAAATGAATCTATTATGCCTAAACCTTTGAAGCAAACAAGCCTCTAATATACTGAAATGTACTGAGCTGACAACTAATCTTCATGCGCCCAAAATGTGGGTCTTCTATATCAAACAGAAGATTATGTGCTATTATCCCATGTAATGTTGTATAATCTCACAAATCAAATGCTTAGCGATGAAAATGATACTTAACTACATCATCAGCTTATTTTCCTAATTTGTAGTTTTACCAACATAGCATCCGGTCTTAATCTACCCCACATATCTAAATTTTCATAATCTTCCAGTCATTAGTGCAAGATTTCCATTTTTAGAGTAATTTCTGATGTCATTCTGATCTTAAACAGAATATGCCTACACACTCAAAGTTGACCAGAAGAGCGATGTCTATAGCTTTGGGGTTGTGCTGCTGGAACTGATAACCGGCAGGAAGCCGGTGGGGGAGTTTGGGGAAGGCGTGGACATTGTGAGGTGGGTCAGGAAAACGGCATCAGAGCTGTGTCCCCCATCGGATGCCGCCTCAGTTCTAGCAGTGGTGGACTCCCGGCTCACCGGATACCCACTGACCAGGGTAGTGAACTTGTTCAAGATTGCAATGCTGTGCGTGGAGGACGAGAGTTCTGCCCGGCCTACGATGAGGGAAGTTGTTCACTTGCTCACTAATCCCCCTCAGCCGGCCCCTAACCTCATCAGTCTTTGATGGCATCTTCAAGGAATGGTTTGGAACTTTTGTGGAAATAAAATGGAAATGTGTAGCTGAAGTGACCTGTGAGAGTAATAAAAGCCCCTCAGGTTTTCTGCCTTGGCCTAAATTCCGTATGAATAGTTGGAGAGGTTTGATAAGTTCTGAGAATGAAATGTGAGAAATTTGTGAAATGTTGTCTGTTTATGTAATTTGCTGGTAATTATCAGAAGTAGTTGAGTTTGGTAATGGAAAATATGTTGTTCTTTCTTTTCCATTGAAAAATGTGGTTATGAACTTCTTAATGTCAAACTTATGTTTACTTATTTATATAGTTGTGCATGGAATTCTTCATTCGTTTCTAGCTTAGTTTAAGATATACTTTGCTACATATGTACTTTACGAGATTTTGTACCAAAAAAAAAGAAAGTTTCACGAGATTCATTTGAATTCATAATCGATCTATTCATAGATGCATAAATGCAAAAAGTTGTCAATTTATTATCAACCTTCGTACATTTTTAGATATAGAAACTTATCAATTCACTAACAAGCTTCATATGTTATCAAATGTAGGAACTTATCAATTTATAACCAATCTTCTTACATTTCCAAGAACTTATGAGTACAACAAGTAATTTATCAGTTACTATCAATTTTTATTCATATTTACAAACTTACTATTGTTATTCTCAAGTTAAGAGTTTATTGGTATACTACTCGTCATTTGATTTTACAATCGATCATTTTAGTTGTTGAATTTTTTGAAGATTTTTTAAATCAATTATGATTTTTTTTTTCTTTCACAAAATTCGTTCTTAATAAATAATAAGAATGGTGTATATCAGTGTATTTTTTTCCCCCAATTGATAATATGCTATCTTATGAGCCAGAGGGAAAAAAAGATATGAAACTTGCCTGTCTTGTTCTTGACCAAAAGTAACCAATATTCCACTCAAAGTGAATCCAATTGGACCAAGTTTACTTAAGGACCCATTTGGTTTTATTTCCATTTTCATAATTTCTAAAATGATGAGAATTAGTTATGTGATGTGATGTGGAAATAAAAATGTGTTTGGATGAAATGTTTGAAAATATAATGATTATGTTGGAAATGTAATGATTATGTTGATTTTAATATGTTGTAGGTGGAGAGAGAGAGAGAGAAATAATAAAATAGAGAGAAAATATATATAGGTTATTGGAAAAAGATATATAAGTAGTTGGAGAATGTGTTTTGAAAATAAAATTTGAAATTATATTAGGTGAAAATTTTTAAAAAGTGATGATTTCTATTTCTGAAATAGTAAAATTGGTGAAAATAGGGTTTGGAAATAAAACCAAACACCCCCTTAAGTGCCCATTTGGTTTTGTTTTCAAGCACCCTTTTCATTTTCTGCTGAAAATGAAAATAGAAAACTATCAATTTCTTCTCTATTTTCACAAATATTTTCATTCTCAAAATATTATCCAAAATACACTATTACACTTTATCTCTATTTTCACTTTTCATCACTTTTCATTTTCTTCTACTCATATTTGCACAATTTTTAATACCAAACACTATATTTTTCAAATACAATTTATTTTCAACTTTACAATTATTATATTTTATACAAAACCTCTGAACAATATTTTATTTTTAAATTCAAATTTATAACTAATTTTTTATTATTTATTTTTACTAAAAAAATAAAAATACCTTGGAAAAATAAATTCAAATGGGCCCTTACCATTTAAATTCAACTATGTAAGTACATAGTCAGTACTAATCTCTGTACCCCACCCCCCCCGCCCCCGCCCAACCCAGAAAAAAGGAGGGGGGGGGGGGGGGGGGGGGGAAGTACTAATCTAAGAAAATAGGGACAAGAGGTGTCATATAGTTTTTCAACTTCCAAACAGTATAAAATTCTCCCTCTTTGGTCTTCACATCACTCTCTGTAGATTCCACTTTTCATTGCATAATTTACTCCATTAGAAAAACTTTAACTGGGAATATGAACTTGTTCTGTTTTCATAGTGGGCAAATGTTGAGGTCAAAGAATAATTCTCTTCAATAATCTACTAATTGTGAGGAACAATTCTGTGTCTGTGTCCCATTAAGTACTTGTATTTCTAGAACTAGAATGTCATAAAAGGGGAACATAAAAATATAGACACTTCTATGATCTAAAAGCTGAAATACAAGTTTGGTACAATAGTATTTGTTGCTATTTTAGTGAGGGAGTGTATAAAAGGTTGGGCAAGTTCTTATACAAATGTGCATCTCATAGTTTATGAAAATTCAACGATCAACCATTTAATTAGGAGGTCCGATTTTATGAGATTTGTCAGTTTTGTTCTTATAAGAAAATGTTTTTATTAATGAGAAAGGAGAATAATTTATGAATTATTTCAAGGCCCTCAATTCCTTCATTGTTGGTGAACCTTTCCATCATTATATTATAACTCATAAAGTTTTAAGGATTTCTTTTATTTATTTTTATTTTTTTAAAAAAACTAAAATTTACGGCCGCCGTTCACCGGGGCTTCGGTCACCGGCTCTCCTGTCATCAGGTCACCAACTTCCTTGATCTTTCGGCACTGGGCAGGCGTTAGCCCCCATACATGGTCTTGCGACTTTGCGGAGACCTGTGTTTTTGGCAAACAGTCACCCAGGCCTGGTCACTGCGACCCTCTTTGTGAGGAGGCACCCTTTCTCCCGAAGTTATGGGGCTATTTTGCCGAGTTCCTTTGAGAGAGTTGTCTCACGCCCCTAGGTATTCTCTACCTACCCACCTATTATTAACCAATAATCATTACAAAGAGCTTCCACAATAAAAGGGGGGGATTGTGGTCCCAAATCCCTTGATCAGATAAAGAACTCAATGTGCTAACTATAGAATGGGCCATAGAATTCGCATATTGTTTAACAAATGAAATTCGAAGATGAACTAAATCTTCTTTAAACTTTCTACAATCATCAGTGACAATACCAAGAGAAGAGGGATATACTTCCATACCGTTTACCAACTTAACTGCTTCTTGGGAGTAAAATTCAAGAACCAGTTTTCTAAACCCCGACTATTTTATCCAACTTAATGCTTTTCTAATCCCTAAACCTTTTGCCACACACCTCAAACATTCCTTTAAAAACGTTAAAACCTGCACAAACAAAGTCGCCTTCAAAGTCTCCAGCCATCCATCCTACCCCCGACATGCCTTCATTCATAAATATTGCTGCATCCACATTAACCTTGATCCACCCACAGTCCGGTTTAGTTCA
The DNA here is from genome assembly GCA_018894105.1 of Jacaranda mimosifolia. Classification (NCBI taxonomy): domain Eukaryota; kingdom Viridiplantae; phylum Streptophyta; class Magnoliopsida; order Lamiales; family Bignoniaceae; genus Jacaranda; species Jacaranda mimosifolia. Next base: position 25,129,729 of record CM032131.1, on the reverse strand, counting down.
TCCCTGTCTACAATTATCATGGCAGATTCCATCAGCCACTAGATGACATTTTTCACTGGCCTTCTTCCACCGAGTGACTGATGAGATAGCAAACTGCGGAATGCCATTCACCGTCTTTTGGTTTCCTTTTCCAAACAACTTTGTTTCAATGATGCCATGAGCTCCAACAAATCATCAAAACCTGCTCACTCATTTTCTTTTAATTGTGTCGTTTTTCAAATTTGGCGAAACAAATAAAATGACTTAGAGCCGGATTGATTGTGTTTTTATTCTCATTTTATATTTTCATTGTTTTAGAATATGTTTTCATTTTATCATTATTTTACGTGTTAAAATGAAAATATGATTGGATAAGTATCATGAAAATTTTGAAAAATGTATATTGAAAATAATATTTTAATGTAATAGTATTAATTATTATTGTCTAATTGATTGTGGGGCCATTGTCTTGAGAAGATAAAAGAAAATAATTAGTTAATAAGTTAGTGGATGATAATGTGATGAAAAATTAATATTAAATTAGTAAGTATTATAGGTATCAAAATGAAAATTGATGATGTTTTTATTGAAAATTGTGCAAACAATCGCGTTTTTTATTCGATTAATTAGAAAAAAATCCCTAAACCTACTTTCACTTTAGTGTTCAGTCCCCATTTAAATTTTTACACACTAAACTCCCTACTTTTTTACAAAACTTAGAAATCACTCCCCATATCTTTTAGAAAGACACATATATCCTTATAACTAGAGAAAACAACAAAAATACCTGAGAAATGTGTTTTTCTCTTCAAGAAGAATGCTTTCATATTTTTTTTCCTGAAATCGACGACTTCCCCAAGCAGCCAAACAAAAGGGCACGAAATCGTTCCTCTGCCATTGACGCGAGAAGAAGAAGAGAAAAAAAAAAAAGGAAAAAAAAAACACCAAAAATTCTGTCATTTTTTCTGTGACCATGGAAGGAGAAACAGCGGCAACAAGAAGCGAAATACAAAAAGAAGTGATCGAAAGAAACAAATATATGTTTTCTGCATTTACAATTTTAAATGTCTGTGATTTTTCAGTGTTGTACTTATTTCTTGTCTATTTTCTCATGTTTAGGGTTTTTATTCCCTTTTTAGTTGTTAAACACTTGAACCCAATTGATATATATGATTTTTGTTGTGAGATGAGAAGTTTTTTATTTGTACTTAAAAGGCATGAAAGTTGTACTTCACTTTTTTGAGGTTTATACTTCTTTTTACTTGAAATTATACAGTAAAATTATCTGAAAGTGGTAGTATATTATTTGTGGTACAAAACATCCAAGCCTGCAGTACACATTAAGCAAAAGTGTAGTATATAATATGTGTAACTGCAGTATATTTTAGAAGCAAATGTAATATAAACATTCAAGCTTGCAGTACACATTAAGCAAAAGTGTAGTATATAATATGTGTAACTGCAGTACATTTTAAAAGCATTTGTAGTACAAAATATTCAAAGTTGCAGATTAAATGAAATTATAGTATATAATATGTGTGCATGCAGTATATTTTAGAAGCATCTATAGTACAAAAGCATTAAAGCATGTAGTATACATTAACTGAAAATGTAGTATATAATTTGTGTATTTGTAGTACAAAATATTTAAGCCTGTAGTATACATTAAATGAAAGTGTAGTATATAATTTGTGTAAAGAGGAGCTAAACTCATCCGGTGCAAAAAAGAGATCAGAGTTGAGTTGGGGCACCGCATACACTTCGAGTCCTTGTGTATGTGTTGATGAGGACGTCAACGGATCGAGTGGGGGAGAATGTCATGGGTCGCTCATTGGAGAAGAATTGCGACCGTGACTTGAAGGGGCATTAGGAGCGACAAGGCATTGTCGGCTCACCCGATAAGGCGAAAAAGGCCCATGAGCAGAGACTCTTACGAGGTGCGGTTTGAAAAACTGTTTCAATGGCATATTCCTTGAGTTATGAGGATGCTTCCCACCAAGTTTGAAGTCATTTCGTGTCCGTTTGGGCGCCGAACATTGAGGGCGACCTGGAGCAGTCTTACTGCACGCAGATAGTGCAAAGATGCATCGAGCAGAGTGTCTTGGAAAAGGAATTTTGTGAAACTGTTTCAGTGGGGTATTCCTTGAGGTGTTGGCAACGTTCCCACCAAGTTTCACCAGTAGACGGTTCCGTTTGGATAGGAAACGGCGAAGATCTTTAGAATGCAACAGTGCAGTAGCATTGCTGTAATTCTAGCTTATTGCGAGGGAAATTACTGTTCCATGGAGAATCGGACAGGGCTGGAACTTTGTGGAGTTAATGTATAAGCCGAGAGCTATCCAACGGTTCAAGCGGCAAGTGATTTGGACACCGGGAGAGGAAGTTGCGAAAATGTAGTACAAAACATTCAAGCCTATAGATTTAAATGAAATTATAATATATAATCTGTGTACATGCAATATATTTTAGAAGCATCTGTAGTACAAAAATATTCAAGTGTGCAGTATACATTAACTGAAAATATAGTATATAATCTGTGTATCTGCAGTACATTTTAGAAGCAACTGTAGTACAAAATATTTAAGCCTGCAATATACATTAAATGAAAGTGTAGTATATAATCTCTGTAATTGCAGTACATTTTATAAACAAATGTAGTATAAACATTTATGCTTGTAGTTCACATCAGGCAAAAGTGTAGCATATAATCTATGTAACTGCAGTACATTTTAGAAGCATCTGTAGTACAAAACATTCAAGCATGTAGATTAAATTAAATTATAATTTAATATTTGTATATATGGAGTACATTTTAGAAGCATTTGTAGTACAAAAATATTCAGGCATGTAGTATATATTAACTGAAAATGTAGTATATAACATGTGTATCTATAGTACATTTTAGAAGCAACTGTAATACAAAACATTTAAGCCTATAGGGTTTGAATCATACTTTGTATGTACATACATATGTAAATTGAAGCATACTTTGTTTATAATATTATTTTGTATGTAAGTATAATTTTCCATCAAGTATTTATAATATTTTTATTTCAGTACAATATGAGGGAAATGAATTACAAATGTAGAACAAACAAAGTATAAATGGTGTTATGTTGAAGTACACTTCAATTCAATTGAAATCAAGCAGTGAATTTGAGTACAATATGATGGAAATGAAGTACAAATATAGAACAAACAAAGTATAAATGGTGTTATGTTGAAGTACAATTCAATTAAATTAAAATCGAGCAGTGAATTTAAGTACAATATGATGGAAATGAAGTACAAGCGTAGAACAAAGAAAGTATAAATAGTGTTATGTTGAAGTACAGTTCAATTAAATTGAAACTGGACAGTGAATTTGAGTACAATATGATGGAAATGAAGTACAAACGTAGAACAAATAAAGTATAAATGATGTTATGTTGAAGTACACTTCAATTAAATTGAAGTTGGACAGTGAATTTGAGTACAATATGATGTAAATGAAGTACAAACTTAGAACAAACAAAATATAAATGGTGTTATGTTGAAGTACACTTCAACTAAATTGAAATCGAACAGTGAATTTGAGTACAATATCATAGAAATGAAGTACAAACATAAAACAAACAAAGTATAAATGGTGTTATGTTGAAGTACACTTCAACTAAATTGAAATCACGAAGTGAATTGAGTACAATATGATGAAAACAAAGTACAAATATAGAACAAACAAAGTATAAATGGTGTTATGTTAAAGTACACTTCAATTCAATTGAAACCGAATAATGAATTTGAGTAAAATATGATGAAAATGTAGTACAAATGTAGAACAAACAAAGTATAAATGGTGTTATGTTGAAGTACACTTATTGCAATTGAATAATTAGTCTCCAATAATTGTCGTGATGGTCAAATACAATATTTTGAGATTATCGAATAAGGTGAAGTACGTATTTGTATGGGTTATAGGGTGGATATTATTGTCAAATGCTCATTTATTTACATCTTTGAAAACATAAGTATTCTTTACATTACTGCGATTGATAACATTCATTCGTTCAACATTAGTGGTTAACACTTTAAAACTTTAATATTATTTTATTCATATAATAAATATTACACACATTTTTAGAATTTGGTTATTAATTACTGAGACTTAAAAATCAAATCATGGAACAAATTTCAATTCAACAATATTAGTAAAAATATTAAGAAATGGAATACATAATGGCCGAAATGAAATATGTAATTAATAACCAAACTCTAAAAATGTGTGTAATATTTATTATATGAATAAAATAATATTAAAGTTTTAAAGTATTAACCACTAATGTTGAACGAATGAATGTTATCAATCGCAGTAATGTAAAGAATACTTATGTTTTCAAAGATGTAAATAAATGAGCATTTGACAATAATATCCACCCTATAACCCATACAAATACGTACTTCACCTTATTCGATAATCTCAAAATATTGTATTTGACCATCACGACAATTATTGGAGACTAATTATTCAATTGCAATAAGTGTACTTCAACATAACACCATTTATACTTTGTTTGTTCTACATTTGTACTACATTTTCATCATATTTTACTCAAATTCATTATTCGGTTTCAATTGAATTGAAGTGTACTTTAACATAACACCATTTATACTTTGTTTGTTCTATATTTGTACTTTGTTTTCATCATATTGTACTCAATTCACTTCGTGATTTCAATTTAGTTGAAGTGTACTTCAACATAACACCATTTATACTTTGTTTGTTTTATGTTTGTACTTCATTTCTATGATATTGTACTCAAATTCACTGTTCGATTTCAATTTAGTTGAAGTGTACTTCAACATAACACCATTTATATTTTGTTTGTTCTAAGTTTGTACTTCATTTACATCATATTGTACTCAAATTCACTGTCCAACTTCAATTTAATTGAAGTGTACTTCAACATAACATCATTTATACTTTATTTGTTCTACGTTTGTACTTCATTTCCATCATATTGTACTCAAATTCACTGTCCAGTTTCAATTTAATTGAACTGTACTTCAACATAACACTATTTATACTTTCTTTGTTCTACGCTTGTACTTCATTTCCATCATATTGTACTTAAATTCACTGCTCGATTTTAATTTAATTGAATTGTACTTCAACATAACACCATTTATACTTTGTTTGTTCTATATTTGTACTTCATTTCCATCATATTGTACTCAAATTCACTGCTTGATTTCAATTGAATTGAAGTGTACTTCAACATAACACCATTTATACTTTGTTTGTTCTACATTTGTAATTCATTTCCCTCATATTGTACTGAAATAAAAATATTATAAATACTTGATGGAAAATTATACTTACATACAAAATAATATTATAAACAAAGTATGCTTCAATTTACATATGTATGTACATACAAAGTATGATTCAAACCCTATAGGCTTAAATGTTTTGTATTACAGTTGCTTCTAAAATGTACTATAGATACACATGTTATATACTACATTTTCAGTTAATATATACTACATGCCTGAATGTTTTTGTACTACAAATACTTCTAAAATGTACTCCATATATACAAATATTAAATTATAATTTAATTTAATCTACATGCTTGAATGTTTTGTACTACAGATGCTTCTAAAATGTACTGCAGTTACATAGATTATATGCTACACTTTTGCCTGATGTGAACTACAAGCATAAATGTTTATACTACATTTGTTTATAAAATGTACTGCAATTACAGAGATTATATACTACACTTTCATTTAATGTATATTGCAGGCTTAAATATTTTGTACTACAGTTGCTTCTAAAATGTACTGCAGATACACAGATTATATACTATATTTTCAGTTAATGTATACTGCACACTTGAATATTTTTGTACTACAGATGCTTCTAAAATATATTGCATGTACACAGATTATATATTATAATTTCATTTAAATCTATAGGCTTGAATGTTTTGTACTATATTTTCGCAACTTCCTCTCCCGGTGTCCAAATCACTTGCCGCTTGAACCGTTGGATAGCTCTCGGCTTATACATTAACTCCACAAAGTTCCAGCCCTGTCCGATTCTCCATGGAACAGTAATTTCCCTCGCAATAAGCTAGAATTACAGCAATGCTACTGCACTGTTGCATTCTAAAGATCTTCGCCGTTTCCTATCCAAACGGAACCGTCTACTGGTGAAACTTGGTGGGAACGTTGCCAACACCTCAAGGAATACCCCACTGAAACAGTTTCACAAAATTCCTTTTCCAAGACACTCTGCTCGATGCATCTTTGCACTATCTGCGTGCAGTAAGACTGCTCCAGGTCGCCCTCAATGTTCGGCGCCCAAACGGACACGAAATGACTTCAAACTTGGTGGGAAGCATCCTCATAACTCAAGGAATATGCCATTGAAACAGTTTTTCAAACCGCACCTCGTAAGAGTCTCTGCTCATGGGCCTTTTTCGCCTTATCGGGTGAGCCGACAATGCCTTGTCGCTCCTAATGCCCCTTCAAGTCACGGTCGCAATTCTTCTCCAATGAGCGACCCATGACATTCTCCCCCACTCGATCCGTTGACGTCCTCATCAACACATACACAAGGACTCGAAGTGTATGCGGTGCCCCAACTCAACTCTGATCTCTTTTTTGCACCGGATGAGTTTAGCTCCTCTTTACACAAATTATATACTACACTTTCATTTAATGTATACTACAGGCTTAAATATTTTGTACTACAAATACACAAATTATATACTACATTTTCAGTTAATGTATACTACATGCTTTAATGCTTTTGTACTATAGATGCTTCTAAAATATACTGCATGCACACATATTATATACTATAATTTCATTTAATCTGCAACTTTGAATATTTTGTACTACAAATGCTTTTAAAATGTACTGCAGTTACACATATTATATACTACACTTTTGCTTAATGTGTACTGCAAGCTTGAATGTTTATATTACATTTGCTTCTAAAATATACTGCAGTTACACATATTATATACTACACTTTTGCTTAATGTGTACTGCAGGCTTGGATGTTTTGTACCACAAATAATATACTACCACTTTCAGATAATTTTACTGTATAATTTCAAGTAAAAAGAAGTATAAACCTCAAAAAAGTGAAGTACAACTTTCATGCCTTTTAAGTACAAATAAAAAACTTCTCATCTCACAACAAAAATCATATATATCAATTGGGTTCAAGTGTTTAACAACTAAAAAGGGAATAAAAACCCTAAACATGAGAAAATAGACAAGAAATAAGTACAACACTGAAAAATCACAGACATTTAAAATTGTAAATGCAGAAAATATATATTTGTTTCTTTCGATGAAGTACAAAAGAAAGTATAATTTCAGAAAATAAAAGTACAATTTTGGATAAAGTAAAGTACAATTTCAGAACGCTTGAAGTATAAAGTCCTAGCAACTGCAGTATATTTTGGTTAATTGATAAAAATAACACTTAAAGTATATAACTTCAATAAATCGAGTACAATCTTTGATAAAATGAAGTATAATTTCAGAAAATCAAAAGTATAATTTTATATAGAAGACGTATAGTTTAGGAACACTTCAAGTATAAACTGCTAGAAGTTGCAGTACAATTTTGGATAATCAATTAGTAGAACACTTGAAGTATAAAACTTAGATAATAGAGTACAATTTCAGAACACTTCAAGTACAAAACTTTACAAACTGCAGTCCAACTTAGATTTTGTAGAAGTATTACCTTAAACCATCACTGCTATTCTTTGCACTACTGCTTAATTCATCATTTCGGTTTATTAGGATGTCAACAATGCTCATATTCAATGTCAAATGCAGTAAGACCATATTCATGACACTGTTATCATCAGTCAAACTCACGTACAATCTTTGATGTGGAGCTATGTATTGCAAACTGAAGTGTTCGGCGTTGATTTCACTCCATTCTCTTGAGAGATTAATGTACATGTCCATTAACTTGATTGAACACTCCTACTTCACTACTTGTTGACATTGTCGGAAAAATATAAGAAACCCAGAAGCAACTGAGAAGAAGAAGAAGAAGAAGAAGAAACTCGAAAATGATGAAAATAAAAAGAGAAGAAGACAATGCAGATGTCGAGTTGGTGGTTGTTGGCTCTGACGTTATTCTCGTTCCTGCCGTGGAGCTTGTTGTGTTTTTTCTGTTCTTTCTGTTTCTGGTAATGAGCGTATGATATGATTTACTGTTTGCTTATCGGATGGAGAAGAAGTGAGAAAAAATGAATGAAAAATATGATACTTAAGGGCATTTTTGTCAAATCAAATGAGTAGGGAGTAATCTCTAAAAATTTAACAAAACTAGGGAGTTTGTTCTAACAAAAAACAAGTGGGGACTGATCACCAAATTGGAAAGTGCATTTGGTACTTTTCAATAAGTGTCCCTTTTTTATTTTCGAAATAGTGTAAAATGAAAAAAGTGTATTCTAAAACACAAACAATTCAGGCCTTATTCTTTAACTAGGAGTATTAAAAGTTGATTATTAAAATGGTCATTAATGTGATATTTGGTCTTATCTTATATTAAAGGAGCTAAGAATTTGAGATGATTTATAAATTGCTCTCCGTTTTCTCATTATTCGATATGCTTTTTCAGAATATAACTCCTCATCAAATGCGTGTTGGGAGTATAATTTTTCAACAATAATTGAATATTTATATTTGATGATAGATTTGCTCATGCTTGCCTTTTGGGGGGGGGGGGGGGGCTTTGCTTAAACAATACATGAAATGGGACGTTATGGTCCTTGTCTAAGTAGAAATTTTAATATAAATCTTATATAACAATAATTATTTTTGGAACGCATATTCTATAGCACTATGTATTTTATATCTCTACAAATTACAATATTTTACATAAGATTTAGAGCTCGTTTGGTTTCATTTTCAAACCCCATTTTTACATTTTTTACTATATAAAAATTAAAACACATAAGTTTTTACATATTTTCATCCAACATTATTTTCATTTTTATTATCAAAATTAGACATTTCCCAATGACCTATTTATCTTCTCTCAATAACATATATATAATATATGTTCTATCTCTATTTCATTATTACTATTTCTCTTCTCCTACAACCTACTAAATTCAACATAATCATTATTTTTTTAATAATTTATCTAAATATAAACTCATTTTCAACCCATTTTCATTAACTATCTTTTTCAAAATTTGAAAATAATGAAAATGAAAAATAAAAATAAAAATGAAACCAAGTGGGCTTCACTCAAACATATAGAACGCTGAAGTTTGATTACGAAGAAATGAAAGAAATAAGATAGGGTTGTCTAAAATTAGGAATCCTCCGGTAATGGAACCCTCCGGTAATAGTTTACTATTAGGTACTTTTTTTAACCCACTATTTGCAACCGATTAATCAGATTATAATGACTTGCTATCTATTCATCAAGTTATATTTAATATGTGACTCAAATTACAGGTTAATCTAGGTTTTAATTGTATAGGCTATGTTTGGTTACATTTTGGGGAAACAATTTTGTTTTTCCAACATGTAGCCAAACATACAAAAGTTTTCCTTTCAAAATGTCAAATTAAAAATTTTAAAATACCCTCTTTTATCTTTCATTATTCTCAAAACTTCCCCATTTTTTAATATATACATACATATTATATAAATATACATAATACATATTTTATTATTATTCTAACAATAAAAAAATCACTCAATTCCATTTTCACCCCAAAAATCCAACAAAAAAATATTGATTTGACTGCTACAGTATAATTTATTTCCTCCCAAAACATAAACAAACATATCAAAATTTCTCAAGATAATTTTCTTACTATTCCCAAAACATAAACAAATATACATCACATTCCTCAATCTCACTCCTAAAACTCATTCTCCCAAACACATAATTCAAAACATATAATTCGTATCGAAACATTACCATAAATTTTGATCATTGAATCAAATGTATCATATCCATTGATTATTGAATCTAATTAAAAAGACTTAATTAAATTAGATTTGTTTACGAAAAGGGTTCACCTCAACAATTTTACTTCAAATTTAGCCAATACTAAATTTTGACACAAAGTTAATATTTTAATAATTCATGATCTAAATTTTATCATTAACACTTCAAAATTTATTTTAAAATAAAATTTAATATATTATAAATTTAAATATGCTTTATGACATCAAAAATTTGCAGATCATTTTAATTGTACTCAATTAAGCATTATGTAACTTTAATCATTAATTGAAATTAAATTATATAAAATTTCAATTCCCCACAGAAAATAGACTCATTCTATGAGATTTGATAAGTGCGCAAAGAATGGGCAAAATAAAAGATTTTTTAGTTTACTATTTGTTATCATATTATTAAAACATATATGAAAGTAAATAAATGCTTTTAAATGAAAAACAAAGGCTTTGTTTATTTATGATTTGGGACTTTTTGCCAAAATGGTTTGTGGGAAGTTTGGTTGGAGAATGTAATGGTTGTTTGTTTGTGTTTTGAATGGTAGGTAGAGACTGAATTGAGAAAAACTTATTTTTTTATTTTTTTTTTGGGAGGGAACAAAATTTCACATCAATTACTTTTATATTAGGTTGGTAGGGTGAAATTGATATTTTAAAATTATTTGTATATGTGTATATATAGATTATGTAGAGGAGACAAAAAATGATAGAGTTAAATATTGGGGAATGAGTAGAAAGTGAATTGGTAGGTTATTTTGGACCCTTTTTGGGTGTATTTTGGATAGTGAGATTGGAGAATGTAATGAGTTGTTTGTATTTTGGGAGTTAGAAAATATTTTGGCAAATCTCAAACAAACAAGTCCAAAGAAACCCATGAAGTTAAGATACTATTTATATTAGCCACATTTAATTATCAAAGGAAATAAAATTTGATTCACATTATTTTAGTTTTAATTTTAAAAGATGTGTTATGAATCTCTTATTTGCTTAAATATTAGTTAAAGACTTTTGTGCTATTTTTATTTTTTAATTGAAAGAAGAAATGATGAATGTAACATGTTCATAGTTAAACATGAATTCCACTTTTTACTCTAATGAAAATGAAATTGTTGGTGGAAAAATATTAGTATAGTATTTAATAATAATATTTACAACAATAATAAATAAAAAGTTGTAAATATTTTTAATCTTAAGTGAAATTAGATGGAGTTGTTCTAGAAGTAAAATGTATCAATACTGTATTGATTACCTATAAAAAATGTAATTATATTTAAATCAATTTTCATAATATCAATATAATTGAAAATATATTGACCAATATATTTTCATTTTGTAGTGTTTTCATTTATCTTGTGAATTAGTTTAATCCATATTCCATAATTTCATTTTCTAATCCTTCATAATTATTTTATGTTGATCCATGGAAATGGGGGAAAGTAGTGGAGTGATGGGGGGAGAAGAGTACCAGTGGAAACGGAAAAATTTTGATATATTAATTCTTAAAAAATATAATAATAAAAAAATATAAATTCAATTAAAAACCTGATGAATGGGTTGCCTATATATTATTGATTTATAAATTTATTAAAAATATTTAGATAATTAAGAATAGTAAATATTGTACTTATGCCTTTTATTTTTCTTTTTTATTTTTTTTGGGATCATAAATTTTGAATTGAACATAACCCGACCCGCTAAGGACCCATTTCATGGCCCTTTAGTTTTGAATTCCCCCAGCAAAAATTTAAGTTCTCCCTCTCAGAAATTCAGATCCAGAAAAGTTAACGGCTCCTACTAATCGTCAAAATGGAGATGAAATCTCCTCCGGCGTGTCCCACCACCGTCACCGTCCGCCGCAACCCACCTCGAAAAGCTCGCGCCACCCCCTCATCTGTTGTCCCCCTTCGTGAACTACTTTCTTCACCATCTCTTTCACGAGACATTTTCTCCACTGAGCTTCCGCAAAACCCTAACACTGCCGACAACAATAATAGCGATTCTTCGACCAGAATCGTCTCTGAAAACCTTAAGGTATACTTGAGAATCCGTCCGCTGACATTTCAGAAAAATTGCAAAAATATGGCCGAAACGAAGAACGCTTGGCCGAAAAATCCAAAAACTAAGAGTAATTCAAGGTCGAAGACAAAGAAGAGCAGTGAAATATGCGTACAAGTAAACGAGGATTTGCGTTCTGTCACAGTTTCAACTCCTAAAGCATTGCAAGAAACGAAGAAGATCAAGTCGGAGGTGTATGAAGGGTTTTCGCATGTGTTTGCTTCTGAAGCTTCTCAGGTTAATTAGATATTTATCATCATTTTGTGTTCATGGTCTAAACTTACATTAAATATGAGCTGGATTTGATACTCTCTATCTTGTTCTGTAGAGTGATGTGTATAAGGAAATGGTGAAGTCCTTAGTGGAAGATTTTTTACAGGGGAAAAGTGGGATGTTCGCTGCTATGGGGCCAAGTGGCTCCGGGAAGACTCACACGGTTTTCGGGTGTGCCAGGGAACCTGGCATGGTGCCTCTCGCCCTCCGCCGCATTTTCAGTGAAACTGAAAGCCGTGGAACTCAATTATCGAGGTAAAATTTCATTGAGAATCTGCTTCCAGTGCCAAAAAAGAATGTTAAGCGACTTTGTTTGGTTCAGGTGATGTTGGACGTGTTTAAATATTTTTATATACTTGGCTCACATTGAGTGCAGCCACTGACTTTTTATTTCTTTTCAGTTTTTTTGAAAGTTAGAAAAAAATATAACATTAAGTGCATTAAAATCTAAATCTAAAATATTGTGTGGACAGGGTATTCTATCTGTCAATGTTCGAAATCTCTTCGGACAAAGGAAAGGCTGAGAGAATTATTGATTTACTACATGACGGAGGCGACATATGCATGCAAAAATCAGGTCTCAAGGGACTTCAAGAGGTTTGAGGATATATCTTTCCTCAGAATTTTTTCTTTTTGCAGTTAATATTTCATCTCTTATTTACCATCTGCATTTTGCTTCTCCAGAAATGGATGACTGCAACATTAACTATTCTGTGATTGATTTGGCTCATGTATATAGGCTGTGGTTTGTGATGCTCAGCAAGCTGAGTCCCTAATAGCACATGGAATGCTGAAACGCACAACGGCTATGACAAATTCAAATAGTCAGTCAAGGTTTGTGTTCTGCCATATTGATTTCTAGCTGTTATATTGGTGAGGTTATGTTATGTAAGTCACGTGAAGCAAGTCTACCATTTGATGGTATTGTGCTTGATATACATAATTGTCCATTCTGTGGCCTACTTAGTTTTAGCTGCTTTCTTGAAAGAAGTTCTGATTCACCAGATAATTGGTTCTCTTTGGTCCATAAATTATGACTTTGTACGCCAGTATCATTATGTAGTACACATCCAATTTAACCATGGGATGAAAATGCTGGAATCAAGTAGAGTTATTTTCAATGTAATGAGTAATCTAGTTTGCACAATTAACTAACGCAAAAACAATGTCATATTCTTAGCTACATTGTGTTTTCCTCAAGATGAGAGTTTGTGAGCATGATATGTCACAAAGTGGACAAATTCTCTGCCTGGCGGAATCAATGAACTGAGATTTTTCTTCTTGATCTTGTTATCTTTCTGATTGTTATTGAACAATTGATAGCTGTATTGGTAATTTCACCAATTTATCTCTAGGAGTAGCAATGTGAACTGAAATAGACCATGAGCGCAGTTGAATCTTGGTTGATTGTGTTTGTGCTATGTTCTTTTTATTTTCCTTCCTTGGTCTCTTTAAATTTTCCTTATTGTTTATTTTCAGATTTACCTTAATGTAGCTGCATTAAGGATCATTCATTTTGGTTTTCGTGGTAGTCTGTATTTACTTTTAGACATTTTTGTAGTCGTTCTCAATGCATCATTAACATCCGGAGTAATTTCGAGAAAGGTGATGAAGAGGTTGATGGAAAAGCAAGCAGTACTATGTTGACAATAGTGGACCTTGCTGGAGCGGAGAGAGAAAAGAAGACTGGTAATCAGGTATAAGCTCAATGACGTAAGTTATAGAGAAGTAGGAACTTAGCACACAATAAGTTATATCCTTATTTGTATACTTATAGAACTTTTACAAAATTATATCTTCCATGGTGTAGGTACCTCAAACTTATTTAACTGCTAATGGTATGATATTCATGTAATGGAGCTGATGTTATTATTTTACAGGGGGCCAGATTGCTCGAGAGCAATTTCATCAACAATACCTCAATGGTATTTGGTCTGTGCTTGAGGGTATGAAAGATGCATTTTTTAGGCTTATTTTGCAACTACTCCCTTGATCTCTAACATTACACACATGGAAGAACTTCAAGAACATGTATCCAATCCCATGTCCTTTCATTAGAATATCTGCTTCTGTAGTTATATAGTTTCATCCTTCACTTTCAGTCGCTGTTGGAGCACCAGAAGAATCGAAATAAGCCACTGCAGAAGCACTACCAGAACTCCTTGGTAATCTGAGCTGCTAATGTTGACCATGTTCTTCTGGAACTATTTCATTTATGAAGTTCACATGCAAATTCTGTGTACTGAATAGAGCATCTCAAATTTTGATCAGCTAACCAGGTATTTGCGAGATTATTTGGAAGGCAAGAAGAGGATGATTTTGGTGAGTTTCCTGCATCTGTGTAGTGCCATGCAGCAAAAGCAACCATGCTGTTTTATTATTCTGAGCATTTCGTGTTAGTCTTTTCTTGTCAATTACTGAATTTTGAAACATTGCAGATTTTAACAGTCAAACCTGGAGTGGAAGATTATGTTGACACATCCTTTCTGTTGAGGCAGGGTTCACCATTCACAAAAATTAAGTAAGGATCTCTGCAAGATTATTACCTTATAGCTCATTGAACCTTTTCCAAAATAGTTGCATTGTTTTGGTACTGAATGTAGGTTTAAAACCCTGGAAGAGCCAGTAAATTTGACCTGCAACAAGAGGCCCAACCAAGCATTTCCTCGAGCAGAGCAACTCAAGAAAATGAAGTTCAGCAACAGTGAAACTTCTTTGGTAAAGAATTCTCTGGATATTTAAACACCCAATCAGCAACTAAAGAATGTTTGAAGTCATCCTATGGGATATTTAGATATGTTTTAGTAGTAATTTGATTAATTTAACATATCTTTAAAGCCATAGTTACCTCTTTGAGCGCCATTGTTGCCTACATAATTTGATATGCATCCTTTTTTCTTCCAGATTGATGAAGGAATTATTGGCAAAGGTTTCCATCGTAGTATGGGCAAAGGTTATTCTATTATATCTGCTTGGTCATGACACCTAATTTTGTTTATTTTGTACTACATGGTGTTAGCCGTGGTGTTATATCTTATCTCATATTGAAGATTCCCATATGGTAATTATTCTGTGGACAGAGATTGCTGGGAAAGTGCTTCAGGACTGCCTCAATCAAAACATTGAAGGCATTGCTGATGAAAACTTGAATGAAGTTCATCTTGTATTGGATGGGTTTGTTGGGTTGGGGATTCAAGAGAAATCGTCCCTGAAGGGAGATTACAGTAAAAATAAGGTTGAAAAGGATCGAGAATTCCAAATTATGCAAGGACTTTCAAAAGCTCTGTGGACTATTTTGAAACAATACAAGAAGAAATTAGAGGTAAAATGTGATTGCCATGGAACAGAAGTAACGTTAACTTTTGGTATGTTTGTGGGGTATATGATTCATCCATTAGGACCATCACTATAATATAGTTTTCAGACTCAATATGACCTTGATATAGTACCCTGTTGCTAAACAGGGGGTCGAAGTTGAAAATTGCCATCTCAGAGACAGCTTAACCAATGAAAAGACAAGAAGCTTGGAGCTTGAAAATGAGCTGACTAGTGCAAAGATGAGGCTCTTTGATGTGGAGAAAGAACTAAATGAGTTGAAGTCTCAGTGTACATGTTGTAGAAAAGCGTCATCCGACTTTTCTCCAGTTTCGATGCATGATGCTAGTTTCAATCTTTCACAATGTCAAGTGGCTAAACTGCAGGAGGTATGCGTTCTGTAAATCTTCAAGTTTTAACTTCTTATTTGTTTCTGTATCTGTACCGTTTAGTTTTTCTTTCCTTAAAATTTATACGAGGGACATTATAAAAAACCCAGTTTACTGTAGGACAAATCTAAGTAAAGTATTCATTTTGTTGTTTACATTGTTTTGATGGGTAGTTCGTTGGTTTTCCTCAATGCTTGAATCGAGCTATCACTGATATAGACCCTTCTTAAATATGCCATAATTCTTTTTAACTGCAGGATTTATTTTTTTGAAACACTATTCTCAAGACTATGTAATGTGCTATTTTTCCTCTGTTTCTACATTCCATGGTTAGAGTTTCTTAATATAATTTTGCTTTATGCACTCATCACTTTGTATTTCATTGATCATCTGAGCTTCTGGTTCTGAAATTTTGTTCAGGTGGACTCAGAACTTTCATCTTATTCCTTTAAAGAGTTTGAGCAAACTGAAAATGAGATGAAAACTGACCCCTCAGCCATTTGATTTTGCTACATTGAGTGCCACTTTATATAGCTGCTCTTACATTTTCAAATTAATTCATTATTGGTCAGGCTAGAGATTCAATTGTGACTTCTACTTCACGTTCTGGTGGACTCGAAGAGCATTACCCTGAGGTACAAATTTGAAGCAAGTACATTCTCATTGTCTTTTTATCCTTAAAAACTATCTGGAATAAGACCGTCATACAGTAGTATTGTTCATCTTGCATATAAGATACGACACTTATCTGTCATGGCTTATGCATCAGCAACTTGAAGGCCCCTTAAAAAGTATTGGTGATGCTGAAGATGTAAAGGGCTTTAAAGATACCTGCAAAGTGGATGTGTGCGCTACAAGTCAGGAATTTTTCACAAGTAATAATAATGCTCAACATTTGATTTGCTATGAAGATACGGGCATTGTGGATATGTCTTCCAGAAGGGAAGAAACTAGTCAGTTGACAAGTGCATGCCTCTACACAAGTCACAAGTCTGAACAAGATGCTGTGAACATGAGAGATGTAAAGAATTTTGAACCAGAGAGTGAATATGCATCAAACGGAACACATCTTGCTAATTCTCTTGAATGTGAAAGTGCTAAAAGTTTGAAAGAATGTGAAGATCAAAGGGATGCTATAGGAGAGCCAACTCAGCTTGAAAATTGTGCAACAGGTTTAATTGCCAAAGCTTCTTTCTATATGGTACTTTGTAGAACTGCTCTAGTGCATTTTCTTTTATATATTGTAGTCATAAATAGAACTAACTCCTCTGCTATAATAATATCTGTAGAAAACACTATAATGCAGTTGATATAGCCAAGCAAGCATACTGCATAGATATTACTTCCTGCATAACAACTGGATTAATTAACACTTACCTATTACTCTTGAGCAACATGAACATGGCCCTAAGAGTTCTTCTGCTTCTACCACAAAATCATGCTGAGAGATGTGATATGGATCTTTTCTCTAGAGACCTTTTTTTCTGCTATCCCTTCTGATTGAATCACGCTTCTCAGCATTCCTCTATTTTGCGACATACAACATCCTTTCTTTATATTTATTTTTGGAAGTTTCTATGGTACTCCTTTCATCTCCTACACTAATCTCAGTCATATCAATTTTCCAGGTGAGAGCTCGTCATTGGTTGACGACCGGATTGTTCTTATTGCACCCCTCTTGCAAAGTGCCCATGGCTCTTCTGAATCTCCTCGGAAAGATGGCATTTGTTTTCAAGTGGATCAAAAGCAACTCAATAATGAAGGGGGCAAGGTTAGTTTAGTGCTTTTAGAAACTTCGAAAAAATTATGACACTGTATTCTTCACCAAACATAAATCTATCTCATTGTTACTTATGGTATGCCATTTTCTTCATGAAGACTTATTCAATCAATAGTCAAGCTGTGTATTCATTTTTAGTCAAAAAGAATGATTAAGAAATTAATATTCTGGATTTGTATCTTTTCTGTGTAATAATCAACCATTAGTCAAGGCAAAGGTGTATTAATTATGGCGATATATCTATTTACTTTCTGAACACATCATTTCTCTCGTTACTGCACATTTATGAGGGATAACTCAAGGATTTTATCTTAGATGGACCATTGAAAGCAAAAGGGACCAAACCTTAAATTCTGTCATTATATTCATTTCTATATTCACTTGGAGTTGGTATAGTGGAAACAACATGAGGCAAAGTAGAAATTCTTCATATGGTTCTAGCATGTACTCAGAAGGTTATTCCTGCGAAGTGCGAACATCCTCCAGCTGCTCTTTCAAATTTTGTTCAATAAATTTACTGCATATATGCATGATGCATGAAATCCTAGTTGTTTTTCCATTTTTTTACCCCTTATAAGAAATAGTAATTTCAGCTTTACCTGGCTGACAGTCTTTGTTGCCCTTCTTCACTGCAATGCAGATCTTCCCAGTGTATTATCCCCTTAAAAAGTGTCTCTTCAACCTTTGTGCTTTTTAGAAATTTTTGTATCTTTATTGTTGTTTCAAATAAGAAGTCATTGTTTCCAGAAGTTTGCGTGCATGTACTCCAAAATATATTGTTCACTTGCACTTGTACTGGGTGTAACATGTAATTCAGCAGTTCATCTGCTTGAATGAAGTACTGCATTGGTACTTCCCAATCATTGCTACATCCTTTGGATTTTCAGTCAGATTTAATATGTAGAGTATCAGAGCTAGATTCTATACATGGGCACCCTAGTAATGATCAAAGTCGTGATAGATTATATATTATTAATTTTGGTGGTTAAGAAAACCTAGTTTACCATAGGACAACGTCTAAGTAAGGTATTCATTTTGTTCTTGACATTACTTTGATGACTCATTGGTTTCCCTCAATGCTTGAATAGAGATATTAGTGATATGAATGCTTCTTAGATATACCTTAAATCCTTGAAACTGCAGTATTTATTTTTCTTGAAACAGTTTTCTCAACACTACGTAATTTGTTGTTTTTCTGTGTCTTTACGTTCCTTGCTTAGAGGTCTTGATATGCTTTGCTAATGCACCCATCATTTTGTCTCACAGATCATCTAATTTTCTAAATCTGAAATTTTGTTCAGGTGAACTCTGAAATTTCATCTTATTCCTTGAAAGAGTTGGAGCAAACTGAAATTGAGGAGAAAACTGAAGCCTCAGTAAGCCATTTGCATCTGCAACAGTGAGTGCCACTTTATCTAGCTGCTCTTACATATTAAAAATCGATTCATTATTTCTCAGGCTAGAGATTCAGTTCTGACTTTTGCTTCACGTTCTGGGGGAGTTGAAGAGGATTACCCGCAGGTATAAAATTGAAGCAAGTACTTTCTCTTTGTTTTTTTCCCCTTGATAACCTGCTGGAGTAAGACCTTCATACATAGTATTAGCCTTGTTGCATCTAAGATATTGCACTTGTCTACCATGGCTTATTCACCAGCAACTTGAAGGCCTCTTAGGAAGTAGTAATGATGCTGAAGATGTAATGGGCTCTAAAGATACCTGCACAGTAGATGCATGCTCCACAAGTCAGGAACTTTCAATAAGTACTAATAAAGCACAAGATTTGATTTGCTATGAAGATACGGGAATAGTGGATGTGTCCTCCGGAGGAGAAGCAGTAGTTAGTCAGTTGACAAGTGCGTGCCTCTACACAAGTCACAACTCTGAAGAAGATGCTGTAATAATTGCGGGAGACATAAAGAATTCGCAACCAGAGAGTGAATGTGTATCAAATGGATCGTGTCTTGCTACTTCTTTTGAATGTGATAGTGCTAGAAGTTATCAAGATTGTGAAGATCTAAATGATGCTAAAGGACAGCAAGTTCAGCCTGAAAATGGGGCAACAGGTTCAATTGTTAAAGCGTGTTTCTATATATAATTTTTGCATAGCTGCCTTAACTGCCTTTTCTGTTATATATTGTTGTCAGAAATAGAACCAGCTCCTCTGTCTTTAATAAAATTTGTGGAACATGCTAAAATGTTGATATAGTCAAAGTTGTATACTGCATATATATTACTTCCTGGGCATACACAACAAGATTAGTTAATACTTCCCTTGAACTCTTGAGCAACATGAACATGGCCGAAGAATTCTTTTGCTTCTATGACAAAGCCATGCTGAGATGTGATGTGGATTCTTTTCTTTGGAGACCTTTTTTTCTGCTTTCCTTACTTTCTGATTGAATCATGTTTCTAAGCATTCCTCTAATTTGAGACACACAACATCCCTTACATTTACTTCTTTCGAATTTATTTTTGGAAGTTTCTTGGGTACTCCTTTGATCTACTGTAGTCTTCTCAGTCATATCAATTTTCCAGGTGACGGCCTGTTGTTGGTTGACAACCAGATTGTTTCTCTGGCAGCCCACTCGCACACTGCGCATAGCTCTTCTGAGTCGCCTCGTAAAGATGATATTTGCCTTGATGTGGATAAAGAGCAACTCAATAATGAAGAGGGCAAGGTTAGTTTGTTGCTTTTAGATTTAGAACTTCAAAAAAAATTATGATACTGTATTCTTCATCCTACATGAATCTGCTTGACTATCTGTCTCCTTGTTACTTATATATGCCACCAGTTAAGCTGTGTACTCATTTTTAGTGAAAAAAGAAAATCTAAGAAATTAATATTCTGGATTTATGTCTTTTCTGTGTTAACAGCCAACGCATAGCGTTTGCTTGCCAGTGTGTGTGCATTGGGGATATGTTCAAGAATTTTCTTCTGCTCCATTAGTCAAGAGAAAGGTGTAATAATGATGACGATATATCCATTTTACTCCATGAACACATCAGCTCTGTTGTTACTGCACATTCATGAAGGATAACTTCAAGGCTTTTGTTTTAGGGGGATCAATGGGGCAAAAGGGATGAAACCTCATAATATTCTCTATCATTATATGCATTTTTATATTCTCTTCAGTTGGCATAGTGGAAACAACACGAGGCATGGTACCAGTTCTTGATATGGTTCTAGCATGTGGCTTGGAAGGTTGTGCCTGCTAGCATCCTCCAACTGCTCTCTCAAATTTAGTTCAATTACTTTACTGCATATATTGTTTACTATAGTAGACATGACCGAGTGAGTGCAGTTTTGGTAATTTCACTAAAATGTTTTTGAGTCCATTTCTGCTAATTGTCACAATGTTTCATATCTAAATCGACACCCAAAGGTGTTAAGTTATATATGTGGTGGTGCTACAATTAGAAAAACTTTTCCCATATTTCGATATTGATGCTTATCTGGAGGTTTCATGTTTCAAAAAGATTTAACACTCTTGCTTAATGTAGGAGCGGCTGGATCCACTGGTCACCATTCTGTCTAAGGAAGGACAGGATGCCAAAAACATGCTCAAATTTGTGCCTAAGCCCACCTCCTGCAGCAATTTCCAGCATACAGAGAAACCAAAAAGGTCTCAGTAATTGGTTAATGTTATCTCTATTGAACTCCATGCTCTAAATTGGGATCAATTATAACCCTTCTATTCTATTTCAGTAAAAAAAATTTTCATTTCGTAACTCATTAGTAGGATTATTTTTCAATTTATTCAGGAGACTACTGCCAGCTTCATCTGTACTGTTAAAGGACATCAGCATATTGGATATCAAGGATGATAGCGACAAGCCAAAGGTGAAATCTGAACTGCTACTCGTACGTCTTTTGCTCCATAAAAAAGTGCATGCAAAATTATTTGTACTGTAATCATGTACTCTTGTTTATTGAATTGCTGCCATTTGCAGCTTTATGTTTCAACAAATATCTTGAATTTCGTGTCTGTCCCTGAAATCATTACAACTATGACAATTACAGACTATTATTTTTTCAGGGTGGAAAGAGAGTGACAATGGATGACAAGAACAGAACACGAGGCAGCTTATCTCTTTTTAATTTGCTTGCAAGTAGTAAACTTGCCTGATGAGAAAGCCTCACTCTCTAATTTTGCTGTATATGGTCTTGTACAGGCATAGGTGGGAACGTCTGTTCATTGAAGTCACTAAAGTCATTCTATAACTGCCTACAGATCATTTTGTTACACAGAACACATTGCATCCAAAAGTTCTCTTATTGAGCTGTGCAGTTTGTGAAAAAACCAGAACATTGCATTGCCATTTTCACAGTGCATAAATTCTCACAAGAATAGTTGAGCTTAATGTCTTAGTTATTCCATGGCAGTCCTTCTTCATGGTTTTAGGATTTCCGTATGTTATTTTTGTCATGATCATATTGTAAGTTTGTTGGATGTAAGAATGGCCTTCAAATCTATCAAGTGTTGCTTGAAAATGAACAATAGCGGCTTTCCAAAAAGAATTTTCAATAGATAAACCCAAATTCTTAGCAAAATTTAGAGGTTTCCTTTTATTTTTGTTTCATGGGTGGCATCACAATCATCTGTATGTTAGAATGTGAAATTAGAGATCGCCATATATTGGGATTTAGGTAAATTTTGCCCCGTGAGCTCAAATGATAGTTTCACACACGTACGTTGCTCTTCCTAAGCTTAGTTTGGATATGTAAACTGGGTGAACAGTTGAAAATATTTTGGGAAGTGGGTTGAGAGAATGTGATAGTTGTTTGTTTTTGCTTTGAGAGAAAGTAGAAAATGTTTTGAAAAAAAAATTATTTGTTTGGAAAATATTTTAAAAAGGGACAAGTTTTAATATAGATGTTACATCAATTAGTTTTTGTTAGGTTGGTGGGATCAAATGATTTTTTTAATATTAATTATAAATATGTATATATGAGTGGAATGATTTGTATATGCTTGTGCGTGTGTGTATATGTATTAGGGAATGATTTTTAAGGATTTATAGTAAGGGTTATTTTGGTGAGGTTGGGGAATATGGCATTTTGTTTGTTTAAATTTTGGAAGTTGAAAAATATTTTGAGAGATGTCAAACAAACAAAGCCATAGTATTTCATATTCAATATTCTAACTGGCAATCATCATGCCCTAAATTTGATATTTCACTGAATGGGAGAATTGTCTTCAAATCTAAAGAGTGTACTATGTAATTGAGCCATGAACAATTTAACCAAAAATGAAATAACTTTTTTGGGCAAAACAATATTATATTTTATACCAAAAAGATTTTGGATATCATTAGTTCGGATGCGTGGTCCAATTTTGGTTAATCACAGCTGGCTAACATATATAACAAGTTTGGGAAATGGGATAATTTTTATTTCCTAATATAATTCTTATGCAGGTCCAGTCCTATGGTGACACAGCTGTTGCTAGGACTAGGTTGGGCTAATAATTCATGTGAAACTTACATTATTAAAATCTTACTTCCTAAACCAAGTCCTCTTCATAGGTTTCAAAACTTAGCCCTGCATTAGATTTCATACTTGGGCACCCTAGTTATGATCAGTACTTGTCCTAAACTATGTACGTTATACATCTCGGTGATTATTTCTGTGTTGCAATGATTTCAACATTGAATATAATGTGCATATGTTGGTGTGGGGACAGAGTAACTATTGACATCACAAAAATGGCAAGTTTAGGACGTTTTGCTTGAATTACAAAAAGTGTAAAATACGGACATGTTAATTGAGTGCAAAACATTGAATTTCAACATATATCTTAAGTTCCACTAATGTGTGGTGGTTTTCTCTAATACATAGCATACATACATTTGTTAGTTTGTCCCTTTTTTTCAATCTTTTTACAGTTAAATATCAGCATAGAGGATTTGAGAATGCTTTGATCGTGTTACGAAATTTTAATTATTTTTTTTTTCAAATAAAAAATATCAATTCTTATTATCACGTTGATTGCATAATTTAAAAGACGAGAAGAGATTACGAGATGACGTATTTATGAGTTGAAATAGTCTGATGTAATCTAATTGAGAATCATTATAAATAATAACTATTTCCATTTTTATAATCTAATTAACCCCATATTCAAGTAACACGAGGGAAAGATCATATTGACATAGATCATGCACCTAAAATTAATTGAAATTAGTACAAATTTTAAAAATTCAATTAGCTGTCTTCATTAATGTTCTAGGATCAAGTTCAAAATTAAGCAGATTGGGTAAAAATTGAGGTTCAAGTTATGCGAAGTCCTGATTTGATAAGACTTGTTTGAAAATCAAAGATATATATTAAAAAAACACATATAAATAATAATAATTATATGTGATGGAACAAGATTTATTTGTTTTGTTATAATCTTTGTACCAGTCAAACAAATATATGCATTTGGCTTTAACTAAGGTATGCTTGTTATTTTTTGAAGGAAATTTCATATTTTTCTTAGTAAATAAAGTTTTTTTTTTTTTTTTTTTAAATTTAAGCATCAAAAGATTGACGATTTTCATTGAAAAAAAAACTCAAAATTTTAAAAGGTAAAGAGTGTTATAAAAAATTCTAATTGACACGTCAAATTATATTTTCATCCGGCTTTTCAATTCGACAACATTAAGAAATTCACTTTTTTCTCCACACATTAAATCCACTTAATCAATCATAATTACATAGTCATAGGGGGGGAGCATAATAATAAGAAAATTTAGGTCTAAGTTGATGTAAATAGATTATCTTTAAAACTCATTTGCTAAGATTTCATTTGACTATGCAACAAAGTCATGAGTTGTCGGTGAGGATTACAAATTTTCAAACCTGAAAATGTGGAATAAGGAGCCAAAAAGAAGTACAAACCTGTGGAGAAAGTGGGCCTTGTCTTGATCACGTTAAAGTTAAGGCTCCCATTTATCTTTCTCTCTTCTATTTCAAGTTCAACTTAGGACTTTGTGTTTGCTTTCAAGAAGTATGTCCAATAATAAATTTACCACTTCCATTTCATTGTCATCACACTTTTTTCACCTTTAAGGATGTCTCAACAAATATGAGACATGTAAAAGAAGTCAATTTTTCATGTCACATTCTTTCTACCACATTAATATGAAAAGAAAAAAAGGATGCCTGCAAAAGTAATAATTATACCACTCTTGTCTTTGTCTTTGTCTGTGTCCTTTTTTTTTTTTTTTTTTTCCCTCCCTTTTTTTGTAGCCATGCAAAAATGTCATTGTTACATATTACTTAGAAGCCTCATAGATTTTATTTTATTTTATTTTATTTTTTTGTAGAAGTGTATAATGATGCAAAGTGTTGTTTAACATTAAACAGGTTAAGAATTTTAAAATAGTTTATAAATTATTTTATCTTTCTCACTTGTTGACGTGTTATTTCTCATAAGCATAGAATCTTCCATCAATATGTACCTATGAGACAATATCTTGATATGGCTACGTTCATATTTAGCAATAATTTTAGTCAACATTATTGAGCCTATTTTAGGGAATGAAAACTATGTATCTATTCCCAAACCTTTCGAATGACATGTTTAAAATAATATTAAGTCTTATTTCACATTAGAAAAAATCGAGAATTTTGAGATAATTTGTAAATTACTCTTTTTCTTTCACTTATTATGAGTAAAACTTATCATCAACATATGTTGATGGAATAATATCTTAATAAAATTAAATCTTTGCATTTAACGACAGATCTAATTATTAGTATAATAATAAGATGCAAATATTTATCAAAAAATTATCACATAAACAATGATGCAAAGAATTATTTCTAAGTGCTTCAAGCTTTGCTCTTTTAGGACAAATAATAATAATAATAATAATAATAATAATAATAATAATAAGATGAGAAAAGGACCAAAAGGCTTGTCCCCATCTTTGAGCCACATAGCAACAAAATAGTGAAAACAAAGGCATCACAAATTCATTCCTGTCGATTTCATGATTTGGTCCACATTTAAAAATTTTAATCAGTCAAACTATACTTTTTTTCAACCTTTTAGAAAAAGTCTAATCTTTTCAAATAATTTTCCTAACTTTCAACAATTTCTCTAACAAATAAGCACAAATGTCTTCTAAAGCTCAATATTCTTAAAAAAGCCCATGTGCATCATTCTTTTCATGTTTTTATTATTGAAGTGAAAAAAATGCTTCCCAATATAATGAAATTTTAATATAAGGGCTACAATTTTTTTAATTCTATTTTAAAAAGAGGGGGGGGGGGGGGGGGAATACACGTGTCATCCACGTGACATGAGTGGGACCAAACGAAAGAATAGAAAAGATAAGGTGCTCTCATTTTCAGGGTGGACCAGGTGCACCCACCTTCCCTTTTCTTCCCAAGTCACTATAGAAAGTGAAATCCCCAAAACTCTTTGATTTAGACACTTTTGTTTGCCGGTCTTTGCTTCAATCCCTGTTCCTCCCTGGTAGGCGATCCGCCCACCGCCCCAAATCCTATTCTATTTCAATTTTCAACTCTTTGTAAATTTGGCAGGTAACTGGTCAACCCGGTTGCCCGTACCCGCCGCCTTCTCGACCTGTCAAGTGGGTCGGATCGTCCTGAAATGTAACTTGGCCTGTTACGGGTCTATTGTTTAATTTTAACATAATTATAGTTTGAAGAGTTTCATTTGCCTGAATTTTGTTAAGTAATAACTTGGTTTTAATTTGATTCTATTTATTTGCTTTGAACAAAAATTTTCACATGATTATTTTAGTATTAATTTTTGAAAAAAATAATATTATTTTTGATATACTTTATCAATCTAACAGACTTAAGAAAATAAATATAGAAAATCCAATTCAGTAATATCATAATCTAAGGTTTAAAGATTAAGCTAACATATTAATAAAAAAGTTAAAGGCATTTGAGAATTAAAAAAAATTGATGAAATAAACTTTTCGTATTTTTTTTTTATCTTAATCTTTAATGTTATCATCTTTTTCAGAGTATAAAATTAATTTTTAAATTAACTTACTATATTGAATTTAAATTACATTTTTTATACTATTTAATATTATATAAAAATATAAGAAATCAATTAAAATATTTCTTTTTAAATTATAAAAATAAATAAAGTTAATTGGTCGACAATAAAAAATTACTTATATTCGAAAATTGGGATTACATAAAAACCCATAAGGCGGGTCAAAACCCGGTCCGTTAGAGGGGCAGACGGGTTGTCTTGGAGGGACTTGCACGCGCTGCACGTGTTGACTACCCTCTTGTGAACTAAAACGGAACAACAATCAGAAAAGAAATAACTAAAAGCCAAAAGAAAAAAAAAATGTCGAAAATCAGAAAAGTAAAAATAGAAAAATTCAGTTAGACGAAGAAGAAGAAAACAGAAAATTATTAGACTTCAAACAACACAGTAGAAAGGGTTCTTCGCGAGCAAATTTTTGTCGTATTTTTTTCAAATTTTCTGTTGTTTTTTTCGGCTGCCGAGGAAAAGAAATTGGGTGTTCAAAGAGTAGAATTGGAGCTGTTGATTTAAGCTAAGGAGCTGGAGGCTTTGGAATTGTAAGCTTTTTTCCAAGTTTTCGAAGAGGTAATAAACTTTGATTGTTTTCCTTAGCTATTCTACGTTTTTTAGTATGATTTTTTTTTCTTTCCTTTTTCTGGTTTGAAGTCTTTTTAATTTGCTTTTTAGCTGCATTAATTTTCATAATCCTAATCAAATCTTTAGCATGTACTTCAAATTAATTGCGGATGTATGCACTCTTTATACGTTTGAACACCTAATTTCTGACGCTAAGGTTAAAAAATTGGTTATCTAGGGTTTCGATTAAGGATTTGGCATTTGCTTCATATTGTTAGGCTTAATTGATTTATTTATTTTTTTGAACTTTCTCTTTCTTTAATAGCAAAGTGGTTTTTGTTTGTGCAAAAGCCCTAGATTTGGTTCTTGTGCTCATTTTTGTTTTGTTTTGTTTTCTTTTTGGTGAATGGGACTTTTTGAATGACACGGTAAATTCAATTCTGTTTTGTATTTGAGAAATGTTTCATCCATTGAATTATGCATTATTGGTTATTTACCAATTCTTCTCAATCTCTTGCTCCTTTCAGGGTTCAGGCCTGCTTGGAATCTATCTTGGGAAAGTTGCATTTGTTATTCTCAACGGGGCATTTCTGAAGTGGTAAATTTTATACGACTATACTGTATCATATTGGATTTATTATTTGCATCCGTATTCTTGACATGAAATTGGACATGAGACCTCAAAATTTGAAGTTAGATAAAAATTTAGAAGAAACTTTGTTTGACCTAACTATCACTATGTTCGAATGAACGATTTCATTTATACACCTTGCAAACAAGGACAGCTTTGTTACTCTGTAGAGGTAATTATTTGTAACAGTGTTTGTTTCTGGCCTCTGTTTCTGTATCAATACTTGTTTCTAACAGTAGTTGTTGTTGGCCTATGTTCGTGCATCAATTTGAATGGCATTGCTAAATATTTTCAGGGTGAAATTTTATTTATCTGCGTATTTACCTTTATGGTACTGTTCTGTGTGCAAATAGTACCGTTTATTTGATAGTATCTAGCTTGGGAGACTGATTTGGGATGTTACAACTCCGATGATGACTCTTGTGAACATTGCACTTAGAATTTCAAACCTGAAGTAGTTGATAGACGTAGAGCTTTGTGATATTACACGATGCCCAAACTTTCAACAATTGTGGGGTAAAACCTAGTTTGGTTTATAGCACTTCTGTTGCATAAACATGTGTGTGAAATGTTGAAACAGGCCTTCTGCTATAGAACAAATTACAGATATTTCGTGCATCGTGTAGCTTTTTGTGCCACTTAATAATGTGAAATTTGATACCTGTTAAGTACTTGTTTTTCTTCCTGTAATTTGAGTACTTTCATTTGTTCCAATTATCTGGAGTTTGGAGAATGAGAGGAGATTTCCCAGGGTGATAATTGTTGGAAGTCAATTTAGAAGATCAGTTACTTTGCTTCAAAATCATTTATTTAAACAGCATCTAAACAGTTCTTCAGGTGATGAAACAAGTAATTAACTGTGCATCGTCAAGTAGGGTATATCTAAAGCAAACATTTGTTTCAATTATCCTGAATTTCGACAAGAAGAGGAGATTTCTGGGTGTTATAATTTTTCAAACTCAAATTGTAAAAGATCTTTCAATTTATTGCTTCAAAATCATTTGTGTAAACTGAAAAGTCCTTTGGTGATGACAAGAGTAAATAACTGTGCCTCATCGAGCAGGGTATATCTTAAGCAAACATTTGTTTCAATTTTATGAGAGTTACAAAGAACTAAAAAAGGAAAAGATATACAGCCTATTTTACATTGATGACTAAGCCCATAAAATCAGCCATAATTTACAGCTAATCAATCCCTAAAGATCTGCCATAATCTCCCACAAATCACTCTTCTTTCCACAGTTATACCTTTTGAAAATCAATTGTGTAAGATCTTGCATTAATTTGCTTCAAAGTTGTTTATTTAAACGGCATGTAAGCAGTTCTGCGGGTGATGCAAGTAATTAACATCAAGTTGGGTATATCTTTAGCAAATATATTTTTTACATTCAAGATGATTTTCTTAACATTTTTAATATATATATATATATATATATTGTTGTTGTTTCGATTGTTCCTCTGCGAAGCATGATGCATGATCCTGCTTGAAGGTGTTATACCTAAATCACTAATAAGATGCAATCATTACTGTCATTGGTTTGTGGGCCTCTTTTACCTAGAATTTTTTTTATGGAAGTTAGTTTTGAGGCACTTGTGGAGATGTCAGCATTTTTATGTTTCCTAATTTTATTGTGGCCTCCTTACTATGTTGGTATTGTTATCCATAGCTACTTCCTTTTGAGAATCCTAATAAGCTTTCATCAGAGCTATAGGCCCCCATGAATGCCTTTGATTACCCTGCCTTCTATAGAGAGGGCATATATTAATTAACATTCTGTGTGCTGATTAGGTTCGTAGGTCTTTTGTTTGGGTAAGTAAGAGTTCGGCCTCATTAATTAGTTCCCTATTTCATCATTATGCTTCCAGTTTCCTGACCTAGCAGTTATAAGTTCTATTTCTGTCTCTGGCTAACAGCAATTGTCTAACCACCACCTCACTTGAACATTTGCAGTTCTTTATCTTATTATACATCTCCGTTTCAATCCCAACTGCTCTTCACAGCTTTACCACCTTTACAGCTCCAGCCAACACACTGATCACTGCATCTGCCACCATCTGTGATATTTAACGCTTCCCTTTATTCCAATTCCAAACTATGACACATACATAGCTCGATAGGCGAATGAAATCCCTGTGTTCATTGCATGAATTGGATTGATCAACTTGTGTTCTAAATCTACTTGATCTTCATTCTTTTAATGTATTGGAAGCTTGCAATTTAATGACTGGTTGTTAAGAGTTTGGAATATCTGTGTCTTTGACCCTTTCTCAGGATAGTTTTTGCAGGGTTGAAACCAAAAGGATGCATGGAAATACAGTAGTCTATTGGAGTCCTAACTTTTGAGAGATCATGACGCTTGACGACTTCTTCACCTTGACTGAGATGAATAATGGGCTTACGGCCCCTTCTCGAGTCAGGGACCTTATGGCTGTCATGCAGAAAGAAGGAGATTGTATTGTGAAGAATGCTGCTGACTTGACGAGGCAGTGGTCCGCAGTTGCAAGTGCAATAGCTGCCACTGAGCACAAGGATTGTCTTGATCTTTTCATTCAGTTGGATGGCCTTCATTTTATTTCTAGGTGGTTGAAGGATGCCCAGAAGTTTGGCAATGACAAAGTTGATAGCTTTGTGGAAGAATCCATTGCTCATTTGCTGCGAGCACTTGAAAAACTGCATGTGGACTATGAAAAGCTGGTTACTTCTGAAATCTGGACAACTGTACAGGATCTCCTTGTCCACAATAGTTCCAAGGTTCAGGATAAAGCTCGAGTGCTGTTTGAAAGCTGGAAAACAAGGAGAGACAGTGATGCATCCGTTTCAGATGTTGAGAAAGGAGGAGCTCTTGATGATGATGAGGCAGGAAAAACTGCTGATGTAGGGAGAGGTATAGGACATTCAGTGTCTTCTGTGGAAGATGCTTCTATGTCCATAGAAACTTCTATTAAAGAAAAGGGCCAAGAATTAACCAGAGATGATCCAGTGCTATCTACAAGTTCTGATGCTGTTCATCTTGGCCAAGTTGAAAGTGCAGATAATTCCGATAAAATCTTAGATCCTGAAATTGGGGATGGAAGACCTTTAGATCAAGTTATGTCACCTTCTTTACCAAAGCCTGCCATAGAGCCTTCTCTATGTCATCCCGTTGGTACTACCTCTGAACCATGTAGTCAAGCTGATTCTAGGCAAGATACTATTGTCACTCGCGCAGAGTTTCATGACTTGGAGTCACCTAGTTATATAAAGCAGTCCTCGAAGATTGAGAGTTTGCCCGAGAAACTAGGCTCACTTGATGAATCTAAGACAATAGAACACAGACCTTTTGCTTCTACTGTTGTTGAACCACTACCTGCAACTGAAATGAGTTCACACAAGAACCATATAGCTGAGGACAAAAATTCATGCAATGAAGTTTTATCGCATGTTGAGTTGGGGACAAATGACTCAGACAGAAAGGGAGCCAAGGATGATAGCAGTGATGCAAATCATTTCAGAAGTTCAAGTGCATTCATTTCTAAAGCAGGGATTGATTTTAACCACCGAAAATTGCGCAAGTCCTCTACCAGTGAGATAAGCTGGGGAAATCCCAAGGAGTTAGGGACTTTCCTTTCAGGGGTTGAAGGTGATGGAAAGGTAAACACGCTTGGCCTGCATTTAAGTGATAATGACTTGGCAAAAAATTATAATTTTGGCAAAAAACGAATGGATAGGCAACTTGATCAGGCGGGCAAGAAGTCAGACGTGGAAATGGACTATGGAATAGTAGATCCTCTAGAAGTTGCCAGGCAGGTGGCCATAGAAGTGGAGAGAGAAGTTGTAGATTACAGAGAACAGAGTTGCAGTTCCTCGGAGAAACTTTCCGAAGGTAATATACGGAAACTTAATAGCCCAGACTCTATGGGGGGAAAACAATCCCATGCCAGTGAGGGTTCACCTAAGGAGGTGGAAAATGACCCAAATTCATCAGATGAATCTTCAACAATGCAGGAACAATCTGCAACTAGCTCTGAAAACCTAGATGCTGAGCAGACAAATGGCACACAAGATATGGCAACCTCTAAAGTCACTGAGGCGGCTCAGGAAGAAGCCAAGACAGAGAAAGGCCTGTGTAATTTCGATCTCAACCAAGAAGTTTGTTCAGAAGATGCTGATCGTCCTGGGAATCAATTTTTGGCACCAGTCTCTGTTGTTTCTGCTTCAAGAGCAGCAGCAGCTCCTGGACTGCCTGGTGCTCCTTTGCAATTTGAGGGGAATCTTGGCTGGAAAGGTTCTGCTGCAACAAGTGCTTTCCGCCGAGCATCACCTCGCCGATTGCCTGAAAGCGATAAGGATCTTTCTGCTGGGGGAAGTAGTAGCAGTTCGAAGCAACGACAAGGGTGTCTTGATTTTGATCTGAATGTGACTGAAAGTGTTGATGCCAGAACAGGAGACTTGTCACCAGATAAACGTGTTCAGGTATTTTCCAGCCTGCCTTCTGGAGAATCTTCTGTGGAAACTAATTCAAGAAGAAATGAACATCTTGAACTGGACCTGAATCGCACAAGTGAAGATGGTGGTGCCCCATCAGATTGGCGGATAGGACAGTTCTTTCCCCAAGGGAATTACAGCCATAGTCAGTCTCATTCTTCATCGTCATCAAAGCAGCCTATAAGGAATATAAATCTGAATGATCAGCCATCTCTTCCCAATGATTCTTGCAGTAATTCCTATCTAAGTAAGGTATCCCAAAACCTCAATGTCTCTGGAGGTATCAAGTCAGATGAGTCCGTTATATCCATAATGGGCACAAGAGTTGAAGTTAATCGAAAAGATTTCACTTCTCAAACTCTGGCCTTACCAAATGGCCAAACTCCTGAGCTTGCATTTGATGTTAACTTGGGGAGGACAGGGATTTTCTTGGGGGCCGGATCTGTACTTCCATATGCCCATTCCTCAGTTTATGGATACAATAATTTTGCACCTGGATTCACTATGCCTTTCTCCTCCCCAATACATGGATCTGGAGGACCCATTCCCTACATGGTGGATTCCAGAGGAGCACCTGTGATCCCACAGATCATGGGCCCTGCTCCTGCTCTGCCAACTGCTTTCTCTCAACCACCCTTTTTTGTAAACATGAACAACTCAACTCCTTCAAATGGAGTTGGGCCTTCGCGGAGCAGTTTTGATCTCAATTCTGGAATGTTGATTGAGAGTGGTAGCAAAGATCCTGCAGGCTTTGGACTGTTCTTAAACTCGGGTCAAGTTAGGTCTCTGGATGAGCAGCTGAGGTCCAATTCGCAGCCCACCATCAGTTCAGTTGTGAGTGGGAAGCGGAAAGAACCAGATAATGGGTGGGAACATTACCCTTTTAAACACTATACACCGCCTTGGAAACAGAGTTGATTGTGTGGTCTTCTCTTGGGATCAGATAGGACCAAGCAGAGCAGGCTCGAGATTTTATAGCATCTGCTAACCAGAGGGGAAAGCGTCAGATATTGACATAGATTGGGAACGGATTATAGAAACTAAATAATGATGGGAATTGCGGGTGTAATCTGATTCTTGAGGTAAGTTACCTCGAGGAGAAATACAGAAGCTATTAGGCTTAATTGTTCAAAGTGTTTTGCTGTTTTGTTCTTTCATGCTTAATAGGAAGCAGGGGAAGCTTGTCATATTGTAGTACTGATCACTTACATTTCAGCTAAAACTTTAAGAGGAAAGGATCTTGTATATAGAGTATGCACATTGTCATATTTAACAGATTGTGAAGGATCTGTAAATAATTGCTGTTTTGGAACTATGTGGATATGCCTTTTCTTTCTGTTTTTAATAGCAATTTTATTGCGATTCCTTCTGCTTGTTGAGCATAACCCAAAATTAACTGATGGGACAAATCTGTGCTTCTGTACATTAGTCCTGACCAAATTTGATGCTATACAATCTCAATATCATACATATACATTCTTTATGTTTCTTCACACAACTGAGACATTCGAGGTCCGGGTCCTGACGCTTTGAAGACTGTAAGTATTGTGCGAAGATCTCTGTGTGAAAAACCCGAATAATCCAAGTGGTTTTGCAAACGGGAACATATTTCTCGAAAGAATTCAGTCTTTTAATTATATGCAAACTACTACTCAACCTATGGACAGGTTGGCAAGGTAAAAGCTGATGAACCAAAATGGAACCAATTGAAACATTTTGGCAGCTAGAGGTATAAAAAGCAAAAGCGATTCCTCTTATAGAAGCGGGCAAATAGGAACAGCCTAGACTGTAAAACCTTAGAGGCCGTTTGGTTTCATTTTCAGAGGCCATTTTTATTTTTTAGTGAAAATGCATAGTAAAAAATTAGTTAGAATAGCTGAATTTGAAAATAAAATTTTATTTGAATGTATTGTAAAAAATTATAGGTTTATATAGGTGTGAAAATAGGGATGGCAGTCGAGCGGGTTTGGGGTGGGTTAGGCTTGCCCCATACCCCATCCCGCCCCAAAAAAGCCCCGCCCCACCCGTCCCATCGGGTTGGTGGGTTTAACAAAATTAAAAAAATTGAAATCAGAACCCACAAACCCGAAAAAAAATTAGAATTAAAATCAGTTTATGAAAGCATCAAATCAAAACCACTTAACAGCAATTAAAATTTAAATTTGAGGTACAAAAATAAAAATTTCATGCAAACAAGATAAGATTCTATAAGCAAAATAGGAGATAAAAATATAATTAAAATAATAACCAACACAACATCCAAATTTTTATACATTGTGAGTTTGATAATAAATTAAAACAAAAAAACTCAAAAATTTTAAGTCCAACAAGCTTCCACCAACTGTGCTCGATGAAGAGAAAGATGTTGAAGAATGTGAGATGAGTTAATTTAGATGGGGATTAGAACCATATTAAAAAAATATAAAATAAATTATATATTATCATTATTATTATTATTATTGTATGAGCGGAGTGGCGATGCGGGTTTGGGGCGGGGTCGGTGAACCTCATACCCCGCCCCAAATAATTTAGGTTAGAAAAATCCCACCCCATATCCCGTTAAGTCGCCCCAAACTCATCCCAGTAGCGACAGATTGAGCTTGGATTCGAGTTTTGACCCGCCCCATTACCATCCCTATGTGAAAATAAAATGTATGTGAATGTTGAGTATTTTTGTATTAAAAATTATATAATTTTTAAATTTAAATTGATGATGTGATGTATGATTATTTGAAAAAATAATATTATAATTTAAATTTATAATAATTTTATTGTAAATGATGTATGAGAAGTATTAGAATGATAAAAGGGCTGAAAATTGAAAGAAAATATAATAAAGATTGTTTTGAAAATAAAAATATTTGAAAAAATGATGTAGATAGTGATAATTCTTTATTTTCATTTTGAGGAGATAATGAAAATAGAGTTTGAAAATAAAAACAAACAGGCCCTTAGCTGCGGGAGCGCTAGGCTAAGTAACCTGCACGCTGGATGGCAAAAGATGGGAAAAGTTAAAGTAAACCAAAAGTATCAATAACTTACATCTGGACCAGAGTAGCATGGGACACATGAATCAACAAAAGGCCAAATACTCCCGCATACACATTTGTTAAAACATTTCAAGCTTATTCAAATTCATGCCATGAGAAACTCGGGGCTGACAATAGAATAATAAATCCTCCTACATAAACTTAGTGACAACATTTCAGTTAAAATTATCTCTGTCCGTAACAAGATTACAAAAGAAAAAGAATAAGTCCCAAAACTATCAGCAGGGCATGACACTCACAAGCCAGTCTTAGAAAGGCTTGTAGTTTGTATTACAGATTTCCGGGGAGACAAATTAAACCAAAATTCAATAGAAGCAAATAACTTAAATCAGAACAACAGCCACGCTACTAAATAGCACAGTAGTTACATCAGCTTGCCAGACTCTGAAATCTGAACGAAATTCTGAGTGCATCAGGATGAGCAATTTAACAAGCTGAAAGGTCTAGTGATATCACGTTTGGCCAGTTAAATCATCCAAACATTCAGATGCTCAATAGATGGAACAAGCAGTCCAAGAACTTCGACTAGCGAACACACTGAATCTACCGACGCTTGTACCTGCAGGGTAACAGGGTCATAATAATGTTCCAGAATCTAAACAATCCAAGATATAAAAGCCAAGTTATCCACAATGAACTAGCCCAATTCAGTTCCACTTGTATAACATTGAGACAAAAAAAACATCTAGAAATAAATTACTGAAAATAGACATTATAATGTAAAGGAGGTCAATGCGATGATGGAGAAAAAGTAGTGGCACTGCATGGTAAAACCTAGAGTTACAAATAGAACATAAGATGGCATGGAATGGAGTCATGAAAACAACATCAAATTACGTTGCTTAACCACGCAGCAATGTGGGAAAAGAGAGGCTGAGGCATCGCTTTGATGAATTCAATTAAGCTGCTGCCAAATGCTAAACTAGGAAAACACAAAATGACAAAAATACACATAAGTTGACAAAAATCACAATAATATTCTTACCGTGACTTGCTCTTGAATGAGGACTTTCTCTTGCCACCACCTCGAAGAGTTCTTTTCTGCCTTTTCTCACTCATGTCATCCTGGAACAGTTCTTGCATTTCTTCTGTTCTTGATTTAGTTATTTCGGTGGGATGCTTGGATTTTTTAATTGATTTTTTCACGATCTTGCCAGCATCAATAGCCTTTTTTGCAGCCTTCACTGCTTTTGCTCTACGATACGCCACATCAACAAGAGCAATTCCTTTCTTTTCTTTCTTATTTTTCTCTTCTCCCTGGTCATTTTAAATGTTAATCGTTATAAACAGTTGCGTAATATAAATTCATTGACCATGTGACCAACATTCATCAAAAAGTAAACATAGAAAAGGGTATGATGCAAACACAGTTAATTCAGATGACTAAATCAAGTAATACATGTAGGTGCTATAGGAGGGCACCAGGTGGAATAACATAATTACAGAGTAGTAACCATTACAATAGATAAGAAATCCAGTGACTTTACTCTCAGGACCAGCCGATGCCAGGTCATTATAGTCATCTACCTACTATGGTCCCAGAAGCAGAACCCCCGTGATAGACAGCAATCATGACTCAGGTCCATGTAAGGACGACTCTAAGAGATCCCAATCATGCAATGTAACAAAGTTATCTATCCAGAATTTGCAGCACAAGTGCAGTAGATAATTTCCTTCTGATAATTTTTGTTCCTTTCCACCAAAAGTAAAAACAAGAGCATGTGGCTATACAATAGAGGAAGGAGAAGATACTTGCCTTGACTTCATCTTCATCCTCCAACATCTCTCTAGCCGCCTCCAATTTCCTTCGTTTTTTCCTAGGCAGATTTTTCTACCAAAAGAAATAACTTCATATATATCAATTTGGCCAGAGAAATTGTAAGCATAAGTGCAGTATGTAAAGCACCTCTCGCTCCCGCTTTCTCTTTTCTTTCATCTTCAACTCCTCTGCTTGTTCAGCACTCATCACCTCATTGCCAGAACCTTTTCGCTTCTCCAAAGCTTGCTAGTAAAACATTTCAGTACGACTGAAATAGTTAGCAAACCAATACAACTAACACAACAATTGTTCAAACAGAAGGTCAGAAGTTTACAGGCAGCCAAGGAAAACATTGCATTAGCTGGGATAATATAGCCTATCTTTTACCTAACCGATCAAAGTAAACAACCCCTACAGGTATAAGAATTTCATTGTTGATGATTACTCACAATGCCATCCATTAGGCATAAATAGCAGATCGGCCATGAAATGGAAAGTATCAACACAAGTACACAACTACACAAAAGCAAAGGGAATCTAAGGAAAAGGGAGTTCCCATTATCCAAATTTCCGCGGTTGTATATTGGATAAAGCCAGGTATGGGCAATGAACATTTAGAAAACTGAAACAACATTCTTGAGGCTACTTCATTAACATAAAAGGCTTAATTAATGGAGATCGAAGTGATGAAGGTCATTCTCAGTCATTTGAACTTTAAGAAAACACTCAGTCTCAAACTAGTCATGCCTGGAGAATCCTCTATCATGATATGCCATCATCAAACAGTCAAATTAGCAGACATGGCAACTTCCATAGTAATTCAACATCAGAATTCCAAACAATGGGAAATTACCTTTGCTTCCTTGGCTGCAAGCTTCTTTTCCTTCTCTGTAACAAACCAAGTTCTTTTGGGGCGCGAATAAATTTCATCTTTGTGCGCAATCATGTTTTCTGCCTAGAAAGTCATGAAGAAACACATTTATACATTACAATTTAGAAAAAGGATATTGTCTCTGGGAAATATTATTATCTCCCACATTATCCTAGAAAATGGGTTGTACAAAAATTCAATATTTTTCCACAATCAAGTCTTCCAGAACTTTGAGCACCAAAACAAGCTACAACTCTTCAAACACTAAATGAAAACCATTAAAACAATACCTTCATTGCCTCCATTTCAGCTTTTCTTAGTGCCATTTCTTCCCTGCAACAATCAAAGACAATAGTTGGTGGTATAAATCATAAATTTTTTATGGGGGATCAGATGGAAAAATGCAACATTC
The DNA here is from genome assembly GCA_018894105.1 of Jacaranda mimosifolia. Taxonomy (NCBI): domain Eukaryota; kingdom Viridiplantae; phylum Streptophyta; class Magnoliopsida; order Lamiales; family Bignoniaceae; genus Jacaranda; species Jacaranda mimosifolia. Next base: position 25,091,164 of record CM032131.1, on the reverse strand, counting down.
TCACCTTTCTTCTTGAAGAATTGAGGACACCTGATCTTCCCTTTTCTCAATTATTTGGGACCATTTCTTTATTGATTGCTCAGCTACAATTCGGCTCTTCAGCCTCGAACCAGCTCTTTTAACCTGTCATAATGATCCAAAGTGATAAAGGGGCATGACAATTTCATAGAGCCTAATGTGTCACAGCCTCCAAAAAAGTCATTGTTTGCTCCCAAGAAATCTGTCTATGCAGTCAGCTCAGTATAATGCAGTGCACAAATTAGCCAGTTAATGATCTATCAGTTATTGCTTAATATTCTAACTTATATGATTCAATTTACGAACTATGAAATCAACTTTTTATTGTTTTTTACACTATTGGTTGAGATCTTTTAGATGCATTTTTTGGTGCCATAGCAATGTACTTGATCGGATTTTACCTCGCTAAAAAAAACAAATTCAGGTATAAATTTCTAATCACCAAGAAAATTGTTCAATTAATTAATGCACAATAATTTGCATCCAACTTCCCAAAGCTGGGGGCCTTGGCCTTGTTAAGTGATATACACCAAGAAAATTATAGAAGCAACAAATTTTGCTTTTAAACAAAAAACATCATCTCAAAGTAAATTCTTTACATGCTAGATTCTGAAGTACATGGAACAGAACATCCCAAATTCATACAAATATTAGGCTCCGCTTGACTCCCACCGAATACACGTATAAAAACTACAATATATACCCAAATTTGCTTTGAGAAACAACCACAGACCTTCCAGAAGTTCTCAATCGAGCAACTGAACAAACTAGGAATGTAAAATGAGAAAAAATCACAAATTTGAATGGTGAACATTAGATGCTTACAATAGCTTTTAAAAGAGACCGATCATTATCACTAACGAAGGTAACAGCATATCCTTCTCTGCCAGCTCTGGCAGTTCGACCCACTCGATGAACATAACTGCATCAGTAATTTTAATTGTAGATAATCAGATATTTGGTTAGAACGGTTTGCAAGAATGATGAAGGTTAAAATATTAAGAAACTGTGAAGCATAAGTTTAGACAATTACAAATGAACTGAAAACTATATCGTTGATGGTCACTTTCTAAACCAATCTAGAAGCTGATATTTACCTTGTAAGGTCTCGTGGACATGCAAAATTAATTACTGTCTGAACGCCGATGATATCAAGACCCTAATATAGAAAATAGAACAATGAGATGGCACCACCAACATTGCAATGCTCACTCAACATGGAATCCATCTGCTTTAAATCCTTAAAACATGAAACTTGTTTGATAGTTTAGCTATATGAATAGAAAAATCTTATTCTTACACGAGCAGCAACGTCTGTTGCAATTAGAAAATCCACTTGCTGCTTCCTGAAAAGTTCCAAGGCCTATCCATGTAGATCATAAAAGAATGCTTCAAGCTATGTTAGGAACTGTTCACAAACTCAACACAAAGCAATGATGCTGGGGGCTGTGGGGGGGACTTACATCAAGACGTTGGGCCTGAGTAAGGTCTCCATGGAGTTCAGCTGCTTTAAAGCCAGCTAGCCCAAATAAAATTTTCAATCTATGTGCTGCCTTCTTGGTTCCACTAACAAATAGCATGTAAAACTTGTCAGACTTGAAGATTTTATACTAAGAAAAATGAGTTAGAAGACTTAAGAAAAACTTGAGATTAATGAAGATATAAAGAACATTAATTGGGAATCATGTCCCAGGTTTCATCTATTAATCAATTGCCTTTAGCATCTGCTAGTGTAAGTTGCTCATTTAAGAAAAAAACAAATGAGGTTTCAAAGTGTCAGAAAGAACACAGAAAATGATTTCCTTTCCATCTCTAACTTAAGATGCAACTATAAAAGCATTCATTATGTAGATATCTAAAAAGCCTTCCCCTTCAACTGTGCCACAGTAGAGATCCAACATGTCACCCACACCTCTTGCCCATACTGCTGGATCCATTTTCATTTCTTGAGAGCAAATGACAACTTTTAATGTGATCCAGTAACTGACTGCTAGATTCAACTCATCTTCTATATTTTCACTGCTCAAACATCTATAAGCAAATTAATGCCTAATTCCTAAATGAGGTTTGGGCAATTTTTTACACTTATATTTTTACTCTGCTCAAATGCCTGTAAGCCAATTGATGCCTAAATGTGCCCTGGCAATTTTCATCAGGAGACATAACAATGAATAAATACTCGAAGTAGAGACTCAATAAGACAAAATGTAAACTGATGATTCTAGTCAGGGTGAAGATGACAATTAATTGCAATTGAGACGGGCAAAAACCTGAAAATAATCACTTTAGATGTAAAGGTCTTGGAGCATAAAGCAAGAAGAACTCCTTCCTGATTTCCTTCGCGCATTCGGCGTATGCGAACCACCCTGCATACAAGATGACAAAGTCTCATTGGACAGTTCATGTAGAAAAAGCAAAAACTCATCCACAAGATACTTTGGACCATATTCATGGATCTTAAAAAAGGGACTTCGAACATTAAAGTAATCAAATAGCAAATAGAACTACTAATGGCTTACTCTTCAGTTAATGTTGCTGGCCGCTTTGTCGATGGATCAGCTGATAAGCGCAATGGTTTATTCAACGAAAGCTTGATAAGATCATCAACTTCCTCAGTCATGGTTGCTGAAAATAACATGGTCTGCCTCCTTTTAGGACACACCTTCACCTGAAGCGTAACACCAATTATCTCAAAAAATAAATTTGGGAGGGTTGGAAATATCATTAAGTTTAGAAAAGTAAACAAAAATAAGAAAGGAAAAAGAGTTGCTCAAAACAAGGTAAATAAATGGTGCATGAAATGACTGCACAGGAAGTACCACCACACAATTTTCCTTTTAAGAAAATGTTGTCAGGATATGCAGTGTTCTATTTCTGTGTCCCTTCCCATTTTAACTGTTTCATAGCAACCATCAACACGAGCATTTTGTTTCTTAATTGTTCACACTGTACTGGATTTTGGGGGGAATAATTAGTTTCGCTAGCAAAATTTTGTCTTCACCCATGAAATTGGATGAGACCCCTATACCCACATCTATTTTTAACTCTGATGGCTCAAACAGCCAGCAACTGCATACATAAAGCCCTAGAGTCCATTAGATTATACAAAGTACAGATAAAGCCTGACCTCCATTGCTTCACATACTCTATGTATCTTCAAACCAATCACAACATCTTCCTTGAATCTCCTAACTATATATAGGTTATTGGTTGCTATTTGGCCGTGGTTGTATGGATAAAAGGTTGCCCTACCAGTGTTAGGAGGTTAAGCTGCATTGAGGGTTAGGTAGTGGCCATGGAACTATTTCAAGTATGAGGCAATGGTGATCTTGGGCAGGATAGAGACGCTTGTGGATAACTTCAAAAAAGTTCTGGAAAAAAATTGTGTGATAAGTGAATAATGATGCTGAGAATTCTCTAGAGTTGAAAAAAGAGAAGTATGAGAAATGTAAATAATTGGTTCTGTTAAGAAAATGGTACTATTAAAATACGTAATTTTTTTTTTCTTTCATAAATTGGATGGATGAAACTTAGTGTATACAAGACCATAAATAGAATCTTTAATGCACTATTTGCGTCTTAATAATGACCACACACAAAGATTCAATAATTCTTTTGACAGAAACCAAGAAACTCCTGAATAATCCATCTTTGCAGTTACTGATTATGCTATCCAAAGAAACCAGATTTCCAAACTTGTTTCTCATATGTTTACAATTCAACAAACAACAGCACTAAGTTCCTACTGAAAAAGTAAACTTTTTGAAGATATACCAGTTCATGAATTTCAGCACTAAATCCAAGCTCAAGAAGCCGATCAGCTTCATCAAGTATCAACACTGCAAGCTCATCCAAATGCACCGACATAGAGTTGCGTAAGTGATCTATCATACGTCCTGGAGTTGCAACAACTATATCCGGCAGCGATCTCAAGGCTGCCTCTTGGACCTAATATGATCGTATACCAGCAAAGGCAAATACATGAAGAAATGGTAAAAGTAACAGAAAATAAAGCCCAAAGAACTTCCTTATGGAGAAGTTTTTCCGTTTCATACTACTCCCACTTTGCTATTAACCAGCACTTTTTTGGGGAAGAAATCATTTTCAAGGAGCATAAGCTGATTATTATTTTCTATTTTACCATGCATTTGCTATGATATCATTCAGTGAGGCAATAAATGACACATGCTAGTAGGATAAAACCTCCAGACCTAATTTGCAGGGATATTACAGTCAATATGTATCTTTCACTTGTTACACTCTAAGAAATCTAAACCCAGCAACCAGATTCAACAAACAATTCATGACTGAAGACTGGATTGAATATTAATGGTAAGTTATAATCATATCATCCTCAAATGAAAATTCCACATTTCTCTAGGTTAGAAAGAGAACTTAAAAGAACGATATGATGTCAAGTTTCACCAAATAAAGCATGGGTGTTGTTCAGAAGCAAACCTTTGTTGAAAGACCACCAACCACAAGACAACATCTGATATCGGTCATAAATTGAGCAAGTTTTCCAATCATACTATGAACCCTGAAAAAGTAAGACATATAATCATGTAAAAATGACTATACTCGAAAAAGAATTGGAATAGGGAAAAAAGCAAAGAGGAAATAAAATGAAAATGAAATTAAATATGTTAACCAGTTTTTAAATGCCTGATGTCAGGATTAAGGTTGTTATGGGTGCTTAAGCACTAGGCACAGGCATATTCACTGGACTTTTGAGTGAAAATAAGTTAAACAGCATATAATCAAGTTTCTAACAAAGTATATGAAAATTGATTGAATTAAATGTGACACCATCCAGCAGCTTGTGGTGAAAAAATCTTCAACGTATAAATAAATAGCATATTTCTATTATGCTGATAAAGAACCAAATATGAAGGGGAGAACTCTTCCAATCCGTACCAACAGCCAACATGAACAAGAAAACATACAAGCATGACATAACTTTATAGGAGGCAGAACTTACTGAACAGCCAACTCCCTGGTAGGAGTAAGAATTAGAACCCTAATAGCTGGCCTATTCTTTGGCCGGTATAACAACCTCTCCAATGTTGGTAGAGAAAACGCAGCTGTCTGTATATTATAAAGAATACATTCATAAGTCCGACAGTTAACAAGCTTAGCTTTGTCATATTCAGAACAAGTAACAGACATGTTTGCATATAATTTCTGTTATAAGAAAAACTAAGAGCCTGTTTGGTTTCATTTCAATAGCTCCTTTTTTCATTTTCTACTATTCCAAAAATGAAACAAATCACTTTTCACACATTTACACCTAACACCATTTTTATTTTCATTTTCAAAACATATTCTCCAATAACCTATATACCTTCTCCCTATAACCCAATAGCCCATATATCCTCTCTCTCTATTCCATTATTTCTATTTATCTCCACCTACAACCTATTAAAACTGATATAATCATTACTTTTCCAACAATGCATCCAAATACAAACTCATTTCCACCAACTAACTTTTCAAATTTTAGAAATGATAAAAATGGAAATTGAAAATGAAAATGAAACCAAATGGGGCCTAAGGGAATGTTTGGTTATGTTTCCCTAAAACAAAATTGTTTTTAGGAAATAAATATAACCAAAAATGTCCTCATTTTCCCTCCAAAACACTAAATTTTTTTTTCCCAAAATACCCTCTCCTATCCTTCATTATCCCCAAAATTTCCCCTTTTAATATACACATACATATATTATATATACATCATATATATTTTATTATTTTTCTAACAATAAAAAAATCACTCAATTCTACTTTTACACCCACCCCCCCCAAAAAAAAAAAAAAAAAAAAAAAAAAAACCTAACAGAAAAGCATGATTTAACTGCTAGAGTAAAAAATGTCTCTTCCAAAATATAAACAAATATACCAAAACTCTCCAAAACCAATTTTTAATTATTCTCCAAAATATAACCAAAAATCCATTACATTCCCCAATACAACTTTCACATTCTCCAATATCATTTTCAACATTCATTCTCCTAACACATATTAAAATCACAAAAAAAAAAAAAAAAAAGCACACACACACACACACATAACCAAATATTGCCTAAACAAAGCAGAAGAGGCTACAAAGATTTCTATAAGAAAAATAAAGAAAATAGCCTTTACACCATGACAGGAAGCCCTGTCCACCAATCTTAAACATAAAACAAACAGATTTGAATGGAACTTATCCGGAAAAACGAATTAGGAATACCTTTCCAGAACCAGTAATAGCACTCCCACATATATCACGCCCAGTTAACGCCAATGGTATACAGGCAGCCTACAAGTAAGGGGACATAACATCAATTCACCAATTGCTGACCACGTAGACTAATTCACCAAAAATTAAGAAACGGAAATGTGAAAATAATTAAAACCTGAATAGGGGTAGGTTTACTATAGCCCAAAGCTTCACAGGCCCGAAGCAACGGCCTTGAAAGATGCAGATCCAGAAATGAGTTGGCGTGGAACGATACACCCTCCACCGGTGCAAAGAACGACTTCGTATCGTTCCCACTTGTTGTCGGCACGTCATCCTCCTCTTCCGGCATATAATCCTCCTGGACCAAACAATTAACCCTATAATCAATAACGTGAATCCACAACAAAAATAACCTCCAATGGTAATAAACTACCACTTCTAATTTTCATTCAACATCAATATAACACAAAAGGATAGAAGTAATTACTTGGTGGTGGTCGGTTTCGGAATCAGAATTTTCATCCGAGTTGTTATCTACGGCGGTGGGGATAGGGCCTCTCTCGAGAGCTTTGGATATCTTGTAGTCAATCGAAGTGGTGCTCCGCCGCGAGTGTTCATCGGCAACTGATTCGGAGTAGGACGAGAAATCCCATGGCGACTGCGATTTCTTGTCTTTGGGTGCTTTTTCTTGTTCAAGTTCAAAGTCTTCTGCTTCTTCTTCATCTTCTCCTTCTCGTTCTTCTTCGGATTCGTTTTCAGTTTCTTGTTCGATTTCCTCGTCGCTCGGAGGTTCGAACAAGAATTTCTCGCTTGTAGCCATTGGAGCAACAAGGAATGTGCAGGGTTTAAGACTCGAAGGCGGGTGCGTGCCGAGGAGAAAAAGGGTTTAAGACTCGCAGAGTGGCAAATTGAAATGGATTTCCCGGTTAGCTCGTGGACAACGGCCCAATTGAGGGCTAGAAATGGATCCGGCCCATGAAATTTTCTAATTATACAGCAGTGTTACGGGCTGTTTGGTTTTATTTTCAGGACCCTTTTCTATTTTCAGCAATTTTTAAAAATTGAAAATGTAGTTATAATTTTGATATAGAAATAAAAATGTGCTTGTATGAATTATTGGAAAGTAATAATTATAATAGATAGAGGATTAGAGGGTTAAAAAGATAGCTAGTTTATATTTTTATGTTTAAAAAAACTTATTTTTTAAAAATATATGTATATTGTATTAATTTTATAATGATAGTTGGTACTTTATGTCAAATCAAAATTGAATTTAATTAATGTGATAATAGAATGATATAGTAGATTTATAAAGAGTTTGGAAATGAAAATAGAAATACTATGAGCTAAAATAAGGAAAAAGTGGTCATTTTTATTTCTTATTTTCGAGTGAAAATGGAAATGAGGCATGGAAGTGAAAACCAAACGGGCCGTAGTTAAATATGAATTTTTTGGAGACATATTTGACATTATTTTCAACTAGTTGATAGTATTGCAATTCTTATTTTTGCATTATTTATGTGTTAAAGCAAAAGTTTGCTTGGATGTAGTGTAGAAATATTGATTTCAATGGATTGATTGTGATAATTAATGTTTAGAGTAATGAACTAGCGGATCCCGCTACTTCTTTTATATTTTGTTATTCAAATTATTTTAAATAAAAATTATTATGTAATATATCATGGATTTCATTATAGAAGAGAAAGTATTATTTTCTGTAAAAATTATTTGGAACTCATATTAAACATTAACAATATTGATCATACTTAAACTTAATTGGTTTTGACAATTAAATTTAATGATTATGATAATTTGATTGTTCGTCGCCGTAGTAAATAGGCGAGAAAATCGAATTTCTTTCTCCATCTTTACAAAAAAAACAAAAAAAAATCCTTTTCTTTGACTTTTTGACTTTTAGTTTTAGTCATGGGCGAACGACGGGAATTGAACCCGCGCATGGTGGATTCACAATCCACTGCCTTGATCCACTTGGCTACATCCGCCCAAACTAAATTGAATATGTTTATTTGCATTTTTATTTTCTACTTTTTTTTATCATTTACAAATGAAAAATATATTTATTTTACCATTTTTTAACCAAAATATAGCATTGTTTTTTCATTTAAAAAAAAATCAATTTTTTTTTTTCATTTTCATGCATGTAACTATCAATGTTGAACATATAACCCTATTTCGTTAGCAAGGATCCACATTCTACTAAGAGGGTGTTTGAGTGAGCTTATAAGCTCATCAAAACATCTTATAAAATATTTGAGAGCTTATAAGATGTCAAAAAGTGTTTAATAATTTTTTTAAAGAAATAGCTTATGAGTTCCTAAAATAAGATGTTATGAGTTTATGAGCTTTTTTTAAAATAGTAAGAAGTTTCTAACTTATTTTTAAAATCTTAACAAGCTCCCTTAATTTTAAATTATGTTAATACAAAATTGTTATTACTAACATCTTATAAGCTCAAAAATCTTATTTTATCCAAACACTTTAAAAACTTATTTAAATATATATATATATATAACATTTTATAAGTTTCAGAAACATCTCATAAGATGTAAGAGCTTATAAGACATTTTAAATAAGTTTAGCAAACACCCTCTAACTGAAAAGGAAAAAAAAATTTAGTAACTATGTAAACATTTTTTTTGACTTATAAAATAAATAAATCTATAACTAAAATTAAATAATAATATCAATTCCAACATAATTTGATTGAAAATGAATAGGACTCTTAGTAGTATCAATTTTATTATATCAAAACCGATTTAAAAAAAAAAAAAAAAAACAATCAAGAGATGTCGGGATTAATAACTATCTTAATATGCACGTATAATGAAAATTAAGTAGTCAAAGGAATTTGGATCACATCTCTGGGTAGAATGAGATTTAACATGAAATTAAAAGGAAAATAACTTATTGAAGTCAATAAAAAATTAAGAGAGATTTAAGAGATAGCAAGACATAGATTTATTGAATATATATATATATATATATATAAAGCAACATTATTTTTTTTCTTTTTGTAAAAGCCACGACGCGGCCATTATACAGTATTCTGTTGTGCATCAAAAGAAATATATAAATTTATAAAATTCTAATATATTATTTTGAGAGTTTTGTTAAAAAACAATATCAAATACTTTATAATATTTTATAAAATATTTTAAAAATTTATAAGCTTAACCGCACAACCTCTCCCGTCTTTGAAGTAACTCAACTGGTAAGCTTAATTAATTGGTCAATTTGTACATAAGCATTCTGACCAGTTAATGACGTTGGCCAGATGTAGATTTCGTGTGTAAACTGGAATTTCCTTTGGAAGAATCAAGGGCAAGATGCCTAACAAAATTATTAGTAAGCTTCTGAATCAAGAGGAAGATGCCTACCATGGAATTTCACTGCACGATTCGCTGGAATGTTTCGGCAATATCAACAAACTAATTGATAAGGGAAATATTCCAAAATACTAAAATTATCGTCATACTTAAAGGAAAATAATCAAATACTCTAAAGATTCTAGTTTTTCTATCCATATTAGGCACGATTGATTCCATATCTGACAAGGACTTGAAACGATGGCCATCCGATTAAAACATATAATAGATGACCTTCCACCTAAAAAGAATCGTACGGGTCTACCTCAATATAGGTATAAATACCCCAATCACATAATGGAAGCATTACATTAATTCATTCTTTTAGCTTCATTTTCATATTCTTTTAAAGTTATTTGGCTTTAATTCTCTTATTGATGTAAGTATCAAAAGATTCTTATAGTAACTTTTTCTACCAGTCCTAATTTTATTTTTAGTTTTAGATCCAACTCAAATAAAAGACCATCCCACCAATAAAAGTGAAAATGTTAGATTGACCAAGAGACTCAGCAAACAAAGAAAAAGCTTAAAACAAAGTTGAGGGTTTCTTTTTATTTACCTTGGATTTTCTATTCCATGATGCATATCATTTCTTATTTTCAACTTAATGTATATAAGTCAAGTTTCACATATATAAAAAAAAATATTTAATACATATTTATTATATTCATGAAATGAAATAATAAATAAAATAAAAAATCTGAACTGCTTTTTGTTGGCCAAAAACAAATTTGACACCACTTTGGAAGCTACACAAATACGGATGCCTTTTCATGGTTACTCTATTTCCTTCAAAGGGAAAGAGCCACCAGAATTAGGTGAATTTTGATGATGATGTTCTTTAAAGTGAGAGCTGTTGGGGTTGGTGTGGGTACATAGGGACTGACAAACGTTGGCCTGATTCTCTCAAGGAAATCCTCATTATATGGAGGCTGAGGCGGCCGCAGTAAATGCGAGGAAAGCCTTGGAGCCCGTCCATAATTGAAAGCTACTGTGCTAATGTCCTTAAAGGCTTTGTTGCAAAAGGTTGGTGAAATTCAAATGAAGGATCAGGTGAGGCATTTTGGGAACAGGACATATGCAAAATGATTCTAAGGAAGAAGAGGATCATATGATTTTCCTGATAAAGTCATGCTTTCTGTTTGAACACACTAATTGTGGTGAAACGTTGTTTCTATATGCATAAAATAGTTATCAGTTATTTTAAGAGTATGAGTAGGGAGGAGGAAATTACAATTTACAAATGGTGAATTTTGGAGTTGTTGGTGGAAGACTGAAGTTCAAAATTTGGTGTAGCTATAAAAACTGTCACTTGTAATTGTAATACCTCTTTTTTTTTATACGAGTAGTCATGCATGTCGTCCCTGCATGCATAAATTTATATAATTATGTATAACATCAAAATTAACATAAATGATGAACAATCAAAAATTTTAATTTTACAAATAATACAAATAAATATACAACAATACAATTTTTATCTCCTATATCCAACCAACAAGCAATAGCTGACGATAGTCGTTTGGATGGATTGAGGACTACTTTTTCTTCATATTTATTATTTTTTAAGTAAAATTGAACCAAAATGTTGATATTTTGTTTTTACCTTCAAATAGAGAAAAAATTGATGAAATGAAAACTTAAAAGTGAAATAAATTGGAGAAATTATAATAAATATTTTAGTTCGAGTTTAAAACATCAAACTTACTTACTGTGATTTTTTATTTTTTTTAATCCAAAACATACTTATTGTGATTATTGATTTCATTGAATGTGTGGAATATATAAAAAGGTAATTTGATGCGTCCAAAACTTGATATGAGAACTACCTGAATGTATATACATTTCCAACTTTGCCCTCAATGTTAAAATCTTTGTGATAGTTTTATTAAAACCCAAAGGTTAAAATTTGTAAAACTTGCATTATAAAAACAAAACAACTTCCTTTCTATAATAGTAGATAATATAGATATTATTTTATAAATTAATGAAAGTTCACACCATTTAACAACCACCTCTTTTCCACCAATTCAAGAAAGAAAAATGAAATATGGTTCCTCCCTCAACGTCATATATTCATAAAATAAAATAAAAAATAAAATATGAAATGAGATAAATGATGTAAAATGCTCAAAGCATGCCCAAAAAAGAAAACTTAAATGGTTGGAACCTACCAAACTACATACATTTCCCTCTACTAATCAAATGAGTAAAAGCTTCAACTGAAATACTTAGCCCCTCAATTGGACCTGATTGCAAGATGCGACAAATGCAGTACCAATCAACTTTGAACAGCATAAACAGAAAAATTCACAGTACGCAGCATTATTCAGTATCTTGTCATCTCCAACTATAAAGCCAAAGATTCCGTCCTTTGGGCAGAAAAAAACCAGTGGGCGGTATAAATAATTCACATTGGAAATCATTATGTGGATGAACCCGCAATAACGACACAGTTCATGCGCACTACTTTGTGCCCTTATCTTTCTGATCTTCAAAATCCCGCGTGAAAATCATCACGAAGTCCAGAAAAAGAAACAACACTTTCAAGGCAGCCTTGGAATGCAGAAGCACTTCTAAATACAAGACATTTTCACTTCATATATACAAGAAATCATGTTTTCGTTTAACACAGAATTACAGAACACACGAAAATTCGCTCCAAAATCTCACTAATTTCGCTACTCGGACAGGAAAATTTTGCATTAGTAATTACAGAGTAAATTAACACACGCCAAAATAAGGGGAAAACTGGGAGCATCTCTGCATATCTTATGGCCTATACAAGCTACAGTAGACTTTATGCATATGAAAATACACAAATCCAAAATTACTCCAAATCGGATTACTTTATTTGCCTTATTTTGATACATTTAAGTTATAATCATTATTAATCAAGGATTATGGTGCTGAGGGAGGCGGAACCGGACCTGCGACGCCGGCGATTTGACGGCAACGCCATGCCAGCAGATGCCGCCGCGGCACATTTCGTGTCCGTGATCGCGCGTCATGATCGCGTGCGTCGCCTTGCGCGAGACATCCCAAATGAGGCTCGCAATCAGGATCGCCGCCACAACCGCCGTGGAGAGTATAAGAACGCAGCCGCCGCTGAAGCTCCGCCCAACCGCCAGTCCGTAAGCCTTCATTGCGGCGATAACCACCAGGTAAATCGTGGTCAAATTCCCCACCACCGCGTCTGAAATCGTCATTGTTTGGAATTTTCTAGAGCATGGGGAGGCTGTCGGTGTGTGCGTGTGTGAGAAAATTAGGATTCAAGAAGAATATAGGATTATAGATGGATTGGTGGGTGGAATTTAATGCTTGGGGGGTGTTAAAGAGTGGAGTGGTAATCAAGAAAAGGGAGGGTTTTATGGGTTTTTGAGCTTATCTAATTTTATTGCAGCATTTGGGGGTTTTGAGAAAGTGAAAAGGAAACATCATCCCACCATGGCCACTATGCTGCCTGATTTTCCCATGTATCCAATGGCAGTTGGGGCACGTGGCAGTCACGGGGCCTGAGGAAATCATCATCGTGCAGACGTGGCCAAATGACATTCCTAGGTGTTATCTTTAATTTTTTTTTAATTATTATTATAATTTCTAGTGCTTTTATGTGAACATTTTTGTCTTTCTCAATTTTTGGTATAGATATTTTGTTTTCTTCTATCCACCACTTGTTGGGTGATGGAAATAATATAATAATTATTTAGGGAGTGTTTGGTTATATTTTTTCAAAATAATATTATTTTGAAAAAATATAATCAAATATATCCTCATTTTTCTTGTAAAATACACATTTTTCAATATATACATATTATATATATTATATTTTATTATTATTCTAATATTAAAAAAATCACTCAACTCTATTTTCACCCCAAAAATCAACAATAAAGTATTGATTTGATTGTTACAGTAAAAAATGTCTCCCCAAAAACATAAACAAATATATCAAAAAAATCACTCAACTCCATTTTCACCCCAAAAATCAACAATAAAGTATTAATTTGATTGTTACAGTAAAAAATATCTCCCCAAAAACATAAACAAATATATCAAAAAATAACTTTCACATCTCCAATAATTCATTCTCTCAAAATACATAATAAAATCGTACAAAAAACATAACCAAACACTCCCTTAACATGTTTTTCATATTTTAGTGATTAGTTCTCCTTGATTGGTGGCTATTAATATTTGAAGATTCATTATGTGCTTAAATTCTTTTATTTTTCTCGACATCGATTGTCTTCACTAAGACTTTTTTGATTCTTAAAAGAAACAGTTCGAGAAATTTTAATTGGTCGAAGTTAATTTATAAAAAATTTTATTATGTATTTCATTTCAAGTATATGATTTATAATTTTTTTTTTTTTAGAAAAGATAGTTAGTGTACTTTGTGTTTATTTAGAACGTGGGATATAAAATAAGAAACTTTGAATTATTTTTGAACTACAGTTCTAATAATTTATTTTAATTGATGTTTTAATTTTTACTTTATATTATAAATAAATGTTGATATATTTATAGTATCAAATAAAAAATTAAATTATTCATTAAGGTAAATAACTGAAAAATCTCAAACATTTGACTTTTTCCTTGTTCTTGCCTTTTTGAAAAATGAGATTACCCAACAGGCCAACATATATTCCTATCAAGTCAACACAACAAGGGCTAAGGACCCTTTTTTTAAAAAAATAAAATAAAATATATTTATATATATGCATGTAATAAAAAATTGTTAGAATAATGTGAAGACATGCCAACTAGGCTAATTGACTATTTAACAACTAAATTATTTATTTAATTAGTGATGTCACAATGAATTTTTATATTTATCATATATTATTTTATAACGATGTAATAATTAAATAATATGTATTTTTTACATAGAAACGATGATCAAAAAATATGAATGCGTATATTTTTTATTGTTTTGATGATCTTAAATAATTGAAATTTTTTGATAGTCTTAAAAATTAAATTTTAAATAAAATACTTGAGTTCGTCTTCAAAAAATGAAAATAGTTAGTTGAAAACAAACTCCAATCATAGCCTCTATCTTAAAAGTCGCGAGTCTCATGTACTTTTCTCTATCTGTTAGGTGGTTACCCTAATCCATCACCAATTCACCATTGATTGTTTGCTTCGGATTATAATTTGCTCCACTTCTTTATTTGGAATAGTCGTGTCACACGTTTAATACTTCTCATGGGATCTAGAAATTGGGTGGATAGTGAAGTCAAGTGGATTGTGTCCAACTTCCATAGTTTATGCCAAGGATATAAATGAGATGAGATAATTCACAAATAATTCGAGTTCATTAAATAAAGGAGTCGAGTCGAGTTTAATAATATTCGATTCTAAAAATTCGCGAGTCTAAACAAGCTTTTTTATATTTTACATATATAATAATAATAATAATAATAATAATAATAATAATAATAATAATAATAATATTATTATTATTATTATTATTATTAATAAAATAACAATTTTTTTTGAAAAGTTTATAAATCTAAATTTTATTTTGAGTTTAAATGAACTCGAACTAATCCAGTATACCTATAGAGTTCAAATTCAAATGAACTTACACTAATCGAATATTTTGCTAACTTGTGACAAGCCTTATTCAATGAGCCAAGCTTGAACTTGCTATATTCGGGCTTGGCTCGACTCATTTACACCCCTAGTTTATGCTTTGGTCATAAAAGGAATGAAATTATTCTTTAAAAAAAAAATTGTGTATCCATATGCAATCTTATAATTACATATATCCATCTTTTTCTACAGTTAGAATTTAAATTCCAAACCTCATATTTATATGTGTGATAATAAGTGTAAGGATGATGCCATTAGATTAACTGACACTAAATTATAATCATAAAATTAAATTTATATGCACGAACGATGCGAAAATTTACTTTGTATAATTGTTTCCGCTTCGATAAATAATTATCACGATTATCGTTAAAAAGATGTTTCTAAATCCATCAAGACATAATTTTCATAAAATCGCATGTCTTAGTCCTACTCCTAGAAGAATCACAATTGTTCTATACAATTGCAACTTTTCAAGAACAATCATACATCGGACTAGATTCAATCCATATGTACAAAATTTAACTCCAACTGATAAATTGATTGAATAACAATACCCTCGCACTATTTTAAACGGGACAACCCTTATAAATGTATACATATTTTAAAAAGAAAAATTAAAAAAAATATTTAGAACCCGATCTAATATATATGATACTTTGATAAATAAAAGTTGGTACAATCATACTATGATGCATTGGTTTAACCACCAAAAGACATTATAGGAAGAATCATGAGAACTTGTCCATTAAATTTCTTGTTACCCTTAGATTTTCGCATAAAAGACATCACTAATTATAGGAAGAAGTATGTGAACTTGTCCACTAAACTTCTGTTTGCCCTTAGATTTTCGCATAAGTTGGACTTACTCAAAATTTCTTACTTGTAAATTATATAGACAAGTAACATCCGAGGGTCCAAAATGAGTAAATGAACAATTTGAATTCCAACGCACAATTTATCTAGATTTGTAGAATTCAATTCTAAGGCGTAAGTTTGTTGTGCATTTAAAGATATTATAAAGGGATAGATTAGAATGATCAACTGACAGCACCAATCAAACTAGCACTGTATTAAATTAGATAAAATATATGCAGGAAATGATGTCTTGTCAGGTAAGTCTTGTACAGTGGTTGTGGGGTGGGGTGGGGTGGGGTGGGGTGGCGTGGGGGGACCAGTTAGGAGATCCTAAATTGAGGTGCCACCAAAATTATAATGCAGTTGAGAGTCATAAGTTTTCAAAATTTCTGTTTCATTGCTGTTGCTTCAAGTTTCTCTCCACAATTTTAATCAATTTTGTTGATGATGGTGGTTAATATTGTTTGTCATTAGTTGTTAATGCTTGAAGTAGCACTCCACCCAAATACTTTTTTTTTGTTTTTTCCTATTTACACACACGTATATTAAAAATTCGTTGAAGTTTGAATTTTACATCTTACACGTACAATAGCAAGGACAATAACACTAGGCACTATTGATGACATCTGATCTTATCTCATGTACATAAACGAATTGATGAAGATTAAATTTATATATTCACATACTATTTTATGTGCATTTTTATGACGATTTCTCTATTAATGTATGCCGATGAGATAATATATTGCTATAATTGAACCTATATATTTTACAAAAATATTCTTATGTTAGAGATATTCGAATTTGATTACTAAGAAATTTTTTATTAGTCTTAGGCTATAATGCACGGACACACCAAAAAATCACTCCGCACAGTGTCCTACACATGTTGGACACGGACACGGTTCTGACACAGCAAATAAGTATCTAAAAATTAAAATAAAAAGATAAAATCGGACACGGTGTTGGACACGGCTAAAGAATGTGTCCGACATGGCCAGGACACAACATGACCCTTTTTTTTTTTTTAATTAAACTTTGCAAAATTTAAAAGATAATAAATAATATAAAACCGTTTTAAATGACAAACAAAGTTAGTAAAAAATCTTACTATGATTATAATATCCTAATAAATCTAGATGATTAGATACATTACGAAAAAAGAAAATTTATAAAAAATAGTAAGTGATCATAGAAAACTTAGTAGTTGGCACTAATTATATATATAAGTAATGACTTTTTTTGGTTCTATCACCAATAATAATTTTGCCATGTTTAATAGTGGCAAAAATTGTATTTAAGTTATCACCATTGATATAATTGATGGCAAATCTTTAATAATAAGCATAAATCTTTTCAAATGTTATTAGTTATAATTTTTACATTATCACATATTTTTTTATGACTAATATTACATTTTTTTGTATTGAAAATTTTCATTATATAATTTACATGAAGTCTAATACTTATTTCTATTTAGAGGATTCGTTATTTATTTGAATTTAAAATATACTTATTTAATGTTCAGTGTTGATTTTTTTTGTACTTTACTTTGATATATAATTTATATTACATATATTAATATGACTAATAAATACTTGTATATATAATTATATATTATGATAACCATGTCTGTGCCATATCGTGTTCTAAAATTTTAAAATTTAATGTGTCGTCGTGTTCGTGTCGCCGTGTCCATATCCGTGCATCATAGGTCTCAGGTCTTGTCTTCAAACTCAATACATGCTTGTCGTTTTGGGTGCTCCTGCCGAGGAATATTTGAATGAGAAAATTCGAAGACATTAGATTCTCACAATTGTTTGGGTTACTCAAGCCCACATTCTTGTTTCGCTTCGTTGAACCTACTCACGTGAAGGCTGCCTTCTAAGATGAAAAGCTCTCCCCATTAATGGATCTTTTGTTAATAGTAAATCATGTTACTTATTGATAACCAACGGCTAAACTTGGAGAGTGTTTAGATGAGCTTATAAGCTCTTTAAAATATCTTATAAGATGTTTGAGAACTTATAAGTTGTTTAAAAGTATTTGATAATTTTTTTTTAAAAAAAGAAACTTATAAGGTCCTAAAATAAGATGTTAGAAACTTATAAGCTCTTTTTAAAAAAGTAAGAAATGACTAATTTATTTTGAAGTTCTTAACAAATTCCCTTAATTTTAATCATATTAATTACAAAATTGTCATTACTAACATCTTATAAGCTCCAACATCTTATTTTATCCAAATACTTCAACAATTTATTTTAAAAATAAGACTTAGCATCTTATAAGTTTAAAAAATATTTTATAAAATGTAGGAGCTTATAAGACATTTTAAATAAACTTAACCAAACACCCTCTTAGTATCAGCTCCCTCAACTAAGTACAAATTTTAATTTTATATAATAAATAAACTTAAATTTACCAATTTTCAAATTCTTGAATTGGTCTTTTTTATGAGTTAAAAACATATATTTCGATTTTTCGAAGCTGATACTAATTAATTGGTCAAAGGACACCATCCATACATTTATACGTGTGAAATTTAAAATTGAAAATTGAAGATATCACTTTCGCGTACAAGTTTAAATAAAAAAAAAGAAAAAGAAAAGAAAATTTCAAACCTATAGTTGTAAGTGTATTCTCTCAATGTCATGATCTAGCAATTATCATGGTTTTGACATTTGGAAGCATCTAATTTTGACTAATTTGATGTTGTCCTCTTCTCAAAATTATTACTCATTCCAAGTCTACTTGTAAAATTTTATATTGCTTCTAATTGGTCAATTTAAAAGATAACCGTCCTTGATGTTTACTTCTTCGTTCAATTTCTAGAAGTAAATCGACATCTCAACTCTAAGATTGACTTTATAAAATCCACAAAATTAACGTTAATGAAGAAAAATACATAGATTAATGGAGAAAATCTCACTAACATTAACTACACAAGTGCTTGATAAGACACGGTATGCAAGTTGACAATTCGACCTTACTGACTAGTTATGAATCTTGTGAAAATTCAAAATATTTGAGTTAAGAGCTTTAATTAAATGCTTTAGTGGACCAAAGCAGAATTTGGTGTAGAAAGTAGAAACCTTCACTTTTTGTCATTTATATAAAAAAAGGTTAAATTCATCCCACTGTATTATGACATATGTATCAAATATTTTATATACTTTCAAAATTTTGAAACACCCTTTCAAAGTTATCTGTGGTTAATAAAATAGCTGATACTGTCAAAACTCTATAGTAAATTATTAATTTAACATCAGAAAATAACTAAATATCATAAAAACTTATGATACATGACAATTTTTTTCATATGTAGATAAATCTATACTTGGCACCCGTATTACCAAAACTTTAAATACTCCACTCAAACTTCTTTGCCGTTAGAAAAGTAACAATTGTTTGGCTGATGTAGCACTAAAATTATATTCCCTTTATACATATGATCATTGAAATTTTCATATCCAAAATACCCTTGTGATTTACTATATAATGTCCAAGTTTCTTACTTCAATTTTAGTTGTTTGGTTGATGTAGCACTAAAATTATATTCCCTTTATACATATGATCATTGAAATTTTCATATCCAAAATACCCTTGTGATTTACTATATAATGTCCAAGTTTCTTACTTCAATTTTGTTACTTTCATTTTAGGACCTAAAGCATCATCTAACTCCTAATCCAACAAAAACATTAAATCATTTCATTTTTTAAAAAAAAAGAACATTAAACAACTCTATTCTAATAAAGAACATATGAGACCAATAAAACAGAAGCTGCTTGTGCGGAAAAGCAACCATGTATCTTAGATTTTTATACTATTTAGTTATTTTATAAAGTTAAATCAGTAATTTACTATAAAGTTTTGACACCGTCAATTATTTTACTAATGGCATATGACTTTAAGGGAGGTATTTGAAAGTATAGGGAGGGTAAAGTGAATTTAACCCTATAAAACATAATGTAATTAACAATGAATTTTTTTTCTTAAAAAAATTATTATGCTTTGAAGTTTATTTTTATAAAATAAATCAAGGCAAATTAGAGCCGAGTTTTATAGATTAGGCGTTTTGACAAAGTCAAATCAATTTTCATTCACTTAGGATGTCATAAGCAGGACTCGATTGTGGCATAATCGACAGAAGTAAAAGAAGTTCGAATAGTTACTACACACCAATGTTGGATTAGGAGTAGGAAAAGAAACCAAATCTCATTCCAAAATAATCACTATTTAACAAGTTAAGCAAGACAAGCCAGTCTTAGGAGTACCTGATTAGTGATCTCATTGTTATACTGCTGTAAAGAGGTTTAACATTAACTAAGTAAGAAGTAATAGGAGTATGGTAGGGATATGTTCCCGAGCCATCTACCCATAGCCCTAAAAGTATAAGATCGGGAGCACATTGGAGGGAGCTGAGCTAATGACTAAATATATCTTTCTTTTAGTAAATAATTCAGTATGCTCGTTATTTGAGTTGGAATCTATGTTGATAATGTTTTACGCTTGAGGACTAAAAGTTGGTTTCTTCATAGAACTAAATGGATGTCAAAATACTACGCTCCTTCCTCAATGGATGTTATAATGGGGGCAATTCTATCTATTAAATTTCAAGCTACCAATAGAAGCTTCTGGAATATGTTATTTGGCACATTGGTCAATCAAGAGAAAAGAAAGAAATTGATGTAGAAGTACTCTTTCAAACCTCTTTTTTCACTTACATCCATGCCAAATCCCTAATTCACTTCTTGCTCTCAAGAAAAATAAAGCATAGTGTAAATGGTATCTTTCTTTCATAGAGGAGACTGTAGCTTGAGCTAGATTGAATTGAACTTGGAAGGATAAGAAAGATTTTCTTTCTCAGTTTTATAATAGTTCATATTATTTTCTTGATACTTGATAAATTCATTGATGTAGGTAGGTTCGACTCTTATAGGATCATACATTCAATCTAACTATTTTTTTATTGATTTTTATTTCTTTTTATCAATTACAAATTCTTTAATGATGTAAATCCATCAGCTAGTGGACCTGCGAGGACACACCTATCTCGATATTCAATCTAATTAAGCAACTAGATGCAAGGGCTGGTGAGCCCAAAAAATCATACACGTGTGCCTATTTTTTTATTTTTTCTTTTTTTCTTTGTTCATAGTAAGAAACTATCTTTGACAAGGTTTTTCTTTTTGAGAAGTAATTCTTGATTGGAGAAAAAAGTCCTTTTTTGATATTAGTAGTTTCTCTTCCTTTTGATAATCTTCACTTAGCTAAGAAGGCAAGAAACCTTATTTGAAGGTAAAGCACATAAAAGTATTAACTAGCAAGGGTAACACGAAGCTTGCCTAAAATAAGTTGAATACTATTCAACTAAGTGGTCTGTGGTCTAACGGTATAAGTTTCCCACATAATGTGAAATGTCAGAAGTTTGAGGCTGAACGGACTCCTGATGTGCGTGTATATAAATAATAAAAAAAAAGTTGAATATTTATTTATTT